>CM077646.1:103990214-105407714 GCA_039707465.1 Rhabdophis nuchalis
GGAAGGGCTTATTTTAGCGCATGCACTCAAAAGCCTGATTGGGCTTATTATCCGGGGAGGCCTTATTTTCAGGGAAACAGGGTAGTAGGTGCTATCAAAGGGTAAAATAGTATGCTTTATACTGTGAAGCACATAAATTAATTGATGTAGTCTGTCTAAATTTTCAATTTTAATATTTTGAAATATTTTGAAATTTGATAGTAGTGCAAGAATGAAAATAATTCTGTTTTAATTTGTTGGCAGAGATGATTAAAGAAGTACTGTCTTTGGATGAGAAAATACATGATCTAGCGCTTGAACTATATAAACAACGATCACTTTTGGTTATGGGTCGTGGATATAATTATGCCACTTGCTTGGAAGGGGCGCTGGTATGAATCCTTAACTTTATAGCTATATGCAAAACATATTTGTAAATAGTGCTTTGGAAAAAGTAAAAAGATTGATATTTGTTTCATTGATATGTGTTTCAGATTATTTGTTTACCTAAACATTTACAGCCCCAAATTATACAAAACTATTGATGCTTTGCAACGCCTGTTTCTTAAACTGAAATATACAAAGAGAAATCCATAGAATAAATTTTAAAGTGTACTGAAAGGATACATGATTAATGTTTTAATGGATGGTTATTACTTGGGATTCTTTATTTTAGACTCAGCACAATATTTGATGTTAGCTTGCATTTAAGAATTAGAATGTACAGTACCTAGGCAATTCCAAAAATTGCATATCACAGCAATGATCACTAATTAAAATTTGGGCATGCAAAAAGCAGCTTTGGGGTTCTGGCTTTGGTGTCATTTATCTGTGTTTTAATTGTTATCAGCAACATAATGCATTTTTACTTTGTCGTTCATGATTTTCTTTCATTTGCTTTGCAGAAAATTAAAGAGATTACATATATGCATTCTGAAGGCATCCTGGCTGGAGAACTGAAGCACGGACCATTGGCTCTTATAGATAAACAAATGCCTGTTATTATGATAATTATGAAGGATCCCTGCTTTAGCAAGTGCCAAAATGCTTTACAGCAGGTCATTGCCCGACAGGTATAAACTGTAATTTGCACTTCATCTTTATGATTAATCTCTATATTTGTTGCAAGAATAAAATAAAGAATATATATTAATGAAATATATTATTTGTATATCATATTTCAGCATGAATAACATGCAGGGTCAAAAGCACGTGGCTTTTGACTCTGCATGTTATTCTGTACCTGATTATGCTGACTATACCTCATGCGGTGGCTCAGTGGCTAAGATCCTGAGCTTGTCGATTAAAAAGGTCGGCAGTTCGTGGTTCAAATCCCTAGCACCGCGCAATGGAATAAGCTCCCGTTATGTGTCCCAGCTTCTGCTAACCTAGCAGTTTGAAAGCATGTAAAAGTGCAAGAAATAAAAATAGGAACCATATTTGGTGGGAAGGTAACAGCTTTCCGTGTGCCTTAAGCATTTAGTCATGCCAGCCAAATCACCATGGAGATGTCTTCGGACAAAGCTCGCTTTTCGGCTTTGAAACGGAGATGAGCACCACCCCCTAGAGTTGGGAACGACTAGCACATATGTCCGAGGGGAACCTTTGCCTTTAAACAGGAATGCTTTTGCTTGCCTGTCACAGATGTCAAAAGAATAATTCTAGAATTGTTAAGACGTTATGTTTTTAATGATTAAGAAGGAATTCTAGAATTCTTCAAGACATCTACTGAGAATTTTAAAGCTTGCTAGATGAGTAATTGCACTAAGCAAAGACCAAAATAATATTAAACTGACTGAATATATATGAACAAAATCATCGGGGAATATCTATAGACTGAAACAAAGCTCATCATTTGAAATTTGAACGATTATTTGAAGAATGAAGCATTACAGACCTTAATACGTGGATCAAACAGTACTACACTGTAAACCTTAGTTCTCAGAAAAGACTTTATATTTTAAATAAAATATATTACTGAAGGCCTGAACTATACATATAACTGGCAATTGGAGGAGATTAAACACTGCAGAATTATAAACATCTGATAGAGTAGTGTACAATACAGTAGTAACCAATTTCATTGTAATTTTTACAATGACAATAAAGATTATTATTATTATTACAAAAATTCCCCATGTAGCAAAACCCTGGTTTAGCAGTTTTAGGATTTAAAAGCCAAAGTTTTTGGACCTGAAGTTTTGTCTGAATTTTAGGGTATATTTGACTCCAAAAGCAGACAAAGTAATTTTTTTCTGAATTTAATTAAGACAACACAAATAGAGGATTTGTGAGTTCAGTGTTAGTTATTTCAGGTATAGAATTAATCCCATCAAGCCTTCTTATTACATGTTTTAATTTTATAAAAATTATTTGAGTCACTGAGACTATGAGACCCAATGTGTACAATATTAATAATTTAATAATATATTAAGAACTGTATAATTATGCCATACTATTATGATCTGGAAGATCACTGGGAATGTGTAATTTTCAGCTGAAATGGATTCTTCAGAGCTTGGTAAACTGCTTAGAAGTAAGAGTGGGAGAAAAAAAAAGACAATGTTGTAAAATTCTTTTGAAGAAGACATATTATTGCCTCTTAAATCCATAAAATCTTCAAATTCTAATTAGTTTTAACTGGTAAGGAGTTTGCTAGCAGTGTATTTTAATGTTGTTTTTCTAGGAATTTATATTTTTATAACAGAAGTATAAAATACTTAATTATTCTCTACTACTCTTTTGTAATATAAAAATAAGATAAACTACCTCATTAGAGTGGGGGGAGACTCTTTTCTTATTGTTTTAGTCATCTATATTTAATTAGCTAGAATCTGGGGATTTCAGTGTTGTTAGCTAAATCAAAAAATTAGAAAAAATATTCTCAAAAAGGCAATAGTAAACTACTTGTATATTGTTGCAAGGAACTATGTAGATATTTCCATGAACTTAAGACCAGAATTTTTCTCAAAGGACATTTTACTCTTAAGGGCATCCTACAACCACAGTTGTAAGTCAATAGCTGTCAAAGAAACAAGAACTAAAGTGAAGCTAGTTTGATCTCTCTTCACAATGGTGCTAGAGTTTGGAACCAGCCAAAAAGCTTTTGTTGTTTTCTTGACTGGTATGCCTGTGATAGTGAACACAATGAAATTGCTATTGAAACTGCTTTTAATAATTAATATAATAATTAATTCATAGATAATGGATACAATCTCCTTTTGATGTCAATTTTTGATGTCCCGCCTGGACTATTGCAATGCTCTCTACATGGGACTTCCCTTGAGGTGCGCCCGGAGACTCCAGCTAGTACAGAATGCGGCTGCGCGGGGGATCTTGGGGGTCTCTAGATGCTCCCATGTAACACCTCTCCTGCGTGAGCTGCACTGGCTGCCTGTGGTTTTCCGGCTGCGCTTCAAGGTGTTAGTTAAAACCTTTAAAGCGCTCCATGGCAAGGGATCTGAATATTTGCAAGACCGTCTCCTACCACATACCTCCCACTGACCAGTCTGCTAACACAGAGAATGTCTCCTCAGGGTCTCGTCGGCTAGCCAATGCTGGCTGGCGACCCCTAGGGGGAGAGCCTTCTCTGTGGCAGCTCCGGCCCTCTGGAATGACCTTCCCCCCGACCTGCGCACAACCACGGACCTGTGCCTCTTCCGCCGGGCCCTTAAAACTCATCTATTTCGTGCGGGCGTCCTGGCATAGCTTTTAAATTTGTTTTATCAATTGGGTTTTATTAGGGACTTTTTAGAGCAGGTTTTTGTTTAATCTGTTTTTATTATATTTATTGTACCTGATGTTTTATGTTTTATAATTGCCTGTTCACTGCCCTGAGTCCCGCAAGGGAGATAGGGCGGTATATAAATTTAAATAAACGTAAACGTAAACTAACCTAGCTGTCATATTTTGTCATTTCATATAATAGCCAATTGAATGAGGATTTTACTTGTTCTGAATGAGTGATTTCAAATTAGCAGCACTACAAGAGAAAATGGGGAAAATATTCCCATTTGCTCTATATTCATAAAGTTATAAGCTAAGAAGATCTCAGTCACTACCTCTCCACCATTAAATTTACTTATTCCTCTTAGGGAAAGCGAGATGTTGCATTTCTTGAATGTTATAGTTCTCCTTTTTTGCTCTTTCAATGGCAGTGCATTTGCTTTTGTGGTGTTTACTAGGACTTCTCTTTTCTCTCCAGGCTCTAGTTTTAGATAAATTGAGCATGTAATATCTCTCTGCACTTTTCTATTCCCCCTATTCTCTCTCCCCCCCCCCCAATATATTTTTGTATTATCCATTATACATAATTTTAATTTGCCATATTTGCTAGATACACGCTTTTAGTTTGCTGAGAACTTGGGGGCAAGTGAAGACGAAAAGGCATTTTAAAAAAGTACAATGTTTCCTATTTATTAAAATAGTAATAATAGTAATATACTCCTTGGTTTATGTCCATTTATTCAATGACTGTTCAAAGTTATGGCAGCACTGAAAAAAAATGGATGTACAAGCAGTGTCTGAAGTTTGAACTGTAGTAGCACCCCCACAATCAAGTAATTGCAATCTAGGTGCAGCTCAAAATTATGACATACCAAGATCAAAGTAAATGGGGAACCTGGCAGCAAAAGTCTCAAGTCATTCTGGTAAACTGCTTCGGCCTGCACACCCATCTTCCCCATAGCTCTTGTGAGGCCTCCACTGGGCCTTCTAAGCTCTCCCTGGCCTTCCTTGATTTGCAGGAGGCCTCCCAAGCCTACCCTGTCCTTCCCCATCCCAATGTGGCAACCCAAGCCCCTTATCTGAGGATCTTGCCACTTCTGATTAATAACCCACAAATCTTGAAGTTATGATGGCAGCTGAGGCTGTCAGGATTGCCATCACTAATCGAGGCAGTCAACATTGCACTTTACAATAGCCTTACCTAATGATGGCGATTGGGGTCGCGATTCCTGTCATAGCATGTGGACTACATGTAATATTATATGGGGTTACTGCAGCTCTAACGTTTACCAGTAATGATACTAAAGAATTTAGACTGTTGCATTTTACATTGAAGCCAAAATGATCAGTACCTATATGCATTATTTTAGTTTAAATACAATGGTATTTTCAATGTTGTTTAATATTCTTGCTACATTTATTTTTTTAAATGTATATGGCCACCTAATTCACTCTCAGTGTTTCTGAGTAACTTACAAAGATAAAAACCTAATGTAAATCTTATAGGGGAGGTGGGCAGCATAAAAATGTAATAAATAAATAAATTACTAAAAATAACCTGCTACATATTGGAAAAGTTTGCAAAATACAGCAAATCTATATACAATCAATAATTGACTAATCATTAATATTAATCCATACTATTTGCCTTGTTTCCTAGGGCCGCCCTATTATTTTATGTTCTAGAGAAGATACTGAGAGCTCCAAATTTGCTTACAAAACAATTGAGTTGCCACAGACAGTTGATTGTCTACAGGGAGTCTTGAGTGTGATCCCTCTACAGCTGCTTTCATTCCACCTGGCTGTTCTCAGAGGATATGATGTAAGTTACTTCCATATTTAGTCATTCCAATTAAAGAAGGCACGGTTGGATACTTCCTGGTTTCTTCAAATTGTGATAGGATTTAAACAAATAGCTATAAATAATTGTGGTCACTATAAAGATTAAGAAATGATTAGCATTTGGGCATGTTTTAATTTGAACCACAGGCTTCAGTAAAGATAGAACTAAACATCTTGCTTGGTGTGTGATACCTATTATACAAAATATAGGAATAAGAGCCAAGCAGTGAGTGTGATAAGAGTATTTGCAGAATCACTAACTGTTGAATACTGTAGACTTTGTCATTTTCTTAGCTTATAAAAAGATCACAAACAGATGAAAAGATGACAAAGAATGTAGAGTCTGGGATCATGGTATAAATGAAATGAAACAAAGAAAAGTTAGAGTCATGCAGAAATCAAACTAAGCTACCTAAGGATGTTAATGGTTTTGGCAAATATTTACATAGTTTGGGAAGACATAGAGCCGTTAGGATATTTTATTTTATTTTATGTTCCTTTTAAATGGGATAATTTCTATTATGGTATGATGAAAATCTTTTTCTTTTCTTTTTCCAGGTGGATTTCCCAAGAAATTTGGCTAAATCTGTGACTGTAGAATAAGTATTGTGTTCTAAAATATAGCCTGATAATTTCATGATGCTAAGTTAGGCTTTGTTTAACCTAACTTTGTCTGGTTTCAGTAGGTAAACTTACCACAATCATGGCTGTTTCTTGGCAGTTTGAAGCCATGATCTGAAAGTGATTTTCAAATACTGATTTATTTAATCAACTTGTTATGTCTAAACTTGGACTCCTGGTTAGTTTTTGAATTTTGTCAGTGCAATTTAAGAGTTTTAAAAGATACCATTCATCAGGATAAATGCTCTTCTTTTCTTTCCCAAATCCTTAATTTTCCTGTTAACATTCTTCTTTCCAAGGTGAACTCTCTATGTTTAAGAGACCAAGCATCTCATTTTCCTAAAAGCTCAATATCCATTTCTCAGAAGGGAAACTAATGAGGCTCAGTAAAATATCAATAGGGAAAGCATACCTTAATGAATAAAAATCCCAAAACCGTATGTACATTTTTTAAAAAAATGGAGCAATCCAGAAGCCAAGCATATACAATCCTTTCCAGAAAGTTTGTCCACAAGAACAGACAAAATGCACATATAAATCCAATAAACATGCAAACAACTTTAGAAATAAATGCACAACCATCCATATAAAATATATGTGCACACCTACCATTGCTACAGGCAGCCCCATGCTTTATGTGAGAGGATGTTTAGGAAATGGTAGAGAAAGAAATCACAGGACAACTCATGGTTATTTGTTGCCTGAGAAATCGTCTCTGATTTGTTTAAATGTCTTTTTTGGGGTTTCAAGCAAGTATTCTAATTATTTTGACCCTTGATTTCAAACCATAACTTTTTTACTGTGAGTTTTTTAACATGAGAGTAATGAAACAATAACCAGCATATTGTTAAGTAAAAATATTTGGAAATATGTCTTTACTTTTGGGGGGGGGGGGACTGCTTAATGTGCCTTTAAATATTTTTACATACCTTACAAAGTGCTCTTGCTTATAGCATTACTGAAATAATCAAATTGCCAAAGAAAGAAAAAAACCTGTTGTTTACATATGTTTAATGAATAGTGTTTTTTACAACTGTGCAATATATGTATATAGCTTTTTTCTGAGTTACTGTGAATAAATCAACACTATGAACAGCCTGATGCTATACATGTTTAGTCAAACTAGGTCCTTTTGAAATTGGTAAGATTTGCTTTTGGGTACATGTACATACAATGGTTGTCTTACTTTTAAATACAAAGTATTTATATATACACATGTATAGCATTTAAGTTATTTAGCATATGGATTACCTCTACTAGTAGATAATGCCTAGGAATAAAGACTTGTTAATTAAGTTTGTATTAATTTGTTACATTTACACATCTCATTAAGGCAGAATAAATGATGCAGTCACTCTCACCTGACTTCCTGCCAGAGCAGCTCAAACACCTATAGAATCCCATTCGGTAGTTTGGTTAACATAACTAAATCAGGAACTCTCTTTTTCTGCCTGCTTACAAACCAGAGTTGGAAGCTATAGGACAGCCAAGCAGAAATGTTCAAAGACCACGAATGAGTCTGGTTTAAACATAATATGTGAATGCAGTCACTTGTATATTGATTATTTTACTTTGGGCAATTGTACTTTTAACTGAATTTCTATTGCATTTACCTAACTTTTTATATTTCTGTACTGTTGTTAATGGAAACTTCTCAAACATCATTTAAAGTTGATTGTGTTTTTGTTGAACTGTTGTGTTTAGATAAAATACATTATACATGCCTCAGACTATATTTTCTTGAATAGTTGTATTTAACCCTATAAATTTACTGCGTATTTTGTGCGTACGTTTCTACTTAACCATCATACAACCAAAACACTATGCAAATTAAAGAAATCATTGATTACAGAAATGTCTTGATTTTGCTGCATCTATTTTTTTTTTACTAGAACTTTTTTTACTAGAACTGTTATGTATAAATATTCTATCTACAATATTCTGTGACTAAGCAGAATGGGTCACATTTGATTTTTAAAGTTTGGAGTCAGTGGCAGATTGTAAGCAAAAAATTGAGAACAGTTGGAAAGAAGGCAAACCCTAATCCTCAGTGGGATTCTACTTAGGATGTTCTGAGTCTTGTATCTGTCTTTGAAGAACATGTGATAGTGAGGATTTGCTATAGTTTTAATCTGGTCAAGTGGAAAAATCCCATTTATCAGAGGTTGAATTGAATATTTTGATCCCTTTTGTTGCTTTCGGCATGCTAGGATGCTTTATTGCCCTTCCTTCTGTTCTATCTGGGCGTGTAAAAATAATTTTAAACAGTACCTTATAAAATTGTATAGGAATATGTTTGAGGCTGAAATATTTTATAAATACAATATAGAGACTGACATTTTTGTTTGTTTCATATTAGCCTCCCACTTTAGGACAATAGGTCTTTATAGGAATTTAATAGGGATTTATAATGAGTCTGGTACCTTTCCAATGCACACATTTTATTAAACAACATAATGCTTCAGTGAGTTATAACTGATATAATCAAATGTATAGAATGGTTGAACTGGTGTAGCTTCATCACTAATTAGATTATTTTGTGTAATTCAAAGCAACATACACATCTTATTTCCCCCCACAAAAACTGATTGAGGTAGGTTGGACTAAGAGAGAATGACTGGCCCAAAGTCACCTGACTGGCTTTGATGCATAGGGGAGGACTAGAACTCCCAGTTTCTAGTTTAGTATCTTAATGACTACATCTAACTGATTCTTGTTTAAAAAAAGGTATGACCCAGGAGCATGTAGGTAGAGAAATGATGATACAGATGCAGGTTGCACACTAGAGACATTGAAAATACTTATCAGTTAGCATGTATAATCTGTTAAAAACCTATTGTATTAAGACCTGAGATAGCAGAACAACACAGTTGAAAGGGACCTTGGAAGTCTTCTGGTCCAAAACACTGTTTGAAGAATCTGTATTCTTGCCATTTAAGACAAGTAGTTGTCCAATCTCTAATTAAAAATCTCCACTGATAGCAAACTCCCAACTTCTGGAGGCAACTCATTCCATTATTAATTGTTCGGTCAGGCAATTTCTCCTTAGTTCTAGACTGGTTCCCTACTTGATTAGTTTCCATACATTGCTTCTTGTCCTGCCTTCAGGTGCTTTAGATAGGCTGACCCCATCTTCTTTCTGGCAGCCCCTTAGATGTTGGAAAACTGCTGTCATGTCATCCCTAATCCTTCTTATTGTTAACTCAAATTCCTGCAACCGTTCTTCATGTTTTAGCCTCCAGTCCCTTAATCATCATTGTTGCTCTTCTCTGCACTTTTAGTCTCAACATCTTTTTAATATTGTGGTGACCAAAACTGGATGCCGTATTCAAAGTGTGGCCTTACCAAGGCATTATAAAGTGGTATTAACACTTCACATGAACTTGATTCTATTCCTCTGTTAATGCAGCCTAGAACTGCATTGGCTTTTTTGGCAGCTGCAACACACTGCTGAGTCATATTTAAGTGACTCATTTAGAATCCACTAGGACTCCCAAGATCCCTCTCTGTTACTACAATTGAGCCAGGTAGCACCTGTTTTATACCTATGCATTTGGTTTTTCTTGCCTAAGTGTAACTACTTTCCTCACCATTGAATATCATTTTGTTAGATAGGACCCAAATATGTTCAAGTATGTATCTTCAACCTATCATCTGGAGTATTTACTATTCCTGCCAGCTTGGATAATGCTAATGAGTTTTATTCTAAAATACTGACCTTGAAATCTGTCTCCTGGGATACTAGGTCTTAAGTAAAATATGTGAAACTTGGGGTGTGTGTACACACACACTCTCATTGCTGATAACTTTTTAAAATACTATTTCAATCAACCACTGCATGAATCTAATGAAGTGAACTAAAACTCATGGAAACTTAATGCCGTTTAATAAAAAGCATTAAAAGGGGTGCTATCAGGCATCTCCTAATTTTGGGCTATTATAGACTAACAATTCTCTGCACCATGTGGGAACTACAGGAAATACTCCTGCATACACTGGTGCCCATGACAATAGCTTGCAAACCCATACTATTTTCATCATTTAAAATATTTTTTTTAATTTTATTTAAATTTATATCCCGCCCTTCTCCACAGAGGACCCAGGGTGGCGTACAGGAAATTTAAAAACATATCAATACAAAGATAAATATATAATTTAAAATAAATATTAAACAGTCCTATCCTGTACTAAAACCAAATTTAAAATACCCAATTTAAAAACTTCCTAAAAGTCCCCACGGGAGATTAGGCTAAACTGGCTTGTTGGAACAAATATGTCTTTAGACATTGGCGGAAGAGGCGGAGGTTGGTGATGGTACGTAATTCAGGTCATTCCAGAGGGTTGGGCCCGCCACAGAGAAGGCTCTTCCCCTGGGTGTCGCCAGTCGGCATTGTCCGGCTGATGGCACCCTGAGAAGGCCCTCTCTGTGGGAGCGGATCGGTCTAAGGGATGTATGGGGCAGGAAGCGGTCTCGCATATAAGTAGGCCTCGAGCCATGGAGCGCTTTAAAGATGGTCGTCAAAACCTTGAAGCGCACCCGAAAGGCCACAGGAAGCCAATGCAGCTCGCGTAGGATCGGTGTTATGTGGGAGCATCTAGTGGCTCCCATAATCACACGCGCGGCTGCGTTTTGGACTAGCTGTAGCTTTCGGATGCACCTCAAGGGAAGCCCGATGTAGAGAGCATTACAGTAGTCAAGTCAGGACGTCACGAGAACTTGAGTGACTGTGCGAAGGGCAGCCCGGTCCAGTAAGGGGCGCAATTGGCACATCAGGCGTACCTGATGAAATGCCCCCCTGGCCTGGGCACAGCACAGAGACAGCATTGGTCGCGTTGGTGGATAATCTCTGGAGGGCTCGGGATAGGGGTTGTTCCTCTATCCTGGTCCTGTTAGACCTCTCAGCGGCTTTCAATATCATCAACCATGGTAACATGTTGCGCCAGCTGCTGGGGCTGGGGGGTACTGTTTTACAGTGGTTCTCCTCCTACCTCTCCATCCGGTCGCAATTTGTGTTGGCAGGAGGGCAGAGGTCGACGTCAAGGTGCCTCACAAGGTCCTCTTGTCTCTCCTGTTCAACATTTATATGAAGCCATTGGGTGAGATCATCCGTGGTTTCGGGGTAGAATTCCACAAATACGCTGACGATACTCAGCTGTACATCTCTACCCCGGACCACCCCAACGATGCCATGGAAGTGATGTCCCGGTGTCTGGAGGCCGTGCGAGTCTGGATGGGGAGAAACAGGCTCCGACTCAACCTGTCCAAGACCAAGTGGCTGTGGCTCCCGGCGGCACGATATAGCCAGTTGGTGTCAGCTCTGGCTATTGGGGGCAAGTCTTTGGCCCTCACAGAGAGGGCTCGCAACTTGGGCGTCCTCCTGGACTATTGGCTGTCGCTAGAAGGTCATATGACAGCCATGGCCAGGGGGGCTTTTTATCAGGTTCGCCTGATACGCCAGTTTTGCCCCTTTCTGGATCGTGACGCTTTACGCACGGTCACTCAAGCCCCTCATCTTCCGCCTGGACTACTGCAATGCTCTCTACATAGGTCTGCCCTTGAGGTGCACCCGGAGGCTCCAGTTAGTTCAGAATGCGGCCGCACGGGGGATCCTGGGAGCTCCTAGATGCTCCCATGTGACACCTCTCTTGCGCGAGCTGCACTGGCTGCCTGTGGCTTTCCGGAGCACTTCAAGGTATTAGTAACTACCTTTAAAGCGCTCCATGGCAATGGACCTGGCTACTTGCAAGACTGCCTTTTGCCATCAAATACCTCCCACCGACCAGTGCGCTCCCACAGAGAGGGCCTCCTCAGGGTGCCGTCGACCAGGCAATATTGGCTGGCGACCCCCAGGGGGAAAGCCTTCTCTGTGGCGGCTCCTGCCCTCTGGAATGACCTACGCACAACCACGGACCTGCGCGTCTTCCGTCATGCTTTGAAGACCTATCTATTTCGTGCGGCCGGCCTGGCGTAATTTTTTTAATGGTTTTAGTAGGTTTTATTAATGGTTTTAGAACAGGCGTATTATTTAATATATTTTTAAATATATATTTCATGTATTTTTATATTTTATATCACTGATTTTATTGCTGCCTGTACACCGCCCTGAGTCCCGGAAGGGAGAAGGGTGGTATAGAAATTAAATAAATTAAATTAAATTAAATATTCAGATCAGCCAATCATTATTTTTGAAAAACCATTAAAACATAGCTGATGAAGATCTTTCTGCCCAAATACTATCTTAATCACCCATTTCCTCTATGATGGGAGAGGGGAGAAGGAAGGAAGGAAATAACGAGGGCTTGAGTGACCGTGCGTAGGGCATCTCGGTCTAGAAAAGGGCGCAACTGGCGTATCAAGTAAACCTGATAGAAGGCCCCCCTGGCCATGGCCATCACATGGTCGTCTAAGGACAGCCATGAGTCCAGGAGGACGCCCAAGTTGTGGGCCCTTTCCACGGGAGCAAATGACTCGCCCCCGATAACCAACGATGGAGTTAGTTGGCTATATCGAGATGCCGGAAACCACAGCCACTCGGTCTTGGACGGGTTGAGTTTGAGTTTGTTCCTCCCCATCCAGAGCCGCACGGCCTCCAGACACCGAGACAGCACTTCCACGGCATTGTTGGGGTGGCCAGGGGTAGAAATGTACAGCTGCGTATCGTCAGCGTACTGATGGTATTCTACCCCAAAGCCACGGATGATCTCACCCAATGGCTTCATGTAGATGTTAAACAGGAGGGGTGAGAGAACCGAGCCCTGAGGTACCCCACATAAAAGAGGCCTCGAGGTCAATCTCTGCCCTCCTGTCAGTACACACTGCGACCGGCCAGAGAGGTAGGAAGAGAACCACTGCAATACAGTGCCTCTCAATCCCAGCCCCTCCAGCCGGTGCAGAAGGATATCATGGTCGATGGTATCAAAAGCCGCTGAGAGGTCTAATAGGGCCAGGACAGAGGAATAACTTCTGTCTCGGGCCCTCCAGAGATAATCAACCAACGCGACCAATGCCGTCTCCGTGCTGTGCCTGGGACAGAAGCCGGAATGGCGCGGGTCTAGATAGATTGTTTCCTCCAGGTGTCGGGAGAACTGTTGAGCTACCACACTCTCTACAACCTTAGCCAGAAAGCTAAGGTTGGAGACTGGATGGTAGTTGGCCAATAATGCTGGGTCCAGGGAGGGCTTCTTGAGGAGGGGTCTCACCACCGTCTCTTTCAAGGTGGTCGGAAGATACCCCTCACTCAGAGATGTATTAACTATCTCCTGGAACCAGCCTCGTGTAACCTCCCGGGAGGCCAGTACTAGCCAGGAGGGACACGGGTCCAATAAACATGTGGTAACATTCAGTCGTCCCAACAACCTGTCCATGTCATCAGGAGTCACAAAGTCAAAGTCTTCCCATAAAACAGTCTCAAGACCTGCCCCCGATTGCCCGCCCGGATCTACCTCATTGGAGATCAGCTCGCTCCGGATCTGAGCGACTTTGTCCAGCAGATATTGACCGAACTCCTCTGCACGACCCTGTAAAGGAGCTTCCCGCGGCCCCTGTTGAAGAAGGGAGCGAGTTACTCTAAACAGGGCGGCAGGGCGGTTATCTGCAGATGCGACAAGGGCGGCGAGATAATTACATTTTGCCGCCCTTATCACCACGAGGTAGGTCCTTAAGTGGGACCTAGCGTGTGTTCGATCAGATTCGGCGCGAATGGATCTCCAAATACCCTCCAGGAATCTCTTGCGTCGCTTCAATGCCCTTAGCTCCTCGGAGAACCAAGGGGCCAGGGTAGATCGGCGACGCGTGAGAGGCCGCAAGGCGCGACCCGGTCCAGGGCCCCAGTGGCCGCGTTATTCCAGGCGGCCACCAGGACCTCAGTTGAGTCGCGGGTCAGGGTTCCCGGTATTGGCCAAGCTCTGCCTGGAATCTCTCTGGATCCATCAGAAGCCTGGGGCGGAACCATTATAGAATATCTGGTTCCGCCTCCCCAAGGTGGGGTATAGCGATTGGGAAGTCTAGTCGCAGGAGAGAGTGATCTGACCATGACAGGGGAGTGATCGTTAAGTCCCCTACTCCCAGATCACTCCTCCACTGGCCGGAGATAAAGACAAGATCCAGCGTGTGGCCTCCGGTGTGGGTGGGGCCCTGAATTACTAGGGCCAGGTTCATGGCCGTCATGGAGGCCATGAACTCCCGAGCTAACTCAGAGGTTTCACCTACCGATGGCAGATTAAAGTCCCCCATCACTAAAAGCCTGGGGGTCTCAACTGCCATCTCGGCTATCACCTCGGGAAGCTCGGGCAGAGCTGCTGAGATGTAGCGGGAAGCCAGGTACACAATCAGCAAGCCCAACTGCCTCCCAAGGCCCCACTTCACACCTAAGGCCTCACAGCCAGCGATCTGCGGCACAGCGGTCTCCCTCGGAACTAGATCCTCCCTCATAATAACCGCCACCCCCCCCCACCCCTGCCTAGGGCTCATGGCTGATGGAATGCCCGGTAGCCTGGCGGGCACATTTCCACGAGGGGCAAACCCCCCCTCGGGACCCAGCCAGGTTTCCGTGACACCTACCAGGTCCAGCTCCCCCTCTGATACCAAATCATGGATGAGGGGGGCCTTGTTGATAACGGACCTGGCGTTGAGCAGCATCAGCCTTGAGCCCTGGCCCTGGGAACTCCGACCTCCTGGGTTGAGAGAAGAGCCATGGAGATCGGAGACTTGCGTGTGAATTGGATTAAAGTGAGGGAGAAGTGCGCATAGTGAGCTTCACTCTCTTCCCAGATTCCATCTTGCTCCATTAGCAGGACAAGAGTTGAGACAGTTAGAGATGGGCTGAGTGCAATGGTTGACCAGGGCGTCTTTTGTGTCTTGTCTTGCTCTTAGCGTATCACATCACTTGCAGATACTGCCTTCATTACCTTTGTCTTAGGCTTCATCCGCTCAGTCCACCGGAATCTGTCTTCACATGCTTGGGATAGATAAATCCCCATCTCACCGAAGGTCAATGAACCAACAGCTACTCGCAACTTGGTTTGGCCAGCATGTTGAAGCTGTTGCCCAGGGTGTGGCTGCTGCGCATGCTGCAGCTACTAGGAGCCACAGGTGAGAAATGAGTGACAAGTGGGGACCAAAGGTGGATGAGCTGCTCTAAAACGAGCTGTCATAAAAGGACACAACATGCCCCTACACCAAGAGGTGCTACCCCTCCCTGAACAACCCACTTTGATACTAGGCAAATAAATATCCATAATTAAAACAAATAAATTCCTCTTCCTCTACCCAACCTTGAAACTTAGTTTGGGGGGCGGGGAGGAGAGACACAGAGGTTTCTGATGCAAGAATCTTATGTAATCTTACCTCTCATCTATTAAATCCTGCAGCTTTTTAGCACAACTGGGGAAATTGGTTATGCCTATCTCTCTTAAGCAATCGGTTTCAGGACCGTGTAATAGCTAGCCTAATTCTTCATACCAACTAGCAAGAAGGTATGGGATCAGAAGAGCTGATGATTGCTGTTAAAATCAGCAACCGTATTATGCTTGCTTATTTTCATTTGTTCTTTCCCTTTCTACCTCATGTCAGGGAAGACCACCTTTTATTCCCCACATCAAGCATGTTCCGGCAGGCACAATAGTTTCCCCTGCCTTGTCTGTAGAGAAGGAGAGGTTCTGAAGCAAAAGAAGACAAATGAGCATTTCAAGAGAGAAGTAACCATTACCTAATGTTTATTCTCTGGAGAGTGAGAACACAAATGAGCAATAGGATGAGATAGCTGTTCTAAGACAAATCATTTGCCCTGCATAGGGAGGGCAGTTTGGTACAAACAGTAGGTCCTCCCTGTTGTGTTAAGAGAAAGATACCAAATAACCATTGCCTTACTTGCCAAAATATATTGTTCTAATGTCATGTAGCCAAATGTAGAGGTGGCACTGTTAGAAGGAAACGGGGTTTCGAGTGCTGGCAAAAAACATTCTCTACTGTCCATAAATCAATACTTTTATTAATATTTTCTTTTAAGGGAAGCATTAAGCACAGTTTCTACCCAAAGCGATAAATTTCTCATGGAGTTACATTCTTAGTTTGTGTTTTGCTGTACAAAAATGGTCAGTTCAGCAGGGTAAACTATGGCTGCAAGAGATACCTTTTGTGCTGTTTTGAGTAAGAGCCTTGATTTTGTATTCATGGTTTTGGAGATGTGGGTTTGGCGCTATAGATTGTCAAAAACAGGAGAGTTCAATTGAAGGCAGCTGTAGAGCAGCATAGGTTAAATCCTCTCCCCTTTGCCTGAACTCATGTTTTTTTTTTTAAGTTTTTGCTGTAAACCACCCAGTATTGTAAGATTAAGTGGGGAAATAACTAAATAAAAAGAATTAGTCTATTTATTCGTCTAATGATCAAAATATTCAATTGGACTACGCTTCAGGGACATTTGGGTGCTTCCTAAAAAGAGGTATATATGCCAACTTTTTTCAATGACACATCTGTCATTAGGCAGCACACTGTATCACAATAAATCTAATCACATTTTAATCTAGATTATTATGTGAACCTAGCCCGAGTATATCAGTTTATACATACTATCTCTTACAGAAAGGGTGGTTGAGAAAACTACAGGCAAATACAGTAGTTTACAATGGCAAATTCTGCCCATCCTACTTGCATTTACCCTACCTCATGCCATAATTAAACTAAATTAGTGCATTAAAAACAGAGCAATTTTCCTTGTACTCTTAAATTGATATGCACCATTTCTGTTGTGAAAAGTGGACGATTACCGGGGAACAGACATTAGTCGTGAGATGTACTTTTAAACTCAGCAACCAAATCGGAAAACTCGTTTTGGCCAAAGTCACGCACAAGGCGTGTGGTATTTCAGCCTCCCAGACGCAGAAAACTTAGCCATCAAGGAACGCCGCCCCCCACACCCTCTTTAAGAGGAAGGCGCCTGTCGCGCCTACTTTATATAGTGGTCTTCGG
Source organism: Rhabdophis nuchalis (assembly GCA_039707465.1). NCBI lineage: Eukaryota > Metazoa > Chordata > Lepidosauria > Squamata > Natricidae > Rhabdophis > Rhabdophis nuchalis. The sequence continues at coordinate 104,007,349 of CM077646.1, forward strand.
ACTCGCCTCCGAAAGCTGGTTGGTAGACACCTGCCGAACGTCCGCGGCGATTGGGTGGCACGGGTGCTCATCAGCATGCCTGGTTCTGGTGCGGCCTGTGAGGCGCTGAGGGAGGCCATTGCGGCTCGAGAGGGTATGAGAGCTCGATAAAGACGCGAAGCGGCTCGCCCGGGGGCACCACAGGAGGTGAGGCGGGAGCGGAGGGGGGAGGCTCTCTGCGGGGCGGGCAGGCGGGGCGGCCGAGGGGGCTTGGCGATGACAGCGGCAGGAGCAGCGCCCCTCGAGGGCTTTAGCCCCCACCCCACCCTCCCCCACCCGGCGGTTTGCCTGGAAAGTTTCCCCGGCATCGCGTCGCCTCTTCGGCCTCCTGGCTGGGCGCGGGTACCGCAGAGGCTCCGCTTGGGGCTCCAAGGCGGCTTCCTGTCCTTTCGCTCCCCCCGCCCTGTCGCCGCGGCGCGCCTCTTCTGCGCTCGGGTGCCTGGAAAGGGGCCCCCGGGTTGCCCTTGCGCAGAGCCCGTCGCGGTCCGTGGGGTCCGTGGGGACAGAGCCCAGTCCTGGCCGTCTTGAAGGACCCCCGGCCGGGTGTCGTCCGGCATCGTCGGGCCGGCTGGACCCGGGCTCTTGTCTCGGTACGGACGAGCATATGTTAACGCCCGGTTCGGTCTACATCCCCTGCCTCTCCCTTGGCGCTGTGTGTCCTTTCCTCTTACTATTGGCAGCTCGTCCGAGGTGTTGGTGGCTGCTGGTGCTCTGTCTGTCAACTGGAGTGATTGATGGGAGGGTAGGTCACTCCGGTCTACTCGGAGGCATTACAGGAACAACTTTTAGGGACAAAATGATTTAAAAATCGTGAGGGCAAAGCAGGGAAAGGCACTCCTTTGCACCCATGCTTTTTTTTAAAACCTTTTTTCAGCCTCCCAGAGCAGGATCTTGTGTAGAAAAGGCATAGTGAAGTAAATCATTTTCAAGTCTTGGGGATTTTATTTCTATCATATCAATAAACCATGCTTTTGAATTGACATGTTTCATTCTGCCAACAGTCACCCTAAACTAATAACTGAACTACATGAGAGGTCAAGCATATTTCAGTCATCATCTCTTCTACTCTGAACCAATCATAGATGAGGGAGATGTACACAGTGAACAGAATCTCATCGTATTTCCTTTTTAAATTTTCGATAGAGAGTAGAAACTAACAGAAGGGTGAGTGACCTCTTGGCAGGAAATCCTCCCCATAATGTCCTCTCTCTCCAAGGTGAGATTTTTTTTTCCTTTAGTTTTTCCGAAGATTTTATTGCTTCTGAGTTAAGAAATAGGTAAGCAAAAGCAGCAGTAACTCCTGTTCCTGTCTTTTAAGGGTGCAGCTTTGGTTATAACAGAAAAAGGAGGCTGGCCTCAGTGCTGCTCATTGAGAAAGCAACAGCAGTTGTCCTTTCTCTCTTTACCTAGACAGCATACAGGGAAATCTCAGAAGGATGGTGTCACTTGCTATCTATATCAGATGTAGTATCATTTTGAATGGTGTTGGGAGGATTACACTTAATTGCTTCAGGGATCCATTATTACCAAGAGAAAGAAGATTAAGGAGCAAGTTAGGTTGACAGTTCCTCCTCCAAATAAAGTCTTCTCTTGATAACTCCTTTCTTAATTGTTTGCTCTTTCTTCTTTGTTCTGCATAGTAAAATGAGGCAACTGAGGAGTTACCTTATATTTTGGGTTGACTCACTCTCAGTATCCCTTTTAAATATCTGCATATATTGCCCAAAATGTGAGGCTAAGCTGGCATGCAAGAAATAAGACAGCAGCAGCCATGATTTACATAGCCTGTCCAGAAAATCTCAGGAAATTGGTAGATTACAGACCTCTGACAAGTTACTTACCCTCCAAGAAAATTCAGTTTACTGAGTTTTAGCTGAATCATTTTGCTACCCAGAAAGAGTGAGAGTCCAGATTTACGTAGTAGAGAATGGTGTTCCTGCCACAATCCTGTTGCTTCATCAGTTAATAAGAGGAATGGTGAGTGAGTGAACAAAATATACTGGTACTGCTGTTATCTGAAGGAGTAGGGCCCAGAAAACATGAACAAAGGGATTGGTAGTATAAGATATTTCTTTCCTGTAATTGACATGCTTCTCTTAACACTCATTCCCAGAACTATACAGGAGAAACGTGTTAAAGCTGCAGTCAACTACTTCTATATAATCCTTCAACTTTTTTTCATTTTATAATATGCTGCTTTGCATTCTATGACTTGGCCAATGCAACAAGAAGAATGTATTATATGTAATCCCAAAAGCAATCTGGATTTTATGAAGGATTCACTTGGTTGGACCCAATCTAATTTGAGGGTCAGAGTAGTGGTTATGTTAATAATGTGAGTGTAGTTGCTTCTCTCACTTTTGCTCTCCTTAAAGTAAAAGGTGGGAGTCCATAATGTTACTTCCTATCCAAAGCTCTTTTTAAAAAATTGAACCCTCCCCTTTACGGTTTATAATTATTTCTTTCAGTTTCGAGCAAAAAGTCCAAAAGAGGTTTTCAAGCAGAAACAAAGCTAGACAAGTCTTCTTTAATCAAAGCAATCAGTTATGCCATCTCTGCGAACTTCATTAACCTTATCATTCATTCTTCTATTGTGGGAATTTGTAAGTCCTTCCCTCTGCATACAAAAGTCTTACTGCATTTGTCATATATAAAAACAAAATCCCATGATTTTTTTTCTGTTTTATCTATCAAACCTAAAAAAAAATCTGATTTTAATTGTACATTTATTTTAAGAGTTCTCTTAATTAAAGTACGTATATGAACCCTATATTTCATAGCTGTCTTGCATGTCCACCAAAGATGGTAAAAAGTACCTTCACATTGATTACATTTCCAATATATATTTGACACACCCTTTTACACCAAGCTTTACATCTTCCCAAGGACCCTCTTCCTCTTTGTTCCCATGCTGGGTAAAACATATTCCTAACTTTCTCGTCCCAGCCTACAGAACTTCAGTTTCCTTTTTTTGTTATTGTATTTATTTATTTTATTTTTCCCTCTTCATCCCCCCTCCCCTTTTAAGTTGCAACCAAGGAGCGAGCTGCTTTAATGTTGTGAATCTGAACTGTGAGTTGTTTCCTGCTATAGAGTTTCTGTTAACTTACTGAGAAAGATAGGAATGAATGAAAACTAACTTCTCTATTGCTTTGATTACAAGAAGTCCTTGTTTTACTGGGAAATTAGGACTGTTTAGTTTTAATGGGGAATTTTAGCGCAGGTTATGTTTAATTTGTTTTTAGAATTGTTTGTATGTATTTATTGTTTTTATTCTACCTGTGCACCGCCCCGAGTCCCTGTGGGGAGAGGGTGCGGTTTTATAAATATTAAATATTATTATTATTATTATTATTATTATTATTATTATTATTATTATTATTATTATTATTATTATTATTAATGACTGCTCTGTTAAGTGACCATTCAAAATTATGGTACTGAAAAAGTAACTTTCTGAACTTTATAAATGCAGCATTCCCATGGTCCTATGATCAAGATTTGGGTGCTTCACATCTGGTGAGCATTTATGATTACAAGCAGAGTCAGTGGAGAAACCAGCAGTAAAATCACAAGTCACAGTCATGTAATATCTCACATAATGACCTCATTGCTTAGCAAGGGAGTCCTGGTCCCAGTTACGGTCATAAGTGAGAACTAACTGAACTGTATCCTCAGAGCAGTAAGAAGAAGAAAAAAGGAAGCATCTGTAGTAATGTCAGAGAAGAGAATTGCGAAGGGGAAGCAAAGTCATTTGTTTGAACAAATTTCTGGGGAATCAAAAGAAAGAGGGGCTATTGAGACGGGAATAAGTCCTAAAAGGAAAAGGCAGGTATTGGTGACTGGTCCACACTAACCAGTGAAGCTTCCCTTTCCTGCATGGATCGGAAGGACAAGTAGCAGGTGAAGAACCATGACAGTCTTGCAATGGGTTTAGTCTAGGCTGAGCAGCAGCTTGACCCATTGCCAGCTTGCTACATTTTCTGATACTGGTTTGGAATTCAATATTGTTGAAGAAACACATGGGAGCATCATGAGAGACAAGCAACTTAGGCTGCAATGCTCAATTATACTGAGTTGGATGCGGTGGGGAGGGGATAGTAGTTCAGTGGTTGACTATATTGGAACATCTTAGTTCAGGTAAGATGAAAAGCACTCCTCTTAACCACTAAAAAATGCTCTCAGTTGATGTGTTCAGTATTGGAATTAATTGGACTAATACCCTGACTCAGTATAAGGCACATTTCTAATATATTCAAAAGCCTCCCTGCTGTTTAGCTCCAAGGGTGATGGTGGCCAGAGATTTTTGTCCTTTTCTCACTAAGCAGATTCCTGAACGAAATCTTTCCTCCCTGCACTACCCACAGAGGCCAAGGAAGAAAGAATAAATAAAAGCTGGTGCTGCCCTCTCTTGTTTCTCCACTTCTTTTTTATTTTCACTAACAAAGTGTTATGGTGAGGGGAGGAGCTGGAGACTTCCTGCTTTCTTGTTTTCTTTCAGCATCAGCTGTGGGACAGAGAAAAGGAGGAACAATTGCTAATTATTATTTGATTACCTCTTCTCACCACTGGGTTTCCTTTCTAATAAAAGGGGCAGTATTAAATAGCCTTTTTCAAATACCTGTGAATTCAGTGTTCTCTCTAGTTTGGCACAGAGGAGAGAGGGGAAGAGCTCTTATTTTCCTGCTTTATTAAGAGCCCTTTCAGAATCAAATGGCAAGCAAAACAAGTATTTTTGAAAAAACAAGAATATTGTAAAACATTGGGGATATAGAAGAAAAAAAAATACGCGGAGAGCCTTTGGGCACGCAGTACAGACATATCACAATTATTTTTATTCCTCCAGAGAACTATTTTTAAAAATATAAAAAAGCAATGTAAGCTGATATGCTTCCAGTTATGTATAAGGGTTTCCATTCATATAAAAACATACATATCCCCTCACAAAAAGAAAAACAAAATAGTAGCATATTTTTCAGTATTCTTAGATCAAAATATATTAATCTACCTTATCTTGAAGTGCTGTTTTGTATTAAATGTTAGTTCATTAATAAAATGTTACTTATGCTATACATTAATGAGATAAATTTCACTATTCGGTGGAAGACTCCTCCACGTGTTCATTTAGGAAATTCATTGATTTTGACAGGCTTAACTTTCAAGAAAACTTCTGCCTAACCTTTCTTTTGTGTAGCTTCTATCCCATCTCTCTTTTATGTCCATGAAATGTTATTTAAAATACTTATAAATAGAAAAAGGATAGGAATTAACCATTGAAGCCGTATTATGGTAATTGTTTAATGCAATAGGCTCTGCCTGGCAATATTTGAAGTCACTCTTGTGTGAGATTCATAGTTGTCTTTTAAATTAGTATAGAATATTGATACGTTAGTAGTTCAGTGGGAAATAGGATTAATTATGTAACATAAATGTTTATCTTTTTTTTATTTGTTAGAGTCATTTATTTAAGATGTCATGGTTGATGATTCTGATATTCTAAAACTCAGAAAAAAAACAAAATGAAAAAAAAATATGTTCATGTCACAGTACAGATTCAATGGAGGAGAAAAGCCAGATAATTAAAGCTTTACAGAAAGCTAAGAGGATCATTCTTATTTCAAAGGTCAGGCATAGCAACAGAGAAGGTCTAATTAGGTATTGTTGCATCAGAGACCTGAAGCATCCTTATCTTCTATGATCTTATAGAATGGGCCATTACAGTATTATTTGCTACTTACAAAGTTTATTATAGTTTTTCTTTTGTTCTTAGTCACTGAAATCGGCAAAAAGCCATTGCAAATCATGGTCACATGACCATGGGACATTGCAACCAGTTGTAAATGCGAACAAGTTGTCTAGTACCTGAAATATGACCATGTGTTTGTGTGACAGCATAACTTCAAGGATATATCATAAGTAGATTTTAAAATTCTCATAACTTTGAAGTCATTAAATGACTAGTCGTAAATTGAAACAATTTGTTATATGAACATTAAAAAATTAAGCCTAGATCTATAACTAAGTTCAGCATGTAGTATTGTTAATAGCTTTCTTTCTAATTTTAATAGAAAATAAAAATACTGATTTGATTACTAATATAAGAATATATCAAAGTTAATATTCTCTGCATTAGAGGCAGACAATTGTTAATAATGTGGCCTTGCATTTTTGTTATTATTGTTCTTAAAAGGGACAACATATAACATTATATTCATTGAAAAATGTATAGTTATGAAAAAGTTGGTTGTAGGTTTGTTGATATAGAACAAGTGCATGATAATTGGCTTCAGCTACATAATTGGGAATGCAGTTTGAAAGTTGGTTGTTTAATGCAATAAGATGGATGAATGATGGAAATAAAGTATATGATGAAATGGAGTAAAATGCATAATACATAGTTCAACATTGAGTAAGGAAATACATTTGCTGGCTATATGAATGTGTGTACACTTTTGTATGTGAATAATTTGCAGTACAGTCACTCGTCATTTAGCAACCAACTTGGTTAGAGACCATTCAAAAATATGATGGTAATAAATGGTAGTAAAAAATAAATAATTTTCCAACTAATGCAGATTAAGAGCAAATTTTAAACACCTGACAACAAAAGCCTTCAGTGTGAAGCTGATTAAGGTCTGGTCAGTTTCTGGCAGCAGCATCAGAAAACAAAGGTGTCGAATCAACTAATCAAGACACAGAGCTGAAATTCTTAAGTGGTAGCACTTTTTAAGGAAGTGCTATACTCCCTGTATAAGAGGGAACAGCTCAGGAAAAGATAGCTTGTTTAATAAATTGTTTCTATTCCATGAGGAAACAAAAGGGTTCGGGCACAGGATAATGTATCTTTATCTGAATGAGATGGCAGCAACCAGTGTTCTTCACAGCAGTGCTCTTTTTCTCTCACAGTGATCAGGAATATGGATTTCAGGCTGGACTTAATAGGTTGCTCCAACATGGCAGAAATTAGAAATTAGGAATCAGCAAAATCTAACTTTCCCCAAGCTGAGGATAGCATTTTTCAATGCCAGAATAACATTTTACCGTCTATATACTGATGCGAGGCAGATATTCCAAAATCCCATTAACTGAGCAGAACTGCCCCTGTGTTATTACATTGCAAATTCTATAGGAGTATCATGTTTGGTTATATTCTGCCTTTAATATTTAAATTTCCAGGATAGACAGACACCTTCTATGTAAACTATCTTCAGAACATGTTTAGAACACTTTCTCATGTGCAGCAGTCAAATTCTGTGTTGCCACAATTAAAATAAGCACAGCTGGTCACAGAAATGCCAGTTTCTGTTTTATTTGTCATTAATAAAACTACCTTGTTTTAGGTGTTTTGGTTTCTATTTCATAGGTTCTGTAGTAATATTTTAGATTTACATTTACACAGGAATTAACACACCTTTTTAGTAGTGTATACTACACTTTTTATTTTATATTTTATCTAATATTTTATTTCATCTAATTTATTTTACTTTGGTGTATTTTTTAATCAAATGTTACTGGTCATTGATTGAATAAACAGTATTTTGATTCACTCAGTGGCCCTTTCACTGAACGACAATCATTGGAATGGAATGCAGTTGCTAAATGAGGAGGTTATATACATTAGGCAGAGGACAGAGTAATATAAAGAATTTGGATCTAAAATTTACATATTATAAATAGATATTACTAACAATTGAAGAAGAGTGAATGCTTTTAACATACATATGTATGAAAAATTAGAGCAAGTAAATGAATTTGTGTGCCTTCATAGAAAATGGAAATTAGAGATAGGGATAGGGCTGCCGATATAATTTATGTGAACAAAGTGCTGATATTTGTAAATAGACCGTATATAATTTGTTGTGAGGATTATTTATCAAAAGTAGCAAAAGTGTCTGTGTAAAAAAAAGATCTGGTTTTGCCCATTTTGTGTTGTGTGTGTCAGTGTAATTGGGTATGTCAGGAGAAATATAAAGCTGAGTTGAATGTACTAGAATAGAGTGCTTGAAATTTGTGTGGTAAAGTACTATTGTAAATCAAATAAAAATGTGTATCAGGTGCAGAAGTAAATTGAGGTAGGTTGGTCAATGAGGATCAAATTGTAAAACAAATACATGAAGGAAAAGTGAATGGCTTAAAAAGAAGAAGAAAAAACTGAGAAAATTGATTGTATGGAGTTGATGAGAAGCTTAAAAAATGGTAATGTATGAAGTTGTGTATGAACATGATGGAAGTAAGGATGATTTGTTAGATTGGAAAAATTTGAAGAAATATTATAAATAGAGTTGGTGTAAACTTTGGATTATTTTTTTCTTACTTGTTAATTTTTGCCTTTAATTTCTTTTGCTGATTTCTTGTTCTAGTCTTTTGATTTCCATATACCCAAAAAGGAATACAGCGAACTGTATGCATGTGTTCATCATTCTCACATTCTTTTACTTTTTATACATTATAAATTGAAAAAATTCAGTCTTTTAAATAGGCTTTAATATGTTTTGCTATTTTGGAAAGGTTTTCCCATAAAATAGAAAGTTGATTTTACTAGGTGAACTTATATATCAACATATGAATATTTTTATTATATTTCATAAAATAAACACTTCTTTTGTTTTCATAATAGATTTGTGACAGTAACTATTTGATACATTTGCAGTGGAACAGTACTTTACTTTGGATTTAGTCATTACCGGTATTAACACATGACCAGCTGTAGTTTGGTGTTGGTCACTATTAGAAGATTTTGTGTTGATGTTTCCTAGACATTTAACAAAAATAGTATGAATTGCATACTATTATTATGTCCTGTAATACATGACATGGTTCTTGATTTAATTTATTTACATACTTTACTGTTGAATTGCCAAAAATATTAAAATGTACTATTTCATATAATTTTTAGAGTGAGAAAAATGGAATCACAAACTTTCTGATGCTGATTTAAATGTAGTTATGCGTACAAGTCTAATTCATGTCAGTGATATTCAAAAATTAGTTGTCCATATTCAATTGTACTAGAAAAGTCTACAGCTTATACAGGAAGCTAGTTGATGGAAAACAGGAAGGAATAGGGAAGGAATACAAACAGAGTATCTTGGCATCTGTTCATTGCATAGAAAACAGTACACATGATATGTTCTTGATATTGACAGATGGAGCATATTGGGGGTTGGGAAAAATCACATTTAAAAATAGCTGTTTGTTCGCATATTTATTTCCTTGTTTTCAATTTTCCTCTTGGTTTTTCTTTCAGAGCTGCCTGTTTCTGTTTTGGATGCTTGGAAATTACAGTCCTGAATTCTTGAAGCCTGATCATCACAATTCCAGACCTAATATTCAAAATAGCCAAAAAAGTGGTAAGAATATCCCTGTTAATATACACGTTAAAAGAACAGGCAGAATTCACATAATTAACTACTTTTAGGTTCTAAAACATACTCTCTACTAAAAAACGTAGCACTGGTTCATACATTGAACAATAACACATGGATATATACATAATGAGTTATATATTCATATCAGTAAATTGTTTTCATGCTGCAAAGGAAAGATGTGAATCTATCAAGATAAGAAAAGTAATTTTTACCTTGAAGGGATACTTCTTAGCATCTTAACATGTTTTTTTCTTCTGCCACCTGCAAAGCTACAAGACATCTGTGAAATAAAGCATAGAAACCTCTTCATCTAGCACTGGTAATTGCTAAAAGGAAAGTATTCCTTTGCAGTTTACCTACTTGTAGCATTCCCCAGTATATTCAAAAGCAGGAGCCTGTAGCACTTACCCAATCCAGAAAAGGCTTCTGTGCAGTTGTTTGTAGAAGTCCTTTTTAAATTTTCAAGTGCTAGGGAACGCTGAGCAGGGCTGCTTTTCTCTGCTCTTAAAAATGAAGGGTTCATGTTGTTTATCAAAGCAGGTCCAAGGGGGTGTTTTTTCTTGAAACTTGAAACCTAATGCAAAGAATCCTTTTGTAGATGTGCACTATAATAGTAATTAATCTGTTGTTTCAAACTAGCCATTAGTTTAAATTTTTTTTAAGCGTTGAGTACCTTTACCATTGCTTAAATCCATGCAATATCTCTCTTGCTTTCTGCATATCTGTAAGAATATTCCCTCTTGAAATATTAATTGACTGACTTATCAAACATTTCATTGTTAATAAGACTTTTAAATACATGCACTTTCTGGTACCTTAGAAAATACAACCATTAAAACTTTACATGGTTTATGAATAAAACTTTCTATTTTTATTCTAGTATTTATAAAATTTCTTTGTGTTGTATCAGATTTCTTTGACAATATTTTGCTTTTTGGAGCTGCCTAAATTGATAGCTGGAGGAAAGTAGTACCACAATCACAGAACAGCAAGTTGCTATATTTCAGTGGTCCAATCAAAGCATGAAGATAGACTACTTTGCTTTGCCTGAATACCTAATTTCAAAGAATTGTCTTCTGCCCATGTGCATAGAAGACCTTGAAGGCATGCAAAACAATTGTTTCAACACAATGGTTGCTGCTTTTGCAAAGTTATATCAAAAGGAGCTCTTTTCTTTCCTCACCTGGCAGGCAACCATACAAATACTATCTTTACTGCAGAACAAAAAAAATTGCTCTAGCAACATATTTTGAGACAGTTAAGTGAGTTTTGTCCCATTAAGATCTTTTTTGACACTGTTGTTAAGCGAATCATTGCAGTTGTTAAGTTAGTAACACAGTTGTTAAGTGAATCTGGTTTTCCCATTGACTTTGCTTGCCAGAAGGTTGCAAAAGGTGATCACATGACCCCAGGACACTGCAACTGTCATAAATATGAGATAGCTGCCAACTGTGTGAATTTTGAACATGTGACCATGCAGAGACTGCAGCAGTGATAAGTGTGAAAAGTCACACAGATGTCACCTTTTTTTCAGTGTCATCGTAACTTTGGTCACTACACTAACTGTTACAAGTCGAAGACTATCTGTATGGCCCTTGTACAAATACTTGCATTGTAACTTCCAGTTATAACATTGTACAATAAAAATTTGGTTTCAAAGTAGTCAAGTTTTTGTCTTTGGGGGCTTTTCCAAACTGAAAAAATTAGAAATTGTGATGTTGTAATATTCTTTAATTGTCCAAATTATAATAATATGAAATGTTATTGTTTCTGAATTGTTGATTTTTTTTTACTTGTATGTTGTTTAGAGTTGAAAAACCGAAACTGCATAAAAGATTCTCAATAAATAAAGCAATGAAAAGATTGCTTTATGAAATGAAAAGAACCCTGAAAAGATTATTGAAAAAGTAAATAAATCCCACCTCACTGATACCATCACACCATTGGATAACTTTATATGGTAGCTCTGTAAAGTTGGGACATTGAATTGTATATGTAATTTGAATTGTATATTCAAATGTTGTCCATCCTGATCTAGATGATAACGTACAATACAAATATTGTCAACAGAGTAGAGACACAGAAGTCTCTTCCTGCTCATTTAATATACCTTATTTATTTATAAAGGAAAAACTTCCCTTATATCCAGTTGTGCCCATCCATCAAGTTTACAGACATTGCTAGCAGATCAGTTTTCTCAATCCTCTCTCTTGCATTCTGTGGAATAAATCTGAGATATGCAGGAGAACAAGAGGAATTCCTTATGTCCATAAAGTGGAAATATATAGAATCTTTGCATGCAGTTTTTCATGTAAATATGTGTATCAATTGAGAGAAAAACAGAATGTTGCATCCAGAGATTGGCAACACATTTGTGGAACAGTGTGTTGGCAAGGCATTAATTAATATTTAAAAATACTAGCAGATCTATTTGCCTTAATACAATGCTTTGGCAGTTTGAGCTTTAGTATAATAGTTACTTTAAATTCTGTTAATTATTGCTACATATTATTTACTAGCCGTTCCCGGCCACGCGTTGATGTGGCCTAGTCAGGAGGGACACAACCTGAGGGTGGAGTTTCTCCCTCTCTCTCTATGCCTGTACCTACCTACCTACCTACCTACCTACCTACCTACCTACCTACCTACCTACCTACTGCATTTCTCCCTCCCTCTCTCTATCCCTATAGCTGCCTACCTACCTACCTACCTACTGTATTTCTTCTTGAATCTTATGGACAGAGTATTTTATGTCATAAAGGATTTTATGGTACTTTGTATTATGTCATACAATAATTCCTGTGGCTCACTGCTCTCTCTGTATCCATCTACCTACATTTTTTACATTTCCGTTGCGTGTACCTGGCACAGGTGTGCTTCAGATAGGAAGGCAGTGCAGAAAATGGTGAGGATGGCAGAAAAGATAATAGGTAGTTTGCTCCCTTCTATTCAAGACATGGCACATAAGCGATGCTTTAGCAAGGTCCGTAGGATTGTCCGGCACGCTACACATCCTCTTCATGATCTGTTTTCCACATTACCTTCTGGGAGGAAGCTTCATAATATCTGAAGCAGAACAACTAGATTAAACCACAGTTTTGTTCCATATAGTATCAATCTTGTGAACTTTCAAGTTTCCTGTCTGTGGAGATTTGGTCTTCCAGGTCATGGTTTTTCCAAAGGTACTTTTTCAAGAGGCAACTGAACTTGTTCTCAAAGGAAAGTATACATCTACCCATACACATACATAACACAGATACACACACACACACACATACCTCACTGTCCATTTTGAATACATAGTGGAAGGAGGAAAATTGAGATTCCAAAGGTGCTTTTTCAAGAGGCAATTGGACTTTCTGGCTTTTCTTTGAAGATGTTTCACTTCTCATCCAAGAAGCTTTTTCAGCTTTCAACTGAAGCAAAACGTGTGTGTGTGTGTGTGTATCTTTTGTGTATGTGTATGGGTAGATGTATACAGAATTTCATTTTTGATGTCACAGTAAAAAGTGACAATAAAGGTTATCTTATCTATCTTAAAAGACATTTCACATTTCAAAAATTATTTTCACACAGGTCCTGAAAACTACCAAATTCTGAGATAAAGACTACATGACACTGCAACATGAGTGAGAATAAATGTGACACACAGTTTTACAGTGTTCAAGTTGCAGATTCAACATTCACTGTACTAAAACGCTACCAGCAATTGAAACCTATTGGCTCTGGGGCTCAAGGCATTGTTTGGTGAGTAAGCAAACAAATAGCAGCACCTATCTTTTCTTGGCTAATTCCAAAGAAATTTAGTAGAGTTATTTGTACGGGGAGTCCCCAAGGAATCCTAGGACAGTAGGCTAAATTAAAAAATTACCTGGCAGTTGGCAATGGCAAAACAGTTAGATATTGCTAACAAGCAAGCTGCTACAGTGTGTTCATCAAATCTCAGGAAACAAGTTTGATTTAAGAGTCTTCATCTTTTATTTGCAAACACTAATATAAACAGCTGCTAAAGTACAGTCCAGCTCTAGGAACAGTAAAGTAGTAAAGTATTAAAATTGCCAAAATTTTAAATACTTCATATATAAGAGAATTGTTAGATGATTTGCTGGTAACCACCTTTAAAGCGCTCCATGGCACGGGACCTGGCTACTTGCAAGACCACATCCTGCTACCAAATACCTCCCACCGACCAGTTCGCTCCCACAGAGAGGGCCTCCTCAGGGTACCGTCGGCCAAACAATGTCGGCTGGCGACCCCCAGGGAGAGAGCCTTCTCTGTGGCAGCTCCTGCCCTCTGGAACGACCTACCCCCTGACCTACGTACGATCACTGACCTACGCCTCTTCCGCCGGGCCTTGAAAACGCAATTATTCCGTGCGGCTGGCCTGGTGTAGTTTTTTATCTATTTTATTTAGTAACTTTATTTGGTTTTAGAACAGGCCCCTAATTTAATTGACATTTTAATTGACATTTTAAAGTATTTTATATATTCATGTCTTTGTTGTTTTTATTATGCCTGTTCACCGCCCTGAGTCCCGCAAGGGCGAAGGGCGGTATACAAATTCAATAAACATAAACATAATCATTTTTTCCTTTGCCATTTTCTCGTGTATCAACAGTTGCAATAAGCTTTCAAATAAGATTTTTGAGACCTGAGTCTTTTCGCAATTGACTCTTCCCTCCTGTCTCCAGGCGGGGCCATCACTCCCTCTGTTCCCCCATCTTCACCTCCCAACTGGGAGGAATGTTTTTTGATAAACGTCTCCACCTCGGTTAATGTTTTAATTTTTACCCTGTCCCCTTCCCAAAATATCAACATTCCTTCTGGCAACAACCACTTGAACCAAATTCCTTTCTTATATAATTTCCACAAGAAGAAATACTTCCTTCTAATTTCTCTATTTTTTTTCGGAATTTGTTTCAAGATGGCTATTTCATTGTCCTGATATTTTAAGACTCCATCCAGTTGGGCCCTCAATATCTCATCCCTTGTGGATCTCCTGAGAAATTTAACACGAATTTCTCTTGGTACATTATTTATCCTAGCGTAAGCTGAATTAATTCTATAAACCAGGTCCATATCTCACCAGAGCTGATCTTCATCTTTTTTAAAATATTCTGCTAATATTGTACTCATAATATTTTTAAGATCTTCATTATCTGATTCTGGCAAATTCTGGAACCTGAGGAAGAAAGACATTCTTTCAAATTCAATTTTAGTTATGTGAGCTCCCAATTCTAAGCCCTCCCTCCGGGTCTCCCTAACCTCCCCCCCCCCCATCTCAGCCACCCCCTCCTCCAGCTTCGCAATTTTCTGTTTATTTGTTTATTTGTTGGTACTTTGAAAGCAGGCTGCAATAGCTCTGGAGAGATCAGTTGTAACTTTGAGTAATTGCTAAGCAACTGGTCATTAAGCAGGGACTATTTTAATAACTTATCCAAAAACCAGCATCTGCCTCTTGACATTAACTTTAAGGAACAGCCAGATGATTTATATAGCTCTGTAGGAACAGGTGTTCGAGCAAATAAAAAATGGTAAGAAACAAAGTAGATTAATTAGATTAGATGAGGGAAGGTAGCTAGCATTGGGGCAGTGTAACATCCTTGGCAATTGCACAATTCGTAACTTACAATTGTATGTTTATGTCAGTGCTGTTATCCATGCAGAAATTCATGGACCAGCTCTTCAAAATCTGACATATATTACAGCTGTTTTAATGTTATTGTTGAAGGGTTGCTATGGGAACATGTTTTTTCTAGGGCTAGATATCCAGGGTTCCCATCTCATCTGGGATTGTTTAGCCCAGGGGTCCCCAACCTTTTTGGCACCAGGGACCGGTTTCATGTTAAAAAAATTCTGCGGACCGGTGGCCATGGCTCAGCCGGTGTAGAGGGTGAGCGGGGGGAGGGGGAACAGGCGGCGCATGCGCGCACGGGGGGGGGGGATGAGTCGGCTCACTTGCCCCTCTCGGGCCCCCAACAGCGCAAGTTGCCGCGCCTGCACTCTCCCGCCCCCAGTGTGCGCTCTGCCCAGGGGGCTGCCCCATCCTCCTCCTCTCCGGCCCTTTCTAAGAGTTGCACCGCTCATTGCGGCCCGGTTCCTATCGAGCCACGGACTGGCACTGGTCCGTGGCCCGGGGGTTGGGGATCCCTGGTTTAGCCCTTTGCCAAAAAGTTCTTGGTGTACTTCTAAAATTCATGGAGGGAATCCTTGCTTCATTCTGGAGCTCCAGACAATCATTGTACAGTAATTGCACTGATGCTTGTTTGTCTCCCTATCCAGGGGTGGGTTTCTCAGGGTTCGGGTGGGCTCGCGCGAGCCCTTTCGTGAAAATTCCCGATCCCAAGCGATCCGCTTGGACCGGTGGACCCGGAAGTAAGTAGTCCCCGTTCCCCTCCCCCGCTCCCAGCGCCGGAAGGCCGCGCCCGGCGGGAACCTGCAGCGGCCGAAGCAGCTCGGGCAGCTGCGCACGCCGGCCAATGGCGAGCCGCGGTCCGGGGGCGGGGTTGGCCACCCGCAGGCGGGGCAGGGGGCTGGGCCGCCGGGGAGGGGCGCCCCAGGTCGGCTCCCGGGTCAGCACCTCCACCGGCCGGCGGCGGGGTCGGACGGACAGGTACCGCGAGAGCGGCCCGAGGGAAGGAGGAGCAGGCAGGCGCCGAGCCGCCTCCCGCCTGCCCCGTGGCTTCAGGACAGGTCCTGGGCAGGCTGAGTCGGGCCTCACCATCCCCCCCCCCCGTCTTCCCCGATGGCGTCTGGAGTGATCGGGCCGTGCAGAAACTCCTGCGCCGCTCCCCTCCGTTCCCCGCTGCCCTCCGTGTGCCATTGGGGCGGGGATGGTGAGGCCCGACTCAGCCTGCCCAGGACCTGTCCTGAAGCCACGGGGCAGGCGGGAGGCGGCTCGGCGCCTGCCTGCCTGCCTGCTCCTCCTTCCCTCGGGCCGCCCTCGCGGTACCTGTCCATCCGGCCCCGCCGCCGGCCGGTGGAGGTGCTGACCCGGGAGCTGACCTGGGGCGCCCCTCCCCGGCGGCCCAGCCCCCTGCCCCGCCTGCGGGTGGCCAACCCCGCCCCCGGACCGTGGCTCGCCATTGGCCGGCGTGCGCAGCTGCCCGAGCTGCTTCGGCCGCTGCAGGTTCCCGCCGGGCGCGGCCTTCCGGCGCTGGAAGCGGGGGAGGGGAGGGGAACGGGGACTACGGGGCTCACCCCGCCCCCGCCGGCCAAACCTACCGGCCTGCCGAAGCAGCAGAAGCCGCAGAGCGGCAGAGCGAAGCGCCGAGGCGGCGGCTGCATCCGGAAACTGGGCAATCTCGGGGGCCGAGGTGAGCTGGTGAAGCGGGGCGATGCAGGCGGAGGACTGGGAGGCGCGGGAGCTGGGCTGCCTGAGACGGCGGGTGGGAGGGGAGGAGGGAGAGAAAGAGCCACAGAGAGAGAGAGTCAGACAGACACAGAGAATGACAGAAAGAGACAGAAAGGGAAGGAGGGAGGGAGAGAGAGATAAAGAGCCACAGAGAGAGAGAGTCAGACAGACACAGAGAATGATAGAAAGAGACAGAGAGGGAGGGAGGGAGGGAGGGAGGGAGAGATAAAGAGCCACAGTGAGAGACAGACAGACTCAGAGAGAGAGACAGAGAGAAAGAGAAAGAAGGGAAGAAAGAAAAGAAAGAAAAAGAAAGTGGGACAGAGATGAAAGAGAAATTATGACCACAATTAAGGCCAAAATTTTGATTGCTAAGCAAGACCGTTGTTAAGTGAATTCCACCACATTTTCCTAGTTGGCCACGCCCACCCGGTCACATGACTGCAGAGCCACTCCCACAAAGCAGGCCACACCCACAGAACCTGTTCCAAAAATTTTGAAACCCACCCCTGTCCCTATCCCTGTAGAATTTCCTTTGCATGCACACTGGATTCTAATGTTCTCTTTCCTTACTCCTATACTCATTCACTCAGCTTAGCAGAACAGTATGGTGGTCATGATCCTGGTTGTTGGGAAAGCAGGCGTTTTATGTGCACTGCTCAGAAGAGGTTGCTGGCTGGCAAATGTTAGTTGGATCAAATTATCATTGCTTTCAGTGTTATACTAGTCTTGTTTTCAAAGAACCTGAGCTTCTGCTTCAATGTTTCAGTGCTGCATTTGATACTGTTCTTGGAATAAATGTTGCTGTAAAGAAGCTGAGTCGCCCTTTCCAGAATCAAACCCATGCAAAGCGAGCTTACAGAGAACTAGTGCTGCTAAAGTGTGTAAATCACAAAAATGTGAGTAAATTTAATATAGCATATATTGAAAATAAAATACTTGAGCCAGTCATTCTCAACTCCAGAAAGCAAACAATGGCAAACCACTTCTAAAATCTTGCCTGAAAAACTGCAGGGATTGTCAACGCAGTTGCTAGGAATTAACTCTGACATGAAAACACCCAGAAAAAAAAAAGGACAGAAAAGTTTAATGATTCCTAATAATAGTAGATTTGAGTGTTAATAGAATATCTGAAAACATTTACGTTACAATTTTGAGTAAATGTATCTGTCAGTTGCATTACAATCTAAGATGATGTCATGTAGTAAAGCTTAATAATTTACATTAAAACTTTTCACCAATGTTAATGAATTATGATAATCATTGGAATTACTTTCTATTAGGTGAGAAATGTATAGAATTTATTGTTCTGAAAATAATTTTATTTACATTAGCTTTTGTTTCATTTTGTAATAAATCCACTCTGAAAGCTGTTTGAGAAGGTTTTTTCCCCTTAATATATACTTCAACTGTAAAATTTCAGATATAATTATGTGCTCAGTGCAGCCATACAAAACTATATATAAGAAATTGAGATAATATTGTTGAAATATAGAAGATCTATTATTATATTGGAAGAAACTAAAAAAGTTCAGATTTTTCATAAAAACCTACTTAAAATATATATTAATTTTGCCAAGCATTGCTGAAAGTGGAATATTGGTTCATTGAATTGTATCATAAATTTGCAACAATATTTCTACAAATTTATTAAAATGTTTTTGGCAATAACATCTTGACTGCTCTCCATGGTTTTGTGACTTCCTCCAAACTAATATAGACTTGATCATACTGTATTACTGAATTTTTACTATAGTATTTTAGAATCTTTGTACTTTACTGTATATTCTTTCATCTTAGCACTCCCAGACTGCTTCATATGAACAGTTATTGAATGATCTGATTATTATATCATCATTATGCAATTTTGTGGTTGTGCTAATTTTGTTTATTTCTATCTGACTTCTGGTTTTACAGATAATTAGTTTATTAAATGTATTCACACCACAGAAATCATTAGAAGAATTTCAAGATGTGTAAGTTTATTTTTTTAATTTATTCAGTCCCCCCCCCCAAATATACATTTTAACCAACAGTAAGCTGAACATATGATGCTTCCTAACGTATCCTTAATGATATTTCAGTAAATATGAGAAATTTATGTATATATCTGTCTCTCTGTCTCTCTATCTAATTTGTTCATTTTTAATCTTTACTGAACAGATCTAATTGTTAAAAATACAAGTAGTTTTAATCTTTACTAAACAAACCTATTTTTTAAAGATACAAGTTGCAATAACACTGAAAACAATTCCTTTAACACAAACTAGGCAAATGAAATATTTTAGGTTTTCCATATATACCAGATTTCTTCACTGTACTGTCTATATCAGTGATGGCAAACTTTTTTTGGCTCATGTGCCATAAGGGAGGGAACGCAGGGGGGTTGTGCATGGGTGTGCCACACCCACAATGCAATGCGTCCCCCTGGCGTGCATGCGCACCTGACAGGTGCTCCCCTCCCCATTTTTACATGCTTTTTTCATCCTCCCCAGGTTTCAGAGGCTTTATAGGAGCCTGGGGAGAACGAAAACAGACCCCTGCCCCCCGGAGGCCCTCACTTCTGGTTTGCGCATACTGTCCTTTTTAGTCCAAGGTCCATGAAGCCTAAAATGATGCTACGAGCAAACCGGAAGTGACTTACAGTTTGCTCGTACTGTCCTGAAGCTCCTGAAGCCTCTAGAGGGACTCCAGGGATGCGGGGGTGGGGATGTTTTCGCCCTCCCCAGGCTTTATAGGAGGGCGAAAAATGGCTTTAAAAATGGCTGAACTCAGCTGGACAGCGTGCACATGTGCACATGCCAGCTGACAGGGCAACATCTTGCGTGCCCTGACAAATGGCTCCACGTGCCATTCCGGGTCTATATAGATTTCAGCTAAGAATAGTAGTAGAACAAGTTATTTTCCTGTTAAAGTGCATATTGGAAATGATTTTTGGGACACAATAACAAACAATGTTCAGATTCTTGTTTTAACTATATTTTGCTTTGTTATGGACAACATGCCATTTTTAAAAATCTCTTTTTTTTCTTTCTCTCTTGCTTTCTCTCTCTCTCTTTATCCATCCATCCATCCATCCATCCATCCATCTATCTATCTATCTATTCTTCTGTAGTTGTAATCCAAAGAACTCTCAGTTATTAATAAAAAATAAAAATCCCCAATAGTAATAAAAATATAAATACACAATAAAATTGCTCCAGTCTTTGGTGGGAGACTAGTTCAGAGAATAGGGGAAATTACTGGAAAATACTTTTTGGGTCCCCACCTTCCTTACCGCAGAAAAATTGATTGAACTTTTGAGATACAATTCCTTTTTGCTGTGTTACACATGATTTACATGCTGCTTTTGTAATGCAATTTGTTTCCTCTGACCTGGGTTGTTTTCTTGCAAATGTTTCATTACCCAAACTAGTACCATCATCAGTGCTAGTGGGAAGTGGTATTTGCTCTCAGTGTATATACTACTGGCCACCCCCTACTAGCACTGATGGTGTTACTTAGTGTGGATCTGCAAGAAAACAACCATGCTCAGAAATGGACCCGCTTCAAACCTGAGCTACAAATACTCTCCACTATTGCCAATTTGTTTTCCTAGTTTATTCAATTTTAAGCTAGTCTTATATTTAAGGTATTGGAGGGACACTGGGAAAATCCAGCTGCTAGTCTACTCTCAAGCTGTTTGAAACTCAAGAGTTTGAGTTTGGCTAGTCTTTCTTCACCAACCTGACCAAACAGAGTTGCTATGGAGAAAAATTTAATAATCAGTTAAATGTTTCAAGTTTAACATTTTAATCAACTATTTCATTTTAATTGTAATTTTCTGTTCTTTGTTCCATTTATACGAAGTACTTTCTATTAGATTTTAAAATAAAATAAAAAGTGCATATCTGACTGTTAAACAATATGGCAATCCTTGATTAAAATGATTTCTGCGTAAACATGCAGGTAATCATCGCTTAATGATGAGCCTGTACAGCAGTGGTGTCAAACTCAAGGCCCACAGGCTGCATCTGACCCATTGATGTTTATATTTGGCCGGTGGGGCCGCCATGGAAACAGCAAAGGATTGGCTCACAGTGCTTCTGCCAGCAAAAACGGAGCTCAGGAGGACTGCGTGCGGGAGGGCCACATACAGCCCTCCTGAGGCCCATTTTTGCTGGCAGCCTCGATACTAGTGACATCAAGCTGGCCACACCCGTCCTGGCCACATCCACCTGGCCCCCCCAAGGTCAAACACAACCCTGATGCGGCCCTCAATGAAATTGAGTTTGACACCCCTGCTACAGTTACTATGCTGCTGAAAAAGTAACTGTACAATCAGCCATCACATTTATGACCATCACAAGATCCCTGTAGTCATATGATCGAGATTCACGCACTTTACAATCAACAGGGATTTACTAAGTCAGAGTGTTTTCCAGTCATGTTTTTGCAATTTGTGTGCTTCACAGCCAGTTTCCAATAATGAAAATCAATGGAGAAGCCTACAGTAAAATTGCAAGTTGTGATCATGTGTTTCCTCATTTAATAACTGAATGTGAAATGATTCATAAATCCATCATGGTCATGTAATTAGTGACCACATAATTTAGTGATTGAGTTGCTGGTTCCAAGTGTTAATTAAACAAGGGCCACCTGTACTGTAGTTTTAAGCCTGTTTTATCTCATTTATTGTACTGAAATTATTTTATATTGAAGAAAATACACTGATGGCTTGACCTGTGCATGCATAAAATAGAATAGATATTAATTACTTTAAAAAAAATATTTCAGGTATTTGGTTATGGAATTGATGGATGCTAATTTATGTCAAGTTATTCATATGGAGCTGGATCATGAAAGAATGTCCTATCTTTTATACCAGATGTTGTGTGGGATCAAACATCTTCATTCAGCTGGTATCATCCACAGAGTAGGTAGTGCTGTTATAATCACACTATTAATTGACTTTTATTTTACATTGTTGTATCTGTATGAAGAACGGCTGCAGGAGCTGGGTATGTCTAGTTTGATGAAGAGAAGGACCAGGGGAGACATGATAGCAGTGTTCCGATATCTCAGAGGGTGCCACAAAGAAGAGGGAGTCAAACTTTTCTCCAAGGCACCTGGGGGCAGGACAAGGAGCAATGGGTGGAAACTAACCAAGGAGAGAAGCAACTTAGAACTAAGGAGAAATTTCCTAACAGTTAGAACAATTAACCTCTGGAACAGCTTGCCTCCAGCAGTTGTGAATGCCCCAATCCTGGAAGTCTTTAAAAAGATGTTAGACAGCCATTTGTCTGAAATGGTATAAGATTCCTGCCCATGCAGGGGGTTGGACTAGAAGACCTACAAGGTCCCTTCCAACTCTGCTATTGTATTGTATCTATATATTCTATAAATCTTTCTCTAGTTCATTTATCTACCTGCGCAAAAATTAAAAGTGTATATGATACCATTATTTTTTATGGATTGCTTAGATGCACTGTTACTAAGAATCTTACCTGCCATGGTTTTATCAAAATACATAATAGGGTAAGATTTTTTATAGCTATACTGTTGCTTTGATACTTGCCTGTGGATTTTGACATTAGGGTGAAGAATGCCCAGGTATTTTTTACAATTTATTTATTCTGTTCCAATGCAAACAAAAGTGGCTTTCAACAACTTATAGGAATAGTATTAAAATATATGAGGATCAAGTTATTTGCTTCTTGAGGAGAGTCTGTACTATTCTCCATGATGGGGAGCGGGAGGTGCTACCATAGGGCTGTTATCAATCCTGATTGGTCCATAGACTGAGAGAAAGTGTTGCAGTCATGATTCTACTCCTTTTGCCCAGGTCCTCTCAGTCTAAGGTCCAATTAGGCTGATAGTTTCTAAGCTAGTGAAAATCTAGGTTTTTTCTAATCAATTCATTGATATCTGAACTCTATTAAGAAATTGGATACTTTAAATTCATTGATTTTCTTTTCTAAATTTAACAAATTGAGTTGGCAGTAGAGAGGGGCTGTCTAACACAGCCATTCCATGAGGGGCTGGATCGCCGGTCCGGCACCAAGATCTGGATCCCTGCTGAGTGTAGCCAGATAGAGAGGTGAGGTGCGGCTGGCATCGGAGAGTGTTAACAGTGAGTTTGTGGCTCGCGCGGAACCTAGTCCGGCTTCTCGGAAATCACTGAAATTACAGCCGTTAATTGAGCGAGCCAGCCAGCTGCCGCTATACAAACCACGCTGCCGCATTGAGGCTGATTTATTGCGTAAGCAGCAGCACCTTGTGTCCTAAGGATCCATTAATTGTCACATATAATCCAGCCTCCTGTTATGTCCCTGAAGTGGAAATATTTGAAATGTAAACATGATATTGTTAGATACCTGCATTTAAATTCATAATATTTGTATACTTTTAATACTAATATTATGGGATCACCAAGCCTTACAGAAATGTACAGACAGCTAGATATTTTTGTCTTTGATTTGCTACAATCCCTCTCTGTATTTTTTCATCTTTTTGGGGTTTTTTCCCCAGAAAAGGGGAATCCACTAAGTAGAAAAAGATGATGGTGCCTTTTGACTGTAGTGGTGTAGGAGCCATCTCTCTGAAGGCATCCAATTCTTAAGATGAAATTTAGGAGAGTGTCTCTCCCCACCCACCCCTAAATTAGTCCCTACCCAATTCTGTATGTTCTTAACTATTACCTGTTATTTTATTCAGAATTAGGGTTAATAATTTAAAACTGTATAGCCCACGTTAATGTTCTACTTTTTTACATTAATTTTTAAAATAATGAGTTCACTTTGGAGTTCCTCAATGTGGGCTACGCTATCAGTATTATTAGTAAGCAATAAACACCGGATAAAATTACAAAGAAGTGTAAGTGCTTTTCCAGCTGTCGAAAATATGCCACTGCTAAGGCAAAATGGGATTAAAGTTTCAGTTACAAATAACTTTTTGAATAGCGGTAACTGAGAGCATGGTTCATTGGAATTCTCAATCAGCTGGAAAGCATCCATGACATCTGTCAGCATCTGTTCAATGTGATTAATTGATCAATAGGTTTTGCTTGTCATGTATGGCTGCCTAATAATGTGCTGAATTTTAAGGATTATACTACTTTTTCAGCATTTAACTGGATGCATTTTTTTTTGTCCTTAGGATTTAAAACCCAGCAATATAGTAGTAAAATCAGATTGCACTCTCAAAATCCTTGACTTTGGACTTGCAAGAACAGCATGTACTAATTTCATGATGACCCCATATGTAGTAACACGATATTATAGAGCACCAGAAGTTATTCTTGGCATGGGATACAAAGAGAATGGTAAGTTACAGAATAGAAGTGACATATTTGGAGTACTTGATGAATGGTTACATTTTTCTATTTTTTCACTGTCTTACCACGAGCTTACTTGTTTCAGATTGTAAATTAGTTTTCTTGCCCTGTGAGGTAAATTACCTGAGTCAGTTTGGCTAGGTAGTTGCAAGAAGGAGTCTTTCTTTTGAAGATGGAGATGTCATAATATTATATCAAGTGATATAACTAACTCAGCCATCGATACTAAATAGCCCCTCTCATGCTTTATATAGGAATAACGGGTGACAATGTTTTCGGGAGTAACAGTTCCACACTTGACCCAACTGCTCACTTTTGCAACTTTAGTTCTCAGCACTACATGGGAAGTACCTGCTGATTGCTTACAGTAAAAGTGGGACTTCTGTCCTTAATTACTGTATACATAATAGTTGACAGAAACTTTCTGCAATATCTTCATGAGTACAGAATGAAAGCTAATGATAAAATTGATTTCCTGAATTGCTACATGGCAATTGGAATTTTAATGATAAAATGGTTGGCTTTATCTGTAGATTTATATAGGATATATGGGTACTTTAAAAAAGTATGACCATGTATAATTTGCAGAAAACCCAAACTCAGTTCTTTGGGTATATTTTGGCATTTAAAATTCTTGACTGATTCCCAAATATATGCAATGCATTTGTCAATGACTCCTTCACAGTGAAATTATTTCATGAAAATATATGTATAGACTTTTAAAAAATGTTTAATTTTTATCCCCATTGCACTTAACATTTAATAGTGGATATCTGGTCTGTTGGGTGCATAATGGCCGAAATGGTCCTCCATAAAGTCCTGTTTCCTGGAAGAGATTGTATCCTTTGCAGGTCTTTTAGGGAGTTCAGATTATTCAAAATAAGCCTGATATGTAAGTGGTGTGTGTGTGTGTGTGTGTGTGTGTGTGTAAAGCAAATTTCTTGTATGCTCATTTTATATTTATATATATATGGGTATATATAAGATTTACTTTTAATGGTGTTCTGTTATTTTAAATTTGTAATTAGATCATTATTCCTGTCCATAGTGTTCCAAAACATGTTAGCTGTTTTGCTTTATGCATTGTTATGTTTTAAATGTAAAAATGTTTTTTGTTTTCTGCTTTAGTTCATAACACTTCATAATTTTATCATTTCACTTTTACTTTCAGTTGATATCTGGTCAGTTGGTTGCATCATGGGAGAATTGGTGAAAGGTTGTGTGATATTCCAAGGCACTGATCGTATCCTTCCCTAATAATCTTTGAATCCTAATTCATATTTAGCAACAAGTCATTTGATTTATGGGTGTAAAAGATGCTAATCCCATATACTCAGTGGGACAGTTCTTTCTTGTATGAACCAAATTTGTGAAATTTTTTGTTTTAACAAAACAGCTAAGCTTTTATTCTCATATGAATTGCATTAACTTTAGTTTTTGAACATTAATTGTCCGTTACAGGAATTTTATATTTTTGCAGTTTTAATAATGCAACACATTTATTTAAACTGAAAATTCTGAAAACGGTTGCTCAAAATTTAAACTGATTGCTTTTTTCATTTTTCTGCACGATGGAAATGGACTCAACTATAGTTTTGTCTTGTCACATCTTATTCTACTTACCTAAAGAAGGCATGAAGGTTAGAAAAGTATAATTACAAATGCTTAATTTTAGGTATTTTAATGGTTGATTATGTATTAACCTATTAACACAATAAAAGAGAGGAAACTTGATTTACATTTTTTTGAATTTCTACCTTGTGTATCCTTTTATTCTCTAAAGCCTTATGACCAACCTAACACAATTCTTCATGAATGCTGTGTCTCCTGTGGATTTCATGTTAATGCTGATTTTCATAGTTGCTGTCTTCATATATGTGTCTTTCATGCTTAGTAAAACTTTGCAATAAATATCTTAGTTATGAGAATCTTGCCAACCTGTTCCCCATGTTGTTACTTTTTATTTCTGAAATTGTATTGGATTGAACATAAGTTGTAGAAATAACTGCAGTTTCTTCAGAAGTGTCGTTTCTGTTTATGATTGAACAGGAACAGATGAGAAAGCAGTGGTCTTCACATGTGAGTGTTTTAGATCAAGGGTGGGCAACATTTTAAGGGGGAGGCTGTAACTTAGCCTTCTTGATCTAGAACAGGTCTATCAAACTGGCGACCTGCGAGCCAGATGCATCACGTGCAGGCCACGCCCACCCCAGCTCCCCAAAGACAAAAAAGTCATGATGCATCATAATATGTCAAGTGATGCAATCGAGTTTGACCCTGGTGCTCTAGAGCAGGGGTCTCCAACCTTTGCAACTTTAAGTCTGAAGGACTTCAGCTCCCAGAATTCTCCAGCCAGCAAAGCTGGCTGGAGAATTCTGGGAGCTAAAGTCCTTCAGACTTAAAGTTGCAAAGGTTGGGGACCCCTGCTCTAGAGGATCATATATAGATGATGCAATGACGTCATTAAAAGAGGTGTGACTGGGTTTATTTTTGCCTTTTTATATTTGGCAGTGTGGAGGAATGTATATTGTCCTAGGAAGCATATTGTTACAATTGTCACCTTCTAAATTCAGAAGAGTGGCCCGAGATTTGTGTCCTTTCCCCCTCCTGTCATCTAGCAGAATCTGCCATTTAACTTTAACTGGGCTATTAATTCTCTAATCTGATGTTCTTCAGAATTTTAAAAACTTGAATTCCTAGAGAACAAGCCATGAGTTTAGTCACATCAGTGGATGGAATATAAAAGCTCAGAAAGATCATCTTGATCACTTCACATCTCCAGCATGAAAGGCACAGATTTTTAAAAATTAGCATTACTTTTGAAATATGCAACAATTTCCTTCCATGTTTATATTGAAAAGCCTTAACTTTATAATGTGAGCCTGCTATATTGTGTTTATTTGTCCCCCCCCCCCCCCCTCTCTTATACGTCTTGCTCTGCAGCCATGCTTCTTCAATATACTTTCTAAGTATTTTTTCCCTTTTCGGTTCTCTGGTTGACGTAATGATTTCCTTACCTGTCCTCTTGATTCCTTGCAGAATCTGATATAATTATGTTAGTGGTGAATATCTATTGTTCATACTGATCATTGTACAGTGTTTGTTTTATACTCTTGGGTAGAGTAAGAAGAAGTAAGCCAAGAAAATGAAAAATTATTGTATGAATATTTTAAATACATGCATACAGACACATACACATTCTTTGCTCCAGACTGATTGAATCCTTTAATAAAAATATTTACCTATAAAGGGGAAAAGCTGTCCTTATTTGCATAATTTAGCATCTGAATTTTTTGATATTTTATGGTACTAGGTTTTATTTATAAAATCTACATAACCACCTATCTCCTTCCCCAAAGGGGACTCTGACCATGTATCAAAAAGGAACCTTCGTTTTGAGTCTTCTGTGAAATATGTTAATTCAGTTTACAATCTCGTGTTTATAAAATTGTCACATGGTTAGGGTAACTAGAAGTAGAAAGGATGTACAGTATATGAAATATATTAATTACTAGAAGGCAATATGTAATTGGTTTCATTCCTATTGAGAATCAGTTGTATGTAGCCATAGATAGCATATTGAGAGCAACAGAGAAGGTGGATTATATACCCCATTCTGGTAGAGTCTATGTTTTTTACTGTTTGTCTAGCTTTCTAGCTAATTAAACTGGCTACCCATCTCTTTCTGAAACACTGCTGATCAACAGGACCTGGCTAGCTTTTAAAGCTAATGCTTTGTATGTAGTCATCTAAAGTGCAATTGGCTATGAATTCTGACCCCAGTAGCAGGTTTGAATCCCATAAAATAAGGTCTGCCTGCTTAAATCTGACAGTTCCCAATGAGGATGAAACTGGTCACCTACTGCCTCCTGGTGGTCAGTGTGACTGAACATAACTCCTCCCCCCCACCCCCGACATTAAGTATGAAAAACAGAAATATTAGAGAAAAATAAAGAAATTGGAAGTCATGGAAGCATGACATCTATCTTTCTATCCCTCTGCTTAATGGAAGATGAAGGGACCATATATGCCATATATATTTATATAAAGGCACGGCATAATATAATTTTCAAGTAGCTGTCAGCATTGTCTTACAAATAGTCTTTGACTTATGATCACAGCAGGAGGTGGAAAATTTATTGTTAAGCAGTGCAGCTGATAAGTGAGGCAACATATGATGGCACTCGTTTTACAGCCTTTTTGCCACAGTTGCTAACCTGTGGTCCTGAAGTGAGACATAATGCCACTGCAACTTGTGATCTCCTTCCAGCTTCCCCTTGACTTTGTTTGTTGAAAGCTGGCTAGGAAAATCACAAATAGCAATTATGTGACTGCAGGATGCTACAAACTTTTGCAAGTGCCAGCTGGTTGCCAAAGTTGCCAGTGCAGCTGATCATATGACCACAGGGTCACTGCAATGGTCATAAATGTGAGGGTCAATTGTTAAGCCACTTTTTTTAGTGCTCTCATAACTTTGAATAGTTGCTAAATGAATGGTTGTTAAGTGAGAACTGCCTGTACTTTTCTTTCTGGAAAATACATATCTCAATATGTTTTCTCCAAAATAGTGGCATTAAACTGCATGAAAGCCATTGTGCTCTCCATGTCAGTTGGGCAGTGCTGTTTAATGGAGAGGCTCTGTAATGGAGTCGGCAAACCTTTAGGGTAGAGGGGTAGATTTGGAATTTTGGAAAGGAATGTGGATACTCACACAAAACAACTTTCATGGTAGGCAATGAGAGTCCTGAAATATCCATCCCTTTACTTTTAGAAAGCATAAAAAGGTATTGGGAGGTTTAAAAAAATCCCGTATCTCCTTCATTATCCAAACCACTAGACTATATTCTGTGAATAAATGCAGTTAAGTTAGAAATATTTGTAAATGTATTTCAATGTTGACAAGAGAGTGTAAATAATTTGATTTTCTTTAACTATTTGATTTTCAGGTGTTTTAAAAAATATTCAAGGTATCATGAAATACTATTGAAGAGCATGGGTTCAGAGTGAAACAGAAACTAAAAACAAACCTAGTTCATATACCCTGTGAATTTTAGCAGTATTATCCATAGTCAGTCTTGTGGACTTTGTTTATCCAAATTAATGGTTCTTTAGATTTTGTTTTCTTATCACAATTTCTGTAAGAACCTGTTTCGTGAAATAAAGATACTGTTTAAAATAGCACCTAATTTTTTCCAAAGTTCTACATATTTGCAATATAAAGTTGGAGGAAAAAAATGTTATTTTCCTAAATGAAATTTTTGCAGATATTGATCAATGGAATAAAGTTATTGAACAATTAGGTACACCATCAGCAGATTTTATGAAAAAACTACAGCCCACTGTACGGAATTATGTAGAAAATAGGCCAAAATATCCAGGTGTCAAATTTGAAGAACTATTCCCAGACTGGATATTTCCATCAGAGTCTGATCGTGACAAATTAAAAAGTAAGTGTATGTGTATATGTTTCAGTAAAGAGTTACTATTCTTGTTCTGTTTTGCTACATTTTTGTAGAAATGTGTATTTGTCAGGTTACAAGCCAGAATCTGCTTACTTGATTTTATAATGGAGATTGTTGATTTATTATTTATTTTTTTTCAATTGAATCAGCCTGACGTTCCAATGAAGTAGTTTAATCTATGAAAATTTGGGTATCAAGCTCCAAGATTCAACTTTGAAATTTAGCATTTTGAATGCTAGTTTAACCATTGAAGAAAAGTACGCTACTTATTCTAGTTGATACATCTCAACCAGATGATGTAAGAAATTGTGGGCATCTGGCTTTAATTATCTGATTATATTTACAAATAGTGCTCATATCAGTTTCATCATCTGATATTGTGAATATCCTAAGTTCTGATATTTCTTTCTCCTTCCTATTCCTATATTAATAAAGAAACAAAAGAATAAACAAAGTGTAACAATGAAATGCCTTTAACATGTTAGATAGATAGACATAATTTGATCTTTATGCACCAACATTTTAATAACATTTTTTTATTCCTGTTTTCTAGCGAGTCAAGCTAGAGATTTACTATCAAAAATGCTAGTAGTAGATCCAGACAAACGAATTTCAGTCGATGAAGCTTTGCGACATCCATATATCACAGTTTGGTATGATCCAGCTGAAGCGGAAGCAGTAAGTATACCGTAAGGTCTTTTTATTTTTATGTATAAAACACTCAGTAACAAATATTGCTGCCGCCTTCATGAATTTAACATTTTACTACAATTTACATAACATATAAGGAAGAGATAAATTATCTGAAGATAGCATTAATGCTAAGAAAAACCAATAAGAATAGTTGACGCTTGCATTTCACCTTGATAAGTCATTGATAAATCATTTGCTAAGGGTTCTGGATATAGAGCATTTACAGATAATCTTCAGCTCTCTGTTAAAAAATATTAATTCCAACACTTCAGACAAACAGAGTTGGAAGGGACCTTGGAGGTCTTCTAGTCCAACCCCCTGCTTAGACAGGAAACCCTACACCACTTCAGACAAACACCACTTCAGACTTGAATTGGACTTGAAAATTTAATAGATACCAGTTCAGATGACAAATATAGGCATATCACTACCACTACCTCAAAAGTGCACCAAAATGTGGTTCCCAACTCCATAAT
Organism: Rhabdophis nuchalis; assembly: GCA_039707465.1. Lineage (NCBI taxonomy): Eukaryota > Metazoa > Chordata > Lepidosauria > Squamata > Natricidae > Rhabdophis > Rhabdophis nuchalis. Next base: position 104,038,056 of record CM077646.1, read on the forward strand.
ATTTTAACATCTATTTATCATTCTTAACATCATCTATCTTCATCTAAATGCGGCTAACGATGCACTTTTAAAACCCTCATGACCCATGCTTTCATGCTTTTATGCTTTTATGTATTTGAACTGCTCTACATTACATTCATTTATAATTATTTATGTATTTATTTAATTATCTATTTATGTCATGTATGATAGGCTAGACTTGTTACGACTGCGGGAGTCCCCGCTCTCGCAGGTTTGGCCCTCCGTTCTAACGAGGGCCCACCTTGATGAAGGATTTATTAATCTGGAGAGGTGGAAAAAGCGTAGGCTTAGGGGTTTTTTAATTTTTAAATTAATGACTATTTTAGGGGGTACCAGGGAGGAGGGAGGGTGTAGTTAGGTTGAGGCGGGTGAGGGAAGAGAGGGCCAGGCCAGCGGGCGACGGAGGGAAGCGGAAGGTTCCGTTAGGAGGGGGGAGATTCAAGTCGTCCCGACAGAGGGCATTTCCATCCAGAAGGTCGTGGGGAGAGGCAGGTCCGAGGGGAGACAAGTGTCATCCTCCCGGTTGGGGACACGAGGCCGTTGGCTACAGACGGTCAAGTGCCTCAACCCCTGCAGGCTAGGTGGCCAGGGTGTACAGAGCCAGGGCCTGTGGCTGATGTTCTGCAACGCCAGGTCCGTTGCCAACAAAGCCCCCCTCATTCACGACCTCGTGTCGGAGGGGGAGCCGGACCTGGTGGGAATTGCAGAGACCTGGTTGGGCCACGAGGGTGGACTCCCCCTCGTTGAAATGTGCCCGCCAGGTTACCACGCTTTTCATCAGCCTCGGGCCCTGGGTAGGGGTGGTGGGGTAGCGGTCATTGGAAGGAAGGTCTTGAGCCGAGAGAGACCATTGTGCCACAGACTACCGGTTGTGAGTCCCTTTGTGTGAAGTGGGGCCTAGGGAGGCAGTTGGGCTTGCTGGTTGTATACCTGGCTCCCCGCTATGTAGCAGCAGCCCTGCCCGAGCTCCTCGAGGTGATCGCTACGGTGGCAGTGGAGACCCCCAGACTTTTAGTCATGGGGGACTTTAATCTGCCATCGTTGGGCGAATCATCCGAGGTAGCTCGGGAGTTCATGGCTTCCATGACGGCCATGGACCTGACCCAACTAATTCAAGGCCCCACTCACGAGGGTGGACATACACCGGATCTCATCTTCGTCTCAGGCCAATGGACGAGTGATCTGGGTATAGGGGACATAGTCATTACACCCTTGTCATGGACAGACCACTCACTTCTCCGGCTCGACTTTCCGACCGCTGCTCCCCTCCGCGGGGAGGCGGGACCTGAGTTACCAATCTGGTTCCGCCCCAGGCGCCTGATGGACCCGGATGGGTTCCAAACGGCGCTTGGGCCAGTTCCTGTACCCCTGACCCGCGCCCCGATGGAGGACCTCGTGGCCGCATGGAATAGTGCGACCACGGGAGCCTTGGATCGGGTCGCGCCCTTGCGGCCTCTCTTGCGGCGGCGGAACACCCTGGCTCCTTGGTTTACCGAGGAGCTGGGGGTGATGAAACGCCGCAAGAGATGCCTAGAGAGTAGATGGAGGTCTTCTCGTTCTGAATCTGACCGGACACAGGTAAGAGCCCATTTACGGACTTACATTGTGGCGCTGAGAGTAGCCAAACGTCATCATTGCGCTACTCTCATAGCATCCGCAGAAAACCGCCCTGCCGCCCTGTTTAGGGTGACCCGCTCCCTCCTTCAACAGAGGGTGCGGGAAGCCCCGCTACAGGGTAGAGCAGAGGAATTTGTGACTTTTCTGCAGGAGAAAATCGCTCAGATACAGAACGAGCTAGCCCCCATTCATGGCCCAGTGGGATGCCACGAGAGAGATCTTGTTTGGGAGGAATTTGACTCCGTTACTTCCGAGGATATGGACAGGTTACGTGGGCGACTGCGAGCCACCATATGTTTATTGGACCCGTGTCCCTCCTGGCTTGTACTGGCATCCTGGGAGGTGACACGAGGCTGGCTCCAGGAGGTGGTCAACGCTTCCTTGAGTGAGGGTGCCTTGCCTGCTTCCCTAAAAGAAGCGATGGTGAGGCCCCTCCTTAAGAAGCCCTCCTTGGATCCAGCTTCTTTGAACAACTATCGTCCCGTCTCCAACCTTCCCTTTTTGGCGAAGGTTGTCGAGAGTGTGGTGGCACAACAGTTTCCCCGTCACCTGGAGGAAGTAGACTATCTAGATCCGCGCCAGTCCGGCTTCCGGCCCGGGCATAGCACCGAGACGGCATTGGTCGCATTGGTTGATGATCTCTGGAGGGCCAGAGATGGGGGTTGTTCCTCCATCCTGGTCCTATTAGACCTCTCGGCGGCTTTCGATACCATCGACCATGGTATCCTATTGCATCGGCTGGGGGGGTTGGGGGTGGGAGGCACCGTTTTACGGTGGTTCTCCTCCTACCTCTCTGGCCGATCGCAATTTGTGTTGACAGGGGGGCAGAGGTCGACCGCGAGACCCCTCACATGTGGGGTGCCTCAGGGGTCGGTCCTCTCGCCCCTCCTGTTCAACACATACATGAAGCCGCTGGGTGAGATCATCCGTGGTTTTGGGGTAGAATACCATCTGTACGCTGATGACACCCAGCTGTACATTTCTACCCCAAACCACCCCAACGATGCCGTAGCGGTGATGTGCCAGTGCCTGGAAGCTGTACGGATCTGGATGGGAAGTAACGGACTCAGGCTCAACCCGACCAAGACCGAGTGGCTGTGGTTTCCGGCTGCCCGATTCAACCAGCTTACTCCATCGCTGGCCATAGGGGGCGAACATCTTGCCCCTGTGGATGGGGTGCGCAATTTGGGTGTCCTCCTGGATGCCCGGCTGTCCATGGAAGATCAGGTGACAGCCGTGGCCAGGAGGGCGTTTTACCAGGTTCGCCTGGTTCGCCAATTGCGCCCCCTATTGGATCGGGACGCCCTTCGCACAGTCACTCATGCTCTCGTGACATCCCGACTGGACTATTGTAACTCTCTCTACATGGGGCTGCCCCTGAGGTGCACCCGGAGGCTTCAGCTAGTCCAGAATGCAGCCGCGCGAGCAATTATGGGGACCGCAAGGTCTACCCATGTAACACCGCTCTTGCGCGAGCTGCACTGGCTGCCTGTCGTCTTCCGGGTGCGCTTCAAGGTGCTAATCATCATCTTTAAAGCGCTCCATGGCTCGGGACCTAGCTATCTGCAGGATCGGATCCTGCCTCATACGTCCTCACGGCCGATTCGCTCCCACAGAGAGGGGCTTCTCCGGGTGCCGTCCACTAGACTGTGTCAGCGGGCGACACCCAGGGGAAGGGCGCTCTCTGTGGCGGGCCCGGCCCTCTGGAACGACCTTCCCCCCGACATTAGGACAACTACGGACCTCCGCTCCTTCCGTCTTAAATTAAAAACTTACTTTTTCCGTCTGGCCGGCCTGGGATAGCCTCCTTGCCTTGGGATTTTATAGAATAGGTTTTAGTTTAATTGGGATTTTAGCACAGGGTTTATTTAATTGGTTTTTAAATTTTGTTGTTATATTTATTGTTGTTGTTTATATATTGCTTTTATGCTACCTGTGCACCGCCCCGAGTCCTCATGGGGAGAGGGGGCGGTCTAGAAATAATAAATTATTATTATTATTATTATTATTATAAGCAATGGTTTCATTTTTAACTGTAATATTTGCAGTTGTATTTGTCAAAAAATAAAGCAACAATGTTTCTTGGTTTATAGCCACCCCCCCAAATCTATGATGCACAATTGGAAGAAAGAGAACATGCCATTGAAGAATGGAAAGGTAAGTAAAACTTGCAATATATTAAGGAACTTTGATAAAATATTTTGTAGCTATCCCATAAGTAACTGGAATAAATATAAAGTGAATATACGTAAATCAGTGTCTGTTCCCACTGAGCAATCTTATATTCTATTAGATAAATATTGAGATCTAAGATTGGGTTGTTTTAATTTAAATGTCATAAGTCGTTTTCATCATCAGCAATGAAAACATTTTTGTCTGCAATAAAATTTAGGCTTTAATGATTTTGTCCAACTTAACTCTGAGAGCTCAGGCCCATATACCATAGGTTGGAAACATGTAGAAGGGGCCTTCATTCTGCAGTGGAGAGACAATGGCTAAAATGATCATGATGATGACTGTATATAAGCAACAATTGTATTATTGTAACTTATGTCCATATTTATTCTTTTCTTGATATGCAGAGTTAATATATAAGGAAGTAATGGATTGGGAAGAAAGAAATAAGAATGGTTTGGTAAAAGAACAGCCTTCAGGTTAGTCATTGATGTAATAGATCAAGATAGATTTGTTTCTTTTACAATTTTTTAATGGTAGGATGTTTTATTCATGGTTGCTAACAAAGGATATGCATCAAATAAGTTATATATCTTGCAATGGATAATATGCACACATGACTAAAAACAAGATAAAAAGCATAGGGGCTGCCACAAAGAAGAGGGAGTCAAACTATTCTCCAAAGCACCTGAGGACAGAACAAGAAGCAATGGATGGAAACTAATCAAGGAGAGAAGCAACTTAGAACTGAGAAAAAATTTCCTGATAGTTAGGACAATTAACCAGTGGAACAGCTTGCCTCCAGAAGTTGTGAATGCCCCAACACTGGAAGTCTTTAAGAAGATGTTGGATAGCCATTTGTCTGAAATGGTATAGGGCTTCCTGCCTAGGCAGGGAGTTGGACTAGATGACCTCCAAGGTCCCTTCCAACTCTGCTATTGTATTGTATTGTATTGTATTGTATATGGACAACAAACAATAACTTTTGGATTACCAAAAAGAGGCTGTAAAGAGTGAAAAACTTTTATATGGATGGAGAGATACATTATTTCTCTTTTGAAACAATTTTACTTGGTGTATGCTTGGTGGCTGGGAATTCTGGTTTATTCAGAAATAGTTTCCTGGGGGGGGAAAAGCAGATTCATTGTTTTTGATGGGAAGCAATAATTTGCTTTCTGTTTACCACTGAAATCTCTCTTAACTGCAGTATATGATAGAGATGAATAAAAACACTGCCTGATTTGCACTCTAAGGGAGTCTGTTAAATGTTGTGGGTGTCGATTTGCATCTAGCTTTCAGAAACAAATTAAAATAGTTATTTCTATCACTTTTGGAATTGCAAAGACTATTAGTATCCAAGCTATTACTCATCCTCAGTAAATTACAGCCCTGTGGCCTAGCAGACGCCATTACTAAAGGTATTATCTATTTGTGATGCTAAATGTGATTTTCTTGCAACATTGTAGATAGCTACAGCTTTTTGTTTTGTTTATTCTCAAAATTAAGCATAGAGAATGGAGCTGTTAATATGAAACTAGATGCTTGGCAACATTCCTTATAGAATAAGGTTATTATTCTTATAGAATTGAAATCTGTTCTTCCCACACAACTTGCACATCATGCAATCTGCCTCTTCTAGTTTTATTTACTATAAATAAGCATTATACAGTATATGCAGGGATTGCATGGTGTGAAACTGCTAATCAGAGGATGACACCCTCTTCCTAGTTATATTTCTAGTAGAAGGAAATACGGAGAGAGGGTTTGGGAAGATGCAGGTGAAAGGACACACCTGAGGTATTCAAGACTGTGAATGTCATCCCTGGTCAAGAAGGTAGTGCTAGGAATAATTTCAGGGGCAGTAAAGGCTGATTTTTGACAGGATATGGATAATTTGCAAAAATAAGTAAATTTATTTTAAAATTCATTTTTTTAAACTTTCACAACAGATTTATTAAAAGTGCATGTATTTCTGTATTGACTGTGTGTCTTCCCTACATTCTGCCCAGTTTTGTTACCTTAGAAACTACCTTCAAAGGGAAAAAAATTCAAATTGGCATTGTTTCTCCATGCATATGTTTTAAAGTTTGACAAACTTGAACATTGGGCACTATCTAATAAAATGAAATTCAGTGGCGAAAAGAGTAAGGTTCTACATTTAGGCAACAAAAATGAAATGCACAGGTACAGTATAGGTGGGACCTTGTTCAATAGCAGTAACTGTGAAAGGGATCTTGGAGTCCTAATGGGCAACCATTTAAATATGAGCCAGCAGTGTGCAGCAGCTGCCAAAAAAGCCAACAAAGTTCTAGGCTGCATAAACAGAGGGATAGAATCAAGATCACGTGAAGTGTTAATACCACTTAATAATAATAATAATAATAATAATAATAATAATAATAATAATAATAATAATAATAATAATAATAATAATAATAATAATAATAATAATAATAATAATTTTTAATTTATAGACCGCTTCCTCTCCCCAAAGGGACTTACTAATGCCTTAGTAAGGCCACACTTGGAATACTGCATTCAGTTTTGGTCACCACAATGTAGAAAAGATGTGGAGACTCTGGAAAGAGTGCAGAGAAGAGCAACAAAGATGATTAGGGGACTGGAGGCTAAAACATATGAAGAACGGTTGCAGGAACTGGGTTTGTCTAGTTTAATGAAAAGAAGGACTAGGGGAGACATGATAGCAATGTTCCAGTATCTCAGAGGGTGCCACAAAGAAGAGGGAGTCAAACTATTCTCCAAGGCCCCTGGGGGCAGAACAAGAAGTAATGGGTGGAAACTAATCAAGGAGAGAAGCAACTTAGAACTGAGGAGAAATTTCCTGGCAGTTAGAACAATTAATCAGTGGAACAGAAATTGCCTCCAGAAGTTGTGAATGCCCCAACACTGCAAGTCTTTAAGAGGATGTTGGGATAGCCATTTGTCTGAAATGGCATAGGGTTTCCTGCCTAGGCAGGGAGTTGGACTAGATGACCTCCAAGGTCCCTTCCAACTCTGCTATTGTATTGTATTGTAAAGTGCACATATATCTTTATGCCACATAAAACACCTATGCTTTCAACCATGTCTTGCCTCAGATTTTCTTATGCTTGGTTTACTTAGCACAGATGCAGCAGTGAATAGCAATACCAGCCCTTCTCAGTCATCATCAGTCAACGACATTTCATCCATGTCAACAGAACAAACATTGGCTTCAGACACGGACAGCAGCCTTGATGCTTTGACAGGAACACTTGAAGGATGTCGGTGATCAGCTTTGAAGATTAAGATTAGCAAAGAATCTTTGCTTCTGTTGGGCCTCTATTGCTTGTAAGTTCATGGAGCCAAATAGAAAACTTCATGTTCCGCATGTTCCTCTAAAATAATGCCTGTGATTTTACTCAGTTGCAGTAAAACTGTCTGCTTAATATTGTAGAGTGAAAGCAACTTTGTATCTCAAGGCAAATGAAATATAAACATTAATATAACCTATTCTGTTTTGATCTATATCAGGTGAGCAGTTAAAATAACAAGATCAAACAAATCCATGGGCATTCTCACAGATTTTTTTTAAACATGTTTATAAAACAAATGTGTGTGTTCTTGGGAGGGAGGGAGGGAGGCAGGGAGGGAGGGAGGGAAGGAAGGAAGGAAGGAAGGAAGGAAGGAAGGAAGGAAGGAAGGAAGGAAGGAAGGAAGATGTAAATCTGGTTGAATGTATATTCTGTTTCTTAACTATTCAATTGCAGTCATATGCCATTCTTAATATATCTTGCTGGTATTCTCAATACTGTATAATATAGATGCAATTGTTTTTCTGTATAGCACTCTTTTCTTGAGGCCTTTTTCTCCATCACCAAATAATATTGTACTCCTTCTCATAGAAGAAGCAAATTTGTGAATTTTTGCTTCACATTTTACATCTAAATGTGTTTTTGAATGTATTGTTTCAGTGCTTTTCTTTGAAGAGTAGATGGGATAAGTAAAGATAAGTCTTAATACTTATCAGAGTTAGGGTTTGTTTTTAAAGTAGGAATGTTGGCATCTATTTTTAAGAAGTGACTAAATACTTTAGGACTGGTATGTCCATTGCCTTTTCCTAGTATTAACATAGAGAATCTGATGTTGACATCATATTGGAGCTAACTTTGAGCCTCTTAATAGATATACCATTAGTTGCTTTTGGTAAGTTTTAAGGGACCACTACATATTTTATAATTACTTTCAAAAATTCACATATGGGAAGTATTGAAATACATTATAAAAAGTGAAAGGAATCATTTTTAGAACTAAAACACAGAGGTAGGAATTAGAGGTAATTGTCGCTTAACAATACTAACTGGGACTGGGCTTTCCATTGGTCAGCGAAACAGTCATTAGACAAAAGATGACATGGCTCCACCACTTTGTGACTTGCATGTGTTAGACAAGGACGTCACACTTCTACTGCCCTGCCATGCTCATCTCTGCTTCAACTCTCCTCACCCACCTATCTGGGCTCTTTTGGCTGCCTTGCACTTTACCACTGCCGCCCATCCCTCATTGCCCATAGCTGACCTCCACCATCTCTTTCTCCCCCTGTTGACAAGACATCCTGCAGTCATAAATATGGATGGCTGCCAAACGCCTGGATTTTGATCACATGATTGCGGGTGTGCTGTAGCTGTGTGCTATAACTATGATTCGTTCAGTAACGATATAATTGTGAATGATCATTATGTGAGGCTACTTTAGTTATATAAGTAACATACAAAATATGTTAGAGTGCAAATACATTCAGCAAATATATTCATGAATGTATTTGCTTTGCTTCAATGTCTTCCAAGCTGTGAACATGAGCAAAGTTGATTTAACAGAAAAATATTTAAGTGACCGTGTAGGTGGACTGGCAGATGAGCATTGTGTTTTAGGGAAGGTGTGGTGGCTGGAACAAAGTTGTGAATCAAAGCCAGGTGTTACAGTTATTGCAGATTTCCAGGCCAGGGGGTGGGGGAGGATTCCCTTGGAAGAGATTGGGAAAGGCATATTGTGTATTACCGCCTTTTTCTTCAGGCACCAGCACTTTACTAGCAGCGCAAATATATGACTGGGAATACGTCCTATTAAGCTTAATAAGTGTGATATAGGGTCACAGCATAAATTCATTGTGTTTAGAAAGAACATTTTTTAGCAATAGGTTCTTCAAAACACTATCAGAATGAGCCCCATACTCCTGATTTCTCCAGATAGAATTTGTTATCAGATCTTTTGGCTATAAGATATTCATACAATTTTATCACTTGATAAAATTCAATTACTAAGTTGCAACTGAACATATTAATTGCCTTCCTTAAACATTTTACTTGAGATATGAGATCACATGAAATGCCCGTGAGAGCTTACATGTTAGCAATTAACAGAATAATCCATGTTCATATTTATCCTTAAATGAATATAAATATAAATTATATGATGTATAGACACACAATCTATTATTTGCACTAGTAAGATATTTCAGAAGACAATATTAATGAGTAAAATTAATCTTATTGCTAATCTTATTGCTAAAATAAACATAGGAAACAAAACAAAGTTTGAAGTGAAAGAACAAAGAAAGGTTTTTAACCATATCCAATAAAGCTTAACTCATAAAGTTGTTAAGCATTCCACCAAACTATTTTGAAATAACTGTATAGCCCCTTCTTTTGCAAAAAACCCATTCGATTTACCTGCATGAAATTTAGAAAGAGCATTTCTCACTGTAAATGCTATCTATTTTGAAATGTAACATTGTGTCCCAAAATAATCAGTTTTCCCCTGTAGTAGTGTTCAATCACATTTAGCACATTATAAAAAGATAGATTGCTTTTGAATTCATCCCATTCTGCCAAACAACCATAAAGCCACGGTTATATTTTTCTTAGGCTATGCTGGGGAGATTAAACTCTGAAATTCACTTGTGATCAAGATCCCAGTTGGTACTGTATCTAACCAAATATAAGACAAGGGTAGGAGTTTGACAAGACATAAATGTATATTGATTGACGTAATAAATACTAATGAAAACTCATTGCCTGTAAAAGTTAGGTCCCTCATTCATAATATTAATTCATCTCTATCTTCATATACCAACATTTGCTGATCGCATACAGAATCATTCAACTACACAGGTGTATTTCCCCCTTTTTTTCCAGCAGAAGCCAGCAATTGAACAGATGGATATAGAATAAGATGAAGGGATGCTTGCAGTAAGAATGGAAAGAAAGAGAAGGGGTGAGAGAAAATTGGTTAGAGATTGGGTGGTGGGAAGAGTTACTGGACAAAGAAGGAAAGAAAAGAAAAGTCAAGTCAGTTATAATTAAAATGTTTAAATTCAAGCTGATTTTCATAAAGAAAGCCAGTTGGTATAATGGTTAATGCACCAGGCTAGAAATCAGGAGACTAAGTTCTAGTCTCTGTTTAAGTAAAAAGCCAGCTGAGTAACCTTGGGCCAGGCACTTGCTCTCAGCCTTAGGAACAGGCAGTGGTAAACCACTTCCAAAATCTTGCCAAGAAAGACTAGAGGGCACAAATCAGGCTTTGTAGCATGATTCCTTCAGCTATTTGTACTTCATGCTAATTCCTTTAATTTCGTAGCTTTTTCTATTATCACCAAATGTAATATACTGCCACATCATTCATAGAAAATTATTTGGGCCTAGAGGGTATAGCTGAAGTTCTCTCTATGATCAGAGTTTCTCTGCAGCCTTTCTCATTCCACAATGGGGTTGGGGAAGGTAGAGATGATTTGGGCATCTTTTTACTTGTCAAGTTGAAATGCCTGATCAGGTTAGGTTTTGCCTTTGTGTTCCTGTAAATGAACTTTCTTCCAAAAAGAGCTTTAATCAGTTTGAAATTATGAAATTGTATAATAATTATGTAACTTTAAATAAAGCTAAATAATGTAAGGTTACATGATGTAACTCTTTTAAGAGTTTGCATTGTACTTTCAGAAGTACTATGAAAATAATCCTGTCTTTGGACTGTTTTTTGTAAATATGGGCATTCATCATCTATAAGAACACTGAATATTAAAAATGTCTCTGCCTCTACAATATATTGTTCAGTGGTAGTAAAAAAAAGGCATTTACACAATCAATTCTTGAAATAAGAGGAAACTATTTCTTAAGCATTGATATAGGAATATCACATCTTTTGGAAAGAAAAAAGGGGTTTGGAATTGAAATACCCATTGTTTCTATGGTATGAATGCAGAGGACTTTAAAGTTTGTACTATAATAGTTTGAGTCCAGTTCAGATTAGATAGATTAATTATTCCTCAAATTTCTATGCTTTCCATCTTGAAAAGCATGGAAATCTTCTTTGATTTTCCCTAACTTTTTTTTTTTTTAATGGTATCCTATGAAACAATTCAGCTGTTTTTGAATTCTGAAGGTATTAGAATAGTGAGAATCTTGGCTGCAGTTAAACTGAGAATAATCATTGTCTTATTTGGAGAGAATGTGCTAAAGAAAGGGTAAACCGTAAAGGAGTGGATTATCATCTAATAGGGAACAATGTTTGCTCTAATTATGTGTTATAGTTTTTTTGTTTTATGTATCTGAGGAGACAGAAAAATGTGGTTGTATCTACATGTACTGTAGTTGCACTGGGACAACCAGTTAAGTGCACTGCATGCATACATAAAGAGGGATAGAGGTAGAAGCAACTTTTATAGCAGCCATAAAACATGAATGCTATAGTTGAGCTACTACTATCATGCTTTGCAAAAATCATGACAGACTTAATAATAGTAAATATCACTGCCCGTTAATCACACACACACACACTCTCTCTCTCTCTCACACACACACACACACTTTAAGTGATAGAAACATTTAACCCCGCTTGCCTAGATTGTTTCTTCTACATTGCTCCATACAGCTTTACAACAGATTATAACTGTTTGGAGGACAGGGTAAATGAAGGTGGATTCAAACTTTTCTGCCACTCTAGATAATGTTCTTTGTTGTAAAACAGTTGATAACATATTTTTAAGCAATGGGTATGGCATTAATTCGTTATGAAAAGCATGGACAACTCCAAGAATGAGAGGGAAGGAACAATGAATTGAACATTATGATTCAATGGCCATTTTCCATATCTTAACTAATGTTTGGCTAGCATTATATCATCACCAGGCTAAGTATAACTCTGTTCTAACATTTATTCATTGAGTTGAAAAGATAAAACTAGTCAATGTTTTAAGTATAAGGACAGAGTTCTAAGCCTGAAGCATTCATTTTGCACAGCTGGTTTTCTTTCAATAAAAGAATGTAAGTAACATGGATAGTTTTCAATGTTTTCAAGTAGGATGGTGAATCCTACATTTCAGTAGAGTCATTTCTTACTAATTTAGAGCAAATAGTATATAATTACTAAATACTTTTGGTCACCTGTAGTTTGATGTGTTCAAATCAGTTCAGTGTCACTTTTCCAGAAACTTAAGTGTGTATTTGTAAATGTGCAAGTCTTTCTGTAAAAATCCTGTCATGAACTTGTCTACTATAGCATGCTCTGACATTACTGTGAAATGTTTTAATAGGCATAATGTGTGTACTTCCTGTACTTAACTGCTCACCTGAAAAAAGGAGAATGAAGCAAATTGGCTACTAAATGTTCAATTTCTTTCCTCTACACATTATTTTAAATATACTGAGTAGCTGAATGGCATTGCAGAGATAGAATGGTTTTGCAAGTTATTTTCGTATATGTCCCATTCTTTGTTCAGAAACATTAGAGTCTGGATTATTTGGAAAGTGCTTTAAGGAAATGTGTTTACACAAACTTGCATATTTATGATGAAATTATGTGAAGAGAGGCACGTGTCTGCAGGTCTTTTTTTTTTTAAAGCCAAGAGGTACATTTCATGATGCAGCCACAAAGGAAGCAAAAAGTGTTTCTTACTAGGAAAAAAGATGAAATGGCCTTTTGTTAATACTGCAGCACAGTTTAAAAGTGAAGACAGAAGTCAGTAGTGCTTCCTGCTGCTTCCAATAATGAGTGCCAAAGGCTTAAAGAAAGTTGAATAATGCTGTTTTAGTTTACATTAAGTTGCCAGAAATTTAGACTACATTAATTAAATGTAATTATAAGGGAATATTTATGCATCCAAATGTTTACTTTTCAGATGACTTCAGTGTCTGTTTACATTATGGTTCAGAGTTGGTTTAAAAACTGCAACACCTGCACCTTCACTGATCCATTCTCTCTAAAACTTTTTCTGCAACACGGTATGCTGAAGTCTTTTGTTGCTGTTACATCATGTTTACATGATTTTTTTAAATTAAAAAAAGTGCATACATTCAGAGAGAAGGGCTTAGATCATATTTCTAATTTAGGCCTGGATGTGCCCAGTGTGCCTTGACTCTCTTTTTCCTTTGAATGGCAGATCACAGGTCATATCACAAATATGTTTTTGAAACTCTGTTAGCTTCACCAAGATGCTTGTCAACTGCTAGACTTGGGAAATTATTTTGAAAGCTCCTTTGATGTATGGAATTAAGTATAAAGTTTGTTGGATTAAGGCTAAAGTAATAGGATATAATAGTATTGATCTGTATCTTTGGGCCATTATGTAGCGCTCCATGAATTAGGGAAGAATTCATGTGTGCAGTCCACAAATTTGTGCTAGGCTGTACTGCGAGTTGCCAAGTTCATGATGTCTGAATCTCAGAGATTCTAAGTTCCCAAAAATTGGTGACCCTTTTAGTTTGAGAATTACTTGCTGGATAAATTCCTAAAATGGCCAAATACTTTTTTCCCCAAATGCAGATACATTTTGCAGTAATGAGGTCTATGTATAATAGTTGAACTGCAAAATCTAGAAGTGAAGAAATGTATACTAAGAAACTTGATTAAATTTTATGAATCTAAAATCAATAGTGCCTGTAAAGCTGGTTGAAGTTGTGATGTATCAAACTAATCAGGGCATATAAATTTAGTAATTCTGTTGGAGCGGAATTTCTTACCTGGTAATGAATGTATTTGTAGAACTTAATTGAAGCTCATGTATGTTTCACAGACTCCCAGGTCTAGTACTTAAGACCCAAGTTAATTTCTCTCAGAAGACTCCCTGATTTTTTACGTCTTTCTTCCATTATGTATACTTCTGAGATCATTTTTTATATGTTTGGACATGAAAATTTGCCAAATATTTAAATAATTTGCTTAGAATCTTTTTTAATGCCATTATGTAACAAATCTCATGTTATATGCACTGCGCATGATAAGAACTTTGTATTGAAGAATTGCAAGCCATCTACTCCTTATATGTACAAAAAAAATCATTCTCATTTTTGGATTATAAAATTATATTTTATTTTTATAATTGTAATTCTGATTGTGAATTTCACTGCCACTAACTCATTGTGGATATTGTAGATAAGCTTGGGTCCTATATTTCAATACTTACACAATTTTAAAAAAATAAAGTAATGCCTTGGAAGTAGTAATATTTAATTAAACCCCAAGTTTAATTGATTCTAAAATTAAGAAATGAATTCTTTCAAAACCAAGAAATAAATGTTTAAAATGAGTTTAAGATTTACATTGTGTTATTTAAAATCTTGATGCTCATGTTGTCATGCTTCTGTTCAATTTTTGCACTCCAGTAATTTTTTAAAAAAATGTAAGCATGTTAATTCTTCTCAGTATATTCATGCCTCCTGTCTTTATTGGTAAATCATTTATAACATTTTGCATACTGCAGTTGAGGTTGATGCAGTCCAACACAATTATAGCCCCAGTTCTTATAGATATGTGTGCATAAAAGTAACATTTTATAATTTCTATATAGTTGCACATATGGGTGATCCTCATTTAACAACTGCACATTCAGTGACTGATCAAACTTATGATGGCCTGATTAGTCGTCAGAGCAGCATTGCTGTGGTCACATGATCATGATCTGGGTGTTAGTGCCCGTCTTATAATTGCAGCATCCTATGGTCATGTGATTGCAATTTGTGAATTTCCCTGTTGACTTCTCACAAGCAAAGTTAGTGAAAAAGCCTGTAAGAAGTCATGGTTACATGAGGTCCTAGCTTAACAAATACATTTTCTTGGCATATCTATTTTCCACTAGCTTCAGTTAGAGAATTACTAAGTTTGCATTTTTTCATTATGACTTCAGAATTACGGTTTAGGAGTGGAGCAATAACTTTAAAAATCCATATATTTAAAGTTCTGTGAGTGAAGTATTCATTATTCCCCCCCCCCCCCTCCCAAAATCAATTTGGTTAAATTGATTTCAGAGAGACTTAAGAGTACCTTTCTGGTTAGATTTAAAAACACCAGTATTAGTATTTATGATATACAGTAAACATAGTGTACTATAATACTATATATAATTATGTTATTTACAGTGTACTTTAATCATGTCTGTGTGTATGCAGTCTCTCTCACACACATACATGCACAAACAAAGCCTTTGTTAAGAAAACCCTAAAGGTGTAAAGGTTTATCCTGTCTAGTCGTATCTGATTCTAGAGGGCTCATCGCTGTTTCTTAGTCGAGGGAACCAGCGTTATCCGAAGACATTTTCATGATCATGTGATCAGCATGACTCTACGCTGAGGCGCAAGGAATGCTGTTGCCTTTTCACCAAAGTGGTGCCTGCTTATCTAATTGCATTTGCATGCTTTTCATCCGTTAGGAGGGCAGGAGCTGAGGCAAGTAACAAGAGCTTACTCTGTTCAAGCAGCACTCTGTCCTCAAACCAAGGCTGTCAACTTTCCAGCTGAGAAGCTTGGTATCTTTAACTTCTGAGCCATTATACTAATCCTAATCATGCTAATAATGTTGTTCTCTTAATTAAGAGAAATGACTTTGCATGCTTAGAGAGCCTTAGTTCTTTCTCCTTTAAGGTGAAGTATATACACAATGACCACATTTCACTGCTCTTGCAGGGCACATTGGGAGCAATGGTTATTCCACAGTATATCTCATAGTGGGAAACTACACTATACTTTTATATAGAAACAGGTACAGTAAGTAAAACATGCACAATATTTTCACGTTTAGGTGAGATTTTTCAACAGGAAATAATTGGGGGAAGTGGAACCGAAGTGAATTCTGGTAAATTCAAAAGGATTAAACAAAACTCAACTTTTGGCAAGGATGTCAAAATGTCAGCTGGTAATACATTTTAAACTGGATTTCCACCCCCACCCCTATAATCTTGTCACATTGAATCCTATTCAATTTTAAAGCCACTATAAAAATAAAATGTTGATGAAATATGCATACAATCTCTTGTTCACTGATCCTTGTCTTGTTGAAATAAATACCCTATATTGTTGGAATGGGTGGGGATCATACAATGACTTTCTATTTTATTTAAATTTGTACCCCTTATTCCATTTCTAAAGAAATTAAAGCAGATTAGGGCATTCTGTTAGAATTGGGAATGCTTTGAAAATAATCTGAAAAAGGTGCTTCAGAACCTGCAAAACCTTCATTCTACAGTAAAGTGTTGCTATACTTTTTCAGGTTTCAGCACAAGTCTGAGAAAAGGTTCTGCGGGTTTAATGGGTCTGCAGCGGCTTATTAAAACAGTCACATCGTTTTGCAACGTCTCAGATAGTCTTGAAACAGTGGGACTCTTTTAAAGCAGTACTGCAGTCACATGTTCCTATTTAACTCCCCTGAATAATTTTCAAAAGACACCCCCTACAAAATATAAATCAATTTAGATCCTTGTTTAGAACAGCAGCACCTAAAAAAAAATAACCCGTCTAACTCGTAAACTTTTCTAACAACAAAGTGGGGCTAAGTGCAAGACAATGCATCCTAATGGTTTTGGAAATAAAGCACCTTGGTAATCATGTGTTTTAAGAGAGTCCCTCAATAATATTTTAGCACATAGAAAATTCATAAGGATGGTGTTCTTGTCTGCTAATTGGTCTCTAAGCTAGTTAGGGTTGAAAGGTTAAAATCAAGCTTAGCTGCTCCTGCATTTTTGCACTACTGGAAGCTTCTATATAATTTTTAAGAGCACCTCATTTACAGCACATTGCAGTAGTTTCCTGTAACTTAACAGAAGTATAGATAATGACTAGCAGATCCAGCAGGTTCAGCAACAGCAGAAACACTAGATTTAATAATACAATGCACTTCTTGCTGTAATTTATTTATTAATCAGACTTACATAGCCACTATTCTCACAGAAACATCTCTGGATGATGTAGAATAGTCAAAAAAGAATACATATATAAAAACTGGCATTTAAAAACAGGAACATCAGCATTAAAAATGGATGTAATTGAAACAAAATCTATACAAACCTCAAACAGGTTGTACCAAATAGTTATCTGTTAAGGTTGCAAAGATTAACAAGCACCTGGTGGTGTGGTTATTGATTAGGGACATCAATACTTGTATTTTATCATGACCTGCATCTCCATGATTTCAAGGAATGCACTGTTTGATCTACATACTTTAATGCATTTACAGATTCCAAAGTAAGTACGTTATTGGCCTGAAGCTACAGAAAGAAACTTCAAAAATAAATATTTTTCATAATGTTCATTAAAATTAAACATCTATAGTTCAAATATTAATAGAAAAAGAGAACATTTCTTTTTCTTCCTCTTTTTGTTTCTATGCCAAGATTTCCTATTACAAAGACATCTACAGAACACTAAACAAGAAGCTGATGGACTTTATTACAAAATGGAAAATTCTTCTGGAAAAATAGGCTCATTCAAAATTTCCTCATGATTGTATAATGACTCCTACGAGTGAGCCTCAGTGACTTGAACCCTGACATTTCTTAAGACATTTACCAAGATCCAAAATATGTAACCCACTAGATGCCATAACTGTACTTGTAAAATGCATGGTGAGAGGGTAAATAATCTCTTTTACACACAAAAAAGCAGCCAAAATGTCCAGGTTCTTTTCAGAAGAACTATGACTGATTGAATCTTGTGTATTAAATCACCTAAATTGTAGAAATTTGAGGATCCCTGTTAGAAATTTGAGGATCCCTGTAGAAATTTGAGGATCCCTAGTAACTTTCAGTACTAGAATAAAAGAAACTATGTTAGATGTATTTCTCAATTTAACAGCCCTCTCATTAACTACTACTACTACTTCTCCTCCTCCTCCTCCTCCTCCTCCTCCTCCTCCTCCTCCTCCTCCTCCTCCTCCTCCTCCTCCTCCTCCTCCTCCTCTGTGTTGGTTGCCCTGTACTAAGATCTACTGTTACTTTCACATAGGTGCGTCTATCTTTTTGAATGGAAGTCAGATCACATATAATTATACTGTATCAATAATTGTAACAACACATTTGAATCTTGAGAGATGTTTCAATTCATTGCAGGATCCCAAACTGGTTTTCCTAATTCAAAACAACTCTCGGTCTTTCATTTTTTTTCCTCTTGCAGGGGATGCAAGAATGGAGCTTGCTATAGAAATTTTTTTTTCTAATCTTAATGAATCCATATTGCAGATTTTTCTTCCAGTACTTAATCATTCCAGGCCCAGTTTTAAAAATGTAATTCTCTAACAAAAACTCTTTCAAATGTAATTCTTTCAAACAAAAACTTACTAAACATTTAGTATTTTAAAAAATGCAACAAAGAAGAACTTTATTTGTATTTTTAGCTTTAAGTACTTGGATAATGAGTACATGTGTAGGTTTTTTTCATCAGATGAAGTTAGGATCAGATAGCGTCTAAAAACTTCGAGTAATTTGCTCCGGCGGCTTTTCTTCAGTTGTCAGTTTTTCAAAAGTACAAAAAAACTCTTCCATTTCTCTCTGAAGAGTTTCATTTTTCCTCTCTGCATCCTTGCGTGCCCTCTCTGCATTGCATATTTTAATTTCCATCAAACGATGCCACTGCCGTTGCTGATTCAATTTTGAATGTAGATCCTTAACTTCTATGTCCCTTTCTTTATTCTGTTGCTCCAGGCTGTTGGCATAAAAAAACTGTGTGGTTTTGCATTTTAAAAGTGCTTCATTTCCCTGGCTTTATCCTGAGTTATGTTCATTTCAAAAGTAGAAATACTTGAAAGGTTTTATTCTAGACTCTCGGTAATATAAATCAAGAGCCACATGGTAAAGAAGGATGCTCAAGCATCCTTGTTATAATTTGGTCTAAAAAGTAACATTTCAGACTATAATCACATCTTTGTCTCCTTTATCACTGTCGTGTTGAAACCGCTATTTTCACTTATTCACAGGAAGAAAATGAATCTGACACTAGTAACCCAAACATTGTACCAACATTTGTTGTACCAGCAGTTCAATAAAGTGGCAGTAAAAAAAACCCCAAAACTTTCCTGTGAAATGTGAATTAGTACATACAAATGATATGTGATTTATTTTTCTGTTTGCAGCTTGCTGTTTACCATGCAATCATATTAACTGGTCTTTCAAAATGCATTGCTAAAAGTATATAAAATATGGGACAAATTGGTAGATTTTAATTTAATTTACCATTATTTATTTCAACCAATCCATAAATTTTCTGATAAACCAATATTTCCGCTGCATTTCTGACAATAGCAACACAAAAACCATCCAAAGGCATGTTGTTTTATGCTGCCTAGAATTGCTTTGTGTGAGATGGGCAGCCGTATAAAGTTGATACACAAATAAATACAGTAAGCCAAGCCCCAGTTGTTGACATATTGTGGACTTCAATATTTACCTTAAAATAATAGCTTCATATTCTGCCCTCTGTTGGGCCATCTGCTTCTTTAGATGGGCAAAGTGGCACCGCAAGAAACTTTGACACGTGGAAATGGCCTTGCGTGAAATGGAGCATTCGTTACAGTTGTTCATCTGGCCTTGTTCCAAATCCCTTAAATGTTTGCTGTTGTCTTATTAGCCCCTGAAAATTCTTATTTATGCTTGTGCCTGGTCTTAAAATAAAGCCAAAACCTCCACTTTAATCCAAGCTTCGTATTATCTAGGCAATTATTTGATTAGATCTCAGCAATATTGTTGATAATCTTTAAGCTCGTTTGAAAAGTGCACATGGCTTTCTTCTAGGTGAGAAGTAGCTTTTAATTTTGCCCGTTTCCTGAACCTGGAAGTCTTATCCCAGCTGCAGCTGTCTGAAGTTTCTCAGATGCTTGGAAATAATAATCCACTTTTATGGGATCCTGGATCTTGTTTCACTCCTGACTTTGTTCTGGATAAGGAATGGGAAACAAACACCTCACATTGCCACGCTTCCCATGTCCTCTTGCAATAAGGGCTTACGTCTATTTGCCACCACCCTTTTATTACCCTCCCTCATATGCAGCGTGACCAACATTGGTGGGTGGAACTCTCTTCAATGAATTGTTACTGTTCAGATATCTGCCAAGCTATTCTTGGCTGTGAAGCAGCGGCAGCAGCACAGCTGTAGTGTACAAATTCCCCTGTGCCTTTTGTATAGATCAGGGGTCTCCAATCTTAGCAACTTAAAGCCTGGAGGACTTCAGCTCCCAGAATTCCCCAGCCAGCTTTGCTTTGCTGGCTGGGGAATTCTGGGAGTTGAAGTCCTCCAGGCTTTAATTTGCCAAGGTTGGAGACCCCTGGTACTGTATAGACAATAGAAATATATTCAAGCTGCTTTAGATATAACAACCTAAATAATTGGGTGGAGGAGGATAGTGGTGCCAGTCCCAATGGCTGATATCAACACAACATTCCCAACCTGGTGCCATCATTGCATGATAATTCCTATCATTGTAGTTGAGATGATAATTTTTTTCGTGTGGAATACAATTAAAGGTCATTAAGATTCGGAAAGCAAGATAAGATAGGATTAAGTTTGCTTCTCGCTCTCTATTAAGTTGTTGGCAATGCTGAAGAATCAGTTCACACAACTCATCTGTTTAATACCAAGTAATAAATATAAAGTACTTTGATATGGGCTTTTTCAAACTCAAGAAATACCTCTTACTGCTCCATGCCGGCCAGTTTGCCATTTGTGTTTTGCTCATTTAAGCAAATGGCTTTTCTTGAAGAAAGAGGTTTACAAACTAATAGGAATATTATGGCAAATCATTGACTATATAGTATTCTTTCCTTTCCCACTGGAACAAATCTGGAGAATCTTATATCAGCTATTCAAGAATTGAAGTTAGAAAAATTTAAGTGTTCTATTTTTACTCTTCACCAAATATCTACCAGCTCCAGTGCAGAAGTGAGTTCCAACTGCTCCTACTACTGGTTTGTTCAGGGACGTGCTGTGCTCACGCACGTGCATGCACAGAACTTAAAATACCCAAGATGGCGGTGCCTATGGCACTGCTGATAGAACCAGTTCAGGGGTGTGGCAGGCCAAGTTGCTACCTACTCAGCTGAAGTGGTCCAAACCGGTAGGAACCCACCTCTGCTCCAGTTTAAACTTCACTCTGGCTGATTTTTGTGTTTGTGGGTGAAGAGAGATGTAAACACAGATAGGTATGTGTACATAAATGTGTTTCCAAATGTACCATTTGTATTAATGCATCAGTACCTCATTCAGCTTGTTTGGGTATTGGTGGGATCTGAAATTAATTCTGTGTCCTGAAGCCACATACCAAACAATTATGATTTGTTCCAGCAGTGAGACTGTTCTGTTATTATCTTCCCCTTGTTGCCTATGTACAATGATGGTGAATTTTATCCACTGAATTTTGAAACTGACCTTGATAAATAATACAAATGTATTGCAATATGTCAATTTTGAACCAAGCAGAACAGGAGTCCTTCTGGCAACTGCAATATTTGGAGTTTTGGGAAATAAAACCATATTGTCCACATAAAGAGCAAGATTGAACATATTCTAGAGTTGTACATAAAATCACCATACTGGAACAACTCTGTGTTACATTTTGCCATTAATTTTACAGAAATGAAATGATGAGGTTTTATTTACCTAAATGTTTATGTGTAACTAGCTGTACCCGGCCACGCATTACTGTGGCCCAGTCTGGTTAAATGGCCAACCAATCTGTGTGTAGATCTACACCTGCACACATACACACAACCACCATATAACCCCCAACCAACCTACCTACTGTATTTCTTCCTCTCTCCCCCTCCTACCTACCTACCTACCTACCTACCTACCTACCTACCTACCTACTGTATTTCTCCCTCTCTATCTATCCCTCTACCTACCTACCTACCTACCTACCTACCTACCTACTGTATTTCTCCCTCTCTATCTATCCCTCTACCTACCTACCTACCGTATTTCTTCCTTTCTCCCTCTATCTACCTATCTACCTACCTACCTACTGTATTTCTCCCTCTCTATCTATCCACCTACCTACCTACCTACCTACCTACTGTATTTCTCCCTCTCTCTCTATGGGCCACCTGGGAGTTTGCTATCCTCTGTGTTTGGCCCTAATAGCCTCCATACAGTGTGGAGGCTTATTATGCGCTTGCTGAGGAAGCAACTGTTGGAAATATAAGAAACAGCCGGATGGGAGGAACTACAGGGAGGTGAAAATCTCACATTTTATGTTTGTGTACTGTGCACATGACACACGTGTGCTAGGCACACAAAAGGTAGGTATGTATGATTGGTTTGGAAGTCCTTGGGAACATTGTGTGAAAGTTTGGAGCCGATCAGTTCAGTACTTTCTGAGATTAGTGGCTTTGCACAAACTATTTTACATTTTTATTTATATAGATGTGTATGTTTTGTGGGTGTTTGTGTGGGTGTTTATTGCACATTGGTGTCTCTGTTGTCTCCTGGCAACTGTCTGGACAAATCCCTGCAGTTTTCTTAGCAAGATTTCAAAAGCAATGTGCTATTGTCTTGTTTCCTAGGGCTGAGAGAAAGTGACTGGCCCAAGGTCACCGAACTGGCTTCATACCAAAGATAGAACTGGAACTCACAATCTCCTGATTAAGCCAGATGTCTTAACAACTACATCTAACTGATTACCAAATGCTTATTTTTAATGATCCTAATTCTTATTTATTTTAACTTGAATTTTGGTTAATTTTATTGTTTAGAACTGCCCACATTCATGAAATTCCTGTCTTCTCACTTCTTTTATTTTGGAATATAATTTCCTGTGAGACATCCCTACCCCCTGTCCCCAATCCCCACAAGTTTTGGCAAAAACTCTGCCTTTTTCTTTTTCACATGTAGCATATTACTCATTTCAGGAGGTCTTGCAGCTTAGACTAAGTATCATTCAATACTTAGACCCTGCCCCGCGACTCGACTGAGGACCTAGTGGCCGCATGGTTAAGTGCGGCCGCGGGGGCCTTGGACCGAGTCGCGCCCTTGCGGCCTCTCTTGCGGCGGCGAATCACCCAGGCACCTTGGTTTACCGAGGAGCTTCGGGGGATGAAACGCCACAAGAGATGCCTAGAGAGCAGATGGAGATCCTCTCGCTCCGAAGCCGACCGAACACTAGTGAGAACCCATATTAGGGCTTACTTAGTGGCGATAAGGGTGGCCAAACGTGAGTATTGTGCCACCCTTATTGCATCCGCAGATAACCGCCCTGCCGCCCTGTTTGGGGTGACCCGCTCCCTCCTCATCAGAGGCCGCGGGAAGCCCCTCTGCAAGGGCGAGCAGAGGAATTTGGGATTTATCTGCAGGAGAAAATCACTCGGATTCGGAATGAGCTACCCTCCATCGACAGTGGTCCTGTGGGACTGTCCGAGACTAGTCTTGAGGTTCCATCTTGGGAGGAGTTTGACTTTGTTACCACCGAGGATATGGACAGGTTGTCAAGGAAACTTAGGGCGACCACATGTTTATTGGACCCGTGTCCCTCCTGGCTTGTACTGGCATCCTGGGAGACGACACGAGGCTGGCTCCAGGGCATTGTCAACGCATCTTTGAGTGAGGGGTCCTTGCCTGCCGTCTTGAAAGAGGCGGTAGTGAGGCCCCTCCTCAAGAAGCCGTCCCTGGACCCAGCTTTATTAGAGAACTATCGTCCGGTCTCCAACCTTCACTTTTTGGTGAAGGTTGTCGAGAGTGTGGTAGCCCAACAGTTTCCGCGACACCTGGAGGAAGTTGATTATCTAGACCCGCGCCAGTCCGGCTTCCGACCCGGTCACAGCACCGAGACGGCATTGGTCGCGTTGGTTGATGATCTCTGGAGGGCCCGGGATAGAGGTTATTCCTCTATCCTAGTTCTATTAGACCTCTCGGCGGCTTTTGATACCATCGACCATGGTATCCTATTGCACCGACTGGGGGGGTTGGGGTTGGGAGGCACCGTTTTGCGGTGGTTCTCATCCTACCTCTCTGGTCGGTCGCAATATGTGTTGACGGGAGGGCAGAGGTCGACCTCGAGGCCTCTCTTATGTGGGGTTCCTCAGGGGTCGGTCCTCTCGCCCCTCCTTTTCAACACATATATGAAGCCGCTGGGTGAGATCATCCGTGGTTTTGGGGTGGAGTACCATCTGTACGCTGATGACACCCAGCTGTACATATCCACCCCAAACCACCCCAACGATGCCGCCGAAGTGCTGTCCCGGTGTTTGGAGGCCGTACGGATCTGGATGGGTGGTAACAAACTCAAGCTCAACCCTGCCAAGACTGAGTGGCTGTGGTTTCCGGCACCCCGGTTCAGCCAGATTACACCAACTCTGGCCATTGGGGGCGAAACACTGGCCCCCGTGGAGAGGGCGCGCAATTTGGGTGTCCTCCTGGATTCCCGGCTGTCCATGGAGGACCATGTGGCGGCCGTGGCCAGGGGGGCGTTTCATCAGGTACGCCTGATGCGCCAATTGCGCCCCTTACTGGACCGGGCTGCCCTTCGCACAGTCACTCAAGCTCTCGTGACGTCCCTGCTCGACTACTGTAATGCTCTCTACATGGGGCTTCCCTTGAGGTGCACTCGAAAGCTACAGCTAGTCCAAAACGCAGCCGCGCGGGTGATTATGGGAGCCACTAGATGCTCCCACATAACACCGATCCTGCGCGAGCTGCATTGGCTTCCTGTGGTTTTTCGAGTGCGCTTCAAGGTTTTGACAACTATCTTTAAAGCGCTCCATGGCTCGGGGCCTAGTTATATGCGAGACCGCCTCCTGCCCCATATATCCCTTAGACCGATACGCTCCCACAGAGAGGGCCTTCTCAGGGTGCCGTCGGCCGGACAATGCCGACTGGCGACACCCAGGGGAAGAGCCTTCTCTGTGGCGGGCCCAGCCCTTTGGAATGACCTACCCCCTGAATTACGTACCATCACTGACCTCCGCCTCTTCCGCCAATGTCTTAAGACATATTTGTTTCAACAAGCCGGCCTAGCCTAACCTCCCATGGGGACTTTTAGGTAGTTTTAAATTGGGTTTTTAAAATTTGGTTTTAGCGCAGGATAGGTTATTTAATAGTTTTTTAAATTATATTTATTGTATTTTGTATGTTTTTAAATTTTCCTGTGCGCCGCCCTGGGTCCTTCTTGGAGAAGGGCGGGATATAAATTTAAATAAATAAAATAAAATAAATAAATATTTTGGCTGCCAACATTTCAACAGGAATGGAAGCTTTAACAGGCAGGATTCCCCCCCACCTCCCAATCTTCATTGCAAAAGACAGAGATTATCTTAAAATATTGTATGGACTTGGTCCAACCTCTTCAATTGAGATTGTTACTGTATAGGCCAGCTTTAATTTATGCATTAGAGTTTGCCAAAATTGAAAGAAGGAAACAACATTCTTCTGGAAGAAAAGTTTGTGTGTTGTTTCAATTGTCCAATCATTCTGACTTGTTTGTGAAGCATTCAGACGGCATCGAATGAAAGGATCTCCTGTGCTTTTCCCATTGCTTTTTTTTTTCCTTAACAAAGAAAATCCATTAAAGCTAGGTATGAAATAAAATGGATGCATAATGTATTTTATATATTATGGAACAGGAACAATTTCTCTGAAAACACCAATAATATAGATAATGAATACATTCATTACAAAATACCTAACTGAAAACCATTTTAATGAAATTAATGAATTTAATGAAAGTATTGTACCCCAGATACTGTCAGTGTATCCTCAAACCCGGAGAGTTTAGCTTTGGTATATCATCCTCACAGGCTGATGACAAAGGGCTACGTCTTATGAATTAAAGTGACACAGGGAAAAGACTTGGGAAGAATTCAGCTCATCACTTTATGAATCAACTCATGAATCTGTGCACAAGTGTGTGGGCAATACACACCAGCATATTACCAGGTCATAATCCCCAACTCAAGTATTAGAAATATGAAATTAATGTGCTGCATAAAAGATTTCCTCTCCTGTTTTTACTGATGAAGGCAATTAGGGTGAATCTGAGTGTGAACAGTGGCAGTAGCCGAAACTTTTAGATTAGTGTGCTCTCAGATGCATAGAATGAATATGTTACAAAGTCAAGCAGATGGCTGGGTTTTCACTTCGCTCAGTCTTCCTACGATCATCAAAGTTGTGTCTCAAGAGGGCTAGATTCTAGTCTTCACCTCCAGGAAATGGAGTAGCAGCTAGCTATTAAAATATAATTAGGCTGGGAAATAATCGCCTCCTTCAAAAGCATTTCTGTACTCTATGAGCACCAATGGGTGAGCTCCTGACAAGAATAGAATAAGAATCTTCTTTGAGCAGGGGGCAAATTTGGAAATTTGAGAGTTTGTGAAAAGCACATTCAAAAATATCCATTGTGGCTACATTGCCAATTAAATAACTCTAAATAGTATTTTGTTTAAGGAAAAACAGGTTGCAGATTAAATATATGCAGGCAATGTGTGTGTGTGTGTGTGCGCGCGCACACACACAAACACATCCAAAACACACACGTCCAAAACACACACGTCCAAAACACACACGTCCAAAACCCTCAAAAGAAGGGTTATGCGATTGAAATGATGTCTTGATTGAACTGTAATTCAATAAATCATTTAAATACCTTGGGTTCCTTCACAGATTTCTGCTTATTGATTCAAATAGAGAGAGAAAAAATATACAATGACATAAAATAGAACAGCAGAAGTTGGAGGGAGACATTAGACTACTGGCACAATATTATGCTTAACGCAAGAATCCAGATTAAAGCTCTCCTAGCACATTATCCTCTAGCCTCTATTTTACCACATACAGAAGGTCACTCAATGCTCTTACTGTTAGGATATTTCTCCTAGCATTCAACTATAATTATAATCTGCCTTCCTATAAAATTATATGCCCTGGTTTTTATTCCATAGCTTGTATTTTGGAATGATAGGGAACAAGTTTTGACTTTCTTTAGTGTGACGTTCTTTCAGATATATTTGAAGAATGCTATCATTTCCCTCTAAGTTTTTTCTCTTCCCAGGGCTAAATATGTCCATTTCATT
Organism: Rhabdophis nuchalis; assembly: GCA_039707465.1. Taxonomy (NCBI): domain Eukaryota; kingdom Metazoa; phylum Chordata; class Lepidosauria; order Squamata; family Natricidae; genus Rhabdophis; species Rhabdophis nuchalis. Next base: position 104,065,153 of record CM077646.1, read on the forward strand.
CAATCTCTGGGGAAACAGGAATTCAGCAGAGCACAAAATGTAATCCTGCTCTCTCCCTTGTAAAATCTATGGTACACGAAACCTACTGCAAAATGAATCAGTTAAACCTTTGCAATTTATGGCAAGAAGAAACCTGGAAACGCAATGTCAATAGAGAAGCATGAAATAGGCAAGTACACAGAATGAAGTGACTTTCATGCTATGCTATTCCGCTAAAACCCCAGAAGAACCAATTTGTCGGCCATTTCAATTTGTTTACTTTAAACCTTGAAATCAAAACGTATGAAAACTGTATGGCTAGGGAGTAGCCACGAGGTGTCACTATCGGAGTTTATTTTCAAAATTGAAACTGAAGAACAAGAAAGCAATGCTTGCTCTCTTTTACAAAATCTTTTACACGTCATTCTTTGGTCTTTTCTGTCTTAAACTCTTTAAAGCTTGATCTGCGACACTTCTAGTTATGTAAGTATAAACAAAAATGTCACGTTCCTACCATCCTGAAACAAAGTTAGGATCTCAAGAGTGAAGTGAAGAAACATTCGAAGAACAAATACAAGAATCTCTGCTACTTACAGCATGTCACAAAGTGGAGTCTATAGAAAAAGTGCTAACAAAGGGAACATTAATTACAGTTATTTTAGGAATCTACTCAGAGGAAAGAGAGGGAGTAGGGAAGCACCCTTCCTGTCCCATGCCACCTCTACACCCTCCCCCTATGCTCCTTAAACCTGTGCTATGTCTGAGTACTTTCCCCACCCCATGCAGTTCCTCTTGCTTTGCCCCCCCCCCCCCTCCAGTGCACCCCCCTGAACCATGCTGGCCCACCCTTCCTTTCCTGAACTGTGCAGGACGTTTTGCACACACCCATATACATTGAGATGGATGGTTTGTCTTGTATATCCTGGAGAGCTGTAAAAATATTAGCCCCACCTCTCTCCTTCCTCCCAAAATTAGCAGGACATGTTTGGCATTTTGCTGCTAGATTTCAGTGGCTTGGTCTTGAGGACAAAATTAGAGAGATCTGAACCTATGGGTTTTCAGAATAAACATCTATGTGACTCCTTTTATGACATTTAGCAAAGGCATTTTTGTTCGTTGTGAGAGCTTAAATATTCAATTATTCAGGATCAAATATGCAGCTCTAAGAGCAACACTGGCGTACAGTTTTGTCTACAGAGATTCTCAATCATCCAGGTCATGGTTGTCCCAAAGGTTCTTTTCCAAAAGGCAAACTGTGTGTTTCCTGTGTGTTTCCCCCCCCCCCTTGAAAACACTTCTCTTCTCATCCAAGAAGCTGAGAACTCAAGAAGATGCTTAGATGAGAAGCAAAATGTTTTCAAGGGAAAACCCAAGAAAATCCAGTTGTCTTTTGGAAATGCACCTTTGGAGGCTTACAGTTTTCATTACGGTGAGTTTGTGGGGTTGCTCTAATGCAGTATTTTGGAAAGAACCTATTAAAGTTGAAATCCACACTGCCCAAATTTTAAAAAAAAATAATGGGTGGCCTGTTTTGATTTTCTCATTTATTTGTTTACATTTCTAACCTGCCTGGCAGATTGTAACCAAGCTAATCTTTAAACTAATATTGTAATTCTTTCCTGCCAGTTATTTCATAACTGTATTTACTCTTACTTCTAGTATAAAAATGTCTCCATGAGGTCTGTATGCTGAATGAAGATTAGAATCACCTATTTATTTCTTTAAAGATTTATCTGGCTGCCCAACTTAAACACAATTTGACATTTGCAGCTCCATCCATTTTGTGCTCTGGTTTCAGTCAGGGCCTCAGCAGAGGTAGATGGGATCCCTAAAGGAAAAGCTATGCCAGATGTAAACTGATCTAAGTGGAGTGGCCAATAGGTAGTGATCTCATCTAATGGCTGACCGAAATGGATCTTGACTCTTCCTAATTTTTTAGCGAATATAATGGACAACTCTTTCTGAAAGACATGTGCATCTTTTTAATAGAAATTCTGTACTTAGGTTATTCCCCCCCCCCCCCCCTTTTTGTTGGTTTGTGTTTTATACCAAGAAATTTGCTGTGTGAGTTAAAGGATTGTTGAGGGGGAACTCAGGAAATGTTAAACTAATCCCAAAGTAAAGAAAATAAGTGACCAAAACAATCCCTCCCACAAACAACATTTTCTTAGATTCCACTAGTGTTATATTTTTACTAGACTATCAGTAGCTGTAACTTCCAATACAGGTAGTCCTTTACTTACAACTTGTTGCTTAGTGACTGATGTTCTAACAGATCTACTTGGTAGGTACTTATAATCCACATTTAAGTTCTTTTTAAAATATTATTATTTGTATATTAGTTTATAAACAAAATACAAAAGAAAATAATAGGAAAATAAGGGAGGGAAAAAGGAAAAAAGAAAGAGAAGGCATTGACTTCCAACTCCTTTTGGTGCAGTAGAATAGCATAATAACATCGAACCTCAATGTTTTATTTTTACATAATAATATAAACTAGCCACTTCTATAACAACAAACATATCTAATTCTATCCAATCTAATCTGGAAACCCCAAAATCAAAGTTTCATTTTTTTTCACCTCAAGCACAAAGTCCAGAAGCGGTTTCCAAGTAGACCCACATTTGAAGTTCTGATGGTTTCCTCCACACAGACACATGATTGCACTTGGGGCACTTGGCAATCAGGCTGCACCTATGGCTTTTTGGAGCATCTGTCATGTAACTGTATTTTATAATGGCTTTTGCTGAAAACTAGCTTTTATTTCCAGTTTTCAGCAAAACTGCACCCTCAGGACACCATTGGTTTGCTTAATGACCACTGCAAAAAAAAAGTTGAAAAATTGAGTTGGTCACTATTTTATCACACTCATTAGTATGTACAATATACACAATATACAATAGCAGAGTTGGAAGGGACCTTGTCCAACCCCCACCCTAGGCAGGAACCTTACACCATTTCAGACAAATGGCTATCCAACATCTTCTTAAAGACATGCAGTGTTGGGGCATTCACAACTTCTGGAGGCAAACTGTTCCACTGGTTAATTGTTCTAACTGTCAGGAAATTTCTCCTCAGTTCTAAGTTGCTTCTCTCCTTGATTAGTTTCCACCCATTGCTTCTTGTTCTGCCCTCAGGTGCTTTGGAGAATAGTTTGACTCCCTCTTCTTTGTGGCAGCCTCTGAGATATTGGAACACTGCTATCATGTCTCCCCTGGTCCTTCTTTTCATTATACTAGACAAACCCAGTTCCTGCAACCATTCTTCATGTGTGTATGATAGGTAGGCTCCATCATAATTTAAAGTCCACCTGTACAATATACAGCACTGGATGGGTACACTTTCAAATTCCATATGTTACACAGATCACCCTCCAAAACTGCTACTTGAATTCTTTGGATATGCTTAATGCTCAAAGTCAGATAGAACAGCTACCAACCTTTTTCAGTAAGGATGAAATTTAAAGCAATTGCTTCTTTGACAGATGCAGCTGTTTGAGGATTTTATGATGATGCAAAAAATCTGCTTACGCTGGGCTTCCAAAGCCTTAAAACACCAGACAAGTCCTACATCTACCCTTTCTTACATGAACAGGGAAAATTTGTTATCGTTGAACAGGATTTACAGCCCAGAAGACAGATAAACTGCCTTTTGTGTGCGAGTCTCATTCAATGAACATATTACAACACACTGCACATAGTGCAATAATTACAATTATTCAATTCTTCTCACCTTTCCAGAGCAGTTATATCTACTCAATGAAGAGGATCATGTTAAAATGCAGAGCATACAAATCGGCAGTAGGTGTGCTTTGGAATCACTTAAGTGTTTCTCACTGCTATTCCCTATTTAAATTCCAAAATATTTTTAGCACCAAAAGAATAAAGCAAAATGCCACGACACAGGTTAAATATGGTAGCAAGACAGAGTTTATTTTAACTACTGAGCTGATATATTTTAAGGTAGGCACTTCCACAAGGCAGATCTAATTGATATTTGGTCCATTCATATTGATCAGAATTCACTTTTGGGGATCTTTCTTTTTATTTATTTAGCACATTTATTTCTTGTTTTTAGTTCTAGGTTTAATAAATGTGCATGATGGCATGAATAAAGATTAGAGGCATTCAGCCACTGGTCTGCAAATAACTATGGGTGGGGTGGGAAGAACAGTGAATAAGAATTGAATGTTGATTTAAATGCATGAGAGGATGTGATAGAAAACACTGTGCGCACCCCAATAAGCCCCTAGGACATTGGTGGTATATAGTATCAGGTATATAGGTCACTAGCATCCATAGGATTTCCCTCTTCTTCTTTGGTATCTCTGGGATGCTGGTGTGGACAAATACAATTTTGGAAGTTTTATAACTTGTGTTTGAAATTCAGGGCAGGCTGGGGTTCTACGGCTGCTTCTGCTGCCCAGGAGTTTCGCTGCCTGACATGATTAAGGCTGCCTCAGATTTACTGTTGAAGATTCCCACAGTGATAGCCCTGAAGGACTTCAACATCTGTTGCTCTATCTAAAAGAAATGCAGGGTTTCATGGTTGCCGTGACAACCTAACAAGTTTCAAAGTACTAAAGAAAAGTGGGCTGGTGCCAAATGACATAAACAGCAAAAGGCTAATGGCAAACTTTCTTTCCTGGGCTGGATGATCAAGAGAAAGCAAGTTATCACCACTAAGGCGTGGTGGCGCAGTGGTTAGAATGCAGCACTGTAGGCTAACTCAATGCTCACTCCAGGAGTTTGATTCTCACTGTCTCAAAGTTGACTCAGCCTTTCATTCTTCTGAGGTCAGTAAAATGAGGACCCAGATTGTTGGGGGCAATATGCTGACGCTTAAAGAGAGCACTATGAAGTGGTATATAAGTCTAAATGCTGTTGCTATTGCAAGCAGTCCAATTTGTGACTATCTTGGACAGTTGGATGACACCAAAGATAGGCAAGCAAGCAAACCAACCCAATTTGTTCCAGAGAAGTCAAGAGTTTTTGTGTCTTTGTGCATTTGTGTTAACACAGGATAGTGAATTGGACTAACTAATTTTACAGGTAGTCCTTACTTACAACCATTTGTTTAACAATAGTTCAAAGTTATGATGATACTGAAAAAGGTCCTCCCACTTATGATCATTGCAATGTCCTGGCAATCATATGATGAAAATTTAGATGCTTGGCAATTGGCATGTATTTACAATAATTGCAGCATCCCAGGGTCATGTGATCACGCTTTGAAACCTTCCCAGGGGGCTTCCAGCAAGCAAAGTCAATGGAGGAAGCAAGATGAACACAGCGGTTTACTTAATGATGATGGTAAAAAAAGGTTGTAAAATTGGGCTCAACTCACTTAATGACTGCATCACTTAGTAATAAGGGAAATTCTGGTACCAACTGTGCTTGTAAATCGAGGACCAGCTGTGATCCAGTCAGTAAACTGGAAAAGCAATTTAGCCAAGGCATATTCTAAAAATAATTTTAAAACTATACTGTTGTTAGGGATTCCTCCAACTCCAATGCTGAACAGGAAGAACAAGCAGACTCCATCTGCCGTTCAAAATGCAACAGACAGTCGGCGACTGCCTCCAAGTGACGTGACTGATTTAGTGCAATTGGTCTAATTCCAGTAGCAAGGAGTCATAGCCTATCCTTGGGAAGAATGCTGAAGAGGGACAGCAGCAGCAGCAGAAGAGGGGATGCTTAAGCATGGCAGGAATTTTGGCTGTGTAACATGTTACATGTTGTTACAAAGGAACTCAGTGGCTCAGTGGCTAAGACACTGAGTTTGTCAGTCAGAAAGGTCGGCAGTTTGGCGGTTCGAATCCCTAGCACCACGTAACAGAGTGAGTTCCTGTTATTTGTCCCAACTTCTGCAAACCTAGCAGTTCAAAAGCATGTAAAAATGCAAGTAGAAAAATAGGAACCACCTTTGGTGGGAAGGTAACAGCGTTCCATGTGCCTTTGGGGTTTAGTCATGTCGACCACATGACCACGGAGACATCTTCGGACAGCGCTGGCTCTTCAGCTTTGAAACGGAGATGAGCACCGCCCCCTAGAGTTGAGAACGACTAGCACATATGTGAAAGGGAAACCTTTACCGTACCTTTAACAACATGTTCCAGAAACCTCTTCTTGTTGAAAATTACACTCCAGCTTCTAATCTATACTCCTGCGGTATCCTGTTCCAGGTTCCTCCTGCTTCTAGCCCTGTGATCAGACCTTCTGTGGAATTTTCTGCTATTGTACTTATAGACTGTCTTGATTCCTCTTGACATTCCTGCCTCTGAATTCTTCAAAGTAGCAGCTTGTTCCTCTGGTATAATTTATGAGACAAGCAATTTTTCCTTCAACTCTCCAAGACCTTGTTTAAATTATTGGCTCTTAGCTCTGTCTTGGCTATGATGGAAGATTTATAACATGCTAATTAAAGTTTTAAGGTTTGTAATTGCCTTACTTCCTGCTTGCAATCTAAGGCTCACGTAGGACAACCATATTAGGGACTTTCTCCACATTCATCTTTGAATCAATTATATGACTAAATATAAATTATGTCCACTAATATTCTAATATTATCTAGAGTTGACTTCTTTTTGTAAAACCAGGCTGTTTCAGAATTAACTATTAAGGTAATGTAGTTTAAAGACTTTGAGCCAATATCACAGTCAAAATTAGAACATTCACATATTAAACAGATTTTGGATATCTTCATCAGCTTTCAAAATTGGCTATAAAAGCATCAATATAAGATAGAAAAGCTTCTACAAAACAATGCTGTGGAAAACCTCAAATAACATAAGACTGAGACTAAAATCAATAAAAATCTTGTACAAATCAATAGGAAAGACATCTGTACCAGCTTTCTTACAGTGGCTAATGTAATAATATCCATTACTTCCTGAAGATGTAATAATGCAGCTAAATAGGTTGCTTGATCCTGAGTGATCTTTGGGAGATTTTTTTAAACATAAAACATACTTTATTTTAACACCCGATGCCTTTAAATCAATGGGAAAATGGCTGATTTATCAAATTGGAATGATTATATTCACCCTGAGATGGAATTCAGAAATTGCCATGTATCCAGCAAACCAAATTCCATTAAATAAATAAGAATTGAGCAATTGAAAAAGAGAATTTCATTTACCTAAAACTGTATTTTGATCAAGTAAAAAAAATAAAAAATAAAATCCAAAGTTTGATTAAAGTCACTACTCATGATTACCATCAGGCTAAAATGAATGGAGAAAAAATGTATATAAAATATCTCGGTGTTCTTTAGCTGGACCCTAGTGATTACTGTAAAATCTTGTTACTGTAAAATTTTAATATGAATAAAGTTTTAAGGTGTGGCAGATAGGTACAGTACTATGTTTATTCTCCATGTGCTCTGAAACATCTTTTTGTGATTAAATCCCAAATCACATCTAGTTCAACTAAATTGCTCTTTTTTTCAGGAAGAAAAGAAAAAGCTAACAAACTTGTCATGTTGAGCATTTAGTATTCATCATGATGTAGTAATTGGTGTGTTTCTGTTATGGGAAAGAAGAATCCTTCTATAGAGAGAGAGATAGTTTGGTTTGGTGGTAAAGGCAATGGACTAGAAAGCAGGAGACTGTGAGTTCAACTCCTGCCTTAACTATGAAAATCAGCTGTGTGACCTTGAGTCAGTTACTCAACCTACCTGTCAGGGTTGTTGCAGAAAAAATAGATGGGCTAGAAAGCAGGAGACTATGGGGGGCATGGCTAGCGTCACAGCGGTGCGCACACACGAACTTCAGGGGCTCCAGAGAAGTGGTGATATCCTGTCATTTTGGGGACCCCAGCGGGGGTGAGTTGAGTTATTTGTAAAAATAATAAAGGTGGCTATAAATAAATAAATTTATATGCTATTTAGAAATCTTGTAAGCAAATTGACCACAGTTGCTTTATTTTGTGAAGAGATTAGTCTAAGATTTATGAATTTCCTATGAAACTACACATAGAACACACAGCCTGCTTTGAGTCTATAAAATGGGACCAGAGATCTTTTTCATGTGGGAATATATCAACTGAATATTATGATGTACTGTCCATATTATAAACCCTTTCATAAATATTTAAATGTTTAAGAAGATCTGTATGGAAAAATTATGACAGAATAACAGAATTGGACAGTAGTTCAAACCCTGCTCAGGCAGGAAACCCTATACCATTTCAGACAAATGATTGTCCAATTTCTTCTAAGAAACTCTTCCAGTGTTGGATCATCCTCAACTTCTGGAGACAAGTCGTTTCGTTGATTAATTTTTCTCACTGTCAGGAAATTTCTCCTTAGTTCTAGGTTGCTTCTCTCCTTGATTAGTTTCCATCCATTGCTTTTTGTCCTGTTCCTAGGTGCTTAAAATCTTCTCTCCCTCTCCCTCTCCCTCTCTCTCACACACACACTCCCCTGCCAAATTTCACTTTAAAATTTAATTGTAAGTACTTATTTCTAAAAAAAGTTGTTCTGTGGAGTGGGCCGTTTGTAACTGCCATATTTAGATAATTGATCGGTTCCATTTTAATTTTATCCACTGGGTGACAAGGCAACTGCAGTACAACCACAACATAGATATTTTGCACAATTGATATAAACACATCCATAGTTAATCAGACTATGAACTATAAGGTGTGGATGTGTCAAAAGAATGAAAGATGTTCTTAGCTGGGAGGGGAAGTAATAGGAAACTAAAACTACTTGCTGTATTAATTTGAAATATTATTGCATGGAAATAAGCACGGGGACTTTTCATGTGTATGGAACAGTGGTGGGTTTCAAACTTTTTAGAACCTACTCTGTAGGTGTGGCCTATTTTGTGGGCGTGGCTTGGCAGTCATGTGACAGGGTGGGAGTGGCCACCTTTTAAAATGTGGTGAAACTCATTTAACAACGCTCTTGCTTAGCAACCAAAATTTTGGACTCAATTGTGATGATAAATTCTTTCTTTCTTTCTTTCTTTCTTTCTTTCTTTCTTTCTTTCTTTCTTTCTTTCTTTCTTTCTTTCTTTCTTTCTTTCTTTCTTTCTTTCTTTCTTTCTTTCTTTCTTTCTTTCTTTCTTCCCTTCCCTTCCCTTTCCTTTCCTTTCCTTTCCTGTTGGGTCACTGGCAGCGGCGGGCCAGATTTACTTCCAGGTACGCTGGTGGAACCCTCTCTCACCGGTTCTCTAAATTTCACCAACCGGCTCTCGCGAGTAGGTGCGAGCCTGCAGAAACTCACCACTGGTATGGAACCAAAGATTCCAGAGTTCCCAGCCAATATGGCCAAGAAAATACTGGTTGCAAATTCTCAGACTTGTAGCTACTGTATTCCAATGTTTTGTAAAATTTGAAGGTAGTTAACATTCAAATAATACACGGACGGGGTCACTATAGTATAAAGAAAGGAAGCTAGTATAAAAAAGCACCAGTAAATAATAAATGTGAGGAAAAAAGCAAATTCAGAAACATCTAAGGGAATACGGTAACTAGTTTATAATAATTTAAAATTTTGAGTCCACCATTGTGCTGCTTGTCAACTCATGTCCAAGCCCCTGGTTGGACAGCATTGGGCTTCAGGGTTTAGTGATATTGAAGATGCCAGTCACAGTTGCTGGTGAAACGTCAAGAAACCAGGCATTTCAGCAGAAGAGAATATTTGTAATTCACAGTTGAACTTTGCAGAAGAGCATCAAGGATCCCACAATCAGGGGTTCTCTGTGAGCACCCCTACACTTCGGACAAGTAAAAGAAGCAGCTATGTAAACAGTTGGATGTAAAGGCGAACCCTGTAGACATAGAGTGCCCAAACTGCGTGTGTGCATGCCCAAACTGAAAGGTGGGTGAACATGCATGAACACACACATGGACATGCGCAAACATGCAGGCATGTGCTAATGTGGGCATGTGCAGACATGCATGCGTGCGCAACAGAGACCCGAAGACCAGCTGGCCAGTGGGAGGCGTGGCATTCCAACACTGGCAGTGTGGCAAGAGGTAAGATCTTTTTCTTTAGTGAGCTTCTGTTTCGTCGTTTGCAAGGAAACAGAAGCTCACAAAAGAAACACTACAGAGAGCTGATCTGGGGCGAAGGCACACGTGCCAGCAGAGAGGTCTCAGTGTGCCACCTCTGGCACGTGTGTTATAGGTTCACCATCATGGAGCTAGATACAGGGGTTCCCAAACTTGGCAAGTTGAAGACTTGTGGACTTCAACTCCCAGAATTCTCCAGCCAGCTCCACAAGTCTTCAACTTGCCAAGTTTGGGAACCCCTGAGCTAGAATCTGGAAAGAACCCAGAAATGGTGGGAAAAAAGAGTGAATTGATCTGGAAAGAAAAGCGGAATTTCAACATATAGGTACCACAAGCAAAAGCGGGTATATTTCATTGTATTTCATTGTAATTTTAGTACAATGACAATAAAGATTATTATTATTATTATTAGATACAAAACACCATCCAACAAACAAGCTTTTCTGTAGGTTTCTCTACATCAGGGGTGTCAAACTCAATTTCATTGAGGGCTGCATCAGGGTTGTGTTTGACCTTGGGGGGCAGGTGGGTGTGACCAGGGTGGGCGTGGCTAGCTCGACATCACTCATGTCAGAGGCATCTGTGGTGGCCCGAGCGCAAACCAGCAAAAACGGAGCTCTGTTTTTGCTGGTGGACAGTTGCAAGCGGCCATCACTGCCAAAAACAGAGCTCGGGATGGCCACGCACAGCCGTCCCGAGCTCCGTTTTTGCTAGCAGAGGCACCATGGGCCAGATCTAAGCAACCCATGGACCAGATTCAGCCACTGTGTCTTGAGTTTGACATCCCTGCTCTGCAGCTTGTTCATTTAAGTGGAGTGGGAAACGAATGAAATCCCTAGGGGATAAAGTATTTAAGTTTATTGCATCCATAGTGAGTGAGTTAGAGTTAAGAATAAGAGGAAAAAAGATGTGAACAATAGTAAACAACGAGATGGTTAAAAATGTGGAGGAAAAAGGATAGAATATATATATACTGTAACATAGTATCTTCATATATATATATATATATATATATATATATATATATATATATATATATATATATATATATATATATATATATATATATATATATATATATATATATATATATATATATATATATATATATTCTATCCTTTTTCCTCCACATTTTTAACCATCTCGTTGTTTATATATATATATAAAAATAGATTTAGTTCCATTGTTCTGCTTCTGTTTCTGACACTTAACTCTTCTTTTCTCCTGCTGGACCTGTTGGGTTAATTAGTTTGGACAGAGAGTATTGAATGTCTAGTGATTTTGTTACAAAGAAGCTCTTAGTGATACAGAAAAGAAAGGCTGATACTTCTCATTCAGGGGAAGATTAGGGGCAAGGTGAAGAGGTTAATTACTTTTATAGACTTACCAAATACTTAAAATTGTTTTCTTTTATCTGTAATTAGTGGAGCTTCTGCTCTAATCTTGCAGGCAGTCTTTCCTGAATAATTCACATCCAGACAATGCATGGTCTGGGTATCTTTTCAGCAATGAAGAAAGACCTTGAATGTGTTGGAGAAATGAAATAGTTGATTTAAATAGTGCATCACCCGAGAAAAGGCTACATTTCCATCACCTTCATGCAGCAGTTCTAAGAGCAGAAGTTCAAAAGTGCTTCATCTCGGTCATTAAAAAATGAGAAAGCAATAATCTTACTTTGATGCTGTTCTGAGAGAGAGGTCTTAAGGGGGAATGAACCATCTGCAACAAATTTTTATCAATTGAATATTTATTTGCCATTATATATTGTACCTATTTTGCTTTGCTTTGTGAAATTGTAGTCCACATTTGTTATTTTAGTCCAATGTAGTCCATTGCTATTTTACAATGGAGATTTTACTGTTATTGCAAGCCACTATAAATAGAAAAGATTTGGCATACAAATTTAATAAACAAACAAAATAATAATAATGAGAGTTGCCATAGAAATATGCTTATCCATAATATTTAATACAGCTAGTTCTCGACTTACAACAGTTCATTTAAACAACGGCACTGAAAAAGTGATGTGTGACCATTTGTTCCATGTAAACAAAAGAGCGCTACTACTACAACTATTTTTTTGAAAAAGATCTCTGTGCAATGTATGGCCTATAGTTGTATACCACAAGCGTTAAACTCGCCATGTCACATTGCCATCATGTGATGTTTCATGACGCTTTTCCCATTCATGGAGCTGGGATGAATGAGGCCTTCACATGACGCATCTGGCCCACGGGCCACCAGTTTGACACCCCAGCTGTAGATAATGATCATAGTTTACAATTCTGAGTTTTAGTGAATTATCTGACTTTTAGAGAAATCAAACTAATTTCACAAGTAATATATATTTTATGAGGTGGGGGTGCCTTGTTGTAGAATATTATATTAATACCTACATGTAAAAAAATCCCAAGCAATTATAAAATAAGGGCAGTGCAGAGACTCAAAAATAAATCTTGCCAAAGTCAGTTGGACTGAAACTAAATGCAGCGATGAATAAAAAAGAAATTGCAAACCCTTTAGAGCTATCCATAATCTCAACATGCTGGATCTACAATCTAATTTGAGCTTCATCTAAGTCCATGATGGCGAACCTATGGCACAGCCATTTGCATGCACGTGCTGACCAGATGACTTTGGCCTTCTTTTGAAGCCATTTTGAGCCCTCTGGGAGGCTTCCTTGCCCTACAGGTAAACCAGAAATTCGGGAATGGACTTCTAGTTTGCTCATAGGACTGTTTTTCGCCCTCCAGAGCTTTCAATTCCAGTTTGGCTGTAGGGCTATTTTTTGCCCTCTGGAGCCTTCAGGGAAACCTCCTGAAGGCTTCCGAAGGCTCCGGAGGTCAAAAACTAGTCCTATGGACAAACTGGAAGTCACAATTCCCAAACTTCCGGGTTCCCTGTAGGTCCATTTTTCGCCCTCCGGAGTCTTCGGGGCCTTCAGTAGCCTTCCCTGAAAGCTCCGGAGGGCAAAAACCAGCCTTACAAGCAAACTGGAAGTGACTTCTGGTTTGTCCATAGGTCCATTTTTTGCCCTCTGGGACCTTCAAGGAAGACCCCTGAAGGCTCTGGAGGTCGAAAATCAGCTCTATGGACAAACTGGAAGTCACCATTCCCAAACTTCCAGGTTCCCCATAGGTCCATTTTTCGCCCTCTGGAGCCTTCAAGGAAGCTCCTGAGGCCTCTGGAGGGCATCAAGAGGGAGGGGAAGCTGTTTTCACCCTCCCCAGGCTCTTAGAAAGCCTCTGGAGCCAGGGGAGGGCAAAAAAAAAACCATGCCAAAAGCAGGGGGTCTTGGTCACACGCACATAGCATCAGTGGTGGGTTTCTGCAGGCTCGCACCTACTCGCGAGAGCCGGTTGGTGAAATTTAGAGAACCAGTGAGAGGGGGTTCCACTGGCGTACCTGGAAGTAAATCTGGCCCGCCGCTGCCAGTGACCCAACAGGAAGGAAAGGAAAGGAAAGGAAGGAAGGAAGGAAGGAAGGAAGGAAGGAAGGAAGGAAGGAAGGAAAGAAAGAAAGAAAGAATTTATCATCGCAATTGAGTCCAAAATGTTGGTTGCTAAGCAAGAGCGTTGTTAAATGAGTTTCACCACATTTTAAAAGGTGGCCACTCCCACCCTGTCACATGACTGCCAAGCCACGCCCACAAAATAGGCCACACCTACAGAGTAGGTTCTAAAAAATTTGAAACCCACCACTGCATAGCATTATGGTGTGGCACGCTGTACATGACCCCCCTATGCTCCCCCCGCTTTTGGCACGGGAGCCAAAAAAGGTTTGTCATCACTGATCTAAGTCCTATTAAACTGCTTCTGATTAAACAAATAGCACCCAAAACTGAACATATTGAGTTGATGTTCATGGTCTCTGTTGCAATTTTGTTCCTATCAGTATTCTGGATGGAATCAATGTAGACTTAGGGTAGTTGGAGACACAACCCTATTGAGGCTCAGTTAAGGCTCCTGAAGCTACAGTGCATCCAGAAAGTATTCAGACCCCCTTCAAATTTGTTGTCAATTAGGTTATGCTGCAGCCTTATTTTACAGTTGTTGAGATTCATTTTTTCCTCATTAGTCTACACTCAGTACCCCATAATGACGATGTGAAAATGCCTGCAGCACAAGAAAATTGACAAACATGAAGGGGGGTCTGAATACTTTCTGAATGCCCTGTATATGTCATTAGTTTTATGAGTCCTCAAAAGAATGGCTCCTGACAACTAATGGAAGATATTGATCGGATTCCAGTAATATTCTGTGTAACTGAAGTGTCTCTGCACTGTTAGTGTCTTGATCATGGTTTGTTTTGTGTGCTTTGTTTCTTGTCTGAAATGACATAGGCTTTCCTGCTTGAGCAAGGTGTTGGACTAGAAGACTTCTAAGGTCCATTCCAACTTTGTTATTCTGCTATTGTGAATGAAGTATTCTCAGTCTAAACTAGAAGCAATTGAAAGGACCACGATATTTGATTCCATGAAGAATATAATAATAATAATAATAATAATAATAATAATAATAATAATAATAATAATAATAATAATAATAATAATAAAAAATTTTATTTGTTACCCGCTCTCTCTCCCCAGAGGGACTCGAGGCGGGGCACAGGAAAATTAAAAAACAATAAACACAAACAGAATACATAATTTAAAATCACAATTAAACAAATCCTGCGCTAAAAACATCTATAAAAAACTAAAAAACTGTCCCTAAAACCCCTAAACACTACAAATAATTAAAATTACCCTAAAACCCCAGGACAGGAGGCTATCCCAAGCCGGCCAGACGGAAAAAGTAGGTTTTCAATTTGAGACGGAAGGAGCGGAGGTCCGTGGTCATCCTAATATCGGGGGGAAGGTCGTTCCAGAGGGCCGGGCCCGCCACAGAGAGAGCCCTTCCCCTGGGTGTCGCCCGCTGACACAGTCTAGTGGACGGCACCCGGAGAAGCCCCGCTCTGTGGGAGCGAATCGGCCGTGAGGATGTATGGGGCAGGATCCGATCCTGCAGATAGCTAGGTCCCGAGCCATGGAGCGCTTTAAAGATGATAATTAACACCTTGAAGCGCACCCGGAAGACGACAGGTAGCCAGTGCAGCTCGCGTAAGAGCGGTGTTACATGGGTGGACCTAGCGGTCCCCATAATTGCTCGCGCGGCTGCATTCTGGACTAGCTGAAGCCTCCGGGTGCACCTCAAGGGCAGCCCCATGTAGAGAGAGTTACAATAGTCCAGTCGGGATGTCACGAGAGCATGAGTGACTGTGCAAAGGGCGTCCCGATCCAATAGGGGGCGCAATTGGCGAACCAGGCGAACCTGGTAAAACGCCCTCCTGGCCACGGCTGTCACTTGATCTTCCATGGACAGCCGGGCATCCAGGAGGACACCCAAATTGCACACCCCATCCACAGGGGCAAGATGTTCGCCCCCTATGGCCAGCGATGGAATGAGCTGGTTGAACCGGGCAGCCGGAAACCACAGCCACTCGGTCTTGGTCGGGTTGAGCCTGAGTCCGTTACTTCCCATCCAGATCCGTACAGCTTCCAGGCACTGGCACATCACCGCTACGGCATCGTTGGGGTGGTTTGGGGTAGAAATGTACAGCTGTGTATCATCAGCGTACAGATGGTACTCTACCCCAAAACCACGGATGATCTCACCCAGCGGCTTCATGTATGTGTTGAACAGGAGGGGCGAGAGGACCGACCCCTGAGGCACCCCACATGCGAGGGGTCTCGCGGTCGATCTCTGCCCCCCTGCCAACACAAATTGCGATCGGCCAGAGAGGTAGGAGGAGAACCACCGTAAAACGGTGCCTCCCACCCCCAACCCCCCCAGCCGATGCAATAGGATACCATGGTCGATGGTATCGAAAGCCGCCGAGAGGTCTAATAGGACCAGGATGGAGGAACAACCCCCATCTCTGGCCCTCCAGAGATCATCGACCAACGCGACCAATGCCGTCTCGGTGCTATGCCCGGGCCGAAAGCCGGACTGGCGCGGATCTAGATAATCAACTTCCTCCAGGTGACGGGGAAACTGTTGTGCCACCACACTCTCGACAACCTTCGCCAGAAAGGGAAGGTTGGAGACTGGATGGTAGTTGTTCAAAAGAGCTGGATCCAAAGAGGGCTTCTTAAGGAGGGGCCTCACCATCGCTTCTTTTAGGGAAGCAGGCAAGGCACCCTCACTCAAGGATGCGTTGACAACCTCTTGGAGCCAGCCTCGTGTCACCTCCCAGGATGCCAGTACAAGCCAGGAGGGACACGGGTCCAATAAACATGTGGTGGCTCGCAGTCGCCCACGTAGCCTGTCCATATCCTCGGAAGTAACGGAGTCAAACTCCTCCCAAACAAGATCTCTCTCGTGGCATCCCACTGGGCCATGAATGGGGGCTAGCTCGTTCTGTATCTGAGCGATTTTCTCCTGCAGAAAAGTCACAAATTCCTCTGCTCTACCCTGTAACGGGGCTTCCCGCACCCTCTGTTGAAGGAGGGAGCGGGTCACCCTAAACAGGGCAGCAGGGCGGTTTTCTGCGGATGCTATGAGAGTGGCACAATGGTGACGTTTGGCCACTCTCAGCGCCACAATGTAAGTCCGTAAATGGGCTCTTACCTGTGTCCGGTCAGATTCAGTTCGAGTATACCTCCATCTTCTCTCTAGGCATCTCTTGCGGCGTTTCATCACCCTCAGCTCCTCGGAAAACCAGGGAGCCAGGGTGTTTCGCCGCCGCAAGAGAGGCCGCAAGGGCGCGACCCGATCCAAGGCTCCCGTGGTCGCAGTATTCCATGCGGCCACGAGGTCCTCCATCGGGGCGCGGGCCAGGGGTACAGGAAGTGGCCCAAGCGCCGTCTGGAACCCATCCGGGTCCATCAGGCGCCTGGGGCGGAACCAGATTGGTGACTCAGGTTCCGCCTCCCCGCGGAGGGGAGCAGCGGTCGGAAAGTCGAGCCGGAGAAGTGAGTGGTCTGTCCATGACAAGGGTGTGATGACTATATCCCCTATACCCAGATCACTCTTCCATTGGCCTGAGACAAAGATGAGATCCGGTGTGTGTCCACCCTCATGCGTGGGGCCTTGAATTAGTTGGGTCAGGTCCATGGCCGTCATGGAAGCCATGAACTCCCGAGCTGCCTCGGATGATTCGCCCACCGATGGCAGATTAAAGTCCCCCATGACTAAAAGTCTGGGGGTCTCAAGTGCCACCGTAGCGATCACCTCGAGGAGCTCGGGCAGGGCTGCTGCTACATAGCGGGGAGCCAGGTATACAACCAGCAAGCCCAACTGCCTCCCTAGGCCCCATTTCACACAGAGGGACTCACAACCGGTGGTCTGTGGCACAACGGTCTCTCTCGGCTCAAGACCTTCCTTTACAATGACCGCTACCCCACCGCCCCTACCTAGGGCCCGGGGCTGATGAAACGCGCGGTAACCTGGTGGGCACATTTCAACGAGGGGGAGTCCACCCTCGTGGCCCAACCAGGTCTCCGCAATTCCCACCAGGTCCGGCTCCCCCTCTGACACAAGGTCATGAACGAGGGGGGCTTTGTTGACAACGGACCTGGCGTTGCAGAACATCAGCCGCAGGCCCTGGCTCTGTACTCCCTGGCCACCTAGCCTGCGGGGGTTGAGGCACTTGACCGTTTGTAGCCAACGGCTTCGTGCCCCCAACCGGGAGGATAACACTTGTCTCCCCTCGGACCTGCCTCTCCCCACGACCTTCTGGATGGGAATGCCCTCTGTCGGAACGATTTGAATCTCCCCCCTCCTAACGGAACCATCCGCTTCCCTCCGTCGCCCGCTGGCCTGGCTCTCTCTTCCCTCCCCCGCCTCTACCTGTCTACCCTCCCTGGTACCCCCTAAAATAATTTATTAATTAAAAAACCCCGAAGACCGCGCTTCGCCCACCTCTCCGGATTTATAAATCCCTCATCAAGGCGGGCCCTCGTTAAAATAGAGGGCCAGACCTGTGAGAGCGGGGACTCTCGCAGCAGCAGTAAATCAGTCCTGGAGTACATTGCGATATAATAAATAATTAAATAGTTAAAATAATTATAAATATATATACAATGTAAGAGTAAATTTCATAAGAGGGTCATGGGTAAAATTGTAAAAAGTATCAATGGCCTTAATTTAAAACACACAATTTCATGAGTAGATGATAAAATTCATGAGTAGATGACAAATAGATGGAATAAAGTGCATAAAATAGATGGAATAAAGTGCATCCAGAGGAATAGTTAGGGATGGCAGTTCAGGTGTTTCTGTCCATAGGTCTTTCTTTCTGAGGGATTACAAAGGTGTCTAAGGGACGTTGATGGATAAGGTCTAACAAACCATGGTGGGGAGGGTTTCCAAGATCTTAGTTCTTAGTTCTTATAAGTTGCATCTGTGACTGGATCTTAACGTCTTGAGTCCACTGAAAATCTTCTGTCAGCGTCCTCTGGCCATCACTGGCCTGCCCGGCGACAGACCGCTTGGTCAGTGGCCCCGCCATCAAATCACCGGGGACACTAGCCTCTGGGCTGGGGCTGGGCCGGAGCTCTCACCTCCGTAGCTGAGCCGGAGCTCTCACCTCCGCCTCTGCCTCCGCCTCCGCTGCCGCCTGCAAGCCAGGATTCACGCCAACATTTGCAACAGTAGGCCAACCCATGGCATCGGCCGGCGCGGCGTCCGGCAATCCCCTCGGCTCTCTCACCGCCACCATTTCACTCAACGCCCTCTCCCGGCGTTCGCCTCCTCTCTTTCTCGGCGCTCTCACCACCATTTACGCGGCGCTCTCACCGCCACTCGTTCTTCTCCGTTCTTCTCCAGCCTCAGCCGTCCTCGCTGCCGGCCTCCTGGCGGCCTCCTGGCGCTCCCACCGCCGGCCTCCACTCCATGGGTAGTCCCATTCTCGCCCTCGCCGGGGGATATACGGCGGAGTCAGCGTTCCGCGCCCTCAACAGACGCCGAAACGCCGACCTCCGCTCGGGCGCTCCGGGGTTTCCACCACCAGCAACGCCGTCCGTGCACCCCCGCATCCACAAACCTCACCCAGGGGTACCTGGGTGGATTCCTCTTCAATCCCATGCCCTCCTGACTAAAACGGGAGGGCTGGGGCACATAAAAGGCCAGTAAACCTCCATGACCCAGCACGGAGCTCCAGGGCTAGCCCGCCATAGTTCGCGCAAGCGCAAATCAATATATGCTACTATTCTTCTCATTAATTGTAGTCTAATCAATCTGATCTATAAATTGGCTGGGCAATCAGAGCAGATGCCTTTAAGTGAAAGAGGCCTAAATGAAATGCCAATTTCTTCCCTTGCCACCATGTAGTAACATTTGCTTTAACCAGGGGTGGGTTGCTACCAGCATTACTGCCGGTCTGTGCAAAAAAATTTATTGTGCTCACACGCATGTGAAACACATACTCCGCAGAATCAAAAAAAATTGAAAAGGGGGGAAAATTACATTTCTGCAATGGCGATTGTTCTGTGCATGCGCAGAACCAAAAATCAAGATGGCATCGCCAGCAATAGAACTGGTTCGGGTGCCTGGGTGGCCGAGTTACTACCTACTCGTCCAAACTTGTAGGAACCAACCTCTGGCTTCCACCCACTATTGCTGTTGTCCCTGATTGAGGACAATCAGGTATTTTTTTAATGTTGAAGAATTAATCCCATGTAGATAATGGTTAATCTGATTCTTCTTGGAACCTAAACAAAGAACTTTATTGCTGCTGCCCTGAAGGAGGCCCTCCTCTTGAGATGCCTGTCAAGCTCTCCTCCACACACTTTGCAATTAGCCATAACGTGATTTGCATTTGGGTTTTTTCTTTTTTTTTCTTTTGGTTTTGTGGATTCAGCATTGGAATGTAACACTGATGATAATAACTTAGCAATATGCTCAAGTTATTGCTCAAAGTTATATGAGGTCTATTTCATTTTACATGTTCTTTGTTTTCAACATTTATTCTGTTGGAGGTATAAGTAAAATGCAAAAGAAAAATTGAAAACAATGAATCAGTGAACAGAAACAACTGATGCCTCCAAATTTGGAAGGAAAAAAACCTCCTTTAGGAATAAATACTAACATATAATAATAATAATAATAATCTTTATTGTCATTGTAAAAATTACAATGAAATTGGTTGCTTGACTTGAGCAAGAAAATTTAAGTCACTTCAGATGCATTGAAACCTTGTTGTGTTGTTAGTTGCAAAGTTGTGTCTGACCCATTGTACACCCATGGACAACATTCCTCCAGACCTTACTGTCTTCTACCATCCTCTGGAGTTCATTTAAGCTCATGCCTACTGCTTTAGTGACTTCATCCAGCCACCCCATTCTCTGTCGTCCCATTCTTCTTTTGCCTTCAATCTTTCCCAGCATTAGGCTCTTCTCCAGTGAGCCCTTCCTTCTCATTAGGTGGCCAAAGAATGTAAAGGAGCATTGACTATATGCACTTTTGTTAGCAGGGTGATGTCTCTGCTTTTTAGTATGCTGTCTAGATTTGCCTTAGCTTTCTACCCCAGGAGCAAGTGTCTTTTAATTTCTTGGCTGCAGTCCCCATCTGTGGTGATTGGCTAAACCAATCGGTTAAAGGACTTTAAGACTGTTAACATATAACTTTAAGTACTTCCAAGAATCATTGAAGGTACTGGTTTAATAGGTCAGTCTTTTTACTCTAATTGGTTATCAATTCCTTTATACTATTCAAATTAACTCTCAGGAAATATCCTATGCATTCCTTAGTGGTTTTCAATAAAATAATCAAGGAATGAACAATTCAATTGTTGTGAAGATCTCCATTATAAATTGTTTTCCAATCTGAGGTCAGATGAATTAAACATTTTGACATTTGGTTTGCCATTTGGAGACTGAGATAGCTTTTCTGGTTGAGAAGTTACTAATATTTTCTGGCAATCATTGTGATTTTGATTGATTGATACTAGTGCTTCAGCTTTCAGGACTGCTGCCACAGTTAAAGACTATAATCACTACCATCCCTGGATTTTATTATCTAACTATCCAAGTCTAAGGGAGAAACCACAATCATGGTGAATAGGGGTAGGTTCCTATGCCGGTTGTTATTGGTTCGCTGTGCACGGACTTTGCTGGTGCATGCGCAGTTGACTAAATATTGTTTTGCGCATGCATAGAAACATGCCGGCAATGGCATAAGAGATCAGGGAACTGGTTCGGGGGCATAAATAGCCTGGGTCATTGCCGGTTCTGCAGACCAGGGCACAATTCCATTACCAGTTTGGCCGAACCGGACCAAACTGGGAGCAACCCACTTCTGATGGTCATCATCAATACCTTCTCAAAATTGGTACATTACATTCATTGTTCATGGTTATTCACAGCCAAAGAATCATCTCAAGTGTTCCTATGCCATCTGCTCTGTCTTCATGGATTATATGAACATCTGGTCTCAGATCATGTCTTCACTATGCAGTTCAGAAGAATTTTAATCCAAAATCTAAGAGTCCATCTGTCATTCTTCAGTGTGATAGCCAGAAGCAGCAAATAGTATCCTGGAACAATATTTTCAATGTTTTATCAGGTTCCAAAAAGACAACTGAATTGGGATAACATCTTCCTGAGCTACGTCTAAAATCAGAGACGTCACCCTGCCAACAAAAGTGCGTGTAACCAAGGCTATGATTTTCCCAGTTGCAATGTATGGCTGTGAAGGTTGGACCATAAGAAAGGCTGAGCACCAAAGAATTAAGGCCTTTGAACTATGGTGCTGGAGAAGACTCCCGTGAGTCTCTTGGATCAAACCAGTCAGTCCTAGAGGAGATCAACCCTGACTGCTCTTTCAAAGGCCAGATCCTAAAGATGAGACTTAAATACTTTGGCCACCTAATGAGAAGGAAGGACCCACTGGAGAAGAGCCTAATACTGGGAAAGATTGAGGGCAAAAGTAGAAGGGGATGACAGAGAATGAGGTGGCTGGATGGAGTCACCGAAGCAGTAGGCATGAGCTTAAATGGACTCCGGGGCATGGTAGAGGACCGGAAAGCCTGAAGGAACATTGTCCATGGGGTCACGATGGGTCATGACTTCGCAACTACCAATGACAACCCAGCAGGATTTGGTATGAGAAAATATTCTTTTTTCAGAGAGGACATGATGATAATAGAAAAAGGCTAGGCCAGTGGGGAGGGGAATGTACTTTCCTCTCAATTTCCAGGTACATTAAGCTTATTGCATACATCGTGTAGCTGTGGCACCAGATGTTTCTTTCTTGTTTTTCCTGTTTTTGGGTAGGAGTGGTTCTTGCTGTGAATTTTATACTATTTTATGTTGTTTTATTGATTGTTACCCCTTCAGGATTGTTTTAACGAGGGATTGCTATATAAATGTTTTAAATAAATAAAGACTGAATACACCCAATTCCTTTTCTTTCGAAGTGAAGAACTGGAAAATTTGTCATGCTTCTGGTGGTGGAATCACTGTGCTTAGTTCATATTTGGACTGATTAACCTTTGAGTAAAACTCGTGACAGAAATAAGTCTCATACAAAGCCTAGGAATTAATTAAGCATTTAATGCTGAGTTCACAACTGGCAATAAGATGGAATTTTTAAAGCAGGATTACTGAACAAACCATGGTATATTAATTCACAAACACTAAGCGATAATGGATATTTCATGGGTTCTAAAGTAACACACACACCAGCAATTGCTTTTTCAGGATTGGCAATATTACGCAAAACTCAGAAAAGGGGTTAGGAAATCATACTCTGATGGAGTATGTCTACAAGTTTAAGAAATCTAATTGAAAGGGAAGTTTTGCTACTTCTTTGGGGCCCATTTCTATTTACTTAAAAGACAGTAAAAAGCAATTTCTAAGCTTAGTCAGGACACTTTTCCAATTCATTAATTATTTTGCATTCCTTTGGAAGTGCTTTTCCCTCTCAGCCTAATGCAAAAGTACCAGACCACTTATAGCCTTGGAGCAACTCTAAGTAAGCTCATCTCTGAAAGTTATGTTATACGTGTACACAGTATCAACACAATCCTTTAAGTTCCTAAAGACTAAAGCTACTCATATACTGTAGATTTAACAAAGAGGCTCACAGAATTTAATGGTAAACTTTCCATATCTCTCAGTCAGATGAATTAGCATTTGTTTTGGAACTTATTAATAACCTTCTGACAGGTACAACTTTGATCGTGCTCTTCCTGTCTGTCTGTTGGCAGAGCCTCCATGCTATCTGCATTGTTTTGATGGATCTCATGGCGCTTTTCCTGGTCTCACCCTCAGGCAAATCATAACCTCACACCAGTCATGAACAGATGAGCCTTCAGAAGGACAAAAGACTGCTTAATTCATTTTGGGATCACTAGCCATTCCTTCTAGAGATTAAGCTCAACAGGCTATGCTTAACATAGCCACTAGAAATGGCTCAGGTCATTGTTGCCATGGTAGCACCTTCAGCTACCTTCCAGGCCCTGCTCCTTCTCAGAATTCTCTTTGATGTTCCAGCACTATCCTGGATGGTTTCAGATGTCCCCTCTTTTGCCAACTCTGCCTCTGCAGCCCCTCCCTTCCATGATGAGCACAATGTCCTTCGATTATCTAAACAGTCATCTGTTTCCAGGTCCTTATCAGCAAAGCCTATTACAGAGAATTAGCACAGAGCTTGCTTAGATGTTTGTATCCATGCACACTATAACGGAGAGCCAGCTCATCACCAAACCAAATAAATTAAAGGCATAAGATGAAGAGAGGGAAGAAATATAGCTAAATATAGTCAACGCCATTCACCATTCCTTTCCATGCTTTTCAGTCTGAGCAAATTAGTTTTTCTTTCATTGTGTTCATCCGCCATTTCATAAAATGAGTCAAATTAACAGCTCAGCATGAGACATGGAGACGCCTTTCTTAAAATCCCCATGAAGGCTCCAAAGGGAGCTATGAGAGAGTATAGTGCACGCGCGCGCGCGCACACACACACACGGAGGCAAGCGTGCGCGCATGCACCCCCCCCCAAATACTATTGTCTAATTCCTTTGCCCAAATAAGCTTACATTAGCCATGCCCCAATATCATTTTTCATAAATATGTTTGACACAAACATATGATTCCTCTTGATAATGATTAAACATGATTCTTCCTCCACCAACAGAAGCCAGGTTTATACATCACCCTCCTATGAGGTATGCAAATGTCACTTTAATTCATTCTCCTGAAATAGTGAACATGGTGGGAGGATTAATTTTGTTTTCTATCTCTTGGATGAAGTATTGCTCTTTCCACCCCATTTTAAAGGAAAGTGAAGAACTGATTGGTTCTTGAATAGCAGCAAATCTGGAAGATGATAAAAATATTCAGATACGAGAGGAAATTAATCAGGCTTTGTCACTTTCCTACCTTTTCAACATGATGATATCTATAAAGCCTTTTTGAGAGCCAGTGGAATGTGATCTGTCAAAATTGGTTTCAATCAATCACAGGATCCAAACGACTCTCTGTAATATTAAGCACACACTGAATTTGCCAAAAGGCATGTTTTCACTTTCAGATGTCCAACAAATTTTAGCATTGTTCTCCATTTATCCATTGTTCTCCTCCATTCAACTTCTTCATCAATGATTTGGATGAGGGGATAAATGGGGAACTCATCAAATTTGCAGACGACACCAAGCTGGCAGGAATAGCCAATACTCCAGAAGATAGGCTTAAGATACAGAAGAATCTTGACAAACTTGAACATTGGGCACTATCTAACAAAATGAAATTCAATTGTGAAAAAAGAAAGGTTCTACATTTAGGCAAGAAAAACAAAATGCACATTCCATAGTATAGGTGGTACCTTGCTCAATAGTAGCAACTGTGAGAGGGATCTTGGAATCCTAGTGGACAACCATTTAAATATGAGCCAGCAGTGTGCAGCAGCTGCCAAAAAAGCCAATACAGTTCTAGGCTGCATAAACAGAGTGATAGAATCTAGATCACGTGAAGTGTTAATGCCACTGTATAGTGCCTTGGTAAGGCCACACTTGGAATACTGCATACAGTTTTGGTCACCACGATGTAGAAAAGACGTGGAGACTCTGGAAAGAGTGCAGAGAAGGGCAACCAAGATGATTAGGGGACTGGAGACTAAAACATATGAAGAACGGTTGCAGGAGCTGGGTATGTCTAGTTTGATGAAGAGAAGGACCAGGGGAGACATGATAGCAGTGTTCCGATATCTCAGAGGGTGCCACAAAGAAGAGGGAGTCAAACTATTCTCCAAGGCACCTGGGGGCAGGACAAGAAGCAATGGGTGGAAATGAAGGAGGGAAGCAACTTAGAACTAAGGAGAAATTTCCTGACAGTTAGAACAATTAACCTCTGGAACAGCTTGCCTGCAGAAGTTGTGAATGCCCCAACCCTGGAAGTCTTTAAAAAGATGTTAGATAGCCATTTGTCTGAAATGGTATAGGGTTTCCTGCCGACGCAGGGGGTTGGACTAGAAGACCTGCAAGGTCCCTTCCAACTCTGCTATTGTATTATAGAAGTGGCCTCAAAAAATTCATTTGTAATCTCTGTCAAGATTTTTGGGGATGGAAAAAGAACTCCGGGTTGCAAAAAAAAGAAAAACCCAACCACACCACCCCCTTTTAAAACAAAACAAAGCTATGCAGCAGTTAGAGAGTCTTATGACTTGGTTAAGCCAGTATTGCAGCCAACAAGGTCATATTTTGCAATTAGACTGTTATCCATGAATTGTATCATTCAATTTTTTGCATTTCCTATTTAGTATCTAGAAAATAGTGGGTTGTATGTTAGCTTTTTCAACAACATCTATTTAGAAAACTCAGAGAAGATGACTCGGTTTGACAACACAGCTAAAGTAGCCAATCTTTGCTTTGGTATTTGCTAGCTTCATTACTGTTATTCATGTAATGAATTGTTAAAGAAGTAATGAGTGTGGAATATCATACTGCTTTTTCCAATTATATTCAGGGATTCATTATTCCCTGAATCTGGCAATATATAGGAACACAGAGAGAGAAGGAGGGAGAGAGATGGGGAGAGGGAGGGAGAGAGAGAGAGAGAACAAAATAGGAGAGAGAGAGAGAACAAAATCAACAACTAAAAGGCCACACATAACCAGGCATCACATAAATACTACACATAGAATAGCCCAAAGCACACATTCTGACGAGAAAGAAATTCTCTGAGGATGGGCTCCAGCATGAATCTGCAGAATTGGAAGACTAAACCTCTGGTCCCGATGACCGACCTAAATTGGCTCCTGCAACATTATTCTGGAATATGTATATCTGCCTTCTTTTGTGAAACAAAATAGGTTTGAGTTAATGGCAGATCTGTTAGCAAAAATAACAGGTATACACAGTTTAAATAAAGATGGACAAATTAGAGATTAGCCAAATTTGAACTCAAAAATGTGCAGCATGAAGGAACATGATGGTGATCCAATGAATCATTAACCATAAACCAAGTTTTAAACCATACATTCCAAGTGTTTTTCTCATGCTAGTCTCCTCTTTAAAATCTGTAAAAGAAATCTCCCCAGGTATATTATTGCTATTACCATGATTTGGAATATGTAACCCATATTTAATTATCTGCAATAGTTAAGTTCACTGATATTTGGGCTCAGTTACCAAATACTGGGGATGACTCTTTTTTATTTCTGTCACTCCTTTTAATTTTTCTAAATCCAAAAAATAAAGTTTATTAAATAAAAACCCTAAAGAATGAGGCCTTGATGAAAAGTACAAATACACAATTTACTTACCATGCCAGATTTTAATTTTTCATTGGTTGGTTGAACAAAAAGAAATGTAAATTCAGTTTTCCAAGGAGTAAAGGAGAAATATTTTCAGTTTTCTTCTCTTCCCTTTCTGCTCGTGGAGAGAACAAATATATCTACAAATAGATTTTAAATGGAAACCCCTATTTATAAAGGAGGGAATATCAAAGATTTGGGGGAGTGTATCTGCATGAGGCTACCTTTGAAGAGTATCTGGAAGCTTCATTTGGTGCAAAATGTGGTTATTGATGCCTCTAGAAAGCACATATTACATTTTTTGTTATAGATAGATAGATAGATAGATAGATAGATAGATAGATAGATAGATAGATAGATAGATAGATAGATAGATAATTTAATTTCTAGACCGCTCCCTCTCCCCAAGGGGACTCGGAGCGGTGCACAGGGAGGTTAAAACAATAAATACACATAGAAATACACATAATTCAATAAAAACAAATTAAACATCAAACCCTGCGCTAAAATTCCCCAATACACTAAAATCATATAACCCTATAAAACTATAGACGAGAGGCTACCCTAGGCCGGCCAAGCAGAAAAAGTGCGTTTTCAATTTCAGACGGAAGGAACGGTGGTCTGTGGTTGTTCTAATATCGGGGGGGGAGGTCGTTCCAGAGGGCAGGGCCCGCCACAGAGAGCGCCCTTCCCCTGGGCGTCACCCGCTGACAAAGTCTAGTGGATGGCACCCGGAGAAGACCCTCTCTGTGGGAGCGAATCGGCCGTGAGGAAGTATGGGGCAGGATCCGATCCCGCAGATAGCTAGGTTATACTACGTACCTGCATTGGTTGCCAGTCTGAATTCAATTCAAGGTTTAGTTAGCAGTTGAATGAGAAAACCACCAGATGGTAGTCAGTTGACAAAGAAAAAAACCCAGAAGAAAGCAATAGGAAATTACATTCAGAAAACAGCCAGGAAAACCATGTGGATGTAGGCATCAGGGGTCAGCTTGACTGGAGAGACTTTATTTTCAATTTTTTTCACATCCTAATCAGCATCTGCTTCCTCCACTCCCCTTGTTACTCCTCTCCCTACTTAGTGACTTAGCACTGTGGTGTAGAGAGCAAGGGATTATAACAGATGTTCAATATCTGGTTGATTAAGTCTTCTCCCTCACTGCTTTTTTCTAGAGAAGCTTAACCCCCTTGAGAAATCTTATCCTAGCACCAAAAGGAAACAGCCCAGCAATAGTACAGCAAGAATAGAAATCCAGCAAGTGATTTTCTTTTTCATGATAGGTTGCCAGGCAACCATAAAAATGCTCTGTCTCCTGTCAAAGAAGGATGACCTGGGTGATGAAGTGGTGAAGACTCACATTGTGTAGGTACTAAAATGTGATCTTGTTTTGGGCTTTAATCAGACTTTTGCACAACTAATTTGGTACCAAAGCCAGATTGTTATTCTGAAAATCAACTCAAGATAAATTGAGTGTCAACTCTTTGTACCACTGAGAAACAAACATACTGCTAGCATCTGTTGCTACTACATAAAATGAATTTTGTCTACTAGTGGCTTGCCTGTTCAAGATGTCTCACGGTTCAAAGGGAAAAAATTGTCCAGATGGGAAAACTATTATGTAGGCTGTGATATAAAGCACTTGTCCTACCAGTGGAAGTATTATTTATTTGAATGCTAGAGACTCAGGTGGAATTAACAAGTTTAGGTCTAGTTGATAAACAACAGGTGGTGAAAATGTTGGATCTAAGCAAGTCAGAGAGAAATGTTATTTTTCTCACTTCCTGGTTAGTATGATCAGATTCTCTTTAATGACCCAATGGAATAGGGTTGACAGTGCTTCAAGGTGGAATGGGACAACTCACCACAGCTAACCCACCATGGCCAATTTGCTGTAGGACAACTTGCTATGGGACAATTCAACAAATACAAAAGTTAAATTAATTTTGATGGAACTGTGGCCAATAATAATAAAATAAAGAAAGTCAATCCAGAAATATAGGAGTTACAATGATTTTGACGAAAATGTGGTCACCAATAATAAAAATACATAAATGTAATGATTAATACAACACTGAATTGTCCCACAGTAAGTTAGCTATGGCAAGTTGTAGCCCTTTGACAGCACAAGATCTCCAATTCAACATGTCAGCAGATCTGGTTGATACTATTCTCCATTCTCCATGAAGTCATTCAGGTTCTTTGAAAATATGGACTGCAAACATTCCTAACTAACTGTTTAAAGAAGTACT
This sequence comes from Rhabdophis nuchalis, assembly GCA_039707465.1. NCBI lineage: Eukaryota > Metazoa > Chordata > Lepidosauria > Squamata > Natricidae > Rhabdophis > Rhabdophis nuchalis. The sequence continues at coordinate 104,094,140 of CM077646.1, forward strand.
GGCAGTCCTTGATTTATAACCATGTTTGAACCCAAATTTCTGTTGCTAAGCAAGACAGTTGTTAAGTGAGTTTTGCTGTGCTGCAATTAAGCAAAACACTGCAAGTATTAATTTGGTGACACAATTGTTAAGTGAATCTGGCTTCTCCATTTACTTTGCTTGTCAGAAAAGGTGATCACATGAACTCAGGACACTGTAACCATCATAAGTACATGCCAGTTGCCAAAAGATCCACGTGACACTGATAAGCTGCAATGATCATAAGTGCGATCATAAGTGTGGAAAAAGTCATGTCACTTTTTTTCAGCACTATTGTAACTTTGAATGGCCACTAAAGAATGGTTATAAGTTGAAGGCTACCTGTAGTTTCCCCAGCTTTGTAAAGATGCTTTGAAACCACTTTTTGTGGCATTTGCTTTTATTTTTGTCTGATGTTTAAAGTTCCCCCACCCTATCCCCACCTCCTAAGCAAATATTTATTTCCAAAGCCTCAGTGGTATTCAAGATTAGGAAAGCTGAGGTACAAAATCAGATCCCTCTTATGTTAGGCTATTCTTCCACTAGCTAAAAAAAAAGAAGGTTGCATGACATTATAATAAAATGTGGCTGGAATAAACCTAAAGGGAGGAAACATCAAATTGCATTCTGTTATGTTCCCTGTGGCCACACATTTTCACATTCTAACAGCATGATGCTAATGCACTAGAGCATTTATGACACGAATTAATGTTCTGTCTATAAGTTTTTGAGGGGTGGACTAAAATAATCTGCTCTGTTGGTCTCCAATTAATTAAATGCTGACAAATCAGCTAGATGCAGACTAGTGAATTTATTTCTTGCCTTTCATATAAGTTAAGACATACCTGAGTTCATAATGAATATGTTCCACTAATTAAAATCAATACTGCAGAACTCTTTGAAACTATCCAACTATATTATAAAAATATTATTTCCCCCCCAAAAATATTTGATGTGAAGGAGCAAGCATTAAATACTGAAGTAGAATCTTGAAAGGTTACCTTGTTTTAACAAGTTAACATCCTTTTCTGAGCTTGTTTAGAGAAAAGGCTCTCCCTCCCCTCCCAAGGATAAAATCATTTGCCAACATAGTAAATTTGCCATTGGTTAAAAATGAGTAAGAGATGGCAGAATGGAGAAAGAGAAGCTCATTGTTTGTTGGTTTATCAAAAATTAGAGATTTATTTCCATGCAAACAAAGCAAATCGATTGTTCAAGTCCCCAGGATAAGGAGAGTATCCTTCTTTGGTTCTGGATGGTGGAGCGTGACCTCTGTTCATATTTGGTGGACAGTCTGGAGGTCCTTATGAACTCACAATCCATGCTTGAACTGCAGGGTGGAAACAGTGGCTAGAGGATCCTTTCTACAACTATAGACGCCAATTGCATCTATTCCTGGATCAGGAGGCCTTCCATATTATCACTCTCACCTTAGTCACCTCCAGTGGTAGGTTTCCAATTTTTTGTACTACTAGTTTGCTCGTTTCTGAACTTCTGGTTGGCCCATTGGGCCCGTTTTATGCCCTCCCCAGGCTTCAGAGGCTTTCCTGAAGTTTGAGGAGGGTGAGAACAGCTTTCTGAAAGGCCAAAAATCAGCTGGCTGGTGTGCCCATGCATGCTGGAGCTGATGGCGCATGTGCTGGCTGATATGGCTCTGTGTGGCACCTGTGGCACACATGCCGTAGGTTCGCCATCATGGCCCTATAGCATCATTTTGAGGGTAGAAGTTTGAAACAATTTATGTCCTGGATGTGAGGGGTCTGTAGATATTTCCATAGCCCTCTTTTTGACTACATCTTTTTACGTGAAAAGTGTAGCTGATGATTGTGATGAAGAATAAAGAGCTGGTGAGTGAAAGAGGATCAGAGATCGCCCACAATTGCTCGAGGCAGTTGCTCTTCACAACAAGATTGTAATACAGTGTCCTTCAATGGGTTTCGTGCACTGCGAGATGAGCAAATCTGTTCCAACTGTGGATAGCACCTTTAACAGAATGCTTCATTTTCTAAGCTCATTTGGAAATTGCTTATTAATACAGCTGGACTGGCTGAGAATAGATAATTCACTTTTAAAGTCCTACATGGTATAAGACTGAGTTATCCAAGGTACCACCTTCTCTCTAGAACATCGTTCACACCACATGCTTCCACAGATAGAGAATGTTACAGTTTTTTTCATGTAACCATTGTCATCTTATAGGGCCATGAGAGTGTATCTTTTTAATGACTATCCCTGTTTCCCAGAGGGATGCCCTTCCTTGATACATGATGATACCCCAGGCGCCTCGACTGTAGAAAAGCTATTAAAATTTGGCTTTTTCCTTAGGCATTGGAGCCCCTCTTAGTTCCTCAAATATCCCCTTTGGGTTACCATTTTATATTTTGGAGGGTTATTTTAATGAGGTAGGGTTATTTAATTACTGTTTATTTTTGTTGTATGCAGCCAAGAATCACATTGCTTGAGTTGAGTAGCCTTTAAAATTTGAAAATTCAATTAGATTCAGCAAAAAAACAAAAATATTCTGCTTGGACTGACTACAGAATGAGCTCTCAGACAGCAAGTAGAAAAAACTCACCACAGAACTTATTTGTCAGGTTTATATATTTAAAGGCAAATAATTCACTACTGCAATTAAAAAGGCATGTTATTCTGTTCAGCTTGGAGGTAGAAGAATAGAGATTTTGCCAGAGGCCCCTCTGGATATATTTTGAAAGCAAAGAGATGTGAGCTTTTTGACATCTTGTCTCCATGAAAGAAAGATCAAATACCCATGGGCCATTCCATTTCATCTCAAGGTTTTTATGGATGGTGGCAAAGCAGAGGACACTATTAAAGTGCTTGAATCATTGACAGCAACAGAACAAACCCCAAAAGATCCAGAACAGACAGGTGATCAAAACTAGATCAAACAACAGCTCCATTTTCATAAATTACATTGATAACTGACATCCTGGATCAAATCAAAATATTCTTAACAAACATTAATGGACGGAATGTGGTACTATATTTAGAAAAAGATAGTTTTGAAATTAAAAAAGGGAAAATGCAAATAAATATTCTGAAGGCATATATTTTAAAAGGTAATTCTAGCATTTTAGAATGCCTCTTAGGTAAAAGATTTTTTTTTACCAGAAAAAAATGAAGCATAAACTTTATAAACTGGCCACTGAATCTGGAAAAATGGAATGGTAACTAATGGACTCACCTTGGTTTCAAAGGGAAACTTCATGAGGGGTCTTCATGAAAGTCTGGTCCATGACCTGACGAAAGCCTTGGCCACTGTTTGGAATGACAGGATGGTTGGGATTTTGGATTGCATTGTTCCCATATAATTCTTCTTTTGCATATCCTGGGTTTACTGGTATGTTGAGGGAGATGAAGCAAACACCTACACCACCATTGGAGAATGACAAGGAGTGAACTTTACCAAATATGAATGAGAACCATGGTTAACAATGAAACATCAAAAGTCGTCCACCTTTATTGCCATCTGCAAATAACTCCAGTGGGCCTGCTTAGAGTGACCTGACTCTTTCTAGGAAAGATTGAGTTGCAGGTGTTTATTATAGGTCCCCTATAAGGGATTGGGCAAGACATATGTTGGAGAAGAACAGTTGCAGGAACTGGGTATGTCTAGTTTAATAAGGACTAGGGGAGACATGATAACAGTGTTCCAATATCTCAGGGGTTGCCACAAAGAAGAGGGAGTCAAACTATTCTCCAAAGCACTTGAGGGCAGAACAAGAAGCAATGGGTGGAAACTAATCAAGGAGAGAAGCAACTTAGAACTGAGGAAAAATTTCCTGACAGTTAGAACAATTAATCAGTGGAACAGCTTGCCTCCAGAAGTTGTGAATGCCCCAACACTGCAAGTCTTCAAGAAGATATTGGATAGCCATTTGTCTGAAATGGTATAGGGCAGTGGTCGGCAAACCGTGGCTCGCGAGCCACACGTGGCTCTTTGGCCCCTTGAGTGTGGCTCTTTCGCTGCGCCACCTCACGTTCCTTATCTTCCGGCACGGCTCCACTCCATGGAAAACATAGGCGCGCTCCGAACAAGTACAGCCCGGAGCAGGAGCAAAGCCCCTCTTCCAACAGGCTCTTCCTCGCTCAGAGGGCTTTGGAAGGAAACCTCTGCAGGCTGTAGGTGTGCGCGCGCATTTTTGTTTTCCGGGAAGAAGAGGAACGCGAGGGGGATTCCTCCCCCCCATGGGCTCCAGACCTGCGGAGCCTCGTCCTTCTTTAACCAGGCGATCTTCGGCTGCTGCACAAGCCCTCGGGCACACTCTGCCTTCTTCTCTCTGCTAGCCGCCTGGTTAAAAAGAAGGAAGAGGCTCCGCTGGTCTGGAGCCCCTCCACGGGGGGGGGGGGGGGAGGGATCCCCCTCGCATTCCTTGTCTTCCCAGATTGGCTGGTAAGGGGACAGAAAAGGTTGTTCTTCTGTCCCAAGTTTCCGCTTCCTGACTTCCAGCTTCTTTTGTTGAGCCAGCAATTAAGGTTCTTTTTTATGTAAAACTAGCTATACCCGGCCACGCGTTGCTGTGGCCCAGTCTGGTTAAATGGCCAACCAATCTGTGTGTAGATCTACACCTGCACACATACACACAACCACCATATAAGCCCCAACCTACCTACCTACCTACTGTATTTCTCCCTCTCTATCTATCCCTCTACCTACCTAACTACTGTATTTCCCCTTCTCTATCCCTCTACCTACCTACCTACCTACTGTACTTCGCCCTCTCTCTCTACTCCTCTACCTACCTACCTACTGTATTTCTCGCTATCTATCTATACACCTACCTACCTACCTACAAACCGATTGTATTTCTTGCTCTCTATCTATCCCCCTATCTACCTACCTACCTACCTACTGTATTTCTCCCTATCTATATATTCCCCTATCTACCTACCTACTATAATACAATAATACAATAGCAGAGTTGGAAGGGACCTCGGAGGTCATCTAGTCCAACAGGAAGCCCTATACCATTTCAGACTAATGGCTATCCAACATCTTCTTGAAGACTTGCAGTGTTGGGGCATTCACAACTTCTGGAGGCAAGTTGTTCCACTGATTAATTGTTCTAACTGTCAGGAAATTTCTCTTCAGTTCTAAGTTGCTTCTCTCCTTGATTAGTTTCCACCCATTGCTTCTTGTTCTGCCCTCAGGTGCTTTGGAGAATAGTTTGACTCCCTCTTCTTTGTGGCAACCCCCTCTCTCTATTCCCCTATCTACCTACCTACTATAATACAATAATACAATAGCAGAGTTGGAAGGGACCTCGGAGGTCATCTAGTCCAACTCCCTGCCTAGGCAGGAAGCCCTATACCATTTCAGACAAATGGCTATCCAGCATCTTCTTGAAGACATGCAGTGTTGGGGCATTCACAACTTCTGGAGGCAAGTTGTTCCACTGATTAATTGTTCTAACTGTCAGGAAATTTCTCCTTAGTTCTAAGTTGCTTCTCTCCTTGATTAGTTTCCACCCATTGCTTCTTGTTCTGCCCTCAGGTGCTTTGGAGAATAGTTTGACTCCAGTGCCTTTTTGGCCATAAGAGGCCTCCGTAGTTAATGACTGTTGGTGGGCGGAGTTACAGGGAGTAAACACATTTTTCAGTTAGTACTTTTTTTGTGTTTACTTTACACACGATACAAGTGTGCTAGGCATAAAATAAGTAGCTATTCTATTATCGGAAGTCCTTGGCGACATTGTGTGAAAGTTTCGTGTAAATCCGCCCAGTAGTTTTTGAGATTAGTGGATTCGTACAAACTATTTTACATTTTTATTTATATAGATGTCTTAGGAAAGATCGCCTGGTTAAAAAACAAAGGACGAGGCTCCGCTGGTCTGGAGCCCATCCGCGGGTTGGGAGGGACACACACACACACACACACACAGAGTGATTAAGTGAGTGAGTGAGTGCAAAGACAGACAGACACACAGACAAAGAGGAAGGGAAGGGAGAGACAAAGATAGAGAGGGAGTGAGGGGAGAGAGACACAGAGATAGAGAGAGGGGGAGGAGAGAGACACAGAGAGATACAGAGAGACAGACACACAGAGAGAATGACAGAAAGAGACAGGGAGGGAGGGGGAGAGATAAAGAGCCACAGAGAGAGAGAGACAGGCAGACAGACGCAGAGAGAGACACAGAGAGAAGCAGAAAGAGAGAGAAAGAGAAAGAAGGGAAGAAAGAAAAGAAAGAAAAAGAAAGTGGGAGACAGATGAAAGAAAGAAAGAGAACTTATGACCACAATTGAGCCCAAAATTTTGGTTGCTAAGCAAAACCGTTGTTAAGTGAGTTTCACCACATTTTCCAAGTTAGCCATGCCTACCCGGTCACATGACCACTGAGCTACTCCCACAAAATAGGCCACACCTTCTGGCTCTCAAAATAAATTTCAATCATTGTATTGTTGATATTTGGCTCTGTTGACTAATGAGTTTGCCGACCACTGGTATAGGGCTTCCTGCCTAGGCAGGGGCTTGGACTAGAAGACCTCCAAGGTCCCTTCCAACTCTGCTATTGTATTGCATTGCATTGTATTGGAATCATGATCACTTGAATTTGGTCTAAGTTGGACTACAGTTGGATTCCAGGATGATTACAGAGGTCTGGGGTGTACACATGGTTCTTGGAACTATTAGCTCAGGCATTTGTATGTTGGACCCAAATCTCTTCTAATCAGGAAAACCTAAGGCTTTCCAGAACATTTTTATTATTATTTTTTATTTTATATACCACCCATCTTGCTGTCCAAAGTGAGATGTTTGATTGACTCATGAATTCATTTTTGAGAGGAAGGGTGATTCTGGTATGCTTAAAGAGGTGATATATTACCTCCTCCTTAAGAAATCATTGCTGAAGCCAACGATTCTGGATAAATTTTGTCTCATCTCCACCTTTCTCTTTTTAGGGAAAGTTGTTGCACTGCAACTTCAGAAAATCTTGAAGGAAACAAATTACCTGGACCTTTTCAGTTGGCTTTCAGACCTTGATAAGAAAATGAAATGGCATCGATTGTGCCTAATACTCTTCCCTCCTCTTATTTTCTCCACAGCAGCAATCCTGCGAGATGAGTTAGGCTGAGACAGGTCCAAAGTCATTCAGTTGGTGTTGATTGGAGGAAAATATCTAGCCCAAGGCCCTATTCTGTGGGTCCCATCAAGGCATGAAGCTCTCCTATTTAACATCTATACAAAGTCACTGGGTAAGGTCATTCAACAGCATGATCCAAGGCACATCATGATCCAAGGCCATCAGCTGAGACTCCATTCTACATTTGCACCCTGAGTTACCCAAGTAATGCCCTCCATCATGGTTCATTGCTCTATCAAGAGAAGAAGTGGAATGTCAGCCTCAAGAGACAACCCCCCCCCCCAAGTCAGAAACCAAACAGTGTCACTATCAGAAGAGATGGAGCAGTCAGATGATGATGTACAAGACCTTGGATTCTATAAGTAGGTTGTACAGCAGAGTAAAGACACTTAGACCCCTTGCCAAACAAAGGTGTACCTGCTTTAATTAAGGAAAAGTTGGCTGCAGCCAGATTTAAGAGGCAGGTTTCTGACCCAACTTTCCTTGTTGAAGACAACCATCAGATTTCTGACATGTCCCTGCCTTTTGCTTGTATAAACATTTGCAACTCTGACCCAGACAAACTGACAAATCTTGCTTGACTCTCCAAATGTGCATAAAATTTGATAAATTTATTTATATAATTTATATGGCTGCCCATCTCATAAATAACTTTGGACAAAGTTACAGCATTAAAACAAATCTGCCAAACAACCCCCAACCAAATGTGGCTTATACAAAAGAAATTCTGAAAACTTTCAAATATATAGTTCTACTGTAATATATTATTATTTTCCTCCTTAGATGAAGATTTAAATAACCTTTGGAAAAATAATATATCTTTCCTTTGCTCACAATACTTGCTCTACAATAGGCATGTGTTGGATATCTAACTCATTATCTATTCTTACAGATATGGAAGTTGCAGCTCTTATTTATGCAGATCATAATCCGTTAATAATTGTAAGACTGCACTGGGAAAGCTTTAGTTCAAAAAGTTGGAGATTGCATTGCTTATTATTTTAATAATATTAAATTAATATTAAATTGAAGTGTCAATTTGAATTAAAGAGCTTGTTTCAAACTCATACCACTTCCAGTTTTAATGGAGCAAGTGAATGAAGATGAATATACTGTATATCAGGAAGATGAATTTCATGAAATAGGAAAAGATGAGAAAAATAATAGACAAATAGTTAGCTTATCAGGAGAGGGAAGGATGGAGGAAAGAAGGAAGGTAGAATGGATTTGAGTTTGTTGAGTTTCTTCAGTTTGAGAAGAAAATAGATATGTCTCCAGAAAACATAATGATTCAAGTTGTTAAATATTATTTTTACAATACGGAAAACAGACACCAAGTCTGGAGAATATTATAGAATACTCAAATGCAACACAGATTATGAAATTTAGAGATCAATAAAAGGAGGCTCTAAATAAATATAAAAACAACACAAAAGTAAATTGGAATGAATCCCAGACTTTAATGGTTTTTCTGCAATAAACTATAAGACTTTAAAATGAATGCTGATAAAACCATTGGGCCAGCTAATAGATAAGATATAACAATATCAAATCTTTCCTTCTTTGTGGCAAAGGGCTTTTACTAGCTTTGATTTATAAAGAGAATGTTTCAACTTGTCCAGAATCATAAAGGCATATCCCTTTACTGAATGTAGATTATAATCTTTTTTATAGCTGCACTTGCAAAGAAGTTACATGGCTTTCTAGCTGCTCTAATTCATTCTGATCAGATCAGGTTTGTCACTAAGAGATATATGAGGGACAATATTAGATATACCTGGAATGCTGTTGAAAATATAATAGTCCTCAGAAAAATAAGAAAGCGTCTATGATATTTCTTGATCTGGAGAAAGCTTTTGATAATTTGGAATGGGTTTTTATGCTCACAATTTAGAAGATGAATTCCAGTAAATTTTTTCACATAAATACAGGATATATACAACCCTCCTATCCTTTTGTAAGGGCCTAAAGATTTTCCTCTGCCAGTTGGTCTGGGGAACAACACAGTAGAGGTGGTTGATCAAGTAATACTAATTCCCACCTCCCCATATTCCGCCCTCGTCTTCCCCAAGTGTCCCTAGATTTTAATCCTTGGTTTTAATTTATTTCTGTTTTATTCCCAAGGTCATTTCCACATGCCATTACATCATAGGACCAGCACAACCGATATTTAACTCTTAAGTGGACCCAAAAGCCTTTAGCCAATAGATACTTTGAATAATCCCCTTTGCAGAATTGCAAAGGTTCCTTTGAATACCAAGGAGGGACATCATCATCCAAAAGAGGGGCATCGGGCAGACCCAATAAGAATGGAAAAATGAACAATTTTCACTGCCTTTATGCCACAGGGTATTCTTAATAAAGCCTCTTTATTTGTGCTCCATTAGAGCCACTCTTCATCTTCCTCCAGTGGCACTCTAGGCATCTCATATGCCGCTTCATTTCCTGGAGTTCCATAGATTGCAACTAATTTCAGATATTGACTTTTCCATCTTGCTGTTTTTCTCTTGAGCATCACTAAGCCTCACATGCCTATGCAGTATGCATTGTTGACTCTGTATTTGATGATTGTTGCTAGGATACCTTATGCTTCCTGAAATTACTTACTTGAAAAATAATTCCTTCCTAAACTATGGGAGCATGTCTCTTATGAAAAGGTTTGATCTTGAATTTAATTTAACCTGGAAATCATTTAGGGACTGTGCCACATTGAAAAATTTGGTTTTCCTTAACATAAGACTTCAAAATATTATATTTTGTTTCAAGTGTTTTAATAAGGGCAGATTTTCTCTGCTTAGATAGAAACTCCTCTTTTTTTTAATTCTGGTTCGGGATTCTTATTATATTATCTATCTTTTGCTGATTATTGATTTGAGTTTAACAATGATGTTCAAGTACTAAATTAATTGCAGAAGAGTTTTATGCACAGTACTAATCGAATATTCTTTTGAAAATTCTTATTTGTTTGCAGAAAATGGAATAAGAATTCTTTTCTATTTATTTTTCTATTTTTCTATTTCTTTTCTGTTTTTCTGGGTTATGCCTTTGAATATGTGATTTAAAAAAAACTCTTACAAAGCTATTCAGCCACTAAAGAATAATAATTTTTATATGGAGGGTCTCACTTCATAAGAATAAAGTAGTAAGTGGCTGCTTAGATTCTCCCCCCCCCCTTAAACTGTAGCATAATTAATTTTAATGACCACTTGTCCTTTAATATCCAAAGTGCTGAAATGTTACCTCTCTATTGTATATCAATTTAAGGGCATTTCTACTTTAATTTCCTGCTTTAGCCAGTAATACTGAGAAGTATTTAATAGGATAATGCCCACCAAGTATAGGGTCTCTTCCTCTTCCTTCTCCTCCCCCTCTCCCCTCCCCTCCTCTCACAATCTATTTTCAGGCTTTCTGTTACTAAATCAGCATGCCTTTATTCCCCTCTGTTGAATGGGGAAAAAATTAATAAAATGTGCTCCATGCTTTTCTTCATTTGTGAACATGTGTCTGACATTGCAAACATGTATTGATATGTTTGAGAAGAGCTAAATCAGGGAAGGTTAAAAAGGAAGAAATGTACAGAAAGCCTTCAAAAGCCTCCTGGTCATCTCTGCTGCCTCACCAACCTCACTAATTTGCAATTCCAACAACTCATTGGGGCCCCTTCCCACCCACCCACCCACTTGAATGGGTGAAAGGGAGGAGGAAGTGAAGGAAGAAATGTTCTCCTTCCCACTGAAAACTTTAAGAGTGGATCATCAGGTTCTGTGACAGGGTGTGGCAAAGGAGCAACGCTTCACTGTATCTGTTGCTATGCAATGAATCCAAAAGGTGGAAGCCATTCTCTTATGACAGACTCCAGGAAGCGAGAGTTTTCTCAAAGGAACCTCTTGAAATGTAAGACAATAATAGTGTGCACATTTTGCAGGGGGTCATTTACTAGACCCGTGCTGGTGAACCTCTGGCACGAGTGACACACGGAACCCTCTCTATGGGCATGTGTGTCATCACCAGCTGCTCTTCTGGATGATATTCTCACAATATTGAAAAGATTTAGAAACACTGCAAGATGAAGAGATAATTAAGAAGATACTAGACTAGTGATGGCACATGCACTGGAGCCACGGAAACACTAAGACCAGCTGGCATATGTCCGCCAGAAACCAGAGGACCAGGTGGCCAGCACACACATGCATACCAGCCAGCTGGTCTTAGAACTTCCAGGGCTCATGCATGTGCACATCTTCCAGTTTGGGCACTCAGAGACGAAAAGGTTCACCATCACTGTACTAGACCATAAAAAGATTACCCTGGGTATGGATAAAACAGCACTAGCACTAGCACTTAGACTTATATACCACTTCATAATGCTTTACAGCCCTCTCTAAGCAGTTTACAGATTCAGCATATTGCCCCCAGCAATCGGGGTGCTTATTTTACTAACCTCGGAAGGCTGGAAGTTTGAGCCAACCTTGAGTAGGTTAGGATATCCCGGCTGTGGGCAGAATTTGCCTGCAAAACTGTACTCTAACTACTGGGCCACCATGGCTCATCCATAGATAAGTATAAATATTTATTACAACTGATTGCAATTGAAAGTGTTTCATTATTAAGCGGCCTATCTTCTCCCACCATTAGGACTGTGTTCTTATTTGGAAGGTCTCCAAGGATGCTGACTCAGCTGACTCAACTGGACTTTTAAAGATTGGCATGATTCTTGTCCATGGGCTAATCCTCTGGGCTTCTAGAGCTCTGCTATTTTAAAGTCTGGCTAAACTTTGAGCAGCCCTGATGTACTTCGTCTGCAAGTGTCCCATGTGTCCATGACTTGGACTGCTTGGCTCCTTTCCAATTTTAGGTGTTACATACCCACACTTTGGAATTCAGAAATCACAAGGGTCCTAACTATTCACATTCTTGGCACAAATTTGGGGGGGGGGGAATCAAATTTAAATGAGAAATTTTGGACTCATAAGAGAACTAGAATCTCAAGCATGTTGATCTGGCAAATCATACAACATAATGACTTACAGGTAGCCCTCATTTTACAATCAGAATTTGGACCAGGATTTCCATAGCTAAGCAAGGTGATTGTTGAGTCATGTGTCCCATTTTACAACTTTATTTTTACCATGGTTGTTAAGCAAATCCCTGCAGTTGTTAAGTGAATCCAGCTTCTCCCACTGATCTTGCTTGTCACAAGCCAATAGGGAAGGTTGAAAATGGTGATCGCACTTATTACATTTATATGATGCCCATCTTGTGACCCTGGGATGCTACAACCATCATAAATATATGCTGGTTGCCAAGTGCTCAAATTTTGATCACGTGGCCATGCCAATGTGGCAATGGTTGTAAGTGCAAAAACCATTCATAAGTCACTTTTCTCCAGTGAATTTAGTGCTTCAAACAGTACTAAATGAATGGTTATAAGTCAAGGACTATCTGTATTTAAAAGCATGTTTGTTATATCTGCCATGATCACTGCAAATTTGTGCAACTGTAGCCACAGCATCCATCATGCACTCTGAGTCTTTTCGCAAAAGTAAGGCAGGAATTTGAGATTAAGTGCATTCATTTACAAATCAATATCCCATCACATATTGATGACATAATGGAAATTGGCCATTCTTATATAAGGAAGACTAGTTACCCCTGAACACAAGTCACATGGGTGGCTTGTGATGTGCCTGTATTTTAATAAGCTGTTCAAAAACAAAAGATCCAACCAGAAATATTACTTTATAGAAAGAATGTCATCAGGATCAAGTGATGTGAAAATAGTTAAAAGGGAAGAGGGAATCCCCCGCCTCCTTCTTAGCGTTATCTACATGATTGCTTTTCATTGCCTGTGTATTATGGTTAGCAGAGCAGCTATAATGTGGAGGGCAAGGCATAATAAATCTTGTTTTGTGCAAGGCATGCTTTTCATCACAGTGGTTGAAATTACAAGGTAAGCATTTAAAACACACAGAGAAATGCACAGACATACACAGTGTTGCTTGTTTCCAAACATTTAGATCAGAGGTTCCCAAACTCCAGCATAGCTGGCTGGAGAATTCTGGGCATTGAAGTCCACAAGTCTTAAAGTTGTCAAGTTTGGGAACCTCTGATTTAGATCATTAAAAAAAATAGTATCTTGTGGGGATAAGGGAGAGAAGAGATAGAGAAATTTCTATTTAGTTATTCTATCTTTCTTTGTTTCATGCTCATTTTGTTTAAAATTCTAACTGGGCCACTGAGAGGTTTACATTGATGGATCATGGGAGGCAGTTGGGCTTGCTGATTGTGTACCTGGCTCCCCGCTACGTATCAGCAGCCCTGCCCGAGCTCCTCGAGATGATCGCCGAGATGGTGGTTGAGACCCCCAGACTGTTAGTCATGGGGGACTTTAACCTGCCATCGGTAGGCGAGACTTCCGAGGTAGCTCGGGAGTTCATGGCCTCTATGACGGCCATGGACCTGACCCAAGTAATTCAGGGCCCCACACACGAGGGTGGACACACACTGGATCTCATTTTTGTCTCTGGCCAATGGATGAGTGATCTGGGAGTTGGGGATTTAGTCATCGCACCCCTGTCATGGTCAGATCACTCACTTTTCCGGCTCGACTTTCCCACCGCTACACCACACTGCGGGGTGGCGGAACCAGAATGTCCAAGATGGTTCCGCCCCAGGCGCCTGATGGAACCCGAAAGGTTCCAGACGGAGCTTGGGCCATTACCTGTAGCTCTGACCCGCGCCCGGATGGAGGACCTAGTGGCTGCATGTAATAGTGAATCCACAGGGGCCTTGGACCGGGTTGCGCCTTTGCGGCCTCTCTTGCAGCAGCGAACCACCCTGGCTCCCTGGTTTTCCGAGGAGCTGAGGGCGATGAAGCGCCGCAAGAGACGCCTAGAGAGGAGATGGAGATCCACACGCTCTGAATCGGACCGAACACAGGTAAGAGCCCATTTGAGGGCTTACATTGTGGCGATAAGAGTGGCCAAGCGTCGGTATTGTGCCACTCTTATCGCGTCTGCAGATAACCGTCCTGCCGCCCTGTTCAGAGTGACCCGCTCCCTCCTTCACCAGAGGCCGCGGGAAGCCCCTTTACAGGTCCGAGCAGAGGAATTTGGAGAGTATCTGCAGGACAAAATCGCTCAGATTCGGAGCGAGTTGGTCTCCACCGAAAGTGGTCCAGAGGAGGCATCGGAAGCAGGTCTTGGGGCACCATTCTGGGATGAGTTTGACTCTGTTACTTCCGATGATATGGACAGGTTGCGTAGGAGACAGAGGGCCACCACATGTTTATTGGACCCGTGTCCCTCCTGGCTTGTACTGGCATCCTGGGAGGTTTGGCTCCAGGAAATAGTGAGGGCTTCTTTGAGTGAGGGCTTCTTGCCTACCGTCTTGAAAGAGGCGGTGGTGAGGCCTCTCCTCAAGAAGCCTTCCCTGGACCCAGCATTGTTGGTAAATTACCGTCCAGTCTCCAACCTTCACTTTCTGACGAAGGTTGTAGAGAGTGTGGTGGCACAACGGTTTCCACGTCATCTGGAGGAAATTGATTATCTGGACCCGTGCCAGTCCGGCTTCCGGCCCGGTCACAGCACCAAGACGGCATTGGTTGCGTTGGTGGATGATCTCTGGAGGGCCAGAGATGGGGGTTGTTCCTCCATCCTGGTCCTATTAGACCTCTTGGTGGCTTTTGATACCATCGACCATGGTATCCTATTGCACCGGCTGGAGGGGTTGGGGGTGAGGGGCACCGTCTTATGGTGGTTCTCCTCCTATCTCTCCGGTCGTTCACAATTTGTATTGGCAGGGGGGCAGAGGTCGACTTCGAGGCCTCTCACTTGTGGGGTGCCTCAGGGGTCGGTCCTCTCGCCCCTCTTGTTCAATACATATATGAAGCCACTGGGCGAGATCATACGTGGGTTTGGGGTAGATTACCATCTGTACGCTGATGACACCCAGCTGTACATCTCTATCCCAAACCATCCCAACGATGCCGTCGAAGTGATGTCCCGGTGTCTGGAAGCCGTGCGGATCTGGATGGGAAGGAACAGACTCAAGCTCAACCCGTCCAAGACTGAGTGGCTGTGGCTACCGGCGCCCCGGTTCAACCAGTTGATGCCATCACTGGCCATAGGGGGCGAACACCTAGCCCCCGTGGAGCAGGCACGCAACTTAGGCGTCCTCCTAGACTCTCGGCTGTCAATAGAAGATCATGTGACAGCTGTGGCCAGGGGGGCATTTTACCAGGTTCGCCTGGTGCGCCAGTTGCGTCCCCTATTGGACCGGGACGCCCTTCGCATGGTCACTCATGCGCTTGTGACGTCTCGGCTGGACTATTGCAATGCTCTCTACATGGGGCTCCCCTTGAGATGCACTCGAAGGCTACAGCTGGTCCAGAACACGGCTGCGCGGGCAGTTATGGGAGCTACTAGATACTCCCATGTTACACCACTCCTGCGTGAGCTGCACTGGCTGCCTGTGGCCTTTCGGGTGCGTTTCAAGGTGTTGACTATCCTCTTTAAAGCGCACCATGGCACAGGACCTAGTTATTTGCGGGATCGTATTCTGCCCCATACAAATCCCACGGCCGATTCGCTCACACAGAGAGGGACTTCTCCGGGTGCCGTCCACCAGGCAATGCCAGCAGGCGATGCCCAGGGGAAGGGCCTTCTCTGTGATGGGCCCGACCCTCTGGAACGACCTACCCCCGGATATTAGAACGACTACAGACCTCCGTGTTTTCCGCCAAAAATTAAAAACTTATCTGTTCCATCAGGCCGGCTTGGCCTAATTTATGTTTCTCGCCCCAGTCTGTATTTTCAAATTGTTTATTTGGTTTTAATGGGTTCCAATTTTAATTGCTCTTAAAATTTTAGTACAGGGTAATTTAATTCGTTTTTAATCTTGTTATGTATTGTATGTTTTTAGGTGGTTTTTAATTTTCCTGTACACCGTCCCGAGTCCCTTCGGGGAGAGGGGGCGGTTTATAAATGTAATAAATTATTAAATTATTATTAAATTATGTACATTGATATCTGTGTGAACAAGGGATAGTATCACTACAATGCGCCACCAAATGAGAAGGAAGGACTCACTGGAGAAGAGCCTTTTCTATCAGACTCTCCCCAGAAAACTGCAATTTCTTTGGTTTTCCATATATTAGTAATTGTGTAATTACGTAATTGGGTACTGCTAGGAATAAAATGCCCACGGATCAGAAACGGTTAACCAGAAATGGTTAAGGAGCTCCATATATGAAAGAGCATATAGAAGAGTGCAAAGATGACTAGTGAAGGTGGGGGAGCAAAGCCTAAAACATATGAAGAATGCCATTTACTTAACTGTATTTTGTACGAAGCCTCGGAGGCAGTCACCGCCCCTGGCATGGATGTCCTAAAATGTCAATGAAATACCCTATATACCCCCTTTTCCTTTTATATATTGTAAAACCAATAAAAACTGTTTAAAAAAAAAAGAATGGTTGCAGGAATTGGGTATTTCTAGTCTAGTGGAAAAAAAGGACTAGCTGTGACATGATAGCAGGGTTCCAATATTTGAGGGGCTGCCATAAAAAAGACCAGGTAAACCTTTCCAAAGCACCAGAAGCCAAGACAAGAGGCAATGGATGATGTCTAAACAAAGAGAGATGTGTAACTTACAGTTTAGGAGAAATTCCCTGACAGTAAGAACAATCAACCAATGGAACAACTTGCTTTCAGAAGTTGTGGATACTCCAACACTGGAGGTTTTTTAAGGAGGGACTAGACAACCATTTGTCTAAAATGGTGTGGAATCTCTTGCTTGACAGGGGGTTGGACTAGAAGACCCCCAAGGGCCCTTCTAACACTGTTCTTATGTTAATCTGATTTGTTCCTTATGAGTAAATTTGCAGTGTCGCCTATCTAAAGCCATTGGATTTAAGTTTAGAAGCCTGACATCCAGATCTACATGGATTAAATGTTTCTTCTTTAAAATCCAAAGATAGATAGATAGATAGATAGATAGATAGATAGATAGATAGATAGATAGATAGATGATAGATTTTCTCGAGATAAATTACAACCATCTAAAAAGAGTTACATGAAGCGCTTGAAAATGCTATTGTTCATCCGTGTTTTCATCTGTTAGCATAGAAAACTGTGTCCCCTCAGCAATACAAAGAAAACCAGAGCAATGGTAAGACAGATATGGATTTTCTTCTACTCCAGGTCACTGGTGCAGATAATGACTAGTAATAAGGAAAATATTTCAAGCTATTCCTCGGGCTTAACAAGATTTCAGATCAACACAGAAGAGTGTATATATTTACATGAGTAGTTTATGGCTAGATTTGCACAATACACTTAATCAAGTGTGTTAAAGACACAACAACTGCATCACAAAGTATGCAAAGCTTGCTTATGTTCATCTTGATTTGGGTGTTTCAGAGCACAGTGTGAACTAAGAAAACACCTTACCTGAATAAGCAAATAAAGCATGTTCCACAAATCCAGCCATTATGTTCCTATAAAATAGATCACACAGAAATTATTCCAATCCCTATCTTTTTGCTGATATGATTGACATTAGTGTGAAGAGCCCTTTTTGTTAGTGTGAAAGACAGTAAGGATTCAATTGCATGAAGTCATCTGAACAATTATGGCTAGCCTGAAGTACTCAAATATTTTGGCAGATATGGGTGATGTGGTTGAGGTAGGGCTGACCTTGGCCTCTGGATAACATGGGATAAACTCCTAAAAGTATTTTTTATATATGGAATATGAAGAGTGAACTGGATTTAGGAATAGAAGTTGTGCCTACAAATCAGTGCAGAGAGGATTAAAGACCAAATATGCCTTCAGCAGCCCACATACTGTAGTTTGAAATCAGAAAAAATTATCAGTTTATAAAGGATGGAATACATTACCCAAATTTAAATAAAATAAAAAGAAAGTGAGAGTAGGATCCAGATACATTTGAGCACTTCTAGTGTAAGAGGAATTTAAACATATGCTAAAATCCAATGAAAGCATTAATTGTTCTGGCTAAACCATGTGCAGAATTGTTAGAAGTAGCCGCAACTGGAATTTGATGAGCTCCTTTAATGAAGAAGTACATTCTGAAATCTCTTGAGCTTTAAAAATAAATATTCAAGGGAGAGGTAACATATTGCAAAACTTGATGACACTTTGTAGCACAGAAAAACAAAGTGGAGAGGGCAGGAGAGGGTTTTCCAATTTTGTGCAACCATTGGAAGAGTAGGACAATTAAAAGTCTGTTTCATTCATCAAGCAATTGCTTCTAACAAATGACAGTGAACCGAAAACTTCCTGTGTTTGGAATTACAGCATTTATTTTCACTCATATATATCCATACAAGAGTCTCTTACGTAGTACATTTTTTGCATTATGACAGAAAGTTAAAAGTTATATGCCAGCCAAGCTAAAACATTTTGGTTTCTGCTGAATTCAATACAGTAAAAGCATTAAACAGGACAGTATTCTAAATGTATAATCAAAGCAGTTTGTGCCTGACTAAGTTAGTCTAAATCTGTTTCAAGTTCAAAAGAAGCCAGAGATTCTTATTAGTAACTAGCTATACCCGGCCACGTGTTGCTGTGGCCCAGTCTGCTTAAATGGCCAACCAATCTGTGTGTATATCTACACCTGCACATATACACACAACCACCGAATAACCCCCAACCTACCTACCTACTGTATTTCTCCCTCTCCATCTATCCCTCTACCTATCTACTTAAAGACACATTTGTTCCATTTAGCCGGCCTAGCGTAACCTCCACAAATGACTATTTTAGACAGTTTTAAATTTGGGGATTTTAATTTGTTTTTAGCGCAGGATGGTATCAAATAAGTTTTTTAAATTTTTTACTTGACTTTGTATTGTATTTTAAATTCCTGTGCACCGCCCTGGGTCCTTTTGGAGAAGGGCGGGTTATAAATTTAATAAAAATTTTTTTTTTAAATTAAATTAAAATTACCTACTGTATTTCTCCCTCTCTATCTATCCCTCTATCTACCTACCTACCTACCTACTGTATTTCTTCCTTTCTCCCTCTATCTACCTACCTACCTACCTACTGTATTTCTCCCTCTCTATCTATCCCTCTACCTACCTACCTACTGTATTTTCCCTCTCTCTCTATTCTTCTACCTACCTACCTACCTACCTACCTACCTACCTACCTACCTACCTACCTACCTACTGTATTTCTCCCTCTCTCTCTATCCTCTACTTACCTACCTACTGTATTTCTTCCTTTCTCCCTCTACCTACCTACCTACCTACCTACCTACCTACCTACTGTATTTCTCCCTCTCTACCTACCTACCTACCTACCTACCTACTGTGTTTCTCCCTATCTATCTACCTACCTACCTACTGTATTTCTCCCTCTCTCTCTATCCTCTACTTACCTACCTACTGTATTTCTTCCTTTCTCCCTCTATCTACCTACCTACCTACTGTATTTCTCCCTCTCTCTCTATCCACCTACCTAGCTACCTCCCTCCCTCTATCTACCTACCTACATACTGTATTTCTCCCTATCTATCCACCTACCTACCTACCTACCTACTGTATTTCTTCCTTTCTCCCTCTACCTACCTACCTACCTACCTACCTACCTACCTACCTACCTACTGTATTTCTCCCTCTCTACCTACCTACCTACCTACCTACCTACCTACCTACCTACCTACCTACTGTGTTTCTCCCTATCTATCTACCTACCTACCTACCTACTGTATTTCTCCCTCTCTATCTGTCCCTCTATCTGCCTACCTACCTACTGTATTTCTCCCTCTCGATCTATTCCCCTATCTACCTACCTACTGTAATACAATAATACAATAGCAGAGTTGGAAGGGACCTTGGAGTCATCTAGTCCAACTCCCTGCCTAGGCAGGAAGCCCTATACCATTTCAGACAAATGACTATCCAACATCTTCTTAAAGACTTGCAGTGTTGGGGCATTCACAACTTCTGGAGGCAGGCTGTTCCACTGGTTAATTGTTCTAACTGTCAGGAAATTCCTCCTCAGTTCTAAGTTGCTTCTCTCCTTGATTAGTTTCCACCCATTGCTTCTTGTTCTGCCCTTTGGTGCTTTGGAGAATAGCTTGACTCCCTCTTCTTTGGGGTAACCCCTGAGATATTGGAAGACTGCTATCATGTCTCCCCTGGTCCTTCTTTTATTAAACTGTATTTCTTCCTCTCTCTCTCTATGGGCCACCTGGGAGTTTGCTATTTGCCTTCTTTTGGCCCTTTTATGCCTCCATAGACTGTGGAATGGTATGGAATTCCAATGACAGTTGGAAAGCAGCCGGATAGGTGGGGCTACAGGGAGGTGAAAACCTGATCAGTGGGTACATTTTACATTTGTGTACCTTGCACATGACACATGTGTGCTAGGCACAAAATGAGTACGTATTCTATTATTGGAAGTCCTTGGGAACATTGTGTCAAAATTTGGGGTAAATCAGTGCAGTAGTTTTTGAGATTAGCGGCTTCGTACAAACTATTTTACATTTTTATTTATATAGATTAATTTATTACAATTAATTACTGTCAATTACACAAAGGGACTGGTGAATTAAAGTCTTAATCATAGCCATGTATTAATTTTATTAAAAGTTTTAGACAGATATAAACTAACAAAAATGAATACAAAGTAAAGAAAGAAAAGAAAGGAAATAGGAAGGAAAGAAAAAGTTGCAAAAAGAAAAGATAAAAAGAAATAAAAGAAAGCTTCCAAGTTCTTCTACAGCAAATACAAATGTATAATTATGTTTACAAAAAAACTCTTTCTTTTTTCTATTATCTAATATTTTCCAGTCATCAAAACCATGTTCATCTTTTTCTAAAGTTTTCATTATAGTCCGGGTAATTACAGATTCTGCTCCACTCTTTGATCTTTGTTTAGAAAATACAAATAGCTTGGGTAAGATTTCAGAACAGGCTATGAAAGACACAAAGATACTATATTTAGGTTTTGCTTGGCTATGAATCCCTTTGGTTTAAACATATGCTCTAAAGGGCATTAATGCAGTCTGAGACTCGGATTTAACAATAATCCATGGTTTATAATGGCAATTAAAATTTAAGGCATATGCAACAGGGGGAAAATGTAAATTCCAACCAGCATTTTACTAACAATATGTATAGTACTTTTACAGTCTCTATTCTGTAACAGATTTTTTTTTAAATCTCTCTCCAGTGCCTTTTATTCTGAAATAATTATCTAATAGAGAACAATGAACATGAACGTAATAGAGGAGGCAGTGCTAGTGAAAAGAGAAACAATAAAATACACATGTGAGAAACATACAAATGCCATTAGGTCCACATTTATAATTGTGACAATTATTTAATTACATAAAAGTGTTATCATTGGTTTGGTATGGTTTAGTTTTATTGGACTTATATGCCGCCTTTCTCTCAAAGGACTCAGGTCGGCGTACAACATAAAAACACATATTACAAAAAAAATTTTTAAAAACCCTAAGAAGCCTTTTCTTCACATGCCACCTCATGGGATCCCAAGATCCGTCATTAAGGAAGCATCTTGACAAGCAAGAAGACCATGCCCAGGAAAGGGAGATTTTCTGAAGGAAATAAAGTTCTGTCACCGTATAGCATAGAGGAGAGTGTGGCATCAGCCAAACGGAGTGACATTTAAGGAGAGATGGGATGGGAAGATGACATATCAGCGTATATCTTGCTCTTCTAGCAAGAAAATACATCTAATTGTGGCATGGCCATCATCTGAATTGATGGTGACTTAGTGGTCACTTGAGAGAGCCAGTTTAAGGCATCAGGCTGGAAACTGGGAGGCCATGAGTTCTAGTCCCACTTTAGGCATGAAATGGGCAATTTGGATCAGTCATTCTCCCTCACCATTGGGAAGGAAGAATGGCAAACAATTTCTGGAATCTTGTCAAGAAAGCTGCAAGGATATTTCCACGCACTCACCAGCAATCAACACAAAAAAGGTGGTCACCTAAATGAACCAAATATGTACTCCAAGTACAGGGAAGCTGCCAAAGGCAGGCTGCTGCAGATGATAATTATCTCCCTTGGATCTACTTGCCAATCTATTGCAGGTACTATGTGGCAAATCAGTATCTATAATCATCTATAGCATTCAGACATGTGATGAGAGTATCTTATTCCACAATTATAATTGTAATTGTGAGGCAAGCCCAATTAGTGACTGTATTTATACATCACACCAAAACCAAATTTGGTTTTCTTCATGAGGTATTGTGTGGTGCCAAATCAGAAGGGTCCCCCCCCCCCCCCATTAATAAACCATAGTTAACAAATGGCCGGCCTAGGTTAGTAAACTGTTTAGGGTTTTTATGATTAATTTTTAGTTTTAAATAATGGGTTTTTAGCGCAGGGTTAATTTAATCTTTTTTTAATCTTTTTTATATTGTATTATGCTGTGATTTTATATGTATTTTACATTCCCTGTGCCCCGCCTCGCGTCCCTTTGGGGAGAGAGAGCGGGTTATAAAAATAAAATTATATATATATATATGTTGGCTCATGGTTGATAAACCAGCCTCTGGCTTGATGTTAAATGCAAGAAACTTACAAGTTAAGAACATTCCAGGGACTGAAGTCTCATCCACTGTATATATAATGCATATAAGAACTGTCTCTTCTTTTTGTGTACTTTATATACTGTACTGGAAACCCTAATTTTCTCATGTTAGCTCAGAATGTCCACTTGTATAAAAAGACATGGAAGGGGAACCAACATAGACCTCTCAGCGGCTTTTGATACCATCGACCATGGTATCCTATTGCACCGACTGGGGGGGTTGGGGCTGGGAGGCACCGTTTTGCGGTGGTTCTCGTCCTACCTCTCTGGTCGGTCGCAATATGTGTTGGCAGGGGGGCAGAGGTCGGCCTCGAGGCCCCTCGTATGCGGGGTTCCTCAGGGGTCGGTCCTCTCGCCCCTCCTATTCAACACATATATGAAGCCGCTGGGTGAGATCATCCGTGGTTTTGGGGTGGGATATCATCTGTACGCTGATAATACTCAGCTGTACATCTCCACCCCAGACCACCCCAACGATGCCATTGAGGTGATGTCCCGGTGTTTGGAAGCCGTACGGATCTGAATGGGTAGTAACAAACTCAAGCTCAACCCGTCCAAGACTGAGTGGCTGTGGTTTCCGGCACCCCGGTTCAGCCAGATTACTCCAACTCTGGCCATTGGAAACACCGGCCCCTGTGGAGAGGGCGCGCAATTTGGGTGTCCTCCTGGATTCTCGGCTGTCCATGGAAGACCATGTGGCGGCCGTGGCCAGGGGGGCGTTTCATCAGGTACGCCTGATGCGCCAATTGCGCCCATTACTGGACCGGGCTGCCCTTCGCACAGTCACTCAGGCCCTCGTGACATCCTGACTTGACTACTGCAATGCTCTCTACATGGGGCTTCCCTTGAGGTGCACTCGAAAGCTACAGTTAGTGCAGAATGCAACCGCGCGGGTGATTACGGGAGCCTCTAGATGCTCCCATATAACACCGATCCTGCGCGAGCTGCACTGGCTTCCTGTGGTCTTTCGGATGCGCTTCAAGGTCTTGACGACCATCTTCAAAGCGCTCCATGGCTCGGGACCTAGTTACATGCGAGACCGTCTCCTGCCCCATACATCCCTTAGACCGATACACTCCCACAGAGAGGGCCTTCTCCGGGTGCCGTCGGCCGGACAATGCCGGCTGGTGACATCCAGGGGAAGGGCCTTCTCTGTGGCGGGCCCTGCCCTGTGGAACGTCCTACCCCCTGAACTCCGTACCATCACCGACCTCCGCCTCTTCCGCCAGTGTCTAAAAACACACCTGTTTCATCAAGCCGGCCTGACATAGCCTCCGCTGTGACTAGTATTAGATAGTTTTAAAATGGGGATTTTAATTGGTTTTAGCGCAGGTTTTTTGATATTTAATTGGTTTTAAATTTGTGTATTTTGTATTACTTTTGTATGTTATTTTAAATTCCTGTGCGCCGCTCTGGGTCCTTTTGGAGAAGGGCGGGATACAAATCGAATAAAACTAAAACTAAACTAATAGGCACCCTAAACAACTAAATGGATGGTATATAAATTTAATAGATAGATAGATAGATGATAGATAGATAGATAGATAGATAGATAGATAGATAGATAGATAGATAGATAGATAGATAGATGAGAGAGAGAGAGAGAGAGAGAGAGATGGATGTGTGCCACTCCTAATTAACTCTTTGCTTTGTGGATAAAATGCTATTCTATCTTCTGCACAGCTCACTTTGGCATTCATGGTCCTATAAATCCCAAGAAACAGAAGGAAACACTGTAATCATCCAATTGAACTGTTACTTAGCACAAGAAATCAAAGTAAAGCATCTGATGGGAAGCCTTTCTGAGGAACTGGTTCCATCTTCAAAAATACCTTCATTCTAGTAAGAACTTTATGTATATTCTAATAATACACCTATTAGAATACACCTATTCTTCTTCTTAACTTTCCTTTAGAATCTGCCTTTTTATAATTATTCAGCATCCTGCCCTTGAAAAACAAATAAAATCTGGTTTTAGCCTTCTTCTGTCAAAA
The DNA here is from genome assembly GCA_039707465.1 of Rhabdophis nuchalis. Classification (NCBI taxonomy): domain Eukaryota; kingdom Metazoa; phylum Chordata; class Lepidosauria; order Squamata; family Natricidae; genus Rhabdophis; species Rhabdophis nuchalis. The sequence goes on from CM077646.1 coordinate 104,118,854, forward strand.
ACTACCACTAATATAGTACTATTTTTCTTTAAGATTGACATTTAAGTTTGGCTCTTAAGTTATAGGATTGAAGCAGAGTACATAATATGGTCATAAATACTAAACTAGATTTATTAAAATAATCCCTGATGGCAGATACTTACAATGGTAGAAATGGAGATATATTTTACAGCTCCTGTTGCAAGTGCAGAGACCTCTAAAACTTTATCAACAGATGGCTACCCAGCCTCCTTCTGAAGATATCCAGTAAAGGGAACTAACCATTTCATGAAGCAATTCATTTCATTCCTTGACAATCTATATCCTCAGGAGATTCTTCCTAAAATCTAATCTGCTTCCCTGTAGTTTCGACCCATTCATTCTTCTTCTCCCCTCTGGGATGACAGAGGACAAGTCTACTCCTTCATCTATTGATATCTGAAGATTTCTGTTGTATTTCCTCTCACTCTTCTCTTCTGCAAGCTAAATATACCCAGTTCCTTTTATTGTTTCTTAAAGGATTTTCCAGTCCCTCTCACTTTGACATTAATAAAGGACATTAATAAACTCATGCTCATTTATTAATGTCCTCCTTAGACAGCAGGCTCCCAAACCAGACAAAATGTGTCCTCCAAAGGCAGAATACAGTGGGACAATTACTTCCCATAATTTGGGCTCTCTACTGCAGCCCTAAAAATCAATTGACTTTTTAACAGTTGCATCACATGTGTTCTTTTTGTAAATTATGATTACTCGGCTTCCCCCCCCCTCCCCCCACTTATTATTGCCAAGAACCGCTCACTTTGTCTTCCATTCCTTCAGGTCTTTATGAATTTGTGAACACTCCCTACATACAGTTGTTTATCTGGCTATGAATCCATCTTACACTTCTGTCATCTGGTCCATTTGTGTTAAGCAGAATCTCATGAGCCACCTCGTTGAAAACTTACTGAGGTGAAGCTATGCTATATCCATATCCTGTTCTACTAAACTAGGAACTCTTGTCAAACAAGCAGATAAGGTTAATCTGGCATGATTTGGTTGTGACAAACCCATACTGGTGCTTGTTAAAACCATCCAAGCAGTCACACATATTCTGTTTAATATGCTGCTCAGGGACGTTATCCAATACAGAGAATGTTATAATTTCCCAGATTCTCCTTCTTTTTCTGAAAATAACATGCCAGTCTTCTGAAACCCTCATGGTTTCCCAAGAATTCTCAAAGAACACAGTGGTCAGTTTTAGGATAGTTTTTTGGTATCCTAAAATGCTAGTCAATGGTTCCTGGAGGCCTGGATTACTTTAAAATGGCTATGTGCTCTTTTACTCTCTTCGCGTACCTGGGCCTGCACCTCTCTTTAGCACAAATGGCCTAAGGTTGACCAGTTACAACTTCCTTTCCCTTCCAGAATGAAGACAGCTCTAACTTGTGAATTAAAACACTTTGGTCTTCTTGTCAGCACTTGCTATCAATCAACCTCTTTCTCCCACCATAAACCTACAACCTCTTTCTTTTGCCTGTTGACCATGATGTTCACAAAAAAGCATATATATATATTTGTTACTGCAGTTGGGCATTCTCATAAGTCTCTGCTTACCCTATCTTTAGACTAAAAAAAAATTCTGGCAACTTCCTTCTATCCTTCTTTGGTTATAGGACCATCCTTCTATTTCTTATACATGTTCCTTTCCCCACTATTTTAATTCATACTGGTCTCTTTACATATCTCCCTTTTTTTTCTCCTTCCAGCAAGTCTTGTTTGAGATTTCATCAAGATTAGTATCTTGTTTGCAAGATTTCCCATCCTTCCCTAAGATTCCAAGCCATTGGTTCTAACCTACCTTATTCTGAATTCATTCAAATCCATTCTTCCGAATTCTGGTGCACATGTCTGACTCTGTTATGTTCATGCTCTCCTTGATATTATAAACTCTTGTTAAATACTCCATCCCTGTTAAACTTGTTCCTCCTTAGGACACCTGGGCTCTTCAGCAGCTGCAATGCAATCATTGAAGGTTCTCGTTTAATAACCTAAAGATTAATAGGTATCTATTCCCTGTTCACATTAATTCAAACTGGCACCCGAGGCAAAATTCCCACCAGAGCGAACGCTCAACACCGACAGAGCCCATTAATTCAACCGTCCTGCTCAGCTCACGTGAACAACTGAATTTTCTCATAGGATACAATTTGAAACAGCCTAAAAGGGAAAGGTTAACCAAATAATATTAATACAAGACTAATGCATCTGTTTTAAAAACCCAAAAATGAATAAAAAAACAGGAGATATTGAGATGAGAAACATCTTTTTCTTTTCTTTGCAAAAGAAATACTCGAGAGCCTGATTTTATGCTTCTTTGGAATAGTTTATGATCTACAGTCCTTTTTCCCCTAATCTAGCCACTAATTCCATATCTTGATATCTTTATCTACTACTAGCTGATAATCTCGTTCTGCCGAGTATTTATTTATCCCAACCCTTCTTCCATGAATGCCGCCACAATTTTAATGTTGAATTTTTCCCCTACCAGAGGGAGCCCCTGTGAAACCATTACCATGGCAACTCCACAGCGCTGTACAGTAGAATCCATTTTAAGGCACAACAGGCTCTTAATAGAACACACACCGAAAGGGGTGTTAGGGGTATCTTACCCCCCACAGTATTTGTTTCCAGAGGGTAAGTAATTGTGTAACGTTTGGTTGAAATTGCTCAAGGCGTTCCAGAGTTATGCTGGAACATACACAGACACACATATCCACTTTTATATAGATAGATATAGAATAACCCTAACCCCCCTAAAATAGAATTACAAATTCTAGACATTGAGGCCCCTCATAAAATTGCTGAGATGGGAGAGGGTTCGGCCATTCCAAAATAAAAGCCATGGGGCTACAGCTAGTAACAGAAAGCTGCTTCACCACACTAGAAAATTAAAGCTTGTTCTACAGTTCTTCAGCCTTTTTATTTTCCACAGAATATTCCCCAGGGTTGATCCTGAAATCAGCTGAAAACTGTATGTGTTGCCTCCTATTGTGCCATCATTTGATGTCATCAAATGATGTTATTTTTCTTTGTAGTGGGTTATGTTAAGGGAAAGGATTGGGAGATTTCCTCAACTCCCCTCCCTCTGCTCCCAGTCAATATCACCAGTTGATGGAAACCACTCTTCTTAATGTGGGATGGGCCAAGTGCTCAGAAGGAGTGGATCAGTGGTGGGTTGACAATTTTTTTACTACTGGTTCAGGGGCGCAAACAATTCTTCTGTGCCTGGACAGAAGCTTCCAGGTGGGTGGGTGGAGCCTCCCGCTGCCACTACTACTAGTTCGCCCGATCTAGGCTAAACCAGGAGCAACCCACCTCTGGAGTGGATGTTCACAATTGCCTAAATTCACCCTTAAAACCAGGCACTGAGTAAAGGGAGGGGAGCATCCAGGAAATTAAGAGAGTTAACACTGGGAGAGGCAAATTAGGAAAGGCAAATCAAGTGTGGCCTTATAGATGATTTGGAATGATGGAAGAGGATGGCTGGTAAAGAAGAAGAGGCTTTCTTTCAATGGCAGACTATGGACTGCTTACAAAACTACAGTAATACTGAAAATTGCAGGGGGGGAAAGGCAGGGAGCAACACAAATGACAGGAAGCAGAAACAAGAAATAAAAATCAGAGCTAAACCTAATTTATATCAATATCACTCACTGTATCTCTCCAGTCCTTCCAATATTTACAAACCACCATTGCTTCTACCACATCAGTACATTCTTTTATACCATTCTTTTGAAATCTCTCACTTTTGGAGGATCTCATTAATTGCATCCTACCATGGATTTTTCAGTCTTCTCCTTTCTCTAAACCCCTGTATCCTTCTTCCATCCAGCAACATGCAGGTGGGTGTCAGAAGAATCAAAATAGCAGCTAGCTATTGGATTGGATTGGATTGGATTGAAAGCTTTTCGTCACTCACACATTCCAGACCCTCTCTTTGTTTCAATCACACATGATTCCTGAGTGCTCCATTCCCACTGCATTCAACTCCTTTTTATATTTTTCTTGACATATTCACTCTCACATCCATATTGCAAAGTGGATAGAAGCATGCTTTTACACCGAGCAATTTTTACTTCTTTTGACAAGCATTCATTCCTCACAGCAGATCACATGATATCTGCCATCTTTCTGCCAGTATTTCATACTGTAGAATTTCTCCATTTGTTTTCTCATCTTTAGCAAATAGCACATACCAGAAAAATGCCCAAATTCACTTACTTGTTCCCCCACTTCTTTTTGGCATTTACGAGTAACCTGCAATGGTTTATTTCATTTTCTTGGTCATTAATTTTCAGTTCCATTTTCCTCATGCATTCAACCTATCTAAAATTTATTATAAATCTTCAGGATTCTCAGCCAAAACATGACCTTGTCTGCATACCAAAAGACACCCCAACAAACACATCAGTAACATCATAACAATCATTCTTTTATATCAATCCATAAATACATTAGCAACCATAGGGCATCACACATTGTTTTCTTATTCAGTGTTGAACGGTTCAATTTATTCTCGCACATGCTTTACTTCCATCATAAACCACTTTTATCACATTCATAAACTACTTTTATCACCTTCCCTTCTATATTCACACAAAGCTTTTTATAAATCAAGCACAAGCTTTCTTTAGATCCACAAAGTACAATGAACTTTTTTGACATTATGGATTTTCTCCACAAATGTGCTAAAGAGCAAACCTCTGTCTCGAAACTTTTTCTCTGGGAAGGTGTTTGGCAGAGTTCTGATTAAAAGATTATGGGAGGTAATCATGAGAAAAAATTGTCAGCCTTCTCCTTCCCTGGCATAGCTCCATACATTTTGCTGATGCAAACTAAACTCCTTGGAGCTTTTGCATTCACTTTTTGCTATTTTTAACTTTGTATGAAGAACAACAGCATCTTTATATTGCATTTGTCAGTTTTCCTGCAAGCATTAAACAAATGCTTCCACATTTTAACATTTCTGCAATTATACTACCTACACATGCAGTCTTAGCATTTTTCCATAGTTTTATTAACATTTGTGAGGTCCTTTTCATTACTTTTTTCTTGGGTTAGTTATCTATTTATAGCATTCATTCCAACTGCCCTCTTAGGCATATTACTACTCATCCCATACACACATTAGACTCTTCCTTCTAGCATTCCCTTTGTTCAATTTCATTTCAAAACTTGGGCGTCCTGCTTGATGCATGGCTGTCCATGGAAGATCAAGTGACGGCCGTGGCCAGGAGGGAGTTTTACCAGGTTCGCCTGGTCCGCCAGTTGCGTCCCCTATTGGACCGGGATGCCCTTTGCACAGTCACTCATGCACTCGTGACATCCCGACTGGACTACTGTAACGCTCTCTACATGGGGCTCCCCTTGAGGTGCACCCGAAGACTGCAGCTTGTCCAGAATGCAGCCGCGCGGGCAATTATGGGAACCTCTAGGTTTTCCCATGTAACACCGCTCCTGCGCGAGCTGCATTGGCTGCCTGTTGTCTTTCGGGTGCGCTTCAAGGTGTTGGTTATCACCTTTAAAGCGCTCCATGGCACGGGACCTAGCTATCTGCGGGATCGCATCCTGCCCCATACATCCCTGCAGCCAATTCGCTCCCACAGAGAGGGACTTCTCCAGGTGCCGTCCACCAGGCTATGACAGCGGGCAACGCCCAGGGGAAGGGCCTTCTCTGTGGCGGGCCCGACCCTCTGGAACGACCTTCCCCCTGAAATTAGAACAACTACGGATCTCCGCTCCTTCCGTCAAAAACTAAAAACTCATTTCTTCTGCCTGTCCGGCTTGGGGTAATTGAATTGTTTTATTAGGGCTTTTTAGGGGTTTAATTTTAGTTAATCTGGGATTTTAGCGCAGGGTTAAGTTTAATTTCTTTTTAAATTGTATTTATGTCTATGTTTTTATATATGCATTTTTAAATCCCCTGTGTACCGCCTCGAGTCCCTTCAGGGAGAGAGAGCGGTCCATAAATTAAAATTATTATTATTATTATTATTATTATTAAAACATTTTATAACTTTTATATTAATTTCCATTCACTTTTCCAGAGGCTCCGTGTTTAGCCCTCTTCTCCCACTTAAAAAAACCCCATTTTTTCCCCTATTAAAACATGCATTTTTCTGCCTCTTTTAATGATAGCCATGCCTTGCTCTCTTTGACTACACACTTTAGAAGCACCTTGCTCTTTGTGTATGACATATTACCATATCATCCTCTTTTTGTCCCCATCCTCATTTTTTGTAGCATTCAATATCTTAGTTTTTTCTTCACACAGAGACCTTTTTTTTTCATGTTTCACATCAGTGGAACTCCCTGCACTTCTGGGGATTTTTCTTTTCATTTTGTCTGGAATAGCATCCACATCCTTTTTCTCTCTGTCCCTTTTCCCAAAGAATGTTCCCCAAGAATCCCCTATCTAACATTCAGACCTACCCATCACCCTTGTTTTCTTTATTAATCATCTCAAATTTTGCATCATAAATAATAACATGAATCATGTTTTTATATGTACTCCCATGCCATGTGTATGCAGGAATAGACAAAATTATACCAAGCAAAATGTTAGAGGGGCTTGCCTATCACCCTGTTGCAAGACCTGGGAGAATGGCCATGTTTGTAATGCTGTATGGAACATCATTAGAGTGGGAGCTAGGAAGGTCTTGGATGGAATAATTATGCATCATATACATCCAGTGTTCCAGAAGCAAATAGTTTCCATCTCTGATTTGAAAATTCAGCTTCAAATGAAGGTTGGAATAGTTACAGCCTTTCTCTGCTGCTTTTACTTTTTCATAATGTGACTGACAGTTTGGGGTTGGTTTCTTGCCCAAGCTATCATTAAGAAAATAATTGTTCTGACAATCTAATGCCAACAAGTTGCTGAAGCAAGCATTTTCCATTAGTAGTTCCTGGCAGGTATGATTGGCAATTGCAAGCATTCCCCATTAATTCCTAAATGATGGATTAAATTCTGATTCTTAAATCAGTCAAGAAACTGCAACAGTGGAATTCCTTCTCCAAACTTGAGCCCATCAAAGATGAGCTGACATAATATAAATAGTGTCACCTCGGGTGAGTTGGTCCACTATATAAATTTGATAAGTAAGTAAGCAAACAAGCCCCTGAAGTACTCTGGATGCATAAATTGTGCTAGGAGCAAAGCAGAGTTGAGATTTAATTTTGATATGTATATCACAATGGTGTGCTAATTTCTGTGCAGGTTAAAGTGAATTTACATTTTTTGTATCTACTGAACTATGTACATTAAACTTTGGAATTTGCTATCATGAAATATGATGCTGGCTACCAGCTTACCTGGCTTCTAAAAGGAATTGGACCAATTTATGGAGGGCATGGGGCTCAATGGCTATAGGCTTTGATGTCAGCGTGACTGCCTCTAAAAGCCATCTGTGGCAGGGGTGGGTTTGGGCAGCCGCTGCTTGCTCAGAGATGCACCATGTGCGTGCATTTGCAGTACAACAAAATTTGCTCTGTGCATGCACAGAAGCAAAAAACAAGATGGTGCCACCTATGGCGCTGCCAGGAGGACCAGTTCAGAGGTGTGGCAGGCCTTGGTCACTGCCAGTTTCAATGACCCAGGCTGCCAAGCTACTACCGGTTCAGGCATACCGGTCTGAATTGGTAGGAACCCACCACTGATCTTTGGGGATACCAGTGGCCTTTGTTTTCAATTTTTGGCCACTATGAGAACAAGATTTATGGACTAGATGGCCAATTTAGCAGAGCGCTGCTTATGTCCTGGTGTAGATTACATATGGTCAATTAAAAAACCCATAAATGTACAACTGGTTGCCTTAGTGCAGGGATGTCCAAACTTGGGAACTTTAAGACTTGTGGACTTCAACTCCCAGAATTCTGGGAGTTGAAGTCCACAAGTCTTAAAGTTCCCAAGTTTGGACATCCCTGCCTTAGTGGGACAGTGGTTGAATGAAGTATTTCAGGCTAACTCTGCCTGGAGTTCAATCCTGATGGGGCTCAGCTTTCCAACCTTCTGAGGTCAGTAAAATGAGGACCCAGATTGTTGGGGACAATATGCTGACTCTGTAAACCACTTAGAGTGTGCTGTAAAGGACTATGAAACAGTATATAAGTCTAAGTACTATTGCTACAGTTTCTCTGTGAGGGAGATGGGCAATTCAGAAATGTGAAAAATAATAAAATAAAATAGAGCTTATGAATATCCCATCCCTAGCCATTATATGTACTAGAATAGAGGAGCTACCCCCGGAGCTTCGCATAATTCCCGACCTGTCGTCCTTCTGGTGCGCCCTAAAAAGCTGGCTTTTTCAGCAAGCCGGCCTGGCCTGAACAAAATAACTTATTAATTTTAATTGCTAATTTAATTTATTTTAAATCCAATGTGTAAATTGTTAATTTATTGCTTATTGGATTCTTTATTTAATCTTATTTTAAACTTTTGTTTAAACACATAACACATAAGTGTTTCTTATGTTGTACGCTGCCCTGAGTCCTTTGGGAGAAGGGCGGCATAAAAATCCAATAAACATGAAACATGAAACAGAGGACTCCCATGGAATATTTTTTTTCTATTTCAACGAATGCTTTGCCAATATCTGTCCTGCCAAAACAGACTTCTGCTTTTTCTGTCCTCTCAAAATGTTCTAGAACCTTTGATATTTTTTCTGAGTTTATGTTATTTGAGTTTGAGTTTGAGTTTTGTTGGTTTTTTATACCGCCCTACTCCCGAAGAACTCAGGGCGGTGTACAGCCAGAATAAAAACAAATATACAAAAGTTAAAAAAGCTTTTAAAAACATATTAAACCTTGGCCGAAACATGGGAAAAACCCCAAACTAACCCTGATTAAAATTAATAAAAATTTGAGTTTAAAAATCATGTTTTATGCCAGCCCGGCTTGTTGGAAGAAAAAGGTTTTGAGACCATGGAGGAAGGTGCGTAAGTCAGGGATAGTTCTTAATTCTGGAGGCAATTCGTTCCAGAGTACAGGTGCTCCCATGGAGAAGGCTCTCCCCCTGGGTGTTGCCAGTCGACATTGTCTAGCCAATGGCACCATGAGGAGACCCTCTCTATGGGAACGTACTGGCCGGTGGGAGGCTTTTGGTGGCAGAAGGCGATCTCGTAAGTACCCTGGTCCTAAGCCATAGAGTGCTTTAAAGATAGTAACCAACATCTTGAATCGCACCCGGAAAACCACCAGAAGCCAGTGCAGCTCGCGCAGGAGAGGTGTTACATGGGAGCATTGCATTGCTCCCATAATTACCCATGCAGCCGCATTCTGGACCAGTTGAAGCCTCCGGGTGCTCTTCAAGGGGAGCCCCATGTAGAGACCATTGCAGTAGTCCAGACGGGAAGAGACAAGGGCATGAGTGACTGTGTGTAGGGCATCCCGATCTAGGAAGGGACACAACTGGTAAATCAGGCGAACCATATTGTCAAATATGGTGAAGGATATGGACCTGGTGCTACTGTTCTGTTTTTGATTCAATATTATTCCATCACTTAACCCTTCCAAATCTGATAAAGCTCCAAGGAGTTCTTTAAGAATCCAATGAAGAGTGGGAAGCCAGAGTTGTTGTTGGAGTGGCAATTAGCTGTCTTGTGGCCCAAGAACTGCAAGAACATCACTCTGAAATTCTCTTATCTTTGAAGAGAAATTTAAAATCCAATTATTTTTCTTCAAATTCAATAACAACTGTTAAAAGAAATGTTGGAGAAGTTGTCTGCGTGGAGCTAATTTCAAGCCTTTGGTGTAAGACTAGTTCAGTTATAGCAGATCTAAGAGACAACTCCATACTGGGAAAAAATGTGCCCACCATGACTAAAGGTATGCAAACAAACACTGCATGAATTACTCACAAAAAGGGGGTTCCATGGGCTACACAATGGACAGATGTCAAATATGTGAGCAAGACTAACTTTATAATATGGAGTAATGAGCAAAGGGGGTTGTAAAGAATAGGAAAAGGCCACAAAGTAGATTTTAAAAGTTCAAAATAATTTGAAAAGATCATAAAAGTGTAAGCAGAATAATTATATATGTTTATCTATAAATCTCATGGTGTATTACAGCAAAAAAACAGAGTTATAATTTGTACAGAGAGACACCAGCTTCCGCAGAAGCAACTATGCAAACCCTATAAAAGAGCATCATGGTTGATTTGCCAACTTTAGTGAAGTTAGCCAAGCAATGAGAGGAATTTTTTTTTAATGTGGCCTTTTAAATATTTTCTACAGTTAGAGATTGTTGAAGTCTTCTTTTACTGTCCTTGCTTTTAGGATTTTATGTTGTCTACTAAACCTAACCCAGCTATATTAACAATGAGATAATCACAAAGAATCTATTCTGTTCGGTTTAGAACTGGGAATTTGAGGGTGTCAGCCAATAATCTTTCACAATTTTATTCCCAATATCACTTAGCTTAGACACAGAACAGCCTGGCATTTTCCACAGGACAAAACAGAGCACTAGAGCTTTTCATTTCATCAGAGGCTTGGTGAGCACTTCTAAATTACATTAACATTGTCTGCAAATGAATTGAAAACAATAATTAAACCGCATTGTAAAAAATCTATAATGAAATGACGGATCAGTGTTTACGAGCGAAAGTCTATGCAAATATAAGAGAACAATTTAATTGAGCTTTTAATCAAACCAGTCTACATTTGACAAGGGAGATCAGGAAACAGATAGCTTCAGTATCTTTGAATCATCCATTATGAAATCCCCAAAGAGGAAGTGTATCAGCTAGTGCCAATTCCACGTCCCACTACATTCTCTGAAGTGCTGGCAGATGAAAAAACAGAAGAACGTCAGGCCTGGGTGGGACAAATGATTTCACTGCCCAATATTTTGCAAGAGCTCAAGGTAAGGCTTTGTTCTCTCCTAGTGCAATGAAGAACAATGCAGATAATCTGGGGATTTATGAAAAGACTTGAAGAAGGGAAGAGGTGGAAAGAGATAATAACTCTTTTCCTGAAGAGATGTCATAAAGAAGACACAGAAGGAAGAAAAAGGAACAATGCATTTATTACCAGAAGGAATATTATGACTCCATGTTAGGAAAAAAAACGAAGAGTAAGGGCAACTTAACAGTAGAGAAACAATTAACTAGGGAGGTAGAAAAGTTCTCTTAATTGGTGATCAAGCAGAGTTTGGACATCCACCTGTCGAGGCAGTTTTAATGTGTATTTCTGCACTCAGCAGGAGATTTGATGTAACAGGATGAAAGAATTCTCCCAAATTTATGATTTTATGATAGTGACACACAAAGACTGACCATTGGACCATTTGGACATCTATATAATATTTTTCCTTTCCCCTTATTAGTTATTATTTCTGCTAGAATATGACTTTTATGGACTGACTTTTATGAATCTTCTAATATTATGGACTAATTTCATTGTCAAAAAATGACTGTAACATTTTTTTTTACAGAACTTTATTCATGATCAATCCAGACTTTTACCTAGAAGGCAATTAAGGGACAATGTGAGAACGATATTGGACATAATAGAATATTTTCAACATCACAATGGAAAACAAGTTGCATGGATCTTTTTGGATGCAGATAAAGCTTTTGATAATTTGAATTGAGATTTTATGTTTAAAGTTGTGGAAAATACAAATTTAGGAGATAACTTTTAGTAAGGGATTAAATCAATTTAAATATCTCAGAAGGCACATATTATTGTTAATGGTGATTTAACTGAATAATGTGAGATACAGAAGGGGACACAGCAGGGAGATTCACTGTCATCTGTACTTTTTATCTTGGCTTTGGAAGTATTAAACAGAAATATAAAACAAGATGAGCAAATTGAAGGTCTATTAACAAGCAAAGAGCACACTGAAGTCAAGAAGAAAGTTAGAAGTTAAAAGTCAGAAAGTTAGCAAAAGTTAGTCCAAAATAAGTAAGGAAATACCATTAAGGCCATTAACACCTGGGAAATTCCAATCATTAGATAAACAGCTGGAATAGTGAACTAGACTCAAGCAGAACTAAAAGCCCTGGATAGGAAGACTGGAAAAATAAAACATGCCCTTCATCCATGCAGAGATGTTGATAGATTCTACTTACCAATGATGGGTGTGGAATGTTGCAAGTACATAGACAGATGAAGAAAAGAGGCATTGGAAGAACATCTGAAAGACAGCAAAGAAGATGATCTGAGACTAGTATACCAGGAAGGCTTACTGAGTACTGGAGAGACCAAACAGGTCTACAAAAATACCGAATGAAGACTAGACAGAGCAAGTCAAAGTATTGCATGGCCAGTCAAAAGCAAAGCAGATAACAAGAAGACCTTGCAATGGTTCAGAATAGGAAGAATTAGCAGAAGGGCTAATTCTGGCTACACAAAACCAAGCCTTAAGAGCAAATTTATACAGAGTCGGAACTGAGAGGACAGCAATAAAAACAATGCTGTGTCAGTGTTCCAAATGTAATCCAAAATTAAATCAGAGTCCAAGGCAAAATAATCCTCAAAGTTCCAATTTATTAAGAGAGACATGTTGGCACATCTGTGAAAAACCCGAATCTGAGCTTCCTGGGTTTCCCCACCCAGTTGAAAGTTCATGAACTTGCTCCTACACCCACAAATCTATCACATGGCCCAATCTTCCACTGCCCCGCTGGCAATTCCACCCATGTAGTTCCGATCAGGCTCAGAGATGTAGAAAGCAAAAGATGACCTTGGGCTTCTAGAAAGGAATTTTTTATTTTGACAACACCACATTCTACTCCTTACTATTCTCCCTCCCAATTCCCCACTAATGAAAAAGCATAGTAAAATAATAGAGAGTGCGGCAGGCCAAAGATCCTAAAAGGAACCGGCTGCAGGCCTGATATGCTGCATTGTCAAAAAAGGTCAAAAAACAGTGAACCACCTAGTTAGCTGCTGCAAAAAGATTGCAGACTGACTGTAAACAATAACATGACCAAACAATGATGCAGTGTAATATTTGCAATCTCAAAACATTGTAACAACACTCAAACACTCAAACAATGACAAAATCATTGACAAAATCATCAGCATTGACAAAATCACCATCAGTCAATTGCAAAAGGCAGTTTTACTTGAAGCATCTTACATTCTGTGATGATACCTTTAATAGCATCAAACGACAACATCTGCCTATCCCAGATCCTTGGGAGGGAAATGGTAGGTGAATAAAAATGCCCAATGTAGTCTAATCTGGCTGACTGGGCAACTGACCATAATAATGGAACAACTGGCAAAAGAAAACAAATAATAAAAGATTGCCTTGGGTGCAATCCCAAAACAACTGGAGGACCACCTGAACACCATCGGCATTGACAAAATCAATGTGGTCACTCATAAGTTATTTATTCAATAAAGAAACAAAATGATAATAATTCCTGAGAAACCCCCTCTTAAATTACCTTTGCCCTTGAAAGAAAATAGAAAATCCAATTTGTTTCATCCAATTGAATGACAGCATACTGGGAAAAAAATGCAAAAGAATGATTTTGCACGGTGCTAATTTCAAGCATTCCGTACAAAAGTTAATTCGGCTTTTAAACAATCCTCCTGCAACAACATGATCAAACAGCAAAACAGTCAGCCTGGCTGCCCAAATTTCTCATCCTGAAAAAAGCCCAAGGAAAAACATTTCTTTAAAATAGAAACATTGCAAGCCACAAAGACAGAGTCTGATAATGAAAAATGGGACTTTCCCTCATCTATGCATGAGACCTTTTCAGTATGGCATTAGGCAGAACTGCTTTGGTAGCCCTTCTTTCATAGGAGATAAACAGAGGTCATCCACTTAGTGGAAAATACCACCAAGTGCACTGTATCCTTTGTCTTTCACAGCAGATTTGAAAGGTCAGGAATCAGCTTGAGCATAACCTTTAGCTCTTCCCCAAGGCTGATCTGCAAGCAAGGATTCTTATCAGCCTCAAAGCAAGGACAGAAAAGGCTGGTGGTGTTTGAGTCCTTTGTCTCCGAGCATCAGTCTACCTGTGCTGCTCATAAAATTCATTTTCTCTCACCCCGTGCATAGGTAATTTTTTCCCCCAAAACAGCAAAGCGGCCTAGCTATTTCATTTCTTTTGTGTAGTGGCTCAGAACAAAATTTCCTTTGAACTACTTGGGTTGGGAGCTTATGTTAAATACATTGAATTAACTGTCAAAATAATTGCACAGAACTTGAGGAGCCTCAAGATTAAATGCGGTGTTATTTCTCGGCCTTTCATTTGTCTCAGGCAAAAGGGGATTTATGGTTGATTCTAAAACTTGTTTTTTTAAATGAATCACAAATAATCTTCCATCAACTCTTTCCATATAAAAAGGATTATTGCACAATACAATCCCACATCTGCCAAAATGTAGGTTAAACAGAAATAGCAAAGTAAACATGCCTTGAGATTTCTCAATGGACTCCACAATAGGAATGTTTGTTTTCATCTGCTTCTATTTTTGCTATTTAGTGAGAAGCAATTATTTATTGTTCTTCAGACTCAATAGCTTTAAATTCTAGCTTAAAATGTCAGCAACTGTTTATGAGAAGCTTTTATGCAGGTTTATACATCTTAGAGTACAGTTTATTGTATATTATAATTTTGATTGGCATTGGATAGCTGCTACTATATCATTTTTATGGGGTGGAAAATCAGATGTGATCCGAAATTATTCTTCTGTTGAATCAATCTTTACTAGGCTACATGTTCAAGCTTGGATATCATGGTAAAGCCTATATCTTGAAAACTGTACTGAAATCAAGTGAACAAGTTATAGAGCCCATGTTTAGTACCATTTTATGTAGCTACCTGATGTCTTACCACCTGCCTACCATGTGACGCATCTCAACCCATCTGAGGTCATGATTTCTTCTTTTATATTGTTTTTAACAAACTATATTAATTGCAGTTATTCAGATGAATGTGATTTTTTTTTTTGAATGATCAGGTTATGGCTATTGAGTTTTAATTTCATCTACCAACATAATTACTTTTACCTATGTATGTATAATCCCATTTTCATTTTTAAACTTTAGAGCTACACATATAGATCCCACATTTTTCAAGAAGAAAATAATACTGAAATGATACAATGAACTGAAGTTAAACTTATGAATTGTCCTCTATTTTTATTTTTCCTATAAAAACAACTGAATGAATTGTTAGAAGTAAAGAGAAAGAATATATAGATGGTTGGTTTGACCAAGGTTAAAAGCAAGGCATGTTTCTATCAAGCTCTGGTAATTCTTTATCAACTTTTTGCTGACACTAGGATGGAAATGTTGATCAGTTATAGATTTGCATATAGATAAGGGATGGGTAATGGGAAAAATATATTTGTTTGTAAACTTATGGGGTAAAGAATGCTTCAGTTTGTTTCTATTTGTTGTGGTAAATATCAAAATCACTTCTTGAATGATTTCTTTTTTTCTTTATCTTACTTTCTTCTTTTTGTTTTCTTTTCTTTTTCCTTCCTTTCACTTTTTTTACTCTTTCTTTCTATTTCTCCTTCCCTTAAATTTAATTTGCCTTCATTTTACTACTCTAATCAACATTTCAATAAAAATAGTTAAAAACAAACAAACAGAAATGAATCCATTTTTTTAAAAAGCAATTCAAAAGACAGTTTGCAGTGAAAGAGAAGGCATGTATCCCATACTTTAAATGTAAATAATATAACTTACTATCTTCTGAACTCGTGATCTTTCTATTCCTACTAAGTTCTCCCCAAATTAGGATGGTATGCAATTAGGACATTATCCTATTACTTTCAGCAGGATTTGAGCACTCAGGGAACTCCCTCAGGCTCTAGCTCAGAGCACAAACCAGAGCACATTTAAGCATGTTTAGTAAATGCAGTCTCTATAATGGTCTTAAGACCAATGTTAAATCTCGTCATTGGTTTTATTATAGGTAAATGGTAAACTTGTAATTTCATGAGGACATAAAAAGTTCTCCCAAGCCTTTAGCAAGGGTGAGTGAAGCCCCCTTGGACTCAGAGGTGGTATTCAGCAGGTTCTGACCAGTTCTGGAGAACTGATAGCAGAAATTTTGAGTAATTCAGAGAACCAGTAAATACCACCTCTGACTGGCCCTGCCACCATCTATTCTCTGCCTCCTGAGTCCCAGCTGATTGGGAGGGAATGGGGATCTTCCCCTGGTGGGGGGTGGAATGGAAATTTCACAAAATTCTTCCCCTGCCATACCTGCCAAGCCATGCCCACCAAGCCACGCCCACAGAACTGGTAGTAAAAAAAATTGAATCCCACTACTGCTTGGACTGTATGCCCCCCCCCCCCCACCATTCCTGTCCAATTTCTGCCATCTTTTTCCTTTTAAAAAGCATTTTTACTTGTGAGCTGCCCAGAGTTGTTGGGAGTCTGGTAGCGCACAGATTTAAGAAATAAATGCATACATTTATTAGATATCCAGTCTGCCTTTTAACCAGAAGTATAACATAGAATACCTAAGGTTTTTTCCTCTGTTCTCCTCTACTAAGAAACCTGTGGAAATGATTGAGCTGTTGTTGGGGGGGAGGGGAGGCTGAAGTCGCCTGCTTTGCTTTTGTGGCAGAGAACGGGATAAAACCTGGGTCTCTCTTCTACTAGTCCAAAATTTTAAAGGTTATACCAGCTTGGTTTGCTGGCTTATTTTTGGGAAAAAAGAGAAAAAGAACACAGTATTTGGAAAAGAAGATTGAGAAGTCTTGAGTTGGAACTACACCTATCTACTAAATTGGAATGTAATCATATTCATATCCCCCGCAGTGTAATTAATTTAATATTCATTAAATTATTCATTGCATAAAACAAGATTGCTGGGAGCAAGGGGAAACAAACTGAAAAATTATTGACTTTCAGACTAAAATAGTACCAACAACATAATCATATTTCCACAGTTAAGGATTCCAGGTGTAAAACATACAATAAATGTAATTTGCTAAATCAAGGATATATATTTTTTCATTTTCAGACTTGATTTTAAAATGTAGCTGGAGTATACATGAATACCTGGTAGTTCCAACTCAAGACTTTTTAATTTTCTTTTCCAACAGTTTCTAGTGAACAACTTAAGTACTTTTTTAAAAAAAATCTTTCAAAATTTTGCATTATCAAGTCATCATCACTGCAAGAAATAAATGACAGTATGAAATCTGTATAACGTGTAACATCTTAGCTGTAATACCTTCCTCATATACTCTACAAGTATAAATCACATATTGAATGTTCTGCTGATATGGTAATAGAGGTACATAATGGTCCTTTTATGATACTTTTATCACTCTAATATTGAAGGTGGGTAAAAATTCCAGGGAATGTGCACATTGCCACCTCTTTTTGTTGTTGTTGTTGTTGTTGTTGTTGTTGTTAAATGTGGATAATAAACTTACTGACAGCAATTTTGACACACTGACTTCGAACTAAATTACAGTCAGTGATTTATCCTGTACAATTTGGTTTTGTAAAAGGCCAAATTGCTTCAGAGAGGAGCTGAATTTTACAGCAAACACATAAAAATCTTTTGATGTAATATAGCTTAAATTATTGGAACATATTCTGGATTGTTAAAAAATTAACTGGATTAAAATATGATAGCTCAACCTATAAACTAGAATGATTACAAATGCAATTATTTATGCACCTGTTGTTTTATGGCATTGCCTTTTATATTTAATTT
Source organism: Rhabdophis nuchalis (assembly GCA_039707465.1). NCBI lineage: Eukaryota > Metazoa > Chordata > Lepidosauria > Squamata > Natricidae > Rhabdophis > Rhabdophis nuchalis. Next base: position 104,136,540 of record CM077646.1, read on the forward strand.
GAGGCTGGAACCATTGGCCTGTCATGTCAAACAACTGGATGACATTTCAGGAATGAAATGTTGCTGGAGCTGGACACAAAATGATGCTGTATGAAAATGCCATTTTAGCTCTTATTTATAATTACCAAACTACCAGACCTTTTGATATATTATACATTGATTTAATCTGGTGGGTAAAGGTATTTTTAAATTCTTTTAAATATAATCATTTGTAGAAAAACTGCACAACCTGCATTTTGAAAACATGCAAATGCAACTAGAGTAACAGGTACCACTTTGGTGAGAAGGTAACAGCATTTTGTGCACCTTTAACGTATAGTCTTGCTGGCCATATGACCACGGAAATGGTCCTTAGACAACACTGGCTCAATGGAGATGAGCATTGTGCTCTAGAGTTAGACATGACTGATGGTAAAACCTTTACCTTTTTTACTTTAGAAAAATAGCCTTATAGAAGTAGTTTATATCGGATTAATATTGATTCAAATAAATGGCATTATTCAAAAGTTATACTCTGCCTCTTTGATATCCTGGAAGGAATTTGATTCTCCTCTCTTCATTATTCAGTTGTTTCTCTACCACTAAAAGTTGCAGAAGATTCTAAAAAAAAAAAAGAGGCTTACCTATAATCCTTTGATAATCAACTGTTTAGTATAGTCCTCATTTGGAAAAGGACTATAAATCACTAAGCAACGTGGTGGCTCAGTGGCTAAGAAGCTGAGCATCTCGATCAGAAAGGTCAACAATATATGCATAATGGAGTGAGCTCCCATTACTTGTCCCAGCTTCTGCCAACCTAGCAGTTCGAAAACATATAGAAATGCAAGTAGAAAAATAGGAACCATCTTTGGTGGGAAGGTAACAGCGTTCCGTGCACCTTCGGCATTTAGTCATGCCGGCCACATGACCATGGAGACATCGTCAGACAGCGCTGGCTCTTTGGTTTGAAATGGGGATGACTTGGGAACGACTAGCATATATGTGCGAGGGGAACATTTACCTTTACCTTAATTTGGAAAATGCAGGTACATTGTTTTGGGGAACACTGGGCACAAGTAGATATTTACTGTAGATCAGTTTGCTGTTATTCAGACATATTATTCAAAATAGGTGATACATTGCATGCCACTGGCTGGCAGTATGTTCAATTAAAACATCTTTTGACTTTAGAAAATGGATTTGATGTGTTGTCAACCCTTTGCCTGGTCAAAAACAGGCATCACAGGGATTCCCAGAATACAACTTAAACATATGCCACTGTATAGTGCCTTGGTAAGGCCACACTTGGAATACTGCATACAGTTTTGGTCGCCACGATGTAGAAAAGACGTGGAGACTCTGGAAAGAGTGCAGAGAAGAGCAACCAAGATGATTAGGGGACTGGAGGCGAAAACATATGAAGAACGGTTACAGGAACTGGGTATGTCTAGTTTGATGAAGAGAAGGACCAGAGGAGACATGATAGCAGTGTTCCGATATCTCAGAGGGTGCCACAAAGAAGAGGGAGTCAAACTATTCTCCAAGGCACCTGGGGACAGGACAGGAAGCAATGGGTGGAAACTAATCAAGGAGAGAAGCAACTTAGAACTAAGGAGAAATTTCCTGACAGTTAGAACAATTAACCTCTGGAACAGCTTGCCTCCAGAAGTTGTGAATGCCCCAACCCTGGAAGTCTTTAAGAAGATGTTAGACAGCCATTTGTCTGAAATGGTATAAGGTTCCTGCCCACGCAGGGGGTTGGACTAGAAGACCTACAAGGTCCCTTCCAACTCTGCTATTGTATTATTGTATTATTATTGTAGGGTATTGCAATGGAGACTTGAAATCCTGTCTCATGCTTTCCATACATACACTAAATGAAAGCAAAATGAGGTTATTTTGAGTTTTTTCTCTTGCTTATTAAATTTCTGGACTGTTTAAACTTTTCTGGAAGTCACTCTTTTAACAATAATTTTATATCTAAGGTCTCGTATATTGGGGCCTCTTATGATAATTTCTGATGTTCTTTAGAGCAGCCCACAACAAAAAGGATTGTAAGCTGACTTCTTCACTAAGTTCTCTAGCACTGCACCCTCAAATAAGTTTTTTCCACAGTATGATTTTCTTTAAAGATCAACATGCTTCTAAGTACCAACCACTTAATTAGGATTGTGCAGATGTTGCTGTTTCTGATAATTCTTGGGTTGCCTCTCTCCCCCCTTCCCTTTCTTGCCATTCTAGTCACACCCTGTTACCCTGGCTTTGGCAGGCTCTTTGTACTGCACCAAACAGTGAATAAATAATCACAAACAGTTACAGAAATGTATTCAGGAAATGCTTTACTGGATCTGATTTATTCCACATTATTATGTATGTGCCAATAGACAAAATTCAAATGCCGCAAGGTACAGCAGCGGATTAGCTGAAGCACTTAGCAGCCATTAGCTTTCATTCACTGTTTCTGGAAAGGCAAATATTACTTTTGGAGGGATTTTATTTGTGGTTTTAAAGCATCTTCTTAACAAAATTTATTTTGGCTTCTTCCAAAGTCAGAATGAGATTCTGTGTTCTGCATTTTTGCCATTCGTGGTGTTTTTGATTTAAGTTCTTGGCTCAGAACCATATAATGCATCACTCTTTCAATTCTGAAATTACCTTTCCTACTTAACTATGGAAAAAGTTTTATTTATTTTGAAGAACTGCAGCACTGATAGACATTCTTTAGATTTAGGAGGACCGGTGGTAGTTTCCTCTATTTAAAATCTTGGCACATTTCTTAATCAGGCATAATACTTTGGTGTATATGTATAAATAGGTGATAGATGACAGATAGATAGATGAAAGAATGAGATGATAAACATAGTTATACATAGTGACTGTATGAATCCTACCAACTAAAGCCAATATCTATCTGTCCCTAATGTCCTGGACATTGTAGTACCTAAGAATAAAAGAGACCAACCCTATCTTTCATGAAACCCTTGCTTCATCTAGCTCAGTGTTGCCATTATTGACTGGCAGTGGCTCTTCAATCAGATGCCAAAACCTGAATCTAGAACTTTTTCCATACAAAGTATGGTGTTCTGCTTTGTATGGAAAAGCATTGTGATTGCCCTTTCCAACAGCTGTCCTTACTGCAAACTATTGCCATTATAGAAAATGGTTAAAAACCATTTTGAACTGTTGAAAAAGTATGTCACTCAGGGAAATAAAAATCTATTTCTCAAATGCAAATCCTGGTGAACCGTATAAACATTAACTATCTATTCTACAGAAAAAGCTGGCATAATAATTCATTGTTCTTGTCCAGCATCACTACTGATAGATTCCAGCATCACATAAGACCTGGACAATAGCTACATAATTTCATGACAAAAGGAATCCATGTTTTTTCTGATGTATAACCTCAATTTCTCTTGTGGTAGTGGAACAACTGCCCTCTAGCCATGTTTAGAAGATACTTGAGTAATAGTATACACCATAACTTGGGGGAGAGAACAATCTAATTCAGAGTCAGACAATTCTGTCTATACAGTGGTACCTCGGTTCACGAACTTAATTCGTGAACTGACTCTGTTCGCGATCCGAATTGGTCGTGAAGCGAGGCACAATTTCCCATAGGGTTCAATGTAAATCCGGTTAATCCGTTCCGACCTTGTTTTTGGTCGTGATTCTTGAACTGACTCTGTTCGCGAACAGAATTGGTCATGAACAGAGGCACAGTTTCCCATAGGGTTCAATGTAAATCCGGTTAATCCGTTCTGACCTTGTTTTTAAAATGTCCGCGGCTCCGGCTCGTGAAGCGAGGCGGGGTTCGTGAATCCGAGCATTTTTACGAACTTTTCTGTTCGTGATGCGAGGGCGGAGTTCGTGAAGCGAGGCGGAGTTCGTGAAGCGAGGCGGAGTTCGTGAAGCGGAGCGTATTTTTACGAACTTTTCCGTTCGTGAACCGAAACGGTGTTCGTGAACCGGGGCACATTTTTTGGGAAATTTTTGGTCGTAATCCGAATTGGTCGTGAACAGAGGCGTTCGTGAACCGAGGTACCACTGTATACTGTATTTCTTAAGAAGACAAGCAAGAAGATCAGAAACAAGAGGAACTGTGAAGTACCACACTTTAGACCAAAGTTTTTAGGGATGTTCCTAAAGACCATAGCAATCTAATCATTTTGTTAAAAAATCCTTTATCAATGTTGTTTCCAAAGGCACTGCTCACCAAAAATGAACCAATCTATTCTTTTAAATGCTGTCAAAATATTGCACATTTTCTGGTACAATTGATTCTTCCAAACAATTTCCCTTTCTTTTCACAATGTATTGCAGTAGTTGTTACAATGGGGGGGGGGGGGCCTTCATTTTTCTTCTCATATCCATAGATCTTGAGATTCAAAACTTCTAATTCACAAATGGTAAGTGTTATTTCAGAAGAGAAAAGTTAAATACTGTATATGCTACACAGGGGTTCAATTACATTTAGCTGAACAAACTATTTGTTCTTATACATATCAATAACTTAATTACAGACTCTGCAGTTGGAAAAGTAATTAGAAACTTAATATTTGTGTATGTGTACATTTCAGCGTTACACTATTACCCTTACTTATTCTGAAAGTTCAGCAAGCAAAAAATACAAGGTATCCACTAAACACACAAAACCTTATACTATGAAGAGAACAATCAATGCTACCTAAGTATATAATATATATTCTAAATCAGGGGTCCCCAATCCCCAGGCCACGACCCACTAGTGGCCTGTGACCTGGTCAGAACAGGGCCATGTAAGTGATGAGTGAGTGTGCATGTATGTGCAGAGTTCCACTTGCATAAATGGTAGGCGTTCACACATGAAAATCTATTTGTGTGAGTGCAGGCACACACCTACCTCTCATACTGAACCATTCCCTTGCCCCACCCCGCCTGACCGCCAAGTCAGAAAGGTTGAGGAGTGCTGTTCTAAAGCATCCCAATTTAGTGCTCCCTAGAAACATAGGAACTACATCTCCCAGAATCCCACACCAAATTGGCTACTGGATGTTGCAGCCCTGATTTATCTACACAACTCTAGTTTCAGAAAGGCTACCCTAGATTTTAGCACTTAGTTATTCCCAGAATTTAAAAATTCTGCTAACTTTAAGGAATTCAAGCCTCGTCCCCTTGACCTTCTGCGTTTACAGTTTGAGTTTGTGATAAATGCAAAGTTGGTGACAGGCAATTAAATGTTTTTGTCCTCGTCTTCTACATTTTTTCTAATCTTTCTGCTTGCCTGTATTTTCTTTCCTTACAGAGGCGTAGCGTGGGGGGTGCAGGGGGGGCCGGGCGCACCGGGCGCAACATCTGGGGGGGCGCGCTCCAGAGACCCGACTCGGAAGCTCTCCTCCGCGGGTCTCTGGAGTTGGCGGCGGCGGCGCCTGGACGCTCCTGGGCCGGCGAGAGTCGGGGAGTGAACAGCGGCCAGTAGGGGCCAAACCCTCCCGGGCCATCCCCCGGCTGAGGCCAGCACCGGCTCCTCGCACCCGCCAGCGCTACCCAAGGGGGCCAGGCGAGACTTAAAGGCGCAGGTCTTTCGAAGCAACGGCCGTGCGGAGACCCTGGAAGACTCCTCCGTTCCGAGCCAGCCAGAGGAGCGGCGACCTGGGCCCCGCGGCAGCCCGGGAAGACCCTCTTGCCCCGGCTTTCGGGCCGTCACCCTCCGTAGAAAGGAGCGTCGGGTGTCCCAGGCCCGCACCACGCAAAGGGCGCCCGGCCGCCCGCTTCTCCCCAAGGCGAGGCAACGAGTGTCGGACCCGGATGGCCGAGCCCTTTGGGCAGCGGCTGTCCGCCGGATCCTCGCGGGAGGTGCATGGGCTCGACACCACAAGAAGAGCTGCCTCCCCCGAGTGCTAAAATCCACGGGTTAGGGGGCGCAAATTACTTGCCTTGCCCTGGGTGCTGACAACCCATGCTACGCCACTGTTTCCTTATAAGACTAGTTCAGATAGGTAACATGTACTTGTACTTAATCATATAAAAATAGGCAAAAGAAAACATGGGACTCAGTGACTTTCAGGCTTACAAAGATAAAACCCCAATATAAAAACAATAACAAGCAATAATGTCCCCCAGGGTTAATTCCCGTGGACTGTCCCATTTATAGTTAGTTATAGTTTATTAAATTTGTATACCGCCCTTCTCCCTTGTGGGACTCAGTGTGGTGAACAGGCATCAATAAAAACTACAAAGAACATCAATATATAAAAATACTTTAAAATGACATTAAATTGGGGGCCTGTTCTAAAATCCAAATAAACCGCCTAAATAAAATCGATTAAAAACTACGCCAGGCCGGCCGCATGGAATAAATGCGTTTTCAAGGCCCGACGGAAGAGGCGTAGGTCAATGGTCGTACGTAGGTCGGGGGGTAGGTCATTCCAGAGGGCAGGGGCTGCCACAGAGAAGGCTCTCCCTCTGGGGGTCGCCAGCTGAATGCTGAATTAGATGAAGATTGTTCAAAGTCAAGAAGTCTAAAATTCCACTGCTAGATTCTTGCATATATTTCTCATTAGCTCCTCTGGAAATAAGTTAGTAGCATGCATCACAGTAAGACATATTTAAATATGCTTTGTTGATCAAACCATGGCAGTTTGATTTGTACAGTAAGCTAAATCCTGAACCATGGTTATAATTCACAATGTTCACCCATTGCTCTCAGTTATAATGTGGCTTTGTGTCGGTGTGGTATGCAAATTAGCTCATTAAGATTTAAGCTCTTTAGACTTTTGCTGATTAAAAACCTTCTACAATCACCTGTATTTCAGGACATCCTATTTCGTTATATTATGCCTTCCTGCAATGTGTACCTAATGGACTTTTTTCTTAGGATTATTTTTGATATATTAACATTGAAAAGCATGGCAGAGATTGTTTTTACTGATTCAGTGTTCCCAGGATGGAAGACAATTGCAAAATAAATGAAGTATTGACCTACAATTATCGGCTAGGCATCACTTTCTGTCTGCAGCATTTAACATGAAATCATTACAATATAATACATATGTAATAATTGTATGGCTATCTTTGTCTGAAATGGTATAAGGTTCCTGCCCACGCAGGGGGTTGGACTAGAAGACCTACAAGGTCCCTTCCAACTCTGCTATTGTATTGTATTGTATTGTATGCCTCCCACAAAAGTTATTCTTATTGCTGCTATCTAATTGTGCTGTGTTTATGTCTTGCAACTACAGTGGTGCAGAATAAATGTGTCTTCCCAATCTTGGACTCCTGGTTGTAGTCTTTTAATTTGTTCATCAATTATTGTTTATTGAGATAATGCCATTCTTCTTGTTGTGCCCAAGGCCTTCTCTACTTTGAAGGCCATTAAAAACCTGGTTGGCTTTGTTAAGATGAATCATTGGGCCAAGTCGTAAAAATTTTGTGACTCTGATTGAACTCCAATTGGCTTTTTTACATGCATTACACATACTACACACATGAAAAACAGAAGGCTTTGATCTTAATGTTGTAACCTCACCTGGATTTGTTTTAATTTGCACACCAGCACAGTTGACATTCTTAGTTTTGCCTATTTTTAAATGAATGTATGTCCATTACAACTGTATAAATGGAAGCTTATACAATAAGATGGCTTTTATTTTAAATGTTCATCACAGACATTTTTTTGGTCAGTTCTGTTGCCTATATTTTTGTCATGTGAAGTAATTGAGGGAGGCTTTCCCTCCAAAGATGTTGTAAATAAATGCATTTTTAGCAATCACCAAATGGAAATGCACAGGAACATAATACATCGTTTCAATAAATATGAGGATCTTAAAAGATTTTTTTTTTAAACTCTTATGCAAATTTTGGGAAGGTTTTCTATGATAAGTTCAAATTGAATTCTTCATCCTTTTTTATGTACATATAATCAGTGGAGCTTAATCCTGAAAGGATCTTATACATTTTTAATATCAATTCTTTTTCTGGTGCTTTCTCAGTGCCAAATAATATATTTTCCAAAAGTTGTTAATGATCTATAAATATTTATACTTCTATCCAGTCCTAATAAATAATTTTAAATTACTGGTGCTGAAAATTGGAGTTTACTCAATCTTCTGTTCCTGGAAAAAAAAATCATACAAATGGTACAGTTTCCAGTTAAATTCCTTATTCAAATCCTTGATTGTCCAAAGCCCAGTATAAAAATATTTCTAGCATTACAAACTATACAAAATATGAAACTAATATTTTGAAGATAAATTGTTGTCAGTATTAAACCCACATTTCATAATCAGTTTCCAATTTGAACTTTTTTTAAAAAAAATTGAGATTTTACATTCTGGTCCTCTATGTCAAGGGTGTCAAACTCGTGGCCCATAGACCGGATATGTCATGTGTCCGCCCCCACCTGGATATGTCATGTGCCCGCCCCCACCTGGTTTAGTGAAGGGGAAAATAGTCCCAATACATCACAACGCTGCTGTGAGGACCTGAGTTTGACACCTCTGTTCTATGTGCTACAAATAATTTGATTTACAAAATCGTGCAACATTGTATTTAAAAAGTCAATTTCTCCTTATGTATAAAGTTACTTTACAAAGATTAGAATGAGGATGTACTATATAACAGCATATGCTGATAATAATTCTTTTGAATCACATCCTACAATTCCATGCAGCAACACTCAAAGTCTTGTGTGAAATTTTCAGAGACATTCTGAAATTTTTGATGTAGCAGAAAGGGAAATTATTAATTCATAATTAAAATTGATGAATTACTATGATGCAACATTAATTAGCTTGGGATCTTCAGATGGGTTCACCGATTCCAAGCTGGCATAGCTGTGGGCTTTGTTTGTTAGAAATTATGAGTGTAGAAGCTTAATATATCCACAAGGGTATGAGAATGGGGAAATCTGATATCTCTCAAACTGCCTTCCATCATACTCCACTTATTCCACTAATTCTGTGCACTAAATCTAGAGGAGAAATAGGCTATAAGAATGAATATTCCTATCTATAAATACTTAATAAAAATGAACTGAGTTCTCTCTGAGTAAAAAGGTGGGGGGGAAATTAATATACTGTATGTAGTATCCGTTTAATTAATTACTACATAATATGGTGTCTGTTTCTTCATACAGTATATGTTTTTACAATTCTCACTGCTTCATGATTTGTAATAATGAAAAATGATATACAAGTAGATTGACTCTGAAATATCCACAATGGATAAACAGCTGTTGAAGATGACAGAATTTGCAGAGATAGCAAATTTGATTTGTTTGATTAGGGCAGGGGTCTGCAAAGTTGGCTCTTTGAAGACTGGTGGACTTCAACTCCCAGAATTCCCCAGCCAGCATGGTTGGCTGGGGAATTCTGGGAGTTGAAGTCCACTAGTCTTCAAAGAGCCAACTTTGCAGACCCCTGGATTAGGGGAAAGACAATTTGATTGTCTTTCCAGGGATTTAGAAAGGTGCAATATGGAAGGAAGAAAGCCATGATATAAACTTATAGAGAGAACCAATTGGCTTGGTTTACTTTTCATGCTAAGCCACAGGTCATGATTTATACTGAAACCGAATTCACATTCACACATAGCATAATGTGTGAAACCAAGTTTTTTTAAAGGTGTCCCACTACAGACATGGAACTGTTTCAACAGGTAATATATTGGAGGAAATCAGAGGTGATATTCAGCAGGTTCTGACCAGTTCTGGAGAACCAGTAGCAGAAATTTTGAGTAGTATGGAGAACCGGTAAATACCACTTCTGACTGGCCCCACCCCATCTATTCTCTGCCTCCTGAGTCCCAGCTGACCGGGAGGAAATGGGGATTTTAGAGTATCCTTCCCCTGATACACAGAATCATTAGTAAAAAAAAATTGAATCCCACCACTGGAGGAAATGTATGGTGGCTAACCTTCAGAAGCCAAGTCCAGTGGAGGAGAAAAAGCTATATTGATTCATTTCCAGATACCTTTTTATGAGTTTATCCAAATACATTTATAACTATCGCATTAGGTTTCTATCTTGATTTTAAATAGAGAATAATAAAGCTAATGGGACTGCTAGGTGTTTATCTGGATTGTCTCCCTCAATAGAATCAAGATCACGTGTTAATACCACTTTATAATGCCTGGGTAAGGTCACACTTGGAATACTGCATTCAGTTTTGGTCACCACGATGTAGAAAAGATGTGGAGACTCTAGAAAGAGTGCAGAGAAGAGCAACAAAGATGATTAGGGGACTGGAGGCTAAAGCATATGAAGAACGGTTGCAGGAACTGGGTATGTCTAGTTTAATGAAAAGAAGGACTAGTGGAGACATGATAGCAGTCTTCCAATATCTCAGGGGTTTCCACAAAGAAGAGGGAGTCAAGCTATTCTCCAAGACACCTGAGGGTAGAACAAGAAGCAATGGGTGGAAACTAATCAAGGAGAAAAGCAACTTAGAACTGAGGAGAAATTTCCTGACGGTTAGAACAATGAATCAGTGGAACAGCTGGCCTCCAGAAGTTGTGAATGCCCCAACACTGCAAGTCTTTAAGAAGATGTTGGATAGCCATTTGTCTGGAATGGTATAGGGTTTCCTGCCTAGGCAGGGGGTTGGACTAGAAGACCTCCAAGGTCCCTTCCAACTCTTGTCTTGTCTTGTCTTGTCTTGCTATTTGAGAAGCAAACATAACTGCAACTCTCAGGACCAAGCTTTCTATTTCCTACTGATTTATTTTTTTTTGAAAATGAACATAGCTTAGAACCCTGTAATGAGGAAATGGTTCTACATTACGTAATAATTGCTTGGCTGTTGTTATTATTACTGCAGTGTTTTAATGTGAGATTACTACTGCTGCATTTAACACGTCCTTTCATAGAATAATGGGAAAACACTGTCCCTCAAGCTGAGGCAGCAGGCTCTAAATAAATCAGCTAACAGAGGGGGAGCCATGTGAATCAACAGCTCAACAGCTTGCTTCTGACTCCAGGGAATTCAGATCAGCGGAGATGCGACTGCAACAGATGGTCTCAGTTTGATTAGTCCAGTATTTCCCAAACCTGGGTAAATTATCCAAAATTGGGCAAAAAGTTATTTTTCTTAGAGTAATGACACGTGAACCTATTACCCAATCGCAACAAGGACATTTAAATTGATTTATAGTGTTTTTACTTAAATAAGGTAATTTGGGATAATGAAGGAAAACGTTTGGAAAACACCGGATTAGTCAAATGTCCTGAATTATATCCATATGCAATGTCCCAGTGTGCTCAAGGTAGCCTGACCTATAGCAGTCACTCTTGGCTTGCTTCCAACCACCCTGCTTCCACTCCTCATGCCCTCTAAAGTGATTTCAAGCTAGCCTGCCACCATTTTCACTTCTACTGGCTTGGAAACCTTGAAAACAGGAGTGGGTTGCTGCTGGCTTACTGCCGGTTTGCTGCACGCAACATTTTGCCCGCATGTGTGCTGTTGCCGAAAAATTGTTCTGCACATGTGCAGAACATTAGAAATGGAATAAAAACCATGCCGGCAACAGCATGGGTGACCGGAGAACCAGTTTGGGGGCGTGGTCAGTCCTCTGTCTCTACGTTATGGCGACCCAGTTGCAATTTTCACTACCAGTTCACCCGAACCAGTGCGAACCGGTAGCAACCAACCTCTACTTGAGAACATGTAGAGATCAGTATGCTGGTCTCTACAAACAGATTGGCCCCATGGTGAGTGGTAGAGAATGTGAAAAACATTCTGCTTTGCTTCCTGAGTCTCCCTAAACCCTGGGAATCATTAAAAACACACAGACAATTCATCCAAATCAGTTCACAAATAAAATTGATTCCTAGTTCAGGTCTCCTCCATGTTGTTGTGAGAAGCAATGAGGTGGAAGGTCATTAAACCCCCAAGATGAAGTAATAAAATATTGGCAGTAGGGAGAGAGAGAGATACTCAAGGAGCTGGGAAATGAGGCGAATTAAAAATTCTCATCCATGAGAAAATGAGTCACCCACAAACTCTACATTGCAAAGAAAACACTAGCTTTGCTCCAGCTTCAAATGAACTATAACAGAGATAAAGAAATGTAGCTCTCAAAATCAGGTTCCTTTTTCAAAAATGTTATTTCAAATTTTAAAGGTATTCCCAAAACTGACCAGAAATATACATTAGCCAAAGAAATAAGCTAAATAATTATTAAATTATATCACCAAAACAAAGAAAAATATTCCTACTGTATTTTTGCCATGAACTGGCTGACAGGAAAATCTAAAGTTAATTATAAGCAAACAAAAAGCTTCCAGATACTCCCATATAACACCTCTCCTGCGCGAGCTGCACTGGCTGCCTGTGGCTTTCGGGTGCGCCTCAAGGTTTTGACGACCATCTTTAAAGCGCTCCATGGCTCGGGACCTAGTTATATGCGAGACCGTCTCCTGCCCCATACATCCCTTCGTCCGATCCGCTCCCACAGAGAGGGCCTTCTCAGGGTGCCGTTGGCTGGGCAATGCCGGTTGGCGACACCCAGGGGAAGGCCCTACCCTTTGGAACGACTTACCCCCTGAACTACGTACCATCTCAGACCTCCGCCTCTTCCGCCAGTGTCTTAAGACACACCTTTTCCATCAAGCCGGCCTAGCGTAACCTCCCGCTGTGACTGCTCCTAGATAGTTTTAATTTGGGGGATTTTATATTATTTTAGCGCAGGCTTTGGATTTAATAGTTTTTTAAAATTTTGTACGTTGTTATATTTGTTATGTTTTTAAATTTCCTGTGCGCCGCCCTGAGTCCTTTTTGGAGAAGGCCGGGGTATAAATTTGGAAAAAAACCCAATAATAATAAAAATGGACATGTACATATATACTTGTTGAGTTCCGGTGAGAATGAAAACAGTCATATAATGCTTTCTTTGAAGCGGTAAGCCACAAAAATATCATAGGAGAATATGTGAATATATGTCTCTCCCTGTATGCATATCTCCTCAGATGGTAGGAAGTAAAGAATTATGGAACCTCTTGCCTGAGAGCTATGTCAATTCTCCAAATGACTCTAGCTGAAGTTATATTTTCCTTGCTTTGTTTCTTAGTTGCCATGCTTATGGGGGGGAAGGGGAGTTACGGAATGTAGAAAGTTTTCCTCCAATGTGCCAGGCATAACAACAAGAAGGCTCCTGAGAACCAAAGCCAGATCAACAAGCCCTAGCAATGGCAGGAGGGAATGCTGAGGTTCATCACCTGCTTAGCTGGCTAACATGACCTGTGACACGAGCGGGGTGGCCAATATCTATTCTTTAATTATACCAAAGCGTGGGAATTATTCAGTGTTGGTTTCACATTTGGACATGATGATATGATGTACCCAATAAACAGTATTTTTGAGAAAGAAACGGCCTCAGATTGGGAGCGCTACTGAGAACCATGACATTCTAATCCATTAAAAGAAATTGATATATAAAGAATAAAAAATTAAAAAAAAACTTGGTAGAAAAAAAAACCCAGCTAGGCAGCAGCAGCAAGATTGTCATCAAACTCAAAATCAATATGATTACAATACCATTAAAATAAAATGTAAAAAAGATTTTGCATAAAATAAAAATGTTCACCTAGTGACAAAATTATGGTGATGTGGGTGCCAGTGGAACTTTGGGGAACACATTGCATAAATAGGATACAATAAGACAATAAGGGTCTTATTGTCTTTTGACCAACGACATAAGCGCTTGGTCTTATTTTCGGGGAGGTCTTATTATATTTGAGGTGCAGGTGGGGACGAGTGTGGTCACCTCATGGCTGCTGCTGTGTTGCATTATTTCTGGATAGGGCTTATTTTCAGGGGAGGGCTTATTTTAGTGCATGCGCTCAAAAGCCCAATTGGGTTTATTATCCAGGGAGATCTTATTTTCAGGAAAACAGGGTACCACGCCAGAAGATACACTTGCAAAGCAAAATCTCATCTCTTTTGGTAAGAGAAGCTGAAGGAAAGCTTTGTTGAAAGAGTCTAAGATCCAGAGACATGTGGGAAAAGACACTTCTTTAGATCTTTAAAAAGGAACATTATTGGACAATCACTTGTCTGAAATAGTATAGGGTTCCTGTTTGAGCAGGGTGCTAGAGTCCTCCAAGGACTCTTCCAGCTCTATTCTGACTGATTGGTGAATTTACATAATCTATATTGGTTCCCATTCAACCAGTAGCCCAAAATAAAAGTTAATAATTACGTTATTCTTCAATCTATTCAGTTTTCCTTTAAGATAGTTGACATAATATGCATAATGATATTTAATTCCTAAGCAAAGATAATTGGGAAACTAAGAAGGTAGAGAAGAATGGTTGGTGATGTGAGAGAATTCTAAATTTGATTATTCCAAAGTCTGGACTTGATTTGCAAAAGTCTAATCAGATACATATTTTCTTGACCTTTTAAAAGGTCAAATATTGTATACCACTGAAAGTTACATACAAACAGCAATACAGAATTTATGAAATTCTTTTATAAATTTATAAAACTATTTATGTTAGGATAATTTGCTCTAAGAGCAAGGAAAATCATATTCCAAAGAATAAAAGAAGGGCTATTTCCACTTTTGTAATGATTCTTGGGCAATTTACTGTAACAGGTTTACAAAAGGTGAGAATGCATAGTAGGATTCTAATGGGAAGGAAAAATAAATGTGGAATAAAAGCACCGAATATCATAATAAAGCAGACAGAAGTTTTAACAATTCACACATATTCAAATGATTTATCATTACTTTCTTCTTTGGGATCAAAGGGCATAGAAGAATTCTAGACTCCACACCCATCCTTCTATCAAAAATACTATATTTTGGATATAACATAGGTTTATGCATCAGGATCACCTACATCTGGTGTAGATTAGTTTTATCTTGAATACTGCAATAATTGCTCCTAGACATTTGATTAAAAAAACAATATTAGTTAAGCATCATTAAGTTATTGATCTCGTTTCACTTCAGAGTTTTGAAAGATTTTCCCCCACTAGTTTCATGTTGTGCTAATATCATATTCAGTGATATATATCACACATTTTCCAAGAACTCAGCTTTCATTAATGACCACATTAGATATGAGGTAGCTGAAGGGAAAAGAAACATGAAACATTAACCAAGACATCTGATTTTGTTGTTCAAGTAATTTCAATAAATAGCATGATCTATTGTTGTGAGGTCACCTGACCACATTCAGTCTGCGGATACAGGTTGTTTAGTAAAGCAGTGTAGGTACATATTCAGACATACCCAAAATTAAATGGGCCAAGAAAAATCTTTAATACATATCGTTGTCACTGTTCTGCTGCACTTGATAAAATGAAAATAATCGGAATGGGACCACTCACCAATGTCAACTCACTGCAGGACAAATTAATGTTACATAACTGTAATATTATTAATAATAACAGTATTAATTATATGACTAATAATATTAGAAAACAGGTCTAGAATACAGTTATCTCACATTGTTGTCCCATGGTGAGGTCCCTGCGATGAGTTGTCCCGCAGCGAGTTTGTCATGGCGAGTTGGCTGCGGCAACTTATCCCAGACCAAAAAATAATGACCACTTCTCGTATTCATCAGAAAATTATTATATAGGTTTCACTAAAATATGATACATAGAGCACTGTTGCAGTTAGTGAGCTTTATTTATGCATATCATTTATATATTACAACATCTCTCAAGCTGAATACTCAAATTGTTTTATTAGGGATTTTTAGGGGTATTAGTTTTTAGATAGTCGGGGATTTTAGCTCAGGGTCTAGGTTTAATTCATTTTAAATTTGTATTATAATGTCTGTTGGTTTTTTATATATGTGTATTTTTAATTCCCTGTGTACCGCCTCGAGTCCCTCCGGGGAGAGAGAGCAGTTTACAAATTAAATTATTATTATTATTATTATTGTTGTTGTTGTTGTTGTTGTTGTTGTTATTATTATTATTATTATTATTATTAATCCAAATAAATAATAAATAATAATAATAATAATATTTCATTGGCCTAATTCAGCATGTAAAGCAGTGGAGGGTTTCAAAAAAATTTAGAACCTATTCTGTAGGTGTGGCCTGTTTTGTGGGAGTGGCTTGGTAGTCATGTGACCTTGGTGGGAGTGGCTTGGCAGTTGTGTGAGAGCAGGCATGGCCAACTTGGAAAATGTGGTGAAACTCACTTAACAACGCTCTTGCTTAGCAACCAAAATTTGGACTCAATTGTGGTCATAAATTCCCCTCCTTACTTCTCTTTCAGAAGAGTCCTGTTTTCAAGCTGCTTGTAAAGGGGCAGAAGAGGAAGGGGCAGAGGGAGGCTTCTCAAGAGAAGGAGGGGGGAAGCCCATGCTGGATTGGACTACAGCACTGCTCTGGGCTCCTGAAAGGCCTATCTCTGCCCCTTCCTCCTCTTTCACAAGCAGCTTGAAAACAGGGCTCTTCTCAAAGAGAAGGAAGGAATGGGGGAAGCACATGCTGGATTGGGCTTCAGCACTTCTCTGACTCCTGAAAAGAGCTCCGTTTTCAAACTGCTTGTGAAAGAGGAGGAAGGGGCAGAAAGAGGCTTTTCAGGAGCCCAGAGCAGCACTGAAGCCAAGGGAGTGAGTGTCCCGGTACTGGGGCTCTAGAAGAACGGGTACTAGGAGGAACACTAAATTTCACCAACCAGTATGCCTGTACCGGTGTGTACCGGCTGAAACCCACCCCTGATGTAAAGAGGAATAAATGGCACAAGTGGGGCACACCATATGTGATAGTGCTGTTGAGTGCTTTGCTTTTATGGCCTCAAGGGAAAACAATAACAGGAAGTTTACCAAGGCTTTGACGAACAGTCATATGTGGTTAATAGGTTGAATTCAGCTTGGGAGGAGAAAATCCAAGTAGGTTTGCTCTAAAGGAAATCATTTCTGAGGACTTAAAAAGTCTTCACAATCTTAATGAGCAACATCTAGTGATTTCTCTAGATCATCTAACCAATTTCATTGTAATTTTAGTACAATGACAATAAAGATTATTATTATTTATTATTATTTGTCCACTTTAATTCACAGTGTCTTTCTAGGCCAAAGAAGCCTAGTTAGCCCTGGAAAATATGAACTCCAACTCACAGTTGAAAAGTAAATATTGATCACTATTATTTGGATCAAATTAAGCTGGTGAGATCTAACCATTGACTCTATCACCACGTAGAGGGTGTTTCTTTGACTTATGAACCTTCAGCTACAGTACATTGGATTCAGGAAGAGTCACACCTCCCTGCCTTTGAGTTTTGCTTAGAGATTCAGCAGTGACTGATTGCTTTGGAATGTGACTGTTTTTAAGAACTTACAAATGATGCTTCAAATTATTTAGTAATTGATTTACCTTTATTTTACCTTTACTTTATCTCTCACCCTAATATCCTGCCATTTCATTTCAGAATAGATTGCTTCCAAATAACTGCCTGTTTGTTTCTGTGTTTTCTTCTGCGGTTCTCCTGCTTGCTTTTTTTAACAATTTCATGGTGAAAAATGAATTTTTTGGGGTCATTTCTTCTCCAATCAAGAAATGAACAGAAGCAAAATTTCTTCATGGTGGAATGAAACAGAAACAAAAGCCTAGAATAGCAAAAACTGATCTATGTCAAGTAATTTCCACCTTTATCATGCAAGAAACAGACCAATCTGTTTCAATGGAAATACTATACGTATAGATCCTACACAGAAAAATAATGTTGTGCTATGGAATTCATTCCATGCAGTTGTTAATCATTTATGTTTAAACTAATTTAAGTTAGTTTCATTTCCAAGGTGATACAGGAATGGGTTACGTAGTTGCAGACAAGTCATTTTGTACTTGGGAAGGTGGTTATTTTAAGTCAGTATATTTTTGCACTACATTGTCTATTTTACATTAAATTCATATCTTTAAGCATATGTTAAGCTTGTCTACAGTTAAAACTATATTGTATTACAGCTTGGTATCTAACTAATTATATAATAAAATAACTAACTAGGTGATTGTTTATGCAGTCTATTGGTTTGGGACATTTAACACTGCCTTTCACTGGGAGTTAATGCAATTTTCACTGTTTTTCAATGAAATCAATGAACTTAAAAGAGCTTATTTTGATTGCAATATGCCCAATGTTATTTACTCAAACCTTATTTATCTGTATTTTCTGTAGATAATAATAGAATGACTATACACCATACTTGCCATTAAAAGTGACAAAATTAGTGGACCATAGGAATGCTGTCGATATAATTTACTTGGACTTCAGTAAGGCATTTGATAAAGTAGACCATAACCTACTATTAGATAAAGTAGAAAAATGTGGGTTAGACAGCATCACCATCAGATGGATTCGCAACTGGCTGATCAACCGCATTCAACGTGTAGTCCTCAATGGAACTGCATCTACATGGAAGGAAGTATGCAGTGGAGTACCCCAAGGCTCTGTTTTAGGCCCAGTACTCTTCAACATCTTCATCAATGATTTGGATGAGGGGATAAATGGGGAACTCATCAAATTTGCAGACGACACCAAGCTGGCAGGAATAGCCAACACTCCAGAAGATAGGCTTAAGATACAGAAGGATCTTGGGCACTATCTAACAAAATGAAATTCAATTGTGAAAAAAGTAAGGTTCTACATTTAGGCAAGAAAAACAAAATGCACAGGTACCTTGCTCAATAGTAGCAACTGTGAGAGGGATCTTGGAATCCTAATGGACAACCATTTAAATATGAGCCAGCAGTGTGCAGCAGCTGCCAAAAAAAGCCAACACAGTTCTAGGCTGCATCAACAGAGGAATAGAATCTAGATCACGTGAAATGTTAATGCCACTGTATAGTGCCTTGGTAAGGCCACACTTGGAATACTGCATACAGTTTTGGTCGCCACGATGTAGAAAAGACGTGGAGACTCTGGAAAGAATGCAGAGAAGAGCAACCAAGATGATTAGGGGACTGGAGGCGAAAACATATGAAGAACGGCTGCAGGAACTGGGTATGTCTAGTTTGATGAAGAGAAGGACCAGGGGAGACATGATAGCAGTGTTCTGATATCTCAGAGGGTGCCACAAAGAAGAGGGAGTCAAACTATTCTCCAAGGCACCTGGGGGCAGGACAAGAAGCAATGGATGGAAACTAATCAAGGAGAGAAGCAACTTAGAACTAAGGAGAAATTTCCTGACAGTTAAAACAAATAACCTCTGGAACAGCTTGCCTCCAGAAGTTGTGAATGCCCCAACCCTGGAAGTCTTTAAGAAGATGTTAGATAGCCATTTGTCTGAAATGGTATAAGGCTCCTGCCCACGCAGGGGGTTGGACTAGAAGACCTACAAGGTCCCTTCCAACTCTGCTATTGTATTGTATTGTATTGTATTAAAATAAATGGATTTAAGCATGAAGGTGAATGAATTGAGTTGTGACTAATGGCAGAGATTTACCTAGCCATAAATATCCAGCAAAAGTTAATGAACCTAACTTGCACTCTATTTTTTTTTTCTGTTTTCAGTTTGGCCTAGGAAAAAATAGAGTAAGAATCAGGTTCTTTCTTTGCAAGCTACCCTGCTGTACATGCAGAAAGAAATATCTAGAATTTCGATGTATCTCAGATTGAAATATTTCACACTAACAGAGCAACTTGTCCAATGGCTCAGTGGGTTCTTTAAAGTCATTCTTTGCCTGAAGATGTTGGTAATATCATTCCAGTAAATAACCACAAAGCAAAGAACCAGGAGGAGAAACTGCAAATTCAATGAAAATTAATTTCTTGGGACAGGTAAATAAACTTTTCATCTTTGTGACTTAATCCATCCAAAACTGTACCCATGCTACCTTACCCCATAAATGCTCCAGTTTCAAACCTGTATCAGAAAGGTCTGTGGAGATTCTCAATCATCCAGTTCATAGTTATCCTAAAGGTGTTTTTCCAAAAGGCAACTGGACTTTCTTGCTTTTTTTCCCTTTGTAAATGTTACGCTTCTTATCCAAGAACTGAAGAAGCTTCTTGGATGAGAATGGAAACATTTTCAAAGAGAAAAGCCAAGAAAGTTCAGTTGCCTTTTGGAAAAAGCACTTTTGGGACTGTATCAAAAAGCTCAAGGCGTTTCACCATCCATAGGAATTCCATTGCATGGAATCGTTTGTGGAAAGTTTAGGAGTAGAACTCAATTTTCCATCTCATAGAGCAATTAACGGTAGATCCTTGCATGTTAGACAGGACAGGTGTTTTAAAGCACATGGGAACACAAATAAAACACCCTTGTGTAACTCTTTCAAGATTCTTTACTGAAATTTTGTTAACTGCTTTTTCCAGAAAGACTCAGATCCAAAGCATTGTACAGCATTGATCACCGTAGCCAAGGGCCCTGGTAAATCCAACTAGAAATACCCCAAATGTATTAACTTATTTTCATTAATTTGCTTATTTCTCATATGTATATCTCACTGTCCTTCCTGGAGCTCAAGACAGATACTTGCGAGCGAGTAGCTGGCTATATAAATTCTCTAAAATAAAATCAATCAATAAATTTTTCCACCTCTCTTTTATCCTCCCGACAGGTCAAGGGTGACTTTGGATCTGGCTTTCCTCAGCCCAGTTCCAAAACTCAAACTCTTCTACCTGTACATTTGCTGTCAGAACTGTAGCAACTCTTCATGCACTAATTTATTTAGCATATTTCCAGACGGCCTTTCATCATAGAAGACTCTGGGGTTCTGCTCAGTGTAAACAATATATCTCTCAATCTCTCAATCTCATCAGTTAATCTCCCTCTCCCACACCATCCAAATTAAAGGACATCGAGCTTTTTCCCTTTCAAGGAGGCATGGCAAAATTTCATTCCATCAAGACCTTTTTTTCCTGTGGGAATTCATGAAAATTCATTCCAGTGGAAATTCATTCTAGTAATAAAATGTATATATGTTTGCTCTTTCCTGCCTTTTGTATTACAACCCAATTGGCACTGAGCTGTAAGATGAGTTGATTCCTTGTCTCTTAGTATAAAACTTGTCCGCACACAGCAGAACGATCCTCAGGGAGAAATCAATAATAGTTAGCTGAGGCCAATTGATTTACACCATGTCTCTAAAGCAGGTTCCCCTATCCAATGGGTTGAATGGAGGCTGGTATACTGTTTGGGATGTTGTTGTGATTTGGGTTGAGATTTTTTTTAAAGAGAATTGGCTAGTTGGGAATATTATACCTTTGAAAACACTATGATGCTGTAGGTATCCCTCCTTCCCCAGACTAAAATATTCTTTATTCTTAATATTAAAAAGAGAAAGGACACAATATTTCCCCAAAGGAGAACTGGAGAAAAACCTTAACAAAGGTAGAAAGCAGCCACCCCCTTTCCTACCATAGGAAAACAGCTTCAACTAAGAAGCCTGCAGATTTTGTATCCTGTCAGAAAGACTGGACCAATCTATTCATAAACAAAACACTTTCAGCCCCAGCTCCAGCTGATGGGATTAAGAATTTACATTCCCACACCCAAATTCCAAGGACAGAACATGGCTTTTAGGACATAATAAGATTAACCCATCACTATTAAAATAGTCAAAGACACAAGGCTCACTACTTTGCACAACTCTCTGGAGCACCTCAATCACAAAACCCCAGAAACCCTATAAAGATTCATCCACTCACTCAGCCATTTTGTCAGCCACCCCAGAAACACCGCTACTGTCACTGAAGTTTCTGGAAACCAAATAAACCTTCTTTCCTTACAGACAGCTTCCATTTTATTTCCAGTGCCTTTCTCCCAGCTTGGAACTGGACCAGAGTTTTCTTCTTACAATACCCAAAGGGCAAGAAAGAGGATTGAATGCTCATTTTCTAAGTACAGTAAGCATTCAAGTTAGCTTTCTGCTTGTGACCCTGACACTCATGGCTCAAGAAGCAAAGAGTTCAAGATGATGACTTGGCCTAACTCAACTCCAATTAACTCACAGAATCATAGAGTTGGAAGGAATTGTAAAAGTCATCTAATCCAGCTTTTGGCTCAGTTCAATGTAATGAATTATCTGAGGGTTTCCTTCAAAACTGTAGAAAATACTAATGTTTTAATGGCTGAAGAATTATCCACCCAGTTCTTTAACCACCCATGTTCTTAAAAATCTTTTCAACTTTGTCTGTCTTAAAACAAAGGTAAAATCTATGAGCACAGAAATTTTGGGTTGTTCAAACTGAATCATTTTGGCTGGTTCTAAAGGAAGGACATGCATAACATTCATAGCATTTTCACAGCCTAATAATTTTGCAGTCAAAGGCAAAGCTGGCAGATAATTCCAAATTAGAAACTCTTTTAAGTATCAAAGGCACAAACATGAACTGGCCATCAACATCTAAATAATGTACTATCTTACTTTTCTTCATTGGAACGAAATATCAGTCCACCACATCTTCCAAAAGAATGCCAGAATTCAGCTTCAAAGCTGGCAGTGATGTTTGCTGCTCTTTAGTAAAACTAAAAAAAAAAAGCATGAAAAGCACATACACAGCAAATGCTAAAACCTCTGAAGTCAGTAAATCAAAAGCCTCCATCAAGCTGCAGTAAAACTAACAAAAGGAATTATATTAACTTAATCATGGGTCGTAGCTGGGGCTCAATATGTCTTGATTAGAACCAAAAACTGTCCCAATCATTTTTAAGGGATAAATATTAAGTTTCATGATTCACAAATAACAAATCCATCTCTGCAGCACAAATCAACATTGGAAAGAATATGAAGTTTTGAAATATAATTTTAAAACAAAAACACCACTTTGGGGGCAGGCTGGCACATTGGAAATTTCAGGAACCTGTAATGGATGCTGTTAAAAATTACTGTCGTGGAATGGTTATCTGGTCACAGAGTGGCTGTCATGTTTGGTGTGTGATTAGTCACCAACACTCATTTACAAGAAAGCAACTGTTGAGTGTTTTCTCCATTAATCTCTATAGTTCTGTTCCTTAGTTCTTTCATCTTGGCTGTCTTTCACCTTCCTTCTGAGCAGGCCACATTTGCTTCTAGACAGAGCCTGTAACTATACAATTTGTATTTTGTGAAAAAGGATGTGGAGCATCTCTGAATTCTAGAGCTACTCTTGTAGCAAATTGGAGAAAGCATTTTTTGGCTAGGTAGATTTATGGTTGTGACTTTAAATCAGTTTTAGCTACATTGCCAAGTACAGTAATAGTTCTTTTCCTGCAAATAGTTTATACATTCTTATTATCTCAATATGTCCTTCATATAAGAGTTTCTTTTTCTAATTTTTTCCCTTATGTTTACTTAAATCTTCTTAAAGTTCTAGAAAGCTGAACATAAAATATTTGGTATGTTGCTATCATCTACATACTGTAGTGAATGCTCTGTTCCTAAATTTGAACTGTTGTATAAAACCTGCATAATCTTGGGCTGTGAGTAAGATGGAGAATATGTTTGAGATACTTCTCCATATGTCTTTCAGTCTGTAACAATACTTTACAAATAGCAACTTTTACCAAGGTTCCATTAAGATTTATGTAAAGCAACTGCCTCTTTCTTCAAGATTTAATTCACGATATTCCTATATGTGGGAAATATTGGCTTATTGCCTAGATGAAGGTATCTAAGCCTGAAATCTTTAAAGTACAATTCTTCTATATCCATCAATCAATGCCAATTATAGTGAGTGGCTGGACAGGAAGCTAACACAGAGAGTAAAGTGCCTGGAGGAGTTTGTGTTCATGAATCACTTTACCTGAATATGATCTTTTTTCCCTCTGAGAAGAAAGATGAAAAAGCTAACAGGAAAACTTTATAACAGAATATTTATTTATAGCTGTATATAGAATAACAGTTGGAAGGGACTTGGAGGTTTTCCAATCCAACCCCCAGCTCAGGCAGGAAACCCTATACCATTTCAAACAAATGGTTGTCCAATCTCTTCTTAAAAAATCCGAGTGTTGGAACATTCATAACTTCTGGAGACAAGTTGTTCCACTGATTAATTGTTCTGTCAGGAAATTTCTCTTTAGTTCTAGGTTGCTTCTCTCTTTGATTAGTTTCCATCCATTGCTTCTTGCCCTGCTTCCAGGTGCTATGGAGAATAGCTTATCTCCCTCTTCTTTATGGCAGCTTCTTAGATATTGGAACACTTCTATCATGTCACCACTAGTCTTTCTTTTCATCAGACTAGACATATCCAAATCCAGCAATGGTTCTTTACATGTTTTAGCCTCCAGTCCCCTAATCATCTTTGCTGCTCTTCTCTGCACTCTTTCTAGAGTTTTGACGTGTTTTTTAAATCGTGAAGATCAAAATTGTTCCAACCCCCCCCCCCAAAAAATTTCTTCACGTAAGAAAGCCATTAGGTGTTATTTCCATCTACAAATTCTGAAGTTGTTCTTTTCTTTCTGATTTTATATTGGTTCACTAGTTGTTCCCGCCACGCGTTGCTGTGGCCAAATTTGGTTAAATTAAAACATTTCCCCACATAGACCCTCTCAGTGACCCCCTTCCTTCTCTGCCTCGGTTTTCCCTCCCTCTCTCTCCCCTCCCTCTCTTACCCTACCTACCTACCTACCTACCTACCTACCTACCTACCTACCTACTGTATTTCTCCCCCCTCTCTCTATCCCTCTACCTATCTACTTACCTACTGTATTTTCCCTCTCTCCCTGTCTTACGTACCTATTTACCTACCTACCTACTGTATTTTTCCTTCTCTCTCTCTCCCTACCTACCTACTGTATTTCTCCCTCTCCCTCTATCTCTCTCTCTACCTACCTACCTACTGTATTTCTCCCTCTCCCTCTCTCCACCTACCTACCTACCGTATTTTCCCCTCTCTCTCTCCCTACCTAGTGTATTTCCCCCCTTCTCTCTATCTCTCTACCTATCTACCTAGTGTATTTTTCCCATTCTCTCTCCCTACCTACCTACCTGCCTACCTACTGTATTCCTCCCTCTATCCCTCTACCTACCTACCTACTTACCTACCTACCTACCTAGAGCGAGTGAGGAGAGAGAGGCCGCTGACTCGGCAGCGGCCTTGTTGATGGGGGAGTTGGCGGGGGGGTGGCAGCAGCAGTGGAGGAGAGGCCACTGACTCAGCAGCAGCCTTGTGGGGAGGAGTTGGTGGAGGGTGATGCGGCAGTGGCAGCGGCGAGGTGGGAGGGGCGGAATGAGGCGGGGGTGAGACAATGAGTGAGGAAAACACACAGAAGAGGTGCAGTTGTACATTTGTGTGGCATGTACCTGGCACCAGTGTACCATCCACACAATTTGTACATATCATTGGTGCTGTGCTTGTAAGGAAAGTTGTGTGAAAATTTGGGGCGATTGGTACAGTAGTTTTGGAGATTAGCGGTTTTGAACAAACTGATAGTTAACTTTTTATTTATATAGATTGAAATTAATAGTTCCAGTTTGCTCTTATAATTTTACCTAGATTATTCAATTCATGTCACCATCATTTGGTCATCACAATAGGGACCTGTAACTCATTAAGCTAAACAGTCACTAAGTTAAACCACAAGTGTGCTGGTGATCTTCCTTCCACTTTCCTTTCATTTACTGACCTGTGACTTTTTATATATAAATTATAATTTTGGTAGGGTTTTAATGTGGGTTTTAGCACGGGTTTAAATAATTTAATATATTTTAATGATGTATATTTTATTTATGGTTTTAAATAATGCCTGTGCGCTGCCCTGGGTCCTAACAAGGAGAAGGGCGGGTATAAATTCGAATAAATAAATAAATAAGTGAAGGTTGTAAAGGCAGGGACAGGCCATAGAGCTATTTCATTGTGCATGCAAATAGTCACTGTATAAAGCAGTTGCTAAACAAGGACTATCTATAATGCTTAATAGTTTGGATGGTCTATTGCTCTGTATTGAAAGTTTTCATAATGTCTTATCTAACAATTTGTTATAATTCCATACGCATTTACAGAAAAGTGCACCATCACACATCCTGGAGGTTTTGGTGTGCCGGGAACATCTCTACTTAAATAATAATAATAATAATGTCTTGCTTTCTTTTTATTTTTTTTTATCCAAACACCTCTCTATTACAGGCTGAAACAAGCTAAAATAATATCAGTAGATTGTCAAAATAGTATAGAATAGCACTCACCTATTCAAACTGGTAGCACATTTCTACATCAAAAGATTTCAAAAATAACTCTGTACTATATCTGTCAGGAACTAGAGAGGAGCTGAGGCAGTTTCCGCATAAATTCCTTTGTGTATTTTTCCTAATATTACTGATTACTAATTCATTGCTCATATTTCACAGCTAGTCCAAGTGTGATAACCTGAGAAAACAGTATTTTCTTTGCTGAATCAAGCAATATTCCTGTGTGCAATATTATTATCAATATAGACAGTCTGTGCATTATTTTCTCTCCCTTTCTGGACTCCGCTATTTAATAAACATATGGGATATGATTACAAAATATTAAGGAAAATAAATAAACATATCTGGAAGGTAGTATGTTAGGAAGACTGAGCTATGGGGTTATACTACAAAGAGAGATCTACTGCTGTATATTATTCTACATTCCTTGTGAGTGGTATACAAATCCATGCAATAAACACACAAATAAGCATATTTTGAATTTATTTATTTACGCATTTATATTAAGACTTGCTTTTCTAACAAAGCCACTCAATATGGTTTTGCATGTTACAAATATATGAATAAATACAATCTGATTCTGTCCAATCTTTGTCCAGAATGATTTCAGGACACTAGTGGCCTAAGAACCAAAATGACCACAAAGCAGGTCATCCCTAGACCTTGGCTACCGATTCCCACCTCTAGCTACCAATGAAGCTTTTATAACCCTGAGTGACCAAGAAAAGATCACCATACTTGAAGCTCATCCCCTAATCCAAGTGATAGTGATTCATTGCTAATTACTAAGAGGATTTAGAATAACAGAAGTAGAAGGGAGCTTGGAGATCTTCTAGTCCAACCCCCTGCTTAGGCAGGAAACCCTATACCATTTCAGACAAATGGTTCTCCAATCTCTTCTTCAAAACTTCCAGTGTTGGAAGATTTACAACTTCTGGAGGCAAGTTGTTCCACTGATTAATTGTTCTGTCTTGTTCTAAGAAGAAGAAAAGGGTTATGATTGCAGAGCTCCTCTTTTTAAGAGCTCCATTTGTCATTCATCTCGATGGGTATCTTCCAGGTGCCCAAATCCAGGAAATAACAGAAAGACTAACAAACAGACCTGATACTCAAAGACCCCTCCTACTTATCCATGTGGGCACAAAAGACCCTGTAAGGCATCACCTCCAACATATCAGGAGTGACTTTAGGATATAAGAAGGATATCAGGGTCAGATAGTCTTCTCAGCAATACCTCCCACTGAAGGCAAAAATCCAGCAATGGAGAACATTTTTCTAAAGTGATTTTGGGGTTCCGGTGATGGAACCTGCAAACAAGGAATGGAATTTTCAGGAATGGTTCAAACTAGAAGGAATAGAGACTGCTTTGCAAAGCTGGAACTACATCTGGAAGATGGCTGGTTAACCAGAGGACCACTGATGAGTAACACATTGTCAGCTAATGAACTGAAATTAGTAGCAAAGCAAAAATCCCATATATTTTGGAAATTACTTGTTTGCATAGAAACAAGGACTAAGGGGAAAAGGAGATTGAACACAGGGAGTCTATTCCTGTCAGAGTGTGCACTGAATGATTACTATTTTGAGACAACCCAGGAGCAAAATACAGTACACAGAGGTTTTGTCTTTCGAAACCTCTGTGGTTTTGTATACAAGACTTATATATACAAACATACATATGTTAGGCAAATACCAGGCAATCAATCTTCTAGACTACATGAGGAACCACAATGGAGATAGAACAAAGGAGAGAGAGATACGCCCTCTCATGGCCTCCTTTATATAGACAGCTTCTTAAAGTGGCAATAACTACTGCTGACTCATCCTCATTTCATCATCTTAAATTACAGCCTTACATTGGCTGGTCAGTTTTAAAACATCATTACCCTGACAATTCCATTATCTTGAAGTTAGGGCATGATGCATAAAATATGAGCAACAACGCAGAAGCAAATATATGATAGGAATTACCCCATAATTGGTTTGTCTCATGGGCCTTCTAGGGTACCAGAGGTACTTGGGGTAACTCCTCTTGGTTCAACCAAGCCCATTGCTACAGTTTAGGAGGAACAAGCAACAGCAGCTGGGGATCAAATCATGACTATGTGGACTCCCTCTGTGAGCAGATCCTGGCTGACCTGTTTTCAGAGGAACTTTGGGAAATGAAGGATCATAAAAGATGCCTAGAGTTCTACTGAATGTAAACAAAGAATTGGATTGAGTATATTAAGAATTAGGGCTTACTTTATGGGATAAAGTCAGTGAAACGTATCTATTTCTCTGCTTTTTTTGAGTTCTCCTGTTTTGAGTGACATCATTTCTACTGGGTAAATAGGATTTTGGAGAAACCTTCCAGGCTGTTGCATTATGTCTGGCATCTGTCAGATAAAGTTGCTTGGATTCATTTGATCTCCAGCTGTGCTAGTCCTGTAGAGGTGACTGCGACCCAGTTGTGTCCAATTATCTGGCTTGAGTTTGATCCAGTGATATCCCAAAATGTCGGCAGGATGCTTGGGAATAAGAATTTTGATATCTGTAGGTTAGCTCCATATCGAACCTTGCTTGTCAAAGCTTTCCAGAAGTTGATATGTAACTGGTTCCTTACAATGTTGAATGCCTCTGTATAGGAGGGGATGGCATCATTTGCCTTAAAAACAGTTCTCAAGAAAGTCTTCCCTGCATCCAGCAGTACTGAACAATCCATATAGCAACCTTCCTTTATGGTTGGAAAGGAAGAAAATGAAAGGCTTGCAACTCCCAAAGGTTTGAAAAGAAGTGGATTATCTGGACCTCTTGAAGTTTCAGGCCAAGTTTACCCTTATGAATAATCCCTGGTGGGAGTAGGATGGGAGTAGTATATTCATGCTGGCCCTCCTTTATCTCTCAGTGGATTTCAGTGCCATCAATTATGCCCCCCTTATGTCCTCCTGGATGCCCGGCTGTCCATGGAAGATCAAGTGACAGCCGTGGCCAGGAGGGCGTTTTACCAGGTTCGCCTGGTTCGCCAGTTGCGCCCCCTATTGGATCGGGACGCCCTTCGCACAGTCACCCATGCTCTCGTGACATCCCAACTGGACTATTGTAACTCTCTCTACATGGGGCTCCCCTTGAGGTGCACCCGAAGACTTCAGCTGGTCCAGAATGCAGCCGCGCGAGCAATAATGGGTACCGCAAGGTATACCCATGTAACACCTCTCTTGCGCGAGCTGCACTGGCTACCTGTCGTCTTTCGGGTGCGCTTCAAGGTGTTAGTTCTCATCTTTAAAGCGCTCCATGGCTCGGGACCTAGCTATCTGCAGGATCGGATTCTGCCCCATACATCCTCCCGGCCGATTCGCTCCCACAGAGAGGGACTGCTCCGGGTGCCGTCCACTAGACTTTGTCAGCGGGCGACACCCAGGGGAAGGGCCTTCTCTGTGGCGGGCCCAGCCCTCTGGAACGACCTTCCCCCCGACATTAGAACAACTATGGACCTCCGCTCCTTCCGTCAGAAATTAAAAACTCACTTTTTCTGCTTGGCCGGCCTAGGTTAGTCTCTGCCCAGGGATTAGGGATTGTTAATTTTAAATGGGAATTTTAGTGCAGGGATAGTTAAATTTAATTTGTTTTTATTGTATTTATTGTATTCATGTATATATTTTATGCTGTTTTATTCCTCCCTGTACACCGCTCCGAGTCCCCTAGGGGAGAGGACGCGGTTATACAAATAAATATTCGATTCGATATTCGATTTGATGTGATTCTTCAGGATTGACTGAAAGGGTTGAGAGTTGTGGTGAGGCCACAGTTGTCCTCCTTCCTCTCAGGTCTGTTCCAGTCAGTATTGGTAGAAGAGGAGAGATCTAACCTTAGACCTCAGATCTATGGCATTCTAGAGGTTGGCTTCTCTTCCTGCTCCTAGTTAACATGCACTTGAAACTGCTTGGTGAGGTCATCCATAGGCATAGGGTGAAGTAAATTTCAGGATACAGACATCACTGTTGCAGGCCACCCAAATAATGTGATTAAAATATTTTCCCAATTCCTGAAGAGTATCCAGGTCTTTCCTCAGTCTTGATAACACTGAGTAGCTGTGGTTTTTAGGATGAGGGAGAGGGGAGGAACTGATTAGCTTAAATTAAGTGTATTCTTTTAAATTCTGGATTCCCTTCCATATGAATAAGTATAGTACTAACCAATTTTGTTGTAAACATAATGACAATAAAGATGATGATGATGATTAGATAACACAATGGAATTTTGGTAGACTGTGGACAATTGCTTAAGAGAGTACCTATCTATTGAGATTTTCAATAATCCAGATCATGGTTGTCCCAAAGATGCTTTTCCAAAAGGCAATTAGACTTTCTTGGTTTTTTTTTCCTTTTGAAAATATTTTGCTTCTGATCAAAGATGTTTCTTCAGTTGTCAAATTCTTGAATGAGAAGTGAAACATTTTCAAAGAAAAAAAACCATGAAAGTTCAATTGCCTTTTGGAAAAAGCACCTTTGGGTTAAGAGTGTATCCTTTCTTTTTCTTTTTTCCCTGATTATACTGTATTAGGAAATTGTTTTTAGAATTATAGATTAAAATCCTCTTCCTACATGCCAAGTTCCCAATAAATTATTCTTAAAAAAAAAAAAAGATCTCTTCCATTTTCTCCAGTTTGATTTTTAATGGAAGAAAAATAAAGAAGGAATTAAATTCACAAAGTATATTAGATTTAACCTCTGTACGTCCTGAGAGATGTAGGATTTAGAAACAGCTGGTCCAGAATGTTTCCCTTCCTGTGCTTTTACTTGGATTGGTTTTTATCAAGGGGTAATGCTTAAACAGCATTTATGCACCTGAAAGCTCATGGGTTTGTCTTATATAATCAAACAGACACACGCATGCCTTTCAAATGTATGACATCTTGCATTTTTATGCCATATGGCAGCTCTGATTTTCCTGTTGTTATCAACTGCTCTCCATTGCTGAAGCTGACCCCGTGGAATTTAATATGCCCCCCCCCCAATCCCACAGTTTCTGATACTGCTGAGCTACTATCAAATTATCACTTTTAGGACAGGCAGAATAATTCCTGCCCTGTCTTTGGTTATCAATTCTCTCCTACTATAATATTTTTTGAGGAGTGTGATTCCATTTAGACCAGGGGTCCCCAATCTCCGGGCCGTGGACCGATGCCGGTCCATGGCTTGATAGGAACCGGGCCGCAGGGCCGGAGAGGAGGAAGAGGGAGGAGGGGACAGCCCCTGGGCAGAGCGCACGCCAGATGCGGGAGAGCGCAGGCGCGGCTGTTCGCACCGTTGGAGGCCCTAGACGGCCGAGTGAGCCCACTCCCCCCGCGTGTGCATGCGCCACCTGTCCCCCCTGCTCCTCCTCTACGCCAGCCGGTCCGCAGAATTTTCTTGAAAATGAAACTGGTCCCTGGTGCAAAAAAGGTTGGGGACCCCTGATTTAGACTACACAGAGAATCAGGTCAAATAGGACAGAATCAGGGTTTCCACCCCCCCATCTCAAACCTGGATATTTTGACAGCCCATATAGCTCATTGACTGTGATTTATCCAGGAAGACACTTCTTTCAGCCCAAAGTGTCCAAAGTACATCAACTGAAGAAAGTGTGGTGATTGTGGAATTGTTCCTTTTTCCGTCACACCACACTTTTTGTCATTTTCTTGACAAAATCAGATTAATTTAATGAGGAGAACATGCATATTTGACTGTGAATCTGGAAATCATTACTAATTGCAAGAGCAATTTCTTGCTAATGATGCTCTAATGATTCTGTCTATTACAAGCTGTACTGCTGTCATTACAGCATTACTCATATAAATTCTCCATGGGGAGAATTTGGTCAGGCAAATGCAGATTGAATGTTCTGCAGGGAAGCAAGTAACTTCAAACTTCCAAAATAAAATGTGCAGTTTGTATTCACTGTACTACAGGGATGTCCAAACTTGGGAACTTTAAGACTTGTTGACTTCAACTCCCAGAATTTCCCAGCCAGCATAGCTGGCTGGGGAATTCTGGGAGTTGAAGTCCACAAGTCTTAAAGTTCCCAAGTTTGGACATCTCTGCTGTACTACTACAAGACAAATAACATAACCATAACTTATTTGTAGGGGGAAAGGAATATTGTTATTAATTAATAAAATGTAACAACAAGCACATACGTGTGAGGGGAACTTTTACCTTTTAAAAATAATTTTAAAGAGAAAGAGAGAATGGGAGGGTGAGGGGAGGAGGGAGAGAAGAGAGGGAGGAAGGGAGGGAGAGAGAGAGAGAGAGAAACTGAAAGGGCAGACTCAATGAACCACTAGGTCTTTTTCTGCCAGCAGTTTTCTGTTTGTTTCTGTGACACCTTCCGTTTGAACTGTCAAGTTCTGAAAGCAGGGGAAGAGAGCTTTCCACTTGAACACTCCTATAGATCAGAAGTGAGCACTGTCACCCTTTGAGATAAGCCAGGCACAGACACAGCAAAGGAACTCTCATTTATTTGTGTGTATGTGTATGATTGCATGCATAAAGTTAGCTTTCAGTTCTCAGCTGTTTCATCTTATTTATGCAAAGAATGATGTATGTGTGCAAAGAATGATGTATACACACACAGAGAGAGACACAGTACCCACACACACACACACACACACTTCTGGATGCTGAGTTCTTATGAAAGAGCTAAGCCCTTTTTAATCAAAAACGGTTGCATGTATCAAATTTTTTCCATTCATGGCTGCAAACCCAATCAGTTAAAACAGTTCGTTTTTTTAGGTTTTGCCACACACTCCTGCTTACCAGACTATGGTAAACTAGTGAAGAAAATTAATATATTATTTTATTATATGATTATTCCTTTTTTATAGGTTTTATTGTTTTATATATAAGGTTTTTATATTCCCGCAAGCCGCCTTGAGTCGCCATGTACAAATAGTGCATAAACAATACATGAATAAATAATAAATAAATAAATAATACATGAATAAATAAATAAATAAATAAATAATACATAAATAATACATGAATAGATAGATAGATAGATAGATAGATAGATAGATAGATAGATAGATAGATAGATAGATAGATAGATAGATAGATAGATAGATAGTGCTCAGAGATGCCCTGATGCTAAATCCTCAGGATGCACTTCCACTATCACCATTTGACCCTCTTCTTTGGCACTGCTGAGGGTGAAACGCTAGTATGTAGCAGCAAGCCCCAAATCCACCTACTCCTGGGCTCAATTAAACTCCCTCCATATAAATCTTTTCACTGTCTGAAAGCAGAACAATATTTTTTTCCAAGTTCAGCAACTATCGAATTCTCCCCTCTCCCTAAGCCAGAGCGCAGAACATAACTCACAGCCAAGCACATAATCGATGCCTGCTCGTCTCTAGCAGGCTCCGCGCTTGAAGCTACAGTGAATTCTGCTCCTTGGAATTCATTGGCTGGGGTGGCCTGACAGCCTTGGCAATCCCATTTCACAAGGTTGCACCGTGCATTTATTTTCTCATTAGCATCTGTGTTCAGTTGTATGTTTTCAAGCAAAGTAACCTTGGAGTGGGGGGCAGGGAGCATTCCTTCCTGTCAAGGGAAACATGTGATCCTCTTTCCAGAGTGCATGCATGGCAGAGCAGCAATACATCATGAGAGCTGCAGCCCCGACAGAGCTAATTCTCCAGAGTCTTTGTGGGGGAAAAGAAAAAAAGAAGAAAGAAAGCTGCTTTTGGGTGGCTTAGCACTTGCTGCATTTGTGTGATCAGAATAGGCGTGACAATTTTCCCCCCCCTCCGAACCAATTGTTTTACCGCCCTCTGGATAAAAGATGGAGATGCAACGTTTTCATTTTATGACTTTTAAATGGAATTGCACTGTTGCTCAGATGCTCTTGAGGGAATTTTTAAAAATTCTTTTAGCTTTCATATTTTTTTCCCAACTGAGAAGCAAATGTCAATGACATTCTCATGAGGTGGATGAGGAATATTGCCAGTCTTGCATTGTATCGTTTTCTCCAGTGCCTTGGAGCATCTCTACCATCTCACATCACAAAGGCATCTCATTATTTAAAGACATCAATCAACATCAATCAATATAATATATTAAAAAGATGACCTTCCCCCCACCAGTTAAAGACCATCATGATCTAACCTGTGATTCTAACAACCTCACAGCAATTGAACATGTACACCAGAGGTGGTGTTCAGCAGGTTCTGACCAGTTCTGGAGAACCGGTAGCGGAAATTTTGAGTAGTTCAGAGAATCAGTAAATACCGCCTCTGACTGGCCCCACCCCCATCTATTCTCTGCCTTCCGAGTCCCAAGGAAATGGGGATTTTGCAGTAACTCTCCCCTGGAGAGGAGTGGGAATGGAGATTTTACAGTATCATTCCTCTACTATGCTCACCAACCCATGCCATGCCCACCAACCCACATCCACAGAAGCGGTAGCAAAAATTTTTGAATCCTACCACTGATGTACACTGTGAATGAACACATGAACTGAATTTTACAACCTGGCTCAGTCCCTGGAGAGGGTGAGATTTTCTCAGTCTTCAGAAGGTTAAGAGAGTTGAGTCCCCTGGATCTCAGAAGGGAGGCCTGGTACA
Organism: Rhabdophis nuchalis; assembly: GCA_039707465.1. Classification (NCBI taxonomy): domain Eukaryota; kingdom Metazoa; phylum Chordata; class Lepidosauria; order Squamata; family Natricidae; genus Rhabdophis; species Rhabdophis nuchalis. Next base: position 104,171,161 of record CM077646.1, read on the forward strand.
CAAAAGGCGTGTGTCTTAAGTCACACCAAATGACATTGTTTGATAGAGGCAGAGGTGGGTTGCTCCCAGTTTGGCCTGGATAGGGCGAACCGGTAGTGGTGCCGGTGGGAGGCTCCGCCCACCCACCCAGACACTTCTGTATATGTGCAGCACATGAATGAACTGGTGGAAAAAAAATGGAAACCCATAACTGTATAGAGGGACACCCACACCACCAGATCTGATGGGATGGGCAGATACCTTCATGGACCCACTATCCCACAAACAACATGGCCCTGTTTATTCAGTGCTTTAAAGCCGACAGCTAACATTTTGAATTGTCCCAGCAGGTAATAATAATAATAATAATAATAATAATAATAATAATAATAATAATAATAATAATAATAATAATAATAATAATAATAATAATAATAATAATAATAATTTAATATTTGTAAACCGCTCCCTCTCCCCATAGGGACTCGGGGCGGTGCACAGGTAGAATAAAAACAATAAAATATACAGACATTTATAAACAAAAGCCGTTCCAGCTGATGCAACAGTTGTAAAACAAGGACACACTTCAGTGTGCCCCAAACTGTGCATGTTGTTGCTCTATAGACTAGCTCAAGCTTCTAGGTGGATTTCAAGAGCAGCCTCATGCATAGCATTTTTCAGTAGTCCAAACAGGAAGTGACTTGGTCCTGAGTGACCCTAGAACTGAGTTCTGGAGGAAAACACTAAAGTTCAGAAGTAAATCAAATGGTTGAACTTCAGATTCTAGTTGAAAGACCCTTGAATAGAAGATAATGTGGAAAAGATTTGGCTGAGAGTCCAGAGCCAAGTTAGGAGCAAAGACTGGAACATTTGGAAGCTGGTGGATGTACCTGGAATCTTAATAAAAATAGGTGCCCCGAATTAGAGCTTGCATTTTGAATAAATGGCTGTGATGGTGGCTATGACTTTCTATTAAGCCACAATCCATCAAACACTTTTGCTCTCCATTCTTACCTTTCACTCTCAGAATGCCCTTTCCTTATCAAAGCCTCAGACAAGCAAGAACATTTCTAAATAAATCATTGGACAGCAGCTGTATATCAGATTCCCATTTTTGTCATTTTATATGCTGACATAATTACCGTAACTTTTCCTGCAGAAACACTATTTATGCGAACAATCATGTTTGCACTGTCTTCACCTTCTCCTTTTCACTCCCTTCTGACCCTGGTTTTTATTATTCCCTTCTTGCCATTAAAATCTTTATGTACCCCTCCTAGAATAATATTCTATACCAGTGATGGCTAACCTTTTTTGGCTGGCGTGCCAAAAGTGGGGGGAATGCAGGGGGGTTGTGCGTGGGCATGCCACATCTATAATGCTTTGTGCGTGACCTCCTGCTTTTGGCATGCTTTTTTTGCCCTCCCCAGGCTCCAGAGGCTTTCTAGGAGCCAGGGGAGGGTGAAAACAGCCTCCCCCCCACCTCCAGAGCCCTCAGGAGCTTCCCTGAAGCCTCCAGAGGGCGAAAAATGGCCTCAAAAGAAGGCATAAATCAGATGGCCAGCACACACAAGCGCGCTGGAGCTGACAGGGCAATACCTTGCGTGCCCTAAGAAATGGTTCCGCGTGCCACCTGTGGCACCCCTGCCATAGGTTCGCCATCACTGTTCTATACCTCTCAGGAAGTTCTCCAAAGTACTGAAAAAAGTAAGAAATAATGAGCGAAAGAGAGTGGTAGATAAGAAAAAGAAATCTATATATAATGCACACCAATTCCATTTTTCTTCATACCTTTGTATGCCTTTACATGAACTTTGCTTTCACCATATCAAAACACTGTTTCTCTCTTTTTTAAAAGGATTTGGTTAACTCCACTTCCCCATGAATTACTCGGTCTTTGCCAGGCACAAGGAACAGATCCATATGAGAAGAGTTCAGTTAGCTGTTTGATTGATCAAGCCTATACCCAGGAATTTTCTCAGATTGAAAGTTTGCATCTGGGTAAAACTAGCTAAAGTTCAACAGCATTCAAAGGAGGGGATCAGATTTCCCCTCTTGTGCCCAAGAAGGAACTCCAGACTAATTCCTCATTTGACTCCTCCCCTTGGCTCTCCAAAAGTCTTTCCCTTTCTTCCCTTATTTATTATTTATTTATTTAATTAGATTTCTAGACTGCCCCCTCTCCCCTTTTCCTTCAGGTTTGCCTACATTTATTATTGTTGCATAAGTAACACACCTCTTTGGTATCGGTAACTTTTGAACTATGTTAATTTAACACAGGGGTTCCCAAACTTGGCAACTTTAAGACTTGTGGACTTCAACTCCCAGAATTCTACAGCCAGCATAGCTGGCTGGAGAATTCTGAGAGTTGAAGTCCACAAGTCTTAAAGTTGCCAAGTTTGGGAACCCCTGATTTAACACCCATTTATTCTTGATCCTGTATCTTCATATTTGTTGAATACCCCATTTCCACTACATTCATTTTTTTTTAATGTTTATCTTGTCTTGTCTGTTCCATATAACAGATTGGGCAGAAGCATGTTCTTAAATACATCACTTCTTATGACAAACATTAATTCCTTGTGAGAGTCTTCATTGAATCTACTACCTTCCTCTCAGGATTTACAACTTCTTAACATTTCACAATCCATTTCCTCCCTCTTTAGTAAACATTCTACAAAGGTACAGAAATGCATTGACTCCTTTTTTTAACCATGTATGCATAAATTGCTTGCCACATTTGCCTTGCCAAGTGCAACTAACTTGGTCTTCAGTGAGTTAATTTTTAGATGTTCCTTGATGCTTTATACAATCTACCCATTCATCGTAAATCATTTGGGCTCTCAGCCAACCACATCACATTTTTTGTATACAGAAATTTACCCACCCACCGACCTACACACCACTAACAAGCAGCCCCTATATTCTTCTCCAACAATCCATTAAACTATCAAGGGGTCAACACACACCGTTGTCTCACTCCCTGCCTATTATTGAAACCATTAGCTAAACATGCCTTTCTCATGCATGCTTTAATTCATCACACTTTACTCTGAATGCATACAGCCACCAATTTGCCATTCCGTATTTGCATAAAACACCTTGTAATGCAAGTCTGTATACTTCATCATACATGTTCCCTAAATCATCAAATCCACCAAAAGCTCCTTTCTGATACATGCATTTCTCAGAGACTTGCTTGAAGAGAAAAAAATCTGATTTTCAGAATCATGAAAGATGCACTGCACTTTCTCAATTTTGTACTGTACATTGTCCCTTCAATCAGAATTCTAACACCCTTCCTGACACACTTAACAGATTAATTCTCTGTAGGTTTTCCAAAGTCTTGCTACTTTGCTCCTTGTGTAGAGAAAAACAACATCATCATTCCAATTATCAGGCACAGATGTCATATTTATATACATTACAAAGTCACACATTCACTTGTAAATCAAGTGCATATTTTATTTTAGTTGTACCATCTTCAACATTCTCACATTATTTTTCCTGTGCATTGACATGAATAGCATTCTTTTCAATTCCAGATCTAGCATACCACATAGCACTGTCATTTCCTAAAATATTCCTTTCAGTACTCTGTCACTTCATTTTAACCCAAATTGCTTCATCACTTTTATAATTACCTTCTGCTCGTTCTTTAGCAGACTACTTACTTAATCCTTTCCAACTCCTTTTAAAATCTTTTAAAAATTTCCTTCAAAGTTGCTCTGTGCTTTAATCTTTTAATTTTAATTAAAATCGCTTTATTTGTTTATCACAATCATTCAAACAATTCTATACAGCTTACATGTCAGGCCCAAAGAACCAACCATTAGACAAGGAGTTATTTCAGAGTATTTTTTTTTAATCACTGTTTGCCTATAGACAGAAATCTTGCCTAACTAAAGGAACAATCTCCATGACTATTACATATAACCTAAAAGCTGCTGGACAGGATATATGTTTGCCCTTTTCCTGCATATCAAAAATTCCAAATTTACTTCCTGGGAAAGAACCCTTCTCTTCGCGACTGTGGAGTACATTCTACCACATTACATTAAAATATACATTGAATTCCATAAATATTCAAATCCTTAAAAACTTTGGAAGCTGGCTGCTGTCTTCCATGAAACTCTAAAGGTTTTGACCAAAAGCCTTGCAAATGATCGTGATTTGTTATCTGCTTCCTGAAAGCTAAAAGTGTGGGGGTTAGCCTGATGTCATGGGGTAAACTCTTAAATTGATGAGAATGCCATTTTCTAGATGCCCACATTTCTTGATCCCTCTAGAGGTCGGTATCCATAGCATTTCCTGCTCATCAAACTATGGAAATAAAACAGATACTATCTGAAGAACAGCTTTAGAGAGCTTGATGGTCAATGACTGGCCCCTTGAATTAGTCCAGAAAATTATCAGCTATCATAACAAAACTGGGGAAAAAATGAGTGTTATTTTGCTAAAATTTGGGTGTAATATTTATTTCAGCAGGAACCAGAAAAAAAAAAGGAAATTGTGTTATTTTGTATACTGTCCTGACTGGTGAGCATGGTACATTTATTGGGGTAGAGGTTAAATTGCATGGGACAGAAGACTTTGATATTGGGAATTTATGTCTCAAATGAGGACAAAGTATTACTCTGCAAATAATTTATGAGGAGATTAATAGGATTCTCTGATGAAAATTTGTGTTTAATGGGGATTGGAATGGAGTGATCTTCCCCCAATTGGATAAGACTTCACAGAAAAATATTAAAATCAGACAAGGCAAATTAACAAAAGTTGTCTTTGATCTGATAGAGATTTAGGGCTGTTTGATATATGGAGACAGAAAACTGGCAATTCAAAAGAATGCACATACTTTTTTGAAAGACATAGACTCTTTTCAAGAATAGACATGATGGAATCCAAAGTACCTGGCTACTAAAGTTTCTAAAGTAATTACCAAAGACATTTTCACATCATAATCCTATGAGTTTGGTTTATAAAAGAAGTTCTAGTTCTTTTAGATGAAGACTAAATGAAATGTGGCTACAGAAAGAAGCAATAGTAGAGGATTGTAAAAAAAAAGAAATTAAAATAATTTTTGAAATGAACTTAGCTAAATGAACTGATTTAAGAATAGTTTGGGATGCAAATAAAATCTGGTCAAACACAATTTTTGGTAAATAACCTCTAATTCTATTAAAAGTTATTTTATATAACATAGTAGTGAACTCAGAAAAGTCAAGGGAAAATGCAAGCAATTTTGGATGACATAACGAGAAAGGAATTGAACACATAAATAGAATTAAAGCAATTTCGAGAGAAGCTAAGTATTTTTCAACAAATTAAAATTTTACAACTGTCTATGTTATCAGTAAAAAATGAAATAAAAGTGAATTCTGTAAAGCAAAACAAAATTTGGCAATGAACCAGGGAAAAGACATAAAAAGTAAATGATAGCTTTCTAGAGAAAATAGATAAATATCTAAAAAAACAAAATTTACTGAGAATTACACAGGAACAAAGATTATGACTAACCTATAATTTTAAGGGATAAGATTAAAAAGGAAGGGGGTCTGGCCCAGATGGGTTGTTAGGTTCTTATTAAAAATATATTGAGGAGGAATGACTACAACGTTTACAAAACACAATGAAATCTATTTTATAGGGAGGAAAAATTGAAACGAGGACAGTACAGCACAAACACCCCAAAAGAGGCAAGATTTGTCGTTAATAAGAAAATATTAATGAGGATTAATGTGGGCATTTACCTCAAAGAGAGTTAAATGACGATGTTAGAAAAGAGTTGGATATTTTGGAATACTTGGAGCAACATAATGAAAAAGAAGCTGCATTGATTTTCTTAGGTGAAGAAAAATCCTTTGACAATTTGAAATGGACTTTCTTATTCAAGGTTTTGGAAGAAACAAATTTTGGAGAGAACTTTATAAATGGGTAAGGTCGATTTATATTTTACAGAAAACACAAATATTTGTCAATGGAGATTTAACAAAACCTTGAGAGATACAAAAAGGAATGTCCATTGTGTCTTCTCTTTTTTTACTATAATACTGAAATAGAGATATAAGACAAGATTATTATTATTATTTATTTTATTGGATTTCTAGACCACCCCCTCTCCCCGAGGGGAAAGATGAGCCTTTGTGAGAATAAATATTAAAAAAGAAATGTATAAGTTAAGGACTTTTGCATATAACTCGATGTTGGTTCCGGAATATCCTTTAAAAGAAACTGAAATATTAATGGGCAAATGGGAAGGGAAGACTTGGATTAATGCATTGCTTGACTATATTCCAGTTCAGTCAAAACACTCTCCACTTCTATATTGGGAAATAAACTCTTCTTTAGTCTCCTGCCTAGCTTCCCCACAAAACCAGAACTTCTGTTTTTCTACCTAATTCTCTTTTCTGGGTGAAACAGACAGACAGATTTTTTTTTAAACATATAATTCCAATGTATATGTATTTAACTGAACAGAGCTAGTTCATTTTTATGCTTTCCACATTTAATCACCTCCAAGCACCTTCCTTTTAGTGAAAGGAAATGAATCACTCTATATTTGCCTGGTCAGGTTCCAAGCATAATTAAATAACTACATTAAAGTATTTCTGCTTGAGTGATGTACACTTTCAGATTCTAACAAGTATTTAAGACATGGAAGCAGCTAATATTTCATTCCCTGCCAATCTTTAATTATGCGATTTCAAACAGCTGGGCTGAGGAAAACTGTTGCAATATCAAATAGGTTTCTTTATTTCCAAAACCTTAAAAAATTTCCTAACAGGTCACATGTTTTGTATAACAAATATCTGGTCGCAAAACATTGGCAGGGAGAAAAACAGCTTATTATCCTGGAAGAACACATTGACTAAGTCAAGCTTTCATACGATTATTCTAGTAGCACTACCTCCAGCAGTGACAATCTCCTTTTCAATCATTATGTCTACCACAAAGCAGTTATTTGGAAATTGGGATTCATGGAAGATTTATGGTTCTGTTCAATGACTTCTCCAGAGTTTTAAACCAACTGTGGCAAGTGACCCACAGCCGCTTTTAAAAATATCTAAATTTTTGATAATAAGCAATTACATCCAATGGCTCAATCCAGAGAATTATATCAATGTTTGTCTGCTCTTTCTAGGAAATTGACTAGAGGGCAGCACAAATCAGTCCATCTGCCAAAGGATATGGGCACTCTCAGAGGGAGAATAAAAACACTGCAAGTTCTCCATGTAAGTTTGCACGAAGAGATTTTCCAGCTATAATTAATAGCAATACCTCTGTTTGTGTCTCAACAGCTTCTCACTCTTAAAACATAATATTATTAACCCATCACCATGCAGTGATGGTGATGTAAGAAAGTGGCCACCTTCATAACGAAGAATTAGATTCAAAATAACAGAAAAGAGTTGGAAGAAACCTTGGAGGTCTTCTAGTCCAGGGGTCTCCAACCTTTGCAACTTTAAGTCTGAAGGACTTCAGCTCCCAGAATTTTCCAGCCAGCTTTGCTAGAGAATTCTGGGAGCTGAAGTCCTTCAGACTTAAAGTTGCAAAGGTTGGAGACCCCTGTTCTAGTCCAATCTCTTCTTAAAAACTTCCAGTGTTGGAGCACCCACAATCTCTGGAGGCAACCCGTTCCACTAATTAATTGTTCAATTGTCAGGAAATTTCTACTTAGTTCTAGGTTGTTTATCTCATTGACTGGTTTCCTTCCATTGCTTCTTGTCCTGCCTTTTGGTGCTTTGGAGAGTAGGCTGACCCTCCCCCCTCTCTTCTTTGTGGCAGCCCCTGAGATACTGGAGCACTGCTATCATGTCACCCCTAGTCCTTCTTTTCAATAAACTAGATATACCCAATTCCAGCAACCATTTATATATGTTTTAACCTCCTCCTATATGTTTTAGATTCTAACTTAAACATTCAACTTTGCAGTGTGGCTTCCTATACCTAAGTTGCTATATTTTTAAATATCATTTTTTATTTATTTGCTGCAAAATTATCACTGTCTAACAACTGAATTAAAGAGACTTCTTTGTACACATCCTTCATCCTGTGAGAACAATATGGTGTCATTGAATATAAGAAAAGTCTTAGCCTTTTAATTTTTATTTATTTTGAAAGAGATTGGCATGCAGTATATTCACAATTTATTTAATTTGAAGATATCATGTCAGTTTTAACTTTGCAATGAGAAACACTAACTTTGGACACTCATAGTGAGGTTGAGGAAACCTTTGGCAGCAATCTCGGATTTGCACTACCAAAGTTTTGTTTCCATTCCTGGAGCTCCTGAGCAATTCCCACAGATCTAGCTTACAACTTTTTGTCTCTTGCCAGACAGATTTTAAAACTTCTTTACTCATCACGAACACTCCAACTTTTTCCAAAGGGATAACATACCTGTCAAAGTGGATGAGGGCGGGTCATAGGTTGGGCTCCATCTTTTGGCTTCTCCCATTGGCTGATTGGCGGCTTTAATCTCTTCTTCACTGTTCTGAAATTGGCAGCAGCGAGGCTTGGCCTGGGGCACTTTGAAACAGTTGCTGAGGGCTTGGGGACTTAAAGTAATGACCGAGCTAAAGGTCGAATTCATTTTTATAAACAGTAATTTCAGTTTTAGCTGGCCAGTTTGTAGCTTTGTACTCCCTTAGCTTCAGCAGCAGTCTTTGAAATTCAGAGCTTGCCTTGCAACTGACCTTCAGAAAGTTTCATCAGAGGGTCATTACTTTTTCACCCCTGCTGTTTTCACTAAAATTTCATGGAAAGTTCCTTGCCCAAAGCAGTTTTCCGGCAAAGTGAAGCATGTGCATTCCCAAAGGGTAATTCTTTCCTGATCAAGGGCACCAACCAAAATGAGATGCCAATGAATTAAAGGAGCATTTTAACCTAATCTAACCTAGCTAATTAGATTCTGGTTATAAATTAAATATCTAATCTAAATATGGAGTGTATTTTCTCCTCCAGGTTCATTCATAGACTCTTTGGGTCAGGTGAGCTAAGCGTCTAGGGCTACATAGATAGGATCATCAGGAACTCACCAGGCCTTAATTGTGGAGTATCCACATTACATTAAGGTACAATGCTAAGCATGAATATGCTAAATGGATTCACACAAATGCCTTTGTTGGTCCTTTTCTCCAGTTTAGCAGAGAAGACAGATTTGTTTTCCACATTAATAATATGCTAAGTTGGCTTCATAGCAACATGCCAATTTTTTTTCCAGAGTTTAATTCAGAGTTCATAAAATTAAGCTACATTATAATTTCCATAAAATGTGTATCTTTAAAAGATTAATAATTATAAATCTGCAGGATTTTCAACTTAATCATTAGTTATATTCTTTCCCTCCCCCACACCCCTTAGGCAGAAAAGGAGAAGAATCCCATTTAAACTTTTGAATAAGTTCTGTCAGGAGTGCAAATCTTTAGCATGTCTTTTGAACTTGTGCTCTATGTCACTTCTATGGCTAAAATGTGAGCCTCAAATAAAACCACATGTTTTACTTCGTTTTGTGTTCTATGACAAGTTTCCATATGGTACCACTTTCTGTTAGGCATGCTTTTTGAAGTTCTCCTCTTAAAAAAAAACAGGTACTACAAAGGAAATTCAGATCTGTTTTGACAAATTTCTACAATGTACAGTGTGGCCAATGCAACAAGGTTCAAATTAATCTATTTTGGAAAGTCTATGAAGAAAACTCTAATGCTGGGAAAGAGGGAAGGAAGAGAAGATGACAATTGGCAGCAAGGTGAATTATCTCAGTTACAACATTGATCAATGCACCATTTGAAAATCTGAAAACAGATATTTTTGAGAACAAACCATAATAGAGAAAATCTATTACGTGCTTTCTGTTGACTATTATGGCACATAGTCAATCAAGAGCATAAAGAAGCCCTATTTACTCAAAGAGGAACTGTGCAGGAAAGCAAAAAATATACATCTCTGTTTCCCCAGCTTTGCTCTGAACAGCAGCTGATTTTTGAATCAAAACCTCAACTTGCAAGCCAAGTGTGACTGTCTACACTATAGTATGCCAGTTTTCTCAGCTATCCAGATCAGTTTTGCATAGTTGAATAATGTATGACAGACCAAGCAAATCATAGATGGTTAGTGTAAATTTGCTCATCTTAATCTCTATAACATGCTCAGAGAACTCTACTTAAATGCAATTGTTTATTATATTAAAAAGGATGTGAATTTTCAGGCATTTTATTTATTATATTTCATATGACTAAAATACACTTTCTATTTTCTATATGCTGCTTATGGCTTATACACCAAGCAAACTGACATTTAAAAAATATGAGTCTGTGGGTAAATATCAACCCAAAAGGCTCACATGGTTTCCTCAAAGGGAAATTTGAGAAGAGACATTCCACAATTAACAATTTTATCTCTGACTTTAATGATGCTTACACAGATTGCAAAGGTTGGAGGCTGCCAGTGTTGAAAAATTGGTTGAAACACAGACTTGAAAAAGTAGTCAAAAGTGAGCAGGTTAAAATATTGTAGGATCTCAGAATGCAAACTGATAAAATCTTGGCTCATAACACACCAGATTTAACTGTCATTGCAAATAAGAATGTGTGGGTAATTGATGTGGCGACACCAAAGGATAGTAGAAAACAAAGAATTGGAAAAGATCAAAAAGTATCAAGATCTGAAAATCAAAATTGAAAGATTATGACATCAACTGACCTTGGTGATCCCAGTGTTGATTAGCACACTGATGCTGTATCAAAAAATATTTGACAGCATTTAAAAAATCTCCACATTGTCAAAATTTCCATATGTCAATTACAAAGCTCTTGTCATTTCTCGCCTGGACTACTGTAATGCTCCTGGACTACTGTAATGCTCTCTACATGGGGCTCCCCTTGAGATGCACCCGGAGGCTGCAGTTGGTGCAGAATGCGGCCACACGGGGGATCTTGGGAGGTTCAAAATACTCCCATGTAACACCTCTTCTGAGCGAGCTGCACTGGCTGCCGGTGGCCTTCCGGGTGCGTTTCAAGGTTTTAGTGACCATCTTTAAAGCGCTCCATGGCAGTGGGCCTAGTTACTTGCAGGACCGCTTTCTACCACATACCTCCACTCAACCTGTCTGCTCCCACAGGGAGGGCCTCCTTAGGGTGTCGTCCGCTGGACAATGCTGGCTGGCGACGCCCAGGGGAAGAGCCTTCTCTGTGGCAGGTCCCGCCCTTTGGAATGACCTCCCCCCAGACCTCCGGACTATCACCAACCTTCGCCTCTTCCGCCGGACTTTAAAAACCTATTTCTTCCATATGGCTGGCCTGGCATAGCTGCTACAACCATATTTTATTAGAGCTGGGTTTTAAATTAAATTGTTTTTTAGCACGGTTATACTGTTTAATTGTAGTTTTAAATTTTGTAGATTTTTACTGTTTGTATTTTTGTATTTTAAGTTCCTGTGCACCGTCCTGAGTCCCTTTGTGGGAGATAGGGCGGGATAGAAATTTAATAAAAGTTAAAAGTTAAAGTTAAAAGGCCCAACACTGCTTGGATCCATACATACTATACTGATACATTATGACATCCTAGGTTCTTGGGAAGAGCTGGATTCATATGAAGGTCAGCACCAACTACATAGCAGTGACTTTATACATTTATATATATATATAATAACAATAATGGAGAAGCTAAAGTGCTCCAGGACTTGATATTTCAGACAGATGAGCACCCCAGACTTAGCAATTACAAATAAAAAAGACAAAAAAAATCTGGATAGTGGACTTTGCAGTACTTAGAGACAGCAGAACAGAAGAGATAGAACTGTAGCAATTTTTTAAAAAAAATGGAGACCTGCAAATAGAAGTAGAATGATTGTGGCAAAGGAAAGCAAAGAGTAATAAGCACCTTGGATGCAATTCCAAAACATCAAGAACATTGCTTAAATGCCATTGGCATTGACAAAATCACCATCTGTCAATTGCAAACAGCTCATATCCTGCAATGATACCTTTAACGCTATCAAACAACATCTGCTTACGAGGTCCTTGGGAAAGACTCGATAGGTGGATAAAAATGTCAAATCCAGTTTGAGCATCTGGCTGATGATTCAACCAACCATTATAATCAAAATCATGCTATTATTGAATTTTGAATGCAATTTTGAATTTATTGAAATTATACTCAACATACTGTATATCTTCATTTAAACAATCAAGCATATAACTGAAAAATAAAATGTAAATGTAAATTTAAAATACACCCAAATGCAATTAAAAATCAAAACCAAATTAAAAGCAATGTGATTACAATCATTAAATATAACAGCTAAAATCTAAAAGACTGAATTAATGCCACTTCTGCTTCTGAAGCAATTCTGAGCGTTTCTCATGTAGCTAAATCTTTTATTTTATTTATTCAGGAAATATGTTTGCCACCCATCTTGTATTCAATGACTTTGGGCTTTGTCCTTTGCTTGTAGGATCATCAAGGAAGAAAATAGACTCTTTTACAACAAATGCAGAAAGCAGCAGCCAAGATAATGTCTGAGTGAACTCACCCCCATCCTTCCACAGCTTCATTTGATTCTAGTTCATGTTAGTCATCGGTGCTTCTACCTGATCAAAAAATAAGGTTTTTGAAGCTACTTGAGAAAGGAAGAGAATCAATAATCATTTCAGCAGAAAACAGGTACCATCACATAGGAAAAGACTCAAAAACCTACTTTGCTTGTATGGATAAGGTGTTTTGGTACAATATAACAGGAATATATCTAAGTGGAGCTTTCCTTGTTCTGTTGAACTCTCAAAAAGTTTTATTCATTTTGTCTTCTGCTATTGTTTTTCCTGCCTGCCTTACCACCCTTACTCAGGTGGGGGTAGTTTGCAATGAATAGTGATTGGCTATTGCAATGGTTCTTAACTTGTGATCCATGGACCCCTGGGGGGAGGGCTGTGATGTCATCACAGTGGGTCCATGAAGGCTTGAAGAAATGTTGTGATTTAACTGTTGAGTTAAGTCTTGGGTGTCTGAGGCATTTAAAGAGGGTCCATGGTAAAAAATGGTGACAACCACTGGGCTTTTGGAGTAGGAACCTATGACCTTCCACTAAAGTACCATGTTAAATATCTGGTTAAGATGTTGTACTAGAACCTGGATTAGGTCAGTTGTGGAAACTTCCCCATAGCACTCTCAGTCATCGTCCCAGGTCTTACCATGATCACAATAACCCTTGCTCAATATAAAATGTTTTTTAAAAGGTTTGATAATGGCTAGATAAAACTAATACAGTAGTAAATATACATTATAAAACTAAATGTCTATGGAGATTCTCAGTCATGCAGTTCAAGGTTGTCCCAAGGGTGCTTTTTCAAGAAGCAACTGGACTTTCTGGTTGTTTCTTTGAAGACCTTTGGTTTCTCATTCAGGAAGCTTCATCAACTCTGACTGGGTGGTGGAGAATGGAAGGATTTATATATTCCTTGCAAACAGCCGGTCATTGAACAGGAGTATAAATCCTTCCATTCCCCACCCTCCAATCAGAGCTGAAGAAGCTTCTTAGATGAGAAGTGAAACATTTTCAAAGAAAACCAGAAAGACCAGTGGCCTGTTGAGAAAGCACCTTTGGGATATTATACAGTAAAATAATTCAAAACTTCAGAGCTTTCGCAAGTCAAAACATTACAGTGAAGAATGGAAGCATGGAAACTATCTGCTGCCCCTTTTCTATTTATTATCATTTGTATATGTCAGCAGTGCATGTAGAATGGCAATTAATTGACAAACATATATGAGACCAGATATGTTCACAAACATGTGGAAGTGGCTCTGGATCATGTCTACTTATTCATACTGTACATTGGAGTTTTACAGTAGATTTACCTGTATGGTAACAATACTTGCTAATCTTGACAGGCTGTAGAAGGATGAGCTGGGAACATCTCACCTGAAACCAAGATAAAATTGATAGTTTCTGTTTTCCCTTCTGGGGATGAAACTTAAACTGTATCTATAACAATTAAAGGGAATATTAAAGCTTGTGAAATTTCCAAGGAGAGTCATACATTTTACAATATTAATGGTTTTTAAAAAATTTTTTACTGTTAATAATGGTTAACAGGAAAAAATAGAAAAAAAATCAAAGCTTCGGATTATAAAAAAAGCAGTATTTATTGTAAAAAGTGGCTGGGTCGGCCATGAGTAAATATTGTAATTGAAAATCCCTGGGAATAATATTTCTGAAATTATATATAACTCTTCTTATGTGATATCTGTATCATTACATTTTGGAAAGGAGATCCACAATCCCACAAGCACTGTTTGTAATGTAACATCACTCTGTACTGCTCTGTTCCAGGTAACACCTAACCAGTGGTGGGCTCCGGATCCCATTGCAACTGGTACACTGCAACGGGGCCCGGCGTCCACCATGTGCACATGTGTACTTACCACCCTCAACGCTCCAGCTGCTCAATGGAGCATCGCGCAGGCGCCATACACTCTGAGCGCAAAAGCTCTGATCAACTCAAATACTGGTAAGGAGGGCGGGTGGGCCCTCCGGAGCTCCGTACCGGAATGGTACCAGTCATATCCCACCACTGCACCTAACGTGCATGACCAGAGATTCTCTCATACAACATGTAAGGATGAGGGAAGGCCTGGTACAAAGGCTCATATCCCCAAGGCTAACCTGGAACCATTCTTCCTGATGCAAGTGAAGTTGAACCCCTTGCAATTATAATGCAAATTACAGTGTATTTGTTTACATCTATTATAGTTGCTCACTCCTACAGAATCATATAGTTTCGGAAGTTTTAAGATGACGCTGAAATGTATCAACAAGGAACTTATCGGTCCTAATGACAGTTTATATCAAGGCGGTGTTTTTCTTCCTGACAATTCATCTCCCTACAGACTGCTCTTTCAATGTACTCAGTGGCTGACCTCTGTGACCTGTGGGAGTCCCCCCTCTCGCAGGTTTGGCCCTCAGCTCTAACGACGGCCCACCTCGATGATGGGTTCGTAAACCAAGAGAGGTGGCAGAAGTGGAAACTAAGGGGGGTTTTAGTAAAAATTCGAATTTATGTTTTAAGGGGTCCCAGGTAGGGGGAGGGTCAAACCAAAATTAGGGTGGTGGGTGAGGGGAAAAACCCACCGGGGAATGCTTCCAGGCCGGCTAGTGGTCCCGACAGGGAGGGCGTAGTGTCTAAAATTGGGGAGTGGGGGAGGTTCTGTCCAACAGAGGGCTATCCCATCAAGACTGTGTGTTGGAGGGGCAGGTATGGCGGGAGCCGAGGGCCATATCATATAAGGGGAGGGTGCACCCGCTGTTTGCGAGCGGTGGCACGCTCCGGCCCTCATGGCTCCTCTTGCGACCCAGGGGGTTCAGGATCTCAGGCTCTGGGCCTTCAGCTGATGTTGTGTAACGCCAGGTCCGTGGTTAATAAAGCCCCCCTCATTCACGATCTGGTTTTGGAGGGGGGCGGACCTGGCAGGTATTACGCCGCCCTGGGTCCTCTGTGGAGAAGGGCGGGATACAAATTTAAATAAATAAATAAATAAATATTACGGAGACCTGGCTGGGCCAAGAGGGGGGGTGTCCCTCATTGAAATGTGCCCACCGGGTTACCATGCATTTCATCAGCCACGAGCCCAGGGTCGGGGTTTGGGGGGGTGGCGGTTGTCATAAAGGAGGGTCTGGACCCGAGGGAGACCACTGTGCCGCAGACAGTGCAGATATTTACTGCACTGGAGAGATTCTTCCTAATCAGCTGTAGTGAGCACAAATAGGGGCAAAAACAGAACTCTATGACATCCAACTGTAAGAGTGCTTATCTTTATGGGGAAGATCTTCACACACATACACACACACACGGTCCCTTGGAATGCTCACCCAAGTCCAGGGAACATTAACCAGTAGTTCATTTGCTGAGATTCTATGATCACAAAGCATAGAAATAAAACATGTAATCAGACAATGGTGACTTCACAAAGTTACACAGTAGCAGAGGCCTCTAGTGGTGAGGCATGATCTTTGTTGGAGGTGAAAGTAGTTAGTAATTAACATATTAAGGTCAGGGCAGGAAGCTTCTTAGTTCACAACTGGCACTTGACAAGCAAGTAGCACATTGCATTGGAAAGAAACAGAAGGAGCTAGCAATCTTCTTTTCCTGGTATTACATTTTAATACAAGTCAATTACAGGACCAGTGCCATTTGCATTAGCTAGAACAGGGGTCTCCAACCTTTGCAACTTTAAGTCTGAAGGACTTCAGCTCCCAGAATTCTCCAGCCAGCAATGCTGGCTGGAGAATTCTGGGAGCTGAAGTCCTTCAGACTTAAAGTTGCAAAGGTTGGAGACCCCTTAGCTAGAATATCCTTTTCTACAACCTTATTGACACCCCCGCCTCCCAACCTTCTCCTTATATATTTATTTACAGACTGCACTATTCAAATGTCCATTTCCTTTGGCTGTAAAAATAGAGCCAAATAGGAGTTGCATTCCTCTGCTTTCTGGTCTTCTATTAATGTTTCACCACTTGGAGTAAGAAGGAAGTCCACAGTCTCTTTTGTCTTCCTCTTGCTGTTGACTCACCAGTATACTCAATTATAAAATAGTTTAAATTTGTAACAAAATATTATAGAGTGACGCCATTCTAATAAATTCTAAAGCTACTAAAATAATGGAATAAATGAAAATGAAAAAATATGATTGGGAAATACGTTAAAAATATATGTTGTTGGCAGATTAAAACAGAAGCAAAGTGGGCATGACTGCAGTGGGAGTAAAGTAATTAACAAAAAAAATACTTTGATTTTTTTTTGCTCAAAACAGGCATGCCCACAACAAGTTGAGATTTCAGCAAAATGATGAAACATGTATTGTGTCATTATTTATCTATTTAATCTACCTAGGTTGCTTCAATTGCAATTGCAACCCTAAGCATCTTAGAATGCATAATCAAGATTAAAGCAATGAGGCAAGCAAAATAATGTAATCAGGTTGCCTAAGAATCCTATCTGGGAAACAGCAAAACTACGGTAGTTACATAATACAAAAGAGATTCATAAGTGGGCTCAACAAGAGCCCAACCCAGGTCCTGCTCATCCATCTCTTTGATACATAAGTGTGATGTCATAATGCCAGTACCAAAGGGCCGAAGTATACGCCATAATGTATATATCACCATTTGTTGTCCCTTTGCTTTATATTATTCTACAAAGTTTGTTCACTGTCTCCAAATGAATGATTCTTTGTGGCTTCCAGGAAGTCAGCTCTCTTTTTAGTTTGATGACAGATAAATAAACGGATGGATGGATGGATGGATGGATGGATGGATGGATGGATAGATAGATAGATAGATAGATAGATAGATAGATAGATAGATAGATAGATAGATAGATAGATAGATAGATAGATAGATAGAGCACAGTATTAATTAAATGGGTATCTCATAAGAACAGTGCTTTAATTACTTCTCTGTCTCTCTCAGCAATAATCAAAATTCCCCTTGGTCTTCAACTTTAGCCATATACTAATTAGGTTACTGCCTCTTGATAAACCAGAGGAGTAATTAATGTTATTGCTTTCAAACCTTTAACAATCCGTTAGTGAACTAAATGGTGATATGAAGAGCACAAGAGAATTTCTTATTTTCAAAACAAGCTGCTAAGCATGCCTGCAGTCTAGCATGATGGGAATATGCTGTAATCTTGCAGAGTCGATTCTAGAAGTTTCAAGAAAGCAAGCAGAAGAACTACTTACTCCTCACTGTAGGACTTGTATTGAATCAGCAAAGATGCAAAAGTCTATTTGTTTGTATGCTCAGTAAGGAACAAATACATCATTGTTTTGGGAAGAAGACAGAAAGCAACTTCCAAATGGGGATTACATAGGTCTGAAGAACTCAAAGTTACCTTGGCCAGGAGAGCAAGGATACTAAATATTTATCCCCTCTGCCTCCCTGGAACAGTACTATAGTACAGGACAGACCAAATTAGTTTCATGTATTATTCAGAAAAAGAGAGATTTTAAGGGACTGCCTTCATCTTTCCCTCCCAAAGGATAATGTAAGAACTTTGCAACTAAGAATCAGTGTCTTAGTGGACCTTCATTTTTCCAAAGCAACTCCAGATATCTATAATCCCAACCAGTGGTGGGATTCAAATTTTTTACTACCAGTTCTGTGGGCATGGGTTGGTGGGCATAGCATGGCTTGATGGGGGTGGCTGGTGAACAATAATGCAAAATTCCCATTCCCTCCCCACTCCATGAGAACAATACTGTAAAATCTCAATTTCCACTCCACTCCTGGGGGAAGGTCAAGGATGCTGTAAAATTCCTATTCCCCCCCCCCACCCCACTAACCTGCTTTCCAGGTCCGTTCTGTCCAGGGCAACAAAAGAAGACCAGCCAATCAGCTGGGACTCGGGAGGCAGAGAATAGATGAGAGGCAGTGCAAGTCAGAGGTGATATTTGCCGGTTCTCCGAACTACTCAAAATATCTGCTATTGGTTTGCCAGAACAGGTCAGAACCGGCTGAATACCACCTCTGATCCTGCCTAAATATCACCTATTTAGGATAAGAGCTGAACCTATTTATTTTTGGTTCAGTGTTAGTGTTTTTCAACTGCTTGTAAAGTCAGTATTTCCTTTTGCAACATTCTGAAACAGAGACGCAAGTTATCTGGTGTTCCTATTGACAAGAATGTTTGCCTCAGCTCATCTTCTTGCTTCTCTGAACTCAAAGCAATCAGAATTCTCTCCTCCACATACAGAGTCAGTTCAGAATAAATATCTAGGGAACTTCCATTTCAATGCACTCCCTCAAAGCAAAACAAAACAGTGCCTTGGTATTCTATAGCAGGGTACCTGGCAGAAAGGATAAACAGATAAAACCTTTTTATCAGTTTTTACCCTCCTCCTTTGCTGGGGCTGTATGCGCTCTGCAGAGTTGCAAAAATCTGCAGAATAGCTTAGAGCAACCATTTCTTCCTACTCCTGCATCTGCATCAACAATAGTTTGGGTTATTGTAACTGTCTTTAACATTTTTCATTGCAGAGAAACAGGGAAAATACATATAATCAAGCTTTTTGATTAAGAATCATCAGAAGACAGAAGTAGGGTCTTGAATTTTCCCATTTCCATTATTATGTTATCTATTGTTTCTGTATGTTCATCTGAACATACTAATTAACATGCATACACTAAATGTTTGTATGTATCTTTCAATATCAATCCTATTGAAGAATTTCCTGCAGGGCGAGATAGCATGGCCATCAATAGTATTTACCTTTTGGTTTCAGTGCAGCATTACAATTCTTATATTTTATAGTCCTCACAGATTTGAAGCTAGATATTCTCCCCCCCCCCCAATCCCCTTTACTGGTAATAAGCACTCTAATGGGAATCCATAAACTGTAGACCACAGATGTCCCAGAAAGAGGGTTTTAAGTATAAAACAACAAAGATGAATATTTGGAAAAATTTCCTAGCAGCAAGAGTAATGTGACAGTGCCTCTTTATCAGATGAGTTCAAGCAAAGGCTAAAATGCCATCTGAACCCTTGGCCTGATGATGCTATCTATTCAATTAGGTCTAATTCTTGCCAATTCTATAAACCAGCTGCTCTCTCCACATTTTCCAATATTGTTTGGCTCCTTTTATTTGTTTTAAGCTTTGGCTGGTGTTGGCTGTAATGGTGAACACATGTCCTAAATAGACTGACTTCTAATAGTCAGTGCACCGATTTCTAATAATCATGCAACATAAAAAAGCAGAAATTGTTTAATGGAAACTGATCTTTTCCTTAGCATTCCTGGTTCTACCTGTTCACAGGCAAAAGCTCACTGAATCCCGTGGGGGTTTTTTCTGGATAGTACTTTCACTAGCTTTGAAGTGCAGCAGATCCATCAAAATGATAAAGGACTATTATGTAATAGAACAGAGATCCTTTCTTTGCTTAGACCTCCTGCATAGGCAGAGTTATAATAGCCTGGACTGCAGGTCTTCTGTAACAGTGGTGGACAAACGTTCATATTTCAACCTTATATAATTGTCTTAACTGGAAAATCTATCCATTTTTTTAATAGAAGAGCATTAAAAAAAACTTTCCAGATTCATGCAATTTGGTGTCTTTTTATGTTACAGATGAACATTGCAGCAACACTGCAAAACAGCTTCTTAAAAAAATCTAAATCTTATATACTATATTTATATATATATGGCTCTGTGTACAGTATGTGTGTATATGTTCCAGCATATGATTGAATGCCTCAAGCAATTTTAACCAAACTTGGTTCACAGATAACTTACTCTCTGGGGAAAAATACTGTGTGGGGTAAGACACCCCTAACACCACTTGGGATGTGTGTTCTGTTAAGATACAGTCTGTTGTGCCTTAAAATGGCTTCTACTGTACTGCTGTAAAATGGCTTCTACTGTACAGCACATGGTAACAGCTTCACAGTAGTCCACAAGGAGGCTCCCTCTGGTAAGAGGGAAAATCCAACATTAGAAATTACATTTGGTCCAGACATTTTCCTCCTATAAATAAATACCCAGGCAACACTGAGTTATTGGCTAGTTCTTAAAAAAAAAAAAGATGGCCAATTCCAGGAGGCACTTTTCCCAGCATTGTCTTCTGGAATCTGAACAGGCTCTGATTGGTTAATGAGACCCCATCTGCAGCCCTCTTTGGCTGCAAAAAGCCCCTTGACACAAAGTCATCCTTTTGTCATGAAGCTCACCTGAAGCATTTCCTAATGAGGATAATAGGATGAATGTCATCATTTGGAGTGGTTTGAAAACTCAGTATATATGTGCCATCTGTTGTTCAGAAGAACAAATCAACTGCTTTGCAGCTTAATACTGATGGTACATATGGGGGAGAAGACTTTGGCCATTGTGAAAATGAAGCTGAAGAGGCCACACAGAGATTATATCTATGCTGCCTGATTTTGCTGCCCCAATAATTTCTGGGGTGGCAGGATTGGACAATGTCATCTTTTTCTCAACTTCTGATCACCATACATGCCATCTCCACCTCTGCTTTCCTGATTTGAGTTGGATGTGGCCTTCTCTGGCTTGCTACCCAATTGGTCTGTTGCACTTCACTTCATTCAAGGCGACTCCTAGGCACTTTGCACTGTGCAAAGCAAGAAGGATCCCCTTCCCATTTCCCTCCCAGCTTTTGTCCATGGTTTGCTGCAACTTCTGTGATAGGCCTTTCTAAACGGAATAGTGTTTAACATGTGATATACAGAATGTTCCCTCTTTTTCTATCCCTGAATGATAAGCTTTTCCACCAGGCCTTTTATTTTAATTTTGCCAGTGCAACGGTGGTTTCATTTTAAGAAACCCCTCAATTTAAACATATGAACTGACTTATACTACAGATAAGATGCTTTGGTAAATTGTTTACAAGTTGATTACAGTAACAGTTCAGTTAACAGAGGGTTTTGAAACTTTATAATCTAGCCTTTTTATTATTGTTGTTTCTGTTAACTACAGTATTATGTAATTAAAGTAGTATATAGATGACAGGTTAATAATTTGCAAATAGATTTAGTAGTTTAAAAATTGATGGTGGGGGGATGTTTTGCAAGGTTTGGGAAACTAATATTGTTGTAATATAGTAATCATTCAACAGGGGGAATGATGTGTGTGTGTGTGTGTGTGTGACAACACCCTGGTAAGCCCCAATTAAGGGAGGAAGCATACTGCTTTCCTTTTCTGCCTTTCAGCTCATCACCTGAGACCATCTAGACAGAAAGCCATGAATTCCGTTGTGTAATTTTTTTATATGTGTGTTACGTTTTCGAATCCCAGTAAGGGTATGGCTAGCTGATGAGAGCTAATAAGCTCGAAATAGATCTATCCTAGTCTCCCTGACTTTTTTTTTTTTTTATATTGAAAAAGTTTTATTGGTTTTACATTTTTTCTGTAGGATAGGGTAAGGGATACAAAGAAATTTTGAAAGCATTCACGTCGAGGTCGTCGGCTCTTCCGGGACCTCAAAATACATTAATAACAATAAAAAGAAAAACATTTTTCATCAAACTACAAAGTGAAAGCGTGTACATATATCTAAATTCTCAATTCAATACTGTCAGTCCTTTACAAAAAATCCAAATACAAATATTATGCAAAATTGTTCAAAAAGAAAAGTCAAGGCAAAGTTATTTTTTTGATCTAAGTCTCTTGGCAATTGAATCTTCTTTTTCTCCTTCCAGGCCCCCAGTAGGCGGGGCCGTGGCCCCCTCCGTCCCCCCTGGATCTTCCCCCAGGATAGAGGAATGTTTTTTAAGAAAGGCTTCCGCCTCAGCAACTGTTTTAATCCTCACTCTTCCTCCTTCCCAGAACACCAGCATCCCTTCAGGTGTCACCCACTTGAACCAAATCCCATGATCAAATAAAATTTTAGACAAGAAGGAAAATTTCCTCCTTGCTTCTCGAATCTTTCTAGGGATCTGCTTCAAGATAGCAACCTCTTTTTGTTGGTAGATTAATGGACTACCTCTCTGCACTTTCAGGATTTCCTCTCTGGTTGACCTTCTAACAAATTTCACATGTATCTCTCTAGGCACTTCATTTATCCTGGCATATGCTGAGTTAATTCTGTAGGCTAGGTCAATGTCCCCCCTGATCTCATCCTTAGATTTTTGTAAATAGTCTGCTAAAATTGTGCTCATAAGATCAGGGAGGCATTCACCAGATTCCTCAAGAACGTTCTGAAATCTCAAAAAATATGTCATTCTTTCCATATCAATCCTAGACACATGCCCATTTGTTTCCCCAACCTCTTTAGTAACATTTTTAATCTCTCCCTTAACCCCCGCAACCCCCCTTCCAATTCTTCAGTCTTCTGTGTGTTTTCCAGCACTTGCTTCCGTGTGTCCAATAGCTCCTTCTTGAAATTGATGTTTTCTGCCCTCTGGGCTTGAATCTCTTGTACCAAAGTTTGTATAACAGTTTCAAGAGAAGCCATCCGTTGTTCTAAACTTGTCAGTGCTGTTTCTTGAGCCATGATTAACTGTTAAAATCAATGCCACCAAAATGGCGTTTTCAGGGTGGGGTTGGTGAGACTAACCGGGAGCCAAAAGTTCTGATCAAGGTTGTAACGTTGTAAAATACAGGAACCAAGAGAGAGACAGTTTTCCAACTCAATAGATGTAATAGCGAAGGTACTCCAGAAAAGAGATCACAAATCCAAAAGAAAAAATTTCTTCATTAAAAACCAGAGATAGTCCAAATTGCAAAGAGACACTGGAAATTTTCCATAAACAAAATAGTCAATCAGGAACAAAGAGAGGCCATTTTCCACCGCCCAGCTCAGAGCCCGCAGGAGAGAGTAGTGAGAGAAATTGTATCAGCCAGACCTAGAAACATTGTTGCAAGCAAGCCGCAATCCACTTTCCCTTAACGCAAACAGTCAGGATTGAAAATTTCCGCTCCTCGCCGCGAGGAACCATTTCCAAGTGCCGCTTAGATCCGAGGGTTTTTTTTTAAAAACAAACACCCCCCTCCCAGTCCTTTCAGCCCGGCTGACAGTAGAAAAAAAAGTTTTTGAACACTCACTCTCCCCTTGCAGCTGAAGCCTCGGGAAGCCTTCCGACATCGACGTTCAGCCCTCTACATAGATGTGAATGGCGCCGTCGTCCTTAGGCGAAGGGAGAACCCCCCGCAGCATGTTCTCCTTCACCTAGGCCGCGGCAAAAGGGTCGCCTCCCCCACCGCCGTGAGGGGGGGCGTCCCTGCCGAGCCGGCCCTACGGGAGACCCCCAAAAAAGGGGCGTCTCGCCCCCGTGGGGGGGCAGAAAAAGCAACAAAACGGCGAGCGAGCGCTAGGCTCGCTCGTCGCCGCTGGAGCCGGAACCGGAAGTCCTCCCTGACTTATTTATTGATCAGCTCAAAAACGTAACACACACACACATATATGTGTGTGTGTGTGTGTGTGTGTGTGTGTGTCACAACACCCCGTTAAGCCCCAATTAAGGGAGGAAGCATACTGCTTTCCTTTTCTGCCTTTCGGCTCATCACCAGAGACCATCTAGACAGAAAGCTTTTTAGTTCCGTTGTGTACTTTTTTATTGTTATTTTTATTTTTTTCAGCTCAAAAAAACCCTAACAACATGTGTGTGTGTGTGTGTGTGTGTGTGTGTGTGTGTGTGTGTGTGTATTTTTATTTCGGATTTTGTATTTTGTATTTTAATATTTTCTGAATAAAATAAAAATAGAATTGGAAGATAAATTGACATACTAAAAATGGACCATATGAAGGCCACTCAGAGTAGGCCACTGAGGTAGCTGGGCTTGCTCTGAAATATTTCACTTGATGAAAGATATAGAAAAATACCAGGAATAAGGCTTCTAAGACTTAACTAAAGATGAGTCTGAAAATAAAATGGCTTTCAAAATATAATACAGTTCCTATGTGAATTAGATGAGATGAAGGCCAGGAGCCCGTTACAAAAGTACCTGAGACTTACTAAACCCTGTTAGTTGGTTAGTGTTGGTTTTAAACCATGCTCAACTCCTAATTCGCAGCATGAAAATTAAAAACATTTAATATAATATGAAATTGTGAAAATGGGAACTACAGTGAAGTAAGTGCCCAGGTTAAGAACCTAGTTAGGAAATGTTCCCACTTGTTTCAAAGCATGTTTGTGCTCTAGTTGTGTTTTCCTCAGTTCACTACTTCAAATCAACCCAAAGTTACCTTTTATCTATTTAGTTTTCCCTCCTGTCGTCTCATAAAAATCTAAATATATCCAATGAAAGTTTCAGTGGCAGTTGGTGAATCAACCTCTTGCAGCAGTCCATGCAGGAAGTATATAATTTCTCTTTGGGGAGCTGAGTTAATCTTATCGGTTTAAAAGTATGAGTCATCTGGCATAATAAGGACATTGTCCAGGATCAAAGTCTACATTCAAATGATAAGGCAGGTATTTCATACCAGGGAAGAATAATGCCATGGAAGAAAGCTTTTTTTCAGTTAAAACCACACATCCCCTCCCACTTTCTCTGAACTGACTCTGTCAAAAAAACCCCCACAAAAGTCTTAAAATAATAGCATTGCTTGGACATGCAGACAATAATGTTAACACAGTTATTGTTCTTTGAAGGCATTGTCAGATAAACCCACTTGGCACCTAGCCTTAACTTGCTGGTGCTTTTTGTTATATCTTTGAAACAGCCATCGATTCAAGGCTGCTTCAGGCAAATGTGCACTTAACAAGATAGACTGCTAAATTAAGTGGCAGAATGCTTTTAAAACACACGGGGGGGGGGAGTGGAGGTATATTTTGCAGTAATGTCTCCTGACTGGTTATTAGTTCGATATTTTCATTACGGTAGAATAAAGTCACAGCTATTGGATTTCCCTGGGCTTTTCTCTTTCTTTGATTGAAATGCCCCTTAGAAATCTGCCCCTCGTTTTCTGAGTAAACAGCAGCTGGGATTGATTTGAAAAGAAAATATTGTTTCAGGACCAGATACCCATAATCTTTGATAAACAAGCAAATAAACAAACAAAAAGTAAAGCAATGCCCATTTGGTTGTTGAGCATTTTGTCAGTAAACATAGTAGAATTACTGTGCACACCGGTGGCAATAGAACCCAGAATTCGGATATATAAATGTGGTGCATACTTCCCATTAATGCATGATTTGTTGACGGACAAAGCTAAAGAAATCTTCTGTTTCACATAGAATGGGAGACCTTTCTGTAGTTTATACCTCCTGCCTCATGATTTGAATCTGAAGGGCAAAAAGAGGCAACATCATGTACAGTAAATATTGTCAGGGTTCCAAGTAATAGATCCATTGCAAGCAAAACTCCCATGGCAGGTAGATTCCTCTAAGAATAGCTTTATTGAAGCTATCAAATTGGCACATCTAGTGAACACCAATTCTGAAGGGCGCCTTGGTTTTCACCTAATTAAAAGAAAAAAATTTCCTCCAATCCCAAACAATCAGTCACATGGCCCAATCAATGCAGTATCCGCTGGTCTGTTGACATCACTCCTCCTTCCTCCGGCCAAGTGTGAGAATGTCCTTGGTTCCCAAGAAAAAGTATTTTATTTTGACTACACATCCCCAGCTATCTCTAATCCCTCCTCCCTATCCCTCGCTCCAGTGTGGCAATGCTGAAACTCCAAGATGGCTTTGGCCAGGTCAGCTTCGGGGTTGACAAATGTCATGCTCTGGAAAGACTTTTATCTACCCTCACCAATTTTACTAAATATTTTTCCATTCGGTTCAGAGCAACTGAAGGTGGCCTACAAAAATAATGTCCTTTAATACCTCTGACAGGTTAGTTATTACAGGCAGTCCACGACTTACAACAATTTGTTTAGTGACTGTTCAAAGATACAACAGCACTGAAAAAAGTGACTTATGACTGTTTTTCACACTTATGACTGTTGAAGCATCCCCATGACCATGTGATCAAAATTCAGATGCTTGGCAAGTGACTCATATTTTTGACAATTGCAGTGTCCTGGGGTCATGGGATCACCTTTTGCGACCTTCTGACAAGCAAAGTCAATGGAGAAGCCACATTTACTTAACAACCATGTTACTAACTCACCGCTACAGTGATTCACTTAACAACTGTGGCATGCAAGGTCGTAAAATGAGGCAAACCTCACTTAACAAATATCTCGCTTAGCAACAGAAATCTTGGGTTCAATTGTGGCCTTAAGTCAAAGACTTTCCGTACATGTTTTGTAAACATATTATAGAGTGGAAATGTGCCTACCGTAGTTTTTATTATAGCTATGACACCCCTGCAGTTTGAGTGTCTCGTTCCTTCTTAGCTTATTAATAGGTAATTTGAGGCTTTTGTAACCTATGAATTAACTTTAGTCAGAGCCATTAGCTTATTTGTGCATTTGCCTGCAAGAAGTAACATTTCTTTAACACATTGGCCATAGCAGTCGACCACAAGCATGCCATAGATTGACCACAAATGTCTCCTATATAGACTAGCTGACAGGTTGTGGCTTTGATGCTTGGCTAAGATACTTTGCAAAGGAACCTGTCATGTCGTGGAATCAAGGAAAGTGATGTGATATTTAGCTTAAGAAGTAGCAACCCCACAAGCATCTGGTGGTAAGCAAAATTCATCATTAGCATAGTAAAAATATATATCCAGAGATAGTCAATTTATATGAAAATGAAATAGATTAAATACGGCAAATTAATGGAATATTATGGAATGGCTTTACTTTGTGAGCATGTGTGACTCTCTTGTGACTTTATAACTTCTCAGCAATTCTCCTACTTTTGTTTCCTTGTTTGGTAAATTGTATAACAATAACTCTGCTTGATTTCCTCTGTGTTCCCTAGGGGGAAACTCAGAGGTGTCCTCTTCGGCTTCTGTACACAAATAAAAGAGTTTTTCCTTGATCCTCTGTGGACATTGGTTTCTTCATACCTGGTTCCCATATCTGGCCAGTTTTGGGGCCAACAATATGCTTAATTAAGCCTTTTTCAGCATCCAGAATATGTCTGAAGTCCAGTTTGATATTTTATGCAGGCCTCAGAAACGTCACTAAAACACACCTTGCCACAGGTTATGTTCGGAAAAATGGCTACAAAAAGTGCATATCAAAACGAAGTGCTCATGAATGTACCTTCGTGATTTAACCACATTTTTTGAAAAATGTAAAGGGATTCAAAAGCAAAATGGAACCAAACATCTGGTAAATAAACTGTGAAACCAAGGGGCAACAAAAATGGTATTTTTAAATTTATTTTTAAGGCTCTCATGAACTTCTCATTCTTCTCCTGTCTAATTTCTGCTTCTCTGACATTTTTGCCTTTCTGGCATTGTGTCTTTGGAGATGGTTATTGTGCTGGATTCTCTTCTTTGCTCCGAGTAATAGATAACTTCCCCATGCTCAGTCATTGGTGCCAAATAGTAACTTGGGGTGAGTGGAGCTGTCAGTTTTGTGTTTACTTGATTTCTCAGTTTAGTTGCCAGAGATTTGGTTCAATGTTGCTTTTGCATAAAACATAGATGCATATCCATGAGCAGTTCTGGTGGTGTATATAGTGTTGTATACATTTTTTTCCTAGTGTACATAAGTTTTCTAAACATTTTTTCAAATACAATGAATGTTTATGCATATGTTATCCCAGTATGAGCATTTTGTGTTTGTTTTGTATAATGCATGCACTGTATTGTTTTCCTTGTTTTTAAAAACCGGAAGCCAAATCACACAAGGAGGGGTTTCCAAGCCACACTTGCATTCAAGTTCTCCTATTGCATTGGTGAAAATATTATTTATGTAATTGCTTCTTACATTTAATGGTATGGTAATAATGGATGGTATTTGTCCAAAACTGGACAAATAGATGAATGAGTGTCAACATTTCAGTGGAATAATTGGTCTTATCCCTAATTTATGACCAGAAAAGCATAGGGGGAGACATGGGAAATATCTGGTTGGCAGTGCTGGTGAAAGCTTCATATTGGAATGTAGGTGTAGTTTGATTGCCTAAACAAGGCAATAAAATAACCAGGTGATCTTTAATTGCAACAAACGTTTGCCTGCAAATACAATACAATACAATAGCAGAGTTGGAGGGGACCTTGGAGGTCTTCTAGTCCAAGCCCCTGCCTAGGCAGGAGCCCTATACCATTTCAGACAAATGGCTATCCAACATCTTCTTGAAGACCTGCAGTGTTGGGGCATTCACAACTTCTGGAGGCAAGCTCTTCCACTGGTTAATTGTTCTAACTGTCAGGAAATTTCTCCTCAGTTCGAAGTTGCTTCTCTCCTTGATTAGTTTTCACCCATTGCTTCTTGTTCTACCCTCAGTTGCCTTTGTGAATACTTTGACTCCCTCTTCTTTGTGGCAACCCCTGAGATACTGGATCAATGACTTGAATCGCAAAAAAGTATGCTTTGTTCTCTAAGTTCCTGGTTGTCTGCACTGGACTCAGCCTCCTGCATCTTTCTTCCATTGTTATAACGTACAAGCTGCTATAGTCAACTGCACTTATCTTTGGAGTAAAAAAAAATCACCTCCATTTAGCCTCTGGGTTGACGTTCTTGTTTCTCAACCTTGCCTGACTGGAGAATTCTGGGTGTTGGTCTATGCATCTGAAAGTGGACAAGGTTGGGAAACCCTGTTCTGGAAGAAGATGACTTTGGTTGGTTTTTTTTCTTGGAAGAGGCACATGGCAACATTATAGGAGAACTTACATAAGAGTCCATAGACCTGGTCATTTTAATTAAGATCACCAGGGCATAATACAGTAATTAGATTACTTAAAGAAAGCACATTTCTTACAATCAATCTGGAAGAAAGCAGTCTCTGGGAAACAATGTTTATTGGCCAAGTTGCTTTAAACTATGTCTGCTGAATAAACTGTAATGTTTGCACAGTACAGAAATCGTAAATTAAGGTTTACAAATTGCAATGACTAATTTTCCATATGTTTCTACATCCCAATTAAGCAAACTACATACCTTAAGCATTAGTTGTGTTCACATGAACCAATGAACCACTAACAAGCCAGCTGCTGTTGTATGAATTCAGCCTGTGAATAGTTTACATTTTAGTGTGTTGTGCCAAACTAAAGAAATTTGGGTAATTGGATGAAGCACTTAATCATGGTAAGCAGGTTCTGCGTATATAGCCTCAAAAACAAAATAAATAAAAGACCTAGATTTCAAAAGAAAACACAGCCGAAGCCAAGTTCAGTTCGTACTGAAGTTCAGGTTGAAGCCACACCTTTCAAGTTTGTATTCCTGATTCTTATCTATGTCATAGTAGTGCAATTCTCTTTTGATCAATGAATCCAGACTGAACATTCCAGCTTATCCTGATGAAGGAACCGGGCTAAAGTCCAGTACAATGAACATAATGGGGCTTGTGTTACCCATGGAGATGCCATTCCTCACAAACTTGCTGGGGCTTCTGATTCAGCATGCAACTTGTTCCACTTGCGAAGGTGTGTTAAACTTTTTTTTTTTAATATTGTCAGAAGTGATCTTGGAAACATCCTCTTCAGACCAGACCAGCAGCCTGACTTCTTTAATTAAGCCTGATGACAAAATCCCAGGTTTTCAATGTAATTACAGGCACTGCACCACCTGCCTGTAATTAAGCTGCCAAAACATTGGATATGAAAAGGCATACAGAGATTAAAGAAGCATTGGATCCTTGTTCAGAGCCAGCCTTTTCATCCCCACCTCATTAGCTTTAACAAAGGCAGTAACGTTTCATTTGTGCCTACCTCTTTAGCCTGGCAGGGTTTGAACAAAATGCCAGAGAGATCCCTTTCTGGTTGAAGCAGCAGAAACTTTTGAAAGAATGGAAAAGTAAAGGAATGTGAAAGAATGGAAGGAATGTTGATTTGATACTGGATTTCTCCCTGCCATTGTCTCTTAAGAAGTCCCGATGCATGGGTGTCTTCACATTTAAATCAACTGTTGGAAAATGGTACCCAGCCAACACTCAGCAATTCCACGTACAGAGCATCTTACATGAGAGTCAAGATGGCTGTCTTAAGCCATTATTTAACTTTAGGTAGCTCCTTGCTCATGTTTACTTAGTACCAATGCTCTGTAAAAGGTAAAACACACAAATTTCCTGGGTTTGTGCATCACAGCAAACCTTAGTTCGACTAATTATGGTTTGTGGAATTGACTACTTAACTATAAATCGTGTTTTATAAACCACAAAGGCTAAACGCACAAAGCAAGCCAACAAACCTGTTAGAATAATGCACAGCAGATACCATTATCTGCTGTCTACCACAAACCAACATCTAGAGCGACTGTTTTGCCCCAGGCTCTCAGGCAGGGCTGCATCTTTTTGCTTTGGATTTGTCCATTTTATAAAAAAAAGAAAGTGTTCTTAATAAAATTGCTACTGCTTTTTACAGTAATTGGTAGCACAGGAAGTACAGTTTAATCTACTAACCCCCTCGACCACTAAGCCTCGGGAAAAGTCTTGCACTGCAATTTGATTTTGGAGGGGCAGAAAATAATTGGTCTGTGTGGGTTGCTGATGCAAACATCTCAAGGTCCTACAATCACTACTCTGAGCTTGGCTTTCCTTCCTCAGACAGTTCTTTCATACTTTCACCAGCCAACAAAACAGCAGCGTTTGCTTACTGATTATGCGTATTAAAACATTTCCTGAACAATGATTAAATATTCAATTAGCTCAAGGCTGATATTCATGGGCATGTTGGATTCCGGAGCAATCAAAAACAAATCAAACCAGAAGGTCATGGTGCCCCTGGGTCATGAAGGGAAATGCTGCAGGGACTCCACAGTGGAATCAAGAATTCCACCAATGTGATGTATTGTATGCTGTCAAATGAGCATTGTCACTCTTCTTGCTGAATATTAGCAGTACATAAATTCACATGTGCTTTAAGCTAGCCCTGTTTTGCAATAATCATGAGCTAAGCTTTGTAGTACAATGCCTTCTTCATTGTCTCCATTCAGACATCAAAAACATTTTTGGTTAGATCAATTTTGTATGCGTATGTTCCTAGTTCATTTAAGCTGTTCTTAATATGCACTGTAGGTTTAGTTCACACTTATTGCCCAGAGAGGATAAAAGGAATCGCTCTAGAACTGCAGCAAGAAAAGTAGGTGGACTCTTTTCAGAGCTAACTACATTGCCTAGTCCTGTTTTGCAATTATCAATAAAAATGACCAAAAGCTGTTTTTAAGAAATTAAATATTATAAATCTTATCTCAAAAGAAACAGAATTGTATTCTCTGAGTCTCCTGTCTAATGGTACTTATTTCCTAGGAAGCATTTTAGGATTGTAAACAATGGTATAATGCCATAAGCTGCATTAACAGAAAGTAAGTCAACTCTTAAAAACGGGCTCTGCAGTGAGATGCCGGTTATGACTACCAAAGGATTATCCCTCCTACATAAAAGATGGAGACTTGGGGGTTCCCTGCTATTCCACCTCTATCCTGCTCCTACAAAAGTCTGATTTGCGATGCTTGCATCAAATCCCACCACACCGTTCAACACTCCTCAGAGACAAGATGCCTTTCACTCTTGAGTGACAACTCAACAAGGCATGTAAGCTGAATTCCACAGTTGTTACCACAAGAGCAGAGGTACTTGCTGAATGGAGGAATCTATTCTTGCAATCCATTTATGGCCCGGAATTGAGAATCCCTAACATTGATGTAGCCAGTCATAAATGGTTGCTGTGCCCTTCTTGGGTATTTCCTTACCTGTACTTGTAGAGTATCCAGTTAAGGGGTGGCCTATTCCCAGTTCAGAATCATGCTGAGTCATCAACAAATGCTGCCAGGATTCCTGCTGTTCTCCCAAAATGTTCAACCACATCCTTCCAACCTGCAAAGTCACCCACAATGAGAGATATGTGTGACATAATCATGTTCTTCAGCACATTGAACTTTGCACTGAGGCAGTGTCCACCCCGCGGTCAGGGCCATCATTCCATCCAGTTCATCATTTAACAAGCCAGATCTGGTCATAGAGAGGATGCATCAACTGTAGATCCTAGACATCTCCTTGGTTGCTGGCTACTGAATGAAAGAGCTCTGGGACTTTTAAGATGGCAAAAGATGGAAATTCTAATCACGTTGCAGTTCTTAGCTGGGCTGATTCTTTGGTGACAGTTCACTACCTGCCCATCATCATCTCCAACCGGGGACTGTTCTGCAATCCATTGGGTAATTGATTTCATGTTTTAGGCTTAAGCCACTGGGATATTGTGGACCTTTGTTCACTTACCATCAGTGATTTACTCTAATATTATGACTTGTAGAACCAACATTGGCTGTTCCTGATCTGTCTGAATGCATTTATGATTTAGGATCCACCTGGCAATGACTATTCTTGTGTGACTGTCTATGAGTTAATTCTATCTCTTTATAGCAGGGGTGTCCAAACTTGGCAGCTTTAAGATGTGTGAACTTCAACTCCTTGCTGGCTAGGTAATTCTGAGAGTTGAAGGCCACAAGTCCTAAAGTTGTCAAGATTGGACACCCTGGCTTTAGAGCAGGGGTCCCCAACCCCCGGGCCACGGACTGGTGCTGGGCCGTGGCTTGATAGTAACCGGGCCGGAGTGAGCCTCAGGTTCTACGTGACTGCCGAATGCGCGTGCGGCCCACGTGACTCGACTCACCCGCTGGAGGCTCCTCATCACATCTCCCGGCCAGGGGGAGGGGGAGGGCGCAAGAGGGGTGGGGCCAGAGAGGAGGAGGAGGAGGGGGCATCCCCCTGGGCAGTGCATGCACTGAGGGTGGGAGAGCACAGGCGCGGCCACTCACGCCGGTCCGTGGAATTTTTTTTTTTACATGAAACCGGTCCCTTGTGCCAAAAAGGTTGGGGACCCCTGCTTTAGAGGGTTGAGGGGGAGGAATAGTTCTGTATGCAATTGCTATTTCTTTGCCTGTAAAGTTGACAAATCTAATAATAGATACTTGTAAGAGAGGTACCCTAATTAAATCTTTAGAGACTTTAAGCAAAACTTACACTACTTCTCAATTAATACAGTCAGTTCTTGGCTACAGAGGATTATTCTAAAAAGGACATTGCTAAGTAAATAGTCATATATTAAACGCTAGGTCAATTCCATTTCCATTATTTAAAAAAACACAATGTTCCTGCGGAATTGAAGAGTCTGAGTACTTAAGCAACCAGGTAAGGTAAGAGCAGGCAGCTTGAAACAGTTTATTAAATTTATATGCCACCCATCTCACTCTGAAAAATTACTCTGGGTGACTATATATGAGATTCCTACAGGCTACTACCTTATCAATCAATATTTAAAAAAATTGATTACAATAGCATGCACATATATATGACTCTATGCATGTCCATACTTCTTAGATCACTCTAAAAAAAGCAAAATAATGCTGGAAATAGTGAAGATGAGACTATCCATTCTTTCCATTTTGCCAGACTCCTGCCGCCCTCTAACCAGAAGCTAAAAAAACAAACACCAAAGGTTTTTTCTTTCTTTCAAGGGCTATCTTTCATCTTTATGAATAACTTTTCTGAAAGAATTTCTGTACAATTACACTTGGCGCCTAAATGCGCCTCCAAGTATAATTCCTGGTAGATCATTTCCCTCGGTTGTTAAGCAGTGGAGTAAGATAATATTAGAAGAAAGTCCTCCTAAAAATCAAGTCCATTTTCAAAATTACAGTAATCTCTTGAAAATATAAATGCATTTCTAAATAAAAATAATTTATAAAAAGCTATGGCTGAGTGACAGCCAGAAAAAAACAGCTCCCTATTTCTCTGACAAATTCTTCAGGAACAGTTAGAAGCAAATGTTGTGGAAAGCTTTATTAGAACCCTTGTGATGGCAACTCATGTCTTTACTGGGTCAAGATTAAGCTACTGCAGTGGGTTTTTAAAGGAGCTGCCTTTCAAAACTACTCAGCAATTGTAGAGTTGGAAGGGACCTTGATGGTCTTCTAATCCAACCTCCTGTGTAGAGGATCTCTTGCTTATACCAGGAGACCCTCTACTATCTACATAGAAGACAGACAAAGGGCTGTCTTCTATGATTCCCCCTCCCTGGTATTTTCAGATCTCAGGTGGACCCATCCTCCCCAATATGTCAACTCTATTCAGATGAGCACAGTTAGACATAATAGATCACAGAATGATCCCATTTCAACAAGCAACTAAAGCAAGGCTCAGTGTTACAAAAGAAAAACCTCATGTCTCACCCAGTCTCTCAGTCTTCTGCTTCAGCCTATCCTCTTGGCATAGGGGACTGATTTGATGTGGGTTCTCAACTAATTCAATTTAGAAGAGAGGCAGAATGAGTGAATGCTAGTCAATAACCCACTCCCACTCCCCCCAAAACATGCAGTGAGTCCAAACAAGGTAGGTACTGTATTTAAAAACAATCTGTGCCTAAGCAATCATATTCATATCTCAGTGATGTGAGAATTCAAATACCAAAGAAGCAAGGGGAGAGGACTGGACTGCCAGTTTGGATCTATCTATCTATCTATCTATCTATCTATCTATCTATCTATCTATCTATCTATCTATCTATCTATCTATCTATCTATCATCTTTCTTTCTCTCTCTCTCTCTCTCTCTCTCTCTCTCTCTCTCTCTCTCTCTCTCTCTCTCTCTCTCTCTCTCTCCCTCCCCCTCCCTTCCTTCCTTCCTTTTTCTTTCTGCCTTACAGTCAATCCAGACTCCTGGTGACTATGTAGGTGAATCCATGCATTTTCTAGGCACATGAAGCAATTTACCATTTCTTCTTCTTCCTGGAGCCGAGAGACAGCAAGTGGCCCAAAAAGTGGCTTAGGCACTGGTTTCCATGCCTAAGGCAGAATTAGAATATACTGTATCCATCTTTAACCTTAACTATATCAATTGGCCTTCTTATCCTACTCTGTACACCAGGTGTTACACAATCAGGAATATTGAATATGCAAGTCCCCTCTTTGCCTCATTACTTAAATTTCATCAGTTCCTCCAAGAGAAAAGATACATTTGTCTATCTTTAATACTGAATGAGTATCAGACCCTGGTGTGTCATTAATACTGAAAGGGTATCAGACCCTTGCATGAAAACCAAAGTTTGTACAATCAGATGTGCAAAGGCTTCTGTCCAGCAGAGGATGCTTTGGGGAAGTTGATGTCATCTGACTGACATCCATGGAGGTCAGGCTTATCAGCAGTGGTCACTGCATGGAAATTCCAATGACTGCCCTATTTAAATAGGGTTATGGGTTACCCTAGATCTCAATTGAAATCTTTAATACATGGGAAGCAGCTCTTATTAACATAACAATTAACTTTAATCCATTGAATTGATGAATAGAAGGATACATTCATGAAAATGTGCCTCTCTTTCTTACCAAAATGCCATTCATTTGAACTCTATGACCAACAAAAGTTGAGTTGCGAGGCATATTTTCGGGTGGGAATAGAACAAAACCTAGAAATGAAAAACAACATTATTTCACAGCACCCATAGTTATCACAGTACATGTCAGGGTTCCAAGTAACACCCCCAACCAACGAAGACTCCAAGGCAGTTCCTCAAAGTTTCATTTTATCAGAGATGTCATATTTGCGGATTGGGTTTTCCCCACCCAAAGGAAAGTCAAAATCCCTTACCCTGTACCCACATGTCCATCACATGGTCCAATCAATCCACCATCCCAAATGCAGATGCCTCCCAGTCATGCCACTCCAGGTGCAGGCTGAACATCCTTGAATCTCAAAAAAATAATGTTGTGGCTAAATACTTCTACAAACTCCATGCAAACCTCCCCCCCCCACACCCAGTTTCCCACAGACTAAGTGTGGCAGCCCTGAAGATCCAAAAGAAAAGATGGCCCCGAGGGCTGACAGTACATACTTTAACATTTTAATACTAAATCTCTTAATGTTGTCATATAAAGTAAATCTTATAAATTCAATTGCATTGCTGTTGTTTTGTCACTATAATACCATTATTATAAAACAAAAGCAAAAATGCCAAATCCATAGGGTTTTTTTCTTTCCATGTTCCTCTATGCCAAGCTTGTTCTATAAACAATAAGAAATATTATTAAGATTCTTTTCCGTAGATCAAATAAGACTTGTTTAATTCTGAGGTAACTCAAAACTGGTGTCTAGCCTGAAGCTCCAAGTATGTGCAAAGACCCACTTCTTGATTCTATTAGTGATTTGGATTGTTGTTCCTCAGCCGTCCATACCTTACTCTTAATAATGTTTCTTATTTTTATTCTCTTTTAATTCTGTTTACTTGTTGAGATGGGCCACCATTTAAATTGGATAAATAAATAAAATAAAAAATAAAACTGCTTTAGAAAAACTGGCAACATGAAGTTAGAATGTCATTAAACTATATAGTACCCTGTTTTCCCGAAAATAAGACATCCCCAGATAATAAACCCAGTCAGACTTTTGAGCGTATGCACTAAAATAAGCCCTCCCCCCAAAATAAGCCCTCCCCAAAAATATTGCAACACAGCAGCAGCCATGAGGTTACCACACTCGCCGCCTCCTGCACCTCAAAAACGATAAGACCTGTCTTATTTTCAGGGAAACATGATACTTACTTCTGAAGGTCCTGGCCAGCTGAAATTAAGCAGAAGAATCCTGTAATTTCATGATTAAAAATACACCGAGTCTCTGGCTGTTTCTGTGACCTAAGGAAGTCCTGTTGAGGCATTTAAATACTACCCTTGAAAATGAAGAATATACTACTATCTTAAGATTAAGATATGGATGACGGAGGAACAACAATTCAAATCGCTAACACAACCAAAAAGTATGTCCCTGGACACATATGGAGCCTCAAGCTCAGGCCCCAATTTTGAGTTAGGTACTTCGAAACTAAGTAAGTTCTGTTTGACTTGAGAAACCTCCATGTTTTCTCAGTACTAAAGTACACACTGCTGAATACAAAGTTTCTAAAGGGGAAATACAATAACATAAATATGTTTACTTCTCATGTATTTGATCACTTTCCTTTTACTGTGCATCCTCATTTTAACTAGGCTTGTGACAGAATATTTAAAAAAAGAGAAATAGGAAAAAATGGGAGCTTCCTAGAGATGGCTATTTGCTATTTTGCATTGGAAATATTAATGAGAAAAATATAGACGGACAATTTGACTTAGAAAACCAAAAGGAAAGAGGAGAATGATTTATTCATATCTTTCAGTCAACTATTTCTCCATAGGTAACGCAGTCGTCCAATTACTGAAATGATGCTTGTATATAGTAGAACTTCTGGTAATGACCATAATATGTTCCATAACTTTGGTTGCAACTCAATTTGGTCGTGATCAGAAGCGTTCTTGACAAGAGGTTCTACTGTACATGGACATTATTTCAACCTTGCCTTCAGAAGTTGTGGGAGCTTCATCACTTGAGACTTTCAAGAAGACATTGGATGGCCATTTGTCAGAAATGGTGTAGGGTCTCCTCCTTGAGCGGGGTGGCGGTGGACTAGATGACCTATATGGTCCCTTCCAACTCTGTTAATCTGTTAAATCACCAGATATAGAGTACCCACAAACTGAAAGGATGTTATTATTGACATAAGGCAATGGAAGAGCTCATTTTTAATCCCCAAAAGTTTGTTAGGAGCAGATTATAAATGGCTTGTGTCCAGGTTTCAAATCAAGCTAAAACTAAGAAAGAAATCAACAAGTTTCCAAAGTATGATCCCAACCATCTAGCCAACATTTTCTAGGAAAACATCAAGAATCACTTAGAAGTCCTGAATTTCATTGATAAGAAACCTAAGGAACTATGGACTGAAATCAAATAAATTGTTCAGGGTGAATTAAAGTCCAAAAAACAAAAGGAAGCAACATGGATGTTGGAATAAACAGTAGAAATTGCCAAGAGGATAAAAGAAGCCAAAGTCAGAAAAGACAAAATCTCAGGAAGGGACTTAACAAAGAATTAAAGAGAGCTGTTAGAACAGATGGAAGCAGTATTCCAAAAATATCTGTAAAGGCAAGGAAAATCTTCCAAAAGACCTCAGAAGGATGTTTCCAACTTTAAATTAGAATGCTAAAGAAGTGCCCATAGAGACAGTAATTGTGTCAAAGAAGTTTAAATAAAAAACTATGTACAGTAGGGATGTTGATATCCAGGATAGAATACCTTAGAATAGGGTCCCCAATCCCCAGGCCATGGCCCACCATTGGGCCATGGCCTGTTCATAACCAGGCCACACGACTGGCTGGTCAGTGCACAACACATATGAATAGGCCGGTTCCCCTCTTTCCCTCACTGGGCCACCATGCCATAAAGGTTAGGAACCGCTGTCTTAGAAGATATTCCATACTTGCCATAAAATTGGGTAGATGGCTAGATTAGCATTCTGTTTATTATCTAGCTGGAAGGCTACAGCAATTGAGGAAATTCCCTAAAGAAATGTAGCAAGAAACAGGAAAAAAATCAATAAATGACAACAAATCTGGAAAATGACACACTGAACAACACATTGGTACAGGTCTCTCTATATAACAATATCAAGGAAAGGGACTAAACTATTGTACAATATCCTTAATTTCACATGCTAGTAAAATCATGCCACACAGATTAGAGCCCAGATGGAAAGGGAGATGGCAGATAGCACATTATCACTCATTTGTCAATCAGTCAAAAGTGGTTATATATGGGCTTCCTGTTCCGGCTTCTGGCGGCGACGGACGAACCTTGGGGTTCATCCGCCCTTTTGTTCTTTTTTCTGCCCCAAACGGGGTGGGGTACCCATTCTTTTTGGGGTCCCTCCATAGGACTGGCTTGCCTGGACTGGTTCAGCCTGGCGGCGGCTGGGCAACAGTCCTTGTCTTCGGTCTAGGTGGAAGGAGACATGCTGCGGGGGGCTTGGTTCCCTTCGCCAACGGAGGACGGTAACAAACAATGAATTCGGAGAGAACGGAGCGCTCGGGTCGGATGGCTTTGCCGGGGCTTGAACTGCAAGGTGGAGAATAAGTGTCTTTAACTTTATTGCTGGCGGCTTTGGATGAGAGAAACGTGGAGGGGGGTGTTTGTTTGCTAAACCCCCCTCGGATTTACAACAGCGGCGCGCAGAAATGGCTCCTGAAATGCAGGGAGCGGATATTTCGCATCCGGACTTTTGCGGAACAAGTGAAAGTCAACCGCGGCTTGTTTTCATACAATGTATCTAAGCCTGGCTTTACTGAAACATTTTTCTTTGCTATTTTCTCCGGCTGGCTGCCAGAGTGGGTGGCGGAAGATGGCTGCCCTTTGTTCCTGAATGTTTATTTCTTCATGGAAAATTTCCTTTGTGATATGGACCCTCTATCAACGGATGATTTTCTGGATTAATTGATTCCTTCCCTGGTGTGCCTTCTTTGTCTTAATAATTGATAGTGGAAAGTGTTTTGCTCTCTGGACAGGATAACTTTTTTACAACTTTTCTGAACTTTTTCCCGGGATTTGCTCCAGCGGCCGCACCCAAAAAACGCCATCTTAGTGGCACTGACTTAAACAGCTCACCGTGGCTTCAAAAAAACAACCAGGAAAGCTAGGATTGGAAGAGAGAATGACAGCTATGGAAACAGTGTTAAACTCCTTGGTGTTGGAAATCAGAGAATTTAGAAAAGATCACACTAGCACTAAACTTGAAGTTTTGGAGACACAGAAAAAATTGATGGAGAACACACAGAAGACCGAGGAGTTGGAGGTGGGGCTGGCTGGGGCCAAGGGGGATCTTAAAAATATTAATACGGAAATTGGAGATTTGTCTGGTCATGTGTCTAGGATGGATTTTGAGAGGATGTCATATTTTTTAAGATTTCAGAATATTTCTGAGGAATCTGGTGAATGCCTTCCTGATCTCATGAGTACAATTTTATCAGACTATTTACGTAAACCCAAAGAGGAGATCAGGGGGGACATTGACCTAGTCTACAGAATAAATTCAGCATATGCCAGGATGAATGAAGTACCCAGAGAGATACATATTAAATGTGTTAGAAGGTCGACGAGGGAGGGAATCTTTTTTTTTTTTTTATATTGAAAAAGTTTTATTGGTTTTACATTTTTTAACAGGATAAGGTAATGGTTACAAAGAAATTTTGAGAGCATTCACGTCAGAGTCATCGGACCTTCCGAGACCTCAAAATACACATTAAAAAAGTTAACATAGAAAACATTTTCCATACCACTACAAGTTGAAAGCAAGTACATTTACCTAAATTCTCCCTTCCATGCTGTCAGACATTTACAAAAAGTCCGGATAGAAATATTATGCAAAATTGTTCAGGAAAAAATCAAGGCAAAGTTATTTTTTTGATCTAAGTCTTTTGGCTATTGTATCTTCTTTCTCTCCTCCCTGGCCCCCCGCAGGCGGAGCCGTGGCCCCCTCCGTCCCCCCTGGATCTTCCCCCAGGGCAGAGGAATGTTTTTTAAGAAAGGCTTCCGCCTCAGCAACTGTTTTAATCCTCACTCTTCCTCCTTCCCAGAACACCAGCATCCCTTCAGGTGTCATCCACTTGAACCAAATCCCGTGATCAAACAAGGTTTTAGACAAGAAGGAAAATTTCCTTCTTGAATCTCTAATTTTTCTAGGGATCTGCTTCAAGATAGTGACCGTTTCTCGATGATAAGTTAAAGGTTTCTCTCTCTGCGCTTTCAGGATTTCCTCTCTGGTTGACCTTCTAACAAATTTCACATGTATCTCTCTAGGCACTTCATTCATCCTGGCATATGCAGAGTTAATTCTATAGGCTAGGTCAATGTCCCCCCTGATCTCATCCTTAGGTTTTTGTAAATAGTCTGCTAAAATTGTACTCATAAGATCAGGCAGGCATTCACCAGAATCCTCAAGAACATTCTGAAATCTCAAAAAATATGTCATTCTTTCCATATCTATCCTAGACACACGCCCATTTATTTCCCCCACCTCATTAGAAACATTTTTAATCTCTCCCTTAGCCCCCTCCAACCCTCCTTCCAATTCTTCATTCTTCTGTGTATTCTCCAACACTTGCTTCCGGGTATCCAATAGTTCCTTTTTGAAAGTACTATTTTCAGCCCTCTGGGCCTTTATTTCTGATATCAAAGTCTGCATAGAGGTTTCAAGAGAAGCCATCCTTTGTTCCAAATTTACAAGTGCTGCTTCTTGTGCCATGGTTAAAAGTTAGAGTCACTGCCACCAAAATGGCGTTTTCCGGGTGGGGCTGGTGGGGCAGATCAGGAGCTCAGTTCAGTTCAGGGCCGTGAAGTTGCAAACAATTCAGAAACCAAAAGAGACACAATTTCCCAAGTCAGCAAATAGTAATAACGAAGGTATTCCAAAGAAGAAATCACAAATCCATCAAGAAATTTTTTTTTCCAAAAATCCAGAGAGAGTCCTGCTTTCAAAGAGACGCTGGAAATTTTCCTTAGTTGAAATAATCAGGCAGGGACAAAGAGAAGCCACTTCCACCGCCCATCTCAGCCAGAGGGAGAGAGTAGCAAAAAAAGAATTTTTTTTAAACTCAGCCAGACCTAGAAACAATGTTGCAAAAAGTCACATTCCACTTTCCCTTGTTAGAGACCGTCCGGAGTGAAAGTTTCCGCTTTCCCTTTGCAGAGAAGCCATTTTAACGTGCCGCTTAAATCCGAGGGGGTTTTTTTTAAAAATAAACACCCCCCTCCCAGTCCGTTCAGTCTGGCTGGCAGCAGGAAAAAAAAGTTTTTTAAAGACTCACTCTCTCCTCGCAGCTGAAGCCTCGGGAGTCCTTCTGACTGAGC
Organism: Rhabdophis nuchalis; assembly: GCA_039707465.1. Classification (NCBI taxonomy): domain Eukaryota; kingdom Metazoa; phylum Chordata; class Lepidosauria; order Squamata; family Natricidae; genus Rhabdophis; species Rhabdophis nuchalis. The sequence continues at coordinate 104,213,356 of CM077646.1, forward strand.
CGATCAGCCCTCCTCATAATTGTGAATGGCGCCGTCTTCCTTGGGCGAAGGGAAAACCCCCCGCTAGCATGTTCTCCCTCACCTGAGCCGCGCCGGGAGCCGCTTCCTCCACCGCCGTGGGGGGCGCGCCCCCCGACGAGCCGGCCCTACGGGAGACCCTCAAACAAGAGGAGTCTCGCCCCCATTGGGGGGCAGAAGAAGAAACAAAGCGGCGAGCGAGCGCTAGGCTCGCCCGTCGCCGCAGGAGCCGGAACCGGAGGGAGGGAATCTTGAAGGCGCAGAGGGAGGGTCCGTTAATTTACCAACAAAAGCAAATCGCTATCTCGAATGGCAGAAGGGTATAAACAAGTTTGTGTGGGCGGGGAAGAAACCCCGAGTTAATCAAAAGATAATGCAAGATACCAGAGAAAGAGGTGGGCTTAAGATGCCTAATATAAGATTGTATTATGAAGCTGCGGCCCTCTCAGCAATTACGGATTGGATTAACTTAACAGAGGAAAAATTACTGAATATTGAAGGATATGGTCTGGTCTACGGCTGGCATGCTTACTTAGTGTACGATAAGAAAATAGATAAAACTTTTAAAAGTCATATACTAAGAAATGCTCTATTGCGAGTCTGGAAAAAGTATAAATATAAGTTAAATGATAAGATACCAATATGGACAGTACCCAGACACGTGATAGAGAATATAAATGTGGAGCCAAAGCAAGAGAGGATTACTTATAAGGAACTCCTTTACAAAGAAGGAGTTAAATTACAACTATAATCTAGAGAGCAACTAAGAGAAGAAGGAATTATCAGGACTTGGTTTCAGTATGCACAGCTGCAGGCCAGATGGAGAAAAGACCAAACAACTGGTATCTTGCAACAGGATGAGAACCTGGTAAAGCAGATAAGGGATAAAGGTCAAATGCATATAAAAAGGTTGTACAGTGCATTGGTGGAAATAGACTCAGAAACTGACCTAGTTAAAGATTGCATGATAAAATGGGCGCAAAATATAGGTGAACCAATAATGTTGGAGACTTGGGAGAAGATATGGGTTAGTAATGTAAGATTTACACAAGCTCAAAATTTAAGAGATAATTTTTATAAAATGTTTTATAGATGGCATTTAGACCCAAAAAAGTTATCTTGCATGTATCCAAGTGTACAACCTAAATGCTGGAGATGTGAATGTGAAGATGCCACATACTTCCACATATGGTGGACGTGTAAAAAAATTAAGGCTTTTTGGATTAAGATATGGTGGATTATTCAAAATATCTTAAGGAAAAAAATTAAATTTACACCACAGTTCTTCCTGTTGGGAATTGTTACGGATTGTACAGCAATAGAAATTAAGTTGATTTTGAACTTGATAACAGCTGCCAGGTTGCTGGTGGCACAGTATTGGAAGAAGCAAGATCCACCTACCACAGAGGAATGGACTTTAAAAGTTGTGCACCCGGCTGAGATGGCAAAAATTTCATCGTATCTTAAAGATCATTCAAATGAAAGATATATATTAGAATGGAGAAGATGGATCGATTATATGCAAAAAAAATATTCAAATAAGAAGGTTTATATAGCATATGAATGAAATATTTTTTTAAGTAGTTTATGTCTATGATGTTTTGAGTTATAGTTAGAGAATTAGGGATAATGTGTATGTATCTTAGTTTTATGTTCGTGAAAGTTATACCCTGTGCTTGTTCTGGGAAGTCTGGGGAGGGGGGAGGGAGGAAGAGGTTGGGGGGAGGGGGGGAGAAACTGTTTGTAATCTTTATAAAATCTTCTAATAAAAATTTAAAAAAAAGCAAATCGCTATCTTGAAGCAAATCCCCCCCCAAAAATTAGAGAGGTGAGGAGGAAATATTCCTTCTTATCTAAAAAATTGTTTAACCACGGGACTTGGTTTAAGTGGGCGATGCCAGAAGGGATGCTGGTGTTCTGGGAAGGAGGAAGAGTTAGGATTAAAACAGTTGCTGAGGCGGAAGCCTTTCTTAAAAAACATTCCTCTATCCTGGGGGAAGATTCAGGGGGGACGGAGGGGGCCGCGGCCCCACCCGCTGGGGGCCAGGAGGGAGAACAAGAAGACACAATTGCTAAGAGACTTAGATCTAAAAAATGACTTTTATCTTTATTTTTATTAATACAGTATAATTTTTTATCTGGATGTTTGTATACGACGGCCAGTATAGAATTTAGAATTTACACGTATGCATTTATTTTCACCTTGTTGTACTACTGAAAAATGTATTACCAATGTCTTATGAAGAAGCCCGGGAGGGGCCAACGTTCCCGACGTGAAAGTTCTCAAAATATCTTTTCAACTCACCTTACCCTACCCTTTTTGTTATAAAAATTTGTAAAACTCAATAAAACTTTTTTAATATAAAAGTGGTTATATATGGAATAAAAATAAATAGTCTATAATCATTGTCTTATTAGCAAATGGGTTATTAGTATTTTTCCCCTTCAGAAACTGAATGTGTAAAACTTAATGAGGGCATTCTTATAGATCTTTTGCAAGAAGAAAATCAAACTGATTGGAAGTACCTTTCCTAATTGCCAATTAGTCAAATAATATATAATTGTTACTCTTTGTATTCAGCAGTATGTACTTTAGTACTGAGAAGACATTGTGGTTGTTCATCTTAGATGAACATTATCCATCTTTTAACATAGAGATGGGATAAGAGCCATGAAAGGAAGCTGGGCTATCTTTTGATAGACTAATCTTTTCTGCAAGCTGTCCATAAGTGAAATCTAATACTTCTTTGCTTTTTCTTCAACTATTTGCTACCACTGAGTCATGAATGTCTTTTAGAATTGAAAACAAAAACAAAAAATGTGAGACAAGTTAAGCGTAATATGAAGCCCTCTCTTGTCTCAATCACACACATATTTTTCAACTCCAATAAGAACCATGTGTCACCATGCAGCTGGTCAGCCTGGATGTCCTATTCTTTTTGTGACAGATGGTTGCATTTGTTGGCATCGATAGAACAATTGTTGTGACAACTGTAGGAAATTCCCTTCTTCACTTTTACTTTCTCCCTATCCTGTCCATCAATAGTTCTTTGGCTTGTTTCTCTTTTACAATTTTAGTAATGTCAATCTATTAAAAATGAGGTTAGTTCAAGAAAAAGCAACTTGATTAGCCAATTTCTGTAATTTCACAGGATGGTGGAGAAGGAAAAGATTTCATGACACATTTTTATTTGCAGGACAATTAGTTATCTATAACGATGTGCAGTCTGATTCTAGAACAAGATTATTTCCCCACCCATCACTCTAGGTTTCCTTGAGGAATTTTCTTATATACTGAATAATTTATCCCCATCATTCCTTTCCCCTGATGGACTGGCTTATTTCAGTTCTGGCTTTTTTGCTTGGTATAAAACAATTGTCATTGTAATGATGCTGCTTTCCAAAGAGGAGGATTTTCAAGGAATTAGTTCTAATATCACAGAATTGTTTACTTCTGACAATATACCGGTATGTTCTAAATATTTTAGATGTTCTAGTCTCTGATTTTTCTTTTTGTTGATATATTTTATCTTGAACTTGTAGCTTTAAAAAAAAAAATCTTGGTAGTATAGTGTTTGTAATATACAGTGACATGAATGTTTGTGTACATTTCTTTCTGAAGAAAAATTGAAAAAGGCAGGAATCTGTATTACAAATAGTGTACAGGCTTTTCCCTTTAGTGTACTTTGCCATTGAACATAGCTTATTTTTGGAAATAGTTTCTAAGATCACACTTTAATTGGAATTTAGTCTGAAGTCAAAAGTCTCTCCCCATTCCAGTATTTTATTACATAAAGTGACAACTTTATCTATGGCCCCTATATTTTTGGTGGTTATATTGACATCAATTGTTTCCAAAGGACTATGAAAATGTATCATGCCCTAGTTCTTTTTCCTTTCTTATTTTTAACCCAAGAATCCTTATTTATAATCATGTTTGACCCTTGAACTAGAACAGGGGTGTCAAACTCAAGGCCTGTGGGCAGAATCTGCTTAAATGTGGCCTGCGGGGCTGACCTGGAAACAGTAAAGGACTGGCTCGCGGTGCCTCTGCCTGCAAAAATGAAGCTTAGCATTGTGTGTGGCCCTCCTGAGCTCCATTTTCACTGGCGGAAGGTTGCAGGATGCCATCACAGCTGAAAATGGAGCTTGGAACCGGTTTTCATTGGGAGAGCACTCAGGCATGAGTGACGTTGAGGTGGCCATGCTCACCCTGGCCACGTCCATCCTGCTCCCCCACCCCAGGTCAAACACAACCCTAATGTGGCCTACAATGAAAATGAGTTTGACAACGCTGAACTAGGACATTAATTCTAATGCAGCTGCATTAGGATTCATTAGCTAATGCAGCTGCAACTCTGTGTTAACTAAAGCAGCTGCAATTCCTCATTAGCTAATGCAGTGCAGTCTGCAGTGCCACAAGCGAAAGACCACACCTCTCACTTTTCAAAGGTGTGACAACATTAATGAGGCATCGGGTACAAGGCAGTTCTTAGTGGCATACACCTTCACCTTTACAGAAATATCATTGGCTTAATGTAGCTGTTCATTGTAGATAACATAGTTCTTTCTCTATTGTCCTGAAATTTAATCTCACCTTTATGTACTGCATACATAGACTCAGATGATGTTTACCCCTGTGCTATTATGGGTTGTTCCATGTTAGCCTGGAGCCCTGCAGCTCCAGGTCCACCATAAGTCTTCTATATGATGAACCAGGAGTTGGCAATTTGATGTTCCCCAGGAGATGATGCCTTCAACATTTTCTTCTTCTATTCAGTTGTGTCCAATTCTTGGGAGAATACCTAGACAAGTCCCTGCACTTTTCTTGGCACATTTCCCCCCCAGAAGTAGTTTGCTAATGCTTCTTTCCTAAGGCTGAGAGAAAGTGATTGGCCAAAAACACCCAGCTTTGTGCTTATGTGGGACTAGAACTCACAATATGCTGGTTTCGAGCCTGCTGCCTTAAATAACTACACCAAGTTGGGTACCTTGGTTTTCAATTGTAAAGTAGCAAATTGTGCTTCCCACCTCTCAGTGTTCTTCCAAACAATATGTTTGTTCAGCTAGAATTTAAGCCAGAAGAAAAGTCGACATTTAAGCTCTGTTATGAAAAGAATTCCATTGTGGTGCCATAACATGAGAAGTTGTGTCATCTTCTGCTTTTGATAAAACACTTCAAAATATAAAAAAACTATTTTAGGTTAGGGAGCTGGTAAAGCCAGTTAATTTGAATTGTACATCAGAAATTCGCATTACAAAAATTACACCTATATATGTAGTCACAGTAAATAAGTAACAGCTCAAGATTTGAACTGTTTAATCATTAACAAATACAGTTACAATAAACTATAGTATATACTGTACATTATGCCACCAAGCAGATTTGTTATGGATTATAGACCTCATCCATAATTAACTACAAATAGAACACTTTTACATACCGTATTTTTCGGAGTATAAGACACACTTTTTTCCTCTAAAAAGAGGCTGAAAATCTGGGTGCATCTTATACATCGAATACAGCATTTTTACCTCCCGAAACCCCACCCCCTTCACCAAAATGGCTGTGCCTAGCCTTATGGAGGCTTCCAGAGAGCTCCTGGGGGCTGGGGAGGGCAGAAATTAGCCTAAATTGGGCCGTTCCCCCCCCAGCCCCCAGCAGCACTCTATAAGCCTTCATAGGGCTATGCATTCAATTTATTTGACACAAAAATAGCACGTTTTCATGATAAATTTTTTGACTACCTGATGATTTTTTGACTACCATCTTTAAATCGCTCCATGGCTCGGGGCCTAGCTATATACGAGACCGCCTCCTGCCCCATACATCCCTTCGTCCGGTCCGCTCCCACAGAGCGGGCCTTCTCCGGGTGCCGTCGGCTGGGCAATGCCGGCTGGCGACACCCAGGGGAAGAGCCTTCTCTGTGGCGGGCCCGGCCCTCTGGAACGACCTACCCCCCGACCTTCGCACTACCTTGGACCTCCGCCTCTTCCACCAACGTCTTAAGATGTACTTATTCCAACAAGCCGGCCTAGGATAGCCCCCCGCTTCTGACTTTTAAATATAAATTATAATTTGGTTACGGTTTTAATAATGGGTTTTAGCATAGGTTAATTAATTTAATATATTTTTAATTGATGTATATTGTATTTATGGTTTTATATAATGCCTGTGCGCCGCCCTGGGTCCTAACAAGGAGAAGGGCGGGGTATAAATCTGATAAAATTTTTAAAAAAATTAAAAATTAAATAAATGTGCTATTTCTTTGCTCATTTTCCACACACACCACCTGCCCAGGAGCACTCTGCAAGCCCCTCCAAGGCTAGTCATGCTTTTTATTTGAAGAAAAACAGCCCCATTTTCACGGAGAAAGAGCAGTTTTGGGGAGGTTGCAGACTGCAAAAACACTTTCGGAAAGCTCTTTTGGAAGCTCTTTAACTGTTTCTGTGCCAGGAGAAACAAAGTCTTAAGGTTTGTCAGCGATTTCCTTCTCCAGGACATGGATAAATACACCTGGAAACATCAACCTACCTACCTACTCTGTCTCTGTCTCTCTCTGTTTCTCTCTGTCTCTCTCTCTCTCCCCCTCCTCTCTCCCTACCTACTGTATTTCTCTCTCTATTTCTCTCTCTCTATCCTTCTACCTACCTACCTACACACACACACTCTCTCTCCCTCCCTACCTACTGTATTTCTCTCTCTCTCCTTCTACCTACCTACCTACCTACCCACACACACACACTCCCTCCCTACTGTATTTCTCTTATCTCTCTCTATTTCTCTCTCTCTATTCCTTTACCTACATACCCTCTCTTTTCCTACCTATTTACTGTATTTCTCTCTCTCTCTATTCTCTCTCTCTCTATTCCTTTATCTACCTACCTACCTACACACACTCTCTCTCTCTCTTCCTACCTACCTACTGTATTTCTCTCTCTTTCTATTTCTCTCTATCCCTCTAGCTACCTATCTACACACTCTCTCTCTCCCCTACCTACCTATTGTATTTCTCTCTATTTCTCTCTCTTTCTATCCCTTTATCTACCTACCTACCTAGTCTCTCTACCTACCTACCTACCTACTGTATTTTTCTGTCTTTCTCTCCCTCTCTATCCCTCTATCTACTTACCTACTTTTTTTTTGTAATTTGCCTATTCAAAACCTTGGTGCGTCTTATACTCCGGTGTGTCTTATACTCCAAAAAATACGGTAGTTTTATGGTACTTCATTCTGTAAGGTACTTAGCATTCAAAAACATTTAATGGGACAAACCTTCACCAAGAGGGTTGTATATGTTTTTTGTTGTTGTTGTTTTAACTGCCACAGCAGGGCACTGGAAAACTAAAGCACATTTAGCTATTATTTAGTCTTATAGGGAATAACATTGGCTGGAAAATTAAAAGCAAGCAATAACCTGGCCCCTTAGGTTTGCCCAATGTAATTTCAGTTCTTTTAGTTATATTTACAAAGTCATTCCTAATTGATTATTACCCCAAGCTATGCAAGGCTCATTGCACAGAGATAGAAATATTGAATATGGATGTTTAGTATGACTCAGCACTTTTTAAAATAAAAAACCATTTTAATTTATATACTATACCATTCTTTATTTTGTTATATTTTGTTTAAATATTTTTTCAAGTAAGAATAATTAATTAATTAATTAATTTTAATTACGTCTGAGTGTGGTTCAAAATATTTATTTCAAAAGACAGGCTTGCAGAATGCCAAGACAAGATTTAATAAAGAGTGTTTATTTCATAATAAAGCATACTTATTTCATATGACAATAAAATATGCCATGCATGTCACCTCTAAAATGAACAGCTGTGTAGGCTGAAGTGGAGTAATAATCATCAGTGACCTGTACTCTGATTTTACATTAATGATTCAAACGTTGTGCATATATATTAATGATTACAGCATGATTGCAATGGGCTCTTTGCTGTTCCAGTTCAGTTTTCCCAACCTATTGTTATCCATGTATCTTATAGTTGTACCTCCCAAAAACTCTAGCCAAGTGATGCAATTGATAAGTTAGTAACCCGGTTACGTGAACCTGGCTCCAGGTTGACTTTGCTTGTCAAAAGGTCACAAACAGGAATCACATGACTCAGGGACACAGCAATGGTCATAAATATGAACCAGTTTCCAATCATCTGAATTTTGATCACATGATCATTGGGATGCTAAAAATGTCATAACATTGTGAAAACTGTGAAAAATGGTCATGTCACTCTTTTCAGTGCTGTTGCAACTTTGAATGGTCACTAAGAAAACTGTTGTAAGTTGAGGACTACCTGCATTGTGTCTATCTAATGTAATTACAGTAATCTTCAACTTATGACTACAATTGAGCCCAACATTTCTGTTGCTAAGCAAGGCTGTTGTTAAGTCAGTTTTGCTCCATTTTACTACTTTTTGCAACAGATGTTAAGGGTTGCAGTTGTTAAGTGAGACATGGCTTAACATGGCAGGGCTATTAGATCTAAGCTGCAAATATCAGGGTGGCAGTAGAGGGATACATAAAATATGTGCTCTTTATTTCCATCTAGTGGTCAATCAGATATTTGCAGATGTGATAGTCCTATTTATGGAATAAAACTTGTTAGCAGGACCAGCATTCTTTCTGTTTTCAGTGATTAGCTAATTTAATGGAACAAGAATATCAATTCAATGCATGTCTCCAGGTACTTACCTGTCTGAAAAAGTTTTAGGAACATTAATCACTGAGACACAACTTTTTATATTGCATATGTAATTTGTTTTACCAACTGTTGATAGCTTTCATAAGTAACTGGCCAGGCTACAGACATCATGCAAAATTAATCAAATTGTGGATTTTTTTTTTTTTTACTAAAGTCTGATCCCATCTAAGAGAATCCGTATTATCTAAAAGACAACCATGAAAAGACCCATAACCCAGTCTTCCCCAGTCAATGACCTCCAGGTATACTGTGACGGCAACTTGGAGAAAATCATCAGCCAATTTAATCATATTATTCTGCTTGACAGCTGATGAGTTTTAAAATAGAATTAATTCTGCTTTCAGCATACTTCACAAATAGATTCGTTCTCTTCTTCATCTGCTTTGGTTTTTATATTATATTGTTTTCAAGTTGATAGATATTTGAGTAGAAAAATGATTCAATTACAGGGCTTTCTTTTTAGAATTGAGGAAGCCAAGTCCAAGCGCTGGTAGCATACTGTAGGAGAGAGCCTGCATTTTAATAAGGATCTTTATATTTGCTTTGTAGTCAGATTTACTAGTGACAGTGATCACATATAAATCACTTTTTTAAAAATGTAAATGAAATGCTATGGGACTGACAAAGGTCAAGGCTCCTCCCCATGGAAGTGGGGCTAAGTGAGGCGATTCCTATTAATGGTCCTGGAAAATTCCTTCTCTGTCTGAACAGCAGCTTCTAAAGGGTATAGAATTATTGTCAGGGCTACTGTATGTGAGGGGGAGAGATTACATATTTTTCCATCCAGTTTGGACCTAGTCCACTAAGAGAACCATTTTTAAATGTATGGAGGCTTATTTTATACAATTGATGCCTTTCTGTTCTTGATTTGTAGCATTCCTCTTTCAGCTTTCCCTATCCACTGGATTCCCACAAACCCCAGCCAATTGCAACCCAATGCTGTCTTCGTGATTAGTCATTGGTGTTTGCAATTTCAGGTGAGTGATAGGTCAGGTGTGAGTTAGTGAACAAGATTTGTTGAAGAGTTATTCTCTAGTGCAAACTATATGGGGAAAAGAAACCTAATCTTTTTTTTTTTAATAACATTGTCCCATGGGACAATGTGACAATGTTATTTTATGAGAAATTTATATCATGATGGGTGGGAGGAGGGGGGGTACAGTACTTGTATTTGATCTATATTATATGTAGGGGGGGAGGGGGAAAATTTGTTTGTATAAAACTTTTTCAATTAAAAAAAAAAAGAAACCTAATCTTTATTTATTTTTTTTAATCACATTTATATCCCGCCCTTCTCCACAAAGGACCCAGGGCGGCGCACAGGAATTTAAAAAACATACAAAACAATAAATACAGAATTTAAAAACATATTAAACTATAATCCTATGCTAAAATCCAAATTAAAATCCCCAATTTAAAACTATCTAAAATTTATTTTGTTTGTAATGTATTGAAGGAAGTTAGCACCCATCTCTCTCCTAGAACAATGAAATATCCTAGGAAATATTGAAAAGGCAGAGTGTTATATTTCCCTAGATGAGAAGTGGAGAAACATGCTTTTTTAGGCAAGAAGCAGACTTATTCTTAACAGCCCCCATCTTCCTTAATAGTCCACAGCAGATGTACTTAAGAGATAAAGAGATAGCTATAGCTATTTATAAGGAAATGCCCTCACCCAAGATTCAACAAAGGTAGGATTAACCTTCTACCCATTTTACCACATGGCACCTAGGGAGATTACATCAAGATTCAACCAGGCCTGAGACAGTCTAAGTTAGCTAAGACCCCTGCTCCCTGGAAATCTGACAGCAAATGGGATACATTTCTTACACAGGAACAAGAAACTCTTAAGATTGGGCTGAACAGAGGGTATAAAAAACTCAGGGACTTTCAGAAAGACCCTTTGTTCTTCTTCACCCGACATCTTGAAGCATGTGATCACCTTTTCCCCATTACCTGGCAAAAACCATTTTGGAGCTTTAGTGTTGCCATACCTGAGCTGAAAGATAGGGAGGGAGGAATAGAGATAGCTGTGGTTTTGTAGCCAAAACAAAATACTTTCTCCTCGGAACCAAGGTCATTCTCACACCAAGTCAGAGAGAGGAGAAGTGACCAGGCCACAAGACAGCACCCTAATTGGATTATGTGACTGATTGTTTGGGGAAGGCTAAAAACTTTTACTTTTAATTACGTGAAAACTGTGGGAACTTTAAGAATCAGTTTTCACCAGAACTGTACCAATATGATATATCCAATAAAACTATTCTTTGAGGAATCTACCAGCCTTGGAGTTTGTTTGCTATGGGATTATTATTTGGAACCCTGAAACAGTCCTTCATTTACAACCATTCCTTTAATTGACCATGTAAAGTTACAACAGCACTGAAAAAAGTGGCTTATGACCAATCCATCACAGCATCCCGACAGTTGCTTGATCAAACTTCGGGAACTTGGCAACCAGTGTGTATTTACCATTGTTGCAGCATCCTGAAGTCATATGATCATCCCCATCAAGAAGCAATGGATGGAAATGAATCAAGGATTGAACCAGCCTAGAAATAAGGAAAAAATTCCTGACAATTAGAACAATCATTCAATGAAACAGCTTGCCTCCAGAAGTTGTGAATGTTCCAACACTGGAGGTTTTTAAGAAGAAATTGGACGACCATTTGTCTAAAATGGTATAGGGTTTCTTGCTTAAGCAGGGGATTGGCTAGAAGACCAACAAGGTCCCTTCCAACTCTGTTATTCTATTATTTATCTGTGACTTTCCCAGATGGCTTGTGACAAGCAAAGTCAATGAGGGAAGCCAGATTTACTTAATGACTGCAAGAGTCCCTTAACATCTGCAGTGATGCACTTAACATATGTGGCCAAAAAAAAAGCCATAAAATCGGGCATGACTCACTTAAATACCACCTTGCTTAGTAGCTGACATTTTGCTTGAAATTGTGGTCATAAATTGAAGACTACCTATAGTGGAGAGATTGGATTTAGGCTCCCACTGTCACAGAATAACATGCACTGAAAGATTTGCATGGTTGTGGTTGCCTTCTTGCCTTTATGCCCCTGGATTCTGCTTCCTCTAGTGCCTCCCACTCTTTCTTATCCATCAACTCTTGATATAAGCCTGCCTACCTGCCTGCCTGCCTATCTTTATATATTTTAAAGATTTAAAGATCACCATCTTCATGATTACCACCATTGCCTTTTAAAGCAACTAAAGTAAGCCATTCTAAATCTAGAGACAGATTGGAGCCCCTTTTTTAAAGTAATAGAGCTTTCCATCTGGCAATAATCTCTCATTATTAGACTTTTGCCAGAGTATCCTGCATGATTTATCACGAAAAATATCCCCCAGGGATGCTATTGTTTGCTGAATGCCTGAAATCAATATGAAATATTCTTTTTTCACTATCTGCCATGATTACAAATCTCTGGTGCTATTACTTTTTTTTTCTCTGTTAAGGGCTGATATAACCCAGAATGTGTGCATTATTTAAAGTATTTCAAATCCCCCCTTTCCCCATTCTTGCCTTTTCTTAAATCTCTTTGATGAGGTTTTTTTTTAAAAAAAATTCTCTTTGATGAGCAGCAGCGCCTTGATATTCAGTTCTTTCATAATATCTCTTCTGCTTCAGCTCCAAGAAAATACTTGTTCTAACGTGTGAGCACTAATCAATAATTTTTAAAGTTCAGGCAGCATCAGTAGAATCACTGATTTGATTTTTAGAGTTCCAGAGATAAAAGAAAAAAGTTACAGAGACCAAAAAGCAAAAGGTGTATTGTTGCCAATTGCGTATGGGCCCTACACAACAAAGAGGACTACTAATCCCTAAATTAAAGGCTTCTGTATTAGCCACACATTAAAGAATTGAAAGTGTGATCCTTTGTGTTTTGTGTTTACTCAAAAGTGAGTCCTATTGAATTCTGTAAGATAGACTTTCAAATTTGGGGGGCCGGGGGTAGAAGATTCCAGACTAAAGAAATTGAATAGAAAGGAAAAGAGACAACAAAAAATACAGCAAAAGAAATACCTTTAAATAGAACATATTCTGCCATTGTATATGGCAGCGATGGCGAACCTAACCTATGGCACGGGTTCCACAGGTGGCACACGGAACCATTTCTTAGGCCACGCAAGGCGTTGCCCTGTCAGCTCCCGTGCACATGTGTGCGCTGGTCAGCTGATTTAGGCCTTCTTTTGAGGGCATTTTTTGCCCTCTGGAGGCTTCAGACAAGCTCCTGAAGCTTCTGGAGGTGGGGGATGAGGCTGTTTTCACCCTCGCCAGGCTCCTGGAAAGCCTCTGGAGCCTGGGGAGGGTGAAAAATGCGCGCCAAAAGCAGGGGGTCATGCACATAGCATTATGGGTATGGCACGCCAACGCACAACCCCCCTGTGTTCCCCCCGCTTTTGGCACGCGAGCCAAAAAAGGTTAGCCATCACTGGTATATGGAATGCGAAGTCTAGCTCAAAGTTTCTTTTAAATCAATAATTATGATGCATTTTGTGTATGACATTTTTTTTTAATGAGATAAAGGAGTTCCTGGAATTTTAAAGACTTGAATTAAGTTTGTATCCTCAGATGCAAGAAATCCTATCCTGATAAAAATAAAAAAGGATAATCACACTGATTGCAAGGGAAAGTAGAAATCATAGAGGTCAAAAAAGAATTAAAAGATGTGTCCTATGTTTTGACAGTAGTATGCCTTAAACAGTTCTGTAGTGAGACAAAGACATTCCTGCTTTGATGAGTTAATTTACCCATGTAATGTGATAAGAACCCATAATCCAAAGGAAATACGGTTGAACATCTTGACAATTTCTAACTCAGCTATCACAACTACAGAAAAACATAGAAGTTTGGATTCTTTTGTTCAAAGATTTCCACTTGGAATCCCGCTCCCTGTTTATCAAGGAGAGTACCATTTCTAACATCAAACTTTTTTCATAGTGACTGGCCAGTCTCTAGGTATAATGCAGAAAAACAATGCTGACAACAAATCAAAACTTATATATAGTACATCGAATAAGCTGAAATAACAAAGGAGATAGGAGGACATTCAGTGGTGGGATCCTATCGGTTTAACAACCGGTTCGGTGATTGCACGCACAGTTTTGAGAAAAAGCAACTACCGAATTACTGCTTGGGAGGAAAACAGCTGAGGTGCCTGAATCACCTCTGCTATGCAACTCAGCTGAGAAAATATAGGTGAGTTAAGTGCAGGCCTACTTCATCATCAGAGCAAACTGGTTTGCTCCCAGCTGATGGTCGGTGCTATTGATTTGCCCAAACCGGTCTGAACCAGTAGACTCCCACCCCTAGACATTCATGTAATATTTGCATTTTCCATGAGATACAGTCCATGAATCTGTCTCTCTTCTGCAATGCGTTCCAAAGACTGAAATGTTCCAAAGGCAGGGCAGCCACACAACTCTGATTTTCTCTGAAAACAATGATCACAGTGTTTATGGTTTTTTACAGGTAGTCCTCAACTTATGACCAGTCACTTAACTGTTTGAAGTTACAGAAGACTCCCCAACAGGTTGTATTTACAACCTGTTTTCAAACTTACGATTCCTGCATCCCTCTGCAATCAAGTAATTGCATTTTTGGGTACTTGGCAACTGGCTCATTTTTACATCCATTTGTAGCATGTAGACTATTATTTTGGGATGTCTTTGTCAGTTTCCAGTATTTACTTCTGGTTTCCAGTCCCAAATGGTCATTGGTGAAAAGTTGCTTAATGACTGTTGCAAAAAAATCACATAAAATCGGGTCCAATCACTCGATGCCATAGCTTACATCAATTAAGGATGTATGGCAAGGACTACCTGCATTTATATATGTGTGTGTGTATTAGCAGCTGCCTTATATCAAGTAAAACTATTGTAATGATATAACTTAGCACTGTATATTAAATGACAGGAAAAAAACTGAGGGAGTAGAATCAGAGATGAAGAGAGAACAGAAGGAATCTAGGAACCTAATGAAATAAGCTGATCTGTAGCTCATTATTATTTATTCTACCTACATACTGCCAAATGAAAACAGACTCGTGGCAGTTAACAAGGTAAACCCAAACATTTAACAGTTAAAATTACAGAACATAAAATTAATTTAAAACAATCAACCTATATTTATAAATGTGTGTGTGTGTGTGTTCCAGCATAACTCTGGAATGCCTTGAACAATTTCAGTCAAATTTGGTACACAGATGACTTACTCTCTGGGAACAAATACTGGGGGGGGGGGGGTGTTAAAACACCCCTAACACCCCTTGAGGTTTGTGTTCTGTTATGATACAGTATGTTGTGCCTTCAAATGGCTTCTACTGTACTGCTGTAAAATGGCTTTTACTGTACAGCACAGTGGAGTTGCCATAGTAAGGCTTCACTGTATTCCACAAGGGGGGGGATGTCCCTCTGGTAAGGGGGAAAATCCAACATTAGAAATTACATTTGGTCTGGACATTTCCCCCCTATAAATAAATACCCGGACAATGCCGGGTTATCAGCTAGTAACTAATAAAAGTTATCTTACAAGGATAAATCATTATATGAAAAATAAACAGAATCAAACAAAATAAAATAAAACAGTAGGATCAAATAAATATATATAAGCAAAGTGGGGAAAAACAAGTGTGCTGAGAACGTTTAACCAAAATGCTCTTGGAAGAAGTTCACCTCCAATAGCTTCTGAGACATGAAAAGGGATGAATCCAAGAAATTGATATTCCAAAATGATGGAACTGAGCAGCAACTGAGAAGCTGCACCTCCTGATCTCCTCGTACGTCACAAAAATAGAGTATTACCAACAGCTTCTCACACAAAAAAAGGACTAGATAAGACAATTCAGGGAACAGAAGGTTCTAATCCATGTATTTGCCATGAAATTGAATGCAAAGATTAAATGTAAGGCTGAATTGTTGTTCTGTAAAAATTTCAGTCAGGGTTCCAAATAGCATCCAAAAGTAAATCAGCGTCAGAGGCAAAGGATTCCTCAAAAGTCCAATTTATTAAGAGAGCCACATTGGTACATCTGGGAAAACCCAAATCTGAAAGCTTCCAGGTTTTCCCACCCAGTTGAAAGTTCAAGATCCTGCCCTCATACTCACAAGCCCATCACATGGCCCAATCTTCCACTGCCACACTGACAGCTTCCACTCATCCAGTTCTGGCCAGGTGCGGACACAAAGGATGACCTTGGCTTTCTAGAAAGAATTTTATTATGGCTACATATCACCCAACTCTGTATAATTCCCCCCTCCCATTTTCCCACAATAGAAAATGAATAGTAGAGTAATAGAAAGTGTGGCAGGCCTGAAATCCAAAAGAAAAGGTGATTTGCAGGTCTGACAAGGTAGAGATGTCACTAGGATAAGGAGCATGCATGTATCTGTAACTTTATATTAGACCTGCTGCGATGACCCATGTGAGCGACTTTAAAACTTCCAATCACTGAAAGCAGAATACCAAAAGCACTGACAAACACAGTTGGTGTCCCACAGTTAACCCACCAGTCATCCATGTGCTTCCAGCATGCATAATTTTAATAGATACAGAAATCAACTAAATAAGATTAAGTGACAAAACTCATTCCAAATGTGTAGAGGAAAGGCTATTTAAAGAAGAAGCAAAGCCAAACAAAAGACACCAGGCTATTAAACCTTATAGAATAAATATATAACTGTGGCTCATCTACAAACCTTTGAAAATACCACATACATTTATTAAGCATGTGAAGTACTACAGTGCACACCAGGCTCCCAACAAAGCATTGGCAGCTTGCTGGGCAGCCCTGAGCAAACCAGAGCAGAGCCAGAACTTATATAGTCTTGCCTTACTACAGAACATTCTTAACTCGAATCATACGGCTTAAAGCCATGATGGTAAGCCTATGGAATGCGTGCCACTGGTGGCACGCAGCGTCCTCTCTGTGGGAACACAGGCCATCGCCCCAGTTCAGCTCTGCTGCGCATGCATGCAAGCCTCCCAACAATCAGCTGATCGTTGGGTCTCTGCCACGCATGTGCAAGGGGCGGGTGAGTGAAGGGGGCGAGCATGCATGCATGGGGGTGTGGGGTGCATGCAAGTGTATGGGGGGATATACACGTGTGGGGGGCACAGCGCATGCAGGGGGCCACATGTGCATTGCATTTTGGGGTTTTGGGCACACATGTTTGCGTGTTTGCACATACATGTGTCACTTTGGGCACTTGGTCCAGAAAAGATTAGCTATCACTGGCTTAAACCATCATATTCATTGAATGGAACAATATTCCCAGGAACCCCAACTTTCACTCACTCAGATTTTCACATACACAGTTACAAAAAGAAGGGAAGAGAAAAAGAGGTCAGATACCAAGAAATCAAAATGTCAGCTTCTCTAGAGCATCTCTAACAAGGCATTATTTCTGATTCCACTGTTGGTAATTCATTTAAAATCCAGTCCCAAACAATTACTTGGTGCCTTGTTTATTGTTAGATATCTTTTCCAATGATGTTAGATATACTTCTGTCAAAATAATGGGCTAAACTTTGTTCTCTGTCTAGAATTCAAGATAATTACAATCGATTATTTCAATTCCACTATGGTCTTCAGCATGTCTTTAGTAAATATGTACATTTATAAAACACGTTTTATTGCGCTATTAAAAATAAATATTTTCAAAATAAATGGATTGCAATAAATAAATATGTACATTCATCATTCTTTATAGTATTATTAAAATAAATATTTGATTTACATAACAGACTACAATTGTTTATGGATCTCATCCAAATATCCATTTCTGCTAGAATATAGTATACTTCTCTATAATCAATGAGAAATTAACCGCAATACATATTTTTTCACAACCTGGCACATCACTCTTGGTTTCTTTATTGGGAACCTGCCTTAACCAGTTGATTTGTATTAAAACACCATGTCAAATTTCCCTTTTCCATTCTTGGACATTGCAATCCGATACATGTTTGCTTAGAAATACATTTGAATCCAATAAATGTTTTTGCCAGAGAACAAAGGGATTCCCAACTCATTTCACAGGCATAGCCTTCCATCTTGATAAATAATGTTTTTAGCAAATAACTATGACTCATTACTTAAAAAAAAAAAATCATTTTTCCATCAGTAAAAGATGATCGCGCTGTAAAGTAAAAGATAGCAATGTTTACAGTGGCAAAAGAAAGCCAACTTCTGCTTCCCTTACTTCAGTTGGATTCCCTGTTCAGGTGCCCTCCACAATTGTTGTGTCACCCGATTGCGCTCAGAGAGGACCAAATTAGAACAGTCTAGCCTAGACAGTTGGCACTCTGAAGTACACAATTCTTTTTCCTTGCCTCAGCAGCATCTTCAGTCACTTTGATGGGGAAAGAATTTCTCCCCGTTGTTTTTGGCAACAGAACTGGCATCGCTTGGAGAAGCAGCTCTCTGAACAGCTTCCACTTATTTCTGGGTAATGCTGTATGATTGAAAAGATATTTTTGAATCTGCCTTCACATCCATTCTCAGCTCAGTAAGCAGCCTGGGAACAATTACTGTTTTGCAGCCTACTATGGAGCACTGTTGAGAAAATAAATGAGGAAGTGGTAGCATTGCATGATAATGAGATGCAAGGGTGGAATATTCTTGTGGACATTTACCCTTGTGAAATCTTTGGTAGGTTGAGAGGCGTAATATGATTATTTAGACTTAGGAGGTCAAATAAAAAACCTGCACTAACAGCTTCATTTTTTTCCCTGATAAAACCAGGTTTTACTCAGCCTTTCCATGACCTGCTGTGATTTTCACAATCTTGTTTTCCCCCAAAGTATTTAGAATCCAGTTCCAAAATTTCCAGTCAACATGACTGTCAATTGGAGATAATGGTTAATCAAAGGCTACAGTTATAACAAAAGATATCATGAGGACCACTTTTTTCTATTAGAAAATAAATACATTTATTTTGCTTAGAAATTTGGCTTTCCCATACTAGCATATTCCAGATCTTTAGTAATTACAATGCTCAAAATACCAAACCCAAATGGATAAAGTTAAATCTTATGTTGATCCCTTGACTTTCATTGCATTTATATTTTTCCATAAGATTTTTCAAAATTAGATTTTTAGGGCTGTTGTCATGTTTTGAGTAAGCATAAAGCTTCCTTTAGTTGATACCCTGAAAGTTTCAACAGATTAAAAGTTACACCAGTTTATGGGATGTGATCAACAGTATATTGGCTTGCAATGTAGTCTATAGATTGGAAGTGGAAGCTTTCATAGAATAACATGAGCATATTTGGGATGAAAATTGCCTTTGGTTGTACTTGTGGCAATCAAGCTAAACTATGCCAGAAGTGATCCATATTGTCCTTAGAAAGAATGCTGCATGGAACATGGTACAAGTAATAGCAATACCAATAGCACTTAAAGTTATATACCGCTTCACATTACTTTACAGCCCTCTCTAAGCAGTTTACAGAATCAGCATATTGCCCCCAACAATCTGAATTGTCATTTTACTGACCTCGGAAAGATGGAAGCTTGAGTCAACCTTGAGCCTGGTGAGGTTCGAACTGCCAAATTGCAGACAGCCGGCAGTCAGCAGAAGTTGCCTGCAGTACTGCACTCTAACCATTGTGCCACTGCATCTCTAAGGCTGGTTTTGTAGTCTATAACTTTCCTATCTTGCTAAAAAGCATTATATGAAAGTATTAATTGACAGACACCATGAAGGGCTGTGGAGGTTAATAGCTATTGGATAATCAGAGAGTAACCATAACATATTGAAATTTAAAAGGTTTGAGTCTTCTGCTCCTGAGGAAGTGGACAGGATCCTAAAGAGAATGAGGCAAGAATCTGTTTTAGACCCTTGCCCTCTTGCTTTCTGAAAGCTTCCTAGGAGGTGGCAGACAGGTGGATTCTGACAGTGCTTCCTTGTGGGAAGGGATTGTGCCCTAGCATTTTAAGAAGGCTGTGGTCCTTCATTAATGGCCATTGCTTTAAGAAGGCATTGCTAGATTCCACCCATTGGATAATTTTTGACCTGTCTCCAATCTTCCCTTTCTGGGGAAGGTGATTGAGAAGGCAGTTGAATGGCAGCTCCAGAGATCCAGATTATCTAGACCTTTGCCAATCAGAGCTCAGTCCTGGGTATGGAACAGAAATAGCATTGGTCGCACCTTTGATGATCTCTGGTGGAGCAGGGTAAGGTTAGAGCATCCATTCCTACTCTCTTTGACCTCTCAGCAGCCTCCTATACCATCAGCCATGGTATCCATCTGCACTGGCTTGCGGGGGGTGGGCTCTGTGTTGTCCTGGTCCCTTCCTTTGTGGGCTCTCTCAGTTGGTGTTGATAGGAAGTGAGAGGTCCATGCCTTGTCCCTGCTTTGCAGGGTCCTGCAGGACATGGTATTTTCTCTGTGGTACTCTGTTTAACATCTACATGAAGCTGCTGGGTGTGATCATCCATCACCCTGGACTGAGATATCATTAATATGCTGATGAGATCCAGTTATATGTCTCAGCCCATTATGAGTTAAGTGATGCTGTGAATCTCCCTCTCTTAGTGCTTGGAGGCTGCTAAGGGCTGGATGGGGAGCAGTGGCCTGAAACTGAACACTGGCAAGACCAATGGAATCTGGGTTTAGGGTTCTTTGGTCCATAGAGAATTGCCATTGCTAGTTTTGAATGGGGAGGCACTGTCTCAGACAGGCCCAGTGAGTAATCTGGAGGTTCTTCTGGACTGACAACTCTTACTTGAGGAGCAGGTGGCAGTCATGGCCAGGAGGGCCTTTGTTCAACTGTGGGCTGTGCACCAGTTATACCCTTTCCTGGACCAACAATCCCTGCTCACAGTCACATACACCCTAGCCACCTCCCGTCCTGGTTATTGCAATGCGCTCTACATGGGGCTGCCCTTGAAAAGCATCTGAAACTTCCATTTGCTTCAATGTGCAGCAGCATGGTTTTGTGCAGACTCGGGTGTGCACATGGGTCACCTCTCCTGAGAAGCTGCATTGGGTGCCAATCTCCTTCCGGGTGCAATTCAAGATGCTAGTTGTCACCTTTAAAGCCCTGTATGCAGAGGTACCCACTGGTTGGGACTGGTTCAGACAAGTAGGTAGTAACTCAGCCTGCCATGCCCCTGAACCAGTTCTATCGGTGGCGCCATCTTGTTTTTTGCTTCTATGCATGCGTAGAAGCTCTTTTTTTTTTACTACTGCACGTACATCTTCCTGAGCAAACCGACAGAAGCAGAAGCCGTAACCCGCCACTGCCTTCATGGCTTGAGATCAGGTTATCTTAAGAACTGTCTCTTCCCAGTTACTTCCACGCAGCTCACCAGAGCAGGGAGGCAGGGAAATTGTGACTCCCCTCTCCTAAGGAGGTACACCTGGCAGGACCCAGAAGATGGGCTTTCTCCATGGTGGCTCCCTCCCTTTGGAACATCATCCCCATGGAGATTAGACTGTCCCCCCACTTTGACACTTTTTTGCAAGGCCCAGAAGACCTGCTTTTGCCAAAGGGCCTGGGAACTCCAGAGTGGAGCCCATTAAGCAACTTGTTTGGTTGCATGTTGTTGCCATGGATTTGGGGGGGGGGGTACTCTTTTTATATTGGGTTTTATTTTTTGTAAACCACATAGAATCACTGAAAGTGAATGGGCAACCATATACAGTAAATCTTCTAAACAAACAAACGAACAAACAAAGGTTTGCCTGTATTTCTTCATTTTTCTCCCTTTATTGTATGCCTTTAATTTCTTTGGTTTACTATTTCTTACTCTTTTTCTGAACTTTTGTCTAATGCCGCTTTTCATAGTCTGAAAGGGAATAGTATGATGGCTATTATATCCCAAAGTGGGATCAAATTTGCTCTGTGAGATCTTTGAAAAGAATACTGAGACATATTAGATATCGGACAGACAAAAAAAGCATGATCCAATGCTGCATTATTGTGGCAGGAGAAATATAAAAAATACTTGATGTGAAAGACTGCTTAACATAAATTGATGTTGCATGGAAGACAGCTTGATACAGATTCAATATTTATAATTAACCACTTAGCAGCAGGAGCCCTCATGTTGTTCAGCTATATTTTCTTCATTTCAGCTCAGATATCAGGTGTAGTTTCTCTCTCTTTTCCTACATTTTTCAATTGAAAAGAAGTATTTATTGGCTACATGGGCCTTCTCAGGGTGCCGTCGGCCGGACAATGCCGACTGGCGACACCCAGGGGAAGAGCCTTCTCTGTGGCGGGCCCTGCCCTTTGGAATGACCTACCCCCTGAATTACGTACCATCACCGACCTCCGCCTCTTCCGCCAATGTCTTAAGACATATTTGTTTCAACAAGCCGGCCTAGCCTAACCTCCCATGGGGACTTTTAGGTAGTTTTAAATTGGGTTTTTAAAATTTGGTTTTAGCGCAGGATAGGTTTATTTAATAGTTTTTTAAATTATATTTATTGTATTTTGTATGTTTTTAAATTTCCTGTGCGCCGCCCTGGGTCCTTTGTGGAGAAGGGCGGGATATAAATTTAAATAAATAAAATAAATAAATAAATACATGCAAATAAGTTACATACTATCTTTACTTTCAGAGTATTTGGGGCAAGCTGTTGTTATGATGAATGCTTGGCCACCTTGTTGTGTTATACTGTTACCTTTTCTATTTGTTGCAAAAAAAATGTTCGCATCCAGCAAACTCCCAATCAATCCTTATATTAGAGAAAATCAAATATGCATGTCATTCAGTTCAGACATATATGCAGCCTGAGGTTTATTTATTAAACCTCAGTGAACATCAAAAACAGTTAATGGGAAAATGGGATAAAAAGAAGGCAAGAGCATGAATAGATACATCTATATAAATAAAAATGTAAAATTGTTTGTACGAAGCAGCTAATCTCAAAAACTACTGCACCGATTTACCTCAAATTTTGACACAATGTTGCCAAGGACGTCCGATAATAGAATACATACTCATTTTGTGCCTAGCACACGTGTCATGTGCAAGGTACACAAATGTAAAATGTACCCACTGATCATGTTTTCACCTCCCTGTAGCCCCGCCCATCAGGCTGCTTTTCAACTGTCATTGTTGGAAGAGGCCTCATATGGAGGCCTCTTAGGGCCAAAAGAAGGCACTGAGATAGCAAACTCCCAGGTGACCCATAGAGAGAGAGAGAGAGGGAGAAATACAGTTTAATAAAAGAGGGACTAGGGGAGACATGATAGCAGCCTTCCAATATCTCAGGGGTTGCCACAAAGAAGAGGAAGTCAAGCTATTCTCCAAAGCACCAGAGGGCAGAACAAGAAGCAATGGGTGGAAACTAATCAAGGAGAGAAGCAACTTAGAACTGAGGAGGACTTTCCTGACAGTTAGAACAATTAACCAGAGGAACAGAAGTTGCCTCCAGAAGTTGTAAATGCCCCAACACTGGAAGTCTTTAAGAAGATGTTGGATAGCCATTTTTCTGAAATGGTATAGGGCTTCCTGCCTAGGCAGGGAGTTGAACTAGATGACCTCCAAGGTTCCTTCAAACTCTAGTATTGTATTATTGTATTAGGTAGGTAGATAGGTAGAGGGAGAAAGGAAGAAATATAGTAGGTAGGTAGGTAGGTAAGTAAGTAGGTAGGTGGATAGACAGATAGGGAGAAATACAGTAGGTAGGTAGAGGGATAGATAGAGAGGGAGAAATACAGTAGGTAGATAGGTAGATAAGAGGGCGAAAGGAAGAAATACAGTAGGTAGGTAGGTGGGTAGGTGGGTAGATAGAGAGGGAGAAATACAGTAGGTAGGTAGGTAGATAGAGGGAGAAAGGAAGAAATACAGTAGGTAGATAGGAGGGTAGAGGGATAGATAGAGAGGGAGAAATAAGGTAGGTAGGTAGGTAAGTAAGTAGATAGGTGGATAGACAGGGAGAAATACAGTAGGTAGGTAGAGGGAGAAAGGAAGAAATACAGTAGGTAGGTAGGTAGATAGAGGGAGAAAGGAAGAAATATAGTAGGTAGGTAGGTAGGTAGAGAGATAGAGAGGGAGAAATAAGTAGGTAGGTAGATAGAGGGAGAAAGGAAGAAATACAGTAGGTAGGTAGGTAGGTAGATATGTGGATAGATAGAGAGGGAGAAATACAGTATGTAGGTAGGTAGAGGGATAAATAGAGAGGGAGAAATGCAGTAGGTAGGCAGGTAGGTAGATAGGGGGATAGATAGAGAGGGAGAAATACAGTAGGTAGGTAGGTAGCTAGGTAGGTAGGTAGGTAGGTAGGTAGGTAGGTAGAGGGGGAAAGGAAGAAATACAGTAGGTAGGTAAGTAGAGGGATAGACAGAGAGGGAGAAATGCCGTAGGTAGGTAGGTAAGTGTATAGATAGGGAGAAATACAGTAGATAGGTAGATAGAGGAATAGAGAGATGGAGAAATACAGTAGGTAGGTAGGTAGAGGGATAGAGAGGGAGAAATACAGTAGGTAGGTAGGTAAATAGAGGGATAGATAGAAATACAGTAGGTAGGTAGGTTTGGGGTTATATAGTGGTTGTGTGTATGTGTGCAGGTGTAGATCTACACACAGATTGGTTGGCCATTTAACCAGACTGGGCCACAGCAACGCATGGCCGGGTATAGCTAGTAAGAAATAAAGGGATAGACGACTTAACAATGTTGTACAATGTTGTACAGATACATTGATATCTGTATCAAAGAGGCAGAATGGTTCAGAGCCACTGGAAACAATATTTTATGTAATAAAGAAGGACAATCCCCCAAAATATTTGGTGATTTCAGATGTAACCTTTACAGGTGGCCCTCGACTTACAACAGTTCACTTAGTGACTGTTTGAAGTTACAATGGCATTGAAAAAAGTAAGTTATGAACATTTTTCCCACTTCTGATACCTGTAGCATCTCCTGATCATGCAATAAAAATTCAGATGATTGGCAATTGACTTGTTTATGATGGTTGCAGTGTCCCAGAGTCAGGTGATCCATTTTGCGACCTTCTGAAAAGCAAAGTCAATGCAGAAGGCAGGTTAACAGCCATGACACTTAAGTGTTAAGTAACACTTAATAGCCATGTTACTAACTTAACTGCTGTGATTCACTTAATAACTGTAGCAAGAAAGGTCATAAAATTGGACAATGCTCACTTAACCAATGTCTCATTGATCAACAGATACTTTGGACTCAATTATAGTCGTAAGGCGAGGAATACCTGTATATGTGTAATGGTAGCAGAATAGAATTGGAAAGCAGGATACCAAGAGATTCTCCTTTCTGTTGTGCACCACAAAAACAACAATTGGATGGAGAAGAGGAGAAGGAAGAAGAGGAAGAATTATCCAATACTAGCGACATACTGGAACAGTTACATCCCCTGTCTCCTGGCATTGCTGTTGATTGCTATTTGTTTCAAGGAGATCAGGCAGCCAATTGCACCAGCTGGTCTCTTTTGCTTGTCCACATGCTGCTCTGGGAAACTGGTGTTGGCCTTGCACAGTTGCTGACATTTCAAACTGTTTTTTTTAAAATAAACTGCTTTGATTCTAATCCATTATTTTGATGTTTGTGCGCTTTCAGTTCTCCCCAGCTTCTCACCGGCTGCCTTTTACCCTATTTCAAATTTTTCACACATTCTTCTAATAATACATCCATACTACTTGATGCCATGGTTGGATAAGTTGTCAGTTTACTGCAAAGCAAGTCCCTTAAATCATTAACTGGTCATACTTCTAAGAAATCAGGCCTAGAAGGGCACTGCAGCAAGCGGCCCTAGAAAGATTAATGAAATGTAACAAAACCAGAAGTGTCTCAATGTGTTTTTGCTGTCTGAAGCCATATCAATTTTCAGCCCACTGTAAGCAGCTTTTCCCCATAGGCCCCTGGCAATCCTTCGTAAGGAATAGTTATGTGATTTCCCCCCCTAACAATACAGTCACACACATAAACAAAAATAACTAGTCAATTAACTAGTCAAATATTAACAATCAACAACAGAATTTCATATATTTCATTTACAAATCCCCTTTTTTGTCCACTATTCTGTATGTGTCATGTGGAATTTAATCTGCTTTCTTATACATTAATCTTAATTTGTCTCCAATACATTTCCTTTGTACTACCTGTGCTTAATGAATGTTCAAAAAGACAATGGCTGGTATATTGTGTTTAACAGGATAGCAGTTTCTCTGAAGGTTCCTATTAGCAATTACAATTGCTTTTTTTTTTAAAAAATCCTTTTTGCTGCCATTGAAATTGCTTAGTTGGTAATACCTTTGTTATGTTCATTTTGCTACAACTAATAGAACAGAAGAGATAAAAAAAATATTCATACTGCTAATAGATGCATAAAGTGCATACTGTGAATAAGGATATCTGCAAGAGGGATTTAAAGGCCTTGGGAATAGACATTAACAGCTGGGAAACCTTGACCTCTGATCATTCAGCTGGAGGCTAAAGATGCAGCATGGCCTTCTCCAAGTTGAAGAGATACTTGTTCGGCAGGCCAAGGCAAAGAGGCAGTCCCGGAACCAGCAAATTCTGGGCTGGCTGGACAGGGCACAGAATGTATCTGCCCTCAGTGTGGAAGGGATTGCCACTCCCAAATTGGCTTTTTTAGCCACACCAGATGCTGCGTTAGGACCTCTTTCCAGAGCATGATACCATAGTATTTTGAGACTGAAGGATGCCAATGAATAGGTGCATTCTAAACATTTCATGAATATTTCTTATGGATAAATGTCAAGCTGTCAAATGTTAGGTGTAGCCTAAGAATGACGTAGAACAATCCAGCCAAAGTTCAGTTCTTTATTTGCTAATGCCAGATAAACAGAATCTGAGATTCTAGGGAATGCCTAACTTTCTTTCTCTGCCTCTGATCCAGCTTCTGGTTGTGTTGCCTCCTTGTCTTAGCCTGCATCCCGCAATGTGTCCCTCCTTCCTGAGAATTTGCCACTTCACTGTACTTCATTGTAACATCTTCCCCTCCCCCACATCAAGTTAGTAAGAGCAAACACATACTATGTGGATATACAGCATGGGTTTTTGTTTGTTTCTCGTTTCTTTCAAAGGCTAAAATATATTGTCCCACTGAACCAAGAAATTCCACAACTGAAATTTAGGCAGATTGGGTTTGTTCTAGTGCAGAGGTCTCCAGCAAAGCTGTCTGGAGAATTCTGGGAGCTGAAGTCCTTCAGACTTAAAGTTGCAAAGGTTGGAGACCCCTGTTCTAGTGCATGGGTGTCAAAATTGATCACGTCACATGATGGATCATGACGGATCGTGATGTTTTTTACCTTTGTGGAGCCGGAGTGGGCACGGCCTGAGTGTGAGATGCATCCGGCCCGCAGGCCACCAGTTTGACACTCCTGTCATCTTTGCATCTGTGAAAATCCAGCCAAACATCTTGTTGCAAATCTTCTTGTATCTGAAATTGATGTGGGTTTTTCTGTGTGGTAGAGTGTTGGATGGTTCCCCTAATAAACAAGTGAAGCACATTGAACCTCTTTGAATGTGCAGTGTGCACATTCCACACTGCTACCTGCAGCTTTATGACTGTTGGCATCATTCATTTCCACTTGTTTGATTTATGTTTATTCCAACTATTTAAGAAGAAGGGAGAAAGATTGGGACCTCTTATATTAAGACTAAAGATTTATATCACCTGGATTTCTCATGGAAATTTCCTTCCTTTAAAATTTTTTGATGTACTGAAGAGGTTATTGCTGGATAAGCTTAGAATGACCATAAGCTGATTTTAGTACTCTCTAAGAAACGAAGTTTGAATAAAACTAAATATTTAACTACATATTTACCTTAAATCTAACATCTGTGGTTATATACGCTTGATTGAACATTTAGGTTAAATCTCACAATAGATTTTGTTTTAACATCTTGTGGTCATCTTGAAAATAACACAGATCATAGGTTACTATTGCAAAACTCTTTTCAAACTTAGTGGTTTTTGGTTAAGCCATGATTAACCCTAATTGGTGCATTCATACATTTCACTAAGCCAACACAAACAAGTCATATAACAGGTTAGTGACTAGAAGAATACATATTCTGAAGTAGTTCTTTAAACAACCTGTGGCATGTATTCGTGCAAGTAGCACTCAATAAGAATATTCAGACATAAGAACAAAGGGATGCACATCTCAGTATCTTATAATTTATTTTTCTTTGCTCTACCCCCTCATCAGGGGATTTTAGCTGAGGAATTGGTCACCCACCTTCCTATCAATTCTTAGCTTTTGGGTTTTATAAAAAGAGGGGATGGCTGGACTAAGCTATTTCCTGACTAAGCCAGTAGCAGTTATCTCATCCTGTGGCAGTAGAATCCGTGTGTCATATCAATATAAGATTTTCACTATTTTCTGAAATACTGTCATCCCTTGCCTTTAAACTATTAGAATGTATAAAGACGGTCTGTAGAATGGCACAAGGGCTTGTGGAAGCAAATAAAACTTCATTTTGTGCACCTTACCATATATACTTATTATATTCCTCTCTTTGACCATAGCAATAGCAATAGCACTTAGACTTCACAGTGCTTTATAGCCCTCTCTAAGCAGTTTACAGAGTTAGCATATTGCCCCCAACAATCTGGGTCCTCAGAAGGATGGAAGGCTGAGTCAACCTTGAGCCTGGTGAGATTTGAACTGCCAAATTGCAGTGAGCCAGCAATCAGCAGAAATAGCTTGCAGGACTGTACTCTAACCACTACGCCAACCTGTGGCATCCTTGGTGCTCTTTAAGCACGGTGGTTTTCTTCCAGACGTTTCTTTACCAAACTAGATAGCATCAGGTCAGACAAGTTTGACCAAATATATGGAAGAATGCAAAGCATTGTACCCTCACCAATTCCTACCTAGAATTAAGGAATCTTGAGAAGACAGCTTTTCTTCTTGTCCCCTGAAGTAATAATGATTGAAGAGTCTATTTTCTATTGATCTATTTAATAACATTGATGTTTTTTCTGGACAATTGTTTTATGAAATATTAATCAGAAATGAGCATGTGTAAGAAAGGGAATGGGTTCACACAATATAATAAAGCATCATGTTATTTTATAATTTAACATGTGTGAACCTACTGTAGATACTATGGTCTGCAAAACGTAATCTATGGATAAGCACAATGTGTGAGCCCAGCTAATAGTGATTTATTCACAAAGCCATGTTTAAGAAAACTATAGCTTACATTATACATATACTGCCAGACATAGGCATTGTATATCTCACTAAACCATGATTTAATTATGATAGAGTAGCAAAACTATACTTAGATTCACATCACATAGTAGAAACCACATATTAAAGAGCTAAAGTGTGTATTTCATTAGTCATTAATTTAAGAATTTGTAGATCTTTTTAATGCTTTTTATTTTCTTTATAGTTCCTGGGCTAAGTATGTTCTGAACAGCCATAAAACTAAAGCCCCATTCTGTCTTATAATGTTCAAATTCCACAAATCATAATCATAAAATTCCAGTCTGTGCTGATAAACAGATTCTTTCCACAGAAACACTGGGTTGAAGAGTAAAATTCTGGGCAATAGAAGTCTTCTGAACTATGATGTGGAATTTCTTGTAAATATCCTAACTAAAGACTTTTTGTTGAACAGCCAGAGACTTGCTGATTATTTCATCGTTCTCAACTGTGCCTTTGTTTAAATTCAGAGGAAAAAAACCCACAAATGGCCTTGAGAAGACAAGAACTCATCCTAAAAAAGGGAACTTAGCAGCAAAGATAAAATATAGCCTGCAGCTAAAACAGTGCGGTAACTAATTGCATTCAGACTTTGCCACTGTAACAGCCATCATCAATTTCTATTTTTATTTCTAATGGGATACCAATGATATTCATCACTTCTCACCTGATGTCTTCTGCATTGCTTGGACAACAACTTCCATCTTTCAATGGGAGTTCTAATTTAGAATATCCGGAGAAGTGAAGATGGAGAAAGGCTACACTAGTTCATACCAGCAAGACGACTAGGTAGTTCGAACAATCCTAAATTGCATTAACAGAGGGATTCAATCAAGATCACGTGAGGTACTAGTACCACTCTATAAAGCCTTGGTAAGACCACACCTAGAATACTGCATCCAATTTTGGTCACCACACAATAAAAAAAATATGTTGAGAGAGTCTAGAAATAGTGCAGAGAAAAGCAACAAAGATGATTAGGAGACTGGAGGCTAAAATATATGAAGACCAGTTGCAGGAACTGGGCATGACTAGGCTAGTGAACAGAAGGAAGGTGGGGACATGATAGCAGTGTTCCAATATTTGAGAGGCTATCACTGAGAGGGGGGGTCAACCTATTTTCCAAAGCACCTGAAGACAGGGTTGAAACTGATCAATCTAGAAATAAGGAGAAATTTTCTGACAGTGAGAGCAATCAACTAATGGAACAGCTTGCCTTCAGAAGTTGTGGGTACTTCATCACTGGAAGCTTTCAAGAAGAGACTGGACATCCATCTGTCAGAAATGGTATAAGGTCTCCTCCTTGAGCAAAGGGTTGGGCTAGATGGCCAATAAGGTTCCTTCCAATTCTGTTATTCTATATACATCACAACTATAGCTGTACATAGCATTCATGGGCACTTTTTCTTTCATGTTTTATCATCTAGTCTCCTACTTTGCTTTTCTAAGCACACTACACTCTATACTTTTCATCTTCTTCATTTTCATCTGAATGCTTTCCTCCATCTGAACTGCTTTACCATTTGTCATGTGGTGCACTTTTTGTACAGCGTTTGCCTTTTTCCTTTAAGAAAAAAAGATCATTAGCACAATAACAAAACAGATGCTGTGAAAGAAAGTTTTGATCCTCCCCTCCATGACAGCTTACAACCAAAGTCGATGGGGAAGCCAGATTCCCTTAACTGATTTACTTACTACTACAATTGCCGCAGTTAAGTTAATCACTGTAACTTAACAATTGAAGTGATTAATTTAACTGCAGCAAGAAGTGTTGTAAAATGGAGCAAAACTCACATAACAACTATCTCACATAGCAACAGAAATGTTGGATTCTATTGCCGAGGACTATCTGTACTGGGAGATTGAAAAAGCATCTTGGAGAAGGGCATTAGCAAACCAGTGTTGCCAAGAGAAATACATAATTATTCCAAGTCTTCAAAAGTTGAGCTTGAACTTTCTCTGATTAACTGAAGGTAGTTGTTCCTTTTTCAGTTACATCAGTAAAAGGGATATATATATACACACACATATATTAGTAAAAGGGATACTCACACCATTTACTAAGACAGCTTTCTGGATGAGTCACAATACCATCTATAACCAAGTTAATGTTACATACATAGGATGGCTGGTGGTAAAAATAAAAATATCGAACTATGAACTTGTCATGTCAAAATCCGTGGTGAATTATGAAGCTGTTTAATTTGATATCTGCATTGCAATTAGCATCTCCTGCACCACAAGAGTGAGAACTTACTTTATTTTTCCTCTAAATAGCCATTTCTTCCCCTGAAAGTTCCAAACTCTTTGGCTTCCTTGCTTGAAATCTTACATTTTGTTTGGAGGGAGACAGTAAAATCAGGCTGCTCCACAGATAGCAAAATAAAATAATACTTGTACCATCTAGGTATCCAAAGAACAGTTCATGGTCAGGATCAAGTTTGGAGCATTTGTAACAACAGAAAAGTAAATGATGCTCTATAGCTGTGATGTGTGCCAGAAGTGGCATGCAGAGCCCTCTCTGTGGTTACTCGCACCATCGCCAGCTGCTATTCTGGGTTCATTGCGCACTTGCATGAAGACCAGCTGATCGGCATGCATGCGTGCGCTGGGTTCCGATGCTCCGGCACATGCTCCAGTTTTGGCACGGTGTCAAAAAGGTTAACCATCACTGCTCAAGTTAGGAAAGAAGGCAGTCATGTCGACAGAAACATGCGTGGGTGCTTCCAATTCTTTTCATTCAGAAGGTGTCAATGGCAAGGCAAACATTATACAGCAAAGCAGCATGGATGCCATTTATGTCTGAATCCAGAGATTTATCATGCCCAGTTACTGTGCAACATCACACTTTAAAATTCTGGCTGTTATCATACAGCTTTGTAGTTTTTATTATAAAATGCAAACAATATTATTTTGCATTGGTGTAAAAGAAGAGAATGGCCAGTGGCAGAAACTGATCTCTTTAATTTCCAACACAAGAATATCTCATTTGCTGCATGCATTAACCACTGTACAGATTTATTTTGCATCACTTATCGCTTGTATAAGATTAGAATTAGCTAATCTAATCCCTTTATAAATGTTGCTCCTGCCCCCATCTGTAATTGTCAGTATAAAGACCAGCAAAATGAAAATGAAAAGCTTTGCAGGCACCAAAAACTGTTCCTTAGTTGAATGGGATAAACTATGAATCCTGTTTGGTTCCTGATTTCCTCCAGCTTGGGTTGACTGTTGCATTATCATACATCCACTATGAGGCAATGAGAATTTATTTGTGGTTTTAAATAACTACATTGCTATGATAGGAATTTCCCCCCCAAATCTGTATTTTTACTATCACCATCACAGGTTGTAAACATTAAAAACCCACTATCAACTTTTAAAGGAAAGCACCATTTCTCCAACAATGTGTGGTGTGAATAGACCCATTTTGTATGGCAGCCATGGCAAGCACAGTGAATGAAGAATGAATGTCAGATCCTTGTTTCTACATTTGAATTAATTTGCAAGGATGATTACCTCCAATTCAATGGGGATTACAGATAGAGATTAATAAATTAGATGCTGGATCTTAAAAACTAAGATATATTCCCATCCTTAAAGATGATGTAATGTGTTAGAGTTGATTTTATGCTGGTAATTTATAACTATGTTTTCCATAAATTCTGTGTTGATCAACTCCACTTTAGTTGTTAGTCTCACTCAGAATTAGAATATGCCAAACACCTTAGCTGTTTTCTTAAGAAAAGCAAAGAGAAAAAGACCTCTTAATAACTGTGCTTGGCTTTTTTGTATCATATATTTTGAGATGAGTCAATCAACATTTCTTCTGAGGACTGTAAATTTTAGTGCCACCAAAGTCCTGTTACAATTGATGTATTTAACAGAGCAGTTCTTTATTGGATGTTCTTCTTCTTTAATATGCCACAGTAAAATAAATGACTGAATCATGCCCTAAAACTAACTGCTAATTATCTTTTTCTTTTTCTCACAGTTTCCCACTATATTTTAATTACTAAATAGGATGATACAAAAATAAACCATCTGCATCTTCATAGCACCACCATGAGCCTACACAAATCCTTCGATTCAATGGTCTTTAAAATGACCTTATTTAGGTCTCTTCTTCCCGACCCTTCACATGTTTTGGATCTACAGAACTGTGATTATTTTCTCTCCCACTCTCTTGGATGCCAATTCCTGCCATCCTTCTTCAAGTCTGCTAAATGTATGTTACAGTGGTGCCCATTCAGATTGCTTCCAGGCTATTCTAAAAGCCAGGAACTCGTAACTTTTAAATCATCGTTTGAAGGAAAAACACTGTTCAAACTATCAGTTTGGACATTATTTATTATACTTTGGAACCACCCATCTACTTCCTTGTATACAATAAAATATCAAAACATAACATCCCTCCGACCGACCCGCTCCCACAGAGAGGGACTTCTCCGGATGCTGTCCACTAGGCAATGCCAGCGGGCGACGCTCAGGGGAAGGGCCTTCTCTGTGGCAGGCCCAGGTATATGGAACGACCTACCCCCCGACCTCAGAACAACCACGGACCTCCGCGCCTTCCGACAAAAGCTCAAGACTTATCTTTTCCAACAGGCCGGCCTGGCCTAACCTACCTTCCAGCCTTTTTAGTCTGTACATCTAAATTGTTTTAATTGGGTTTTTAAGGGGTTTAGTTTTTAAGATTTTAGGTTTTTTAGCGCAGGGATAAATTGTTTAATTTGATTTTATATATTTATGATGTATTTATATTTGTACGTTTTTAATTCCCCTGTGCACCGCCCCGAATCCCTTCAGGGAGAGGGAGCGGTCTACAAATTAAATTTATTATTATTATAAAAACAGTATATAAAAGGGAGAACATTTTTTTAGAAATTCAAGGAAGATTAAAAGTTAAATTAAACATTAAATTAAAAATTAATTAAAAGGCAAAAAGAATGCTTTCAGGATACTACTGGTAACCAACCCCACGGCTGCCTGCTCTACTGTGCTCTTCATGCAAGGCTGCAGAGACACGTTTTTCTCTCCTTTCCAGACAGCATCTGACAAGGCAAACCAGTAAACATGCTCAAGTACTGTAAATTACTGCCATTTGACTCATGGCAATCACATATATGGTTTCTTCAAAGTGATCTGTCCCTAACCACCTTAATTGAGTCCATCCACTTGGCTACTGGTTGTCGTCTTCTCCTTCCTTCCAATTTTTTTTAATGTTAGAGCCTTTTTCAAAGTTAGGTCTTTGAATAGTAATGTGTAGAATAGGGTAGGATAATTGGAGCCTGACCATTTGCGTTTCCAGTGAGAAATGATTTCTTCAATGATCCATTGGTTGGGGGTTTTGTGGGGAGGGGGAAGGGCTATCCACATGAAGAAGGAATAAAAATTGAAAGACAGGAAGAAGAAAGTCTTTCTAGTGATGAAGTTACAGGTAGTCCTCAACTTACAACAGATCATTTAGTGACCATTCAAAATTACAACAGCAGTGAAAAAACCATTTTTCACACTTGCAACCATTGCAGCATCCTCTGGCCACACGATCAAAATTCAGACACCCAGAAACTGACTCATACCGGTATTTATGACAGTTGCAATGTCCCAAGCTCATGCCATCCGCTTTTGTGACCGTCTGACAAGCAAAATTAATGGGAAAGCCAGATTCACTTAACCGCCTTGTTACTAACTTAACAAGTGCAATGACTCCCTTAACGGCTGTAGCAAGGTAGGTGGTAAATTGGGGCAAGACTCACTTAACAAATGTCTCATTTAGCAACAGAAATTTCCGGCTCAATTGTAGTTGTAAGTCGAGGACTACCTGTACTAATTTGTCTAAATCAAATGAAGGTTCGCTTTTTCACATCACTGCTTCCCTGGCTTTTATGTTTAGAGATTTTAGCGTAAGAAACTGCAGGAGGGTACCATAAGCAGCCACCTCAGTTCAGGGGCTCTAAAATCTCAGAAGCAACTGGTGGAGCTTCCTGAAATAAATCAGGGCACCTACTTCGCTCGCTCTACTAGCAGTGGTAGACAACCTGGTCCCTACCGCCCACTAGTGGGCGTTCCAGCTTTCATAGTGGGCAATAGGGGTTTTGTCCGATACTGAAGCACTTTCCTTTTTTAAATTTAATTGACTTCCCTACTTTATAAATCACTATTACGGTGGAACCGGTGGGTGGTTAGAAAATTTTTACTACTAACAGAGATACAAAAATGGGCGGTAGGTATAAAAAGGTTGACTACCCCTGCGCTAAATGAATGAAAGTGTGTAGACAATCTGACTCGTAAACCAAAACAGGTAGATGATCCTGGAACACCTGTGTGCCTTACAAAGGGACTGGCTCATTTGTTACTATTTTTTCCAACTAAAAATGTGAGTCTTGATATGCATTTTTCTAAATCAGCTCTTGAGTTGCATGAAGAACTTTGAAACGATTGTTACTTATTAAGGTTTGGCTACATGGTACATTATTTTTCAATACATTAAATATTCCTTACTACCGGCATCAGAGTTTCCACAGGTGGGGCCAGTGAAAGATCAGACTATCCATCCTTTCTGAATGTGGGAAGCTATTAATACATTTGATATGTGCCCCATCATTCTCTGCCCATCTGGAAAATATTTGCCCATTTGGAAAATATTAGCTGCAAAGTTCCACATATACCAAAAAAAAAAAAAAAATCAGGGTGGAGATGAGGGCGTAAGTATATGGTGGGGATGAAAGGGGACAAAAACTTGTCTTGCTTCTGCTGGCTTTGCTTCCACTGTGAAGACTGAAAAGATGTTCCCCCCACCACCAACATGCTTTGCAGGAGACAGTCTCTTACAACTGGCCTGGAGAGAAGTTGGGGAAGGGATCATTAAGCCCTTACCAGAGGCAAGATCATAATGTATTTGGTGTATGACAATATTACATCTGCCAGGAGATTACAGTGCTATTACAAAGTAGTTGTTTGCTTGTTGACTACCCCTGCTTTAGACTATTCTCCATTTCCTTGACCGTCGCGCAATCGAGGAACCTGTCTTACACAACCCCGTTCTTTCTCTTTTCAGGAGGAAGAATCGCCCGCAATGGATCGGAGCATTTCAAAGCGTAGGTGACGCGCATTTGGGGATTTGCTGGAGGACCTTTCCTTAAACACAGGCACTGACTGACGCGGAGCCAGTCATGGCTGCGCGTCCCAGGGACAAACCGCAGAAGGAAAGCGAAGAGGGCCTGGCGCTTGGAGGCCCCTGGACTACGTAGGTAGTCCAGGGGTCTCCAACCTTAGCAACTTTAAGCCTGGCGGACTTCAACTCCCAGAATCCTGGGAGTTGAAGTCCGCCAGGCTTAAAGTTGCCAAGGTTGGAGACCCCTGACGTAGGCGACACCTGTCCACCCTGGCTTGCCGCGCTCCTCTCTTATTGGCTGTCCGCGGCCGCGGGGGGGGGGGGTCGCCTCAACATGTGCCTGGGAAAAGCAGCAAAGCCCGGCTTCAGCCGAGCCGAGAAGCGCTGAAGAGGCTGGGAGGCGGCCCGTTCCCGCGCACGGCGGCCAGGCGGCGCTGCACGCCTCCTCCGCCCTGGTTCAGTCAGCTCGGAGGTGCGGCACGCGTGTTGGCCGCAGCCAGCCTCTTGCAGCGAGAGCGGCGGGGCAAGTGCCTGGCTCCTGAAGCGCCGGGCAAAGCGGGCTGAGCTTCCGAATCCCCTGGCAGGTGGAGGAAAGATCCGGCCGCCGCCGATCTCGAAGGCTTGGAAAGCCCTTCGGGAACTCCCTCTGGCTCCCGATGGCGCTGAGCGGAACGAGGAGCACGTAGCCGGGGTGAGTAGCGGCACCTTCCCTCGCCGTCGATGTCTTCCAGGTGGCCGGTGCCTGCCGCCGGCTATTTCGGGGGCGGCCGCCCGTCCACCTCCCTTCCACTCTTGCGCGCATCCACTTACGTAGCGGGTGCTAAAGCTGCCGAGCGTCGGTGACTCCCCTCTCCAAATCTGTTCCTGGCCAAGGCTCTTGCCTGAGCCGAAGGTGTCTCACTGATCTCGCCTTCAGCCGCGGGGAGGCAACCTTGGCGGGCGGGGACCGCGGGCGGGCAGGCGCGGATCGCCATGTCCTTACCTGGCGTCTCGAGGAAGGGAGGCACCTTGCAGCGGCTGAGCGATAGCGGCTGGGCAGGGCATGCCGTTTTCAAACGTTGGGTCGTGCTGAAAGGGAGCTACTTAAAACCCTGGATACACACGTGTGTATATGTGTGTGTGTGTGTGTCTACGTGCCGCGCACACATAGGCAAGAGGAAGGCTAGGGCCCTGGGATGGGGGCAACCAGCGTAAATACATGCCGGTTGCCAACTCGGGTTGGGAAGCCGGTCCTAAAACGTGGGTCCCTTACACTTTTACGATTAATGAGGAGAAACTTTTAATTCAAGCAATACGTTTCCTTTGCAGTCTGGGCTGGAAACGGGAGCCGGTGGGGCTTGTTTTGTATCTGTAAAAGAAAGATTGGGCTGTCTGGGAGTCACCCAAGATGAATAAGGTTGACTTTCTGTGTGTTCTGTGGGAAGGGTGATCGGAACCCTTTCTGGCCTGCCTGAGACTGGAAAATCTCGCAGTATCCATTGAACTGAGTTTAATGGAAGAGGGGAAGGGAATCCGTCTCAAAGCTGCGAAACCAAGGATAATTGTACTGATAAAGGAGAATATTTGTAGCTCAGGGTTTCCGATGTTTCTTTCCATCCTTATCCAAAGTGGGTAACACCATCAGGGTTAATCCCTCCCTTATTAACACTGATGATATTATCTAGTTCAGATAATGAAATCTCTGCAAGAAAACAACCAAGTTCAGAGAGCATCAAAGACCTCTTAAACAAAACATGCAACCATACATATGAGTTGACATTCTCTAGGCTTGGACACCTCATAGGGTAGCTGTTCTTAAAGGAGACCATTCTCTTTGCTGCCTCCTTGTTAGGGTCACCCCTTATTTGGAAATACTCGCCTTTAACCTAGACCACAATTATTTTTTTGAAAAGGCAGCAATTCGCAGAGATGTCACTTGCCCCCCAA
Source organism: Rhabdophis nuchalis (assembly GCA_039707465.1). NCBI lineage: Eukaryota > Metazoa > Chordata > Lepidosauria > Squamata > Natricidae > Rhabdophis > Rhabdophis nuchalis. The sequence goes on from CM077646.1 coordinate 104,251,322, forward strand.
AATGTTTTGTTGCCAAACCAGGCTTATGAATCCTGGCATATTTTGTTTGCCTTGTATATGCTGTTGTTTGCTTTCAAATAGGTTTAGGTTCGTTTCTTTGTTAACTTTGTTGACCTGAATTCTTCATCATTATCTAATCCTTTAACACATGTTTTAAAATCTGATTCTAGTCATGTTAGGCAGAAATAAGCACCTTGCAGTTTCAGGGACTAGTCCATATCATGTGTCCAAAACAAGAGTGTGAGATATGCAGAACAAAGAGGTAACAAGAAGTACACATATCAAATGCAATTTAAGGTATAATTTTCCATATTTAGTTGGGATTAAATTTTACAAGACATAGTAGGCTTTAATTCCAGGTATATTGTGCCATAGTGTTGCAGTGACTGTTTTAGTTCCATTTTGGCTCATGTGCTGGAAGCCTAATCACAGGCTTCAGCTTAAAAGGATTGTCTTGCTGCTTGCTATTGTTAAAATATATCATTATTTTTACTTAGATCTTAATTGCAGAGTATAATTCATCTTTGAAAAACTTGTTTAAAATTAATGTCATGTACTATCTTAGTTCAGGCATATTTCCCAAGGAAAAAACACTACTTGGCTTGGAACTGTGCCACCTTGTATACTTAGCAAATGTTGTATACCTAGTTTGAACTAGGTAAGAACTTATCCATTGAATAAATAAAACTCCATTTTTAAAAACCCTGTAGTCCCTATTTGGGGCAGTTGAGACCCCCAGACTGGTAGTCATGGGGGACTTTAACTTGCCGTCGGCAGGCGAAGCCTCTGGAGCAGCTCGGGAGTTCATGGCTTCCATGACGGCCATGGACCTGACCCAAGTAGTTTTAGGCCCCACTCACGAGGGGGGGAACACACTCGATCTCATCTTTGTCTCGGGACAGTGGAGCCGTGATCTAGGAATAGGGGATCTAGTCATCACTCCCTTGTCATGGACGGATCACGCTCTCCTTCGGCTGGACTTTCCAATCGCTGCACCCCACCGCGGGGAGGCGGAACCGGACACTCCTATATGGTTCCGCCCCAGGCTTCTAATGGACCCGGAAAGGTTCCAGAGGGAGCTTGGGCCAATTCCTGTGACCCTGCCCCGCGACTCGACTGAGGACCTAGTGGCCGCATGGTTAAGTGCGGCCACGGGGGCCTTGGACCGAGTTGCGCCCTTGCGGCCTCTCTTGCGGCGACGAATCACCCGGGCTCCTTGGTTCACTGAGGAGCTCCGGGGGATGAAACGCCACAAGAGATGCCTAGAGAGTAGATGGAGATCCTCTCGCTCCGAAGCCGACCGAACACTAGTGAGAACCCATATTAGGGCTTATTTAGTGGCGATAAGAGTGGCCAAACGGGAGTATTGTGCCACCCTTATTGCATCCGCAGATAACCGCCCTGCCGCCCTGTTTGGGGTGACCCGCTCCCTCCTTCACCAGAGGCCGCGGGAAGCCCCTCTGCAAGGGCGAGCAGAGGAATTTGGGATTTATCTGCAGGAGAAAATCACTCGGATTCGGAATGAGCTACCCTCCATCGACAGTGGTCCTGTGGGACTGTCCGAGGCTAGTCTTGAGGCTCCTTCTTGGGAGGAGTTTGACTTTGTTACCACCGAGGATATGGACAGGTTGTCAAGGAAACTTAGGGCGACCACATGTTTATTGGACCCGTGTCCCTCCTGGCTTGTACTGGCATCCTGGGAGACGACACGAGGCTGGCTCCAGGGCATTGTCAACGCATCTTTGAGTGAGGGGTCCTTACCTGCCGTCTTGAAAGAGGCGGTAGTGAGGCCCCTCCTCAAGAAGCCGTCCCTGGACCCAGCTTTACTAGAGAACTATCGTCCGGTCTCCAACCTTCACTTTTTAGTGAAGGTTGTCGAGAGTGTGGTGGCCCAACAGTTTCCGCGACACCTGGAGGAAGTTGATTATCTAGACCCGCGCCAGTCCGGCTTCCGGCCCGGTCACAGTACTGAGACGGCATTGGTCGCGTTGGTTGATGATCTCTGGAGGGCGCGGGATAGAGGGTATTCCTCTATCCTAGTCCTATTAGACCTCTCGGCGGCTTTTGATACCATCGACCATGGTATCCTATTGCACCGACTGGGGGGGTTGGGGTTGGGAGGCACCGTTCTGCGGTGGTTCTCATCCTACCTCTCTGGTCGGTCGCAATATGTGTTGACGGGAGGGCAGAGGTCGACCTCGAGGCCTCTCCTATGTGGGGTTCCTCAGGGGTCGGTCCTCTCGCCCCTCCTTTTCAACACATATATGAAGCCGCTGGGTGAGATCATCCGTGGTTTTGGGGTGGAATACCATCTGTACGCTGATGACACTCAGTTGTACATATCCACCCCAAACCACCCCAACGATGCCGCCGAAGTGCTGTCCCGGTGTCTGGAAGCCGTACGGATCTGGATGGGTGGTAACAAACTCAAACTCAACCCTGCCAAGACTGAGTGGCTGTGGTTTCCGGCACCCCGGTTCAGCCAGATGACTCCAACTCTGGCCATTGGGGGCGAAACACTGGCCCCCGTGGAGAGGGCGCGCAATTTGGGTGTCCTCCTGGATTCCCGGCTGTCCATGGAGGACCATGTGGCAGCCGTGGCCAGGGGGGCGTTCCATCAGGTTCGCCTGATGCGCCAATTGCGCCCCTTACTGGACCGGGCTGCCCTACGCACAGTCACTCAAGCACTCGTGACGTCCCGACTCGACTACTGTAATACTCTCTACATGGGGCTTCCCTTGAGGTGCACTCGAAAGCTACAGCTAGTCCAAAACGCAGCCGCGCGGGTGATTATGGGAGCCACTAGATGCTCCCACATAACACCGATCCTGCGCGAGCTGCATTGGCTCCCTGTGGCCTTTCGAGTGCGCTTCAAGGTTTTGATTACCATCTTTAAAGCGCTCCATGGCTCGGGACCTAGTTATATGCGAGACCGCCTCCTGCCCCATACATCCCTCAGACCAATCCGCTCCCACAGAGAGGGCCTCCTCAGGGTACCGTCGGCCGGACAATGCCGACTGGCGACACCCAGGGGAAGAGCCTTCTCTGTGGCGGGGCCAGCCCTTTGGAATGACCTACCCCCTGAATTACGTACCATCACCGACCTCCGCCTCTTCCGCCAATGTCTTAAGACATATCTGTTTCAACAAGCCGGCTTAGCCTAACCTCCCTTGGGGACTTAAGATAGTTTTAAAATGGGTCTTAAAATTTGGTTTTAGCGCAGGATGGGGTTATTTAATAGTTTTTTAAATTATATTTATTGTATTTTTGTATGTTTTTTAAATTTCCTGTGCGCCGCCCTGGGTCCTCTGTGGAGAAGGGCGGGGTATAAATTTAAATAAATAAAATAAATAAATAAATAAATAAATTGGATGGAGCCGAACATTTATTGGCTGGATGCCCTCCCAGATGCCTGTGCAGAGTTTGCAGCAGATATTTTGTCTTTGCACCCTAGGAGAGAAATATCTGCCACTACCTAGGATTGAACTCTCAATCTTCTGAGTGGGAGGTGGGCATCTTCACCACTAGCCATCACGACATTCAATCCATTCAATAAATAAAGAAAATACATTCTTAAAAAAGAAGTAAATCATACAATAAAGTACTTGCAATTTTTTTCCTATAAACACTTTAAAAATAGTATACGGGCAATATGTGTTGTCATTGCTATTAGTTAATTACTTTGTATGGCATGAATTCTGTATATTTAGTGAGGAATCAACTTTACTATACCGCAGATGTTCGCCTATGATAATTAAACTACGATGGACCAACTGTTGTATATTCCAAACTAGCGATTAGTTTTAATTCTTTGCTTTGAAAATAAATGAATGCAATATCATTCTATTTTTTTAATATGAAGAAACTGAAATACTGTGGTACATCAACTGTTTTGATTAGCTTCTTCTCATTTTTTATTGTTTGTGACATTAAAAAAATAAAGATGTTCTCAACGTGAGCCTAACTCAGCTGATCATCGTATGGATTCAGATTGGTAGGTTTCCTGCAATACTGAAATGATGATCACAAGACCTTGGGATGTTGCAGCCATTGTAAATACATACTGGATGCCAAGCAGCCAAATTTTGATCATGTGACCATGGGGATGCTACAATATTTGTAAATGTGAGGACCAGTTAAAAATCACTTTTTTCACTGCTGTTGTGACATTGAACAGTTTCTAAACGAATGGTTGTAAGTCAAGGACTACTTGTATTAAAGTGGTTTGCTATTGGCGTCTTCTGGCATTCTTTCTAATCCAGTTTACCGTCTTGGTATCCCATAGTGATCTCTCACTTTAGTATATACAGCCTACTTAGCTTTGAAGTCCAAAGAAGATCAGCCAGTTATGCCATCTGACTCACAGCATCTATTTATTGTAAAGGCAGGAGACACTAAGCATTGTATTTCGGATAGACTTTTTCCTTACTTAAACACTGCGTAATTGATTTGTTAACAAATATTAACAATTAAAGTTAGTGAGATATTTGTTCATAGTTTATACCTTTTAGATGGTTTGGGGTTGTGCTCTTCCTTTAATGCGCTTGAAGTAAGAGAGCCTTTCATGCAAAGCGCATATGAAATTTTAGAATACTCTGAACAGTTTTGAGTTTTCCAGGAGCAATAAGTCAATGTAAATCATTCCCTGGTTGAAAAAAATACACTGTCAGTAGATGAGGGATAGGCAATATGATGCCTTGCAGTTGTTTGACATTGATGGGAATCAAAATCTAATAGTATAGTGGCATAGAGTTATGAGAGTTGCAATGCATACTGTCTTGGAGACAATGGTTGTACTTCCTTGCTGTATTCATTGATTTATTGATTTCAGTATGTGTTTGAAGTAAAAATCACTTCTAGAGAGATAGCCCCGTGAGTCTTGGGTTCCATAGGGTCGACTCTTTAATTTTACACCTTAAATCTAGTGGCCTTTCAGCGTTCCCTTCTTCAGGCAATAATGAAAAAATGGCTTACACATCATTTTAGAAAAAGAAATACTAGATGCATATAGCTTTGCATTTGACTGAAGTTGTGTCATTTTTGCACGTGCTTTGAAAACTCCTATTAAATAAAGGAATTCTTACCTCACCCCTGTAACCAAAGGCAACTCAGTGTAGAAACAATAGATTGCAGCTAACATACCTGAAGACAATGAGAAAGGTTGTACAGCGTGCTTCAGTTTTTCATTTGTGGACTTTGGCTCAAAAAATCCTTTTAGCTTTTCTGGTTCTACCACTATATAACCTATTTATTTACTTTATCAAATTTCTAAGTTCCCTTCAATCCCCTAATGACTCTGGATATTGTACCATGTTATTTTTAAAAACACCTCAATATAGAAGAGATCAAACAAATGGCAAACATACAGAAAGAGCAATAAAGCATATGATTGCTTGATACAAACAGTTCCTATAAGAAGCCTGCCGGATACCCCAATCCCAGGTCTGGAGAGAAAGCCAGGGTTTTAGGGTTCTTTTAAATGGGTTTGGGGGCAAACAAATATGTTGCGGGGACAATGTTGCCCAGGGCAACAATGCTCTAGAATAGAGAAGGCTTTCTGGGTTCCATCAGATGACATTGCCTAATCAATGGGATCTAAGTTGCTAACACTGCTCATACAGGTTGGACAGAAAGTTCAGGGCAGAAAGCCAGACTGTGCACCATCCGAAGCTCTATTGGTAATAACCAGCACCTTGAATTATACCTGGAATCCACTGGTATTCAGTTCTACAAAGCAGAGAGATAGTATTATGTGACCCCATGTGGCACAACTACTTGTGCTGCTACATTCTGGACCATTTGCTGCTTCTGAGTGGTTTTCAAAGCAGTCCAATTTAATTTAATTTAATTTAATTATTAGATTTATAAACCGCCCCCTCTCCCCGAAGGGACTCGGGGTGGTGTACAGGAAAAATTAAAAAGCCATATAAAATATACAATATATACAAAGTTAAAACAAATTACATTAAGTTAACCTGTACTAAATTTGAGAAACATTAAAATACAACCCACCTATGCTAAAAGTCCCTAAAATCTAAAATCCATATACGTATTTGGCAGATGTTGTGTTATGAGAGTCAAAACTGTTCATGCAAGACCAGCTTGTTGAAATAAATATGTTTTAAGTGAGCAGTACTTCATACAGAGAGCAACCAAAATGAGTGACTGTCTAAAGGCCTCCCAAAACCAGGAATAGTTGCAATTGGTACAGCAAATTCTTCATTGTAAGGACTTTCTTGGCCATGCTTGTCTCTCCCTTGAGCAGTAGGTTCAGGAAAATTCAAAGAGAACGTACAGAACTAAACTCTATTCAGGACTAAAGAATCTTTGGGACCTGGATTAAGTAGCCTAAATATCCTTCAGATTAAGCCTGAATCTGCTCCTTCCTATCTAGATACCCACATCCTCAGATACTGAGCCAAAACTTTGACATCATTATTTGGTAAGTTTGGGGTTGAGATACATAACTTGAGATTGATGATACCTGACCCCAAACTAATAGATGATCAAACCCAGCAGCCTCATGTGGATGTCAAATAGGAAAGGCAACTGTATTAGCACTATCACTATAACTTAGTCTTATGTATCGCTTCACAGTGCTTTGCAGCCCTCTCAAAGTGGATTACACAGTCAGCATGCCAACAATCTGGCTCCTCATTTTACTGACCTCAGAAGTATGGAAGCCTGAGTCAATCTTGAGCTGGTGAGAATAGAACTGCTGGCAGTCAGCAGAATTAGCCTGCAATACTCACTCTGACCATTGTGCCAGCACAGCTCTTCAAGCCTTGTTTCATTATATTAGAGGCCTCCGGGTTGATCTCTCTTCCCCTCCTAGTACCACATGGAACTGATCACAAAGGAAGAACTCCATGCCCCCCGCCATTTCTAAACCATGTTGAAAGGGGGAGTCAATTTTTATAGGGTCTTCTGGAGCTATAACTGCTCCCCCCTTTCAACAGCCTTCCTTAAAAAGAGAAGATTGCCGGTAGATGAAAATTGTCCAGGATGGGTGGCTCCAGTAATGATTACTTGAAGACTGTCCAATGGTGTTCAAGCTTGGCATGTATTAATTAAAATGGTCCTGTTTGTGGGGATTATAAAACAACCACATTTTCTTTCCCAAGTAATTTTTTCATAATGATTTATTGCTGAAAAGACAGTTGGGTAGAATCAGATTCAGAAGTAATTAACAAAAAAGTTTTTTTAAGAGGCCCTTAGGCATAATTAAGCAACATTACTCACAGTTTTGGGCTATTTCCATCGAGTATTTTTCATTTGTAAGTTATTTATAAGTTTAGTTTGTTATATTCTTACATAATTTATAATGTTTACAGAACTGTTTTGTAATTAAGCTTTTTTCTGCTGTCCATTTAATTTTCTTTTTTCTGCCGTCCATTAATTTTATTTTTATCTTTGTTCATTGTGAAGTCATAGTTCAAAGCCAGCTTTCTATATGTAGTATTAATATTGATCTGATAGGGAACACTGATTTTACTAAATAAGATTGCTCTGATAGGAATGCATAATTATGCTTTGGGACTTAGTAGAAAGTGCTGGCTAAGAAGAATATTTCTGATTCTGTAAATGGTTTTCTCAAACTATGCATGGCCAATCATTTACCAAGTTTAACCACTGTTACACAGAACACATGAAATTGATCATAAGGTTTTAAGATGCTGGAAAATAGCATTTGGAGCAAAGCTTTGTACTAGCTTAGAAAAGAATAAACAGTTTTAACTCTTGAACTGAAGGCAATCTAGGGACATAGCATATGAATGAAAATGCAAATGTAATTATTGCCACCTAATATCTCAAAATGATTAACAAGCATGGCAAATGCAGAGGTACAATTCCTAATCCATGTTTGCAGGCTGCCATTGGTTATAATGTATGGTAATCAGACAGCACACAATAACCCTAAAGAAGTATGAACACAGGAGATTTAGTTGGAGTCTTTCTTGAAGATCCAACGTTTCCCAACCTGACCCAAAGAGACAGTGTACTGTAATTAAGAGCATTTTGTCACTCACAGTGGTAAAGAGATCAATGCTAAGTTTGGGTTTGAAGCCTAGGATTCTCACACTGCTAAGGGGACAAGGGCATACTTTAGAGACAATTTTAGCAGTGAGTAAGTTCCAAACTTTGAAACTTTCTGGTTCTTCTAATTGTTTAAGCATTGCCCAATTAATATTTGTTTTTCTTGGAGGCCGTCCATGATCCAAGATGTCATTTTTCACTGGTGGATGACTCCTGCTCTACATTACCTTCCTTCCAGCATTTGTAGGCCCCAGCTTATAGTGAGAATATCGAGAACTGAAAGGAAATATTGGCATGCTGGAGAGTGAGTCACATCGAGAACTGAAAGGAAATATTGGCATGCTGGAGAGTTCTTTGAAGGTTTTGACCACATCTGTTTGTGTTCCCGAAAGCAAGCTACTTACCACTTCACACTTTGAAATCAAGCACATATGGCACACTCCAAAATTAAGAGCAGCCTTCCGTGTGAATTGGGGGAGTGGGAAGAGATGGTGTCAAGAGAAATCTGGAGTTTTCATCTCTTCCAAGAGATGTCAGTCTATCAAACTCCAGTCTTTTGAGGGATTTTGCCCTAATGGCAGCCATGTGGGTCTAGGAATGAAAAGCAGAGCATTTGCTGAGTAGCTTTTGCATATTACAACCATCCTGGAGAGCAGCTTCTGTGCAGAACCTTTCAAGTGGCTTCCCATGTGGCAGAGGGAGCAGGACAGTTGCCTCCAAAGAACACAAAATGGAGCAATTTCTTATTTAAGGCTTTCCAAGTGGTTTCCCATGTGGGAGCTGTAACTGAAGAATATGTGGTGACCCACAAGTCTTAAGCAAGGCAGATCAGTTGTTTTTCTGTTGGAGCAAAATTTAAAAGTTGATTTGTGCACTTCACAACTATCCAACATAAACCGACTGTTTATGTTTTACATTGGGATATTTTTATGTAACCTAATCACGCAATAATTGGAGTATCATTTCTTTTTCTGAATAATGGGACCAATCGTAACTTACCTAACTTTGAGAGGTAATGTGAAACCTAATTACTTTTGTCTTTTTTTTGTAGATGAAAGGCAGTCCTTGTTAATTAGAAAAGTATTTCCTGATGTGTATGGAGGTAGTCTGAAACATCTTGATTAAAAACTGCATGTGTTAAAACTACTGGGAAGTTTTTGCTTCCTCCATCTGACAATTTCTGCTTTCATCCAGACAATTTCTAGAAGCTCTGGCTTTAATCGATTTTCATGTAATTGCCTGTAGATTAAACCTAATGCTTAGGACAGGGGTCTGCAAAGTTGGCTCTTTTAAGACTGGGGAACTCTGGGAGTTGAAGTTCCCCAGTCTTAAAAGAGCCAACTTTGCAGATCCCTGGCTTAGGAGCTTTGTTGCTCCTGCAGAATCTGAGTATTCAAAATATGGTAAAGATAGTACAATTGTGCCATTTGGAGATCATTCCTTATGGAGAGAGATTGTTGCCAAGCAGCTAGAGCCTATGTCAAGGCTATAAATATTGGAATAAATAAATAATGCGGCTGCGTGTCTGGGGAATACAGAACAGGCTTATAATTGAATGGAAACAGGCTCAAGTACAGCATTAGTAACTGTTGCACTCTAGAGTAGCAAGGTCTATTTGCACTTCCATGTTTTGCTTATTAATTATTGGTGTGTGTTATTTTTTACTTTGCAGAAAGGGCCATAATACTAGAAGGCTGCATATGTGCAGTAATATGGATGGGTTTGGGAACTAATGGTGCAGAACAACTTTATGACCATGAAGGATTGCATTTAATGGATATTCACCCAGCCATAACTTCTATCTGATCCCATGCTAGTCTGAAATGTTTCGTTTTATTTTTGAGGAAAGAGAGATGCGTAGGTATTACAGGAAGCAGAGGTTGCTACCCGAACAAGGAGACTTCTTTTTTTGTCAGGATGGATCAAAGGTGGTTGACACATGACAGCCTTAGCAAGCCACGCGTTATCCAGCACATATCATAATATTGAGCCACGGCTTGGTAGGCAAGTGATATTGCTTCTGACATTTATCTCGTGTCTTTTCTGACTCAGATGTTGCCTTTTCTCCCTGCGTTTGTTTAACTTTATTTAAGCACATTTACAGCTGTATATAAATAGAGTCTGGCTAACATTTAAATCCATAAATATTCAGTTGGAATTTTGCTAGTAGGAGTTTGGGCCGAATTAGATGATAGAAGAAATGTGTGATCACATTTCAGGTGCTCTTTTTTTAAAAGGCTTGTGGTAATATGCAAAAGAGAGTTAAGTACTCCTTACCACTATATCTGCATTGGTAACCCAGGAAAAAAATTTTTTTTCTGTTCTGCCAAGCTTACATTAGCCTTATGAAGTGTCTATGGAGATACTCAGTCATCCAGGTCATGGTTGTCCCAAAGATGCTTTTTCAAGAGGCAACTGGACTTCCTTTGTTTTTTCTCTTGAGGATGTTTTGCTTCTTAGTTCTGAAGAAGTTTCTTGGATGAGAAGCAAAATGTCTTCAACAACTAAAAACAACATAAAGAAAGTCAGTTGCTTTTTGAAAAAGCACCTTTGAGACTTATGAAATGTTGTGAAGTACTCTCACCTCTTTAGGCTCTGGTAGTTTTCAGTGCAATGAAATTGCTGGTCAATTTCTAGGGTATATACCAGGGGTGTCCAAACTTGGGAACTTTAAGACTTGTGGACTTCAACTCCCAGAATTCCCTAGCCAGCATAGCTGGCTGGGGAATTCTGGGAGTTGAAGTCCACAAGTCTTAAAGTTCTCAAGTTTGGACATCCCTGGTATATACAGTATCAGTGCAGGCAAAGATGCATACTATTGACTGTTGCTTCTACAAAATAGTAGAATTTTGTTTAAAAAAACATACGATGTCCATCTTAAAAATTTTCTTTCATGTTCCAGGATGCTTTAGATATGTTATTTTATGTGAAAGAACATTAATCATATGAGCTTCCAATTACAACTTTGAAATGATACACATATAGATTTACCACATCATTGAGAACTAGAGTTGGAGACTCTCCATTACTAAATTGGACGCTCCATTATGAAATCAGCATCTGCTGATCTTGGGAACTCTTGACATGTCGTGTAGAGCTAACACCTATTTCTGAAAACCTGTTTTCCCCTTGTAGAAATCTCCTTGGCTTTTGTTCAAGTTAGGTTCCTCCAGGCTTGATGAGATCACATGTGCAACATCTGCTGGGCTGTTCTTATCCTTCTAACTCATTTTCCAGTCTACTGGTTGGACAACAGCTGAACTTTGCAGTAACATTATGTAGCTGTCAGGTATGATGTGGACAAATGGGAAACATCTGACTTGAAGCATGCATCCAGATTGAGAATCTTCTGTGTGACTAGGAAAATGTTAAATTTAGCAACTAAGAATTTTTTTTGCTGGGTCTGAATTTGTTTCTAGCATCATGCTTGTATTTGAGTTTATCTATGTGACAGCTTAGACAAACTTACTAACAAGTTATACCAATAATTTACAAGATTCTCCATATAGATAAAGAATGCCTTCTCAAAAATAAAAATCTTGACCTTATTGACTGTCTAAACCTTCTGTTCTCATGAACTTTGCTTCTTTCAGCACTGCCTGGAAATACCTATTTATTCACTGTCTTCATAGTTCTACAGAACTACAGCTTTGCTCAGAACTACATTAATTGCCCTGGTTTAGGGGTGCAAGAATATTTACTTTAACTGTTGTTGAGCTGCAGAAATCCAACAGGTTATACATTATACCTTTTTGATGGAAATGGTGCCAAACTAATTCTCTTTCTAGTAGCATTCTTTTTATTTAATATAACACTTTTGAGATTACCTACTGTAGCTTGTTTGCACCATATCTGAGAAAACTAAAGAGTAGTTGCCTATAGTTCATCTTGTTGTGAGAGGTCCTTGGTGCTCTCTGAGCTTGGTTGTTTACCCAAACTAGGTAACATCAGCAGTGCTAATTAGGAATGGGGTTTGCTCTCCGTTTATATTCTACATCAATTTATATTTTAGTGGCTTAGTCAGGGTTGGTGGAGTTGGTCTTAGAGATTTTTTGGTTGGGCTGTTTGTTATTGGTTTGTTTGGCAGTTCCTTGATTGCTATACTGGTATTGGTAAAATATGTTTACTTCTTGATTGTTAGTCAGATGGAGTGTTTTTTTTGGTTCTTTTGTTTTGTTTTTGTCCACTGATGAGAAAGTTTGTTCATATTAACCATCTTACCCTTGTCATGGACAGATCACTCTCTCCTTTGGATGGACTTTCCAACCGTCACATCCCACCACGGGGAGGCGGAACTGGAGATATCGAGATGGTTCCGCCCCAGGTGCCTGATGGACCCTGAAAGGTTCCAGAGGGAGCTTGGGCCAATACCTGTGTCCTTGCCCCGCGACTCGACTGAGGATCTAGTGGCCGCATGGTATAGTGCGGCCACGGGGGCCTTGGACCGAGTCGCGCCCTTGCGGCCTCTTACGCGGCGTCGAATCACCCAGGCCCCCTGGTTTACCGAGGAGCTGCAGGAGATGAAACGCCACAAGAGATGCCTAAAGAGTAGGTGGAGATCCTCTCGATCCAAAGCTGACCAAACACTAGTAAGAGACCATATTAGGACTTACTTAGTGGCGTTAAGAGTGGCCAAACGTGAGTATTGTGCCACCCTTATCGTGTCCGCGGATAACCGCCCTGCCGCCCTGTTTGGGGTGACCCGCTCCCTCCTTCACCAGAGGCCGCGGGAAGCCCCTTTGCAGGGTCGAGCAGAGGAATTTGGAGTTTATCTGCAGGATAAAATCACTCAGATTCGGAACGAGTTGCCCTCCACTGAAAGTGATCCAGTCGGTTTATCCGATGCTGGTCTTGAGATAACATCTTGGGAGGAGTTTGACTTTGTCACTACCGAGGATATGGACAGGTTGTTGAGGAGCCTTAGGGCCACCACATGTTTATTGGACCCGTGTCCCTACTGGCTTGTACTGGCATCCTGGGAGGTTACACGAGGCTGGCTCCAGGACATTGTGAATGCGTCTTTGAGAGAGGGGTTCTTGAAAGAGGCGGTGGTGAGACCTCTCCTCAAAAAGCCTTCCCTGGACCCAGCATTGTTGGAAAATTACCGTCCAGTCTCCAACCTTCACTTTCTTGCAAAGGTTGTAGAGAGTATGGTTGCTCAACAGTTTCCTCGACACCTGGAGGAAGTTGATTATCTAGACCTGTGCCAGTCCGGCTTCCGGCCCGGTCACAGCACCGAGACGGCATTGGTCGTGTTGGTGGATGATCTCTGGAGGGCACGGAATAGAGGTTGCTCCTCTATCCTAGTCCTATTAGACCTCTCAGCAGCTTTTGATACCATCAACCATGGTATCTTATTGCACCGATTGGGGGGGTTGGGACTGAGAGGCACCGTTCTGCGGTGGTTCTCGTCCTACCTCTCTGGTCGGTCGCAATGGGTGTTGACAGGAGGGCAGAGGTCGGCCCCGAGGCCCCTCACATGTGGGGTTCCTTAGGGATCGGTCCTCTCGCCACTTCTGTTCAACACCTATATGAAGCCGCTGAGCGAGATCATCCGTGGTTTTGGGGTGGAATACCATCTGTACGCTGACGACACTCAGTTGTACATATCCACCCCAACGATGCCGTCGAGGTGCTGTCCCGGTGTCTGGAGGCCGTACGGGTTTGGATGGGTAGTAACAAACTCAAGCTCAGCCCGTCCAAGACTGAGTGGCTGTGGTTTCCGGCACCCCGGTTCAGCCAGGTAAGTCCAACACTGGCCATTGGGGGTGAACAACTGGCCCCCTGGAGAGGGCGCGCAACTTGGGTGTCCTCCTGGATTCCTGGCTGTCCATGGAGGACCATGTGATGGCCGTGGCCAGGAGGGCGTTTTATCAGGTACGCCTGATACACCAGTTGTGCCCCTTACTGGACCAGGTGGTCCTTCACACAGTCACTCAAGCACTCGTGACATCCCGGCTGGACTACTGTAACGCTCTCTACATGGGGCTCCCCTTGAGGTGCACTCGAAGGCTACAGTTAGTCCAGAATGCGGCCACGCGGGTGGTTATGGGTGCCTCAAGGCAAGCCCACATAACACCTCTCCTGCACGAGCTGCACTGGCTACCTGTGGCCTTTCGGGTGCGCTTCAAGGTGTTGACGACCATCTTTAAGTTGCTCCATGGCTCGGGGCCTAGCTATATATGAGACTGCCTCCTGCCCCATACATCCCTTCGTCCGATCCGCTCCCACAGAGAGGGTCTTCTCCGGGTACCGTCGGCCGGGCAATGCCGGTTGGCGACGCCCAGGGGAAGGGCCTTCTCTGTGGCGGGCCCAGCCCTCTGGAACGACCTACCCCCCGACCTACGCACCACCTCGGACCTCCGCCTCTTCCGCCAGCGTCTCAAGACGTATTTATTCCAACAAGCCGGCCTAGCATAACCTCCCGTTTCTGACTTTTATCTGTTTAAAATTTAATTCTCATGGTTTTAAAAGGGTTTTTTAGCACGGGATTTAATTTAATAGTTTTTTAATAATGTATTTTGTAATTTTGTATGGTTTTTAATATTGCCTGTGCGCCACCCTGGGTCCTTACAAGGAGAAGGGCGGGGTATAAATTTGAAAAATAAAAAAAATAAAAAATAAAAAAATATCAGCACGAAAGGTATTCACGTCTTATGCTTTATATATGGAGTGTTTTAGTACTTTTTAAGATGGTCTTTCTTTTGAGATATATGGTATAGGCATTCCCATATGAATCTTTCTTCTGAGAACTACCCATCATAATAAAAAAAAGTAAACATAGATTTATGTACTGTGGCCGCAGCTTTTGCTATCAGATCAGCTTCTTTTTGTTTTTGCTGCTCATGGGCTGTGGAATGATAACAGTGTGCATTAGAAGCATTTTTGATCTGTTCAAAAATATTGAACAATTTCCAAAGAATCTAACATGAATTCTAAGCAAAGAGATAACCTTTTTTTCCTTTCACACATCATGGCTCATTTCTATAAACATTTGTCCTTGTTTTAAAAACGACAAGTCGTATATAAAGGTGTTCATTTTGCATGCATAAATATATCTTTACAAAGATAAAGGTGTAAACTATGTGACTGTATATGGGCAAAAAGTTTTTAATGTAGTATTTAACAAATGCCTCGATCCCTCTTTAAAAATATGCAAAGAATTTCCAGTACTGTATTAATGGAAGTGTTTGCTAAATTTGCATACAATGTGATAATATCCTATGATTAAAACAATAGCAAAGTCTAGTGACTTTAGAGAAAGATTGGATCAGATATCTAACATCACATGCAGATTTTCTAAACATGCTAAAAAGAATGCATATATTACAGTAATTTTAGATGATTGTAAGTGTGGAGATTATGACAACTGCTGTCGTTAAAATGACATTTGTTCCCAGGAACAGATGGTGCTTGGGTGGTGACAAATGGATTCATGTTGGGTGTGATTCATACATGGCATTAGTTACTGAACAATAAAATTTCAAGGAGACTTTTGAACCAGTACAATTACAGTTATGTTTTAAATTTAATGTGTGTATTTATAATAGCAGCATACTGATGCCTTGTCACAGCTGAGTCTTTTTTAATAGCCTTATCTAAATATCAAACTCAGAGAATGTAGTTTAGAACTTAAATACTCATTTGGGATAAAGGTCACGAGACTAGTATAAACGGGTAGCATTTGATGAGGAGAACCATAGCCCCATGATGGCGAACCTATGGCACGGGTGCCACAGGTGGCACGTGAAGCCATTTCTGAGGGCACGCGAGGCATTGCCCTGTCAACTCCAGCGTACATAAGCATGCTGGCCAGCTGATTTTCGGCCTTGATTTTTGGCCATTTTTTGCCCTCCTGAAGCCTCCAAAGGGAGAAAAATGGCCCAACAGGCAACCTGGAAGTCCATTCCTGAACTTCCGGTTTGTGTGTTGGGCCTTTTTTCGCCCTCCCCAAGTTCCTAGAAAGCCTCTGGAGCCTTGGGAGGGTAAAAAATGGACCTACCAGGCCCACCGGAAGTCAGAAAACAGGCTGTTTCCTGCCTCCAGGGGCGCGGGGAGGCTATTTTGGTCCTCTCAAGCTCCAAAAAAGCCATGCGCACATGCGCGGGGCAGCAGGGGATGTCAAGCATGCATGTTTAGGGGGCACGGCATGAAAGGCATTGAATTATGGGGTGGGCACATGAGCGCGCACAATAGCTTCAGGCACCAGAGGCGAAAAAGGTTTGCCATCACTGCCATAGCCCAATAGACACAACAGACAGTTTTCTAGCAGGGGTGGGTTTCAGCCAGTACGGACCTGTATGGGCGTACCGGTTGGTGAAATCTAGTGTGCCTTAACATACCCGTTTGTGGCGTGTGCTGCCCTCTTCTCTTTGATAGCTGCCTTGTTTCCAATGAAGGTGGTAGGAAATCCATGCAGAGGGAGGAAATCGCATGGATTCCCCACCCCCTCTATTGGAAACAAGGTGACTGTCAGAGGAGAGAGCGCGCACCCATGGGCTTGTCCAACGAATCGTCACCTCCTGTTCTTTCTTCACCTGTTTGAAGAAGCCTGCTCTCTTGTCTTTGACAGCCGTCTCATCTCCAATTGCGGGGAGGGGGGGATCTATGGATAGGGAGGAAAAAGATGGAGACGAGGATTCATTGGACAAGCCCACAGGTGCGTGCTGCTATCTTCCCGACTCCCCCGCCATCACCGCGCCGCTTCAGCAGTAGCACCTCCCACCCGCAGAACCGAGGTGGGGAAGAAGTTCAAGAGACGTGGAACCACAGACTCCCCCCTTTCCCCCGCCCCACAGTTCGCCTCGTTGGGTGGGACCAGGGCGCGCACAGGATGAGTGGAGTTTGCGACCAACTTTAAAGTGAATAAGGTTGTTTGTGACTAAATGGGACAGAGAACATAGAGGGATGCAAGGGAACATGGAGGTAATCTAGTCCAACCCCTTCCCAAGGCAGACGTCCTCACACTTCCTTCTCTTTGAGAGCTGTCAGTGGCAGACATGAGGGAAATGGTGTGTGTGTGTGTGTGTGAGAGAGAGAGAGAGAGAGAGAGAGAGAGAGAGAGAGAGAGAGAGAGAGAAATAATGAGAAAGAGAAAGAAGGAAAGAGAAAGAAAGTTGGGGAGAGAGAAGGAAGGAAGGGAGAGAAAAAAGGAAATAAGTGGGGGAGAGAGACAAAAGAAGGAAGGAAGGAAAAAGAAAGAAGAAAGAAAGAAAGAAAGAAAGAAAGAAAGAAAGAAAGAAAGAAAGAAAGAGAATTTATGATCACAATTGAGCCCAAAAATTTCCAATTTGGCCACACCCACCCAGTCACATGACCACCAAGCTACTCCACTGGGTCACATGACTGCCAAGCCACTCCCACAAAACAGGCAACACCTACAGAACAGGTTCTAAACATTTTTGAAACCCACCACTGTTTTCTAGGCACCTATGTAAGCTTAGACAACTTAGTGAAAAGAAAGTGGCATTTCACTCACACCTTGTTGGGTGTCCCCCTCCCCCCACCCCCCCCAATCATTGAGAAAAGACACTTGTAGCTCCAGCAGCACAGTGTTGGATCACAATCTCTGGCAGCTTCTAGAACTCATTCTATTTGACATGAATGTCCATAGAAGGAGCAGTCACTTCAGCAGCCAATTTTTGAAAGTCCCATTAGAAACCCTACAGAGTAGCTGCCAGTGTGGTCATAAATGCTGTGAGCAGAAAGAAATCGCCTTCTAGATGTTTATGACATTTTTAGGAACTCTAAGGTAGTTTCCTGTTAGATGGTAGTTTCCTGTTCGTCATTGTCTGCTGAGTTGTGACTAGCGGTATAGATGTATAAAATTATATACACAACAAAGAATAAGCTCTCCAATCAAAAGCAAATGTAACAGTATCTAGCTACTTTGCAAACCAGATCCCTCATAATCAGACCCCATCTAAACTTAGACTTATTGCTAGTATAGGATGAATAATTGAAGTAATTACCCTCCCTGTAATAGCTGCCTCAAAATTATTAACTTCCATATTGAAGTCTGAAGCAGTCACAAGTATACACTGATTTCATAGTTGGCATTTTTTTCTTATAGCTGGAAATAAATGGAATAGAATTCTTAATGAAGTCTCGTAGAGGCCATGCTTTTTTATATAATGGCCTGTCATACCAGATTTGCAATTTAATTTCCTGAAAGCCATTTCAGTTTGCTAGGTTTAAAAATTAGCCACATTGACAAAGAGCATTTAGCTCTGTACCTCAGAAATTCCAGGCATCTCTGAATCATTTTCTTAAGCTTTGGGATTCCCATTTTTTTCACTCCCCACCTTGCTTGGAGATTCTCTCTGGCTGATCCTGAACTGGAAGATTTGCTGTCAATATTTCAAGACCACAGTTCTTTAGATAGGGAGGCTTCTTGCAAGAAGTAGAACAGCCGTTAAAAAGAAAAATGTAGCAGCTGCCAAGTGTCAGTGCAATTCCTGTTTTCAATAGAAACGAAGTTTGATATTTACACCATTTTCTCCCTCCTGTGTCACACAAGTAGCCAAGAGATTCATGATTTTAGTTGAGAGGAACAGTGATTACATGTGTCTGTTTATCCATCTGGTCTCAGGCAGTTCGCCTCTAACGTATAACTGGCATATTATCTCTTTTCTGCTTCTTTATCTGTAAACTTCTCTCCCAAAATTTTCTTCCAAAATTTTGTGTTTCCATGCCACATTAAGCCACAGATTCAGTGAGCTGGAGCAGTGTCTGGGATTTCCTGTTGATCTCTGTTGTATTTCAGAGGTGCCCAATTCATTTCTGGTCAAAGAATCTTGCAAGAACAAGTTAAGTCCTATGTGATTAGAGGCCTGTCATTGTGATGGAAAGTGTCAATTCTACAATATAAAAGTGGTTCTAGGCTTGTTTGGGAGATCCAATTTGTGGTCAGTAGCTAGTGGTAGCTACTACTTCCCATCAATCAATTTACCTTCCTGAGGCACAATAGCTCAGTGGCTTAATGTTGCTGGAGAAGGTCTGTACTCTGGTGATTCAAACCCTAGCACTGCATGATGGAGTGAGCTACCATCACTTACCTCGGCTCCTGCCAACCTAGAAGTTTGAAAGCATATTACATGCAAGTAGATAAATAGGTACCACTATGGTGGTGGAGGAAATGACACATCAAGCTGCAATACAAATTCATTCGGGTGCTGGGCCTACCCAAATGAGACGGCGGAATGTGAAGTAACATTGGTGGTGGAAAAAGCCCTGGCTGCTGCTGCAGAGGGCCATCAAGCCTTATGAGTGCATAGCTAGGCCACCTCCTGTGGTGTATTCTGGATAGTGTGTGAGCATGATCAAAACGGACTGGCAATTGTCAACAAGCAAACAACTACTTTGTAATAGCGCTGTAATCTCCTGGCAGATGTAATATTGTCATACACCAAATACATTATGATCTTGCCTCTGGTAAGGGCTTAATGATCCCTTCCCCAACTTCTCTCCAGGCCAGTTGTAAGAGACTGTCTCCTGCAAAGCATGTTGGTGGTGGGGGAACATCTTTTCAGTCTTCACAGTGGAAGCAAAGCCAGCAGAAGCAAGACAAGTTTTTGTCCCCTTTCATCCCCACCATATACTTACGCCCTCATCTCCACCCTGATTTTTTTTTTTTTTGGTATATGTGAAACTTTGCAGCTAATATTTTCCAAATGGGCAAATATTTTCCAGATGGGCAGAGAATGATGGGGCACATATCAAATGTATTAATAGCTTCCCACATTCAGAAAGGATGGATAGTCTGATCTTTCACTGGCCCCACCTGTGGAAACTCTGATGCCGGTAGTGAGGAATATTTAATGTATTGAAAAATAATGTACCATGTAGCCAAACCTTAATAAGTACAATCGTTTCAAAGTTCTTCATGCAACTCAAGAGCTGATTTAGAAAAATGCATATCAAGACTCACATTTTTTGTTGGAAAAAATAGTAACAAATGAGCCAGTCCCTTTGTAAGGCACACAGGTGTTCCAGGATCATCTACCTGTTTTGGTTTACGAGTCAGATTGTCTACACACTTTCATTCATTTAGCGCAGGGGTAGTCAACCTTTTTATACCTACCGCCCATTTTTGTATCTCTGTTAGTAGTAAAAAATTTCTAACCGCCCACCGGTTCCACCATAATGGTGATTGATAAAGTAGGGAAGTCAATTAAATTAAAAAAAGGAAAGTGCTTCGGTATCGGAGAAAACCCATACCGCCCACCATGAAAGCTGGATTGCCCACTAGTGGGCGGTAGGGACAAGGTTGACTACCACTGATCTAGTGCCTTAATCTTAGAGTGGGATCAACATCTTTAAATGTTACCAAAATATAAACTTGGGTACCCTATATATACTGATTTTAATTCCTCATACCAAAGCTGCAGAATACGTATTCTAACAATGTGTTACCACTCCTAAATCAGAGTGGTACAGAGTGAGCATCAAGAATTGCAGGGTTTGTATTTTTTTTGTCTCATCGGGACCATGTTAAACTCCTTAACCATTCCTAAAATCTTCTACTCTCCTGTCTTTTCAAATGGAAGAGTTTTCACTTGAGAGGCAGATGGAGATGGTGCATCTCCAGAGAGCACTGAATCTCAGCATTCCTTGGGTTTGAGGGAATTAGGATCCAACAATTTCTGGATAGCCACGGATTGTGCTCCCAAAAGGAGATCTTTTGCTCTTAGGAGAATAGCATCACCAAACCGGAGAAAGGTGGAAACTGAATTGTCAGCACTATGCAAGCTGTCAACCTACAGCAGCTCACAATTTTAGCAGCAGTCTGCAAAGGGAGGTGCGAATGAAATGAGTGTCATGAGACAAATTATGTGACTAATATTGTTGCATCAGAAATGGAGCAAGTAGAAAATTGCATCTTCGGTATGATGATATCATAATACACGAGTCATCATTTTTATGTTGTGATTTTTTAGGAACCTTGGCATGCCTAACCAGTGTTATTTGTTAGCAAAGATCATTAATATTATTGTTAAAGGTTGTCATATAGAAAAAAGAAAAGAAAAAATGTTCGTCCTAGAAAGATGAACCTACCACTTAGGTGTCAATATTTTTTAAATATCTCACTGCAGGTGATGAAACATCTCATTTAATTCATTTTATAACATCTACATGAAAGCACAACTTTCAACTAGTGGTTGATGTTATTCGGCATATTACATTTCTCCTGATACTGAGCCATGGTTGTACAGTGGTTAGAATTGCAAACTAACTCTGCCTACAGTCAGGAGTTTATTCTGATGACTCGGCCTTCCACCTTTCTGAGATTGCTAAAATGAGGACCTAGATAGTTGGAGACAATATGCTGACATATGCAAACATTCAGAGGATGCTGTGAAGCACTATGGAGCAGTATGCAAATCTAAGTGCTATACTAATGCTCTTGCTGTAATGATGAAATCTTTGTATCAGTGCTTCCAACTTTGCTTGTATTAACTTGCTTGTACTACTGCGTTCTATTCATTCTGCACTGTATTTTAGTATGACAATATACTGCTATTGGAAAATACTAAAAAAAATGCAGTGATGCATGATACTTCTGTGTGGGGTTCGTTTTCTGTAGGGCCAACCACTCATTTGATGCACATGAAACAACAGTTCTAAAACCTACAGAAATTATTTACTCCAGGCTGCATTTTTTAAAATATTATTATCAGTTAAAATTAAATAAACTTTTAATTAGGAGTTTGGGTTTACTGATTTTCCAAATCAGTTCAAAATTGGTTTAGGGAAATTTGTAGCAGCAATGAAAAATAAATGTTAATGTGTACAGATTAGGTGCTTTGCTTATGGAATTGAAGAGTCACATAGATATTAAAAGGCAAGGGTGAAAGTGGGCATCCTGTCTAGTTCTTCTGAATAGTGGGAAGGGTAGGTGAAAACTTATAAGCACTCCCAGAGGAATCAAGTCTGACTATCTAGTGAGCAGAGTTCCCAAACTGGGGGTTCATTGCAGATGTACATCTTTTAGACAGGTAGTCCTCGAGTCCCAACACAATTGAGCCCAAAGTTTATGTTGCTAAATGAGACATCTCTTAAGTGAGCTTTGCCCCATTTTACAACCCTTCTTGACACAGTTGTTAAGTTGAATCACTGCAGTTGTTAAATAAGTAACATGGTTGTTGAGTGAATCTGCCTTTCTCATTGACGTCAGAAGGTTACAAAAGGTGATCACATGACCCCGGGTTACTGCAACCATCATAAATATGAGTCAGCTGCTAAGCATCTGAATTTTGTGCCCAAAATTCAGGGGATGCTGCAATGGTCTTAAATGTGAAAAACAATTATAAGTCACTTTTTTTTCAGTGCTGATGTAACTTCAAATGGTCACTAAATGAATTGTTGCAAGTCTAGAACTACTTGTAGATGTGCTAAGTTCATTTTCTGGGTGACACCTGCAAAGTATGAATGGAAGAGAGGCATGTGGGAAAAGGATAGGTCATTCCTTCCCGCATCCTTGTATTAGGACAATATCTTATCTCCCTCCATTACATAACTCTTTGGGTGGCCAACTTCTTAAGATGTAGAAACTTTCTCTTTCCCCTATAAGCCTTTGGGCTTCATTTATTTGTGACTCCTTTCTATGCATCCAGTTATTGTCTTTCCTCCGTGCTTTTCCTGCCTTATAGACAACTTGTTACTCTCCTTTTGCTACAACTTGTTACTTTAGTCATCTCTTCTTCTTCCTCTTCCTTCTGTATTCTATTTCTTACCTTTTCACTTGCTCCTTTTTTCCCCTATATGCAGGTTCCAAATAGTTATAGAGGTCAAGAATTGACCATCTCACAGCAAGTGTGAGAAGATGCCTGGAATTGCAAAATGCATGGATGACTTGGCTAGCTCAGCTGATGCTCCTGAGATACCAAGGCTTCGTGGCCTAAGCAGATTTCATGCCTCTACCTGCACAATGATGGGTATGATGACCACTTTGGTGTAGTGAGCATATGGAAGCATAGTATGATGAATAGAAATATGGTTCTGTGGTTCCAATATGGAAAGAAGCAGTTTCTTGGGCTTCTATTTAAATAGATTTGTTCAAGATGGACAACGTGGCAGGTAACAATTTGTCATTGCTGGAGGCGCTCTCTTAAGATTCTGGATCTCATTGTTTTGATTTCATCTATTAGATTTGTTATGGCTGCTGACTCCAAAAGACTCTAGTGGCCATTGTCCTTATAAAAGGGACAATGTTTCCTTGATGTGCAGTGGCAGCCCAGCTTATCATTCCTCTGCTTCATAAATATTATAAAAATATTGTTTCCATTCTTGTGAAGAAGGAGGGGTGGAGGAGGAGGAGGAGATCCAACAAACATATGCAAATTACTATACTGGAATAGATAATTGCATTGCCAAATCAAAACCTGAGACACGTCTGGAAAAAAGCTTGCTTTTTCTTGCCCATGTTTTGTCTAAGGTATGGAGATGCCTTACAGTCGATTCTGATTAAGATGTAGAGGTTTTAAATTTCTAGGAGAATGCAAACTGTATAATTCAACCTGAGTGTCATTGATTGAATTTTACTACAGGCCATTACAACTTAACTAGCCTTCCTTGTTGAATTCCTAATTAAGTGGCTGGTTTTTGTTGTTGTTTTTTTGCTCACTATTCTGCCTGATGAATGAAAGTATTTCATATGTCTTTTCCTCCCTTTCAGAGCTCTGAGCCTTTAACAGCAGTGGACAAACAGGGATCTAACAATATGAATTTGAAATGCACAACAAAGCAAATTGGTGGGATCTGCCCAAATTGGCTATAGTGTGCCATGGTCCGCAAATACCCCAAAATACACTTGTATTTGTGACATTTTGCATGATGACCAACACCTGTTTCTTAGAAGTGCACGTAAAAGAGCCCTTACATTTTCTAAGAGCTCACATTAAGGTAATTCTACTTTTAATAGCCAATACTGAAGAAATTTACATAACAAAGAATTTGATCCCAGAAACTTGTGTTTAAGAAGTTATTCCAATGGGAAAAAAATACATATATTAGAGGGAATTGTAAAAATATGTGTTAAGAAAATCATGAATGAATATGGATGAGTCTTTTTTATCAAATCTTTAAAAAGAACTATTAAAAAGAGAGAGGGAAAGCATTTGCATAGACATCCACCTGAACCAATTTAGATACATCTCTACTCAACAGATGCAGACTTCCCCTTCATTCTTCCTTCATGTCAGTGGGCAGAAAAACTTTATCTGCCAGCAAATATAATTTATGTAATTAGTAAACATCAAATCCTCATTCAAACATAATCTTAACCACAAGTTGATTTATTTGATTTGATATTAGAATGTTGCAGGAACCCAACATTGCATGGGTATGTATTTGAGCCACAGTTTCTAACATAGTATGTTTTGCAACCCTAGTAAATTGTTGAGCACAATATGCTGACTCTATAAACCACTTAGAGAGGGCTGTAAAGCACTGTGAAGCGATATATAAGTCTAAGTGCTATTGCTATTATAAACCCCAATCAAGCGTTTGTAACCCTGGAGTGGTAACATGAAATTTGCTAGTGGTTTCATCCAGGAACTGAGACATTCTCATCCATGTCAGACACCTCTTATTGTAGCAATCTTATTGATTTAACTTCAGGGGAAAATACTCTTGAGCCAATTTGTGATTGTTTCCTGCTGCTTGATTATCGGTGATAGACACAGAATACAGAACCACCAGACCAAAAGCTGAGTAAATTATAGGAAGAAACATTTGTCAGAAGAAACAGAATGAACCAAACTTGAGATTTAAAACAGGAGACATGATTTAAGATCAAATTAATAGGATTATCTATGCTTTACCTAATGATATCCATACACACAGACTCACAGACACACACACACACCTATTTAATAATAATAATCAAAGAAAATCTGAGGATAACATACATACAAATAAATCAGAGGTGGGCAACTACAGTCTCTTTGTGACTTGTGAACTTGGGTCCATAGGTCCCAAAAGACCGTAGTTGCCCACCTCTGGAATAACTAACTTTCATCTAATATTTAGGATTTATTGCATAGGGACTCCTTTGATCATGTTAATCTTTGTTCTAATTTTGGGGTACAATATTCAAGATTAGAATACTTTATTGGCCGTGTAATTAGACACACAAGGAATTTGTCTCCTATGCAAGATTAGCATGAAGTATTAAGGTACAGAATCTTCTGCCATTGAATTCTACATTAATTTAATTTTTTTCTGTATTTAGAGTATGTGTGTGTGCACGTGCAGATATAGCACGTGTGCGCGCATGCACACACACACACACACACTGCACATGCATGTATATGCAATGCATTGTTATTTGTCGTAATCTACAGGGTCTTTTGTAATGCTTTTGGAGTGGGCAGGAAAATGCCTCATTTCTGCAGTTTAATGTAGCATGCTACGTGATGAAAAAATAAAGTAGCCAGTTTCTGGGTAGTTCCTTCACTGACGTTGGAGTGGCTTTTGATTAATCATCAGACAGCTCGTCTGCCAAGCCACTGCCAGAGCAAGAGATAGCAAAGCTCAGCAGTTTGCAATGTAATGAGTGTTGTTCTTGGTGTCCATTATCCCAATAACTGGGTTAATTCCAGTTCCCCATCACTCATTTTTCCCATTTATAATTTCCAGGCCACTTTCACTTTCTAACCTTCTCCTTCCCTTTCTGATTATTAACATTGCCTCCTGTTGATTTGTTAATAATACCTACCACTCAGACTCAGATGGGCACATTGTAATGAAGATCCATCCCAGCACTATGAGATGCAAATAGGGTATTACTTAGGACGAACCTATGGCACGGGTGCCACAGGTGGCACGTGGAACCATTTTTTAGGGCACGCGAGGCGTTGCCCTGTCAGCTCCAGTGCACATGTGTGCACTGGCCAACTGATTTAGGCATTCTTTTGAGGCTGTTTTTCGTCCTCTGGAGGCTCTGGAGGTGGGAGGGAAGTTGTTTTCACCGTCCCCAGGCTCCTAGAAAGCCTCTGGAGCCTGGGGAGGGCGAAAAAAGCATGCCAAAAGCAGGGGGTCATGCATATAGCATTATGGGTGTGGCACGCTGACCCACGACCCCCCCTCGCTTTTGGCACGCGAGCCAAAAAAGGTTAGACTTAGGACAATACTATCAGCAGACTTTGTAATCTTCTGTGTTTATGGTTGTTCTGCCACAAATGTGTGGTTGGGGGACAGCAAGGCAACACATGCATGACGACGCAATCATGCAAAAGCTGTGTCATGTATGCTTGGGATAGATGTCCTAATACAGGTACCGGTATATAGTCTCAGCATTTGCACAATTGTGTCATAAGATATCTTGTGCTGACATTATTGCAGTTTGAATGTATGAATGTTGACTGGCTGAGTTTCCATGTTACATGAAGCTGTAATGTGCTTGATTTTGGGTTAGTATACTGTGGCATGCATGCAAATGCTATGGTTTCAAAGTTGTGGTTTATAGCTTAAAGTTAGGGAACCCAGCTTATTATGGCTAAGTCGATTAAAGAAAACGGCACAATGCAATTAATGTATCAGGTCCCTGGCTTCGTTCATGTCAAAGCTGTGCTGTATTTAATAAAACTTCAGTCAACAAACCAAGTTTTTGGCTTGTTAAACACTCAGCCTGAATCCCATTATGCCTTTATCTTACAGTCATTTGGGGGGAAAATATCTTAACATAGTTGATAATAAATAGAAAGAAGTTTATTTTCATGAAGCACCTTGTTATTGTATTTAGACATTACATTGAGTATATATGAATCCCAAAGCGCTTTGGGTATATAATAATAATAATAATAATAATAATAATAATAATAATAATAATAATAATAATAATAATAATAATAATAATAATAATAATAATAATAATAATTTAATTGTAAACCGCTCTCTCTCCCGAAGGGACTCGAGGCGGTGCACAGGGAATTAAAAATACACATATATTAAAACCAAGAGACATTATCATACAAATTTAAAAATGAATTAAACCTGTACCCTGCGCTAAAATCCCCAACTATCTAAAAAATAATACCCCTAAAAATCCCTAATAAAACAATTTGAGTATTCAGCTTGAGGTAAATGGGTCAATTAAGCCAAGCCGGCCAGGCAGAAGAAGTGAGTTTTTAGGTTTTGACGGAAGGAGCGGAGATCCGTAGTTGTTCTAAGTTCGGGGGGAAGGTCGTTCCAGAGGGTCGGGCCCGCCACAGAGAAGGCCCTTCCCCTGGGCATCACCCGCTGGCATAGCCTAGTGGACGGCACCCGGAGAAGTCCCTCTCTGTGGGAGAGAATCGGTCGAAGGGATGTATGGGGCAGGATGCGATCCCGCAGGTAGCTAGGTCCCGAGCCAGCATATATGACAGCACAGTTTTAATAAATAAATAAATATTTAAAAATAAGATGATTTTATTAAATCATGTTATTCATAAATTAACATAAGTGAATTATGGAATTAAGAGAGGACTAGACTGAAATCTTTTGTTGGAAAGATTTTTCTTTTGAAATTCAGGATAGCTCTTTCTGCTCATCAAGATAACACAGTGACTGATTAATTCCCAGCATTATTATTATCATTTACTATAACCAATTATATGCTGACTAGTTCATAGTAACTTGATTTAATCACCCAAGGTTCTGACTACCATTAGCTATCAAGCAATTTTATTTTTTACAATGGAAGGAATTCCAGTCATAAAAGAACAATAGTTGTAACATATATGGAAATATATATATAAACAATATTTTCAGAAATACATTCCTTACATCTCTCAATCTGTTCCAAATTTTTAGTCTTAAGAACTATTATTTTAATTTAAGTATTCATTCTTTAATCAGAAATATATTATTGTTAGATAAGATTATTTATTTACTTATTTATTTGGATACTTACACATTTTAAATGCCCCCTACAGGTTATTTTAGCTCAGATTTTAAATTGTACTGCCTCAAATTATTATAATAATTATGATAGTCAGTTCTATTATTTTGCTGTGGTGCATGAAAATTAGAAATACTATTATGAAGAAAATATCAGAATTTTTCTTTTAAAAGGGTCTGAAAATCTGGAACAATCAAAATGTCAAAAAAACTTTGCTAAGGAAAGACATAGTACACATTTCATGAAACAGAACAAAAATACGTTTGAATTCTGCTGATTGTCATGATTTCATCATTTTGATCGCCATTCCTTAGTAAGATATTAATAGTGGATTTTGAGAACTGGATTGACACTTGGTATATTTGATGCCTAGCCAGAGCTTAATAAACCTTCTGTTTGTGTGCCTTATATATTTATGACTTAAGTTTTATGGGCTTGATGAAGTCTATCGGTATGAAGAAACAGACACATAGTCTTATTCATCATTTCTAGCATAAACCATGGCTGAAATATCTTCCCTTAATCCAGATTGGCAATTATATTAGCTCCAGTAATCTCTAATTATATTAGAAAAACAGAATCCGGAGAAGCTCGTTCTGTACATGTGGAGACTTGAATAATACAGACTAAATTTATTCTGACTCCCTATGTATTGATGTCTGGAACAATTTAAATAGCTTTTCTCTCCACACCCCAAAACCCCCTTTCAATTATTCCCAATATCTCATATCTGTTAATTATATTGTTTCCCTTTGAGAGACCTCCTGGGACTTTGTGAAAACACAGCAGATAAAAATTCCATTTACTTTTCTGTACAACTTGATGTGCTTTTGGAGGGGGGGGAAACTGTTTTCTTCAGTGCTGCCCTTTTTTGCTTAGGCAGTAGTGCTTGAGGCAGAGCATTTCATGAAAGATTTATGTAAAGAAGGGGTTGTTCTCTGAGGCGGCAAGAGAAAGTTGTGTTATAGCATGCTAATGCAAAGTCTGTTTTGTTCCAGTGCCTTCTGCAGCATAAGTTGGCACAGCCTAAGACTTCATGTTAGAGACAGCGGCAGTGGCTGCTATTTCTCCAGTGGCATTTATACACATGCATTTGTTCTTTTTATTGCAGATTAGAAAAGCATACAAATATGGCATTAAATTTGTAATTACACAGACTTTATATTACCTTGCTAATATTTGTAACATTGAAAGCAGGGATGGGTTCTGGCTGGTTTAACTGTTGGTTCACTCATGTGCACACTTTGCATGCACACTGGATGCGCGCTGAGCACACATGCACAGTTCAATTAAAACTGTTCTGGCGTGTGCAGAACTAAAAAAACAAGATGGCGGCAACCGGGGAACCGGTTTGGGAGCGCGGCAGGCCTGGGTTGCTGCCGGTTCCAGCGACAAAGGCTGCCATACCACTACCGGTTCAGCCGAACTGGTAGGAACCCACCTCTGATTGAAAGGGCAGGTCTGTGGGTATTTTTTGCTATACATTTGGATCCATGGTGGATACGAGGTTGAATGGCTGACTTGAAAATACTTCTTGATTTTGTAATGGTGCCTGAAGAGAAACGTACATCAACAGAAGATAGAAAAACTTTACTTTTCTGTTATAGTTCTGTTGAAATGTCTCTTCCCTTTGACCATTGTTTCATACCTCGGGTGTTTTGCTCAAGGATTAAAGGCAGCTGCAGGTTATTGCAGGGTGTTTTGTTTTTAAAAAGTCTTCTAAATTGGAAATTCTTTAGTCCATTTGACACCAAATTTAGACCATAGTTCAAAGACTGCCCCTAGGTTTGAGGAAATACCTTACAAAATGAATTGGCATTTTTTCACCTAAAAAGGTGATGAAATATGGTATCAGGATGACTGGCTAGTTATATTGTGGTAGGTAAGACATTTGATCTTGCTTTTTCTGTCAACCCTCAGCCCCAGCCAAGTCCTAGGATCTTCTACCTGCTTGTACCATGACAATATGTCTTCACAGCTCTTTCCATGCCCTCAAATGTTTTAGAATGTCTGGTCCTGTTCTTATCCAGCATCCTCCAAATTCATCTAGCCATTGTAGCATTATAACCAATTTTGTTGTATACGTGATGTACAATGACAATAAAGGCTATTGAACTATAGCCATCTTATCATTTTGGTGATGATAGAATCTGTAGGCTAGGATACTTCACTTTCTTCTCTCCAGAATCCTGTCTTTGGTCTTAAAATCATTTTAGGGCTCTCCACTTTTGGCAATATCTGTATCTGTCCTTCCTTCTCCCATGAGTACTATATCCTATGATGTATCATTCATTCTCATTGTTTTATAACACAATCCCCAGCAATAATGTTTGTGTGCCTGCATGGACGAATCAGTGAACAGCCATAGCAAGATACAAGATCATCATATAACCTAAACAATTCTCTTTTCACTGATTTTTAGAAAATATATGATGAATTGAATTAAATAGAGCAGCTCTACAGCAGACAAAAAAGCTCTACAGAAAATCATTAAAACTGCCCAGAATATCACCGGGCTCCAGCTACCAGCACTGGATGACATCTTCGCATCTCGCTGTTTGAGGAAGTTGCATAACATTCTCAAGAGACTCTTCCTATCCTGCTTACAGTCTTTTTAGACTGTTGCCTTCTGGCAGAAGATACAGAACAATTAAAACTAGGACCACACATCTTCTGAATAGCTTTTATCCCAGAGCTATAATTGCACTCAACAATAAACTAAAGGGTTACCATCAGTGAGCTATCAGACAGCACTACTTGGTCTGTTGTGTGGATGTTTAGGTGGTTTAAGGGCGGGGATTTTTTGGTGGGCGGGGGGGTGTTTTGGGTGGGTGGGTGGGGTGTTTTGGGGATTGTTATGGGTGTCGGGCCTGGTCTCTGGGTGTTATGTGAATTTGTTGTATGTGTAAACTGTATTTATGTACAATGACAGTAAAGTAAAGTAAGTAGTCTTAACAGGCATGGCTATGGAGTAAAAAAGTTGGTTGTTGAAAGTAATAAGAGCAATATATGATGGGAGGTTAAATGTCTGGAATGTCTAGGGATGCTCCAATATTGAGCTGGAGGTAGTACAGGGATGTGTGATGTCCCCTTGGTTGTTTAATGTATTTATGGATAAATGTATAAAGCGTGCTGGCAATGTCAGTAGAAGTGCATTGACTGGGAATGCAAATTTACATCTACTTTTCTGTGCAGATGATGCCGTGCTCTTTCCTGAGAATACAAATAATTTAAGGTGAATGCAGGATGAACAATATGATGTTGACTGAAGATGGGGAAATGGATGGAGAAAGATGAGAAAATGCTGCCAGAAGGGTTGTAGGTGTTATGTAGTCTGAGGCATGAACGTGTGCCAAATGAGTTTTTCTCCCTGCAAAGCTTTCTCCAATGTTTAAAATTACCCTTTTGTCCCTTGCTGGTAGGAGCAAATAATAATTGTAGCAAATTAAGTGGTTTGGAGAGAGAAAAAGCAAGCATTATATTTGTAAATATCTCTTGGCAGAATATACAGTGCTCAAACCAATAGACATTGCTCTCTATGTCTGTGCCAGTTTATCAAGGGTGTTTGTATAAAAACACTGAGTTTAGATTATATATTTATTTTTATTCTGGTCAGGATAATGAACTGTTATGATGGAAACGAAGGTCTTTGTTGAGACTGTGGAAGAGAAAGTGGGTGGTTTTGTTGTAGTTGCAGGCACATAGCAATAGTGATATTACTAACATCCATAATTACCCAGATCAAGATTCTTGTATTATCATCTTAATCAGAAATGTACTACGTGTCTCTCATTTCATAACCCACCTGGCTGCAAAAACTAGTCTGACAATGAAGGCAGCTGTGTTTCTTTCAGGTGCTTGAAGCAGTTTCATCAGTGCTCTTTTGGCCATAAATATATTAGTACCTTTGAAAAAAATTCCATATGTTGCTTCATGGAATAGGAGATGAAAGAAGCATATACAGTGAAGATGGCACCATCTTTGGAGGTATGGTGCAAGCTAGTCATCCTGTTTTACAAAAGCAGCTACTACCAGCATCACCACATGACTACAGCTAAAGTTAAAACCCATTTACAGCAAAATCCTATGACATTCTGAAGTCATAAGGGGTTTAAAGGAAGGATTACAAACCATTTGCTCTTTCACTGACGTAATTGAGAATGCAACAGGGCTTAAAGCAAGATGAAGGTGGGGATGGGAGGGGGCATAAAAGGGATTATTTACTGATTAAGAACAGCAGGGATTCTAGGATAAGACAGAATTTAGAATCGCCACGAAAACGTGAGTATGGCAGGCATGATTTGCTTCAGTTACATACTACAATTTTCTTTGAAGAATGCAATACATCCCCCCCAAAAGGAAAAAAAATGAAAGCCTCTTTCATTCTTCTGTCAGAAGAAAATGATTGAAGGAAGATTGGAAGTGTAACTGTTTTTCCCCCCAGCAATGACTATAGGCTGCAATATGTTTGAAGTGATGTTTCGTGGTGGATTCCTGGGCTGTATAATAAGCTATGGACACAGTTTAAAAACCAATAACAGCCCAATGTCCAGAGCTAATAGCAGTGATAAGCCAATGATTTCTAGCAGTTTTAGATTACAAAGCTTGCCATGGGCAAATACATCAGGCATGGCTCCAAAACAGGCTTATAGTACTAAGACGTGCAGCATCAAACATGCTTATAATACTGCTTTGAGGATGTTAAACTGAGAAATATTGAGCATTCTTTAAGTATTTCAAGAAAATTAATGGCCCACTTGCTCTACATAATGGTTTGCACCATCTTCAAGACAACAGTAGCTTGAATAGAGTAAAACAAGCTACAGATTAAAACAAGCTACAGATCAATAAAGGGAGAATAAATTCATTGTGGAGTATGTGTTCTGCCCAGCACTTGCCAGTTCAGAAATAGAAAATATTGGATAAGGCAAACCAGTAGTAGCAGTGGCGGGAGGCTCGCCCACCCACGCAGAAGTAGAGAGGAAGAGAGAGAGACCGAGACTGAGGCCGAACTGGTAGTAATAAAATTGGCAACCCACCACTGCACTAAGACTTTGGCACAACTTTATTTACAGATTGCTCTCTGAGCATTCTATTTATTTATTTATTTTATTTATATTTATATGTCTGGAATCCCTACAAAATCTAAATCCACTGTAGATAATATACAAAGCTGTAACCCAAATAGGCTTACATATGCCTGGGGAATGCATCTATTGTTGCTTCCGATTCAGAATCCACTATGATAAGAGAAATAAAATCTGTGAGTCTTCATTTTGAACCACTTCTAAAAGCTCATATTTGTCCAAGAATTGGTAAATCAAAAAGGTAAAGCCAGAACATGTTCTTGTATTGTAAAGGTAAGAATGTTGATCTGAGTATTTTGTATGGCAGAATGTAAGTTAGTGCATAATTATTTGATTAGTTTAGATTTACAATAATCTCACATTGTACAATTTTTGAATCTCCATCATTGCCAATGTTTGTGGTGATTCAATTCTAAAGCATCCTAAGACACTGTTTCAGTCACTGGATCATCTAACATAAGCTTCAAATGCAACTAACCTTTCAAAAACTTTATTTTACACTAGCCTCTAAGTAGGTTCTCATCGTGACTTACTTCTTAAAAAGTAAGAATAAAATAAATTTACAGGAAGTGTGGCTGTTACAGAGTAGGGGTATAATTTTTACAAAAGCACCTCTGAATTTTTCTAGATTGTAGGAACAACTAGAATAAGGAGATAGCTACCACCCAGTGTTCAAAAGCATGATCTGATTGGTACAAAAAAAGGTTTTGTTCATATCAAACCCCAAATCTCTTTCTCAGCACTCATCTCTTTAATCTGAAAGTGGACAGCTCCATGCTTTTGCTGGACAGCTCCTGTGTCCAATACCGTACTGGATTTTATACTGATTTCTCCCTTTCTCCCTTTTAGTTCTGTCCAGTGGGCCCATCTTCATGAGGGCCAACAGATGCTAACAAAATGGGGGGGGGGAGGAATAGCCATCTGTGCTGCTGATTTTTCTCAAAAAATTCTTTTTAGTCCAATTTTGCTATAACCACTCATACCCGGCACACACACTACTATTATTAGGGCAACACAAGACAACTTTCTGAAAACAATTCTTTGAGAAAAGAAAGGTTTGCTGATGCCCAGTTCAACATACATACCCTTTTGATCTGGTCCGACCTGTGCATACTCATCACATTCTTCCCTTTTAAGGTTAACTAACTTCAGGCAGAGTAAGGATTAAGGCATAATAAGTCAAAGAAATTAAAGACATAGGAAAAGAAAAAGGAAGAAGAACTAAAATCATGTCCATCCATCCATTTATTTGTTGCCCTTTGGTTCTTATCTCCCCTCTCCTTTTTCAGACTGTCATCATCTAGCAAGTTTGTCTTGGTCTTCCCTTCCTCTCCATTAACTCATTCTTCTGTTCTGTATTTGTTTTGCCATTTGATCTTCTTTCGCTCCATATGATCCAACCTCCTCAGTGTTCTTCTTTCATATCAGTTACCCGCTTTTGAGTTTAATCCACATTCATCACTCATTCCGTTTTGATCCTATCTCTTCCTGTTTTACTATACACACTACTGAAATAACCCATTCCCACTGCGTTCAATTTATTTTCATGTTTCTCCTGCTTCCTTTGTCTGTTCCTAGAAGGGTAATGTTATTTTCCAAATTAATGCAGTCTTCATACATACATTTAAAAGCCATACATGCAGAGGTGGTATTCAGCAGGTTCTGACCAGTTCTGGAGAAATGGTAGCCGAAATTTTGAGTAGTTCAGAGAACCGGTAAATACCAACTCTGGCCCCGCCCTCATCTATTCTTTGCTCCTGAGTCCCAGCTGATCAGGAGGAAATGGGGATTTTGCAGTAACCTTCCCATGGAGTGTGGTTGGAATGGAGATTTTTCAGTATCCTTCCCCTGCCACACCCACCAAGCCACACCCACAGAACCGGTAGTAAAAAAAATTTGAATCCCACCACTGCATACCCCCACTCCATTAGTAAATCACATTGATTTTATTTCTTCAGTCATAGAATGTACCCTTGCAATTTTACCATTTTTTGACATTCCCACAGCAATTATGACTTTTTCATTATTTTTTCTTAGATATTAACCTTGCTCTATTGCACTCTTCAGAATATCAGTTTCATCTCCTTATCTCTTCACTCCCCCAAAAAATATTTGTTTCATTTCTTTCCTCAGTTCAGGCTTGTGCCAAATAAGAAAGCCCCTGACCTGGTTGTTCTGTAATTTTACCACAGAAAAATAAATACGAAAAGAACAGCTAAGCATGCCAGGTGTTCTTATCTAGCAAGGATTTTATCGTTAGCTATTTATCTTTCTTTTAAAATTTCAGTTTCAATGTTTTGAAATGAGTATAGCTCTAGGCTTATCATACCAGGTTTTTTCCCCCAAGTTCTCCTTTAAAACATAGACTCATTCTGAATGTAGATTAGGTTTTTGTAAAACTGCTGCTGTTTTTCCATTTGCATATCTCCTTTGATTTGCCCATAATCCGTTATTTTGTGAACCCATTAAAAACGGTGGCATCCTTCCAAGAGTGGAGGATTGCTTGAATTAATATCTTTGCTCAAGTATCTGTTTCATGTTATCATTCCCTCCTCTTTGTTTGTTTGCTTTTAACACCAAACCAATAACCCTTCATTATTATTTTTCTTTTGAAGTAAGTGAAGCGTTTTTTTGGTATCTTTTTACAGAACTGTTTGCAATCCCTTTTTAAAAAGATTTGTATATTTATTTACAAAGAGATTCTATTTACTTATTCCCTTAAAAAGTATTAGGACTTCAGGCTGGACATGTCTCTCTCTTGCCCACTCAGTCTCTTATACTAACTTTTCCTATTGCTGCTTTTTTGATGGTATCTGATTAAGTGTGGAATTTTTCTTTTTTCTTTGTGACCTGGGATTAGGAAAAAGCAAATTGGCCCCTGAGTCCAATCCATGCAATTGCAACACCTACCGATTTAGTTCTTACAGGTTTCTTAAAATAGGGATAAATTGGAGCATCTTTTACTTCCAAGACGAAATGAGAGAAAGAGAAGATGAATAGGCCATCCTCCCTTTTGAGGAGAGAGAAAAGAGCCTAATGGAAATGATGGCTATTATGCATCTCCTTTCTTGTTGCCAGTCAGGAAGGAAGGAATACATTTAAGTACTGCAAACTCTCCCTATATGTCAGAGTTAAGGCTCCTCCATAGGTGGCTTTAAAATGTACTCAAAACAGCATTTGGTATTCTGCTCATAGTCCAATAGATATGATGCTGAGGAAGATTTATCAGATATTTTTGAAAGGTTATACTCTAATATAGGGCTGTCAGACTCGTGGGCCAGATGTGGCACGTGCTGGCCACATCCACGCCTGGTTTATGAAGGGGGGAAAGTTGCAATACGTCATGTGACGCTGCCATGATGATGCGAGTTTGACACCCCGCTCTAAGACTTGACTTTATACAGTTCTCATTCTTGTTGATAGGATCTCAGTAGTGGAATACATTGTTTCAAATGGTTATTAACTTATTATTTACAGAATCTTATGGAGACACCTGCCGATAGTACCTAAGCCAGAACATGTGACCCAATACTTTGTAAATACATCTCTCTGGATCTGGCAGTAAAAGTAACAACTCAAGAGTAATGGCATTGTAGCAGAGTACTGGTTTTTCATACAGTAGAACCTCTGGTCACAAACACTTCTCACCATGACCAAAATATTCACAATTTGGGGGGTTTTTCACAGCCGATTTGCACTATTTGTTTTGTAAGCGCCAAATTTCCAAAATTAGGTTCGTGTCACAACCAAATCAGTTGCTACCAAAGATATGGAACAAATTATAGTCATGACCATAGGTTCTACTGTACCTTTCTTTGACTATGAAAGCAATACAATTCCTTCTTTGTTTTTCATGTCTTATGTAGCAAACAGTATGATCTTCTAACTGCAAATGTCTGAATTCCAGTTTGATTTCAATTTTCTGATGTCTAAGATAGCAATAGCACTTTGACTTAAATGCCTCTTCAGAGTGCTTTGAAACCCTCTCTAAGTGTTTTACAGATTTGGCATATTGCTCCCGATAATCTGCGTCCTTTTACCAATCTCAGAAGGATGGAAGGTTTGTCAACCTTGCAATATTGCCTTTTAAGAAGGACTGCACCATCATAGCTCTTAAGATGTTAGTGTGCAATTGTGTCATGTCACTTGAGTGGTTTACCATTGTCGTCTCCTATGCAGTATGAAATTATGTATTTACCATTGTTATTATAGTTATCATTTCTCTATAGCATCTTCCTACATTGGTGCTGTCCAATATAGGTGCCTGCTTATTTTATCTGGGAAACTGGGATGATCTTCATGCTTTTTGTGACCTTTGATGAAAATATATATTGTTGGCATATTCTCCCAGGGTTCTTCATTCATCCCTTCCAGGAACAATACTCTCCTATCCACCATCCACCTCTGTGGATTTTGATGAAAGCACAGCAGGAACCTGGGGGTGGGGTGGGCTACCCAATATGCAATAGGTATGTTGTCTTTGTCCTGTGACTCAGAATTAGCCATCTGGTCAAAGGGGACTTTTGGCAGCCCACTTTATTCCTTTGCCATTTCCACTTATTATTTATCGTGTCTAAGCCTGAGGCTTCAGCTTTCGCACTCTTCCAGTCCCTCAGCACTATTCTCACTAGGGCTTTAAGTTAAGAATTAGCTTAAATTTAAGTTAAAAATTATTTAATTTCTTAAAATTAATAATTTAAATTAAGAATGCATTTCCTTCTGCTCTCACTCCCCAGAAATGCTTCATAGCTACTCTCTGTCCTTCATACAGAGAGTGATAGACTTCCAATTAAATTAATACTAAAGAACTGGAAGAACTCTGATCTCCTGGAGTCCAGAGAAACTGCTATAACTTGCCAAAGTCCAATTTCCCTCAGAAAATACTTATTTTCCCCAAAATAGCAAATGATTTTAAACATTGCTCAATTTTCAGCTGGCATTATATAAAGGAGCGAATCAATTTATGTAATGGGACTGAGAGTAACCTTGGGAGACAGAAGGAAGAAACACTGCCTAGACAATAGTCTGATAAATAAAATCTGAATCTAAAGAAGGAATGGGGCTGTAGAATACATATCAGAAGGGATTCTCCATAGTTCTCTGGAACGTAAAGGCAGGAGAGGGAGGAAGTGCTTTCAGATTTGCAGGTAGTCTAAACACAAGCCAAAACCATGAGTACTACTACTTGTTTTACTGTAAGATTACAGCAATAGAATCTTGTAATTTTTGCAGCATCTTATTAAGGTTTTTCTCACAGCTCATTTATAGACACCTTTTTGGGGAAACTGTATATGACCATTTCTCTTTCTTCTTACACCTGGAGCTTTATTCATTTTCTGAAAAGTTCTTGAAACATATCCAGTCTCTGAATTTTTTTCTCAATGCTGCTTCCGAATTTGTATGCGTCACTGGTGTACATTCATTTTGTGCATTTTCAGTCCCCAGTGGCATTGTGCACACAAGCATGAATTATAGATTAGAGATAGGTGATGTACTGTGTCTGCTTAACTTAATTCTGGATACTGCTTCTGGCCCATATAGTTTGCCTTAGTATTTATGGACCTGACCCAACATGTAAATAATAATAATAATAATAATAATAATAATAATAATAATAATAATAATAATAATAATAGTAATAGTAATAGTAATAGTAATAGTAATAGTAATAGTAATAGTAATAGTAATAATAATAATAATAATAATAATAATAATAATAATAATAATAATAATAATAATAATAATAATTTATTATATTTATAAACCGCCCACCTCTCCCCCAAGGGACTCGGGGTGGTTGACTCTGTTCTAAGCTCATCATAGATAATGCTTAACACACACTTCTTCAGCAGCCATTTAAAGTTACAACAGTGCTGAACAAGATGTACTTATGACAGGTCCTCACAACATGTCCTCATAGCTGAAACTGTCACAACATCTCTGCAATCATGTGATCACAATGTGGGTGCTCAGCAGCTGGTTTGCAATTACAACACTGCAGTATCATGTAGTAACACGATTGCCATTTGCGACCTTCACTGCCAAGGTTCAACAACCAAAGTCAATGGGGAAACCAGCAGGAAGCAACTAAAGTCAATGGGGAAACCAGCAGGAAGCAATCATGTGACAAAATACTTGGTAAATACATCTCTCTGGGTCTGGCAATACATCTCTCTAGGTCTGCAACTGTGTGGAGTTTGCCTAATGATGGCAACTGGAAGTGCCACAACTGCCATCATAAATCATCATGGTCACAAGACATTGTGCCTTATGACTATTCCGCTCAACAACAGAGTTCCCAATCCCAATTACTATTGGTCAATGAGAACTGTTTGAAATAAGAATTGGTGAGCACATGGCTAAGTCCCTCCTTCTTTTCCTACTTTGATTTTGAAACTGTCGCCAATCCTCCTGATTGTCTGCATTTGCTTGTTTTGGACCACAGAGTTGCTCCTGCTTTACCTATTTTCCCTCAGATCCTGAAATGTAACCTTAACAGTGCAGAGAAAGGAAGAGGCTTTCCTTCTGATTTTCCTATCAGATAGTCCTCAGGAAGAAGACCTCCATATTTTTAAATATGGATCTGCAGGACCTCTTTGTGTGTCCAGACAGTTAGCAAGAAGAGAGTTGGCTTTACATGGCGATCGCATTGGCTGCTACCATTTCTTTAAGAAGATGCTAAGGGAAATGAAAAGTATTATAAATATTATATGCAGTATATAAGAAGTCACTCACTTGAGCATCCCCTCTTGCCCAAAAGTCATGATAATAATCTGGTTTGGCACTAAACTATTTTCTAACCTTTTGTATAGATTTAATTTTGTTCCATTGCTGTATTTTAAGATCAAATAGTTTAGTTATCCAGCTGCTAGCTGAAGATGTTGTTTTTTTTAAAAAATTGCTGGTGCAAACATAAAGAAGGAAGTTATATGAGATAACAGATTAAATGCTCAGGAGAACTGTTATGTGGCTGAAATTTTGATTGGTATTTAATGTAATTGGCCATACATCTTCTTCTTGCTGTTTATATTCTACTTGGGACTTATCTTCCAAATTCATGTTAATTACTTCATTCCCCCCTTTCAAACAAAATTTACAGACATGAACAAACACAAGCATTCTGCTAGGAAGGTGACCTTGCTCTCACAAACAGGATGCTGGCAATTAATTTTAATGTAACATTGTTCTTTATGCCTTACACAACTTCCAGGACATAAAGATGGCAGGGTTAAAGGGGGGCGGGGGGGGGGGGGAATGGACGAGAATAATTAAGAATAAGCAACAAATAGTTGGCTTGCAAAATATTTTTGAAGAAATACAAACGTTACAATTATCTGAGGTAAAAGCTGGTGAACTCAGCCTGAGCATGACAGATAATCCAAGTCCTTTCATGTCTACTTAATTCAGAAAGCATGCTGTCATACATTTCTGGTTAATCTACTTCCAGATTTCATAGGTTGACACAATAGAGGAGCCTACCTCCAACCTATTAGCCTCTCTCTTACGATTCTCAGTTGATGTACTCAACAATAACCATGTTGATTGGAAGTTTCTGGGTTCACCATCTGGCACATTTGGAAGAGCAGCCAGTTAGGTAGTGAACCATTGCAACTTTTACTGTTATGTAAATAGTAAGTGATGTGACTCATTTTGTATTTCTGTAAGAATGAAAAAAGAGGAGCTTCCTAGATTCATTGTCCTATGCCAGTATTTCTTTTTCATCTCTGAAAGATAACGTTCTGGTAATGGAGAGGGACCCTTATGAGCTAGGAAGGTCACAGAAGATGAGGAAGACGGTCCAAAATAGAAGTTCAGCTTTTGTTTTCCTCTTCTTTTAAGTACTGAACCACACACATTTCTGGCTTGCAACTCTTTGTCAGATTTTGATTTCACTTAATTGCTTTGCTCTTCTTGGGATTAGAATCACTGGGATTTATAGGAGAGATAAAAGGGATAGATAGTCTATCTATCTATACATATGAAAGGTCACATAGAAGAAAGTTAAGTTTCTATTCTCCCGTGTTCCAGAATGCAAGACATGGCATAATGGGCCAAAGGCTAGAGAAAAACCTCTGAATAATAAGAACAAT
Source organism: Rhabdophis nuchalis (assembly GCA_039707465.1). Lineage (NCBI taxonomy): Eukaryota > Metazoa > Chordata > Lepidosauria > Squamata > Natricidae > Rhabdophis > Rhabdophis nuchalis. The sequence goes on from CM077646.1 coordinate 104,292,418, forward strand.
TCAATTTGAGAACTAATTGGTCACAGAGCTGTTGTGCCAGGTTTTTTTCCACTGAATATCTTGAAGCAGAGCCTAACAACCATGCTCCTGAGATGCTATATTTTGAGTTTCTGCTTTGAGCAAGGTTGGACTTGATCTAAATGCCCCTTTCGCCACATTATTCTGTGGGTCTGTCATCTTGCCCATATGGTTTCCTTGTTTCTTCAAATCTTCTTTACTTTCATGAAGCAAAATGTTAGTTGCTGTTGCTGGTGGATGAGACAGAGAACAGGAAGCACTGAGCTTGTGGGACCACTGAACTGAAGGTATAGCATGTAGTCTGCTTGTTGCAGACGTGATGTTAAATTTCCAGATTCACCTTGTCACTGTTAGGTCTGTGAGTTGAACTACCCCAATCTGTTAGCCCCAAATCATACAAATTAGATCATTGTAATAAAATAGTTGTGTTCATTAGTCTGCCATTTTAGCCCATTCTAATATCATTTGGAAATTCTGGTGATTTTTTAAAAATTTAACCTTCATAAGTCTGTTTACATTTTAAGAGCTGAACAACAGCACTTAAAATATGGCAGATTGATTTAGATGGCCAGCTTTTTAAAGAACAGAATGCTTGAACTCATTTATATACTCACTGTTATAGCACATTCCAAATAATTACTTCAATTCAATGAAGAATCCTTGTCATTAATTCCTAATAGGGATCAAAGGGATTTTCCTAGTTCTGAATAATCCAGACCCGTAATGATAGTCATTTTTTTTCAGTGCTGTTGTAACTTTGAACAGTCACTAAATAGACTGTTGTAAGTCAAGGACTATCTGTAATAATAGCGCCAATTGAAATGAAAAATCTGTTTGAAGAAAAAGCTTCTGAGTTTACATTTTTCTATATTATGTGAATATGATGCTCTTCCTGTTTTTCTTTCTTTATGATTCACACGGATTATTATGTCACATAGGTTCATTATTCTGCTTGGTCACACGGGTCTTTTTTATTGTGACTGACAGGAAGTATGTGCACTTTGACAGTTTTGTAGGCTGCAAATTACATGTTTATGACCTACTGAGAAGGTGAACAGAAGACAATTTTGCTACTAGTTTTAAATACACAGGAATAATTTGAATGTGTTGAAAAGAAATTTATAGTGCTTTAAGAAGAGGGAATAGTTTCACAAGATACTAATAGCTTTTTTTTCCTTTGTAAGAAAGAAAAAAAAATTAAATCCACATTTTAACCCGGTTAGACTGTATACAACATTATGTAGTCCCAAGTCTGTTGTACAGTGGAACTTACTCCTACTGCAGATTTCTGCATCTCCAAAACATCTCACCGAGGTACTCTGAGCCTCAGGAGGGGAAGAGAATAACTGAAAATCAAGCAGACACAGTTTGCTGGAGTCCTTTGGCAAAGATCCACAGATATATATTTTTATTTCTCATTAGCTGAAGAAGATTCACAGCAGCAGTCAAGCTTTCCACTTCCCAGATGAGCCAAGTGTGATTCCAGCTTCATTCTTCTTGTAGACGACATGAATTATTCCGCTGTTCCTGTAATCACCACTGTGGTTCCATCAGTTCCTGTACTGCAGATAATTTGACAGCTACTAATGGCTATCTTTATCAGGTACTTTAAATAGGCAACTTGTTAAAACCGGGAAAAAGGCTGCATCTTCCCTCTGTTCTCAGCAGTTGTAGAAAATGATGTATGAGGCAAGAATAACTCAATATCTTTATGAGTAAACAGAAGCAGCTGTTTCGCTCTAAGCAATAAGTCACTTATGGTTTATAGTAATAAAATAATAGTTCATTGGGAAATGGAATGACAGCCCAAATCAACTATATTGGCAGCAAACAGCTACAGTTTGCTTTTAAATAACTTGGTGCACATCAAAATATGCAACTGTGCCTACGTGTGTTAAGCCAAGAGCGAGGAAGTGTCAGCCACAAGATCAGTTCTTTTCTCTCCATATCACTTTCAGAATGTTACTGTGCCAAACCATAGCAATTCAGTCCTTGCAATGGTTGTTTTCTTTTTTTTTTTTAATAAATTCTTTAGTCCAATATTTAAAAACATTTGCATTTTTCTGATCATAAGCTACAGATTATTTGATCCGATGATGAAAGTTATGCAGCTGATCTTTACCTGGCACTAAACCCCACTGAGCTTTGTCAGATTTACTTCTGAATAGATATCCATAAATTTGTGCCAGGAAAGCTATTAACGTCAGGCCCTGTTGCTGATATATGTCATCACCAGGTAATGAGTTTCTAAGGAGTGTAAACCGTCCTCGTGTTTTGTCACACTACATGTGTTAATTAGTTCACCCCTGCAAGAATGCCTCTGTTACAATGCCACAATTGTTTTGTGGTGAGCCTTTGTAAAGGATGCAAGCATCACTGCCTGAACTTTTTCCTATTCTCCACCCCAAACCTCATTGTTTACTTCCAAGAGCAACTCTCTAAAGAAGTCGCAAAAGCTTTTTATATGACTTTACTTGAATCCCTAGCGCCGCATCACAGAGTGAGCTCTCGTTACTTGTCCCGGCTTCTTCCAACCTAGCAGTAGAAAAATAGGGACCACCCTTGGTGGGAAGGTAACAGCATTCCGTGCACCTTTGGTGTTTAGTCATGCTGGCCACATGACCATGGAGAAGTCTTCAGACAGCACTGTCTCTGGCTTTGAAACAGAGATGAGCACCACCCCCTAGAGTCGGAAATGACTAGGACATATGTATGAGGGGAACCTTTACCTTTAGTCATTTTATCAGAGATGTTTGTATATGTTTCTTGGGAAGCCTGCTTTCAAAGGCTTTTGCACAGCCTTAATCTTACTTTTTCAAAATTTTAATTCATTGAGAACGTTGCTTTTTTGATTTGCATACTTCGGTCCACCTTTCAGCTTACTTTGCTTTCCATTGTCCATAAAGTCATTTCAGTATAGTTTTTCCCCACATTGTGATATCTTCAAAGTTTTTGCAAATAATATTCTTCATCCATCTACTATTGTTTAGCTCTGTGGAATGATTTCCAGCTTTATATACTAGGTTATAATTTTCAGCAGCTCTTGATTAGGATAGAAATCATATTTCATGTTTCATTGACAACTGATAGGCAGGCTGCATAATGCTCCCAAACAATATTGATACAATCTGTTTTCAGTTATTACTTTACTTGTACATAATACATCAAGATATTCCACAGCAAAACTCAATTCTTATCTGTTTTAATAGCATTAGCCGCAGGCAACTATGATAACACAGCTATGCTGTAATTTAAATGAACATAGCAAATAAAAGAATATGGAATAGGCAGAACTGATAAGAATGGAAAGATATTACTGAGCCTTTTATATCTTTTCTACAAGCCAGAACCATCTCTCTGTCCATGGCTCTGCAATATTTCAGAAAGAAAAGAAACAGGATTTTGCACTTTGAAGCAGAATAAGAACAAAAAAGAACTTCAAACACGTCTAGTTTGCTCTTTAGTAGGAATTCAGAGAATATGAAAGTTTTTTGTATATTTATATTTTTACTAACAGTTTCCTCAGCCTGAAAAATTTGCTGAATCCCTGATCTCATATACTGTGTTATCTCCTTAGTATGAAAATATGTATTGTCAAAATAAAATTATTTATTATTTTAATTATTTAATAGTTTAGCTTGGCTTCTTGTATGAATATAGCTTGTATGTGTCATAGTTACAACCATAATCTGTCATATATATATTACAGGCTAAATGAATTTAAAAAATCAGCAAAAATTATTCTGCAGCAGAATGAAATTGCATCACAATGTATTTTTTATTATGATGATAGTTCAGAGAATAGGGAATCTAGTGTATATGTTCAGCATGACTTGGAGTTATTTTTATTATAAATAGCATATTATTCCAGGGATCTTCACAATAGCTCTATAATATTTCCATTCTTGTATTTCAGATATGAGACTGAGAGTGAAAGAAAGTGCTTTACTCAAAATACAGATAATTATATTGTTGCATTTATAGCAAAAGTACTTTCTAAATTAAGGGGTTCCACATTCTTTTAAGTGTTATGCTTTGTAACTCCATGTATGCTGCACATCAGATCATTTCAAAGCAGTTCATAACAAACTGGGCATGCTCAAGAAAAGTGATAAGTTCTGACTAATGCATGACTGAAGTAATTTTCTGGATTCTGGACTGTTTTATTGGCCTTATACAGAAAAATGAGAAAATGTTCAAGTAGATAGTGTATACCAGCGTTTTTCAACCACTGTGCCGTGGCACACTAGTGTGCTGTGAGATATTGTCTGGTGTGCCGTGGGAAAAATTCCAATTTCATCCGTAACATGCGGCTTCGGCTCACAAATATGAACAATTATAAAATACTTTATTATTTCATAATAAAGTAATTATAAAATAATTTCTTTGTGTTTATTTGATTCCTATTCAAGAGAATTACTTTATATATAGTCAATATAGGCACAGAGTTACATTTTTTTAACATTTTCTAATGGTGGTGGTGTGCCTCGTGATTTTTTTCATGAAAAAAGTGTGCCTTTGCACAAAAAAGGTTGAAAAACACTGGTGTATACCATATCTTTGCATTGAAGCTAGCAAATGTTTTCTAAACAGCCTGGTTTTGGTAACAGTCTCATATGTTAGTTCTTAGAAGATTGGTAGATGGATCACACTTGACTTACCACCCTGAAAACACAGTGTTAACATATGTGATTACATTTTTTGACAACTCTGAAAACCATCCATCCATTTCCTCACTATATTTTGTAAGCTACATTTAAAAATAAAGATATATAATTCCGGGAATAATTTGGTTGTGTTTATATTTTTAAAGAAACTGAAGAGCCATTTGATGATCTATAAAGCGTGACCCCCTTAAGCTTATCATTGTCTAACAAAACTAGAAGTGGCATGGAAGCATAATAATTCATTGCTCAAATAGGTTAGGACTACAGAGGTTTGTCATTTTTATTGAAGAAAGTAGTGTGCAGACTTGGGACTGCAATAGTTCAATATCTGCAATTTGTTCATGGTTCCATATGTAGATAGCCCAGCCTTCTCCAATATGCTCACCTAGAAATTTGAAATCTCCATCCATTGAAAGATAGTAGGATAAAGGCAACTATCCATTCATGCAAACTTCATTGTTTCCACGTAAACAAAATGATACATTATTGAGAGAACTGGAAATTAGCAATGGGATTTGACCATCTTTCTAACGTTCAGGCAGTATGAAATCTAATGTGCATATAATATTTGAAATGAAAGGCAGCCAAATTCTTAGTCCCAGGGTATCATGCATTCAGCCACTGATTACAAGTATTTTGTCCTTTGAAATTAAGAACAAGACTGCATGCATTCTGCTTGGATTTTTAATTAGGAAAGGGCTGTTTTGTTTCTTTTCTTAGGACTTGGCAATTCATGTGGCAGCAATACTGACAATATCATTATCACTTGCCACAAAACTTTCTGTTAAAAAAAAAAAGTGTCAGTGACCAAATTTTCCTGGCCTTTTCATTGAATGGTGATGTAATAAGCATTCTGCAGCTGGCGCCTAGACGCCCACACAGTTGGGTCCAGAGGTCTTCCAACAATTCTCACGAAATAATTTCTGCCTTTTTCCCCATCCCCTACATTGTTTTGTTCATGTGTTTAACCTGACAATTGTTAGCCAGTGGTCTAAATCTAAAGGAACATTAAAATTAGTGTCTTTATTAAATTGTACCTAAATAGAAAATTTTCATCATATAATCTGATTTGTCAATGCATTGAGGTGGATGATATGCTGATAAGAATTGTAGCTGCCTAATATATGTAAGCAAAATCATAATATCTAAGGCAGGGGTGTCAAACTGGATTTCTTCGAGGACTGAATCAGCATTGTAGTTCTCCTCTGCGGGCCAGGGGAGGGGAAATGGATGCCTCCTGCAGCACTTTGCCGGCCAAAACAAGGTCTTTGAAGACCTAGCTGTTATCTCAAGTGTGGAGCTAAGAAGGGTGTCAAGCCCTTACCAATTGTTTTTTGTTATAGTGTATGTTTCTGGGTCTGCATTGTTCTTGCTTGCTTGATGTCACAGTTCTTAGTTGTTAATTGTAAGACGCCCAATCCCGGAGTCTTGCAGCCTCTAGACTTAATAGAACAATAATAATGAAAGTAACCATGCATTTATTTTTAGTATCTTCAGTTTTTTGCTTCTTAACAAATCTTTGCAATTGCTTTTAGACAGAAGGTAAATGGAAGTGGAGATAAAGCAGTGACCTTCTAATCCCAAGGCGGATTCAAATAGAGGCCCTGCTAGTAGATGGCAGCAACCAGTTTTCTGGGCTGATCTGGGCTGAAAAAAGCTAAGATGTGTCAAAGCCTAAATAATGTTAACTAATACGTGGTGATGGCTTACATGTTTACATAGATAAATCAATCAATACCTTGGCGATGGGAAATCACTTCTCTAATGTTAGCAAAGAAACCACCTTTAAGATATTATCCACAAATAGCAGGTGAAACCCTGGTATTTTAGATTTAAAGGATCCATGGTATCAGCTTTTGCTGGCTTCCAATTCCACTGAAATAATAGGAGCTCTGCAGTTATTTCTTAACCAGGTTGGATGAGCTCCTACAAGGCTTCACTTCAGTCAAGAGCAAGGGAAGGTAGTATTTAGGCAGTTTGACTTGGGCTACAGACAGCAGCTCATTAACTCAATCTGAATAAATTGACTGAGGGAATCAATAGTCATGCTTGGTCATCTGTGGGAGGGCAGCAGAAAGAGAGGCTAATGTGGCTGTGATCAAACAGGTTTGTTTGCATCTATTCAAAAAATAAGGTAGGAACACTGAAAAGAGATGTGAATTAAAAGTCCTCGCGTAATAACCACAGTTGAGCCTGGAATTTTGGTCATAAGTTGTTGTGGTTATTTAAGCAGGTCACCACACAACCTGTCTCGATTTTACAGCTCTTTTTATGATGGTCATAAAGTGAGTCATTGTGGTTATTAATACATTCTCCCAAATTGACTTTTTTTTTTTTGCCCAAACCCAATAAAGAATGTTGCGAATTGTGTTCCATGACCCTTGGTACACGGCAGTCACTTGTACATGCAAACTGGTTGCCATGTGACCAAAATGCAGTTGTGACTACTGGTGGCTGAGGCAATCGTAACTTTGAAGATGGGTCATAAGTAATGGGGGGGGGGCATCTGCCATAACTGTAGATGGTTGTTAAGTGACCAATCATTAAGCAAGGACTGCCTATGCTGTTTTAAAAAGTGACAGCAATGCATGTTGGTTCAAGTCCTCATTATATCGTTGACAAACAGTAGGATGGTGATTGAGGGACTGCGCATTATGCCAACCTCACAAGATAACCCATTGTGCCAGGAGTAGTGTGTGTGACAGAGAGAGCAGATTGGTGTATCCCAAAATATTCAAGCTTTTATATCACCAGAAGGGTAAAAGGTGTTTCCCTTGTAATTTCTTAAAGGGTTATTGTAAAAATAACAATATTCTGTTATTAAAAGACAGGGCTTCTTAACTCCTAATATGGTTGAATCTTTCCCAACAATAGTAACAAAAAAATCCAATAAAATGTGAAGGGCAGGATAAAAGGGCAGCATTGAACCTTGAGATTGAGGGAAACATGGGCAGGGATATTTCTTCACTTTGAATAAGTTTAGATCTTCAGGACTAGATCATTTGCATCCTAGGAAACTAAGGGAGCTGGCTAGATTTTGACCAAACTCCAGTGTATTATCTTCAAGAATATTGAAGAACTGGTAAAGTGCCAGATGTCAGGAAGAGCAGAAATATTCCTATCTATATAGAAAGGGAGAAAATGAAGATGCAAGAAACTGTTGAATTGACTATATATTCTGCAAAACAATGAAATTCTATTCAGTTAGCAAAACCAGTGGATTTGAAAGACCACAAACCCAAAATGAAACTTTCCAAGAGTGTAATTAACTTCAATATTTGCATTTCCCAAATGTCTTTGTATTAATGTAAATATATGCGTGTATTTGCTTTTAAAAATAGGTGTTTTATGCAGAATGTATTACATTATATTAAATAAAACTGAATATACAGATATTCATATTACATTTTTTTTGGCCCAATTTATAACTATTGCAGAGCAGCATTATTTGAATATAAACTATAAGAAAATAAATGTCTTTCCCTAATCTAGGGCTATTTTCCTGTTGGCTGCCGAAGTTATTTTTATTCCAATTGACTTTTTTCTTTGACTAGTTTGCTGATGTTCTTCGTTGAGGATGATGACGTTTTACTTGTATGATTATTTTGTATTTTATATTCCGCTGGTTAGAGTTCTTCAGTGCAATCGATGGTGGGAAGTTTTTAAAATGCAAGTGTTTCCTTACATTCATTCATTCATTCATTCATTCATTTAGTCATTCCCAAACTCTGTTGTAATTTTTGGGTGTACCTTTGACTGATGTTATCTGTGCTTCCTTTGTTCCAGAAAGGCATGCTCCAAACGCTGAGCTCTGCCAGCATGTTTACTTCCTGTGGCTTCAGCCCTCATCACCTCCATCCCTCCAAAGAAGATGATGAAGGAGGACTGATCTTTCAAGATGGAAATCTTACCTCAGCATCTCTTGATGCTTTAATTCAACACCTGATACCTACAGCTGACTACTACCCTGAGGTAAATGTTTTGTTACTATGAACTGCCATTTGCTTAGATGAACTAGACCAGTGGTCGGCAAACTCATTAGTCAAAAGAGCCAAATATCAACAATACCACGATTGAAATTTGTTTGAGAGCCAGAAGGTATGGCCTGTTTTGTGGGAGTGGCTCGGCAGTCATGTGACCGGGTGGGCGTGGCCAACTTGGAAAATGTGGTGAAATTCACTTAACAACGGTCTTGCTTAGCAACCAAAATTTTGGCCTCAATTGTGGTCATAAGTTCTCTTTCATCTCTGTCCCACTTTCATCTCTGTCCCACTTTCTTTTTCTTTCTTTTCTTTCTTCCCTTCTTTCTCTTTCTCTCTCTTTCTTTCTCTCTCTCTCTCTCTGAGTCTGTCTCTCTCTCTCTGTGGCTCTTTATCTCTCTCCCTCCCTCTCTGTCTCTTTCTATCATTCTCTGAGTCTGTCTGTCTGTTTCTCTCTTTGGCTCTTTATCTCTCTCTCCCTCCCTCCCTCCCTCTCTGTCTCTTTCTATCATTCTCTGTGTCTGTCTGACTCTCTCTCTCTCTGTGGCTCTTTCTCTCCCTCCTTCCCTCCCTCCCTCTGTCTCTTTCTGTCATTCACTCTCTATGTCTGCCTTTCTTTCCTCCCTCCTTCTTATCTCTGTGTCTCTCCCCTCCCTTCCTGTCTCTCTCTGTCATTCTCTCTGTGTCTGTCAGATCTTTTCCGCGTGCATGCCCCGCCCAATTACAGCCTCGGAGAGTTCGTAGCGGTGGGAATCTGCACTGTAATTCCGCAGGACCTGCACACGCCTATCTTTTCCACACCGTAGAAAAGCGCCGAGTTTCTGCACGGCCCCTAATCACTCCAGACGCCATCGGGGAAGACGCGGAACGCGAGGGGGACCTCGCAAATGGCGTCACTGCCAGCGCAGAGTCACCGCTGCTTCACGCGGTATTCTGTGGACACAGTGACCGGCAGATAGAGAGAGGCACAGAGAGAGAGAGAGAGGGAGGAAGGGAGGGAGGGAATCAGAGAGAGACTGAAGAGCCACATTCAAGGGGCCAAAGAGCCGCGTGCGGCTCGCGAGCCGCGGTTTGCCAACCACTGAACTAGACTGTCACTTTTTGCAAGCTTTCAACAATCTTCGAATTAGGAAAAAATCTTTTGATGCAGGTTACAAATAAACATATAGTTAGTCCTCAACTTACAACCATTCATTTAGTGACCGTTCAAAGTTACAGCTGCACTGAAAAAAATGATTTATGGCTGCTATTCACATTTACAACCATTTCAGCATTCCCATGGTCACATAATTAAAATATGGGCATTTGGTATTTATGAGGGATGCTGTGTCCCAGGGTCATGTGATCACCTTTTGCAACCTTCTGACAAAGTCAATGGGGGAAGCAAGATTCACTTAACTGGGTTACTAACTTAACAACTGCAGTGATTCAAATAACAACTGGCAAGAAAGGTGGTAAAATGGGGCAAAGTTCATTCCACAACTGTCTTGCTTAGCAACAGAAATTTTAGGTTCAATTGTGGTGGCAAATTGTGGACTACCTGTACAGTAACATCTTCTGTTCCATTTTCCTTCTGTCACTTGTGTAGATGTTTACCAGAAATATAGATTGATATGTGTGCACTTTTCTAAGCATCACTTATGTAAGGCTTTGGGTTGTTTGTTTTTCATGGCATAGATTTCTTATTCACAATGATAAATTAGTAAACTATCTCTAACTAGAGAGCATCTTAAATAGTTATTGTCCCTAATGTCAGTGGAAACACTGCCAAGAACAAATAAATTTTAAAGTAGCTGAACTTCAACAGTTGATGTTATTCTTCTGCATTAGCCAAAAGAGAATCCCTATTTCTGAAAAGATACTATACAGAACATAGCATGATTTATCACTCTTAAAAGACTTCTGTATTGAGAAGTAGATATCTTGCCCATCCATTTTAAATATTGATATCCGTTGGCTATTGGTTTGCTTGTTCATTTATATATTTATTTTATAGTACTTATAACCTGCTCCTATCCCAAAAGAGTCTAGCTGATAGAGAATGCCAACAAAATGAAAACAAGAATGATAACAAGAATTATCCTTGTTAGTTCGTATTTCTTTATTTTAAAATGTAATAAAGTTGCTTTGAAAAATTCACACCTAATACACCAATGTAGTGTCCCCTTATACCACCCAGATAGATTGAGATTGCAACTGCAGTATTCCGTTTCAGAATAAACCACTGAATGACCTTCTGCCTTTGAGAAAGAATTTGGCATATTTAATTCTCTAGCCAGTTGCTGTTAGATGAATGTTCCTGTTTCCTTTCTTCAGAAGGCCTACATCTTCACATTCCTGCTGAGCTCAAGACTGTTCATTGAACCACATGAACTTCTGTCCCGTGTTTGCCACAAGTGCATCGAGCAGCAGCAACTGGATGACCCAGTGCTGGATAAGGTTGGTATGTTTGATGATTGCAGGTGCTAGGATGAGTAAGGGTAGCATTCACAGTGTGACAACAGGATTGCAGTGAATTTGGAGAAAGCTTCCTATTGTATCTGTTCTCTCTGTATCTTCCTTTCTTCATATGTTCCTCTGTCCCAGAGGTGGCATGCTGCCAGTTCGCACCAGTTCAGGCGAACCGGTAGTAGCAGCAGCGCGAGGCTCCCCCCACCCACCCAGACATCATGGTTCTGTGGATGCCCCGACATGTGCTCCCGCTACCGAATTGGTAGTGAAGATAATAGGATACCATTATTGCTCTGTTCCCATGGAGAGCTTTGTAGTCCTAAGGGTTTGTCATGTTCAAATAGGACTTCCATGCCTGACAGCAAAACCCCATGTAGTAAGAGAATAGCTGTAATTCATGTAGCGTTCTTTCTTCCTTTTCTTCAATCTTCCCAGATGATGTTCCTTTCATTTCTTAGAGCCTTTAGGATGTCAGGGAATAAGAGCCAATTAAACCCTTTCATGAGTTGGTGTTACAGTGTCACCTCTTATCACCGTTGCTTTAGGTTTTGATTACAGGCTGACTTTTTTTAGGTAACCTATCACTCTCAGCTCCCCAGAGCAGGATACAGTCGCTTGCAAAACGTGCCCCATGATGGTTAACGCTAATACATCTGTATTTGGAAATACTGCTGTCTGTCTGGTGCCTACCTAAATAAATGCATTTGGGAATAGTTTGGCTGTAATTGTCAGATGTGGAGAACCAGAGCCATAGGCAGACGTTGTTGTTTTTTCCTGTAGTTGTTGGAGCCACTCCTGACTGTAATTGCTGAAAATTACTGCACTGTTTCTTGCCATTTTAATAATGATAATGCAAACAGTTTAATCAGGTAAGCCCTCAAGTAGGCTTAATATGCTTAAAACAAATTCAGCCAAAAATCCTGCTTCTCAGGAAAAACAAGCAGAAATTCCTTGTCCCAATCTGTGTAGAACTGCCCTGATGATTTTGCGCGATCATCCTGTTCTGTACAGCCCTTCTGCTCCCCAAAAGTACAGCCTTGTTCTAATAGCATGCAGAAGGCCTGTGTTGAAATTGTCCCATTTGCTCCCTCTCTTTGACTATAATATCCTTGTAGCATTTTGAGCAATACGGTACGGGTAATCCTCAACTTACAACCATTCATTTACGACAACATTGAAATAAGTGACTTATAACTGTTGCAGCATCCTCATGATCACATAATCAAGATGACACTCGGCGATTGCATGTATTTATGACGGTTGCAGTGTTCCAGAATCATATGATCATCTTTTGTGAGCTGCTGCCAAGCAAAGTCAACAGGGAAGCCAGATTCACATAACAACCATGTAACTAATTAACAACTGCAGCGATTCACTTAACATCTGTGGCAAGAAAGTTCATAAAATGGGGCAAAACCCACTTAAACAACTGTCATGCTTAGCAATGAAAAAGTTGGGCTTAATTGTGGTTGTAAGTTAAGGTCTACCTCAGTGGTGGGTTACGACCGGTATCCCCTGGTATGGGCGTACCAGTGCCTGCCGGGAACAACAGGTATCGTTCCGGTACAGTGCTCCAGAGGGCCCACCCGCCCACGCTCCTTGCTGGTATTTGAGCTGTTCAGGGCTTTCGCGCACGGAGCATATAGCACCTGTGCGATGCTCTGCCGAGCAGCTGCAGCGTTGCAGAGTGTCGTGGGTGGTAAGTACGCATGCGTGCATGCTGCTCATGTTCATGTGGTGGCCGCCTGGCCCTGTTGCACTGTTATCGGTGGCAACGGGATCCAGAACCCAGCACTGGTCTACTTGTACTTGTCCCTTGTTTCATTCTGAAAAACACAGTGCAACTAATTCCAAATTGTTTCTCTATAAGAGCTAATGGGGTGCTTGTAAAACATTGGGAGGAATTGTGCTACCTCCTGCTGCAAAAATAACAGCCACTCTTGCAGAACTTTAAAGACAAATGCATGCCTTATGACAAAGGGCACCATGGACTGTCTTCAGTTTATGTAGCTAAAGAAATGGGCTCGAGTCCTCGTAACAGTATTTGAAATATCAGGGGACTTAACTGCTCTTTGAAATTATAGTTACTGACATTTCTCCTCCTGCCATTCTATTTGAGGGTCAGCGGTGCTTTGTTAAGAGGAACATTTCTTCTGTAAAGCTGCATGCAATGGCTGGCAGATTGTGCGTTCCCATTTGGCAATTCTGCCCCTGAAAATAAGAATTGATATAAAGAGTGATAGTAAATGTTGTACACTCTACCTACAAATCTTACAATCATTGTTCATATTTAAACAGGGAGTACTGTTAAATTCCTCAGACAATGTTAACAGCAGATCTTCAAGAATCACTTATTGTTACATTTTTATTCATCTTTATTATCCATTTATTAACAGTCTCTACTTCTTCTATTTTGATCATTCTGTTTATTCCCTCCTCCAATTTATGCAGACATACAAACCTGTACGTATAATCTTTGAACAGAAAAAATGAAATATACAAATAGCTAAAATGACTGCTGTCTCATAAAGACACCAAATCCCTAAATCTTGCAACAAAGACCAAAGAACTGTATTGTGATAGCAGAAAATTTTATTTTCAGCAACCAAGGCCCCCAAGAAACCTTGATTTAGCCCCCATCTAAGCAAGATGAAGCAGGATAATAACAAATGCAAAAATAGACTAGTTGCTAAACTGTCTTTCTGTTAAAGTCAGTGGTAAAATACATAAATGTATAATGCATGGATACACAATTTTCAATGAGTTCCATCTGTCCCCTGTTCCAATACTCCTGGCACTTTATTCAGAGGTGGTATTCAGCAGCTTCTGACCATTTCTGGGGATCCAGTAGTGAAAAATTTGAGTAGTTTGGAGAACTGGTAAATGCCACCTTCGACTGGCCCCACCCCCCATCTATTCTCTGCCTCTCGAGTCCCAGCTGATCAGGAGGAAATGGGGATTTTGCATGAACTTTCCCCTGCCATGCCCACCAAGCCATGTCCACCAAGCCATTCCACACCCACCAAGCCACACCCACAGAACTGGTAGTAAAAAAATGCAATCCCACTACTGACTTTACTTTGCTCTTAAGAAGCAAAAAATGGTAAGAAACATCCAGAGACATGTTATATCTTTGTGGAAGATCTAGCAAGGGATGCTTTCCAAAGGAAGAGATCTGGCAAGACATGCTTTGCAAAGGAAGGTGTACGAACTCATTAATATTTTTGGGCATGTGCTAAGTTACCATGTTCGGAGTATGATAAGAAACAAGTGTTTCACTATGATAGGAGTTTTTAAAACTTTGTTCTCTGTATACTAAGGATTTTTTTCCCATCTGCCCTGGATTAGCAATACAAGTAGTCCAGTTTGCTTAGTGACTGTTCAAAGTTACAACTGAAAAAAGTGATTTACGACCATTTTTCACACTTATGACCTTGCAGCATCCCCATGTGATTTACATTTGGATGTTTGACAACTGATGCACATTTATGACGGTTGCAGTGTCCCAGGGTCATATGATCACTCTTTGCAACCTTCTGACAAGCCAAATCAATGGGGAAACCAGATTTATTTAACAACCATGTTGTTAACTGAACAACTGCTGTGATTCATTTAACAAATGTGACAAAAAAAGTTGTAAAGTGGGGCAAAACTCACTTAACAAATGTCTCACTTAGCAACATGAATTTTGGGCTCAAATGTGGTTGTAAATTAAGGACTACCTGTATTTTATACATAACTTGAAAAAGAGGCAAGAGAGAATGCATGGTCCCTATTTCCTTGACATTTTCAAAAGTCTTTAACTGTTATATTACGTCCAGTGATAGTTCCCTTGAAACCTATTTTGGCCAAATACTAAAATAGCCCTACTGACCAGTTTTGTGGAAAAGGCAGGAAGCTTCAATACACACAATATAATTTTGTTTGATTAAAGGGTACCTTTCATTTGGAGGTCAATGCGAGGAAAATTTCTGTTCTCATCTGGAGTTTCTATTACTATAATGGGTATGTGTGCTGTTTCAAAGGAACTTGCTGAAATGACTTCTAAAAATACTTCGGAAGTGACAATGCTTCATGCATAATCACACAGAAATGTATTAAAAATAGAGACTAGGAAAAATACTAAATTGATTTATATCAGCAAAGACTTGTTGGATTCAAACGAAATCTTTTCAGGCAAACTTTTAGCTGTGTTAACATGAATGGTCAAATATTAGGTGTAGCCAAAGAAGCAATGGTTGAGAAATTTCATTTTTGCTAAATCCAATACCAAAAAAATGCTGATTTAAATTTAAAAAGCAGTTTAATGGTTTAATGGAAAAATGAATTGAGATGTGATTATAAATTACTAAAAAAATTAACCCAGAAGGAAAGTTGAATTCACTCATCCTTACCTAATCTCAGGAAATTTATCATCCATGTTAAAATTATTGCACATATGTAAGTTTTCCAGGCATCCTGCAAATGCTTTAATTTTAAATTAAGGTTGTCATTTCTCTCCCTCTTTCTCTATCTGCTGATATACATCCCTTTATTTTTCACCTTTCATTCCTTCACCTCTATTTTAGGCACGGATCAGAAAATTTGGGCCCAAGATTTTACAGTTGTTAACAGAATGGACGGAAACCTTTCCCTATGATTTTCAGGAAGAAAAGATGATTGGATGTTTGAAAGACATCATCCACCGGATAGCTCCATGTGATGAGGTGAGGATGATCATAGGTAGGATGTGCTGGGAACTTATATCACCAAGATAAATGGCAGGTGCTGGATGGAGGGATGATGTGATGGGTGGCAATGATAGTGTATTATTAACTATTAGGAGCCATGGTGGTGCAGTGGTTAGAGTACAAAGGTTACTTCTGCTGCCTGCCTGCTGCCTGCAATTTGGCAGTTCAAATCTCACCAGGCTCAAGGTTGACTCAGCCTTCCATCCTTCCGAGGTGGGTAAAATGAGGACCCAGGTTGTTGGAGGACAATATGCTGACTCCGTAAACCACTTAGAGAGGGTTGTAAAACCACTATGAAGCGGTATATAAGTCTAAGTGCTATTGCTATGACTTGTATGCTAAATTGAATAATATTATTCTGAACAGAGTAATATTATTCAGGGGGTGGTCAGATCTTTTCATGCTATTTCCAAAAGTTTTTTTTTATGAAAGAAGCCTATAAAAAAGAAAACTGCCCTATCCTTGCTGACCATTGAAAGGCTTGCACAGGCTGGAGAATTTCCACAAATGGTGAAACAAATTTGTTGTAAAAGCAAGTTTCTAGATCAAATGATTTTGGATCTTAGGGAACTCATTCTTTGACCTTTGATTTTAAACATTGCTCATCTGATTTTGCTTTGTGGGGAAAATAAAACAGAAATAAGGATAATAAAGGTATTTTCTGTTTTCTGATATAATAATTGCATTCATAAGGAAATAAACCAATAAAATAAAATAAAATAAAATAATAAGACATGGACATAGTGAAATTGATACTGCCATTTTATAAAAAGAGACACTTGGAACATATGCAGGGGAGATGAATCAGGGTAGTGCAGTCTAGAAAATGAATTTTATATTAGTTATACTCGGAAGGGGGGGGAAAAAGTCCTTAAGGAAAGATGTGATTTCCAGCTTGAAAAAGCTGTACGTTTACTACAGTTTGGTTGGTGTAAACTTGTTTGTATCTCAAAGTAATGAAACTAATGAAAGACAACTTCCGTACAGTGAAGAAGAAAAGTGGGAGGGACCTTGACATGCTGGGCTTTCGAGGTGTCATTTTAGGGGTGCAGCATAAAGGCTGTTTTTAGGATTTTGGTGTGTTAAACCTAATGCAGAATTCTTTTTCTTTCCTGCCAGGAATGTGAAATCATGCCATCACTTCTCAGTATTCATTGACAAAACAAGCAGTTGATTTCTAGGATCTATAGGGCACAATGAAGGGTAAAGATGGGTTACATATTGCTTTAGGGCTACTTCCTCCTCAGATAAATTAGTTTCACATTCCCTTTGCCTTCAGTGATTTCATCCTTTCAGTCTGCAGTCATCTTATTTTTTGCCAGGTCATTTGTGTTTAATTATTAGGGCCAGACCATAGCCTTCATTTTCCTTTGTAATGTTCTATAACTGGGATAGCGAACCTATGGCACACATGCCACAGGTGGCACGCAGAGCCATTGGTCAGGGCACGCACCCCCCCAAAAAAGA
Organism: Rhabdophis nuchalis; assembly: GCA_039707465.1. Taxonomy (NCBI): domain Eukaryota; kingdom Metazoa; phylum Chordata; class Lepidosauria; order Squamata; family Natricidae; genus Rhabdophis; species Rhabdophis nuchalis. Next base: position 104,309,731 of record CM077646.1, read on the forward strand.
GGTTAGAAATGTTGGTGTGTCTTATACAGCAAATACGGCTATTTTGGCCTCCTGAAACCCCACCCCGCACATCCGTTTTCACCAAAAACAGGGCACGCAGAGGGTTTGGAAGAGAGCTCCTGCAGGTTGGGGAGAGCAAAATGGCATGCCTGGGGGGTTGGGGGAGGCCATAAATGGGCCCATTTTTCACCCATTTTTTTGCAAAAACAGGACACGTTTTGGGGGGCCTGCAGAGTGCTCCTGCGGGCTGGGGAGAGCTAAAATGGCATGTCTGGGAGATTTGGGAGGCCCAAATCCCCATTTTCCACCTGTTTTTTGCAAAAACAGTTTAGTTTAGTTTTAGTTTTATTCGATTTATATACCGCTCCTATCTCCCCAATGGACTCAGGGCGGTGCACAGAAAATTAAAATGCCACAACAAACAACAATAAATACAATAAAATGTTAAAATACAATTAAATTAGATGTTTAATTTAAATACAATTAAATTAAACAGGATGTGCAGAGGGTTTGGGACACCTGAAGAGTGCTCCTGGGAGCTAGAGAGAACAAAAACCAGATGCACTGTGGCCAAAAACTTTTTTTCTTGTGTCTTATACTCCAGTGCATCTTACAGCCTGAAAAATACGGTATCAAAGTATCAATCTATATAAATAAAAATGTAAAATAGTTTGTGCAAAGTCACTAATCTCAGAAACTACTAGACCGATTGACACCAAATTTTCAAACAATATTCCCAAGGACTTCCGAATCAATCATATGTACCTTTTGTGTGCCTGGCACACGTGTGTCATGTGCATGGTACACAAACTTAAAATGTACCCACTTGTGAGGTTTTCACCTCCCTGTAAATCCTCCCACCTGGTTGCTGCATCAGTGAACGGCCTTGAGGTGGCACGTTGCCAAGGACAACACAGGAATTTTTGCATGCGCCTCCCTGGGCCAGGCCAATGGCAGCAGCCACCCGGTAGCCTTGTGGGACGCCGCACCCGGCATCTCCTGGGGGGGGGGGAAAGCCTCCACCTCCACGCCTCCTCACCAATGCTGTCGCCATGCCTGTCTCTCCTGGCACCTCCACGGCCCCACAAAGCCAACCTGCCCTCCCCCCCGACAGGCCAATGGCAGCAGCCACCACGCAGCCCTGTGGGACCCTGCATTCATCCTCTCCCAGGGGTGGGGGGGAAGCCTACGCCTCCTTGCCAATGCCGCCGCCATCCCCGCCACTCCCTCTCACTGATGCTGTTGTGGTGCCTGCTGCTCCTGGCGCTCCTGTTGCTGCTACCGCCATGGCAGCCCCGCTCCCCCATCTCTTCTCACCGGTGCTGCCACCATGGAGAGGTTGGAGGGCCGGCAGGAGGTGGAGGGTGAGGCCGCCACAGCGACGGCAGTGGCTGGAGTGCCAGGAGCGGCAGGCACCATAACAGCATCAGCGAGGAGGCATGGAGGCGGAAACCTCCCCCCACCCCCAGGAGAAACCAGACATGGCACCCTATGAAGCCACAAGGTGGCTGCCGCCGCCGGCCCCAAGGGAAGGAGGGGGGGCAGGCCGACTGTGGGGAGGTGGCAGAAGTGCCAGGAGCCGCAGGCACAGCGGCAGCATCAGAGAGGAGGCACAGAGGTGGAAACCTCCCCCCCCCCCACCCCCAGGAGAAGCCGGACATGGCATCTCACGAAGCCACCAGGTGGCTGCTGCCCTTGGCCTCAAGGGAGTCAGGGAGGGAGGGGGGCCTGGAGGAGGTTGACTGTGGGGGAGGTGGTCTGTGGAGGGGAGGGATAGATAGGTAGGTAGAGAAATACAGAAAGAGGAAGAAATACAGGAGGTAGGTAGGTACAGAGATAGACGAGAGGAATGAATACAGCAGGTAGGTAAGTAGATAGGTACAGGTATAGAGAGAGAAATATAACATGTAGATAGGTAGGTAGAGGGAAAGAGGGAAGAATACAGTAGGTAGGTAGATAGGTAGAGGGATAGAGAGAGGGGGAAATACAGTAGGTAGGTAAAGGGATAGAGAGAGGAAATACAGTACGTAGGTATGTAGGTAGGTACAGGGATAGAGAGAAGGAGAAATACAGTAGGTAGGTAGGTAGGTAGGTAGGTAGGTAGGTAGGTAGGTAGGTAGGTAGGTAGAGGGATAGTGAGAGGGAGATATACGGTAGGTAGGTAGAGGGATAGAGAGAGAAATACGGTAGGTAGGTAGGTAGGTAGGTAGGTAGGTAGGTAGGTAGGTAGGTAGGTAGAGGGATAGTGAGAGGGAGAAATACGGTAGGTAAGTAAAGGGATAGAGGGAGGAAATACGGTAGGTAGGTAGGTAGGTAGGTAAGTAGGTTATGTGATAGAGAGAGGGAGATATACGGTAGGTAGGTAGGTAGGTAGGTAGGTAGGTAGGTAGGTAGGTAGGTAGGTAGAGGAATAGAGAGAGGGAGAAATACGGTAGGTAGGTAGGTAGGTAGGTAGGTAGGTAGGTAGGTAGAGAGAGAGAGAGGGAGAAATACAGTAGGTAGATAGGTAGGTAGGTAAGAAGAGGGATAGAGAGAGGGAGACATACGGTAGGTAGGTAGAGGGATAGAGAGAGGGGGATGTAGGTAGGTAGGTAGGTAGGTAGGTAGGTAGGTAGGTAGGTAGAGAGATAGAGAGAAGGAGGAGAAATACGGTAGGTAGGTAGGTAGGTAGGTAGGTAGGTAGGTAGGTAGGTAGGTAGGTAGGTAGGTAGAGGGGTAGAGAGAGAGAGGGAGAAATACAGTAGGTAGGTAGGTGTCTTATTGCATCGACTGGAGGGGTTGGGGGTGAGGGGGCACCGTTTTACGGTGGTTTTCCTACCTCTCTGGTCAATCGCAATTTGTGTTGGCAGGAGGGCAGAGGTCGACCTCGAGACCCCTCACATGTCGGGTGCCTCAGGGGTCGGTCCTCTTGCCGCTCCTGTTTAACACATATATGAAGCCGCTGGGTGAGATCATCTGTGGTTTTGGCGTAGAGTACCATCTGTACGCTGACGACACTCAGCTGTACGTATCTACCCCAAACCACCCCAACGATGCCGTCGAAGTGATGTCCCGGTGTCTGGAAGCCATGCGGGTCTGGATGGGAAGGAACAGACTCAGACTCAACCCGTCCAAGACCGAGTGGCTGTGGTTTCCGGCGCCCCGGTACAACCAGTTCATTCCATCACTGGCCATAGGGGGTGAATACTTAGCCCCCGTGGATAGGGCACACAATTTGGGCGTCCTCCTTGATACCCGGCTGTCCATGGAAGATCAAGTGACAGCCATGGCCAGGGGGGCGTTCTACCAGGTTCGCCTGGTACATCAGTTGCGGCCCTTATTGGACCGGGACACCCTCCGCACAGTCACTCATGCACTCGTGACATCCCGTCTGGACTACTGCAATGCTCTCTACATGGGGCTCACCTTGAGGTGCACCCAAAGACTGCAGCTAGTCCAGAATGCAGCCGCGCGGGCAGTCCTGGGAACCTCCAGGTTTGCCCATGTAACACCGCTCCTGCACGAGCTGCACTGGCTGCCTGTGGCCTTTCAAGGTGCTGGTCACCATCTTTAAAGCGCTCCATGGCACGGGTCCTAGTTATCTGCGGGATCGCATCCTGCCCCATACAGCCCTCCGGCCGATTCGCTCCCACAGAGAGGGACTTCTCCGGGTGCCGTCCACTAGGCAATGCCAGCGGGCGACGCCCAGGGGAAGGGCCTTCTCTGTGGTGGGCCTACCCTCTGGAACGACCTACCCCCCGAAATGAGAACAACGACGGACCTCCGCTCCTTCCGCCAGAAGTTAAAGACTCACTTCTTCCATCAGGCCGGCCTGGCCTAACTTATCATACTTAGCCTGTAGAAATAAATTGTTTAATTGGAATTTTAAGGGGTACAGCTGTTTAGGGTTTTAATGTTGATATTTTAGCACAGGGGTAATTTAATTCAGTTTTAATATTTTGTATATTGTTGTATTTATTTGATTTTTAATTTCCTGTGCACCACCCCGAGTCCACATGGGTGAGAGGGGGCGGTCTATACATTTAATAAAATAAATAAATAAATAGGTAGGTAGGTAGAGGGATAGAGAGAGAGGGGGAGAAATACAGTAGGTAGGTAGGTAGGTAGGTAGGTAGGTAGGTAGGTAGGTAGGTAGGTAGGTAGGTATGTAGGTAGGTAGGTAGAGGGAGAGAGTAAGAAATACAGTAGGTAGGTAGGTTGGGGGTTATACAGTAGTTGTGTGTATACAGTTTGGTTGGCCATTTAACCAGACTGGGCCACAGCAACGCGTGGCCGGGTACCGCTAGTATATAAATAAAAATCTAAATGTTGGGGTGAACTGTCCTAATCACTGTTAGAATTGATCCCAAATTGAACCATCTTTTGTATACTTAACAATAGCATTAGGATGCAGTGTAATGTGTCTCCTCACCTATTTCTATCACAGTTATTTTCATAGCTGGTTGCTTTCATCTCATCCATCTGGCCCACTTACCTAGTGATTTTCTGACAGCAGGAATGAGATGGAGAAGAGGTATAGATAGTTACAGCTTTTGAGGTTTGACATTCTTTTATGTTTGACACATGTTGATTCAGAAAGAACAGATAGGAAAGAAGGAACAAAAGAAAACAGTGATGAAAAGGCCCAGCTTTGTGTTGCAACTCCTCAATCTCTTCCGTGTAACCATAGGAACGTGCATAAAGAAGTGCATTTTCATTGGCTGTGAGCATGATTGTCTAGTTTTGGGTCTGTAGATATGGGTCTAGGATGATTGGCATTGCTAAACTGATTTGGCTGGCATTAATGAGGCCAACATTGGGGAGAGAGGGGAAGAAGGATACTGAGACTTTGATTATTAAGAACTAAATGAGATGGGCTTCTCTGAATCCTTGATAGAACCATTTAAAAAACCAGAATATACATTGCTATGTTTTTGCATTTCTTTGTATTATAACCCTGGAAATTGAGCAATTTATACTTCACTCATTGGGTGAATGAAAGCAGAAAGAGAGTGACTAGAATGAAACATATCCAATTTATCTCATGCCCTTTTCTACATTGGCTTTCACTGACTACACTTTCTATTCCTGCTGTTTTTCAGACGAAAGACACACACAGGGTTTCCTTCTTAAGTACATTTAACTCTGTTTTTCTCCTCACTTTGCCAGTCTTATGGCAAGGAGGACATTCTTTAATCCTTTCATTTTGGATTCTTTTTTCTGTTATTATATACTCAATAATATATGCTGTTTCTTGTGCCAATCTATATAATTATCTACTTTTCAAGATTTTACCACTTTCTACCCAACCTTCCTCATCCAATGGCATTTTAAAAGGATCATGAAATACTGACATATATTTTTGGTTTATTTAATTATTGTTTACTCTGCCACCAATGGAGGTGTTGGCATTCAGGTTTATTAAATTCTGGTTTCCAATCCTGCTGAGCAAAATAAAAACATGTTAGTTTTCTGCTTTGTGTAAAATGACAGCCTTTGATTTACATCAAAGTAGGAGCTATGGGTGGTGAGCCCCACATGTGAGGGAAGGAACAGGAAATAAAATTTTAACAACCAGTAGTAGCAACGACAACGGGTACATGTTTAAAATGTAAGCTAAGCTAGCAGAGAAATCCTTTATGGCACACATATTCATATATGCACATGTACACCCATATTCCCAAAATTGAGCTCCTTAGAAAAGCTATTTACCTTGTGGAGTTTTTGGGAATCAGGCCAGATATAGAGGCCAGCCATTAAACAGGATCTGTCAATCTGAACAAAGAAAGGATGCGAGCATAATTATGAGACTTCAAATGAAGCAAAATACACATACTGCCAAATATTTATTTGCTGGGAGCTATTTGGGCAGAAAGAAACCCAGATAAAATAACTCTTATTCCAATGATTTCTTTATAGCTAGAACATCTAGCAAAACCAAAACAATACCTATATACAGTACATGGCAATCTCCAGACAAAACACAAAAATTGAATTAACTATACTGATACAAGGAGTTGGAAGGACTCAATTTTAATAACAAAGACATGCCCAAGGTCACAAACCACTCAGATACAATTTCCAAACCAACGTAGAGCTGGAAAAGTAAACCAATTGGTTTCACACTTGAATGTTGGGCATCTATTCCCCATTTTCAAGGAGAACATCAAGAATCACTTTGAAGTCTTGAACCTTAAGGGAGGCAACTAAGGAGCTGCAGAGTGAATCAAAGTCATGAAAGATAGACTGTCAAAGTCTAAAAATCAGAAGAAAACAAACTTGATGTCAGTATATATTGGGATATGCCAGAAAGAGAAATGAAATTAAAACTAAGAAAGAGTTCTTAGGAAAGAATTTAATAAAGAATTTCAGAGAGCTGTCAGAAGAGATAAAAACAGTATTAACAATGATATCTGTAGAGACAGGGAAACAATCATGGAAAAACAAGGAACATCTCCCAAAAGATCACTGGACTCAGAAGAACATTCCAGTCTCCAACTGGAGTTTGTGGATACCAATAGACAGTAACTGATTAAAACAAGATCAAAATATGGAAATGGATTACTGAAATACTGTACAGTAAATATGTCAGTATTCTACATACCTTAGTGTTTCCTATTTCCAAAAATCCTTACTCCTAAAAGATGACATTATATCAGCATTCTTGTCATTACCATGTTGAAAAGCTGCATTAATATATATATAACATAAAAATAGCCACCAAGAGCAGAAAAATCTGTCAAGGTCCTAAATAAACCATGCTAGCAAATCCAGCGAACGATACAGCAGCCAACAAATGGAAAGAGTTAGTCTACCTATCCGTACCAAAAAAAGAAAACTTAATGGAGGTTGCAAGTACAGTACAACCTCATATCTTTTTGTAAGGGCCTAAGTCAGCTTGAGGCACCAGTAAGGGATCAGCACAATGAAGGTGATTGATTGAGTAGTAACAGATTCCATCTTACACCACCACACCCCACTCCGCCCCCACCCTCTCCCACGTGTCGGGTTTTATTTTTTGTTTTTAATATTTTATGTTTTAGCTTCTATGTAACTCTAAGCTGCCCAGAGTTGCCCTTTGGTAAAATGGACAGCCAATAAAATGAACAAACGAACGAATGAATAAAATTTCATATACTAGCACAGTAATTCTTAGAAATCATCTGATGCAGGTTAGAACCAGATGTTCTAGCTGCCTTTTGAAAAGATTAACATGAGACATAATTTTCCTACATGCTGGATCATTGAGTTAGCCAAAAAGTATCAGACAGAAGTCAACCAGCCTCTACTGCCTTCCCTTCTTTCTTTTGGAATAGTAGATATATTTGTAGGTTGTGAGTGTGTCACTTTTCTTGATCAAAATCAGTAGTTAATTGGCATGGGGAGGCCTATGCTTATTTGAACAAAAAAGTACAGTCCAGAATCAGATGTGCAGAAAAATCCTAGCTTCATTGAATTCATTATCTCTCCTGCTGATACTATTTTACAATAATACCGTGCAGCATTATTTTTTCCTGCTCGTGGTCCTATCCATTTCTTGAGGCTCCTTGCAGTGCTTTGAAAGGTATGTAGCATACTAAAAAGGTTCTCTTTTTTTGCCAAGAATTGTGCTTTGCATTTTGAAAGAAAAGACTTAATTAAAATGTGAATTCCTAAGCCACCTGCTGAGGCTTGCCATCATCTTTAATGCATTGTTACTTAAGAATGATGTGCTTTGGCTTAAAGTACAGAAAAGAAAAACAGCATCCATATTTTTTTCTGCTGTGATGAATACTTTTGTCTCATCATTCTGCCCACCCTGTCACTTTCTTCCACAAACATCATGGAATTTCTCCTTTTTGATGTTTAATAACCTTCCGTTAATTAGATTATTCTACATCTAGTGCTTTAGCATTTCTGATCTGGATATTAAAAATTAAAAATAAATGAAATTGAATTTAATAGGATACTTTTACAGTAATACCTAATATAAGCTTTTAAAAAAAATAAAAGTTACATTTGTTTGGCCAATGAGATCGTTCAAGAAAAAGGACTTTCTTCAGAGAATAAAAGATTTAAGTTCACCCTGAAATCGGTTGACAGGGAACCAACCCCTGTAGAATATTGCTGATTCAACTCTGACCAATAGATTTTGTAAGCTTCGTTTATATACGTGTGCCTCATTCAAAGCCATGCCCATCTTTTGCCTGTTTGAGTAGCCCTGCAATTGGGTATGTATAGGCATGTAAACAACAGGATGTGAATGTTTTTATTTATTTTATATTTTATTTTATCGAATTTATACCCCGCCCTTCTCCTTGTTAGGACCCAGGGCGGCCATCCCTATCCCAAATATGCCATCCCTATCCCAAATATGTTCCATATATGCCTTCCCTATCCCCTTCCATGAGCTTTCTCTATCAGAGTTGGGCAACCTGAGTTCCAGAACCAAATCGATCTTGCCCCCTCCTTCCCTCAGATTACACTCCTACCCCAGGATTGCAGTACATTTTCTGACATGTATGCTTGTTGGCCATTTTGAGGAAGAAAACAGAAGCTGAAGAGTTTTTAAAACATTTTTTGTCAAGCGCTGAGGAAATCAGGAGAGTCAGGCAGGTCAATTGAGTATAAAGATTTATTGTAAACTAAAGCTCTTTATAAGAATCTGAGTTACTAACAATCAAGGGAAATTAGCAGGAATTGAGAAAGGCATTCAAGGTGGGCTGGACTTAGATCTCGCACGCAGGGACTCATGACTGATGATGCATTTGATGCCCTCCCTCAGGCAAACTTGTGCCTTTCACTCAGAAACATTTGGGCAAAGGAAGCGAAGCCTCTGCGGATCCCCTCTTGACTGCAATGGACCAGCTGCCCTGCAGATTTGGTCTTGCTCAGCAGGAAGGAAGGAAGTCAGTCAGTCTCCTGGTTCTTGGAAGGGGAAGCAGACCTTTCTGTTCTGCTGTCTCAGCCCCTTGCCTGGAAGCCAAACTGCTCCTTTCTGTGGAAACTTTTCAGGCTGGCTGCTCTTCAGGTGGGAGCACTGCAGGTGTAGGCCCTGAGCTGCTTTTCCCCAGCCATGAGAATAGAACTTTCTGCGGGCCCAAAATAGGCCATTTGGATTGACAGGTCTACAAGTCTAGTTTGTCTCCGGTTGCGGGCTCAGATCCCAAGGGCATTTACCTGGTCAGCAGGGCGACCTGTGTGGACGTGTGATCTTGAGATCACCTGCTGTTTCATTGTGGGTTTAATGAGTCCAGGCATTAAGCAGACGCTGTTCTTGGATTGTGACGGCAATGCCTACTGTGGGTCACTTGGACTAGGGAGATCAGAAATCTTGGAGGAGGGAAAACCGAGCCTAAACATGCTTTACCCTCTAAACCAAAAAAATGGGAGGAATTCTATGCCCCCTGTGGTTATTAAAGTAGCTTCCAGTCATTCAAAGTTTGACCCCTTGTGCTACACATGATCTTTATCAGACTGATCATGTACAAGAATGTGCCAATAGAACATACGCATCCTTCAACGTTTAGCACTCAGCAGAGTTGAAGCTGAAGGTCAAAATGTACCCTATACATTAGTATTGAAGCTCTCTTTGGTTTTTATTGCTGAATAAGGCCCTTCTCTTCTATGTATTTCTTGTAGAAATTGGTCTCCATGACAGAGCAATTTCCATCCAGGGCGAGGGATTTGGGGTTTGTGTCAGACTAGATTCTGACACTGCTCCCACCCCTCCTAAAGTATATTTGGCTCCATTCCTCTTGACTTTCAGGAAAGTGTTAAAAACCTGACTTCTTCAGCAAGCCCTGGAGTGGGGTAATTTGTGAATTCATTTGAATAATTTTTTATGTGTTACTCCCCATGTATTTTATAGCATTAAACTTGAATGAGAGTGAGTGTATGAGGCAGAGACTGGAGCTATAGGAGTTGCATTGGAGAACAGACTAATAACTTAAACATTTCATAAAACATTTACCACTCAATGAAGTATTAACATGACTGATTTTTATGGATATTTTAAGGCAATGAAACTGTTGGAGAGAAAGGAACATTAAAATTTGAATACAATAGTCAATTTAATGTAAACTCTAATACAAATGTATGTGGCCATCGGTTTTAGCTCTGAGGATACTTACTCTAGATTAATTAAATGTATAATCGTAATATCGTATACTTAACCATTGTCAATAAGAAAAACAGCACCAAAGGAGCTAATTCTGGCTCCACAAAAATGAAGCCTTAAGACTAAATGCATATCAGAGCAGAGTAGTCAGCAGCAGGCAGCAAATGCCATCTCTGCAAAGGAGCTGAAGAAACTATTGGACCACCCAGTTAGCTGCCACAAGAAGATCACACAGACTATCTACAAACAAAAATATGACAAAGTAGCAACAATGGAACATTAAAATATATGCAAGAAATTCTGCTTACTTACAAATAAGATCTATTCCTTAAACCAAAAAATAAAAAAGGTAATAGGAAAATGAAGACATTAAAGCGCTCTGGGACTTTAGAATTCAAACAGACAAGCGCCTGCAAAACAACACCCCATTGTTAAGGAAGACGACAATGTCTGGAAAGCGGATGTTGCAATCCTTGGAGACACAATTGAAGAGAACGAACTGAGAAAATCACAAAAAATAAGAACCTACAAGAAGAGTGGCTGTGGCAAAAAAAAATGCAAAGATAGTACCAATAAAAATAGTACAATTCTAAAGCATCTGAAGCATCAGTCGAACACCATTGGCATTGGCAAAATCACCACCAGTCAATTGCAAAAGGCAGCTTTACTTGGAACTGCTTACATCCTGCAAAAATCCCTTTATTATTAAGCAGCAACATCTGCCTATCCCAGGTCCTTGGGAAGTACTTGATAGGTGGACAAAAATGCCAAATCCAGTCAAAACGTTTGTCTGAAAGTGCAGCCAACAACAATGATAATATAACACTATAGCAAGGGTATCAAACTGGTGGCCCACAGGTCAGATGAGTCACATGCAGGCCACACCCACCCAGCTCTGTAAAAGGGGGGAAACGTCATGAAAGGTCATGTGACTACAACATGATGCCATGGGTTTGACCCATGCCCTATGGCTGTGATGGTGAACCTATGGCATATGGAGCCATATCTGCCAGCACGCAAGCCGTCAGCTCCAGCATACATGCAGGCATCAGCCAGCTCATTTTCGGCCTTCCAGAGGGCTTGCGGAAGCCATTTTTGCCCTCCCCACTGTCCAGGAAAGCCTCCAGAGCCTGAGGAGGGCGAAAAACTCCCCAGCCACATGCAGGGGGTTGAGTGTGCATACGCGGGGGTCGCACATGCATGCACAGGTGGGCAGGGCGCTTTGCATTGTGGGTGTGGGGTGCGTGCGCATGCACACAATTTTGGCACATATTTACAAAAACTTTTGCCATCACTGCCCTATAGCATTCAGGGTGGGAAAGTATGGCAGGTTTTTTTCATGGGCCATCTCGGGAAGAAATAACTAGGAATAGTTTCTGAACTGACCCCCTTTGCTCAAGACTATGTTAGTTGCTACTCCAACTGGGAGCGTTGGTAAAAAGAAACTGTCAGGAGGTGTCATCACATTTCCAGTAGAACATCAAGACTGCTGCCCTCATTACCTCTTTCTGGAAGTTGTGATGAGCCATCCACAGTTACCCATTTGCAGCCATCCAGAGCATCAGCAGTTCATGCCTGCAGAATGCCTTTGGTAGTATTTTCCTGTGTTCTTCTTAGTCATATGGCTAGATGACATAATCCATAGAGGTTTGCTCTGTCTGTGACCTGCCTCACTAGTTACATTGACCTGGCTGATGGGTTCTGTATCAATTGCTCCACAGTGACTCATGTCCACTTTAACAAGAAGGCTCGAAGCATAGCTGTATGAGCCACTGCTTCAGAAGTGAATTTTCTTATCAGTGCCTTCCCTTCCAACACTCAAACCTTGTTAAACATCCTTCAGAAATTTATGGAAAATTCAGGAGACTGTAAATATCCACAAGCAGCATTAAATAGGTTTTCCCTTAAGAGTCCACCCATTGTTTAGTCTTGTCTTTATAGGTCATTTGGAAGCTTCACATGATTTCCTTTCCTTGCAGTTCAGGTTTTTCAATCACCTTGATTAATTTTACCATTGACAGATATAATGTAAATGCTTTGATCTGCCTCATTTCAATGAAATAGCTGTGGGGGATTAAACCTTTACATAACTCATATGATGGCAATTATTGAATTTTCTTGGCAGACAGAAAGACAGACAGATAATAAAACCATAGCTATAGTCAATAATGTATCTTCTCAGATGGCAATTTCTACAACAGGTTTGTAGTTCTCCATATCTTTAAGGCTGCCGTATAATTCAGTAAGTAAACAAATGGTTGATCACATTTTTTACACCCCCATGCATCTTCCAGATATTTTGTAATGCAGATCTAAATCAGTTAAAAGACAGATCAAAGACATCCCGCTAAAGAGATGGAATGCACGATGAAATTACTGAAAAAAATGTGTCTGTGTATTTCTCAATATGAGGTTGATTTCCAAACCACAAATATTTAATTTGTTTAGTCTGGATAGCTATTATCCCCATCCAATCTTTTCAAAATATTGGGCATACTTTCATCTATAATCAACAGCCTATTCAGAACAGAATTGCTGCCCAATTTTGTATTCTGAACTTCAGCACATCTTAAGAACCCATATTGATAGTATTAACCTCAATTAATTGGGGGCTTTTGTTGTTTTTACTTCATTGGGAGCAACTGCTGTATTAGATTAACTTGAACATCTCACTAAATAATGTGTAACCCATACCACCTGTGATCTGTTTCATCTTTGTTTTCAAAATAACTTCCTGATAACTTAGAGCAGCTTCAATACCATGGTGGGTGCCATGAGTGATAGGGCAAGTAATTTAAGAGAAGTGTTGTAGATGTTTTGGTCATGTCAGTACAATGCTACATTGAATGTATATCATAGTACTATATGGGGTAAAATGATTTTAAATCATTTGAATTGCCAACATTATGGGATTATTTTACAGATGCAAGTATTTGTAATTGGAATACTGAGGATTCTGTGAGAAGCACATACATCAGCCGTGGCAATTTAAATGATAGTACTTCGCTGGCATTTCTTGCATAAGATGTTCTACCTGTGTTTCAAATGATCAACAGTCCATGTTTCAGAGATTTTAAAAATGGGAAGGACTCATGAGATTGGTAAAACAGGATATTGGGGGGTGGGGGGAAGCTATGTTAACCTATGTGGTCAGTGAGTTCAATTTGTAGTGAGCACAAATGCACAAATGTTCTGGCTAGATGCTAGTCTTGTGGTGGACAACTATAGGATGGAACATAGGGTGGACCTATAATTAAATTGAGTGGATATTCTAGAATAGATGGTTGGAAGTAAAATTATTCTAATCTATGTCTGATCATTCCATTCTTGAATAGAAACATTGATTCAAAAGATTTGTTCCCTGACATTTAAAAATGCTTTACTTGGAGTGTGTAATTGTCCATTTCCTCCTTTTCTTCACATCAGGCCTATTGGAAAAAGATGAATCAGCTTCTACAAACCTTGAATCAGAAGCTTGCAAGTCTTAACCATGGCCAAGAAGGGATAGTCAAGATCAGTGCAGCTGTTTCAGATAAAGTGGTAGCTTTTAAAAGTAAACCTCCATCCATCCAAAGAGAAATGTTGAATGTCTGCAGTGATCCATATACTTTGGCCCAACAGCTAACTCATGTAGAACTGGTAAGTGGATAATAAATACTTGGTTTCATCTCCTGGTTATTTATAGAGGAAAAGTTCTGGGAAAAATCTGAAAAATTCTTGTTGAGACTTATAAAATGTATAATCCAGTGCGAACATTTGAGTCAATTGCATTGTCATTCCTGTTTGACTGCAGTCCAGGGGGCTCCTTTATTGACAGTGGGATCCACATCTTTTATAAGTATTCAAATATTGCAATATCAGAGAAAGTCTATCTGCATTGCCAATATTCTCTGTATTCTGTCAGCAAAAAAGTAGGAAGACAGAAGCCAGGAAGTAGCAATTGTGGTCCCTCTTCCTGTCTTTTTACTTAAGAAACAATCCAATTCATTTCCAATAAGGGGTTCAAGATGGTTTAGACTAGTCCAGGGGTCTGCAAAGTCGGCTCTTTTAAGACTGGTGGACTTCAACTGGGGAATTCTGGGAGTTGAAGTCCACCAGTCTTAAAAGAGCTGACTTTGCAGACCCCTGGACTAGGTCATCTGATGGCTGATGGTCAGGTTGTGCTGGGTACCAACTGATGCAGTTCAGAGTGTGAAAAATTAAATCATGTGTCACAGTTGGTTTTTAATTGTTTCTATTATGTATTAAATGTTTGCAGAAAAAATACATAAAGATGGGTTCTTGTAGAAGATGTCCTCATAATCAACCCTTAGTTGCTGCTTAAAAATAACAAGTTTGAATGGGGAAAAGTGGGATTTTAATGGGAAAAGGCTGTGAGGAGGCACTTTTAATTTATATTTGCTTTTTTTTAAAAAAATAGATTACATTTCTGAGCTTGCATCTCCTCTTTAATCTTGTTTATTTGGACCAGAAGCATTTCCTTTTTAAAATTAATTTGTTCCTGTTTGCTGTTAGAAACACCAGTATAATATTACCAATTCATGTTTCTGTACACTTGTCCTTTCTAACTTTCTTTTTGAGAGAACTAGACAAAAGATTACATTGTGGTGATGTTATATAAATTTTGAAGGACAGACATGACCCTGAACATTGGCAACAGACCAGTAGCTTGTTGTTAAATTAATTAATGCATGTTATTTCCCCCCTAAAATATTTCAGTTTGTTTTTCAGTTGAATTGAATTCAGCTTATGTGTTATATTAAAAGTGGAAAAAATTCTGAAGGGATTTAACTTGGTCTGATTTTTTTACATCTTAAAAAAACTAGCATTTTAATATGGGTGTGTAGACTTTCTATATCCACTGTACATATGAAATACCTTAAGCTCAAAAATATAAAGACTATCTTAAACTTAAAAGAAGCCAATCTACTTAAGCCCTTAACCTTCCCTGCTTTTATGTTTATTTGTTTTTGTGCCTTTGAGTCAGTTTTTGACTCCTGGTGGTTGCCTGGGCTAGTCTCTGCAGATTTTTTCACAAGTGGTTTGCCATTGCCTGCTTCCTAAGGCTGATTGGAATGATTGGCCGAAGATTACCCAAATGGCTTTGTGCCTCAGACAGGACTCGAACTTTGGTATCCCAGTTTCTAGACTTAATCACTACACTAATATATAACATGTTTCTGTGGTTCTTTATGTCATAATTCATCAACATCCTAGTGTATGTCAATCCTGGTTCTGGGAAATTTCCTACGCTGCATTCACATACGTAACATTTCTATAGTGATACAGAAAGTATTATAAAGAAGTGCGTACCGTATTTTTCAGAGTATAAGACGCACCTTTTTTCCTCTAAAAAGAGGCTGAAAATCTGGGTGCGTCTTATACATCGAATACAGCATTTTTTTGCCTCCCAGAACCCTGCTCCCTTCACCAAACTGGCTGTGCCTAGCCTTATGGCGGCTTCCAGAGAGCTCCTGGGGGCTCGGGAGAGCAGAAATTAGCCTCAAACGGGCAGCTTTTTGGCCCCCCAGCCCCCAGCAGTACTCTATAAGCCTCCATAAGGCTATGCATGCAATTTATGTGACACAAAAATGGCCCGCTTTCACGATAAATGAGCCGGGGGGGGGGGGGTTTGCTCATTTTTGACCCCCACCCCCCAGGAGCACTCAGGAAGCCCCCACAAGGCTAGTCATGCTTTTTATTTGGGAAAAAAAATGGCCCCATTTTCACGGAGAAACGGGCCGTTTGGGGGAGGTTTGAGCATGCAAAAACACTCTCTAAACTCTTTAACTGTTTCTGTGCCAGCAGAAACAAAGTCTTAAGGTTTGTCAGCGATTTCCTCCTTTAGGACATGGATAAATACACCTGGAAACATCAACCTACCTACCTTCTCTCTCTCTATTTCTCTCTCTCTATCCTTCTACCTACCTACCTACCCACACACACACACACTTTCTCTCCATACCTACCTACTGTTTTTCTCTATCTCTCTCTATTTCTTTATCTACCTACCTACCTACTCTCTCCCTCCCTCCCTCCCTCCCTACTGTATTTCTCTCTATTTCTCTCTCTCTCTATCCCTTTATCTACCTACCTACCTACTCTCTATACATACCTACTGTATTTCTCTTTCTTTCTCTCCCTCTCTATCCCTCTATCTACCTACCTACTTTTTTTTGTAGTTTGCCTCTTCAAAACCTTGCTGCGTCTTATACTCCGGTGCATCTTATACTCCGAAAAATACGGTATATAGAAAAACATGGTATACCACCAGATGGGCCTGAGACACTTGAACTAAGGACCTGGGCTGCCACACAGTTGGCCCCTACTTTAAACCGAGCTTCTCCATAAGTGTTCCTTATATTGATTAAACCAGAAGAGGCCAATCAGCCAATGGTGATAAATCACTTTTAAAATCTACTCCCAGTTCTAGATGGTGGTACTTTAGGGGCTGTAAATAATCAGTGCACTTGATTCTCAGGGGTGCTCTTTTATTCTCTCATTTTATCTACTGCAAAAGGAAAGACTGACTCATATTGGTCCTGAAGAATTTGTTCAAGCATTTGGCCATAAAGATCCCTTGGACAGCTCAAAGGTATTTGTGCCCATATTTTTCCTTTTTGTCTAATCCATATTATTCATTTTAAATGAATTCTTATGGTATCTACAATTGCATGAATGTATGATTTCCCTATGGTGGGAAATAAGTCAGGGCATGACTGCAGACAAAATGAAATGAATCTTCTCACAAAATATTTCACTGTTCCCACATATGTAAACTCATACATGAGTAAATCTGGATGCCCGGACAAGATACAAGCAATTCCATAAAACATCAACTTTTCAATCCTGCTATCAGCAAAAAGTCTGCAAAGGGTTGCCAGAACAGTGCAACATAATGTTTTATTTTAACCTTGATCAAATAAAGCCACCTTCTATTCCTTCCTCTTATATCTAACAATCGTACCATTGTTGTAGGATTTGATTTCTCTTCAGTTCTTCTTCATATCATTAGAGAGGTTTCTTCAAGCCTTTAATAAACCATTCTTGTAGATTTTATACTTTGTCTATCTTATCAGATAAAATTTGTTCCATATCTGTCATTACTTCATTACATAATCATAGAAGCAGATATCATTACTGGCAATGCTGATATTGTTCATCCTAACCTCTGATTCCATTCTTAAAAGATCTCCTTTAATATTTCTGACATAAAGGTTTGTATCATTCTTTAAATCCCAGTATTAGCAAACATCAGGCTGTCATTTTTCCTTCTAATTACAATCTTTAGCCCCATCTAGTGTTCAGTTTCTAAAATCATCACTTCTCTTTTGTTACAATGTGCAATTGCCAAATAACCGAAATAACTGTGTTTCCCACAATAAGCTATTTATTTTTTATAATTAATTCCAAAATCTTATACCAAAAGTCAATGTTCAAAATTTATCTTGACCCATTATTTTGTTATAACTTCTTAGATAAAAATGTTATTTAGCTTTTTGCTGTTTATTTCATATTATTCAAGTTCTTCCGTTTGTAATTATTTCTTCTTTAGTTCAGAGTAGAAGATAAACTCACCCAATGGACACTTTTCTACCCTGTTTAGTTTATTTGATTTATTTGATTTATATACCGCACCCTTTCCCAAAAGGGACTCGGGGCGGTGCACAGGCAATTTAAAAAACATATATAAACAACAATATACAAAATATAAAACCGAATTAAATTAATATCCCTGTGCTAAAAATTTAAATACATTAAAACAATATCCCTAAAACCAATTTAAAACAATTTAACTGCAGACTGTGGGCTAGGTGATGTAAGTTAGGCCAGGCCAGCCTGTTGGAAAAAATAAGTTTTAAGGTTCTGGCGGAAGGAGCAGAGATCCGTGATCGTTCTCAGTTCGGGGGGTAAGTCGTTCCAGAGATTTGGGCCCTCCACAGAGAAGGCCCTTCCCCTGGGCGTCGTCCGCTGGCATTGCCTAGTGGACAGCACCCGGAGAAGTCCCTCTCTGTGGGAGCGAATTGGCCGAAGGGATGTATGGGGCAGGATGCGATCCCGAAGATAACTAGGTCCCGTGCCATGGAGCGCTTTGAAGATGATAGTCAACACCTTGAAGCGCACCCGAAAGACCACAGGCAGCCAGTGCAGCTCGTGCAGGAGCGGTGTTACATGGGAGCATCTAGGAGCTCCCATAATTGCCTGCGCGGCTGCGTTCTAGACTAACTGCAGTCTTCGGGTGCACCTCAAGGGAAGCCCCATGTAGAGAGCATTGCAGTAGTCTATACGGGATGTCACGAGCACATGGGTGACTGTGCGAAGGGTGTCCCGGTCCAATAAGGGCCGCAACTGATGAATCAGGCGAACCCGGTAGAACGCCCCGTTTGTTGTTCCAAAGGTCTCTAACAGCTTAGAAGTAGCTAATAAGCAATTTCCTAAAGCAATTAGAAAATGAGGTTTATGAAGTTAATGTCCTTTAAAAGTCTCTGCTGAAGTTGCAGGCAAAATTGTCTCCCGGTGCTCAAACCTGTTGCCCTGAGTTTCCTCCTGAGAAGCGGCCATCTGAAGCATATGTGGTGCTTAAGATTCCTTCCATTATCTTAAGAGGTTCCAGGGAGCCCATCTACTCACCAGTTCCTTAGCGTTTGCCACTGTAATCCGGGATGTCTACATCTTCTGTGTTTTGATTAATTGACAGATTATCTGCACTCAAGGACTTACTTGCACGGGAGGTACAGAGAACTCAAAAACAGAGCCAACAACCATGGCAAAGACCAAGGAACAGTGAGCAGCTCAATTTAGAATTTAGAACCACTTAGTAAATTGAATTAATTATAAAGAACAATCGGCTTCTTGTTGATAGAAGCTTTCCCTTATTTAATTTCTTCTGAAGAAAACTGTGCCAATAAAGGAATGGTTGAAAATGAGCAGAAGCCATCCAGTCTCTGCAGCCTATTTTCTAGGGAAGTTTACAGCAGGAGCCAAGTATACAATAGTTCAATGCAAAGCTAAAACGGAATTGGGATACTTTTTTTTTTTTTTTGCATTATTTATTTTGCGGTCACCATGAGAAAACTACCAATTTATGTATGTATTTATTTGCTGGCTTCAAATAAACTTGAGGTGTTTCTCTGTAGATGGTTATGGATGGCAAGTTGCAGTCCTATAACTCTCTTCTTCTCATAGGCCTGCAGACCTGCCCTCCCCCACAACCTGGCATTTATAAAGTTTCAGTACTGATATTTGTTATTAGCTAGAAATTCTGGAGCCCAGAATTCAGCTCTTTGATTAAGGCATAGATTTTCATTTAAAAAAAAACATTTTCAGTTAGAAAAACATTATCTAACCAAAAAAAAGTGTTTTAAAAAATGTTTTTTTAAAATTTAAAATGTTTTCTCACTTTTAAAAAAAGTTTCTAAAAAACCCTAGAACTAAAGGAGAAATTTCCTAACAGTGAGAACAATTAACCAGTGGAACAATTTGCCTTCAGAAGTTGTGGGAGCTCCATCCCTGGAGGCCTTTAAGAGGAGACTGGACAGATGTTTGTCTGAAATGGTATAGGGTCTCCTGCTTGAGCAGGGGGTTGGACTCGAAGAGGTCACTTCCAACTCTGTTATTCTGTTAAAATGTAGTAATATCATGCTATAAACTGAACATACCTACAGCTTTTCTTGGCTTCCTTTCTATGTTCTTCAGGAGTACCCATCCACCTTTCCCTGACTTTCTGAAAGGCCACGATCTGTCAGGCAGGCAGAGATGTCAAGAGATGTTATACTGCCAGAAGGAAGTAATGTGTCAGCTGAACCCTCCACCTCCTTCACAGCAGCCACATTGACAAGATAAAGGCAGGAGCTCTTGGCAGGCAGAAGAGACCATAAAAAATGACAGCTAGGGCAGATTGTGCCAGTCTAGCCCCTTTTCAAAACCCAGGAGACAAAAAGCTGGAGATCAGTTAGGAATGTTTGTTATTCAGGTCAAAACAGCAAGAGAATTGAGGAAACAAAGAGATGGTTGGGAAGCATAAAAGCCCTCTTCTGGTCTAAAATCTGTTGTTTTGGTAACAAGCTCATTTCTTCAGGCATTGACTTTGCCTTTCCTGCAAATATCATAAGCCTTTTCTGGTCTGGAATAAATAATAAATAAATCTATATAAATAAAAATGTTACAAGAGTTTGTTCAAAACCGCTAATCTCCGAAAGTACTGCACCGATCGCTTCCAAATTTTCACACAACATTCCTTTCAAATACGGCACCAATGATATATATATATAGATTGTGTAGATGTCACACCTGTTCCAGGTACACACAACGGAAATGTAAAAAATTGTAAAAAGGTAGGTAGATGGATACAGACAGAGCAGTGGGCCACAGGTATTATGTCATACCTAGATTCAAGGAGAAATACAGTAGGTAGGTAGGGAGCTATAGGGATAGAAAGAGGGAAGGAGAAATACAGTAGGTAGGTAGGTAGGTAGAGAGAGGCAGAAATACAGTAGGTAGGTAGGTTGGGGGTTATACGGTGGTTGTGTGTACGTGTTTGTGTGTGCAGGTGTAGATCTACACACAGATTGGTTGGCCATTTAACCAGACTGGACCATAGCAATGCGTGGCCAGGAATGGCTAATGAGGAATAAAAAGGATGGCCAACTACATTATAAGACAGTGTGCCTAAAGGCTTCAGTGACAGGTCAGTTGTAGTCAGGTTAGGAATCTGTCTTCTTTAATAATCCATTTGAAATAGCTCCGCTGTGAGAACAATCTCAGAGAAAATCACTCTGATTGCTATATCCTTCATGCTGTATTAGCTTTTGGTTTTACACCCTTTTATCCTTTCCAATAATAGGCTGCCAACTTCCACATCATCCAGGAAAAACCTCAGGTTCCCAATGCAGCAGGAATACTACACTGCTTCAGCTACATAGGCGTATTTTGTTTATTTTGCATATGCAGTTGCACTGATGTAATATTTAATCAAAAACTCTGAGGAGTGGGAGGGTCATTAATACTGATATGATTAACCAAGTGTTTCTCCACCTTGGCAACTTGACGTTGGGTGGACTGGAGAATTCTGGGAGTTGAAGTCCAGCCTTCAAATTGTATTAGCCAATTTGAGACCTCTCGATGGTTGCTCTGTAAATTATGGTATCTTGGAATCCATTGAAAGAGGGAGGGAGAGTGCAGGCTGTTCCAAGAAAGATGGTTAATTAAAAATTAAAAATTATTTATAAACCAAAATCCATGTCATTTTTTTGTAAAATGCTAATTAAAAAAGATAATAACTTGTTTTATATTTAGGCTGGTGGACATTTGTATCAGTTGCATGAGCCTAACTATAACGTCCTTTTAAATGCCTCTCTTTCATCTCTAATTATAGCCAAAACATATCAGAAGTGTAGGGTTGTGGCAGTGGGACTGATCATGTAGCAAACAACAGGTGTGTGTATGGGGGTGGGGGGTATTGCCTTTCCTGCACCACACTTTGGCTATAATTTCCTTATCTTTCTGTTGTTTATTGACTAAACCTGCTAAGCATCTGGTAGTTATGGCGATTATCATTACAAAATGATAATAGCATATAGTTGGTATGTGTGAAGGATCAATTAACTTTTTCAGGACTGTTGTGCAATTTCACACAACTTTGGTTCTTTCGTCGGAGGACGAGGAGTTTCTTGCTTTGAATCTTGTGAGCAGCATGTTACTAAACCTGATCTGTTGGTGCAATGAACAAGTCACACTGTGTGCTGGTACAGTTTTCCTTGCTTGTCCTGCCCCATGTCCTTTTATTTATTTAGCATTTGCAAAATCTGGCCACTATATAACAGTATCAAAGACAATGTGTTTAATAATAATAATAATAATAATAATAATAATAATAATAATAATAATAATAATAATAATAATAATAATAATAATAATAATAATAATAATAATAATAATATCTTTATTTATATACCGCCTCCTCTCCCCAAAGGGACTCGGAGCGGTGCACAGGGAAAATTAAAAATACTAATATAAAATACATAAATAGATAAATAAAATACGAATTAAACCAAATTATCCCTGCGCTAAAATCACCCTATCTTAAAATACACTAAAATCCCCTAAAACCCTATTAAAAGACGGGAGACTAACCTAGGCCGGCCAAGCGAAAAAAGTGTGTTTTTAATTTTTGACGGAAGGAGCGGAGGTCCGTGGTTGTTCTGATCTCGGGGGGAAGGTCGTTCCAGAGGGCTGGGCCCGCCACAGAGAAGGTCCTTCCCCTGGGCATCGCCCGCTGGCATTGTCTAGTGGACGGCACCCGGAGAAGTCCCTCTCTGTGGGAGCGAATCAGCCGCAGGGATGTATGAGGCAGGATCCGATCCCGCAGATAACTAGGTCCCGTGCCATGGAGCGCTTTAAAGATGGTAACTAACACCTTGAAGCGCACCCGAAAGACGACAGGCAGCCAGTGCAGCTCGTTGGAGGCCTGTGTAATCTATAGAAAACACAGTGGACTTGACTAGTAAAACTTACGAGATCGCCTTCCGCCACCGAGAGCCTCCCACCGGCCAGTACGCTCCCATAGAGAGGGTCTCCTCATGGTGCTGTCAGCTAAACAATGTCGACTGGGGAGAGCCTTCTCCGTGGGAGCACCTGCCCTCTGGAACGAATTGCCCCCAGAATTAAGAACTATCCTTGACTTCCGCACCTTCCGCTGTGCTCTCAAAACCTTTTTTTTTCCAACAAGCCAGGCTGGCATAAAAATGAATTTTTAAATATGAATTTTTATTAATTTTAATCGGGGTTTGTTTGGTTTTTTAATTTTAAGAGAGGCCAAATTGTTTAATATGCTTTTCAAATTGTTTTTTAACTTTTATATATCTGTTTTACTTTGGCTGTACACCACCCTGAGTCCTTCGGGAGTAGGGCGGTATAAAAGACTAATTTATTTTATTTTATTTATTTTATTCGTATTTATACCCCGCCCTTCTCCAAAAAGGACCCAGGGCGGCGCACAGGAAATTAAAACATACAAATATAGACAAAATATAAAATTTAAAAAACTATTAAATTTCCCCTGTGCTAAAATCAATTTAAAATCCCCAAATTTAAAACTGTCTTAGGTATATGTACTTGCTTTTACCTTGTAGTGTTATGAAAAATGCTTTTTTTTTGTTATTTTTTTATTGTGTATTTTGAGGTCTCGGAAGGGCCGACGACTCTGACGTGAATGCTCTCAAAATTTCTTTGTATCCCTTACCCTACCCTATAGAAAAAATGTAAAACCAATAAAACTTTTTCAATATAAAAAACAAACTGTCTAATAATAGTCCCAACGGAGGTTACGCTAGGCCGGCTTGATGGAAAAGGTAGGTCTTTAGACATTGGCGGAAGAGGCGGAGGTCAGAGATAGTTCGTAATTCCGGGGGCAGGTCGTTCCAAAGGCTAGGGCCTGCCACAGAGAAGGCCCTTCCCCTGGGTGTCGCCAACCGGCATTGCCCGGCCAACGACACCCTGAGAAGGCCCTCTCTGTGGAAGCGGATCGGACGAAGGGATGTATGGGGCAGGAGACGGTCTCGCATATAACTAGGCCCCGAGCCATGGAGCGCTTTAAAGATGGTCGTCAACACCTTGAAGCGCACCCGAAAGACCACAGGTAGCCAGTGCAGCTCGCGCAGGATTGGTGTTATATGGGAGCATCTAGGGGCTCCCGTAATCACCCGCGCGGCTGCATTCTGGACTTGCTGTAGCTTTCGAGTGCACCTCAAGGGAAGCCCCATGTAGAGAGCTAATAAACCTAAAAACCTAAATGAAATAAAAATAGATGAAAAGTAGATGTTGGTGGAAATTAAAGAAAGAATGTCTAGAATGAAATTAATTCATCCCTGAATGTATCTGGATCAAAAAGGAAAGGCTGCTGCAAAGGGAAGAAAGTAAGGAAATAGTTAGGGATAGCAGCTCAGGTATGAAAGAATTAAAAAACATTCTAGAAAGTGAACCAAAAAGTACAGGTAATCCTTGATGTATGACCAAAATTGAGCTCAAAATTTCTGTTACTAAACAATACAGTTGTTAAGTGAGCTGTGCCCCCTTTTGCAACCTTTCTTGTCACAGTTGTTAAGTGAATCACTGCAGTTGTTTAGTAACACAGTTGTTAAGTGAATCTGACTTCCCCATTGACTTTGCTTGTCAGAGGGTTGCAAAAGAGCATGGGACACTGCAACCATCATATGAACCATATCTCAAACATTCACATTTTGATTACATGACCATTGGGATGCTGCAATGGTTGTAAGCGTGAGAAATTGTCATAAATCACATTTTAGTGCCGTTGTAACTTTGAACAGTCACTAAATGAATGATTGTAAGTCTGGGACTACCTGTAGTAGCAAATAGAACTGAGAATAATTTGGGTTTTTTTTCCTCTTTATAAATTTTATTTTTATTTTTCAAAACAGACAAAACACAAAAGAATCCTCTTTCTGTACGTACTGTGAATTAATTGGTTACAAAAACGAAATTTTCATGCATTTCTTTCACAGTCATCCATAATTTATTTTATTTATTTATTTTATTCAATTTATATCCCGTCCTTCTCCAAAAAGGACCCAGGGCGGCAATTCATACAAGTTCTGATATTTTAAATCAAATATATTTATACATATTGCCATCATCATACCCCCATTCTCGTTTCATTGCGGTTTCTTTCCTTTCTGTCAGTAGTACAGGGCGAGATTGAATGAGTTAGCCCTTTTGCCACCTTCTGGAAGTTCTTTTTTTCACTTCAGTTCCTCACCATTTTTCCCCCACTTTTTTCTAACCATTGATACCACAGCTCCCAATTTTTCCCCTCTCCTCTTTGTGTTCATTTTTTAGTAATTTAGATAACATATCTAATTCGGCACAATCAGTTATCTTATATATTAGGCTTTCTCCTGACAGAATGTTAGGGTCTTTCCACCTTTGTGCAAGGAGCATCCTTGCCGCAGTTAGCACATACGTGATCAAATACTTAATTTTTTTACTCATTTGGTCCGGCAGGATTCCCAGGAGGAAGAGCTCTGGCCTCCTATCCACTTTAATCCCTGTTATCTCCTGCACCCATCTCCTTACTCTATTCCAGTATGCCTGAACCTTTGGGCAGGTCCACCACATATGGTAGTAGGTCCCCTGCTCGGCGCCACACTTCCAGCAGGCCAGTGATAATTTAGAAAACATCCTAGCAAGTTTGGCTGGCGGCAAATGCCACCGATATAACGTTTTATATTGATTCTCTTTATAGGATGAGGCCAATGTGGCTTTAATATTTTTATTCCAAATTCCTCTCAGAACTCAAAATAATTTGTTAGCTAGACAATACCATCCCAAGCAAGATTGCTGTATATGGAAAAGGATGCTTAAGTCATTTCTTAAATGACTTTTGCCGCCTTTTGCCATGAACCACAACAGCAATGTTATTTTTTTTTCTAGTTATATTCCATCACACTGAATTTGCTTCAGGCTGCTTGCATTTTAAAAGTACTTCCTGCTTTACATAAAATTCCATCATCTCTCATTAATCAACTTTAGCCTTAGGAGATGTTTTCTGCAATGGAGAAATTTGCAAATATTGTGAAACCCCAAAATCCCAACGGCATCTTTTTCTATATTTATTCCACTTATGGGAATCCCCTTTTCTCTGCATAAAAACTTCCTCCTCATTGATTTATTGTATCCTTAAGGCTTGAGCTGGAAATTATAACATTAATAAGAGATATTTGTTCTAATATTTCCTGATACCCTCTAGTGGTTGCTAAAAGTTATACAAATATTTTGAAATACAGATTCATAAATGCTTTTAAAATACTCTCTGCGGCTGGAATCTTTTTCAGTAGTTTAATGTTGCAGAGTGTGCATACCATCTTGGGAGCAAGTCCCATTGGACTCAGTGGGAATAGCTACAGAGTAGATGTTATTGAATTGCACCTTAAGTCTCTAGATTGAAATTCATTTGAAAGAAAGCTGGGAGGTCCCAGTCGTGATCGGTTGCCTAGGAACCTCTGCCTAAAAAGTGTAGATCACAAGAATGATATTTGCTGATGAATTTTGCCATTTGGGTGACTTTTTCACAGCTACTGATGATATAGAGTAGTGGTAGTCAACCTGGTCCCTACCACCCACTATTTTTTATTTATTTATTTATTTATTTAAATTTATATCCCGCCCTTCTCCACAGGGGACCCAGGGCGGCGCACAGGAAATTTAAAAACATACAAAATACAATAAATATAATTTAAAAAACTATTAAATAAACCTATCCTGCGCTAAAACCAAATTTAAAAAAACCCAATTTAAAACTATCTAACAGTCCCCATAGGAGGTTAGGCTAGGCCGGCTTGTTGAAACAAATATGTCTTAAGACATTGGCGGAAGAGGCGGAGGTCGGTGATGGTACGTAATTCGGGGGTAGGTCATTCCAGAGGGCTGGCCCCGCCACAGAGAAGGCTCTCCCCCTGGGTGTCGCCAGTCGGCATTGTCCGGCCGACGGCACCCTGAGGAGGCCCTCTCTGTGGGAGCGTATCGGTCTAAGGGATGTATGGGGCAGGAGGCGGTCTCGCATATAACTAGGCCCCGAGCCATGGAGCGCTTTAAAGATAGTTGTCAAAACCTTGAAGCGCACTCGAAAGGCCACAGGAAGCCAATGCAGCTCGCGCAGGATCGGTGTTATGTGGGAGCATCTAGTGGCTCCCATAATCACCCGCGCGGCTGCGTTTTGGACTAGCTGTAGCTTTCGAGTGCATCTCAAGGGAAGCCCCATGTAGAGAGCATTACAATAGTCGAGTCGGGACATCACGAGAGCTTGAGTGACTGTGCGAAGGGCAGCCCGGTCCAGTAAGGGGCGCAATTGGCGCATCAGGCGTACCTGATGAAACGCCCCCCTGGCCACGGCTGCCACATGGTCCTCCATGGACAGCCGGGAATCCAGGAGGACACCCAAATTGCGCGCCCTCTCCACGGGGGCCAGTGTTTCGCCCCCAATGGCCAGAGTTGGAATAATCTGGCTGAACCGGGGTGCCGGAAACCACAGCCACTCAGTCTTGGCAGGGTTGAGCTTGAGTTTGTGGGCGTTCCAGCTTTCATGGTGAGCGGTAGGGGTTTTGTCCGATACTGAAGCACTCTCCTTTTTTTTAAATTTAATTGACTTTAAAAAAAAATCATAACATTATTTTAAAACATTTTCATTAGGTTTTCCATTACCGTGGAACCGGTGGGTGGTTAGAAAATTTTACTACTAACAGAGATACAAAAGTGGGCGGTAGGTATAAAAAGGATGACTATCCCTGATATAGAGTTAGGGCAAGATAAAGAGGTCAGCAGCAAAGGTACTAAATTCTGAAAGAAACAATTCTTCAAAGCAAATATCATTCCAATCAAGAACCAGGGCATTTGTTGCCTTGTCTTCCCCTCTCATTTTCAGAAATATTGCTTTATGTTAGACCAGTGGTGGGCAAACTCATTAGTCAAGAGAGCCAAATATCAACAATACCACGATTGAAATTTCTTTTGAGAGCCGGAAGGTGTGGCCTGTTTGGTGGGAGTGGCTCAGCGGTCATGTGACTGGGTGGGCGTGGCCAACTTGGAAAATGTTAAACTCACTTAACAATGGTCTTGGTTAGGAACCAAACTTTTAGGCTCAATTGTGGTCAAAAGTTCTTCTTTCTTTCTTTCTTTCTTTCTTTCTTTCCTTCTTTCTTTCTTTCTTCCTCTCTTTCTCCATTTCTCTCTCAATCTTTCTCTACCTCTGTCTCTCTCTTTCTCCATTTCTCTCTTTCTCTCCCTCTTTCTGTCTCTTTTTCTTTCTGTCTCTCTTTCTCTCTCTCTCTATTTTCCTCTTTCTCTTTTTCTCTTTCTCTCTCTTTCTGTCTTTCTTTCTGTCTCTCTATCTCTTTCTTTCTTTCCCTCTTTCTCTCTTTCTCTCTCTCTGTCTCTTTCTTTCTTTCCATCTTTCTCTCTCTTTCTCTTTCTGTCTCTGTCTCTTTCTGTCTCTCTTTCTCTCTCTCTCCATTTCTCTCTTTCTCTCTCTCTTTCTGTCTCTTTCTTTCTGTCTCTCTTTCTCTCGCTCTCTCTATTTTCCTCTTTCTCTTTTTCTCTTTCTCTCTTTCTGTCTTTCTTTCTGTCTCTCTTTCTCTCTCTTTCTGTCTCTCTGTCTCTTTCTGTCTCTCTTTCTCTCTCTCTTTCTCCATTTCTCTCTTTCTGTCTTTCTATCTGTCTCTCTTTCTCTCTCTCTCTCTTTCTCTCTTTCTTTCTTTCCATCTTTCTCTCTCTTTCTCTCTTTCTCTCTTTCTGTCTCTCTCTCTCTTTCTGTCTCTTTCTCTCTCTCTCTCTCTCTCTCTCTCTCTCCTTCTCTCTCTCTTTCTCTCTGTCTATCTTTCCCTTTCTTTCTCTTTCTTTCTCTATCTGCTTCGTCTGCACATCTCTGTCACTCTGTGTGTGTGTGTGTGTGTGTGTGTCTGTCTCTCATTCAAGCACTTAATCACTCATTCTTTGTCTCTATCTTTCCCTCCCTTCCTCTCTCTCCCTGTCTCTCTGTGTGTGTGTCTGTCACTCTCTGATTCCCCCCTCCCTCCTTGTCTGTGCCTCTCTCTGTCTGTCTGCCCCCCATTCCCCCCCCCGGGCTCGGGCTGGGGAGGAACGGCGACCCTCTGGACGCACGTTCCCCTTCCTCCCCCCCCCCCCCCGAGCCCTGGAACAGCACGGGTTGGCGAGCAGGGCTACTTCCAGGCAGATTGAAGGGAACGGGCGTCCAGAGGGTTCCCCTTCCTCCCCCCCCCCCCCCGAGCCCTGGAACAGCGCGGGTTGGCGAGCAGGGCTGCTTCCAGGCAGATTGAAGGGAACGGGCGTCCAGAGGGTTCCCCTTCCTCCCCCCCCCCCCCCGAGCCCTGGAACAGCGCGGGTTGGCGAGCAGTGCTACTTCCAGGCAGATTGAAGGGAACGGGCGTCCAGAGGGTTCCCCTTCCTCCCCCCCCCCCGAGCCCTGGAACAGCGCGGGTTGGTGAGCAGGGCTGCTTCCAGGCAGATTGAAGGGAACGGGCGTCCAGAGGGTTCCCCTTCCTCCCCCCCCCGAGCCCTGGAACAGCGCGGGTTGGCAGGGCTACTTCCAGGCAGATTGAAGGGAACGGGCGTCCAGAGGGTTCCCCTTCCTCCCCACCCCCGAGCCCTGGAACAGCGTGGGTTGGCGAGCAGGGCTGCTTCCAGGCAGATTGAAGGGAACGGGCATCCAGAGGGTTCCCCTTCCTCCCCCCCCCCCCGAGCCCTGGAACAGCGCGGGTTGGCGAGCAGGGCTACTTCCAGGCAGATTGAAGGGAACGGGCGTCCAGAGGGTTCCCCTTCCTCCCCACCCCGAGCCCTGGAACAGCGCGGGTTGGCGAGCCGGGCTGCTTCCAGGGTTCGGTGTGGGGTGGGAATGAACGGCGTCCCTCTGGACGCAGGTTCCCTCCCCCTGCCCGCGGAGCCTCCGCACCCCATGGAAGTAGATGAATGGCTCGCATGCCGCCTGGGGAGGTTCCACGCGGGAAGCAAGGGAGGGAAACGGCGGCCGGCAGGGAGGGTTGCTCCGGCGGGTCCCAGGAGTCCCACCCTCGGCGAGGGTGGAGGAAGAGCCGCACCCAAGGGGTCAAAGAGCCGCATGCGGCTCGCGAGCCGCGGTTTGCCGACCACTGTGTTAGACAATTCCGACGTTGCATTTGTCAACATTGGAGAACTCCTCTGTTAAAGGCACAGATAAAATGTGGCTGTTACACAAAAAAGGACATTCCTCTGATTTCATTTTCCAGATTCTTGTTGTTCTTTGCAAATAGCACTATCCCTGCCTGTTAATATCTCGGTGGGTGTAGATGGGGTGGGGGGAAGAACAGTTGCTGTTGGCAAAACAGAATTGCTCATTGTGTATCGATTTGATTTGCAGAAATGGCTGTAGGCTGTGAAATCAAAGACATCTGACACTTCCCATCTTTATATATCTAAAACAGAGGTCCACGTGCCTGGCTGTCAGGCAGCCATGTGTACACATGTGCACAGGTTCAAAAATATACATTTTGTTGTCTCTTGAGCAACATTTTTAGATACCTTCAATAATTTAAAACAACCAAAACTCAGGGGGAAAAAACTCTGGAAGATTTAGTTCATGTCATGTTTTATCTTTTTTTTAATTTTTATTTTCCAGCCTTGTTTCAGTGAACAGAAGAAGACTAGTAATCTTGAGGCTTATGTGAAATGGTTCAATAGACTCTGCTATCTTGTAGCAACAGAAATCTGTATGGTAAGTCAGATCCTGTTATACTGATGGCATCATTATGACATTTGGAAAGCATTTGGAAATAAATTCTATGGAGGATCGTGGGCTTTTTTCTTCTCTCATTAAAAATAATTGTTTGAGCGGGTTTGTCTTTTTTTTTAAATGAATAAAAGCTTTAAGTTTGCATGCATTTCACAGAAACCTCAAGCAATGAGCAGGCTATTGATGCAGTGATGAAGCCATCATTTTGGTATAGTGGGGGTGGAATGATTGAGAGAGGCCAGGGATCAAACTTGGCCATTGAGTGGCATTCTTGGAGCTCATACTCCACAAAGAAGATTAGCCCAAGGCAAAGAAAAGAACAGAACTAGGTCACAAAAATAAATGTGATTTTAAGGTTAAATTTATTTAAGATATAAATCCAACCTATATGACTCTTTGGCTCTTATTACTATTAATATTATTTAAATGCTGCCCAACTTTCAGTGACCATGGGTGGTTACAAATTTTTTTAAAAAACATTAAAAGCAAGAAAAAATGCAGTGATGGATAACAATGAAGAATGAAAATGAGACGAACGAGGGAAAACTGGATGGGAATGAAAGAATCTCAGGTAGTCCAAAGGAGGGCTGACACTCGTATTTGCTAAAGGCCTGGGTGAAAAGCCAGGTTTTCAAGGACCTTCAAAACATCAGTAGGGTGAAATCAAGGAGAAACTCATTCTAGACAGCAGATGCTGCTAGGGGCAAACAGTCAGCATCACAAGGTAGACCAAATCAAGAAACAGACTCTAGGGGTGCCAAAAACTATTTTTATTAAGATTGGGTATAGGAACAGAATTTTTATCTATTATCTTTGAGTGAAGTTGGGGGATGCCTGAAATGCTTTCAGCCGCGCCCCACTAAACTGGATTTCTGCAGTCTTTGTCTGCTTGTTGCCCTGATAACTGATCTTCCCTCCCTCCATCAAGGTCATGGTTTTTTTTGTTCTCTACATAAGGCACATTTCCAGGATCCCAATAGAAGGCATTGTTTAATTGACAAATTGGACAGACAGTCCTTAAGCAATAAAGCCTTTTGGGGCTTTATAAGGTAACACTGGCCACCTTGAATGGCACCCTGAAGCAGGCTGGCAACCAAGGCATAGGTGTTACAGTGGTGGGATTCAAATTTTTTACTACCAGTTCTGTGGGCGTGGCTTTGTGGACATGGCAGGGGAAGGTTACAGCAAATCCCCATTCATTCCCCACCCCACTAACCTGCTTTCCAGCTCTGTTCTCCTGTTCATGGCAACAAAAGAAGATCAGCTGGGAGGCAGCAGGGGCGGGACCAGCCTATTTGCTGGTTCTCCGAACTACTCAAAATTTCCACTACTGGTTCTCCAGAACCAGTCAGAACTGGCTGAATACCACCTCTGACGTGTTACATGGGCATACCAAAGCATGCTCATTATTGTCCTATACATTCTACATTCTGGACTAGCTGAAACTTCCAGGTAGTCTTTAAGGGCGACTCCCTGTACAGCATATTGCAGTAATCAAGCCATGATGTGACCAGGACAGAAGTATCTATCTGAAGAGTCCTTGATCTAGAAAATAAACAACAGGCATATCAGATGAAGCTATGGAAAGGCCTTCCTGATTACAGCTCCCATCCGTTCATTAAGCAGAAACTCTTGAGTCCAGGAAGACTCCCACTCTTTAATGCCAAAAGAGAGCCCCATCTAACATAGACAGTGCAGAAAAGATGAACTTATTTATGGTCTACAGAACAAAGACAGACATTGAGGATGCCTTTATTGTCTGTCTAATTAATTAAAGCCTGGGAAAAAAATTATAATAGTTGTCATTGTGCTGATAGTTTGCTAGACAGAATATTTCTGCAATTAATTGTCTTTTGTGTGTACGTTTGTCAGATCAGCGGTGAAGACTTTTTTTTTAAAGATATACTAGGCTGCCAGGAGTGAATGTCAATAATCAAAGTGATTTGAATGAGATTATCCAACATGTTAAACCATTGGGTTGAGCAGTAAAAATAGGATATTTCCTATTGGTGGAATGATGACATTTCAATCATTTTTTTACATTTTCATCTGTTTGTTTATTTACAGCCCGCCAAAAAGAAGCAGAGGGCACAAGTCATTGAATTCTTCATAGATGTCGCCCGGGAGTGCTTTAACATAGGGAACTTTAATTCACTGATGGCAATCATCTGTAAGTGTACCCATGTCACTTCTTTATCGCTTTAAGAGTACTCAACAATTATTCTGTTTCTTAATGTTCTCCTCCATTGGTCTTCTTCTTTCCTTCCAGCTGGAATGAACATGAGTCCAGTATCTAGGCTAAAGAAAACCTGGTCAAAAGTGAAAACAGCCAAGTTTTTTATTCTTGAGGTAATATGTTGAGAGCTGCATGTTTGTTGAGACTTGAATGTTCATAATCGAAGGTCACATGATTAAATAGAATTCTCATACCATGTCAGATTCTTCATCCAGATATCCCAGAATGGAAAAGTTTTCACAGAAGAGTAAATTCATTTCAATCCAGATACAACCACAAATAAAGTAGGAACAAGCCACACACCCGACAAAATTACCATTAGGAAGCGTACTACATGCATCCTTAGGAATTTATTCCATAAAAACATAAAGAGAGAGAATAAAAGGAGATAACAGAAAGTGACTAATCTGCAGGGGGGGAAATCAAGTCATCTTCTCAATTCACCTGTGTCATCTAGTCTTTTAATCAAGTTATAAACTTTGTGATGGAAAGATAATACCAGCTTTTATCTGACTCGAGAACTTACACATGGCCCTTCTCTCTTCACACCCCACCACTCCCTCTTATTTCAGCACCAGATGGATCCTACTGGCAATTTTTACAACTACAGGACTGCCTTAAGGGGAGCTGCTCATCGGTCCCTAACAGCACACAGCAACAGGGAAAAGGTAACATTCTTGTTATAACTATAAACATTTTACATGCCACCTCCAGGATTTCATCCTCGCCCTGCGAAGTGAGTGAGGCTGAAAGACAGCTGCTTGTGATAAAACATGGGCTTCTACTTGGATACATCCAATTTTAGCCTTGCATTCTAACTACACATTGAGCGTGTAAAACAGTATTTCTCCTTCCATAAAGAAAAGCTGTGGGGATGTCATACATGCAGAATTACAAGACAGTCACATAACTAAAACAGCACTGCTTGTTCCTTTGTGATTATGCTGAACTTGCCAGTTTGGGCTAGTGGCTACGGCACCAGGCTGGAAACCAGCAGACTGTGCCTTACCTATGAAAGCCAGCTGGGTGACTTTGGGCCGCTCACTCTCTTTTAGCCCAACTTGCCTTACAGGGTTGCTGTTGTAAAAAAAATAGGAGGAAGAAGGAGTATCAGGTATGTTTGCTGCCTTGAATTATTTATAAAAATAATGATAAGATAATAATAAATAATACCTTGCCAAGAAAACTATCATGTATAATATTATGTGATGATTTATTTAGAAATATTTGCTAAGTAGATACAATTAAACCATAATAGGGAAGTTCATATATCATTCTAAATAAAATGAATTAAATTATATGATTACTATGGGTGAACCAGGTGTACAGTTTCCAACATCCCTCAACATTTAACATGCTTCATAGGGAAGATGAAATTTGGAATCTAATAACATGTGGGAGCAGATGTTTTACCCCTTTCTAAATGTTATTACCTCTTAGAAAATGCAGTAGATGCAGTAGACAATATCTTTATTCATACTGGGAAAAATGTAATAAAATCTTATGATTACTTATTTAAGGGCAATATTATTCATTGCTGATCCTATAACCAAATTCCATTCTTATCTTTTGAAGGGTATGTATAAAATAGGGTGCTTAGAGTTGTTGGATGGTTTCTTTGTCACTTGAATAAAAAAAAACATAATATTTTTCTACATTTCTTATGTTAGGCAGTGACTAATTTAAAAAAAAAACAGCTAAAAATTGTCTTGGAGTTATAAACTGCCGGAAGCAAGATCTGTATGGACAAAGATAAAGAGAGTGTAAGAGACAATCTGCTGTTTGAATTTAGGCATATATAATATCATGAATTATTATTAGGCAAATTAAAGAGATGAATATCTTAACACTTTAATTGACAATCTTATTTGCCTTGCAAATCTTCAACACCTTCAAGCATGTGCCATTCACATCCATTGCATTCTAAAGGAGCATTATCAAGAAGCAACTGCTTGATGAATTTAATTTGGTGTACTGAGAATAAAGGAAACTAAATAGGAAAGCCAAAGTGATGTCATAGAATCTTGGCCGTCAATGCTTTTTTGGAGGTTGGCATCCATGCCTTTACAGTTTTATCTGAAATTATTTAATTTTGTTACTCCTACCATTTATATCAACATACATTGGATATGAGGCAGTTAAAAAGTAGTAGGAATTTATAGAACCAGCGTATGAAAAAAAGAAGCAATAAAGGGCAGCATGGAGAGAGATGAACTCAGCGTGACAGAAATAAAATCCAAACTGCTGTCAATTAAAAATGGTTGAATTAGCATATTAAAAACTGAGAGAAATAGCAACATTTTGCAGGGAAACTAATTAAGGGTAAATAGCTAGAGCTGCTTGTGTGGGGTGATCTGGTTACCCTGGGCACACAGATACAAGGGGCTTCATTGAAAGTGTAATTTGAGAAAATCAGATAGATTTATACTTTCAGTCAGTTAAAATATAATCTCGAGCATTATTTCAGTCCTCTGAAGTCATCAGTCAATCAACAGACAAAGAGAGGGAAAGTGAAAGGAAAGCACCAAAATAAAAGTGCAATGAGAAGGGAATGGTGGGATGTGAACCTTACGCCTCTTTTCTTTCCCAGAGTTTTATAAAACAAGGAATCTATTCTTTCCTGCTGCTGGGGGAAAAAAACCTTATTTCACTGATTTTAGAGTCACAAAAAGGTCACGATGGATGGATGGATGGGCTCATGCAGGAAACAGCAATCCAGTAGATGTTTTGGTCTTGAACCTTGTAGCTCTAATCTGAATTGAGTTCAGAATCTTACTGAGTCCACGCAGAGTTGTTCGACCTCTTATTGGGAGATGACATTAATATACATTAATGTAACTTTTGGTAAATAAAGGACCCAACATCAGTTTATAATACAGTCATTGTAGGGTTTAGCCTTTTGTGCTTCCTATATACTTTCTTCCTATTCTCTAAAAACCTCTCTAACACAGATGAATAGAAATGACGCACCAGCAAATTTTCACATCTGCTTCTCTGATGTTAAGAGAGAAAAACAGAAAGGCCACCTTCCACAATATTTCATTATGCATTTCCACCACAGTTTTGCCCCATCAGAATCAACTTTGAAATCTGTTTAATTTCCCAATATTTTAGGGAGCTGAGTCAGCCTTCTGTGGTGTGAAATTTCCATTAGATGCTCAGGTTAATATTTGTATTGGCCACCAAGCACAGAGGCCAAACACACAGCATGATCTGTAAAAGAGTCCAAAAGATTATCAGTGGAATTCTCTTATAGCTTTTTCAGGGGCTCCTGTTTAGGCTTTATATAGGACTTCGTTGCAGCTAATTGTTACCCATGCAGTAATTAGCAAGTGTATAGCTGTAGAACCGATACTTGTGTCCTGTCATTGCTCTGCAGTTTGTGATCATGTATTCCATTTTCTCTTTTAAAGTATTTTAAGGCTGAACTTTTACTAGTAAGAGTATTAGGAAGAGAAACTGAATGATTTATTTATTATGTTCATCCCAAAGAAAGCAAATTGCTTGTTTTCTCTTTCGGATACAGTGTAGAGAAAAAGTCACAAATAACTTGAAGATGTATCCAAATGAGTAACTTGTTTATTGGTATCTATGGGCTCTGGAGATTTGATTGACAGCATTCCAATTTTTATCACCAGTCACTGACATTGCTGATAAAGCAAACTTGGGAGAAGAACATCGTACCTTAAGTTTCTCAGTTTCAAGCATAGCTGATTTCATTGTAGGACAATATGAATGATTCCTCCCTCTTCCGTAGCATAAATAGGAAAACCATTTACCCAAGCAATGGTTTCTGATCTCAGAATTTCATATTAAGCAAATATAAGATTGCCTCTCTTCCTCCCTCTTTTTTCCTTATCTGCAGCATGCTTCCTCAGATTGAACTTATAAATATTACTACTCTGTGTGTGTGTGTTTTGTATATAAACACATTAACCACACATGAAATTATATTTTCTAAGGCTCTAGATTAGAAACCAAGGGACTGTGAGTTTTATTTCCTAAAGGCATAGAAACCAGATGGTGACTTTCAGATGCTTACTCTCTCTTGAACCAACTCACCTCACAGGGCTATTATTAGGAAAATAGGAGGGAATATTACGTATATACACTGCCTTGTTGCAAAAATAAATGGGTATTAATCTAAGATGGATGGGAAGGGAAGGGGGTAGGGAGGGAAGGAAGGAAGGATGGACAGACGGACGGACAATTGTACCGCTCCAGGCTAATCCGAGAAAATGGCTTTTTCTATAATGAATAATTTTGTATTCAAAATGTGTTGGGTGTTGGGCTACATCTTTGTGTTCCTTTGCACTGGTTTCTACATGAGTTTATCCACTCCAAATTATGCAGAGTTAGTTATAGTTAGAAAAGTTCCAAATTCAAAATGAAACTATACATGTAAATGATAATATAGCTAAAGTAAACCCATGTTGTTTCACTTGATTTCATTGGTGTTGATCCATAGCAAAATCAAGCTCTGTATAAAAAGATTTTATCCATGGGTGCCAGTGTTGCAACATAACTGAACATATTTTATTGATATGATGGGAATGTCTGCTGCATGCATTTCGAATTTCGAATTTATACCCCGCCCTTCTCCTTGTTAGGCTTTTGTCACAAATATCTGTTCCATATGTTTGCGAAAGGGGATTAATTGTCAATGTTTACTTGGCTTTGTAGATATCTCTGTAGATTGTTGATATTTACTAAATTCACATTAAAACTTTCCTTTGCATAAAATGATCTTATTTACCTATTAAATATTATCCTGTTAAACAATAATACCTAATCAGTCAAACACCTGCAATGTATTTAGTCTTTGTGGAATTATTGTACCTATGTTTGTGTCTTTTGCCTTTGTGTGTGCAGGGAAGATTAGTTCAGCCCTGCAGATATTTCATGAAACCACTAGGCCTAGCTCACATTACTGTTTGTTCATTAGAATTGAAAAGTTAATCTCTTTACTTTGTGAGGAGTTTTTTTTTGTGCATCAGTAATAGAACGGCTGGAGACAATTGTTATGCCATTCTCTTCACAGATTGTGATCCCCTTCTTCAGCCTACTGATCAAAGATATTTATTTTTTGAATGAGGGATGTGCAAACCGCCTTCCAAATGGGCATGTCAACTTTGAAGTAAGCACAGCAAGTATTATTTATCGAGGCAAATGTTTTCTGAGCCATGGTGCTTTTGTTTCATGGTAAAGAAACAAAGGCAGTTGTTATATAAAAAGAGATTCTTGCAATCTTATTTCAAGATGTATTTTTTTCAAAACACAAATGCATTGCATATGTACAAGGCGTGCACAACAGTTAGCTACACAACAGAATTTTCTCAGGCCCTTTTCCACCTTTAAAAAACATCCCCTGAAGAGCAAAGGGACCTGTTCAGGTGATAGAAGAGGATCTAGTCAGAGGCAGTATCATCAATGTTTACATTGCCTACAAAAATATATGTTGCTCCTTATAGGATCATTTAGCTCCCCTTCTTCTCCACAACTACTGTATTTTTCTGTTATCATCCTTTCCTGCTTTGGGTATCAAACAGGACCTGCTTTCTTCCAGTAGAATTTTTCAGGGAAATCATAGAAAATTGTTTCTTCTTATCGCTTAAGAAAATGAGGTATTTTGGGGAGGATTATGACCTGGGAAGCAGCAGTAGCTGCCCTGCAAAGCAGTTGGAATGGAAATTAGCTGCTGTGGTAGCTAATGCAGAATTGGGAAACATCTCCCCCCTCCCTCAAAAAACACCCAGGGACAGAGACCCAAGTCTTAAGGGACAATTTTGTTTGCAGAAGCCACTTGAGAATAATACACATAATTGACAGTTTATGCTCCTACATATGTTATGCATATGCAATATCAGTATTTCATTTTTAAATAATATTTTACAAATTCAAACTGAATGAAGTATCCTTGGAATAAAGCTTTGCATCAGTATTCACTACCAAAATTACTCTAAATTGCAAGGATTGTGTTAAAACAATAAGCCTAATCAGGTTAAAAATGTCAAATGAATATATTATTCTTTGATTTATGATTGTTTATTAATACCCATGAGTATTTAAGAATAATTAATCTAATTAATGTATGATAAATAATTATTAAAATATATTATTTGTGGTGAATTTCAGTTATTATTATTGTTTATGTCTTATATTGATGAATGAATTTTCATCAATATATTTATAACTTGATATTTTTTCATATATTTACTTAATCTTTAGTAAGAATTTAGCCATTTCTGTCAAGTAAGAGGTAATAGTAAAGAAGTTAAACAAGAGTTCTGATTTGGAATTAATGATGTATTATTATAATTATTTCAATACTTAGCTATATTCATATATTGTATAAGTACTTAATCTTAATTAGGGAGATGCCTAATTTTAGAAGGCTACCAAAATAGTCATGCAGCAAATTTATGTAAAAAACATAAGCTGTTGAATTCCAGATCACAGTATTTTATCCATTCTACATTACAGAAATATAGAAAAGCTTCATGGGGATCACATACTCTCTTTTTTTTTTTGCAGACATGTTATCAGATTAATATTGGATTATTCTGGAGCTTCAGTCCTAATTTTCCTGGAATATTATTTTCTTTGATCTAAACATTTCTTTTTAAAATTGATACAGAAATTCTTGGAACTGGCTAAACAAGTAGGAGAATTCATAACATGGAAACAAGTTGAATGTCCATTTGAACGTGATGATAATATAATCCACTATTTACATACTGCCCCTATCTTTACCGAAGATGGTAAGAACACCCCGATTTCATGAATGAATAGGGAACTGCTACTGACATTATTCTGTATGATTGACTGAAAATATGTTTTTTTGGAATGTGCTCTTGTACAAATCCACATTGTCTACAATTGGTAGCAATTAGGATGATTATGGAGGACATCTTTTTATAGTTAATCATTCCACAGAGCAATAGACCTGAAGGCCTTGCTGTGCTAGTGTTGCACAACATCCAAACAAATCTATTCTTTTGCAAATCATGTTTGTGATGGCTTCAGGCACAGAAAGTAGAGGCCAACTCCCAGCAAAGGAAGATTTACCTTTTGTGCTACGCTTGGCAAAAACTAAAGTTATTTTGGATGCAGTTAATCATGCCCATTTGTTACGGAGCTTTTGTCTGATTTTTCTTCCTATCCTCTTGATAGATCATGTTACCCTGTGTCCTTTCATAATAAATTAATTCAGTCATATCCAATTATCCTCATGTCAGAGATGAGCCATGGATGAATTAACTCTGCCTACAGGCTTTATAGACTTTTGGTATGTTTCTGACCTTTGCACTGTTAAATAAAAGTCCTTAAAACTAATTCACAAAAACGGTATGAAACATTTGGGACATTTTTGGTTATAGATATGTTCAGATACAGCAAGTAAAAAAAATAATTTTGATATTCTCCAAGAAAGCGTCAGAACTTTAAATGAACAAATGAAGTAGTTACAATTGGTTCCATAAAAGAGAAAGATTCAAATCGTCCTGAAGGTTCTTGCATTCTGGAGTGACAACGGGCACTTCAGCAGATGGGTCACTCGGCTTAGGCAGTGGGTTTTGGGTTTGGTGCAATGGAACAGGCATGGCAATTACCGGTATTTTGGGGCTGTTTTAAGAACAAAGAATGGGCAGAAAGGCTTACATGGCATCTTCATACTTCCATGTTGATTTCCCAAGTATTGTGACTTCTGCAAAGAAAAGCAGGAGGAAAGTGCACTGTCAGCAGATTCATTTCTAGGAGGATTGCAAATCTCATGTGAATAGAACTGCATTAGGCAGAAAAGGGGAACACCCTAGTAAATCCCAGTTTCTTAGTCAAATCCCTGTCATCTGAGGTTATCAGTGATTTCCTTCTCCAGCGCATGGATAAATACACCTGGAAACATCTACCTCACTCACTCTCTCTACCTATCTATTCTATTTCTCTCTCTCTCTTTCTCTCTTTCTCTCTCTATCCCTCTACCTACCTACCTATCTATACTCTCTGTCTCATTCCCTACCTACCTACTGTATTTCTCTCCCCTCTACCTATATATCTACCAACCTACCTACTCTCTCTCCCTACCTATCTACTGTTATTTCTCTCTCTCTCTCTATCTATACTCTCTCTCCCTCTACCTATCTATACTCTCTCTCCCCTACCTACCTATCTACTTTTTTAAAAAAAAAATGCCTCTTCAAAACCTGGGTGCGTTTATACTCCGGTGCATTTTATAATCCGAAAAATATGGTATAGATATATATTCCTGAGCTAATGCTGGCTTTTCTGGTAAATGAGGAATTTTCAATGTTCTGTCAGGAAACATCACTGCAACAGCAGAAGTATTTTCCTACCTTTACGCACTAGGAAGTGTTGAGATATCTGACTTGCTTGGCTCCCATATGCTACCTCACTGTATCAGCATGGCAACTTGAAAAGGAACTCAAATACAGGATCCAAGATGTGAAAGGCCTGTGAAACTATGTGGAAAAGACATTGGGAGACAGGAGCAAAGGGATGCTGCCTTGGGAACAGCCAGATAAGAGACTGCATAGACCTCTGTTGTTTAGTTGGTGGAATGAGATACTCAGCAGTTCTCAGACTGTACAGGTGACTCTGGGAAAATTTTACTTTCAAATCTGGAAGATTGATGTCAGCCTTATCAGGCAAACCAGAGAGGAAATATGACCAGATAATTTAATTCTGTTTTATTGTAAAGCTACATTAACAATATCTTCAGAACAGAATATGTTAACAGATTTCAGAAGAATTTATGAACAAGAAAGTTGGCCTAGCTGTGCAGTTTGTTTCCTGACTTTTAACAGGCATCCAGTTTTGTTTTGTGAGACTGTTAACCTTTTAACTTTTAATAGTAATTCAGTAATGGATTTGTGTTCTTTCTCTCCCAATCTCATTTTTTTAGGTTTGTATTTGGCTTCCTATGAAAGTGAAAGTCCAGAAAACCAAACAGAAAAAGAGAGGTGGAAAAACCTAAGGTTCTTACACTTTTAATCTAAATTGAAATTCCTTATTGGTGTAGAAAAGATGGCCTGCTGAAAAGGTTATCTTCTCTCTCACCCATAAATAATGACAAACTTGGCTAGAAATAAAAGGCTACCATAGGAATTAAAATATCTTTGGGCACATGCAAATGTAATATTGCATGATTTATTACAATATTTGTTCGTTGCTTTTTTTTATTGCTATCTTTGTTCACAACACATATCTAAACATATCTACACAGTATGTTAAGAGTCTCTTTGGACATATAAATGAAAGCCCATAGATGACGTTGGATTGAAATCTTCATTTTTCTGAGGAAAGGCTTTTCTGAGGCTTTCTTCCTATTTTTCTTTGTTTATCCTTTTTATAGCATAGAATTTTCATGTTTTTCACTTCAATATGTTAGGTATATGTTTGGTTGTTTTCTTACAGACATTTCATTATCCAACTAAGTGGCATCATTAGTGAAGATACCAGTAAGAAGTGGGGTTTGGTCTCAATTTATATTCTAGTGGCTAGACCAAACCCCACTCCTTATTAGCACTGATGATGTTACCTAGTTTGGGTAATGAAATGTCTGCAAGTAAACAACCAGGATCAGAAAGCACCAAGGGCCCTCATTTCAACCTTGAGCTACAAATATTCTCCTTTATTGGTGTTGAAATAGGACCAGGAAAACTCCCACTTCATGTCCACCCCTAACCATGGAAGCTCAGTAGATGACACACTGTCAGGGCAATCCATATCACAAGGATTTGGGGTCGTGGGAAAAATGGTGGAAGCGGGCCTCTATGAGGTTCTAGAGGGAAAGCATATTATAAATATAATACACAATCTGATAAACAAGATGGGCAAGTATGAATAAAATAAAATAATTTAGTATGTGCAAAATGTCTATCGAAGCTACTTGAGAGGTAAGATCAGAATGTTTGCAAAGCAATGGCTATTTTAGCCGTTTATTTTTTTATTGCTTTTGTAAGGCCATCTAAATTCCTAATTATTCTGGGCGTCACGTTATATTAAAAAACAGTTAAAATAATACAGAGAACAATAGGCATCCAGCAGCAGCAATAAAGTTGTAATCCACATGTTTTCAGAAGGGGCCCAACACATTCCCCATTTCAAGGCTTGAGGAAAGGGTCCTTTTTTCAAGGCTTGTTTGAACAAAGTCAGGATAGAAGCTGTTTCGATATTGTGACCGATGTGTGTGTGTGTTAATGAAAAATCAGCATTTGGATTTTCAGAGCCCTAGATCCCTACTGTTCCATTTATTTAATGGAGGATGGGACTTGGGCATGCTGCAAAGCATTGT
This sequence comes from Rhabdophis nuchalis, assembly GCA_039707465.1. Lineage (NCBI taxonomy): Eukaryota > Metazoa > Chordata > Lepidosauria > Squamata > Natricidae > Rhabdophis > Rhabdophis nuchalis. Next base: position 104,352,653 of record CM077646.1, read on the forward strand.
TGCAATTTCTGGATCCTCATTAACTCAATAGGGGTTCCAGGGAAAACCTTTGCCATCTGTTTAGCAAAAACTTCTCTCTGAAATTTGTCTTGTTGTCTTCAAACTATTTTTATTTATTTATTTATTAAAAAATTATACGGCCACTCAACTCACTCTCAGTTACTCCGGGCAGCTTACAAAGATGACACATTTGATAATGTATTAAGATAACATGATCAGAGAAAATAGTTATAACAAAAAGTGTCATAATTATTCTCAACTAACTGTCTTTGGTCTCATGACTTTGTAAAGTAGCTACCCATTGTGATGAGTACGTACATTGTGGCTATCCCTGCCTTGAATTGCTATTTTCTTTTATAAATCTGGCACTTAGATGAATGAAGCCAAATTAATTTTAAATAACTTTATGCCATATTTGTTTCCCCACTTTTTACTGCTTTTGTGTTTTTGTTTTGTAGGTCAACTATCTTAGGAAAGACTTGAAGAAAATAATCTATAAATATACTAGAAGAAACTAACTCAGCAAAACTACTTTGCACTATGGATTCCAAAGATGCCTATTTGGGATTTAGAATATTTTATTCTTTATTTTTGTGTGCGTTTGGGGGCTCTCTAACGCGATTAACTGGATTCATCAGAAAGACTCAAGTGAGTAGTATTTTTACTGCACACAGTGTTGCTACAGACAATATGGAACCCTATAGTGAAAAGCCAGTAAAGATTTGATATTGGCTTTATCTGAACCAAGTCCTTATTGCTATTTAAACTTGACTTTCTACAAGAAAAAGCAAGAAAAGTCATGGTGCTGCAATCCAAAACAGTCTCCACGGATGAGTACAGGGTTTGTATCTCAGAAGCAGGGTGAATCTGATAATAACTCAAAGAGAACTGCGAAAAGTAGATGTTGCCAATTACATTATGCTACTACATAGAGAAGGATTATTTTTCCTCCACAAGCCTCAGCCTCAGTGAAGAATATTCCAACATCAGGAAATAAATGACTAATAGAAAACCATATTAAAATGAATAACCCACATATGCTACTTTTTTAATACTGAAAGTTTGAGCTGTTGAAGATTTGTTATGTCTCCTTCCATTTGGAGTCCAAATCATCTTTGATCTTCATAGTGAACTCCTAAGCTGTTCAGATGACTTCTCGTATGACCCTTATGATATAAAGCATGTAGCATATTCTCTAGTTCTGTTGACTGTTGAAATGTGACAGTCTTTAAAGAATCTTGCATCATTAACAGAAAGGAAATCTGTTAAGGACTGCAACAGTTGCTTTCACCTACTAATTTTCTCTATCAGAGAAAAATATTTTAGAAAAGATAATCATGTGATAGTAGGGCTCTTATTTCTCGTGTGTCTTACAGTCTATGAATTGTTGCACTGAAATTATCAATACTACGTTCCTAAGATGGGTCCCTTATTTTATGGTTCCTCTGTGTAGGCGATGGCCACTGCCTCCCAGCTATGGCATTCTTTCTCGAATTCCTGACTTCGAGATGCATTAGGGCTACAGATTTTGGAGTTACAGGGAAAGTTGACTAATGGGGAATGAACAATCAGGCAGTAATATGTCTGCCATAATGCTTAGTGGGAGGGCAAACAATAGTTGCAAATTATGCTCAAATAGCCTTTTTATAAGTAACGGGAGTAAAACAAACCCATAGCTTACTGCTTACTGTATAGAATTGCAGTAAAGTGAAAATCTTCATTTTAATAACTGGGACGTTTTCATAATAAAATTGTATCAGAAAGACTCATAATTCAGATTCTGACATTTGCAAGTAATATCCAGCACAGAGTGGGTTTGGCTTGAGAATTACAGGTAGTTGATGCCACATATATAGATGAGACTCATGCCAATGTACATATTTTATGCATCGGTTAAATGCATTCCATGATTCAACCATAGGACATTTGCACAGTGACCAATAGGTGGAATTTAGAGAGTTAACTCCTGCCTTCCATTATATGAAAGATTTTAGCATGCTGGTCAAAATCTCAACTGGTATTACATGAACAGTAAAGCAGTCATTAGGCACTGGATAGATTTGAACCTTAATTTAGATAGGCTTTTGCTTCTGAATATGTCTCTATTGAAATGCTATGATACTCCTGAGTATTCTCACAAGGAGCCTTTTTGTTTCTTTGAGTAAAGCAATCTTAGGTTTTGGAATATAATTTATCTGCACAAGCCTTCTTGACAACTATTTCTTTTCATCACAACTACTCCACTGTGTGCTAATATCTAATGCTGGCACAAAAATGTTTCATACCAGTCTAAATGAATATATGTTGATCTGACTACCTATCTAGACGCAAGTTAGATGTTTGTGACCTATGACAGATTAAGAAAGAATTTTATGCATGCACATATTTTCCTCAGGCAACCAATCAGAGAATATATATATGAGTGTGTGTGTTACATTTTTGAGCTGATCAATAAATAAGTCAGGGAGACTAGGATAGTCCCATAACACACATATAAAAAAAGAATTACACAACGGAACTCATGGCTTTCTGTCTAGATGGTCTCTCTCTCTATATATATATATATATCTAGATGGTCTCTCTCTATATATACATCATTGTTCCACAACACCCTGTTAGGGCCCCAATTAAGGGAGGAGACATACTGTTTCCTTTTCTGCCTTTCGGCTTATCACCAGAGACCATCTAGACAGAAAGCCATGAATTCCGTTGTGTATGACTAGCTGATGAGAGCTAAAAAGCTCAAAATAGATCTATCCTAGTCTCTCTGATCAGCTCATAAAACTAACACACACACACATATATATATAACACACACACATATATATATATAAAATAAAATGTTCAATTCTAAACTTGTGTCAAATTCACAGTTTCTGTGTCAACTATGTCATAATGTAGTAGCTATTTCATGTAGCTATTGCAAGAGACCTACAGTATTTGAATTATCTAGATCATGGGTGTCAAACTTGCCACATCATGTTGCCGTCATGTGACGTTTTGCAACTTTCCCCCTTTCCTGGAGCTGGGGTGTGCGTGGCCTATGCATAATGCATCTGCCCCTTGGGCCACCAGTTTGACACCCCTGTAGATGTATTCAGACCACTTCAGTAACCATCTCAGCATCTAAATAGGAAGCAAGATAAATTTCTTTATCTATTTGTTAGCTTTTTTCTATAGTAAATTTTGAAAAATGGAGGAATGCCACAAAAATATAGTGAGGTAGATGTCTCAGATTTTAAACAGGAAAATAAAAGAAAATCTAAGTTGTAAGAATGGTCCGTCTGGTGGAACTAGAATAGATAGGAAAACAGGTTAGAAATACGTCTAAAAATACTGTATGTAGAAAGAAACATAGAATGTCAAAAATAAATCCAGAATTGTTTCTTTTGGATTGGGCTACTGGCTGAATAGATATTGAAAAAAGTACAAGAAATAGTATGCCTTGATTTCAGCAAAGCATCTGATATTTTGTGGCAAAATGTCATAATTGTGTGTTTGCTGGTAGTGACATTCGTAGATGAATTCACAGTTGTATAATCATTGAGTTCTTATCAATTATTCATTAAATCAAGGAAACATTCGAGTGAGGTGCCATATTAGGAGCGTATACTTTAACCATTGATCCATCTCTTAGATGCAGAGAAATCTTATTTCCAGATGATCCATAATATGAATAACTGTTGCCTCATAGCAGTAACACATTCAAAATGCAATTGATGGAAGGCTGAGGAAGATCATATAAATTGCAGCATAACAATGCAAATGTCTGCCTTCAGGTGTGCTCAAATTCAGAACACTAATGTATGGTAGACAACATCTGGTTTAACAGTGGTACCTGAAGTTTTCAAATTATAACAAATGTGAAAAAGCTACAAAACAGTGCCATGAACATTAATAGAACCATAATATTTAGCAACAAGAATAAATATGTCCTTATTTGTCTGGTCCTGTATATGTTTCTGAATAAGAATTAAGAAAGATGAGACAAACATGAGAAAGATGAGATGGGTACTTTCCAAATACCAGACAGTCTGATGTAGAAAACAAGCCAATGCTGCTTTGCTTCTGCTCCAGAAGACAGGATTAATCTAATGCTTAAGTTAGGGAAGATGAATGTTGACTGAATGGTAGGAAGAAGATGAAAGAGCTATTTTATAATGGTTTAATGATAATTCACTGTTTTGCATGAGAAAATTTGCAAAGCAAATTGTAATTTAGAAGTGCAAAATGCCTAATTAAACCCCAAAACAATGATAATACAAATTTAAAAACATAATAAACATAACAAAAAATGTGGAGGAGGTAGCAATATTCTGGCTGCCTTTGAACTAAGACAAGAAACCCATCTGGAAGATATTCTCATGCAGGATTTCCTGCATTTACAAAGGGTTGAATTACTAAATATCCCACAGTTGATACTAATGGGATTATCCCATTAATAATAATCTACTAAAAGATGACTTAGACTTAATAGACCAAGTATTTAAAATTTAAAATATGTAGTGATGTTTTCTTTTGCTGAAGACAACACAGCTTTTTCTCCTTAAATGCTACTAAATAAATCCAAGGATTATATTAATTCACCTTTGTCACCAACTCTAACTGCAGGCAGATTTTAACAATTGACGTATTTGACTTTCTGAGATCATGGTGATCAAATGTATTTCTACTTATTTAAATAAGAGTGATAAAATATTATACGTATTTTAGAACGCTGAGATTGATTTCTCATAGAAACTAGTATCGATTGCAAACATTTCATTATTTGGTATTTACAAACAGTGATTTGGCTAGTTGTAAAAAACAAAGCAAATCTGTATTTCAGATACATAATACGAATACATTGTACACATTCTTTCAGAAAGCATAAAACCCAAGTTATTGAATGAATAGGACATACTAGGTTTCACAGGAAGAAAATATTCCAAATAATTCACCTAGATTTCATCAGAAACTATTATAAATGGATTCAGCTCTGCATACTGAAAATTGCTAAGCTTATGAAAGAATCCTCAGTCTTCTGCCGAAATTGAGCCTCTGGTCTGATCTTATACAATGAGCATGGCAGTCATTTTATACCGAGTTATGAACAAAGTAAATGCATTTTTTAAAAATGCAGCCTGCCTAAGATTAGAAATGCAATTTGTTATCCATTTAATAGAAAAAGGCAATATTTCTTTCAGCTGTAGTTCTGGAATCATATTCACATCATTACAGAAATGTAGAATCTTGAGATGAATGTAATTACTTCAATTCCATTTAAAACGTTTCAGAATGAGATAACCCAAAACCCAAGCAATAGTCAAATGCATTAGGATCAGTGCTGCTTTCACTAAAAGTATAGTAAGAATCAATTTTTCGCAATGAATAACTTTCATGAAATGGGATGACCTGCTTCTCAAACAGGTGAGGAATGAACTGCACGATCAAAACAAAACTTTCATTGATCTAACTATTATTATAGTAGCTAATTTTAATAACTAGCGCCAGTCACTAAAATGTGACCGTAAATGTGACTCCATGTAAAATACCTGATATTTTTAGATTTAAAATTTGATGTGATGCCAGTTTTCATTTGCTAAAATAATTACTGAATCCCCCTTGCAATAACCATACAGTGTATTGTATGTGTAAATACCAAACCATAATTGGTGCCAAGGAAATGCCTGGCACTCTTGTTATTTCCTACCTTGCTTAAAAAGTTAGTTACTTGTCCTATTCAATTCTCCTTGAATGAAAATCCTATGAAGGAAGAGGGATGAATAATATACAGGTAGTCCTCGACATAACCATTTGTTTAGTGACTGTTTGAAGTTACAGGGCACTGAAAAAGTGATTTATGACCAGTTTTCACATCTATGACCATTACAGCATCCTCATGGTCAAGTGATCAAAATTCAGGCGCTTGGTAACTGTCTTGCTTAGCAGTGGAAATGTTTGGCTGGATTATGGTTGTAAGCAGAGAGGACTACCTGTAACTCTGCCATGTTGACTTCCTTTGCCAGACTCATAGCTTTCAATATGTCACACATGATGGTTTGCAAAGCAGAGCTCCCCAAACATTGCAGGATTCTCAACAAGAGAATCCCATGTGTCATATATGAAGTAAAAACTGCATTATCTCAAATGGTAAAGCTTATTCTGAGTCAGCCTACATTCCTGGGGACATTATGTACACATTGATCTTATATTATTAATTCAGCAGCTGAAAGCAACATGTAAAGTATTACCTACAGCAGTGTGAGATCAATTTGGTACTAGTAGTAGACCAAAACAGGAGAAAAATAAATTATTTTATACTGCACTTCAGCAATACTGATTAAACATTTCAAAGGTTATATTATTTTGGCAAGAGTCTTAAAGGTTGCTTAACAGTACTTTTCTTTTTTTATTGTTAAAATGCTTTTTAAAAATAAACTGTTTAGCAATGTTTAGATATATGCATGTTACAAGAAACTACTATTGAAAAATAAACCCAAAGGTCTCATGATCAGATGTAAGCATGATTATCTATTAATCAATTGAACTATAGATCTCTCTCTATCTCTCTATTTATAGATAGATAGATAGATAGATAGATAGATAGATAGATAGAGAGAGAGAGAGAGAGAGAGAGAGAGAGAGAGAGAGAGAGAGAGAGAGAGAGATCAAATGGAAATTGTGTTGCAAAGACTTTTTTAAAACATGACAACACTACACCAAGCAGTATTATCCATATTCAAACTACAACCTGTTTCCAAACTGTGTTAAGGCCAAATAATGTGCAGCATTCTCCCATTCCAAGCAAGCCTTGTAATTTGTAAAAAGCAGCTCTTCCTACTGTGACTTAAATTTCAAGTCAAACTGGAATGTATGTATCACAGAGCATAGAATTGCTATTGCTGATCTCAATTCTTACTGTTATTTGGTCACTCTGGCAATCCAATGTTAAGGTTACTTGAAAATAAAGAGCATTATGGCTTTGTGGTGTTACCTATCTTTATAAAATGATAATGGTGATGTGCTTGCCACACATTTCATTAATATTTCAAAACAATGTGGTCATAAGTAAATGATAGCTGTTAGTGATGAAAAATCCCATTATTCATGTTTCATGTTATCAAACCCTTCAGTCAGTCATAAAAGCTAATTTACCTATGTACAGAATTTATACAACAAATTTAATTTATACTGTGTTTTAACAGTGTGCCTGAACTGTTTATGGTTTCTAAATTTTGTAATGTGAGTGTAAAATTAAAAATATTGATATGGGGTTAGCCCAGACTTGGAATGTTTTTAATATGTATATATCCATTGTGTGAAGGGTTTTAGATATATTGTATACTTACGGTGACCATACTTTTTTTGGGGAAAAAATAAAGGACAAACCTGAAAAAGGAGCAAGTCTGAAAGAGGTTCACTTTTTTTTTAAAAAAATGTTTCTTTTTAACTTTATTTTACAAAGGAAAATTCAAGAACAAAACCAAGAAAACAATTTAAAAACAGTTATTTTAATAAAATTATCTAAAACCAACAAGCATATGTAAATTTATTTTTAAAATACAATTCAATTTCCAAACTTTTCACATGTATGTGAAACTGAGCCTTCCAAAAACAAATCTAGATAACGGCTTTCTGGAAAAAAAGGACTGTCCTTTATAATAAAGGACACATGGTCACTGCATGTATATCAGAAGGTTGGGTTACCGATGATAGAAGAAAAACCTTGGATATTTTTCTTTCTACAAAACATGCTGTAGCTAAACCCTCTCATGCAATCTAGAAGGAAACCACAGAAACAAAGTTAAAAAGCAGAAGCAGCAGAAGTGAAGCAACATAAGACCTCAACTTAGCTGAATGAGTTTATCCACAGATGGTTACTTACTTCCAAATGGTGGGTACAACCAGGGAATTGACCTCCCATTTCTCTTTACAGGTCATTTAACAACTACTTTTTTAGTGACCACAGTGACCATTCAAACTTAACAACAGCGCTGAAGGAGTGGCTATCACAACATGCCACGTTCTCATGATCGTGATTTGCACCAGTTTGGTATAGGGGTTAAGGTGATGACCTAGAAGCCAGGTTAGTCACTCTCTCTTAGCCCAGCCCAACTCGCAGAGTTGTTGTGGAGAAAACAGGAGGAGGAAGGAATAGTAGGTATGTTCGCCAGCTTGAGCTACACACACACTTTCCTTGCTAGCTTCCCACAAGCAACATCAATGGGGAAGCAGTTAGAAAGTTGGAAGTCAGCATCCTGTGAGGTCCTCGTTTAATAACCTATGCAGTCCTCATTTAACCATGACAACCATGATTGCCAGAAATACCATCGATAAGTGGGAGAGTCAATTTATCAATTTATGACAGTTTCTGACCCAAATTAGTGTCATTAAACAAGGACCTCCTGTATATGTATGCAATGCTTGTGGTACACATTACAAAGGCAGATCTTTTAAAACCAGTCATGCCCGCCATTATGAAACCAGTGAGCGTCACTCTGAAATCTTTGATTGCATTGCAAATGTAATGAAGACTCTTAATGGTCAGATTATTCCAAAGTTGAGGAGCTACTATTGAAAGGGAAGTTCTGGAGGGGACAGGTGCTGAATCCCCACTTGTGAGACATTTGGAGCAAGACTTCTACTAGCGATCTTATTGCTTGAATAGTAGTATAGAGGAAGAGGTGCTACTCCAAACAAAGTTTTTTTTTAAAAAGACTGTATGGTTGTATTTTGACCTGATGCGAATATAGAGGCTGTGAAGAAGATAGGATCCTACATATAACCATGTTACCAGATGGGACTGGCCTGTTACAGCCATGCTGACAGGGGAGGCATGCTGCATATCCCATCAATCTAGGAATTTCAGCTGGCAGGGCCCAGGAGAAGGGCCTTCTCTGCTGTGGCTCCTTCCCTTTGGAACATCTTATTCCTGGAAGTGAAACCTGCTCCCATCCTGATTTTCTGTAAGGGCATGAAGACCTGGCTCTGGCACATGGCTAGGGCCCCAATGGGGGAGCACACCGCCATGGTTGATGAACCAACTCCTGCCATATACAGGAATCCCATAAATCAGTGACGGCTAACCTTTTTTGAACCTCCTCCCCCACGCATGTGCAAGCGACCCCCGCATGGGGGGGGGGGGACTTTTGTCCTCCCCAGGCTCCAGAGGCTTTCTTGAAGCCTGAGGAGGACAAAAACGTGCCGGCCAGCTGATTTTTGGCCTTCTAGAGGGCCAGGGGAGGCTGTTTTCACTCTCCCTAGGCTTTAGGAAAGCCTCCAGAGCCTAGGGAAGGCGAAAAACAGGCCGAATGGGCCAACCGGAAGTGTGTTTCCAAGTGTTTCCAGCAAATATGGCTCCATATGCCACCTGTGGCACACGTGCCATTGGTTCGCCATCACGGCCATAAGTACAAGGTGCCCAACAAATGGCCATCCAGATTCCTTTAATTCCAGTGAGAGAAAGTCCACTACTCCATGGGCAGTGTGCTCTATCGTTTCATATCTGCTCTCAGCTTTATTTACCAAGGAAATAATACTTTAAAAATAATATCAATGCAGGAGATACAATTTTATAATTAAACTGCATTGCTTTATCACAACCACCTTTCAAAGTATTCAGTCTTACAGAATGTCAATACCACTATTGCCACCTGCTGATCAGAAAAAAATATACATTTAAACGGTGATAACATTACCATTATTTTATCATCTACATGCCACTAAAAAGTTTATGTAACATTTAACTGGGTGAAGCAGTATATCATAGGGCAAAATATTTTGAAACAATGTACCTCAAATAGTCTAACTTACATAATGTGTTCAAACTCTGGAACTCGTAATTTCCTTGGAACTGAAATTCGGATAAAACAATTTATAACATAACACAAAATCTTATTATAATAAGATTTAATATAATTCAAAGTAACATGTCTTTAACATGAAACTTTTACCAGTGGATCTATTGTTATATATTACAATATTATTACAAACTATTAACAGGAAAGACCAAATCATAAAAGAGACAATATCCCTTCACATTTTCTGATGTTGCCAGCAAAAGAAAAATCAACAGTCAAACCTTTCTGATGCAAAATTTACGCTGTCTAATAAATGCAGAATAAAGTATTTTATTAAAACTTAATTCAACCAACTGTAAGTAGTCTATTCCATACTTATTATCATATACATGCTGGGCTACCACCTCAAACAAGGGTGCGGTCATTTTCATAACTTACTCCACTCTGTCTGGACCACTGTTTGTCCACATGTAGTTGGAAGCCAATTTGGTAAGGCTCTAGTATGGTGTGGTAGGATCTAGATGGGGACATATCCGGGGCTGGATCACTATCCAAGACAGGAGGAAAATCGCACAACATGATCTTTCAGGGTTAGAATTGAATGCTTATCTGAATTAGATATTCATACATTTAAAATATTTTTTTAATGTACTACAGTGCTGTATTAGCTTAAAGCTTTACATGTTTGGCACCTTACTGGCATGTCTGCAAGGCTTAAAAAATACCCATAATTATTAAAAGCAACAGAAATAAAATACTGAAAACTTAACATTAAAACCCAAAGATATTCAAAGGTTCACCTGGTACATCAGTTGCGCCCCTTTCTGGATCGGGATGCCCTGTGCACAGTCACTCATGCCCTCGTCCTTTCTCGCCTGTAACTCTCTCTACATGGGGCTGCCCTTGAAGACCACCCGGAAACTTCAACTGGTTCAGAATGCGGCTGCGCGGGTTATCATGGGGGTACCTAGGTGCTCCCATGTTACACCCCTTTTTGGCAGCCTGCACTGGTTGCCGGTTGTTCACCAGGTGTGATTCAAGGTACTAATTATGACCTTCAAACTGCTCCATGGCTTAGGCCCAGGGTACTTGCAAGACCACCTACTGCCACTGGTAGCCTCCCATCGTCCAGTACGATCCCACACAGTTGGCCTCCTCAGGGTGCTGTCAGCCAGACAGTGTTGGCTGGCAACCCCCAGGGGGAGAGCCTTCTCTGTGGGAGCGCCTTCCCTTTGGAATGAGCTACCTGCAGAGCTTCTCATAATTGCCGACCTCCCTTTCTTCTGGCGTGCCCTAAAAAGCTGGCTTTTCCAGCAAGCCGGCATAGCCTGAACATAATAACGTATTAATTTTAATTCCAATTTTAATTTATTTTATAATGTCTATTAATTTATTGCTTATTGGATTTTTATTTAATATTTTTTAAAACTTTTGTACTATATGTCTCTTATGTTGTATGCCACCCTGAGTCCTTTGGGAAAAGGGCAGCATATAAATCCAATAAATGACAAATGACAATGGATAAGAAATCATGTCTTAGCTCTTTCCCAAATTGTAAAAAGAAAATGATTTGCTTCACTTTCAGTCATAATTTGTTGTCTAACATGTTCTCTCTTCAGAAAATGCTAAATTAATCTTCACTGCATCTGAGGCAGAATGCACAATTTGTACTTCCCTGATGACAGTAGAGTGAACTGTAAGACAGGAAACAGTCATATACATATATAGTTTGGGATTAAGCTGTTTTTAAAGCTTGCTGTTCCCTCATGGTTATAGTGGGTTGGATTCAGAATGTACTCAATGCAACTACTTCAATAAAGGAATAATGGAATAATGAAGGATCTTAAAGATATACCACTTAACACTATATATATATTAAATCAATAAAACTATTTTTTTAATAGTTTAATACTTGGAAGTTCTTGTATGAAGTGCCTTGAGAAACTTTGGGATGTTTCCTCAACAAGGGAGGCTTAGTCCTGAATCCTGGCTGATTGCTGTCATAGTTGACATGTGAAATACCAGATATGCCTCTGTGAGCATCTGTCTTTTATTCCCAAAGAAGAAAATGTATTGCAACCATCCGATTTAACCAGTTGAAGGTCCTTCCATGGCAAGGATGTCACTTCTGGGGACTCCCTACTTCCCTCCAGGACAAAAAAAAGATATAACTGACTCCATATAACATTAAAGATATAACTGATTCCATAAGAAAATTCAGAAACAATCTGTATGAAGCCATTGAAGTCTGAACCGCACTTTTTACATGGTTTCAATGTGAATTTTAATGTCTCCCAAGATCAAAAGCTACAGAATTTCCAGCATGCCTTCCAAGATCAATTATTGCATCAGCAATTCTGCTAGCACACACAAGCCAGATCCACCTTCATCTGAGCATTCAGGAAAAACCAAAATTATTTTAAATGTTTTGGCCTTGTTATATTTTTCTCAATACAACTGGAAAGACATTTTGGAGATTACTGTTAAAAACTCCATGTTTTACCCTAAAAAAAAAATCTGCTTATGCATAGCTCTCCTTTCTTTTCCTCTATTTTCTATAAAGTTAAAAGAATGCTTTTAAGTGAAGTACTGCGGTTCCTATGCAGAAAGTACGTTATGGCATACTATCCGTCCACATGTTGCCTCCGCGATTTTAATGCAGAAGAGGACTCTGCAGGGTCTTTTAAAAAGCCCCTTTCCCAGTTATGCTGGTGACAAAGTGGCATCCATCTTTCCAGCGTTCCAGGGACCCTGGAAAAATATCACATGTACAGATATTTTATTTCACAGCTACACTCAGCAGAGCGCCGTTGTCAACCGCCCCTGAACATAACAAAAACATCAACCCAAACACGCGCAACAGAGAACTATTTGTGGCAAGGCACAAAAATTAACCAATCGCTGCTTCTGACGTCATAGTCTCCGTAGCCAACCCCTACCTCCTCCGGGCAAAATGTAGGCGGAACCTACTCTGGAGAAGTCAGAGGACGCGGACCGCGGAGGAAAGACGCGCGTTTTTTTCTCTCTCTTAAAATGTAAACTTTGGAGAGAGAAATTATTGTACGTAAAACTCGCCGGTGTTTTTTTAGGTTTGGCTCTGAGGGAAAGCGGCGTTCTTCTGAAGCAACAGTGTGAGCTATAAAGCAAGATACATCTTAGTTCGGATTCCAGGCTGTCTTATTTGAGAACTTTTTAACATCTCTCTTAGGGTAGCCTAGTTTTACAAAGTAACAGAGTTGGAAGGGACCTTGTAAGTCATCTAGTCCAACCCTCCCGCTCAAGCAGGAGACTCCACGCCATTTCTTTTGCCAATTTAAAAGTAACAAATTAAACTCTCAACCTAATACTTCTTTGTAATCCAGGTTCCTCTGTGGGGGTGGAGCGAGGATTACATCCTCATCTTCTAAAATGCTTCTACGGATTCCAGTACAGTACAAGGAGGGGCGGGGGTCTAAAGGCCACTGGCCTGCGACTGCCCCGCAGTGGTTATCAATCAGAATAGAGCTGGAAGGGACCTTGGAGATCTTCTAGTCCAACCTCCTCCCCCTGCTCAAGTAGGAGATCCTGTACCACAGCTGGCTGGAGAATTCTGGGAGTTGAAGTCCACAGGACTTAAAGTCGCCAAGGTTGAGAAACACTGCCCTATACCATTTCAGCCAGGCGGCTGTCCAAGTGGATACTTTGGAACGATTTGTTGTTGTTTTTAGTAAATGAAACCTTGTTGCCATCTTTAAGCCGTTTTTAACGTGACAAGTTAGACGCGCAGCTCTATGGAAGACCGCGCTTGCTGCCCCCGACCCACTTTTTGCCCCCGTTTTCACGGAGAAGTTCGATGGTCCTTTCTTTTGGCTGCAGAAGCACCCAATTCAAGATCCCTGGAAAAAAAGATTTAGGAACGTTCGCCTGAAGGAGCACAATGCATGTTCGCCGCCTCTTGCACTAGTTATTTATAAAAAACTAAAAGGCGGAATATAAGGAAACAATTCAACATTGGCGGATTCTTGGGAGTCGAAATTACAAGAGGCCAAGTTTGGATACCCTTGATGTAGACACAATTCCAAACGGACCCACGCTCATTTTCTGCCTTTCTGCCTTCCACTTTCAGGCTGCTGTGACAAAAGCGCTGCTACCCCTCCCCACCGTCGCATATTCTGAAGTTCTGCTCTAAACGTTCCCGGTCTAAACGTTGAAGCAAGCAGCCCTCCTGTCCACGGAACTCAAAAGTTAAAAGAAAGGAAGGAAGGAAGGAACTAGACGCCGCGGCCGCTCTATAGAGGAATCCCGGTGTGAAAGCGGCAGCCTTCTTCCCGCCCTCGGATGTGTGACGTCATTCCGGAGGTGGGAGGGGAGGAAGGAAGCCGCCATTTTGTTTGTTTGGCTACTTGATAACGGCCAAAACCGTCATCTTCCTACCTGCTCGTAGCTGGGAAGCGACTGGGAAGGTCACCTTTGTGGAGTGGAAGAAAGGTAGGTGTGAAGCGGAGCGTCTTTGGGACGCTTCCACGGTTTGGGAGAGGGACGACCTCGGAGCTCCGTTTGGGGGAAGGAGGGGGGGAGCAAATCGACGATAAAAGTTGCTGTAATGTCAAATTTTATTTTTCCCCTCCCCTGAGCACAAAAGCAGAAGAGGTTTCCCCACCCCCAACACTTTTCCTGACGTTCGCTGTTGCAATTTTACGCTAAAAGAATAGAAAGCAAACGATGTGACTTACATTTAAATATATGCATTTAGACTTGATATATCCACATTACGCCTCATCAGCCGTCTCACGAGGAGAGAAATCCGTTTTTCCAGGCTTATCTGGAGATGCCAGGGGGCTCAATATGGGCCTGGGCGTGTACAAGTATGTACCGTACCTCTGTTGTTAGGTGTGGAGGCGAAATAGTCAGATCTTTGCATAAAAAAAATATCTTTCAGCATCGAATAATCACAGCCGAATGAGTGTAATATCGAGATAGTATCGAGATAGATACTACCCCTCTTTTGCATTAGGACTTCACTAATTGCGAATAAAACAGATCCACAAAAAAGATAATAATAGAAAGTCAGTTTAAAAATATGCTATTATTGTTTGTTGCATTGCATTGTCAGGAATGCCTGTTGCCCCTCTCTTTCCCAATTTAAGCTGGAACATGCACTTCAACAAAAGGTAATGAGACAGTAGGAGGAGACAACATTGATTTTCAGTGAGTTTACACATTACAGCAAATCTTAATGGGATATGGTTCCTGTTGATTTAGCATGTTCTGCAAACACAGCCATCATGGTTTATTCATAAACCATAGCTTAACATTCTTTGCTATTAGCCTCTTTCATGCCTATTAGATATGTAACCTATAGGCATGAACTTGTGATACTAGTTGAGCCACAGTCCTGAAGTGATTAGAGTGCAGTACTGCAGAGTACTTCTGCTGATTGCTGGCTTCCTGCAATTTGGCAGCTCAAATCTCACCAGGCTTAAAGTTGACTCAGCCTTCTATCCTTCCAAGGTGGGTAAAATGACCCAAATTGTTGGGGCAATATGCTGACACTTAGAGAGGGCTGTAAAGCACTGTAAAGCGGTATACAAGTAAGTGCTATTGTTAGTTCCCATCCTAGACATTTTAGAAGTGTTAGGCTTAGAATAACTTTATTGTCACTTTGAATGTACATTAATTGGTATACATTAAAATGAAATTTTGTTGCATACAGCTCTCAAAGGATTACCATCGCCAATATACTCTACATAAACATGACTAAATAAATACAAATTATGCATTTACCCACATATATCATATGACACAGAGAAGCAACACAGCCATGGAGAAACAATTCATGAGATGTGTAGAATTCTCTAGAGATCTAAATAGTGATGGTAAATTATAAAGTTAAATTGTATTAGTAATTCTGAAAGTTGTTATTTAGGAGAGAACAAGAATGCAATTAGCATCTAAAATTGTTTATCTGAATAAACCTGGAATGTATGTGACTTGAAAAAAACAAATGTAAACTGATGAATTGTAAGCATTCTCAGAGATGTTTATAGAACTGACTTAGCCATGACGTCCCTCATTTTTACATTGCATGTTCTTTATTCAAAATTTAGTAATCCCTGAACTACTAAAATGATTGGTCTATTACACATTGAAAGGAATAAAATCACACTGGGAGTGTGCTCTCTTGCAATCCCTTCCTCTCCGATCCCTGCTCTTTGCAAGGAAGAGGGAGGAAAAAGAAACAAGTACTTTCTGTAAACAGTCTCTCCTTTGCCTAAACGTTTCCCCTTTGGTTTTGCTATGCCTTTTAATCACTCCCTTTGGAATCCTAGAGTTTCCTGTTTAAATGTCTTATATGCATCAAAAGCAGTGTGGTGACGTCACGTTCAGGGCTGGGAGCCATGGATGTGCTACACATACAACTTACTATATACCCTGTCTCATTGTCAGTATGATCATATTTGCTTTCAACATGTAGAACAGCAGGCAGCTTACTCTCTTGAAATGTCTTCCTCTTTTTCTAATCCTCAGTGGGCAGGGAAGAAAGGTCAAGCAAACAGAAATTGCCCACATAAAATCCTTGCTCCCCCCCCCCCCATGCTACAACTTGCAAAGTGAAGAGATTGTAGAGGAAGGGATTTGAAGGGAGTAAGTTTTAACCCTTAAGACAATCTAACCTAAAATGTTTTTAATATTTTGTTTCTTTGCATTGATAGATAGTATATTGGATTCGAGTGATGAGGAATGGAAGGGAATACAATAAGTGGCAGAAATTCTCTAGCTTTTAAAGAAATGATTCTATATTTACAGATTTAAATATGTTTGTAAACTGCTCTTTGTTTTAGTAACTCTGAAATAAGTCTCACTGTCTAATGAGGTTTCTTTCCACAATAGAGATTAGAATATAACCTTACTTTCATTTGCCATATTCAAGTAGAATCAACTCCTATTGAAATAAGTCCATTTTGACTTAATATTCCAGATTGTGCTTTTAATTTGTTTTAAATTTTCATTAGACTAGTATGTAATACTTTTATCTTGATATATTTCTTTTAAAAGATGAAACACTCAAAACAAGCTTCTTGTTATGAAGAAGATGACAAAGGAGAAGAAAAAACTACAAATAGCCGAAAGCATAGGAAGAGGTCTCATAGTAGTGAAAGAAATTACAGACGCTATAAATCACTTAAAACTACAGACAGGTACTTAACTATAATTTTCTAATTATAAACATGGTACAGGATAAATATATAAATAATTATATAAGCATTATAAATAAGGTTTAAAGAAATGAGAACTGCTCTCATCTTTGTGGCCTTCTGGAAGGGTATTAAAACTTGGCTTTTCCAGTTGACTTGAGCGTTGCTTACCATTGGACGTAGTTGATGGGATAAAAAAAAAAAGCTTATCCCTGTGCTGTCCATTTCCTTGGTTCTAGATTTTATACAATTTTTAAAAACTTAATTGTTTTTATATTTATCTTTTTACTGCTTGTAAGCCGTCCAGAGTCACCTTATCAGGGAGATGGATGGCATATAAATTAAATAAATAAATAAGCTATGCTACTTTAGTACATTTATATAAATGTTTTTATTTGATTTAATGAATTATATATATTTGCTCTATTTTGTTTTTTAAAGTAGTGTAATTAGTATTTTTAGTCAGTGAGACAAGAATGACAGTTCCTTTTATAGTAATATTGTTAACTAGAGTACTAGAAGATAAAATAGTAAGGAAATGAACCAACAATTTATTTAGTAACTTTGGATACATTTATGCAAAAGTTTTATGAGCTAAGCTTGCAAAATACATTTTAATGTATAATATTAATTGGATGCTTTTTCCAAGAGAAGAATTATATTGATGGTACTTAATATAATTTCCATGTAATAACCTTCATTATAATGTTGATTTTCTATTTTTAAATGTCTGTTTTTATATTTGCATTTTTTTCTACTGACTATTGTATATTACTCAAAGTCACTTCTTGTGACTTTGCAGCTATATATATTTGATTAATAAATTATCTGAAGTTGGGATACTTAACACTGCATGTTTATTTATTTGCTGGACTATCTGTTTGTGGATGGTGAATTCTTCCTGGCTTGAGAGAATGCTTTTGCCTACCTTGATGATAATGATACACCATCTGGAAAAGCTGGACCCTATGATGGTAGATGATTGTAGCCCAGTCTTCATTCTTCCGATCTAAGAAAATTGTTGAAAAGATGATCAAGTTACAACTTCAGAAGACACTGAAATAATCAGATTATCTGAGCCTGCTTTGGTCAGGTTTCAGGCCCAGGCAAAGTATAGAGGCAACATTTGTTATACTTGTTGATAACATCTGTCAGTACCAGGATATCCTGATTCTTCTTGGCGGCTTTCAATACTTTCTTGGTATCTTTCTGGATTAACTGTGAGGGTTGAAAGTGGGAGACATGAAGTTGCAGTGCTGCTGCTTCTTTCTCCAATATCAGTTGGTATTGGGAAGGAGGGAAAAGACTTAAGTTGAAGACCTGCTTTATGAGATATTTATTTTTTTATTTTATTTTATTAAATTTATACCCCGCCCTTCTCCTTGTTAGGACCCAGGGCGGCGCACAGGCATCTTAAAAACACAAAATACAATAAATATAAATTAAAATGTAATTAAATTCATTAACCCGTGCTAAAAACCCAATATTAAAAACCCTACCAAATTACAAATTTCCTTAAAAAGTCAGAAACGGGGGGCTATCCTAGGCCGGCTTGTTGGAATAAGTACGTCTTAAGACGTTGGCGGAAGAGGCGGAGGTCCAAGATTGTGCGAAGGTCGGGGGGTAGGTCGTTCCAGAGGGCCGGGCCCGCCACAGAGAAGGCCCTTCCTCTGGGTGTCGCCAACCGGCATTGCCCGGCCGACGGCACCCGAAGAAGACCCTCTCTGTGGGAGCGGATCGGGCGAAGGGATGTATGGGGCAGGAGGCAGTCTCGTATATAGCTAGGCCCCGAGCCATGGAGCGATTTAAAGATGGTCATCAGTACCTTGAAGCGCACTCGAAAGGCCACAGGCAGCCAGTGCAGCTCGCGCAGGAGAGGTAGCATAGGCTCAGTGTTCTTGCCCTTCCAGTTTAACATCTACATGATACCTCTGGATGAGATCATTGGTTAGGTTCAAGTAGTCCCTGACTTACAACATTTAGTGACTGTTCAAAGTTAGAATGGCACTGAACAAAATGACTTAACAACCATTTTTTACACTTATGACCATTGCAACTTTGCTGTGATCATGAGATTGAAATTCAGATGCTAAGCAGATGCTGACTCCTGTTTATGGCTGTTGCAGTGTCCCGGGGTCATAAGATCATCTTTTGCGATCTTCTGACAAGCAAAGTAAATGGGGAAGCAAGATTCATTTAACTACTGTTACTAACTTAACAACTGCAGTGTTTCACTGAACCACTAGGCATGAAAAGTTGGCTTGCTAGCAATATAAATTTTGTGCTCAACTGGGGCCGTAAGTTGAGAACTATCTGTATTAGTTAGGTAATACCTAATAGAGTTAGATATTGTTGGAAATCGGGATAAGGAACAACAGGTTTAAACTATTTGCCTGAATCAGGAGGCCCTTGAGCTAGTCAGTCATGCTTTGGTCACTGCATACATAGACTACTACAGTGTTCTGTACATGAGATTGCCTTTGAAAACCACTCAAAAGTTGCAGCTGGTCCAGAATGCAGCAGTGCAGACAATTATGGGCATGGTTCATCACACCCAGGTAACAGCTTTACTCCAAGGGCTATACTGATTGAAATAGGCGTCTGAATGCAATTCAAACTGCTGGTTATCTATAAAACCCTTCATTTATAAACCTTATTTAAAAGACTGTATGTCTTCCATTTGCTTCCATCTTGCCGGTACAATTGGCCAGAGTTGGCATGTTGCATGTCCCATCAATTAAGCAATGTCATCCAATAAGATTTAGGAACTGTCACAGTACCAGGAAAATCAGAATTTAGGCGATGGTGCTCCTTTGCATCATTTAATGATCTCATATTTTGGTGTGATTTAATTGTATTGGTTTTAATTGTTCACTTTTCATAATTAACTCTAGAGTTGAGAAATAGTATACATTTCTAAAATAAACACAAAATTGATTCACGGCTTGCTTCATGGTTCTGATGCCAGGAATTTTCCTACTTTAGGTTTGAATAGGATTATACTTTCACAACAGAACTGATTATCATATGGAGGTCTTCCTGGCTTCACATCTCCTGCTTGAGAAGCATGTGACCAGAAATGCCTTTGCACAGATTAAGTTAGTATGTAACTTTTTATGACTGGGAGTTGCTTTGCTATGACACCATTCAAATCCTTTGCTAGTAATCACTTTACGGCAGGGGTCCCCAACCCCCGGTCCGCGGACCGGTGCCGGTCCGCGGCTTCATAAGAACCGGGCCGCAGGGCCGGAGGAGGAGAAGGGAGCAGCCCCCTGGGCAGAGGATGGCCGAGAGCGCCTCCAACAGCTCCTTCCGACGGGGTGGCGGCGCACTTTCCGGGGCTTCCCAGCATTTCACTGAGGAGGTTACGGCTGCCTCATCCCAGGCGGGCGGGCGGGCGGACGACCCGAGCTGCGGCTACCTTAAGCACCATCCGGGCGCGCACGCCCACCTCTCTTCCAGCCGCGTGTGGCGCCCGGATGGCCTCGGCGACACTTAAGGTAGCAGCAGCTCGGGTCCTCCGTCCGCTCGCTCGCCCGTTGCGGGATAACCTCCCCTCTGCTGCTTGGGGGGGGGGGGAGGGAGGGAGAGAATGACAGACACACAGAGCGACAGACTTAGAGAGGCAGAAATAGAGAGAGAGAGGGAGAGAGGTAATCACACACACAAACACAGAGTGACAGAGGTGGGTGGAGGGAGGAGAGCGACAGATACAGAGAGAGAGAGAGAGAGAGAGAGAGAAACAGAAAGAGAAAGAAAGAAAAATAGAAAAAGATGAATGGTGGGAGGGAGGGAGTGAAGGAAAGAAGGGGGAGGGAGGAGGAAGGGAGGGCTGAAAGAAGGAAGAAAGAAGGAAGGAAGGAAAGAAAGGGATGGAGGGTAGGAGGGAGGGAGGGAGGGAAGGAAGGAAGGAAGGAAGGAAAGGGATGGAGGGTAGGAGGGAGGGAAGGAAGGAAGGAAAGGGATGGAGGGTAGGAGGGAGGGAGGGAGGGAAGGAAGGAAAGGGATGGAGGGTAGGAGGGAGGGAAGGAAGGAAGGAAAGGGATGGAGGGAAGGAAGGAAGGAAAGAAAGGGATGGAGGGTAGGAGGGAAGGAAGGAAGGAAGAAAGGAAAGGGATGGAGGGTAGGAGGGAGGAATGGAAGGAAGGAAGGAAAGGGATAGAGGGTAGGAGGGAGGGAAGGAAGGTAGGAAGGAAGAAAAGGGTAGGAGGGAAGGAAGGAAGGAAAGGGATGGAGGGTAGGAGGGAGGGAGGGAAGGAAGGAAGGGGATGGAGGGTAGGAGGGAAGGAAGGAAGGAAAGGGATGGAGGGAAGGAAGGAAGGAAAGAAAGGGATGGAGGGTAGGAGGGAAGAAAGGAAGGAAGGAAGGAAAGGGATGGAGGGTAGGAGGGAGGAATGGAAGGAAGGAAGGAAAGGGATGGAGGGTAGGAGGGAGAGAAGGAAGGTAGGAAGGAAGAAAAGGGAAGGAGGGTAGGAGGGAAGGAAGGAAGGAAGGAAGGAAAGGGATGGAGGGTAGGAGGGAGGGAAGGAAGGAAGGAAGGAAGGAAAGGGATGGAGGGTAGGAGGGAGGGAGGGAAGGAAGGAAGGAAGGAAAGGGATGGAGGGTAGGAGGGAAGGAAAGAAGGAAGGAAGGAAGGAAAGGGATGGAGGGTAGGAGGGAGGGAAGAAAGGAAGGGAGGAAGGGGGAGGGAGGCAATGGAAGAAAGGAAGGAAGGAAGGAAAGGAAATAATCTATTTTCCTATTTCCTTCCACCTCAAGCTACCTTTTAGGTTAACCAGGTTAAAGATCTATTTAAAGATCCCCCCCCCGCATGCGCATGCGCCGCCTGTTCCCCCTCCCCTCCTCCTCCTCTAGGCCAGCCGGTCCGCAGAATTTTTTTTTAAATGAAACCGGTCCCTGGTACAAAAAAGGTTGGGGACCCCTGCTTTACGGTATTATTCTTGAGGGTACCTTTCATGCCTTTATTGTTTAGTGGCCAGCTTCTTGACCTTTTTAGTTTTTATTTTTGCTTTGAATATGTTTAAGGATGTTTTTCTTCTCCTTTACGTTGTTGCCATGTGCTTCTCAAAATTCTTGTCTGCATTCCTTATCATACATGTTTTCAGCCAGGATTTATGCTCCTTTTCATTCCCATTAGGATAGGCTTTCCTGTTTTGGAGGTAGCCGCCTTTTGCATGTCCTGGACACAACTAGAAAGCCATTTTGGCCCTGATTTTGGTTGACCCTTTCATATATTGTGGAATATATATAGTTGAGCATCAATTATTATAATTTTAAGTAACCATTATGCAGCATGACTAGTTTTTGTTTATATTCAGATGTGACTGTTAGGTGCGACTGGCAGTTTCCCATGGTATATAGGCTAAAAGTAATAATTACATTAGTTCTAGGCAGTTACATCTCAATTGAACATTTGGCCACTACTTAAAATTGAATGTAAATTTATTTCCGACATGGTTAGTTCTAAGATCAACTGTTCTCTCTATTATATCTGTGTTTTTGGCTTGGAGATTGCTAGCAGATACATGTTGGTATTCAAATATTGGTATAAATCTTTTTTGTATTTTCATTTTTTCCCATTTTTCAACTGACTATTCACTCCACAGTGTGCCTATTTCTTACAGTATTTCCTACACCCTTCCAAATCAGATGCTGTCTGGAATCAACATAGAGCTTCTCCACTACATCTGTAATGTGTACCGCAGCCTGATCCCATTTCAGTTCAGATGAATCCTGCCTTTCTTCCCAAAACATTCCCCGGTATTGAACAAATTTAAATCTCTTCTCCTGACATAGTCTCATTCACACATTCAAACCTCTGAGCATTGCTTATAAGTATAATCTTTATTGTCATTGTACTTATTTACAACGAAATTGATTGTAAACTTACGTGTTCTGGATATAGGAGGGCAACTAACATTTATAAGAATGCTGACTTGGCAGTCTGGATTCAATAAGCAGCCTAAATTTGGCTATTTCTTAATATGATTCAGCTTATCTAATTTTAGAATATGAAATTTTAAAGTTTTGCATCAGATAAGCTAGCAACCACATCCATTACAAACACATCTATCAGTTGTTCTAATTGAATAACAATCAAAAGCCCCCAAAGAAATATCCCCAGTCTGAGAGCATAGGAATTCATCACTGGGGTCATGGGAACATCTTATCTTCTAACTAGGAACTTTTTTCTCCCTGATAAGGAAAATCACCATGGGAAATATCACATCTCAGAAGGTTTTATCTTACATTTTCTCCATTTCTGTCGTGTTAATTTTAAGAAAACTATGTAGCTTGTTCCTTTGATTCAGGAACATGATCCATTTGGTACATCTGATACCACTCCCTCCCTGATGGCTTTTTATCTGTATGCTAATTATTGTTGATAATTTAGTATTCTATTTTGGAAATTATTTGATCCAAAAAGAGTTTGAAGTGCTGACTTCCTTACCCAATAGATACACCCACAGTGATGTTTAGTCTTTGAAGACTAAATGGTGAATAGTGATAGTGGTCACTGTACTTTTCTCTTACAAAACTGTTGTGCATCTCTTTGTTCACTCTGCTTGTGAGCTCACAATTGCCACTGTTCTTTCCTAAAAGTCCTATTTTCAGTTGAATTGTTGGCTAAAAAAGTGACTCTACTGCTTACTTACTCGATTTAATTTGTTATCAGTTTATAAAATATATGTATTTTATTGAAAATAAAACAACAACAACCTCCTCAAGCTACAATTTCAGGGAAATTATGTAGGATTTTGTTGACATGGGGTTTTAGAAGGAACACGTCCTCAGGATGAAGGGGAATACTGAGAGGGCCACTTGAGAAAGAAACTTTGCACATTAAAGTTTCCAAAATCATGACTATTTTTTTTTGAAGCGCTGGGAAAATTCTCCTTAGCATTTGTGTTTGCTGAATTCAGAGATGTTCTCAACCTGCCTGTGTATGGGTTTGTTGATTTAGAATAGGAGTGTCAAATTTGCAGTGTCACATTGTCTTCACATGACTTTACAACTTTTTCCCCTTTCACTAAAATGGGGATAGGTGTGGCCACAGCATCTGGCTGTGGGCCGTAAGTTTAACACCCTTGATTTAGAATATCCTCAGATGAGATGAATTATCTAAATAGTCCTTGTGTTGCTCAGCATTAGCAATCCACATATATAGGTGAGGTAGTTTATTGATTATGACCTGTTTTTATAATTATAGTTATTGTAATTGAAATTTCAATTATGTCTGCTTTCTGTTTTCTTACTAATGCCCTGAACGTTTGAATTGCTATAATAACAACTTTCATTTGGATGCTCTCTACTTAAACAGCTTAATACTCTCATTTCTATAATAAACAGTATGTTTTCCATCTGAACTTTAAATAAAAAGGAATTCTAATAAAACATTGTGCTTTTTGGAAATTTATTAGAATATAGAAAATATTACTGGTGTGCAGAACATTTAAAATCCAAGCCATCTCAAACTCAAAACAGCTCAACTGATTGAAATATGGTATTTGTTTTGAGTTTGAAACAGATGTTTCACATTCGAAACAGGATCTTCTGATTCCTTTGGAAATATTTTAAGTTTGAATGCTCAAGCATGGAATAGCTGTTTCGAACATGAAAGAGATATTTTGAATTTGAAAAAGGTTAGGATGGAAATATTTTGCACACCTTTATAAAATGTATTTGTTTTTAACTACTTTTTTTGAAATGAAATGGGGAAATAATGTAAATATATTTTCAGTAACTACTTGGACGATGCATCCACACATGAGAGAGACCATCATGACCGAAGATATGTTGAGGAATATCGAAATGACTTCTGTGATGTAGATGACCATAAGCATTATCACAGACGATATGAAAAGAGCCATTGCCATCATTATATCAAATCTTCTGGTCGAAGTGGGAAAAAGACTCATAAACGAAAGCATAAGAAACATGATCCCAGCAACAGCTCACATTCGGTATGTATGCTTTTAAAAAGAATAATAAATTTATTATTGTTTTTAGGCTATTTTGAAGAATATTAGATTATCTGGATATAGTTGGAACACTTGATATGAAGTCTGCATTTTATTTTTATTATTTCTGTGTGATAGTGTATGTATGCATGTAGATTCTACTATAATGAAGGTATTAACTATATGAGTTTTCATTTGGCTTAATTTATCCAAAACAGGAAAACTCAGATTACTTTGTTGCCTTTTGTCTTGCAGCTCAAAAAATAAAAATAGCTGTCTTACCCTTAACTTGAATTAGTCTTACATCATGGTAAAGCAACTCTGACTAGCTTGTTCCTTGTTCTTCAAAATGGATCTGTTTCAGTGGAATGAGTTTATTAATACGATGTCTGTAATGAATTCATCATGTTTCTATGAAATAGTTTCAAGCAAATATTAAGCATTAGATGATTTTATTATCAGAGAATGAATCATTTCAACAATTGCAAGATCTGAATATTTTACAAATAATGAAATTACTTTTATTGTATGCATTCAGATTTTA
Source organism: Rhabdophis nuchalis (assembly GCA_039707465.1). Lineage (NCBI taxonomy): Eukaryota > Metazoa > Chordata > Lepidosauria > Squamata > Natricidae > Rhabdophis > Rhabdophis nuchalis. The sequence goes on from CM077646.1 coordinate 104,378,115, forward strand.
AAATGTTGAGATACAAGACTTTGTTCTTACACATGTATATCACTAGAATATTAGACTGAATTTTACGAATTTTACTATTATTTTTCTCTTTAGCTGGTCTAATTATGTAATATAAATAATTTCAGGAATAATGTTAATACATATTAATCAAAATACATTTTTTAAAAATTCAAGAAGATCAGATCTGTTTTATAAAGATAAAATGACAAAAAAGTGTTTTTGACTAGTAGAAGTAATTTAGATTGTAATCTTAGTTTCAATCTTTTGGTAATGTAAAATTTAAGAGACAAAATTGTGTTGTGTTTCTGTTGTCTTGCAACTTTAAGTATTTATCTGAAAATCTGTTCCTTGCCATGTTTTTCTTCTGTAACATAAACTGTGCCCTGTGAATTTCTGGGGACTGAATTTGAAATTGCTCCTGCCAACTGTTCGTGGCCTGGTGCGTAACTGAATGCCTGAATATTCCCGCTGAATGAATTGCGTAATCTACCCTGAATTCACTCTGATATATTGATTGGCTGGACGATCTTGCTGCCGTTTCCAGAAGAGCCATCGAAGGAAAAGATCCAGGAGTGTAGAGGATGATGAGGAGGGTCACCTGATCTGTCAAAGTGGAGACGTACTAAGAGCAAGATGTATAGAATATTTTTCAACACTTTTAAAAAAAATGTCAGCAAAACATCTGTTTAGAATAGCATGTTAGATGAGAAATGGGGTCAGGACTAAGAAAGCTTCATTGCTCTCTTTTGTCTTTTGTTTTGTCTTTGTATTCTATTTCTTTTCTTTTCTGTATTCTTAAATATTACTGTTTAGACAACATTAAATAAAGCTTAAAGTTAGATTGATAGCTAGATAACTATTTTGTGACACCTATCCAATAAAAATAATACATTCTGAAGCAGACAGTAAATGTTATAATTATAGACTTAATAGTGTTCAGCTTTATTCAGCTAGTTCCATAACAGTTGGAATTTATTTCTTCTTTTTTAGATGAAGTTATTTCTACTTTAGGAGAAGGCGCCTTTGGGAAAGTTGTAGAATGCATTGATCATCACATGTATGTATCCTGTTTTCTCAAAAGTATTACCAACTGAAATGTGTTCACATGATGGTAGAAATCCTTCTGCACATGCTATTAATTTAAGCAAGTCAAACTTCAGAAAATAGTTCAAAAATAAATATGTTATAATTGTTAATAATTATATTAACATTTTTTGCAGTTCAAACCATAGCTCAGAAAAGGCTTAATAACACATCATACCAACCCCAAGCTACTTGTAGTCTTAACTAACTTATTAAAACTTTAATTTTAATTATGTTGATACATGCAACCAAGAATACTAGTCCACAATAACAAATTAAACTTTAAAAAAGCATAAGGCAAACAAAATGAGAGGTCAGGTATTTATTAAGGGGCCTTAATAAATGTCTTGCAGTCTAGGCTATGAGACTTGAGGTTCTAGCCTATTTTCAGACATTTCTTGCAGCTGGCTGCTTGGAGAATGGCACTGCCCCACCCACTGTTTCTTTCTAGTGTGCTTGCTCTATAGCAGTGGTTCTCAACCTTCCCAATGCCGCGACCCTTCAATACAGTTCCTCATGTTGTGGTGACCCCCAACCATAAAATTGGTGTCTCAGTTCTTAAGACCATCGAAAATAAGTGTTTTTCGATGGTCTTAGGCAACTCCTGTGAAAGGGTCATGTGACCCCCAAAGGGGTCCTGACCCACAGGTTAAGAACCACTGCTCTATAGCCTCAATGAAATTGCCGATGAAGTAGTGAAGTCTTCAATAGAAAAAAAGAGGCATATTCTTCTCCTGAAACCTGGAGCTTCTGTTAATTTATGCTGAATTCAACTTTAAATCTTGAGCTTTGCATTTTCAAGCTTAGGGATTCTTTATTTTTTATTTGCTCTTATTAAACAGTAGCCAATGAAGCCAAACTCATCTTCATTTAATCTTTTTACTGATTATATTAATAGAATATTGGATTATGTTTATGGTCTTGGTGTTTGGTGATTGTAAGGAAAGTGTTTATTCTATTGTGTAAAGATTTATATTTACTAGTGTTTCATATTTTGTTTTTATGATTTGAATTGATTCAGATTGTTGAAAGGCATGTTAAAAATAACACTATTAAGTCGCCACTTAGTTTCTTGGCATATCCTATTTTTGATGATAAAATTGCTAGATTTCTTTAAAAATAAAAATATGATATGGTCTCATAGTTGGAAAATATGGAAACAGTGTTAACTTCTTTTTCCTTTTCCTGAACTTCCATAAAATACTGCTCAAATGCTTTAGAAGACTCTGGTTCATTATGGTAAATAATGCCGACAATTACAAAATTAGTATAAATTTTCTCCCCCTCCAACCTTTGACTTGGGGATGCAACATCTTGACTTGATTAATATATAATCATTCTTGTATTATTTTGTTAGGGTTTGATGCTGATATGTACAAAATGACCAGGTTGTAATATCCGAAAAGGTTTCAAATATTATTTACATACAAGAGAAAAGAATGTTCTAAAGTTATACTTTTGTTAACTGTTGTACAGTATTTTAATATTATATCTAAATCAGGACATGCTAGAATTATATGCTCCTATCTATTAATTACCAAGTATCAGATAATAAAGGTTACAGAGGAATTTTTCTTATATGCTTGAAAAAGGCTGAACTTAAATTGCAGTATTTTATTTCTTAGGAGAAAGATTCATGTTGCTATAAAAATTGTAAAAAGTGTTGGTCGATATAGAGAAGCAGCTCGTTCAGAAATACAAGTATTGGAACATTTAAATACCTTGGATCCTAGTAGTACATTGTAAGTATAAACTGAACCATTAATACTATGTTTTTAAAAATAAATAATTTACTAATCCCTTGTTTTGATGATGTTTTTATTCCCTAGCCGTTGTGTACAGATGTTGGAATGGTTTGAACATCATGGTCATGTCTGCATTGTATTTGAACTGCTGGGACTCAGTACTTACGATTTTATTAAAGAAAATAGTTTTTTGCCATTTTCTATTGAACTGATTAGGAAGATGGCTTTTCAGATTTGTCAGTCCATAAACTGTAAGTATATTTAATAATTACATAATTATTTATATCTAAAATGCTATGCAGGAATTTAAGTATTGAATTCCTACTTCTTTTTCTTTTTCCAGTCTTGCATCACAATAAGTTGACTCATACAGATCTAAAACCTGAAAATATTTTATTTGTAGAGTCTGATTATGTAGTAAAGTACAATTGTAATATGGTAAGTGTTAAAACACATTTCTCTCTAGGTTGTTCCTATGCATTTTTTTATTCTGTACAATGTATTCAACTTCCATAACATTTTTTTAGTATGAGATTCCTGTGTAAAATATTTAGTAAGGCCACAATTAGTAAAATCATTGCATAATACAATGGAGTTCTTTAAGAAGTTTATTACCTGGATCACAATATATTTCAATTATGAGAGATCAAGAAATACAACTAACTTTTTAAACTTTATTACAGAGGCGAGATGAACGCACCCTGAAAAACACAGATATTAAAGTTGTAGACTTTGGTAGTGCAACCTATGATAATGAACATCACAGCACTTTAGTCTCTACACGTCATTATAGAGCACCTGAAGTTATACTTGGTTAGTAAAAAATTTCAAAGCTAATTTATTAATTTAATCTTTTGTAAATAATTTAAGAATGCTTTTCATATATACATACAAACATGCATGCATGCATACATACATACATACATTTATAATATGAATGGTGTTACTATTCCTATCCTTTCCTATTTTCAACTTGAGTATCATGAAATAATCAGAATGTTGTGAATTGTGTTACAGCACTTGGTTGGTCTCAGCCCTGTGATGTCTGGAGTATAGGCTGCATTTTGATTGAATATTATCTTGGTTTCACTGTCTTCCAGGTATGCATATAACTTTTTAGTTATAATTCTAGAGTTAAATGGAACATTGAGTCTCCTTAGTCTTGTTAATCCTTTGATGTGAAATCTTATGGAATGTGGATAAGATTATTTATCAGAACTTTATATCATCTGAGATGGGTGGCATTTATATTTAATAAATCCTATTTAGAGGCAAAAATTGCTTACTTTAATATAGTAAGGCTGAATTGTTCCAGCCTTACCTAAGTGCTTTGGTGCTGTGGTTACTATTCTGGAAGTAACCAATTTCTGAGTATTTCTGGCATCGTCAGAAGACTGTTGGAACATTTACAATGAGTTCAGAACAATCAGTTACTAAAACCAAACAATCATTCTAAATTCTGAACTGATCCAATGTAAAATGTTATGCAAACCACTAAAAGAGAATGCACATTCATAATTTAGTAACCATACAGGCAATAATTGCTTAACAACCGCACTTGGTATTCACAACTCCATTGGTAAGTAATGTCTTCTTCATTGTCGCCTCTTGTTGCAAGTGAACTGTGAAAGCATGGAAGTAGTGATCACAGGTCACTGCTATGGTCTGACATACCTGAATTCTGATAATGTAACCATGGGGATTCCATCAGAGCCGTTGTATCTTTAAATGGTCTCTAAACAGAGCAATTATTCAGCAAAGTGTACTTATAAAATATACACTTGAGGTCGCTGCATTCCAGGTTTTTGCATGGTTCCAAGTTCCAGAACCCTAGAGACTAAACAGTTGTCCTTTTTCTGTGGAAACATGCTGATATGGGCAAAATATATTCTTATTGTTAATGTTTATATTTTGGTGTATGCTTAATTTCTTTGGGCTGCTTTTGTTTTTTGCAGACACATGACAGTAAAGAACACCTGGCAATGATGGAGAGGATACTTGGGCCTTTACCAGTGCACATGATTAAAAAATCACGGTAAGCTTATTTTAAATTGGCTTTTAGGAAAAAAAAGTTCAAAGAAAGCTTTTTGGGAGGTGGGGAGATAAAAATCTGATGCTGGTAATATTTGTATAGTATCATAAACCCCGATTCTTTTGTCTGGTTTGATGCAAATAAACTGCATGTTTGTGGATACAATCATTTTCCTGGGCTTCATTTTCTCTTTGCATGAGCAAAGAAAACTAAGTATGAATGAATGTTTTATTGCCCCATCCAATCCCTGGCTTGTTGCTTCAAATAAATTAAGATTGCAAGAGCAACCAAAAAAATGTTTTTTCCTAAACCATCCCAAATTAAGATTTGCGAGTTGCGACCAAACAGATTGAAGAAAGCTGCCCCTGAAAGTTAGAATTCTTAGTCTGTTCCTTTATAATATATTAAAATGTATTGTTAGAAACAACTTGGGCAGGGCAAAGTTAAGACTACATGCTTAGAAAAGAACAACTCCAACTGCTGCCAACACAGCAAGATAGGTGGCAAATTAATTTAACAAATAAACAAATTGATCTTGGCAGCTTTTATTTCTGAATTAAAATACACAGCAATTGTTCTGGTTGCTGGGTACCAAAATAACTGTGAATTAAAGTAAGGGTAGCATCAGTGACTGTTTTTTTAATGGCAAAATTAATGGTAGTTGAGAAAAGTAGCTGAAGCCTATGTGCAACCCTAAAAACAAGCATCAGGAAGAAAGATTAAAGAAAGATCCCTGAAAGGTGCTTGAGAAAAGGAAGCGTACAGGAAAGCTTAGGGGGAGAAAATATAAATGTTTGAAATATTTTAAGTTTGAAAAGAGCTGAGTTTGGAATGTATTATTCAAAGTTCAGACATCATTGTTTCAGCCACTTCAGAAAGTCCTTTAAATTCAAAGCAGTGATTTTTGAGCTAAAAACTCTTTTGAAGAAACTTGAAAAAATGTAGTATGGTCGAAATAATGCATTTCAAATTTTAGTAGATTTGCACGTCTCTTGTAAGCACACAGGAGAAGCTGCTCATATTTTACTGCCTTATATGCAAGGCTGAAGTCAAAACAAATATTTATGTATACTTTGGGTATAAGTTTCGATTAAATTTAATGTGGTATTTTACATAGGATTGTATTAAGGATATTATAAATACTGAAAGAAAAGGAAGCATTTATGTATTTGCTTATGAATGAATAAATTATATTAGTATTCTGCACAGTCACACATAGCCCAAAAATGGCGATTGGCAAGTTATAGTTAGCCTTTTTTTATATAGGAAATGTTACTTTCATCAAAACCAACTAGACTGGAATGAACAAAGCTCTGCAGGCCGTTATGTTAGGAGACGATGCAAACCACTAAAGGTAGGGGGGGGGGGTTTCTCCATTTAATTCTGACATCCTAAGAAAAAATTTTAAAGTCAGCATTTCTCTCTTTTCCCTAGGAATTTATGCATTGTCATGATAAAGACCATGAGAATCTTTTTGATCTCATCCGCAAGATGTTAGAATATGATCCAGTCAACAGAATAACTCTAGATGAAGCCTTACAGCATCACTTCTTTGATTCCCTAAAAGCTAGATAGCTTTTCTTGTCTTCCTTAAAGGAGATGATACGGACTAGGTCTGTCAACATCTGTTGTGAGATGTTGTAAATAATAAATTAATTTGTACAGTTGTTTCTGTAAATATAAACGTTATGTGTCGTACTGATGCTCCTGTATTATCTGGTTGAACAGTTACAGCTGATCATGGATGTTATCATGTAAACGTTAAAGGAATGTTTTTACAAGTGACTGTACTTTTTTGAGTTAAAGATGAAGGCAATAAAGGACTTGGAAACTGTTAAATAATGTTGACATTAGGAGCAAAGTTTTCAGAGGACAGTCAATATTTCAAGAACATAATTCAGTTTTAACAAGATAATTCAAATTATCCTGCTTCTCCAAATGTTCACATTGAAGGTTACATTTTAAAATATTATAATATTTTATGTGATTCTTAGATTATCTCTATATTGCAAAAAGTACTACAGGCAATCCTTAAATTAAGACAGTTCACTTAGCAACCATTCAAAGTTCGACATAGTGCACAAAGAGCCAAGTACTTATGACACAGTTACGAATGTTGAAGCACCACTGCAGTTTTTCACCGTTTTGAACGACTGCAGAGGCACTGCAACATTTGCCCTGCTTATTCCCCACCCCCATAACCAAGTCTCCACAGGCACTGGACCTGTGGAGACACACCTTGCAAAGATCTACCAAGCGGTCTTCTCTCCAGCTTCTCTGCCACAGTTTCTTTGCCTTCTCCCAGTTCTCCAAAAGCAGTCTGGTGAGAGCAGAGGGAGAGGGGGACTAGCGCACCCTGCTCAGCTTGCCGTCTCCCCTCTAGGCTCCAACCATCTTTGCAAAAAGCCATTGTCGCCAAAAACAGAGCCCGGACCAGACGTGCTGGCCCCTCCTGGGCTCTGTTCTTTCTGGCAAAGGTTTTTGGAAAGGTTTGCTGAAAACTAGAGGGAGATTGTGTTCCTCTAAATTCCAATCGTCTTTGCAAAAAGCCTTTGCTGCCAAAAATGGAGCTTGGGAGTAACACAAACAATGGCAGAGAGAAGACAGCTCGCTAGATCTTCGTAAGTGACACCCAGTGTAGCAGGATAGTGGGGAAGCAATTGTGGGAAGCATAAGATATCTCGGTTGGGAGAGTCCTTGGATAGCCTGTTCCATCACTAGCACCTGCACCCCATGGCCTTCCCTACCCTGAGGTCCCTCATGCACTTAACCTCCAATGGATTTGATTAGTGAATGTGGGCGAAAGCAGGAAATTTTCATATTTACATGATTCACTCCAATGAATATTCAAGTTACAAATATAATTGGCAGGTTCCACTACATCCATAACTTGAGAATTACCTATATTTCACTTATCTTAATGATTATGTTTGGGTTAACATTAAAAAAATATTTTTGCTGGGTAGATTGTTGTGGGGATACAGAAGGGAGTATAGCTAAACCTTAACCATTTTCTGATATCAAAGAGATGCAACTTTCTAATGTGCAAATGATAACTGGAATTAAAATATAATTTTGCAGTTGTAATATAGTTTAGATTAGTTTATGCCTATGAGTGAAATTCCGTGATATAAAAAAAGCAGTAATTGTCAGAGTGCTATTAAGTTGGTCTCAACACTTAGTGATGGTTCATTGTGGGCCAACATTCTCTATCTCAGCCTACTTTCAATTGTAATCTACAACTCATTCAAAGCCTTTGTTATCCAATCTATCTACCTACCTATTAACTTGCCCTTCCACTGTTAACCTGAACCTTGCCAAATATGTTTGCATGCCAAAGTATGTAAATTTCAGCTTGTTGATAATTCTCTTTTTTGCTCCTTGTTGATGGATTGGTTTTCATTGCAGTCCTTGGTATTCTTACCATATTCAAAGCTATGGTTTAAAAGGTATCCTTACATTTTTCACTCTCTGTGCCCATCTTGTCTTACTACCTTCAGGACCCTGAAAAGGACACTGGCAGAGCTATAGGTTCCTGCTAATTATGAAAGAATAAAGTTGATGTTCTAGGCAAACTATAACAAGAATAAGGAACACAAGGGAAACCAGGCTAACTGCATCAAGAAACTCCAAAATCATGTTTGAGGAAGATAATGGCAACTGCTTTTTCTGTTGTTTTCAAAGAAAAAACAAGAAAATAAGATCTGTAAAACCATTTGAGTTTTTGTAAAGGCCTTTTTAACAGCTATGTTAATTTTTGAATGGTTTATTATAATCACAGAAAAGGTATTTACTGTATTTTGATACTGTTCTTGATCCAAATAATTCAATTAGGATACTTCCCATTTTATTCTCATACCAATATTGTGAACTTATTATAAAAAGATACTGTTTGAACCAAGGTCATCCAAAAATGTAACAAAACAAAATGCTGAGTCAGATTAATTGTAAATAACTCTATTCAGCTGACCATCAGTTATTATCAATGTCAGATACTTTATGGTGCCAGAAATTCCAGGTTAATTATGTTGTCTGCTTCCATTTTTAATGTTCATAAGTCATTACAGCAATTTCATGAGGCATTTGTATAACTGCATGCTTTGGCCAACAGCCTATATTTTATCTCCCATTCATCTTTTTCCCTCCTTCCTCTGGAAAACTATTCAAACAGAATAGCACAAAGAAGTTCAGATTTCAGAAGAAATGAAAGGTCCCTAGCAATTCACTTTCTATAATTTTTTGGAGATGTGTGATTAATAAAAGCATTAACACTCTTTAACCCTTATTTCATTATCTTAAATACCTAACTTACAGGAGTCAGCTCTATATTTTTCATCTTTTCTTGCCAGTTCAGAAGTGTATTTTTAATCTGTGTACTGTATTTTTTGAGGGATTTTATTTCACACGGACACTAGATTTGCATTTTGGACATCTGGAATTCTTTGATGGTGGTAAATCCAATTGCTTGTTTTCATGGAAGTGATTATGCTAATAGACAGTAAAAGTCACAATTCTCCCTTTCTGTAAATTTTCTTATAGTGCTAACATTCTGTAGCAGATTATTAGATGCCTGCAGAGATAACTAAGGAGTGACGAGTTTCCAGTTCATATGATGCTGACTGCTGTTCATATGTAGTTTTATGGCAGTCAAACATTTATTTACTTCCAAAATTCAATGTTAGTATTGCTGTTTTTAAAGTAACTTTATAAGCAGTGAAGAACTGGAAATTAGTATTTCTTTAAGTTAAGATGAAAAGACCAAATCAGAGGAAGTTGTGGAACTTTTATGCTATTAAAAGGACTGAAGTGGGTTAGACAGGTGTGTATAATAAAGTCAAGTACCACTCATCACAATTTACTAATGGGGAATGAACAGGCAGCCAGCTTTGAAAATAGGAAAGTTACTGGTTCAAGTAAAATATATTGGAGACCTGGTTGGGCCACGAGGAGACCTGGTTGGGCCACGAGGGAGGACATCCCCTCGTTGAAATGTGCCCACCAGGCTACCGCGCATTTCATCAGCCGCGGGCCCTAGGCAGGGGTGGTGGGGTAGCGGTCATTATTAAGGAAGGCCTTGAGCCGAGAGAGACCATTGTGCCTCAGACTTCCGGCTGTGAGTCCCTCTGCGTGAAGTGGGGCCTAGGGAGGCAGTTGGGCTTGCTGGTTGTATACCTGGCTCCCCGCTATGTAGCAGCAGCCCTGCCCGAGCTCCTGGAGGTGATCGCTACGGTGGCAGTGGAGACCCCCAGACTTATAGTCATGGGGGACTTTAACCTGCCATCGTTGGGCAAATCATCCGTGGTAGCTCGGGAGTTCATGGCTTCCATGACGGCCATGGACCTGACCCAAGTAATTCAGGGCCCCACCCACGAGGGTGGACATACGCCGGACCTCATCTTCATCTCGGGCCAATGGAAAAGTGATCTGGGTACAGGGGATATAGTCATCACACCCTTGTCATGGTCAGACCACTCACTTCTCCGGCTCGACTTTCCGACCGCTGCTCCCCTCCGCGGGGAGGCGGAACCAGAGTCACCAATCTGGTACCGCCCCAGGCGCTTGATGGACCCGGATGGGTTCCAGACAGCGCTTGGGCCATTTCCTGTATCCCTGACCCGCGCCCCGATGGAGGACCTCACGGCCGCATGGAATAGTGCGGCCGTGGGAGCCTTAGATCGGGTCGCGCCCTTGCGGCCTCTCTTGCGGCGGCGAACCACCCTGGCTCCTTGGTTCACTGAGGAGCTGCGGGTGATGAAACGCCGCAAGAGATGCCTAGAGAGAAGATGGAGGGCTAGCCGCTCTGAATCTGACCGGACACAGGTAAGAGCCCATTTACGGACTTACATTGTGGCGCTGAGGGTGGCCAAACGTCATCATTGTGCCACTCTCATAGCATCCGCAGAAAACCGCCCTGCCGCCCTGTTTAGGGTGACCCGCTCCCTCCTTCAACAGAGGGAGCGGGAAGCCCCGCTACAGGGTAGAGCAGAGGAATTTGTGATTTTTCTGCAGGAGAAAACCGCCCAGATACAGAGTGAGCTAACCCCCATTCATGGCCCAGTGGGATGCCACGGGGGAGATCTTGTTTGGGAGGAGTTTGACTCCGTTACTTCCGAGGATATGGACAGGCTACGTGGGCGACTGCGAGCCACCACATGTTTATTGGATCCGTGCCCCTCCTGGCTTGTACTGGCATCCTGGGAGGTGACACGAGGCTGGCTCCAAGAGGTCGTCAACGCATCCTTGAGTGAGGGTTCCTTGCCTGCCTCCCTAAAAGAGGCCATGGTGAGGCCCCTCCTCAAGAAGCCCTCTTTGGACCCAGCTCTTTTGAACAACTACCGTCCAGTCTCCAACCTTCCCTTCTTGGCGAAGGTTGTTGAGAGTGTGGTGGCACAACAGTTTCCCCGTCACCTGGAGGAAGTTGACTATCTAGATCCGCGCCAGTCCGGCTTTCGGCCCGGGCATAGCACCGAGACGGCATTGGTCGCGTTGGTAGATGATCTCTGGAGGGCCAGAGATGGGGGATGTTCCTCCATCCTGGTCCTATTAGACCTCTCGGCGGCTTTCGATACCATCGACCATGGTATCCTATTGCATCGGCTGGGGGGGTTGGGGGTGGGAGGCACCGTTTTACGGTGGTTCTCCTCCTACCTCTCTGGCCGATCGCAATTTGTGCGGGCAGGAGAGCAGAGGTCGACCCCGAGACCCCTCACATGCGGGGTGCCTCAGGGGTCGGTCCTCTCGCCTCTCCTGTTTAACGCATACATGAAGCCGCTGGGCGAGATCATCCGTGGTTTTGGGGTAGAGTACCACCTGTACGCTGATGACACCCAGCTGTACATATCTACCCCAAACCACCCCAACGATGCCGTAGCGGTGATGTGCCAGTGCCTGGAAGCCGTGCGGATCTGGATGGGAAGTAACGGACTTAGGCTCAACCCGACCAAGACCGAGTGGCTGTGGTTTCCGGCTGCCCGATTCAACCAGCTCTCTCCAACGCTGGCCATAGGGGGCGAACATCTTGCCCCTGTGGATGGGGCGCGCAACTTGGGTGTCCTCCTGGATACCCGGCTGTCCATGGAAGATCAAGTGACAGCCGTGGCCAGGAGGGCGTTTTACCAGGTTCGCCTGGTACGCCAGTTGCGCCCCCTATTGGATCGGGACGCCCTTCGCACAGTCACTCATGCTCTCGTGACATCCCGACTGGATTATTGCAACTCTCTCTACATGGGGCTCCCCTTGAGGTGTACCCGGAGGCTTCAGTTGGTCCAGAATGCAGCCGCGCGAGCAATTATGGGCACCTCTAGGTTTGCCCATGTAACACCGCTGTTGCGCGAGCTGCACTGGCTACCTGTCGTCTTCCGGGTGCGCTTCAAGGTGTTAGTTACCATCTTCAAAGCGCTCCATGGCTCGGGACCTAGCTACCTGCGGGATCGGATCCTGCCCCATACATCCTCACGGCCGATTCGCTCCCACAGAGAGGGACTTCTCCGGGTGCCGTCCACTAGACTTTGTCAGCGGGCGACGCCCAGGGGAAGGGCCTTCTCTGTGGCGGGCCCAGCCCTCTGGAATGACCTTCCCCCCGATATCAGGACAACCACGGACCTCCGCTCCTTCCGCTTAAAATTAAAGACGCACTTTTTTCGTCTGGCCGGCCTTGGGTAGTCTCTTTTTAGGTCAGGGTTTTTTAGGGGTAATTTTTAGTTTAGTTATGGGTTTTAGCGCAGGATTTATTTAATTTATTTTTAACTTTGTATTTTGTATTTGTTTGTGGTCTATTTGTATTTTTAATTGCCTGTGTCCCGCCTCGAGTCCCCTTGGGGAGAGAGAGCGGGATAGAAATTAAAATTATTATTATTATTATTATTATAGGAAATTCTGCTACAAAGTAGATCTATTTACCATATTTTTCTTATTATATGACACACACATCCCAAAAAAAGCCCGGGTGGAAATGTCTGTGTGTCTTATAGAGCAGGGGTCTCCAACCTTTGCAACTTTAAGTCTGAAGGACTTCAGCTCCAAGAATTCTCCAGCCAGCTTTGCTTTGCTGGCTGGAGAATTCTGGGAGCTGAAGTCCTTCAGACTTAAAGTTGCAAAGGTTGGATACCCCTATTATAGAGTGAATATTGCACTGGGTGGAAAGGGGTTGGTGTAGTAGCAGTGTTTGCTGCTGCCTGTCACCACTGCTACCAGGGAACACGTGCCTTCAATGCCAAGCAGCTAATAGTGATTGGATCCATCTCCCGGAATATCACCAATCAGCTGTTCTAGGCAGGGACTACCGGCAAACCCTGCTGCCTAGAATGGCTGATCAGCAGTATTCCGGGAGGCTGATCCAACTGCCAATCAGCTGCAGTGAAGGCTCCAGTGTTCCTCAGCGGCAGCAGCTCAGCTCAGTTGACTGATGGTGAGTGCAACAAGCAAAGCCCCGATAAGCCATGTGCTGGGCCTGCAATAGCGTGCTGAAGCTGACCTGGCCGTTTGCTTTTTGCAGCAAGGATGCTAGCCAGATGAATACAGGATGGATGCTGGGAGCCAGAGGCAGATTCTTTTTTCTTGTTTTCCTCCTCTAATGCTAATGTGCATCTTATGGCTCGGTGCATCTTATAGTGCAAAAAATACGGTAGTCACTTATATTAGCAGATCTCTTTTTCATTAAAAATGTCTATTTAAATGGCTCTTCGTGGACAAAAGGCAATGATTATCATTCTGTATATTATATATCTTGCTAGGGTATTGGTAAATAATTTACAATTTTGCATATTTTAGTGAAAAGCTGCTTTTCTATTTAATTTCTACAACAAGATTACTATTCGTGCTTTGAGTTCAATAACTGGTTATAAGGTTAGTGATTATTACAATAGCATTGTTAAGTTAGAAGTATCCAATCTTAACATCTTCATCCATTGGCATGAGGTGAGGTTACATCAATGTACTGATGATAACTAGATGTAAATCTCCGCCTTGGGCAGATGCAGTAGAAGTCCTAACCTAGTATATGGAAGCTGTTAGGTCTGAATAGGAAGAAATCTTAATATTAATAACTTGATTTTTGCAAATGTTTTGGATTACAAATCCCATAATCCATGGTCACTGGATATATAGGAGTTATGGACCAAAAACGGAGGGCACATGGATTTGCTGTTAATTATACTCTGATTGGTTTATCTTAAAATTATTGGGTTATTGAGAACTACACTAGATCTTAACCTGGCTGGGATATTAGGATATATATATAAATATATGCTTGTGCATATATTTATTTCCTCTGTCTCAGCTGATCAGGAGGAGAACCTGGTGGCTTAGTAGCTAAAACATCTGCCTAACATGTAATACAGCCCCGGTTCAAATCCCAGTAAGGGTATGGCTAGCTGATGAGAGCTAAAAAGCTCAAAATAGATCTATCCTACTCTTATTTATTTATTTATTTATTTATTTATTTATTTATCAGCTCAAAAACCTAACACACACACACATATAGTGCAAATGCTAATAGTTGAAAAGTCTTCAGTTATATAGAAAACTAAGAATTTTTTAAAAGAATATTTGTCAGGTCCATTTATCAGCTGGTTTGTTGGCCAACTACTGCAACAATAAACTGGTGCAACTAAATAGGAGTGACTCAAGATTTCCTAGTGTGGAGATGTTGCTTTAGTATACAGAAATGGAACTTCTATATCTACTCTGGAAATCTACTTTGTTATTATTTAAGTGAATGACAAGAAAGCAAGATACTACAGCTCTCAGATCACAAAAACTTTGTCCTGCTGACAAAGCATTGAACAGTGAGACAGAAATATTTGAAATTTAGTGGTGAGGTCACTGAATAACAAACAAGACACTGGCAGGTATAAAAACAAAGTTAATTAGTATTTAAAGTATATCATTTTTACAGACCTGGTATGCAGAAGACTGAAACAATCATGTATATTGATATAATCTGCTTTCACTTCTTTCTCCTTCCTGCTTGCAACATTCCTTAACCATCCAAATGAGTCCAAGAGAATTCCTCAATTCTCCAGAGCAGAGTTTTTTTTAAAAGAAAGGGAAAAGCATTCTTAGCAATCTAAGATATCCCATCCAGGATAAATACAGCCCATCCAGAATAAATAGCAATGATGCTCTACTGCTAATGTATAACTTCCTTTGTGAACGCTTTTTATTCCATTTGAGGAACCATAGTCAGCCAATACCTTTATTAGGAGCAACCAAAATAAGTTTTAAATTCCCAAAACTGCATCAATCCAGATAAACAAATTTAAGGAATAAGCAAAGATAGAAGAATAGCTAAAGAAAAAGGTTTAAGATAATCAAGGGTATTTTTTTTTTAACTACAGTATGTTACAGTCCTACTGCACAAACTGCTTTACAGTGTAGCCAATGGATCTTGGTTTTGGATCTAAAGTTGGATTCCAAATTCCTAAAATTTGATTAACTGTGCTTTATTGAATAAACCACAATTGCCTAGGTTTATATAACACATGCCAAAACCAAGCTACAATGAGTTTTATCTCTTAAGTTTAAGAGAACATATAATTAATAATAATAGTTTCTATTGAAAGTAGAAAGTTTGTGCTGTAAAAATGAATGATGACAATTCAGCAGGGTACTATATCAGTGTAGATGTATTTTAAATATATTATGATGTTAAGTCTCACCGATGGGACTATTAAATGTATACAGAACAGACCAAGATTGTTTTAATGTCTCAAATTAACAAAGTAAGCAAGTTCCAGTAGGGGGCATTATAAGATAAAGGTAATTACATCAATTTATAATTTCTGAACCAACAAAAGAAATATATTATAAACTTTAATGAATGCATACTAAACTTATGGGTGCTTAATTGTAATTTGAACTGATTATATGAAGCCTATAGTCAGCTTAGAATTAGAATCTTGTTATTTTATTAAGCAAAAGAGAGGATTCCCCCCCCCCCTTATTAAATGTAATTTATCTCATTAAAAGTGGATGCATAGAAGGCAGATGGAAAGAATGCCAACGAATGTATTATAACATTTACAGATACTAAAAACAACAGTAATAGTGAGGATAAATTAGAAAATGATGGCCAGTTTTCTGGAGTAATTAACCATTTTTGAAAGTACACTGCAGACATTCTCCCAAATTTTACCTCAACTAACAGTCACAAAACATGGTAAGATAAATTAGTGAAATGCATCGTATACTTGGAATCCTCCTCCCACCCAGTTTAGTTTTGTCTTTTTTTCCCTTCAAACTAGATGGACTTCTTCTGATAAAGCATTCACCAGTACCTCTAGGTCTCAATGATTTGTCTATAAGTATTATGTCCTTGCAGCTGGGGCTTTTCAGTATTTCCATTTTTTAAATTAAAACATGTATCAATGAAACAGATGCATCTGGACATCAATGAAAATGGCTATAGCCAGTTGGTTCCCATGGAATTGCATTATTTGCTCCTGGATTAGATGAAAACTCTCCAACTGGAACACTAGTAAGAATCACTTAGAAGAACTTGAATTTCAGGAGAAAATTCAGCCCTCAGATTATCAGATGGTGGATGCATCTAAAGTGGCTCTACAACAACTATTAATGTTTCCATATCTTCGTAGCTGCAATAAGATTGAATTGTGCAGTGCACAGAAATTGCCTAGGTGGTTTATTTTATTCAAATAAAATAAGGTCGAATGGCAGGTTGATAAGTAGAATAGTGTATCAATAGCCATTTCTCTTTCCCTGCCTTAATTTTTTTCTGTCTCTCAGAAATATATTATTGTTATTAAAGCTCTCCTGAGCCAGCTGTTTATTATAGTGTTTATGGCTTAGAAGCTGCATAATGCACACATTTTAAAACTGAGATAGACTCTTCTTTTCTGTCGCAGAATAACCTCCACTAAAGACAACTGAGTATTTTTGAATGAATTGTCATACTGAGTGACAAAGAGCCATATTATTACCTATATTGCTGATTCAAACTCCTTGTCCTTCTCACACATCTATATTCTGCCAACACATAATCCTTTGGAAATCATCCGTGGTTTTGGGGTGGGATATCATCTGTACGCTGATGATACTCAGTTGTACATATCCACCCCAGACCACCCCAATGATGCCGTCGAGGTTATGTCCCGGTGTTTGGAGGCCGTACGGATCTGGATGGGTAGTAACAAACTCAAGCTCAACCCGTCCAAGACTGAGTGGCTGTGGCTTCCGGCGCCCCGATTCAGCCAGATTATTCCAACTCTGGCCATTGGGGGCGAAACACTGGCCCCCGTGGAGAGGGCACGCAATTTGGGTGTCCTCCTGGACTCCCGGCTATCTATGGATGACCATGTGGCAGCCGTGGCCAGGGGGGCGTTTCATCAGGTACGCCTGATGCGCCAATTGCGCCCCTTACTGGACCGGGGTGCCTTACGCCCAGTCACTCAAGCACTCGTCACGTCTCGACTCGACTACTGTAATGCTCTCTACATGGGGCTTCCCTTGAGGTGCACCCGAAAGCTACAGCTAGTCCAGAATGCAGCCGTGCGGGTGATTACGGGAGCGCCTAGACACTCCCACATAACACCGATCCTGCGCGAGCTGCACTGGCTTCCTGTGGTCTTTCGGGTGCGCTTCAAGGTTCTAACGACCATCTTTAAAGCGCTCCATGGCTCGGGGCCTAGTTATATGCGAGACCGCCTCCTGCCCCATACATCCCTCAGACCGATACGCTCCCACAGATCGGGCCTCCTCAGGGTGCCGTCGGCCGGTCAATGCCGACTGGCGACACCCAGGGGAAGAGCCTTCTCTGTGGTGGGACCAGCCCTTTGGAACGACTTACCCCCTGAACTCCGTACCATCTCCGACCTCCGCCTCTTCCGCAAGTGTCTGAAGACACACCTATTCCAACTAGCCGGCCTAGCGTAGCCTCCAATTCTGACTCATAGTTTTAAAATGGGGATTTTAATTCGGTTTTAGCACAGGTTTTTTAGTTGAATAAGTTTTTTTTAAAAAGTTTTATATGTTTGTATGTTTTTTAATATGCCTGTGCGCCGCCCTGGGTCCGTTTGGAGAAGGGCGGGGTATAAATTCAATAAAAGAAAAAGAAAAGAAAGTTGCTGAATTTAATGTTTCTTTTGATTTGCCATATTTTAGTTTTTCATGTAGGAAAATAAAAGTGCATTCCTTACTTTGAAAACATCTGGAAAATTCACAACTCACTGCAGAGATTTCTGTAGTGCTTAATTTGCATAGAGTATAAGGGTAACCTAAAAACTAGGTCTCCATTGTCCCTGCAACTTGGCTCTGACTTCAGATTATTACAAATTTACAACAGTAACACAACAGAAGATGGCACTGTGGGTACTCAGAGGCAAAAGCCAAATATATTAACTTGGGGACAAGAGGCAGGATATAGGGCTTTGCTGGTCAATTATATAACAGTTTATTCAAAAATAAATTCAGTTGTCTTTGATACATTTAGACTGCAGTGATTATCCCACAACTATAAGTAACATTACACAAAGTTGAATAATGCATTTTTGAGTAAAACTGCACTATGTTTGTTATTCTAGGTTTTCTTTTGCAGCCCAGTAATTTTTAAAAAAAACCTTTGCAGGTCAGCCAATTATATTTCTGATTGGTCACAACTATGCCTAATGTCATTATTTGATATGTAAAGTTAGACATTTTATGCTTCAGAACTACATTAGCTTTTTAATACTATGCCCCATGGTATTATATCTTTTGGGAGTCCTTAACAATGAAATGATCTTTTGGAACTAGTGTTTGTTTGTGTATGTGTGTGTGTGTTTTAAAAGATAAAAAGTGCTGGTTCCAAAGCATCCTCTCATTGCTTACATTTCCATTATTTAGATGTATTCATTGCAAGATCTGTTTATTCTTGCTTTCTTTCTTAGCCAGTTCTAATCAAAAGAGAACCTCTCTTCTTATTCCGTAACTGCTAAGTTTGCTCAGGGATATTTGGTGATTTTATCAAAAGCCTTTTGAAAGTGCAAGCAAATAAAAATTAGATTTCATAGTATTAAAATGGGCTCCTTAGAACCATCATGCAACTGAGTTCAATTTATATTACCTTCAAGTAAAAGAATGTTTAAGATTGAAACCTAATGCAATTTTATACTAGAATAAGACTCACCGAGCTCAGTGGGGCTTATGCTTGAGTAAATATATATAGGATTGTGTAGGCAGGACAAAGAGGTAATGTTAGATGCAATTATGAGCCAAATTGACACACTAAAAATAAATAGAACCTCAAGTCCAAACAATATCTCCACAGAAGTTTTTGAAGAACTTTAATATGAAATCGTTTATCTTTTTTCAAGAACACAGAACTTCTAGAGAACTGGAAAAAAGCCAGTGTGACTCACAGGGCTTAAGCAGGCAATAAAGGTATTAGGCCAGTTAGTTTTTGTTATCAGTTCTAGAGAAAATTATTGAAAACGTTATTTAAAAATAAAATAAGCAAATGCACGAAAGAATGAGACTTGATGAAAAGAAACCAAAATAGTTTCTGTAAAGCTAAATCTTATTTTTATAGAATTATTTGAGGGTGTTAACAAACATGTTAACAATGCTGACCCAACAGTAGTTTTTTTGGAAAAGAAATAAAAAATACCTGAGCAAATTTAACTGTAAGAGGAAGGAGCAATCATCAATTGACAACTGGTGAAGAACTGGAACCAAGATGGGAATAAATAGCCAATTTTCACACTGATGAGATGTGTAAATTGGAATCCTCCAGGGAGTGTTGTTGTAACTGCTATTGCTTATTTGCATGTGTGATTTTATGGAGGATTTGGGGCAGGGGGAATGTCTGTTAAAGTCAAATATCTGTTGAACCCCCCCCCCCCCAAAACCCTGACATCACTTGCCTCCAACTTACATCTCTTATACAGTGTAAATAATGTAAAATGATGCAAATCATGTTAATTTATTGTTCAGAATGTCTTAGATGCCATGGCCTTTAATCTGGTAAAGTCTGAACTAAAATGAGTAGTGTTGGGCTTCTGAATTTAGTGACTGTGGTCTAGAGTCTAGACAATAAATGTGTGAACTAAAGTGTCTATTGCAACTGAGGTCTTCCAATTAGTATTCTGTAAATTTGAGACAGGGGATCAATTCAGTCAATCAATCCTAAAGGAAATCAACCTTGACTGTTCTTTGGAAGGACAGATACTGAAGTTGAAGCTCAAACGCTTTGGCCACCAAATGAGAAGATAGGACTCATTGGAAAAGACCTTGCTGTTGGGAAAGATGGAAGGCAAAAGGAGGTTAGATAATGTCATTGAAGCAAAGAAGATGGATTTGGGCTGACTCCAGGAGATTGTGGAGGATGAAGGATGGAGGGGAGGCTGGTGTGCTGTGGTCCATGGGGTCACGAGGAGTCAGACACGACTTAGCAACTGAACAACAACTACTAAAATTAAGGCTGGATGGTTGTAGCTGTGTTGGCTGATGAAATCAAATTACTCAGTGTAGTAACATCAAAAATGGACTGCAAAAATCTCCCAAAGCCTTCAAACTGAGTGAAATGTGTATAAACCATCTTTAATGCATCTGTGAAGGAGATGGATGTGGGTTTTTTAAAAAGATATAGATGATAGATAGATAGACAGACAGACAGACAGACAGACACATACAATTAAATGTAGTCTGAACAACAGTGAAGTGATATATGTTGACATAACATCTCACCAGTACATTAATGGGTTCTTAGTAGTAACACGAGGAAAGAGATCTTTTGTCACGGTGGGCAGCTTGATGAAAATGTAACTATGTACAGCTGCCACAACAAAGGAAAATTCAATTATTGGAAACTTTAGAGATTTTAGCACTCAGGGCACTGATCATTACACTCTGAAAGTGATTATTTTAGAGCTAGGAAAGGTGCAAAAAATGACAATCAAAATTATTAAGGGCTAGAGAAACTCTTCTGCAAAGAAAGGCTGCAGTACAACAATCAAGGCTCTTAGAACAAAAGGAAACAAATACAGAGTGCATCAAATCATGCAGTGCTTAGATAATGAGGTTTTCTCTCATTACCTTAGACTTCAAAATCCTCCATTGAAATTGAATGCAGAGAGATTCGGGACTGATACAAAGAAATATTTTAAATGAGACTCAGTTAAACTAGAATTTGCAACTGGCATTATGGAAGATCAGAGGATCAAGATATCAATGGCTATGACTATTAATTGTCTACTACATCCTGAATTATAGGCAGCCCTAGGCAGTAACAGTGGAAGAGGGCTCTCAGTCTCCAGTCTAGGTTTAAAAAAGCTTCCCAATTCAATCAAGTTGCCCACTGTGTGACAGAATGCTGGACAACCTCTTCTTACAGTTCCATCACAGTAACATGGTCTCTTTAATGAATTTAAGATTCATTCTCTGAGCTTCTGGGTTGATTTTTGAACGTTTCATTACCAGAGTAGGAAACATCTTCACCAAAATTTAAGGAATGTCAGTGTTGGTGTTCTTCTGCTTATAAGGGCTTTGAGTGGTCAGGGTCATGTCAGGTGAGGGTCTTGACCCTCCCAACACAAGACCCACTGACCACTCAAAACCCTTATAAGCAGAAGAACACCAACACTGACATTCCCTAAATTCTGTTGAAGATGTTACTTAGTCTGGTAACGGAAACCAACCCACAAATCCTGGAGAACAAATCTATACCTGAGCTACATATATTTGCCACTATTATAAATTATGGGTTATGGGTTATAAATTACATCTGGTGTCTTTCTTTGGGGTGGAATGGAGCCAATTGGGAAATTAAAGACCACAGACTCTATAATATATAAGTAAAAAGTATCTGAAGGTCAAACTTAATAGGGGCTCAAGGTAGTTACTTTGAACCCCTATGAAGTTGAACGTTCGGATACTTTTTGGATGGAAAGATCACTTTTGGACTGATTATCCCTTCCATCCCCTACAAAGCAAAGCCAACTCAGAAGTGAACCTCACCTACGTTCAATGGCACATATCCCATGCCACCGAGAATGGGAATCGAACCGAGGGATAGAAAAAATTTACATGCACACCTCAGTCTTTCCAGGCCATCTGATAAGACTTTGACACAGCTATACTCATCCACTACTTGGGGAAGTGGATATTTTTTTTTTTTTAACCGCCGTCGCTGCCCCCGGGAGAAACCGACGGGACGGCTGAGGAGACCCCTACTGCATCCCATCAGCTGAGAAGAATTCTTCCGCGGCGGGCGGGCGGGCAGCAGCAGAAAGGAGGAGAACGGGTCCCATTCACAGCCTCGAGCACCCTCTCCATTTCTGAGCGGGGGGGGGGGGTCGCCGCAGCTCTGACCCGAGCTGGGAGGAGACCGCGAAGGCGCGGGGGTGGGCTATCCCTTTCGGAATCCCCTCGGGGAAGGAGAGCCCAGAGTGGTGGACGCCGCCCCCGCCTCCCCAGTGCCAGAGGGCTAAGGGGGGGGGGGGAGAAAGAGAGAGAGGCAGGCAGGCACCCACCTACCCTCCTCCCTGCCCCCGCCCCGCGCAGCTGGAGGGCCATGCTAGGGAAGAGGCCACGCTTCCCAAACTTCCTGCCCCGCTCGCTCAGCCAACGGGTGCCAAGAGCTGCCGCCGCGACCGCCGCCGAGCGAGCGCTTCCTCAGCCAGGGGACCGCAGGAGCCGCAGCCGCCGCAGCCGCTCCCCGGGGAGGACCTGAGCGCTCGCCCTCTTCTCCCTCGCGGAGCGTGCGCGCGCCGGCGACATGAGCGGGCCTCGAGAGAAAGCGCCCGAGACTGCGCCCCAAAGCGGCGGCCGCTGCGCCGGGGCCGTCGGCAGGGGCCCCGTTATCCTCGCGCTCCTCTTCTCGCTCCTCTCGGTGGCCGCCTGCTTTCTCCTCAGCGCCAAGACTTCCAAGCTGCAAGGGCGACTGGTGGCCCTGGAAGAAGAGTTGGCCAGCCGCGCCTGGAGCCCCGGAGAGCAGCTGGCCGCCGAGCCTTTGCTCGCCGCGCTTCAGCCTCAGGTGGACGACCTTCTCCGGGAGGTAAGGGCTGAGAAGGGCGGGGTGGAGGCCAAGGGGCCAAGGGCGGGGCCGGAGGCTGCCTTATTCGCCCGCTTCTCTCAAGTAAACTTACGAAGGAAAGTCTGGCTTTCCTTCCCACCAACTCTAGGAAGGGGCTGCGAATGGCAGGCAGGCAGGCAGACAGGCGTTGGGATCCAAATCTCGGCCACCGACGTCTGTTTGATTGACAGCGCAGGGCTCGACCCGAGAATGCAGGCACAGCCCCGGCTCACCTCACAACTTAATCCAAGGCTGAGGGGGCCATCTGAAGGCGCCGCCGCCGCTTGCGATCTGCTGAAGCGGCGGGACTCTGCATAGCTGCGCGGGTCTTCAAAGTGCCTCCCAGGGCATCGGGTGTCGTTTCTGCTGTAACTGGCCGAGAGACCGTTACAGCTCGGTACTGGAAGCAGGCGGATGGGACGCCGCTCTCCGGCTTCTCCAAATGATAACACTTGTGGGGGTGTTTTGCATTGTGGAACTCCATGCTTAACCTTTTAACCTACATTTCCTCAAAGAGCTTGGGACCTGGTGAAAACCCTATCCTCAACACCTGCTTCGTGTTGTTGTCACAACACTCCCGGCTAAGCTAGAGAGCAATGATCCATCCCTTGCTTAATACATTGTGAGAACCACAGCGGTTTAATTAGTTTTAGTAACCATTAGCAAGTTCCAGTGACTTGCCCCAGAACATCCTCTGATTTAAACTGTTTGAGCCGGAATCAGATCTGGTTTTAACCCAGTTGTTATCTGCCAGGATGCACTGTTTTAATTGCTGGATTCCAAGCTCTACAATATATAAGTAGAGACATCCTCTAGTTGAGGTTAACTCTTGGTGGCTGCGTTCCTGCAGTTTTCTCAGCAACATTTTGGAAATGGGTTGCCTTTGCTTTTCCTGGGATCATTTTTGTGTTTTTTTTTATTTCACATTTTAATCAACTCCCTTGGATGAATGTAAAAGAAATGTATATTTTGAGAAGGTACAGAATGTTTCCTTCGCTATAGTTCCAAAATTGTAAGGATGTGAAGGTCTCTCCAAACCTCTTTTAAACTAGTATTCTCCAGAAATGTTGGACCACAATTTACAAAACTAAAGGTGTAATTAATTTTCTATACTTTTGTAAATATACATTGGTGAAATCTGGATTTCTAGATTATTTCATTGTCTTGTTTTTTTTTAAAATTCTGTGACAGCAGTGCTCAAAACAGTCTTCACACCATAGTGGTCAGTTGGTTTTCCAGAATGCATTTCCAGAATGCCAGGTTGGCATTGCAATTTAAGACATACCTGGAGGGTTTCAGGTTAGGGGAGGATTATCAAACTTACTGATAATCATATTTTGTGGAGCTGGGAAAAGTTCCAGTAATAACCTTTCTTAAAATCAAAAGCACTTTAAAAATATTTCCCAGGAAAGGGAGAGCGTCCTAATAAGTGTTAAATGAAGGTAATTTATGAAGTGTGTTAAATGGGGTTCCAAAGATTTGTGCAAATATGGGCCATATGTTGTAGATTGGTTGGCAGTTAATACAGAGATTTGACTGGCATGGTGTTCACACAATTTCAGTTTAATTATATGTTACAGTTAAGACATTCCCCTTTCTAGCATGGAACTGGGTTGATCTGGAACAAAACATGGTGTGATTGGATTAGTACTTGGATGAAAGTCCAATAGAAAGTACTTTGGTTGTAGTGTAGGTGACAAAATTAGTCAAAATTAGAAGAAGGCGATGGTCAACCATTTTTGTATAGTTGCCAAGAAAGCTTACTGATAATCATGGACATGCCATGGACATGTCCATGGACATGTCTACACAGCCATCAGGAGTTAAGCTTGACAAGAAGGAAGCCAAAGGCACTTTCTTAAGTACCCCGTTGTTTGTTCTATGCCTTCACAAAATGTTAGATACCACTGACAACTTGACTTCCTCATAGGATAATTGCTGACATGAAGTGAGGACAGAAGTTTATGACACTGTAAAAACAAAGACATTTGTTATACATATGAAAAGAGAACTGATTTGCATGCTATGGTAAGGGATTAAAATTTCACAGTTTTTTCGCTGCAATACACCAGGATGGCTACTATTCTAAAATATGAGGTAACATCCATATCTGGAATTATACAGAATAATAGTCCTTCTTGGTGGTAGCCGCCTTTCCTCTGGAATTCTTTCTTTCCATAGATATGTGAAGCTTCTGCTTTGCTGACATCTCAAAAATCAGTTACATATACTTTATTCCAATGAACCTTTGATCCCAGCTGATTGATTGATTGATTGATTGAGAGTGTTTGTCTAAGGTTTTGCATTGGATTGCATTTCTATGTTTTCCCCTTGTTTATTTCTATTTCCAGATTTTAGTTTGTTTCGATGATATAGTGCCTGGCTTCTTTCAGGATTCAGGCAGATTACAAATATTGATATATAGGTAAATAAAGTACTGTAAGTTTTATATAACCGGTTTATAGCATTTGGGGGCTTTTTGCTCATAAAATTTTACAATTTGCAGCCAACATCGGAAGAAGGATTAGAAAAGCTAAGAATCCCTTTCATGGTATGTTTTCTAATCCTATGCAAATTATCCATAGTTTGTTTCTTTAAAAGACCAGAAGTGTGTGGGATGTAGATACATGATGCAAAATCCATGCCAAAAGAGGAAAACAGTTTATAGTGTTGCTCAGTCTGTAGCTATATCTCCAAGACTGGAAAATTGGCATGAAATTGCTTAACATTTAAACAAAACCAGGACAGAATCTGACAGCAACATCTATATGCTGTCTAACTCCACTTAATGTTGGTTGTAATTAGCCAAAAAAAGAATAACAGGGAGTTTAAATTTTATTTTTTAAAAAAAATCTGCAGAACTACAAAATTGATTAAACATAGATACTGTAGTTCCAAAGGATATGAATAAATGTGCCCTTTGATTCTTAATTTTGCTGTTACTGACAGAACATTCAAATAAGGTAATTGTTCAATTAGTCTCAGATACAGTTCTTCATGACCTCTTTAACTGTCACAAGATAACTTGTAAGATATCCTGGAGTACACTCTCCAGCTATAAATAGCACTTTCCTACCAATGTTTTGAATTTTGTAGCCTATCTATACAATCTGATTAGTTCAGTCCAATTTTGCTGGCTTGCTATTTGGAAATAGAGGAACACAAGCCAACAGAATTGGGGAAATTACTAATGTAGTGCAATAGTATAATTGTAGCTTAATGAAGTGATATTGCAATGCAAAATCCCTTCTTGAAATGGTCATTATGAAAAAAGGAAATTCTAATATAAGCAGTGAATGCTACAGTAGATTTATTTTTCTCATATAGCTGGATATTGCAAACCTATCCAGCTATAATTTGGATTTCATTTTTGTTTATGATTGAGAATAGTTTCTTAGTCACTGAAGTTTTAAAAATTTGGATTGGTTTAGACATACAGTAATGCTAAATCAATGAACCATTGGTATAAATCTTACATTTATTAGGTCTCCTGCTGTGTTTATTTTCTTTTGCTGAGTGACTACAGAATTGGAATGCTTTAACTTTTGTCAAACATTTTTAAACCGGCATACAAAGAAGAATATGGGGATTAATGTATTCATGCATTAGAGATTCAAGTTTTAGATATTTAATAAAGGTCTGAAACCAAAATGGACATATATGGAGGATTAAAAGAAAGACTAAAGATAGACAAACTTCATAATTGTTGAGCTAGTGTCAGGTAGGCTAAAACTCAGAATAAGATGAAGTTGGTGAATGATAATAAACTACAAAAGATTCTTCAGAGACATTCAAAAGAAAAGAAAATATTTATACCAGTTGCTAGACATTAGCACACAACGTAAGTATAAAGGTGAAACTACTCAATTCCTAGTCTGACTTAGGCTTTATCAACAAGAAGGCATGTGCTGTACCAGGCAGAATGAAGGGGCAGGCCTGAAGTTTGAGATTGAGAAAGAGATAGATGGTCAGGACATATAAATTTATTCTGAAGGAGTTTAAATCTGAAGAGCTGCATGATTTACATCCTACCATGCTATGGGAATAGTGTACTATAGAATTTCAGACACAGGAATGGTCTGAAATTCTATAATACACTATTCCCATAGTATGGTATTTGTGTATTACTCTTGAGAAATCCCAGAAAACAGCCAAAATGGTTCTCAACCTTGGCAGCTTGAAATTATGTGGGATTCATGCTTTCTGAGGAATCCTGGGAGTTGAAGTCCACATGTCTGCATGTTGCCATGGTTGAGAAATGCTGTGATAAGCAATAAAAAGAAGGCAATGTCACAGCAAATTATGACTTCAAAAATGAGAAAAGGAGGATCCAGGAAACTATTACCAACCCTTAAAGGTAGGTCAGATCTGGAAACAGACTCAAAGTGACTGGAACTGTATTAATACAGACTATAGTAACAGAATCTTGAAAGCCTACCTATATTTTTTCTAAAACTTTGTTTCCTAGTCCTAAAACTTGCATACTTCATAGATCAGGGATGTCAAACTGACGGCCTGGATTAAGGGGATACATAGCTATCTTTAAATCTGTTTCTGTCATCCCCAAAGAATGATCCAGAAGAATGATCTTAGGTACAGGAAGAAAGCAACTTGAATGTGGAGCTAATTATCAAGGGAGATGGTGCTCGTGTTCACTAAATATGTTCAAGGAGAAGCTGGATAACCTGTTGCCTTGATAATTATGTTTCCTAAACTGAGTAAAATATTGGGTTTTAAAAGGAAGTTCATAGTGTTATAAATTGTAAGGCTGAAAGAAACTTTGGGTATTTAATCCATCTTCACGTTCAATGTGGGAATTACCTTTCCAGTTCTGATACATGGCCTTCCACTGCTTTTCCCCCTCTAGGGAAAAAACCCCCTATAACAGTGCTGGAGAACCTTTGTCGCCTCGGGTGCTGAAAGCATGCCTGCCCGCTATCGCACACATGCATGTACTCACCCCATATTTTAATGCTCCCCCATGCTGTGCTCCCTGCACATGTGCACATGATTCCCCCCCCCCGGCTTCCCTGCATATACACACAAGGCTTTCTTGGAGCCTGGGGAGGGCAAAAATGGTCCATTTTCCAACTTCCAGTGGGCCCAGTACATTGGTGGGTTTCTGCAGGTTCGCACCTACTCGCGAGAGCCGGTTGGTGAAATTTAGAGAACCGGTGAGAGGGGGTTCTACCGGCGTACCTGGAAGTAAATCTGGCCCACCGCTGCCAGTGACCCAACGGGAAGGAAAGGAAGGAAGGAAGGAAGGAAGGAAAGAAAGAAAGAAAGAAAGAAAGAAAGAAAGAAAGAAAGAAAGAAAGAAAGAAAGAAAGAAAGAAAGAAAGAAAGAATTAATTTATCATCACAATTGAGTCCAAAATTTTGGTTGCTAAGCAAGAGCGTTGTTAAATGAGTTTCACCACATTTTAAAAGGTGGCCACTCCTACCCTGTCACATGACTGCCAAGACACGTCCACAAAATAGGCCACACCTACAGAGTAGGTTCTAAAAAATTTGAAACCCACCACTGGCCCAGTAGGTCTGTTTTTTGCCCTCCCCAGGCTCCCCAGGCTTTCTAGGAGCTTGGGGAGGGTAAAAACTGCCTCTCCCATCTCCGGGAAGTCCTCTGGAGGCTGGAAACAGCCCATTTTCCAACTTCCGATGTGCCCAGTAGGCCCGTTTTTTGCCATCCCCAGGTTTTCTAGGAGCCTGGGGAGGGTGAAAACGGCCTCACCCATCCCCTGGAGGCCCCCTGGGGGCTGGAAACAGCCCATTTTCTGACTTCTGGTGGGCCCAGTAGGTCCATTTTTTACCCTCCCCAGACTTGAGAGGGCTTCTAGGAGCCTGGGGAGGGCAAAAACAGCCCCCTGCCCCCCCGGAGGCCCTCCAGAGGCCAGAAACAGTCCATTTTCTGACTTTCGGATTGCTAGTTGGGCTGTTTTTCTCACTCCAGAGGCTTCAGGGGGCTTCCACAAACCGGAAGTCCATTCCCAAACTTCTGGTTTGCATGTTGGGTGGTTTTTCACCCTCTGGAGGCTTCAGGGAAAACAGCCGAAAATCAAGTCCGAATATCAGCTGGCCAGCGCATGCAGGTGCGCTGGAGCTGACAGGGCAACGCCTCACGTGCCCTCAAAAATGGCTCTGCATGCCACCTGTGGCATGCGTGCCATAGGTTCACCATCACGGATCTATAACCTCCCATGACAAAACAGTTTCAAATACCTAAAGTGAAGTTTCATGTCTTCCTGCACATCTGTCTTCTCCAAGCAAAACTACCCAACATGTTCAGCTGTTTTCCATGTAGTTTTCATTCTTGACTCCTTATTATCTTTGTTGTTTTCCTCCGGGCATGCTCCAGTTTTTCCAGTGTCATTCCTAAAATGTGATGTTCAAAACTGAATGCATCAATGCTGAATAAAGAGATACAGTGATTATCATTAATAACACTACTTTTGATGCAGTCTAGGAGTGCATATATTTTTTTCTTCTTCTTCTGCAAATATATAATAACTGTTGGCTCAAATTTTGTGATCTACCAAGATAGATTCTTTTTGAATATGGTATTTCCCCTGCACCTTATATTCCTACGGGTATTTGATTTTTCCTATCCAAATATAAGACTTCACATTTGTTTTTGTTGAAATTCATGCTGCTGCTATATCATCATCATCATCATCATCATCATCATCATCATCATCTTTTTCTACCCTAATTCTTATATAGAGACATTGGAAAACTCTTTGTATTTATATAGAGACATTGGAATTTTTGGATCATGTTAACTTGACTTGTATAAATTCTTCTTGCATAAATTCTATGCTGACTTTTGTGATGGATCTTTTTATAACACAATTGGTGGGATTAACAAATGGAAATGTCTTCTTAGCCTATTATATACCGTTTGAAAAACAAATTTCATATATTTACAAGGTGGCACAGGTTCCTTTCCAATGACATTTTATCATATATGGAACCCACAGCAAGCCCTTTCTGATAGACCATGCCAAAGGAGACTATTCATCTTGGAGACTGTAATTTTGGAAGATATCCAAGCCTTAAACTATGTATGGCAGGGGTGTCAAACTCGCAGCATCACAGCAGCGTCAACCTTTCACCCCTTCGCTAAACCGGGCATGGGTGTGGCCAGCATGTGATTCATACGGCCCATGGGCCATGACTTTGACAGTCCTGATGCATGGTTTTAAAGGTGACAACCTGCACTTTGAACTGCATTTGGAATTACCTGGCAATCATTGCTGCATGTGCAGTCGATGATGTTACATTGATGTCATATAGGTGAACCTTAGTACCCCTGTAACTATTCAGGCCAATTACTGAACCAAATAAAGTGACTGACCAGTCTTCAAGGGTGGCCCCATGAGGGCCACTTGTGAAGTACAAAGGCATGCATTAAGCCCCCCCTTTCCAAAAAATGGCTGCAGATGGTATACAAGATGCAATTGTTGAAAGATCTTCCACCTGCTGTTTAAGCAGGAGGTTTGGGCGATTTGCATTATTTGACTAGTGTAAAGACAAAGAAAGCCATTGTCTCTAAATTTACCTCATTCAGTGGAGGACTAAATAAAGTTTGATATATGTGCAGCTCTTTTTCCTAAAACATGTTAATGTCTATTTTCTATATTACTGAGCTGTTATTTTTAGTTCTTGTAGGTCAGTGCCAAAGAAGAGAATGGATGTCATTGCAGAGACATTAGTGATGGTATGCCAGTGAAAGATGAGAGCTCCAAAGGAGGGCATCAGAGTATGATGCTTCATTCTTGTACTGCACAAAATGTCCCAAAGCACGTCTCTAGGTGACACCCCCACAGTAAGAAAGTTCTCAGATGAATTTGCCTTGAAAAATGCATAGGGGCTGCAGAACAACTTGTGTTTTTTTTTATAGGAGCAGTTTGTTGTGTTTTTCTCTTCTTTGACTTATCAGTCTTAGTCCTAAAGGGGAAAAAAATGTTACTTGTATATTAGAGAAGAAGCTTCTAGATTCAGGGGAGGGAGGAGCATATATGAAGCTCTACTTTTCAAATAGTTAAAGTAGCTGTATCTTTTTCCAAGCCTGCACAACTATTTTGGGTGCTGCTTCCTGATGGTCCACATGTTCATACATGCAAAATCACTTTTCTTTGCTGGGAGAAAGGCAGGGAGGTGACTGACTGCACGTATGCAGACAGCTTGAACCCACAGCCCAAAAGGAGTGCTCCATTGTGTTCAGCAGTGCCATTTGGAAGGATTTGTCCAGTCCTAAAGTATATTATATAAACTGGATTCCCTACCAATCCATGGAAACAACTTAATCAATTCATAATGCAAGTGTCAACGTATTTCAGAGCTGTGTTAACTAAGTAGCGCTTTCTTTGTAATTTTCTAAAACTTCCAGTCTAACTTCTCCATTCTAGAGAGCTTCTCTGAAGACTGAGCTGAGTCGCCATTATAACAGGATGAATAATGCCTCATCTAGTTTTCAATAGTATCGTAGGGATAGGATCTTAATTTTACAAAGCCTTTGCTATTTCAAATACATCAATAATCTCTGTTCTGAAACTGGAAATCAAGTTTTCAGGGGCTTGTAGTACAAGCTGGAAAAGCAGCATTGATATTCCCACCACAATAACTAAATTGGAATGGTTGTGTTCTTTAGTTAATTCTTTGGGAGGAAGAGAATGAATAATTTGTCCCAACTCTTTTCTAATGCCTGAACAGACATGAGGTGGTGCAACAGGAAGTTAAACATCACTTTTTTCATGGGCTGCTGCAATTGTCAGTAATAGCACAGTTTCAATTTGGCATGAATATTTCTAGTTTTCAATCTCTCTCCCCTTTTCTTATTTACTTTCTTATTTGCTTTATTTGGTTTGATGTTTACTATACATCTACGATGCTGCATAGATCCTCAAAAGGGAACAGAAAGAAGTATTCTAAATTCACCAGTGCAGCTTTGTTTTCTTATTTTTATTTTATTAAATTTATACCCCGCCCTTCTCCAAAAAGACCCAGGGCGGCTTCTTCCTTTTTTAAACATGAACGCTGCATAATCCTATCTACAAACAGACAATCCTCTATAAAAGTAATTCCTTTAGTTAAAAAATGCATACCATTTTTTGTGCACGGTATGCATACATGGATACTATTGCTTTATTTGGGTCTTAGTCAATGATTTTCTAGGTGAAAATGTGTGACAAATGGTTAAGAATATATTCTTTCAACTACTATTAAATAATTTTGCACATTAAATATAAGATAATTGAGAACAAAAAGATCAAAAAGTTCTGGTTTGCGTACTTTATTTGGCTTGAAGTAGTCTATTATTTTAAAATTAACTAAATACTGGTGTGATCCAATCAAAGCTAAACAAGTCGTGGAATTTCCAGTGGGAGAGATCTAAATATTTCCTTAATTTCCTCAAGGAAATTTATGAGACTTGGCTTCACTATGACTAGCAGTTGTATGTTTAACAATAGCATGGATCACATTTGTTGGCTATTAGTTTTTATTTATTTATATATTTGCTTTCTTGACAGAAACTGAACGAAGGATTAGCCAAACTACGTACAGCAAGAGAAGTACCCTCTGAATGTCATTGCCCACCAGGTAGGTGGATGAGAAATAGAAATTTTAAATTAGATATATTGTACTATTAGGTGAATGTGAGAAATATCTATAATAGCATTGCTTGAAAGATTGGAGGGTTTGAACATATTTACAAGTAGTTTTTGTTGTATGGGCAGGAGATATCTGTTTGATTTTGTTCAATCAATAAAAATAGAGTTAGAGGTCTTCTAGTCCAACCCCCTGCTCAAGCAGGGGACCCTACACCAGTGATGGATAATGTTTTCGGCATCGAGTGCTGAAACTGGAGCATGCGCGTGCCAGAGCACCAGAACCCAGAAGAGCAACTGGCCGGTGCGCATGTGCACACTGGACAGCTGCTCTTCTGAGTTTTGTTGCATGCGTGCATGCTGGACCAGCTGTCTGGTGCACATGCGCACACAGAACCCAGAAGAGAAGCTGGCGACAGTGCACGTGCCCACAGAGAGGGCTCTGCATGCCACCTCTGGCACATGTACCATAGGTTTGCCATTACAGCCCTATAGCATTTCAAAGAAGAGTGAATAGACAATGAAATTAATTGGTTCATTTAGTTTTGAAGTGTCTGAGTGTTTTCATAACAGAATAAATTATTCGTTATTAGAACATATACCTTAATGTTTCTTAATTTTTTTACCCCAAAGCACCCTTTGCTGGATGAGTAAGTACCTTCAGTATGCATGGTTGCTTAAAAATATTTATCTATAGATTTATCCCAAAGATAATTTCTCAGATGAATCATTAAATAATTTTGTTAGCTTTTGTTCAGTTGCCTTTTGTGAAATTTAGTGAGATTCAGTTAATAAATGTCTAATGATTTCAGTATGAGCAAAATATGCAAGTACTTGCTTGTTTTTTTCCATAAATATTGCTGATCACATTTGGAACAACACAGAACAGGGCATCTTGTATTTGAAAAGCCTGCAGCCACATGAATGGGATCATTTTTGTAAAGGTTGAGGTGAAGTGTTTCCAAGTGGACATTTTTGTTTTGCACAGAAACCAAAGTCATTGCACATATACTTGGATCATTTATTATTTTCTAATGAAAACCTCATGGGGCCCAATGTTTAGAAGCAATGAAAAGACTGTAAACTGAAGTTATGCTAACATTAGTGCATGTAAACTTTGCAGGTTGTTTTTGAAATCATGAAAAAGGTAACATTATTTTACCCTGTTTTTATCTTTAATATATATATAATAGTTCTATTAGATTTCTCATTGTTTTAAACATAATTGTAGTTCTTTTACTTTAGTAACTACTATCAAATCAATTGATAGCTGCCTTCATTCTTATATTGACTTATCTTTTCCAAGCAGGTTACTATAGATTTATTGATATATTAACTTAAAATTATTTGTAGTATGCCAAAATATCCGTTAAATTTGAAGACTGGGAAGCCTGCCTAATTTTTAAGGGTGTGTTTTTATTTTTGGAGCAAAGACAACACTTTGAAGTTTTTGATTAGGTTTAAATCAAGGCTCTTTCTGACTTAGATAGCCATCTTATGCTTCCCAAATTCAGAGGCAAAATTCCAGACTTTTGGCAGAATGTTTTTAAACCTTCCTCCCCCCTCCCCAACCCTACTCTGCAAGTGAAAACTGTGTATGTTAAGCTTTCTTGAGGTATAGCCAATCTATTTTTTTCATGTTAACATTGTTGGCCTTGTTTCATGGTTATTTCACTGCATTGCCAGCTGCATCTTCAAAACCTCCAATGCAAAATAAATAAATGTCATGAAACTCCCCGTATAAAAACACTTGTTTTACAATGAACAGGGCCCCCCACCCATGGCATTAATATGGTTGTGCACTTTTGTAGGCTTGAGATCTTGATGATTTTTCATGATTTCTATTCTTAAAAAAGTGAAATACATTTTTGACTTAAAGAATTCATTTAGTGACTGTTCAAATTACAACTGCACTGAAAAAAGTGACATGACCATTTTTCACACTTATGACTGTTGCACATGGTCATGTGATCAAAATTCTGATTCTTGGCAACTGTCTCATATTTATGAAGGCTGCAGTATCCTGGAGTCATGTGACCACTTTTTGCAACCTTCTGATCAGCATAGTCAACAAGGAAGCAAAAATCACTTAACTGTGTTGCTAACTTAAGAACTGCAGTGATTCACTTAACAACTCTGGCATGAAAGGTTGTAAAAGGGAGCAA
The DNA here is from genome assembly GCA_039707465.1 of Rhabdophis nuchalis. Taxonomy (NCBI): domain Eukaryota; kingdom Metazoa; phylum Chordata; class Lepidosauria; order Squamata; family Natricidae; genus Rhabdophis; species Rhabdophis nuchalis. The sequence goes on from CM077646.1 coordinate 104,412,755, forward strand.
AACTCATTTAACAAATGTCTCATTTGGCCACAGAAATTTTTGGCTCAGTTGTGTAAGTTGTGTAGTATACCTGTATACTACAACTATGTTTCTTGATTATGAAGTCATTGAAGTATTGTTAACGTTTATAGTCAGTTGATGCCAGTATCTGGAATTCCCAAAGTTTTTGGGTTATGAATGCATATTGAATTTGGGAAACTTAGAAAATTACCACTAGAGTAGATTTTTCTGTGCACAAAGTGGCTGTAATAAGAAACAGAATGTAACACTTTTTTGTCAAGCAAAGTGGACATAACATTCAAGCAAAGCACCAAATCTCTCATTACTGTTTTTTTTTAAGAATTAGGTTCTAGATACATTAATAAAAGTGAGACAAAGTGGTACTTTTATTTTGCAGCATGCCAAATTCCTCTCTTAAAACTTATAATCAGGTTTTTTTAATGCAAAAAATCCTGCCCCTCAAAAGTACATCTTTAAGCCTGTCAACATTGTTTGGCACTACGTTGCAGATTAAAAGGTCACATGATGAGAACTTTCCCTTTGCAAATCCTCTATCTTGCTTTCATGGTCCAACTCTGCATCTCCACCTGTCTTCTCTATGACAGACAGTTTTCAGGAAAATCATATGCTATGGTTTAATCTTTTGCTTTCTTCTCTCCTTGTTAGCAACTCTGGGTTCAGAACCAGTGTCACAACTCTGGTCCCATAACCAGTGTTAGCAAATGAATGCGGAATAGTGTAATTCACCGGACGGTAAAGAGCTACCTTGCTGTAAACCACAAACAAACTCTAAAACAGTGATAGTAAGAAAATAAATAGTCTTTACTTTGTCGCAACTAAAATGCTTCTTCCTACTAACTTCTCAAACAAATAACAGTCCAACACCAAACAGAGTTTATCTTACAGTGATGCAAAACAATACTCCTCCTTCACAGTTCAGCTTCTCAAACAGTGATTCTGAGCTTGCTTTATGGTAGAGCTGTATAATTACAGCCAATCAGAATTCAAAGACAGTTCTTAAAGCTACATAACTTATTAAAAACATAGGCTCATATATATTGCCAACCCAATATAAGGCTGAATATCCTAACACTCCTCCTCTCTTCCATTCGCCCCTGGCATTTGTTTTATTTGCCTTCTACTTCTTCATTTAGTCTCTATTGTGTCCCAGACCAAACTCAACCAGAAATTGGGATGTCTGTGCTGAAGATCTCTTCATATCAAATTCAAGTATTGCTGCACAGAGAAAGACTTGCATCACAACCGTGGTTCTGATATAGGAAAGGTTTTTCCCTACCATATTTTCTCATTCCAAATTGGACTACCTACAGTGAAAAGCGTGAAGTCTTTTTATAGTATTGAATGGGTTGTTGGAAAGCAAGATTCAGGGAAAATATAGGACAGCCATTTGCATATTCCCATGACCACACAGGTAATCCAGAATAACAGAATTGGAAGGGACCTTGGAGGTCTTCTAGTCCAACCCTCTGCTGAGGCAGGAAACCCTATACCATTTCAAACAAATTGTTATCCAATCTTGTCCAAACAATTCTTGGTTTACAATAGTAATTGTAGGAGAAAGAGTAGCAGAGCCTGGGAGAAAAAAGAGGGATCAGTCTAGAATCCCTACATAGCCACAAGTGGATGAAGTGCAATTTCCCTTAAATTCCATTGCTCCTGGTGTGTGTGTGTATACATACATACTTAGATACACATACATACTGTTTGTCTTTCCTAGTAAGGATTTATTGACCTTCGTGGACAAAATTATGTATAGCGCAGGATTGAACAATGCTTAGTGCCCTCTGAGCTTGATGGTTTGCTTGCAGAACATTCTATTACCCAACTAGGTAATACCATTAGTGTGAGTTAGTGTGGTATTTGTTGCTTGTTTTATTTACAATAGCTGCCAATTTTGATCGCAAAGTAGCTCTGCACTGATATGTGGGAATCACCTTGGCAAATGGAGAAGAGTCATAGCCAAAATACAATGAGATAGAAGGCAACATGGCCCACAGCAGCAATGTGAGCAGAGCAAGTGCCTCAGAAGAGACCTTCCCTCGTTTCTTGAGATGTAAAAGGGAGGAGTGTTCTTTCAGACTTGCAAGATTCTGTTAATGTAACCAGTTTATCTTGCCTTGCTTTCTGTCTGGTCTACCTTACAGAACTGACATGTTTTCTCCTTGGTAATTACTTGATTGGAGTACTGTTTTCTGCGTGATTGTTTGTTGTTAATTCCTGCTTATCTGACAGATGACTGCTGGAGAGGATGTGTTCTAATCCTTTTGTTTTCTTCTTAACTTTTATTATCTCCTTTGAATGCTTTGCAAATATGATTTATCTCTGATTATTGATGGCCGATTTGTGTGAACAGTAAGCTTCCAGGGATCCCCTAGAATTTCGGTTTAGCCCAGTAGCGCAAGAAATGAAACCAGGAGTCATTTACAACATACAATGTAAGGATTATAACAGCCACTATGTAGGATAGATAAGAAGATTAGCAGAGTGCATCCATGAACGCCAACTAGCAATCAGAAGACAGGAGAAAAACTTAATATCACAACACGAGGACAAACCCAACTACAATTTCAACTAGGAAACTGTTGGATCTTAGACCAAGTTTGGCATGAAGACTGACTACCTAGTTGGGTAGTGAAATATCTGCAAACAACCAAGGTCAGAGAGTACTCCCAAGTACCATCACAAATAGCAGAAACGGGAGAGGGCATAAAATATTAAAGAAAAATGTTTCTAGCATTAATTTCCTTAAAAACACGCAATCACATATTTGTCTATAATATTTAGGGTGGGGGCATGTCTGTGTATCTTACAGTTGCAAAACATTAAATTTAAATTAATAATGGGGAAGCTATACCTTTGGTAATTAGCTGTTATTCTTAGATAGAGAGAATGGCCATTTTTTCTCCTCAGCTATTGGATGGCTTGAGTAATTGAGTAATTGGTGGGAGATGTGGGAGATATATAGCCTAGAACAGCGATGACGAACCTTTTTTGGCTCATGTGACATAAGTGGGGGAAGTGCAGGGGGGTCGTGAGCAGGCGTGTCGCACCCATAATGCAATGTGCAACCCCCCAGTGTGCATGCGCGCACTACAGGCGTGACCCCCCATTTTTTGCATGCTCTTTTCGCTCTTCCCAGGCTCCAGAGGCTTTATAGGAGCCTGGGAAGGGCAAAAACAGCCTCCCCTGCCCCCCCGGAATTCCTCTGGAGGCTTCAGTAACCTTCAGGAGGTTTCCCTGAAGCCTCTGGGGCACTCAAAATGACGCACTGCCAAAACCGATTTGCTTGGAGCGTCATTTTTAGTGGTCCGATTTGCTTGGAGCGTCATTTTTAGTGGTCCGGAGGCTTCAGCGACCTTCAGGAGGCTTCCCTGAAGCCTCCGGACCACTCAAAATGACACTCCAAGCAAATCGGATGTCACTTCCAGTTTTGTTGATGCGTAATTTTGAGTGCTCCGGAGGCTTCAGGGAAGTCTCCTGAAGGTCACTGAAGCCTCCGGAGGGCCTGGGAAGCCTCCGGAGCACTCAAAATGACGCACTGATGAAACCAGAAGTGACGTCTGATTTGCTTGGAGCGTTATTTTGAGTGGTCCGGAGGCTTCAGGGAAGTCTCCTGAAGGTTGCTGAAGCCTCCGGACCACTCAAAATGACGCTCCAAGCAAATCGGACGTCACTTCTGGTTTTGGCGGCGCATCATTTTGTATGCTCAGAGGCTTCAGGGAAGTTCATGAAGCCTTCGGAAGGCCTCTGAGGGGGCAGGGGCGGGGCTCTTTTCGCCCTCCCCAGGCTCCTATAAAGCCTCTGGAGCCAGGGGAGCGTGAAAAGAGCATGCAAAAAAGGGTGAATTCAGCTGGCCAGCATGCACATGCGGGCTGGCCAGCTGACATGGCATCGCCTTGCGTGCCTGACAAATGACTCCGCGTGCCACCTGTGGCACACGTGCCACAGGTTCGCCATCATGGGCCTAGAATCTAGATTGTACAACAGCATAGTGAATATGCCAAGGAGTATAATGTTAATAACTTTGGAAATGAGGGTATAAAATCTGTAGGAAACTTGCTTCATAGAAAATTGACAAAGAGCACCATCTAGCAAAATCCAACTCTAAATGTTTTATGAGGTGTGTTATCTAATCATATATGTTTATATGGCAGTCCCACTATGAAGAAAGGGACGTTGAGAGATACATAGTACTAGAATCATAGTCTTAGGGAAATTAAGTATTGTTGCATATTGATGCAATTATATTACCATTCTGAAAGGTATGTACCATTTGTACAACCCTGATGTGATTTTGGAAATGTCCAGTTAATATTAATGTTTTGTCCTGAAAATTCACCCACGATTAACATGATTGCACACCCTTTGGTATTTTTTACCACTAGAGGGAGCTAATATTATTTCATGAATATCATAGAAATTAAATTACCCAAAGTATTAAGATAAATCTCATTATCTGGATCTGAAATGCTTGATTAAGATATTTATGCTAATTCTCTTAAATGTGGAGAAGAGTTCCATGACTATAAAAGGCTTATTTTTATGTTCCTTAGCTGGATTATTGTTGACTTTCTTTAATGTTCTTTATCTAGTAATTAATCTATTGAAATCATTTTCAGTTCTCTGCTGTACTGGGGTGCCTTTTTGATCATGTTCTGATTAGGAGTGTACTGTTTTCACAATAACCATAAGTACTTAATGTCTTTACTGAAACATAAGTAAGACTTTTTGTTGACTCAAACTCTATTTGGTTTTAAATAATTGTATATTAAAGAATGCAAAATCCTTCCAGCTTTCAATTCTTCTTATTCCAAACATGGTTGATAAATATAAGCACAATATTGCTATTGGTCTTTATAAAGATTTGGATTTTTTTTAATGATAAGCATTTCAGTGTCTTCAAAGGGCATAATACTATTTCACACATATCCACATAACAATTTCCAGATTGCTTTACACCCTGGCATCTTCAGTCCTGCAATCCTCAGAAGAGGATATTTGGTTGTCATTTTTTTTTTTCACATTTATAGCCCGCACCCATCTCACCATAAAGGGACTCGGGGCGGCGAACAGAGATTTAAAATCAATTATACATAAATACAAAATATTATTAAATAATAACGAAATTAAATCCATATCCTGCTTAACTTAAAATAAGTTTAAATTTAAAACCCAAATTACAGTTTTGATTTGTTATAAAATAATGGGTGTGGAGTAGATCATGCTAGGCCGGCCAGATGAAAATAAAAAGTTTTTAGGTGCCGGCGAAACAAGCAGAGGTCTGTGATGGAACGGAGGTTGGAAGGTAGGCCATTCCAGAGGGTAGGGCCCACCACAGAGAAGGCCCTTCCCCTGGGAGCCGCCAACCGGCATTGTCCGGTCGACGGCACCCGGCGAAGACCCTCTCCCTGGGAGCGAGTCGGTCGAAGGGATGTATGGGGCAGAAGAAGGTCTCGAAGGTAGCTAGGCCCCGTGCCATGGAGCACCTTGAATATGGTCATCAAAACCTTGTAACGCACCCGGTAGGTCACAGGTAGCCAGTGCAGCTCGCGCAGGAGTGGTGTTATGTGGGAATGTCTTGAGATTCCCATGATCACCCGCGCTGCCGTATTCTGGACCAACTGCAACCTCCGAGTGCATCTCAAGGGGAGCCCCATGTAGAGAGCATTGCAGTAGTCCAGACGAGAAGTCACGAGACTGTGCGAAGGGCATCCCGGTCCAGTAAGGGGTGCAATTGATGGACCAGGCGAACCTGGTAAAATGCCCCCCTGGCCACGGCCGCCACCTGATCCTCAAGGGACAACCGGGAATCCAGGAGGACTCCTAAATTGCGCGCTCTATCCACGGGGAGGGATAGGGAACGTTCAAGGAAATAGGAGATTCACCTTTCAGCAATTCTTCTTTGGTCCTAGCAATAACGACAATATTTTCCATTTTGGGATGCTCTCTAAAAATGAAACAATGTCCCATTTCTCTTCCAAGTCAAAACTGTGTTAGAAATGAGTCTCTAGTCTGTCTGTCTGTCTGTCTGTCTGTCTGTCTGTGTCTTTAAGAAATTGATTCCATGTGTTATTTTCCTTGCATTACCTTTTCTTCGAAGTCCAGAGTTACTTGGTACAGAAACTTTCCCCCTTTTTCTGCTTTGGGTTAAAGAAGTGAGTTACAGGTGAGTGAGACTGGACAATTTTTTTCTTCACTCGTGTTAGGAGCACCAAGAAGCTTCCGGGTTGAAAGGATTAAGCAGTGACATCACCATCGCCATTGGGATGCCCAGTTGGGGGCTCCTTTCATGTCCCTGGGAGGAGTGAAGGACGAGAACTCAACCCCATCCCACAGTTCTCGGGTCTCGAACATGGACTTACTAACTTCCTGCCCAGTGTCACAACCACTTGTGCCCCCATGCTTCCAAACTGGAGAATAACGAAAAGCCATACAGTTAGTCACAGTGAAGAAGATGAAACCAGTCAATGGAGAGTTAACAATGTCCTGCGTCACCAAGTAATTAGTGTACAAGGCAAAAATTCATATTCTTAAATAGTAGATGTACAGTTGGAAGGAAGGGCAAGGACCTTTGTGGCAAAATGGCTATTTGGGGGGAAAATCTATTCTCTATATAACATTAGACAGCACTAGAGTTCTAAATTATACTTAGCCTACCAATCAGACTTTCAGTGTTCTCATAAAGTTAAGCAGAAATGGAAAATGTGATTCTGGATTTATAAACAATCACTCTCACAAAACATTAGTCAAGATTTTTCTTGCAGTCCACTTTAGCTGCTATAATTCAAACTCTTCCCATGAATGTTCTGTCCTACTAAGATCAAAGAGCTCATTGGCCTAAGAGAATATCTGTGTGGAAAGTTGTCTGGAATGACTATTCATAAATAGGTTGGAGTGTAATGTTTAACAAAGGCTATGAGATTTTCATTTGATGGAGAATGGGACCCTAACTGCATCTCAGGCTCCAATCACAGCTTAGTAATTTCAATGAAGGAAGGAACTTTTGAGCACATTATTTTACTATAGGGTGTTTTTTTTTTGCTAACATGCCTCTATCAAATTTCTTCATATTTTCTAAAACCCATCTAACTTTGTGACTGACTTCAAAGGAAATTTGAAATATATATGTTCCATATGATGAAAAACTGCACAAGTGAATGAGGCCTGAATATGTGAAAAAAATCTCAAGAAAAGCCAATGAATTACCAGTGTAGCTCAGGGTGCATAACTTCATGGATACCCTGATATGGAATCAAAAAATATTGAACAAGAAAAAAATAATATTATTTAAACAATAACTTCTATTGAAGTTATTGCAAACCGCTAAATACAATATTTTAATTAAAACATGTGTCTGAATGATTTTAAAGAGTTAAACAAGGTCAATCCAATGAGAGACCACCAGAAGCTGTAGACAACCTACAAGAAAATAATGGCAAACTACTTCTTCATTGTTGCCAAGAAATCAGTACAAAAGTGACCATGAAATCATCAGGAATTGAACCTAATTTGAAGGAGGCTTTTTAATCTGTGTATAAATAAATAATTTATAACATAACATTTCCTGCATAGAACAGATACAATACAGTACAATGCAATACAATAGCAAAGTTGGAAGGGACCTTGGAGGTCTTCTAGTCCAACCCCCTGCCTAGGCAGGAAACCCTATACCATTTCAGACAAATGGCTATCCAGCATCTTCTTAAAGACTTCCAGTGTTGGACATCCACAACTTCTGGAGGCAAGATGTTCCACTGGTTAATTGTTCTAACTGTCAGGAAATTTCTCCTCAGTTCTAAGTTGCTTCTCTCCTTGATTAGTTTCCACCCATTGCTTCTTGTTCTGCCCTCAGGTGCCTTGGAGAATAGTTTGACTCTCTCATCCTGTTTTTGTTTTAAAATAAGAATGGTGAAGACCAAAACAAAAGATAATAAAGTCATAGTATATGAAATAACGGTAATAAAATGAGGGAAATGTAGAAAGACAGAAATGCTAAAGTAACAATTCAGATAACTTTAACAATCACTACATCAGTAAAATAATATCTTTGATTACTGCAAAAAACAACTACAGATCAGACACCAACTTCAGTAAAAAGTTTCATCACAGAACGAGTTAAAGATGCTAATTAGAGTCAAGAAAGCTTTGTTGGGAATATAAATTATTTGTCCAGACAACATAAATTTTGAGGAAAAGAAAGGGGAAGGGGGAGGAGTAAGGTGAGGATAGTAGTAGTAGTAGTAGTAGTAGTAATGATAATGATAATGATAATGATAATGATAATGATAATAATAATAATAATAATAATAATAATAATAATAATAATAATAATAATAATAATAATAATAGTAATAGAAGAAATATATCAGCAAATTGCAGCTTCCTGCAATAACACCAGCGGAACTGCAAAAAACTGCGCTACTTGGAACATTTTACATTCTAAGAAGATACTTGGTTGATACCTAGGATGCTGGCAGCAAACTGTATCAACCATTAGCACCAGTCAATAGTATTTGCAATGCATTTTTAAATGTTCAGTTGGCTGAGTTTCATGTTTTATGAACAAAGTAAATAATAGAAAGAACTGGAGAAGATAACAAAATACAAAGACCTACAAATAGAAATAGAACCACTATGGCAAGGCAAGCAAGGGTAGTACCAATAATAATAAGCACCTTGGGTGCAGTAACAAGACAACTGGAGCATCACTTGAACACCATAGGCATTGACAAATTTGCCATCAGTCAATTGCAGAAGGCAGCTTTACTTAGAACTGCTCCCATCCTGCGACAATATCTGTAACACCATCAAACATCCAGATTTGCCTATCCCAGATCCTTGGTAAGGACTCATTAGGTAGACAAAAATGCCATACCCTATCTGAACATCTGGCGGACTGTGCGATTATCAATGATAATAATAATAATTAGTAGTAGTAGTCCTCAACTTACAACAGTTCATTTAGTGAGTGTTCAAAGTTACAACAGCACTGAAAAAAGTGACTTATGACCATTGTTCACACAACCATTGAAGCATCCTCATGGTCATGTGATCAAAATTCAGACACTTGGCAACTGACTCATATTTATGATAGTTCCAGCGTCCTGGAGTCATGTGGCAATCTTTGTGACCTTCTGATAACCAAAGTCAGTGGGGAAGCCAGATTCACTTAACAACCGTAGCAAGAAAAATAGTAAATGAGGCAAAACTCACTTAACAAATGTTTCATTTAGCAACAGAAGTTTGGGCTCAATTGTAGTCTTAAGTTGAGAACTACCTGTATATCATCACTGATGGGGGGAAAAAGTAAGCAGAAAACCAGCTATGGAAATAGTCACATTGTTGAACAGAGAATCTGAATGAATAATAATGCATTACTGTGTACGTCTTCAATTCAAGAAAATGTATGGAAAACGATACAGAGCCAGTATTAATGATGGAACAGATTCAAAGGGAATCTTAGGTGTAGGAAGATGAAATTCTGAGATTTATTGGGCAATTTACAAATCACCAGGATTGGTATAAAAGCAGCAAAGAATTGTATGGAACCTTAGAGTTTGTTACATTATTATTCTAAACACTGTTGATCCTAGTCAATTTTCATGGTTACATGAAGTAGTCTTATGAAAGGAGTCTTCTATGAATACATTCTGTTACTATGCTGGGAAAAGGTGAAAAGGAAAGGTAAGAGACAATGTGGATTGTGCACTGTGATTCAGATATGCTCAGTTCACACCTTCACAAGGAAGACTTGTTTTCTACAGGCAGATACCTTACCTATCCATATGCTTATGAGGGAGAAATACTTTTTCATGCACAGACAGGAGTCATTCGAGACCTCCCTCAACTAGAAAAAGATTTGGTTCTTTAAACCAAAAACAGAAGCGGCTGGACTGAGGTGGAACAGTGGGGTTTACAGTCTCCCCAAATTCTCTGTTATAAGTTGCTAAAATCTCTAGGGAGCAAGGGGGAAGCTCGGGTACCTTGAAGCAGAAGAAACTCTCTATTTCACAAAATTATTGTACCTGTAGAGATAGGCAATCAGGAAGCTGAATTAGGGCTAATTTCTGAGGGTTTTGTGTGGGACTTTGGTGTTTTGATTTCTCTATACAGCTGGGAAAGTGTGTTTTATATCAATCTTGCAATATATTTTAAGGAATAAGTTGCAGGTATTTTCTTACTTTCAAATCTCTTGGGAAGTTTATTAACATAGAACTCTCCATCTTGTCTCTTTTTTTAAAATAAAGGCTTTGGGCCAGTGACAACTTATTTGTCACAAAACAGTGGCAGCTTGCGCTGTTATTATGTGGATTGTATTTTACTTTGGAACTCTCCATTTTTAAATAAAACACTCTTTCCCCATCATCTGAACTATGAACATTTGCACTTTGTATATTTAAAGTTAAAAAGGAAGAATATTGGTTTACCTTTTTTCTTTTAAATAAAATGTTATTAATCTCTTGTAAAGGTTGATCTGTTTCCCAGGCGGGGAAGTGGGGGGGAAAGTTGAATCCTGTAGACATACATTTTAAACCTGTGTGGCCAGAAGGTAATGCTGTAGGACTTAATTCATTTTTTGCTTTATGACACTTTTATCTCTCTTACACATTGTGTAATTATATTCTTTCTTTCTTTTGTGAACTTTCAAGTCTGTAGTTTAACTAAGAAGTAAAAGAATCCCTGTCAGCAAATATTTTCATATCATTGCCAAGAAAAATCTATAGACTTATTACTTGTTCAGCCAACTCAATGGAGTCTTTTTTTGGGAGGGTGGGGAAGGGGTTCAATTCCCAAATTGGGGTTGCCGATTTTACTTTCCCATGCCCTCACACACCAACCAGTGATTTGAGATGAACCCTTTTTCCTGGGCTTCCATGGTAAAAGAAGATTGCATCAAAATTATGCACACAGTACATAACATGCAGTTTTTTCATCATATTATTCCTATATATTTGTATCTCCCTGTTGTGCAGGGAGATAAAACAGAAACCTATGCCAGTAACCTTTCTTGACACAAAAACAAGTAAAAACACTGTTATCAGTTGTTGCTCTAGTTAAGATTTTCCAAGTCAAGTAACCAACACTCCTCCATTATCTTCAGGCATGAAATGCTCTAATCTTCACTACTGGTTTGGAATTGGGAGCATGTGCACGCGCAAACGCTTTACTCATGAGCAGTACTTCTGCGCATGCACAGACTGTCCATGATGACGTCTGGGTGGGTGGGCAGAGCTTCCCGCCACTACCACTACCAGTTCGCCTGAACCAGAGCAAACCGGCAGAATACCACCTTTGATTATCTTCTAGCATTCCCTTCTATAGGAAAGTATAGGAAAGTATAGGCTTTTAAAGTCTTGCTCATCAATAGGACTCTGTACTATTTGATAGTCCTCTCCAGCAGGAAGCCTTCCCCCCCCCCCCGTCTTGAAAGTGGGATTGAAAACCCCACATACCTTTGTAAGTTCAAAGTTGAGACAGACTCATTAAGAGACAGTTCCACCAGAAATCAGTGTCATGTTCATCACAGAAATGTGGCAAATGCAACAATTAAAGGCTATCATAACATAATGTGGTGGTATATTCTCTATAACACATGGTTAGAAATGGTCAAAGTAAACCATTGTGGCTTGTGGTATTTCCACCCATTATTATCTCTAAAAACATATGCCTGCGTAGTGCTGTATAGAGCTCATGGAAATTTTATTCAGTTTATTCCTTGGCTGAATAAAACTGCAAAGATTGACAATTCTGCTTAGTAAATTAGTACATAAATTAGTATATAACATAAAATAGTTTAGATGTATCATATCAAGAATATGTATCATAATTTGTATCATATCAACAGCCTCCTTTATTGTTTCTTGGTTGTATTTGAAATATTTATCCCAAAAGCAAAATGCTTTGGGTCAGATAAGATGCATTTATACAGCTATTTGTCTCTTATTCATTATTAAGCATATAGAAGATTCTGCACGGATTCTACACACCATACACTCAGCTTGCTTTATTGGACCTGTGCTTTCTAACCATGTGAACTATTTTGAAAGTCCCATTAAATTGGCACCTGTTGTTCCAAGGGTTAATGTATCTATCAAGGCAGACTTTTTTATGTCGAACATGAAAAAAACATGCTGTACTTACAATCTGATTTGACAGGATGACAAAATATAGTTCACTGTTTTAATGTTATCTCTGACACAAATACTACATGTAGTAGGCTTTTTGTAGTCACTTGATTTGATTTACAGAATATGTACTAAGTTGTTATTAGTCATCTAATTGTGTTCTTTACTCTGCTTTACATCTTTGAACAAATCTTTAATTACAAAATTGCTAAGGTATACTATCCAAGATTTCACACCAGACTTTATGATCAAGTGTGAATCTATATTTTCTTTGCTTTTACAATCTGGATGTGTTTGACTATATAGATTTTTGTTAGTTTCATGACCTGCTGGAATAGGCCTAATTTCTTCTGTTTTTTATTAATGTGAACAGATAAAAAATTAAATTAACAGATAAAGTTTTAGTCATGGTATCAGGTCAAATTAATATTTATTTATTTTTATTTATTTATTGAATTTATACCCTGCCCTTCTCCAAATGGACTCAGGGCGACGGACAGGAAACTCAAAACATACAGAACATAAAAACATTTTTAAACTTATTCCACTAAGGGCCTGTGTTAAACTGAATTAAAATCCCCATTTTACGACTGGCGGTGTTGGAGGCTGCGCAAGGCCGGCTAGTTGAAAAAGATGTGTCTTCAGACACTTGCGGAAGAGGCGGAGGTCAGAAATGGTACGGAGTTCAGGGGGCAGGTCGTTCCAAAGGGCTGGTCCTGCCACAGAGAAGGCTCTCCCCCTGGGCGTCGCCAGTCGGCATTGCCCGACCGACGGCACCCTGAGGAGGCCCTCTCTGTGGGAGTGTATCGGTCCAAGGGATGTATGGGGCAGGAGGCGGTCTCGCATGTAACTAGGCCCCGAGCCATGGAGCGCTTTAAAGATGGTCGTTAGGACCTTGAAGCGCACCCAAAAAACCACAGGAAGCCAGTGCAGCTCGCGCAGGATAGGTGTTATATGGGAGTGTTTAGGCGCTCCCGTGATTACCCGCGCGGCCGCATTCTCGACTAACTGTAGCCTTCGGGTGCACCTCAAGGGAAGCCCCATGTAGAGAGCATTACAATAGTCGAGTCGAGACGTGACGAGTGCTTGAGTGACCGTGCGTAAGGCTCCCCGGTCCAGTAAGGGGCGCAATTGGCGCATCAGGCGTACCTGATGGAACGCCCCCCTGGCTACGGCTGCCACATGGTCCTCCATAGACAGCCGGGAGTCCAGGAGGACACCCAAATTGCGCGCCCTCTCCACGGGTGCCGGTGTTTCGCCCCCAATGGCCAGAGTTGGAAGAATCTGGCTGAAACGGGGTGCCGGAAGCCACAGCCACTCAGTCTTGGACGGGTTGAGCCTGAGTTTGTTACTACCCATCCAGATCCGTACGGCCTCCAAACACCGGGACATAACCTCGACGGCATCGTTTGGGGTCTGGGGTGGATATGTACAGCTGAGTATCATCAGCGTACAGATGATATCCCACCCCAAAACCACGGATGATCTCACCCAGCGGCTTCATATAGGATTCTTTCGCCATACTTGAATAAGGATCCAAGCTATTATTTTAACTGTCCTCCTGCAGAAAGCCACAAGAACACCAAATATTATTAAGCACAAATTGAATCTGTTTCATGAAGTATGAAATACAGTATATTCCAAAATTAAAGTTGGAGAATGTTTTATTTTCCTAAATTCTTTTTGGGATCTTCCTTCTACTGTGTCTCCAGCTCCATGTATTGAAAAGTTATGAGCTATCCTATTCCTAAAAACATTTATTCTTAATTGTGGATTTAGACGGCAGCTGGTTGCTTCAAATGTTAAGGCAAAGTGTATTAGTTGCTTATACCTTAAGGCCAGTAAAGCCACATTTGTTGTATACTTCTAATCAAAATTGACTGCTTGGGTTTGTTTGCATTGATCCATTCAGATTAGTTGAGTTCATGATACCTTTATTTAATCTTCTCTGATAAAAGCTTGAAACTTGAGCAAACTATATGGAGAACATTTTGTCAATAGATTACATAAAGAGTTTATTTGGACTTTTGTCCATAATTATAACAATTTAATTTATTTTTTGAGACAAAGGATAGAAATAGACTGAGGTGGACATGATAAAGATTCAGATTATTCTTGCATAAATCCCTCTGTATTAATATTCTGAAATGAATATATTTCTATAGTCAAACAGGAAAAATGTGAACTCGTAACTATGGGTTCTCAAATTCAAATTATTCTGATTAGATTGATAGTCATGGAATTCCCAAAGTTTATCCTTTTAGATTTAGCCACTACTACCAAAGGCTGTTTTTTTAGTTGCCTGCAGTGCACTTTAGATAAGCTGATAAAAGTACTACAGAATTGCTATTACAGATAAAGAGCTCCTGTTAAGTCCTAGAGAACTGAATCTTATCTTTCCATTGGTAGAAATTTAATGCTGATTTTTCCCTGAAAGATAGATTTGATAGTGAATAATATATACCTGTTGTGCTCGGACAAGTTGGGGGTATAGCATTCTGTCTGAGTTAGCACAACATTCCTTTCATCCTGAAATTTTATGTTTTCTTAAGAATCCAAAATGCAATCCACATTAGAATAATGATCTAGATATGTTGGTTTGGTTTTAGAGTTCATTTCATTTAAGTCCCACTGAAATCTGTGTACAGGTTTCAGTGTACAACTCATTCTCAGTTGATTTCCATGAAAATCTGTGCAACTCCTGATCCATGCTCATTGGGTAGATAGTCACCCACATGGGTAGGTGTCACATAGGTTTGGCAGAATACTTGTATTGTTCAAGTTACAGCCAAGATGAGCTTGCATTGTATCTTCAAGTACTTTTCTAATTTGTTTAAAATTATTTCGGTTCATAAAGTCCTATAATTATATACTTGGAATAATTAGGAATAGCTCTTGGGATCAAAACAGTTGTTCGGAAAAATAAACATTCTTTTGTTGTCTTCATATGTAATGAAATGTATTGTTTTGCGAGTGCTATTTGCCTTATTGGAGAGATGAGTAGCATATAAATTTAATTAATAAATATATAGATTTATCTAAATTTCCATTTCTAATAGCTCTAATAATATTATATCATCAAGTTTGGAAGATGAATCCCTCTGGGAAAATATTTAACCACATTTCTTTCTGAAATTGTGTGGCTGGTCACACACTTCAATCTAGTAGTTTTTGCAATTGATTTTTTTTAACAGTAGAACAAAACACTCCTGATGAAAATAAAGAGCAACTGAGTTTTTTATTTGCAGAGATTTCTTTAAATCAGAGGTGTCAAACTGGCAGCCTGTGGGCTGTATGCATCATGAGCAGGCCACACCCACCCCAGCTCTGCGAATGGAAAAACATCACGATACATCACGTGATGGCAACATGATGCAGCTAGTTTGACACCCCTGCTTTAAATAGTCTTAAGTCTTATTTGTTCTTATGTCATCCTTCCTGGCTAAATTATACAGGAAACACAACTAGAGGAACTAATTCTACTTTATTGTAAGGCTACATTAACAGAATTTTGTGAATCTGAAAGTACAAACTTCCCAGTGCCATTAACTAACTGGGCAGATCATCCCTAAATTTATTTCTCTGACTGTTAAAGGGTTGCTGGCTTCTCTCTCATTCCCCAGACAGCATCTCTTTCCCTCATCCCCCAAGGTCATCCAGACATTGTATTACATCTTAGCAAAATTTGTCATTTTAATCAGAATTTTTAGACTAAGGCTACATTTTAGGAAACCTTGTTCAGGGGGAGAGAGGCTAACAGGCAGCCAAGATATCTCTGATTAGGTTTGGGCTGGGCAGAAAGCATCCTGATGGTGCAAGTTTTGTTTGTTGCAAAGCAAGAGAACTTGTTTGGATTGACTTTATGAGTTCCTGCTTGACTGATTGAGTTAAACTAAAGTTGAACCTAGATAATCAGAAGAAGTTCTTAACTTTTTTCTGACCTATTATATTCACAAAGAGAATGGATCCCTTTGGGAGCTGTAAACACTGGTCATTTAAAGTAATTTAATTATATAAATTCTATGTACGTTTTAAAAATTCTGTATTTCAGTTCCATTATAAATCAGTGGCATGTCCCATATTTTAAAAAAATTCTCAGTGGTGTGGGGCTCCTAAGCACTTTGGATTTTGAGAAAAGGCTAAGGACACTGTCCCGGAAATGATTGCCGAGGGGCTATTTGCAAAATAAATGTCATTGTAATGACAGCAATGGAACACCTGTTAGAACTGAACTATAATTAAATTGCTCTCACTGTAGCATAACCACAGGAGGGAATCTATTCCCACAGAGATGTAATTCTGTGAACTAAAGTTTTCTGGACCAGTAAAACCTCTATCCATTTCATATTACTGGGAAAATCACCTCCAGATCATTTCTTTCAATATACGTACACTGCAGTCACTAAAATTAATTTCCGTCATGGTGGGTCATTTCTAAAATCAGTCAACCATACCATCTATCTACAGAAGAATACATTCCTTCCATCCTTCCCTCAAAGTTTACTCCCTAGCTGCCCCATTAGCTATCTACCCAACCCCTTTGTCTTTATCAATTACTTTCTTTACTATCCGAAGGAATAATGAGCAGCAGCCACAGACTCTTCATTCTATTTCTGGACATGTTACAAATTAGTATATTTCCTAAAGCTTTGAGGTATTGTTGAACTCGAGGTATTCCATGGAGAGATAGTGGTAAATGGAGGCCAGAAAGAGAGAGAGATGTACTTAATTTAACAGCCCATCCAGCTGAGCTGGATACCTTGATGTGGAGTTTGTTTCAAACAAACTGTGTTTGTTAAACACAGCGATTAAAAGTGTTAAGGTATTATATAAGAATGATTTCAAGCTGAATTCTCCTTTAAGCTGCTGCAGTCTATGGGACTTGAGATGTTTTGTGTCAAGAGTTCTAGTGGTCATTTGATTTTGGATAACGGATAGGGTTCATGTTAAACAGGAATGAGTTTGGGTGTCTGGCTTATTTCACAGTTTTTATAGTGTATTTTTAAAAACAACTTCTAAGAGAAGTTAAACGATGAACGCACATGTGTTAGAGAATGACAGAATGACCCTATTCTGCTTTCTGTATTGTTTCGTATGCAAGTGTTTTCTAATTAATCTGAATAGAGCCCTTTGCTTCACATTTTAGTTAAACAGCCTCTCTACCTTAAGGACTAAAATGTTCACAGGCATCTATATGGTTGGGAGGATATCCATGTAGATCACTTGGGAAGTTAGTTTAATGAAATAAGATTTATCTGGTTTGGTGTTAACATTTTGAGCTTGGTAATTCTCACGCCAGGCTTTTCCAAAGTACAACAATTAACATAACTTGAGGCCTGTGCTTTTTCTTGGAGGAGGCCCTACTGCACTCTTGCCACACCTTGTTTATTGACACTCTCATTGGGTTCCAGGCGTTTAATGCAAACCAGTTCCATTGTTTTCTTGCTCTGCTCTGAAAGGTTGCAGCGGAGGCCAAAAGGCCACCATGCTTGCAGTAAAACAGCTACTTTTGTTTAGCAAAAAGCGCCATTAATTAGGCTCTTCTTGCTTTCATCTCTATCATTGTTTACTACATGTGGCTGCTATTAATAGGAGACTTTGCTAGGAGACTTTGTTGAGAGAAACACACCTTTTAAAATATCTTGGAAGTTGTTTTTTTTTAAGGTCCCAGCCAGGCTCTTTGTGTTTCCTGTATCCTTTATCTTGTGCACAATCATTGTTTTATACTACTTTCTGCCTTAATAGTTTTTCCTGCTCCATTAGGAATTTTTTTAAATTGAATCGTTAGTAACTGAACTAATTTTTATGATGTTGATGAATCTTTGGGTGTCCAAAGGAATTGGAGAGTTATGTGTCCTATTGCTTCTTTGGCAAATATAATTTGGTACCGAGCAATACCAAAGCAAGAGCTTTAAGTACTGTTTCTGTGAGTTTCCAAAAGGGTCTCAAAGCTTCTTTAAGTAATGCAGGAACTCTGGAAAGGGGAACTCATTAGCCCTGATTAGAGGCAAATGAAGAGAAGAAAATGGACTAAAAACAAAGGAGCAGAGAAACCAAGAGCCACATTCCTTTTTGCTTCAATGAACAAACTTTTATTTTCTTTAGTGATGTTATTATTACAGTTTCTTATTTAGTCCAATTACTGTTGACAGGTTGCTTTTTATCTTTTCAGCAGATAATTTGCTGTAATTGTGTGTG
This sequence comes from Rhabdophis nuchalis, assembly GCA_039707465.1. NCBI lineage: Eukaryota > Metazoa > Chordata > Lepidosauria > Squamata > Natricidae > Rhabdophis > Rhabdophis nuchalis. Next base: position 104,431,099 of record CM077646.1, read on the forward strand.
TTGGGTGTGTGTGTGTGTGTTTCTCACTTTGTAATTTGGATATAGGCCGTTCATTACTATGATGCTGCCATTAGTCTCTATATGTACATCATTTTATTTATCTTGATGAAATTTGTAAGACTATTTTGAAGGTGAAATTTCATCAAACCTGGCAATAATCCTCAGGGTGCCGTCGGCCAGGCAATGTTGACTGGCGACCCCCAGGGGGAGAGCCTTCTCTGTGGCAGCCCCCGCCCTCTGGAATGACCTATCCCCTGACCTATGTACAATCACGGACTTGTGCCTTTTCTGTTGGGCTTTGAAGACCTATTTATTCCGTGCGGCCGACCTGGCATAGTTTCTAAACTGGCATACTTTTAAACGCTTTAGTTTTATATGGTTTTAGTAGGGATTTTAACAGGTTTTAGACAGGCTATTCATTATTTAATGTATTTTTAATAGGTTTTTAATTGCTTTCTATGTTTTTATTCGTGATTTTTACTGCTGCCTGTACACCGCCCTGAGTCCCGGAAGAGAGAAGGGCAGCATAGAAATTTAAATATTACATTAAATAATTCAGAGAACTGCATATTTAGATCACCTTTTGAAATAGGTAAATTGGGGAACACACACACACACTATGTATGTATGTATGTATGTCTATGTACATACATACATACATACATACATACATACATACATACATATATTATTGAACCCTTTCCCCCAGAAATACAGACCTTCCACTGTGAAAATTAAATTTCAAAACATTTGTAATGAAATTTAATATTTCACGATTCATCTGTTAGCTCAGAATTTGCTTTATTCACATGACAGTGTCAGTCATTTGTGACAAAGTTATAAAGGAATCTGGTTTTTCCATTGACTTTGCTTAGCAGAAGTTTGCGAAAGGTGATCCCATGACCCTGGGACACTGGAACTGTCATATAGGTGAGTCGGTTGTCAAGCATCTGAATATTAGTCACATGGCCATGGGGATGCTGCAATAGTTGTAAGTGTGAATGAATGAATGAATGAATGAATGTCATTTTTTTTCAGTGCTATCGTAACTTCACATGTTCACCAAATGAACTGTTGTAAGGCAAGATCTACCTGCATTTGTGATTTTATTAGTAAGATTACTGAGATATATGTATTTGCATTCATTCTATTCCATTCTGCAGAGGAACGGTTGCAACACTGGTATGTATTTCAATTAACTTTTGGGAGGGGGAATATCATCTATGAAAAATAAAAGTATGCCTATTTCCTTTCAGCTTTGCTGATGGAGAATGCATGTAGTAAGGGATAGACCTGCCAAAGCCAGACAGATGGTCTAAGAGTAGATAAGACCATGATGTAAACATAGTGCAGATGGCTATCAACAGATTAGCATCAGAAATGTGCTACAGTCCCTTACAACAAAGTAGCAAGAAAACAGCAAAGAAAAATGGGATTTAAACCTTGGTCCATAGTACTCAATACACTCTGTTGAGCCCAAGATGTTTCTAAGACTTACCTTGTTTCTCTCCCATGAATCATTTATGCACCCCAAACCAAATTTAAATTTCTCTGTAAGAAGTATTGAATGCAACTTGAAGCTTAGAAGACGAATTACTGCTATGGGCAATAATTGACGATAACCCTTAACAGCAAGTATGTACAAACTGCAAATTAGCGAATACTGAAATAGTTTGTTCTGCATAACATTCGTACAAATGAAAAGTACATATTAGTTCAACACGTTAGGGAGCAAAAGGACTACACACTGTTATCATGGCTCCTTTTCTTGTATTATAATAACCTGAAAAGTTGGCTAATTATATGTATTTTCAAAAGTGTTCAACAGTGAAAATTCACTGGAATTGCAGTACTTTCAAAGCCACTCTTTGGGCAAGCTGATTTGTCTAAGAAGTCTGTACTTTAAACAATATTAAAATCGGATAACAATTTTCTCTGTAGACAACGGTCTAGAAAAAACATTTTGGACTTTTATAAATATTCTTGATTCAAAATATATTTAGAAAGCCTTTTCTATATGATTGCTTGTAAAAAAAAGGTTTATATAAATTGGAAAACATATTTTCAGGTACTATCATCCTTTCGGTGAATCCATCAAAATAATAAAAAATACTTTTGATGAGGTTCTTGGAAAAATACACCATTTTACACATGAATATCCCCATAAGGAATCACTGTTTAGTGAAAAACCTTGAGCTGTGATTTCCATACCACATTTTGTATGTAATCATTGTAAATCACATCATGAGTGTTTTCTTTAAGGATAAAAAAAGCTTTACAGTTTCCTTAAGCAAGCAAAGTCTGTAAGTTTTAAATACAAAATAAATTGCAATTCAGTCCATACGTTACTTGTCTGATGCTTCTGCACTGTTGACATTTGGCCTCACACATTATTTCTTCCTCCACCCCCCACCCCCATGCCCTGTGCTTTATAAAATAAAAAATAGCTTAGTTGTCTTTACAGCAATGTCAGATCTGATTCTGTTGTTTGTTCTTATCTTTCTGATAATAACAACACATTTGCTGGTGGGATCCAGAGCCGACTTCTGGCTAATGTCAAATACTCAGAACTGAGAACCAAGAAAGTGCTGAGACAATCCACTCTGCTTCATTCGTATAGTTAAAAATAAATGACCCTGGGAATTGGGAACAAAATTGTCTGGTTTAATTTCAACTTCTATGTTTTTCGTTCCACAAAAATGGCACATGTTGGCATTTTTAGAAAGATAATATAAAATATACAATATAGTCGTTAAACAGAGGGCTATACAACACAAACATTTTTATTGTAACTCTCCAAAGGCTGAGAGTGGAAATAGTAAAGCTATTCAAATAATTCAAAGGAAATAGTAAAACTGGAAAAGATACAGGAGAAATGAGTGAAGACACAATACTAATATTTGGAGACATTCCTTCTCAGAGGTTCATAACATTAATTATGTTTACAGAATACATTGTGGCAGACATTTGAAACAGCTGCTCTGAAATGTATGGGAGCTTCAGAGGCTGCTGGTTGACTCCTCACATGGATGCATTGTTTGTGTGTGTGTGTGTGTGTGTGTGTGTGTGTGTGTGTGTACGTTTGTGGGTACACTTGAATGAAGCTTTACTGGCTGGATGCCCTTCCTGACACCAACATGAAATTCACAGCAGATATTTTCTTTTTGCACCCTGAGAGAGAAAAAACTGCCGTTAGCTAGGATTGAACTCACAATCTTTATTTATTTATTTATTTTTATTTAATTAAATTTATACACCGCCCTTCTCCAAAGAGGACCCAGGGCGGCGCACAGGAATTTAAAAACACGTACAAAATGTCAAAATACAAAATTTAAAAAACATATTAAATACCCATCCTGCGCTAAAATCCAATTAAAATCCCCAAAATTAAAACTGTCTAAAATAGTCACAGTGGAGGTTACGCTAGGCCGGGTTGGTGAAAGAAATGTGTCTTTAGACACTGGCGGAAGAGGCGGAGGTCCGAGATGGTGCGAAGTTCAGGGGTAGGTCATTCCAAAGGGCAGGGCCCGCCACAGTGAAGGCCCTTCCCCTAGGGGGTTGCATTCTGGACTAGCTGTAGCTTTCGAGTGCACCTCAAGGGAAGCCCCATGTAGAGAGCATTACAGTAGTCGAGTTGGGATGTCACGAGTGCTTGAGTGACTGTGCGAAGGGCAGCCCGGTCCAGTAAGGGGCGCAATTGGCACATCAGGCGTACCTGATGGAACGCCCCCCTGGCCACGGCCACCACATGGTCCTTCCTCCATGGACAGCTGGGAGTCCAAGAGGACACCCAAATTGCACGCCCTTCCAATCTTCTGAGTGGAAGGCAAGTACCTTCACAAATAGGCCATGATGCCATACATGGATGCATATAATGATGATGATAATAATAATAAAACTATAAGACTATCAATTTATTTAGTAGTAGTCTGGGAAAATATGATTTTACAAAATAATTACATAGAACTTCTTGCAGTGATGACATTTTGCAGAGATTATTACAGTAGGGGAAGAGAGCCAGTTTGATATAGGTTAAGGTACCAAGTTAGAAATGGGGGCACACTGATGTTTAACCCTGGCTTAGGCCAACTTGGTGATCTTGGGCAAAATGAACTTTCTTATTCTACAAAGCTGACAATAGCAAACTGCTTCTGAACACTGAAAGCTCTATCATAATTGTGATTGCATAATGAAAAATGTATATGGACAGGGCATTTCCAATACAAGCTGCATTTAGTGGGTTTGGGTGACTCATTGTTCCCTTTGTGTCTCGCTCAATCATTTTGGTAATGGACATCTTGATTTAATAGGTTAGTTTTAAAACTGCTACTGTCTATCAATTTTTGTTATAATCTCAAGAAAGACTCTCTTTTTCTGGGTGAATTCAGCTACTTGATGTTTGTAGATGTTTGTAAATGTCAAGACCTTTTTTATGGGGATATCCTCTCAATGGTATGTCATCATAAAGAATCCAGCTTTTTTATTTCATGCTATAGCTGTAATTTTTGTTGCGTTGTGTGGTCTGCAATCTTTATTTATTAGCTTCTTTTAAATCCCTCTGGTTTGAAAAAAAGCAATGAATGCAAGTTTTAGGAATAAAACTTCATTAATCTAAATAGAAGCAAAGCAAACCGGAAAAGTGATAAATGTACTTCCTATTTGCCATTGGCTGATTCTGGTAAAAGAATTGAAAGGCTGAAGAGATATGAGTATTTACACTTATAACGAGAACCTGAGTGGGAGGAAGAGTAAATAAGCTGAACAGTTAAAAGATAAGGAAAAGCAGGAAGCAGCTGGGTAAAAATGAACATATAAATATAGAACTGGGAATGGGATTTATATTAGCAAATATATCTAGAAAAGTCAGGTAACTAGGAAATGCATGTTAGGAACAAAAAAAAAACCTTCACTTAGAAATAAGAGAATGTTCTCTTAAGTGGAATAATTACAATTTCATTGATTTTAGTTTATGGTGATTAAACATTAAAAAAAACATAATTTGTCACTAATGACTATTTAAAATAAATGTTTCAGGATGCATGCAATTAGTAGAAATATGGAATAAGTAATAAAGCAGCATTCTGAGATATTTATTTTTGTAATGCTATGATTGCAGTGCAACTATTATTGCAGTGAAATGATAATAGTTATAGATACTTATTATCAATGACTATTTTTCTTATATGGTTTGAAAGACTAAATATTTAGACATCCATATCCGAAATAAGAATAGGAGACAAAGTAAAGATACTAAAATAGGGGAAAATAATAAAATTTACATCCTAGTTTCTTTAAAAAAAATGAAGGTGTTTGTAAACAGGTTTTTAAGTGCAAAATGCACTTTATTTTTCCATCTGTGATAGCATTCCTCATTCAAAGTTTAGGTGTAAACTCCAACTTCCTTTCAGACAATTTTGAAAAAAAACCAGATAGGTTCTTAATTGTTTTATCTTTCTTAATAAACATAAACATTAATATAAATGTAAATATTTTCCTATTTCCAGTACAGTACAATTATATTGTATTCTTAGGCATGCAAATTTTGTATATTTTTTTATAGAATACAATAAAGTGTTTTTTTGCTACTGAAAAGCACAATTTCTGGTTTATTGAATGCTATGTGGTTTTAAATTAGAGCAATTTTGAACTGTTAACATGCCTGATTTGTCACTGTTATAAAGCCCTGGAAAACAGATTGAATCTGAAAAATAGTTGACTTCAAACATAAACTTGTAATGAAAGGCCTAGTTTTCCTTTTTATTTGCTAGTACATTGAAGAAAAGCTTAGAAAGGTGTGGGCCACAATATCATCTTAGCTCATTTTATCAACATTACATGCCTGACCATAAGAAATATTAGAAAATGTGAATGGAGAAATCATTCTCTTTACTCTTTCACAAGTTAATCTAGATGATGCAGGTATATTTTCATTTAAACAAAACAATGGGAAATAACCTCATTTTCAAGCCGTGACGTTAATTCTATAGGTTTTTTTTTAAATAGTTTGAGCATTGGCTGTTGCATCAAACATATTAATAAGATCCTTAAGAAGTTACCAGTAAGCTTCTGATATGATTCAAGATACTGTGGTCACTTATGGAGTCCTATTTGGCCAGTGGTTGCATATTTATAGTACTCTCAGTACTATACCAATTGTTTCTTCATTCCCCATCAGTTCTGGCAGAGCTGGCATGTTCTGCATCCCACCAATAAAATAATGTTATGTGATGAAATTCAGCAGGCATGCATTCTCCATGGCCCTACAAACTCAGGCTTAGTCCTAACAAAACTGAATGGCTTTATCTATTTAGCCCATGGATTTGAAGATATTCCATCATTGTCTTTTAGTGATTTTGCACTTTCCTGTTTGAGGCTTGTGTAGAACTTGGGAGTCTACTTGGATTCTCAGCACCTTCTATAGAGCTGGTGGCAGCTGTAGCCAAAAGGGCCTTTGTACGAATACATCTTTTATATTGGTTGTGCACTTTCCTAGACTGGAAGGTCCTTGTGTCCTAGTCACTTCACAATTGCATTTTTATGTGTTGTACATGGTATTGACCTTGAAGACCATCCAGAAGCAACAGCTGGTCCACAATGTGGTGGTGTGGGCATTGATGGGACTCCACTATATGTGAACATGCTTTGTGAGCTGCACTGGTTGGCTTCTAAGTACAATTCAAGGTACAATTAAAGTCCTTCATGGGGGTAGGATCTGGTTAGCTGAAAAACTGCCTATCTCCAGAGTCCAGTAATGTCTGCCCATGTTGTTCTGTCCAACAGGATGAGTGGGCTCCAGTCCCATCAATTAAAGGAGACTGCCTTGTGGGACCTAGGAAACATGTCAATTCAGTTGCAGTTCCTGTCTTCTGAAATGATCTGCTCCTGGTGGTTTCTGTGGCTCCTACTCTTCTGTTTAGAAAATCACTAAAAATCTGGTTGTTCTCCCAGGCCTCGGGACAGGCTAATTATGTAGTCTCTTGTTAGCTTTGTTTTGTTTTATTTAGGTTTGGTTTGGTTCTTTATGCTTTACTTCTCTGGTTTGTTGTATTTTTCATTTGGTGTTTAACTATAAGCTGCTAAGTCGTTTGGGAATCAAGAAGCCTGAAATAAATAAAATAAAATAAAATAATTTTGTTTTATTATTATTTTAGAAAACTAAGCAGATGTAATTCTGAAAAGACAACGGATAAAAGCAATAGAATTCCATTGTATTGGGAGCATTCCTTCAGTATCTTTGATTTTTTATATCATCATATAAATGAGTGTTTTCTATTGAGTTTTGGCAGAAATCCAAGCCACTATGTGAAGCAAGATAAAACTTAAATATACTTGGGTGTTAGAGATATAAACGTTTTGTTCAAAAGGGGCCATGTGCTTTTTATGTAATGTGTACTAATATTTAATGTTTCTTGTTTTTAACCAATCTGTGCAGATATTTCTTATCTCTGGTTATGTACTTCTGCTTATACATATGTCTCTGTGGCTTAGACAAAGGAACTGACTGCCGTCAAAAAGAAAATGAAAAAAGGGAAATAGAAGTCAAAGAAATTAGAATTGAATCACATAATCATATTGTCTCAATAAAGGTCTGATATTTCACATAATATAGGGCATTGATGGGTAATAAGCAGTGAAATGTAAGGTGGTAGAAAACAATACTTTCTTTAGATCTATGCTGGATCGAAAGGTATGGAAATTATAGTCTTGTAGTTCTTCTACCAGTTTTCTATGTAACATTGGATGCTTCAGTTTTTACTCCATCCTCATATTTTAATAGTTCTAAAACAGGTTTCTTTCCTGTAGTATGATAATGGTCAAATGTACTGAGTGATGGATCATAATCATTGAATAAATGGAGGTGATTCAAAATCTTAGTGATATCCCAAAAAATAGTGTTTTCCCAAAAAATAAGACCTGTCCTGAAAATACGCCCTAGCATGTTTCACTGTGTGTAGGTAATATAAGACCTATCCCCATAATTAAGAACCTGTGCAGCCAGCCAACCAGCCAACCATTCCATCTGTTTGCTCATGGTGCCGCAACCACAAGACAAGGCAGATGGTGGGGCTGTCCCACATGCATCACACCGGCTTACCTCAGGGCATCTGCAGCCAGACATCCATGTGGAGCAGGAGCTATGTTGTCTCCAGCCCATTTCTTCTGCTTGCTCACAGCTGCAAAGGACCAGGAGGTGTTGGTGCTGTGGCTATGAGGTGTGACCGTGGCAGGTGTCAGGGCATGGATGGGCTGGCTGGGTGGATCCTGAGGTGTGCCAGTTCAGGGTGTGTAGGGAAGCTCCAATCCCCCGCCTCACCTTGCAACCATGGCACCAGCACATCACTAAGCCTCCTGCTCCATTATGTCTGCAAGCAAGCAGAAGAAATGGGCCAGCAGTCACACAGGATCCTGCTGGATGGGGATGTCAGAGCCACTGCTGCGAGGCAGGTGTTGGGGCATGGGTGGCCTGGCTGTGGGGGCCCTGATTTAAGCTGGTGCAGGCAAACAGAAGTCAGCCACTTATATATGGGGGGGGGGGGAAATAAATACAGTCCCCAAAAATAAGCTGTAGTGCTTATTTTGGGGCCCAAAAGAAAATAAGACCCAGCCTGATTTTTGGGAAAATACAGTCCCTTTGGTGGTGATCTGAAAACATTTACATTTTGATTGTCCTACATGAACTGTAGCTCAGTTATGCACTAAGTTTCTTTAAAATGAAGCATGTTTTAATCTGTTGAATAGTTTTACTTACAGAAACTTTGCATGAGTTAGATATTTTATTGTAGTAGTCATGGCTGTGAAAAACTGAAAACTGAAATGAAAAATACTTGGACATGTAAAAAAAATTCTTAGAATGAACGCATGGCAGCAATAAAAATAGGCCTGTTGATTTTCACCTTATAGCAATATTTTCGAATTTCTATTCCATGAGAATATACTTTCCCACTGCTGAGACAATGGCCTTGAAGGACAGATGGAAGAGCTGCTATCAAATGACAATCAGATAAGAGGGGCTTGAAGCTGTGCCATGAAAATGGTAGGCCTGACCAAGCATCCTTGACTTCTTAGGTTGGTGTATGTTCCTGGACTGAGATCAAGTGCCTCTTATTTGACTGTTGCCCTGGTAGCAGCTCTTCCCCATGTTTTTTATTCCCTATATCTTCTACACCCATGAAGAAGAGGAAAATAACTATGCAGTTCTTTTTTAAAAGTGCCTGAGCAGATGGAGAGCTTTTTAATCAATGACTGAATATGTAGATCTGCAGGACATTCCAGAATTGATTGCTATAATAAAAAAGACATTCTTTATTTAGTGCTTTTTCTTTCTCTAGGGATTGGGTTTCCTGTAAGGATTATGGGAATTACAGTGTGGCAACATATTTTTATTTTATTTTACTTTATTTTTTTAAATTATTATTTTAATAGCTGACCATCTCATATACATGACTCCCAGAGACTAAAAATTAAACAGAAAACACTAAAATCACCACTCAAATTGTCAACATAAATAGCATAAAATAGTAACTGAGAATACTCACGACATCACAAAATCAATACAATCAAGAAACAGGCTCGATTTCCGCTTCCGCCTTCCAGCGGCGACGGACGGGTCCTGGACTCGTCCGCCGCTTTGTCCTTTTTTCTGCCCCCCGATGGGGGCGAGACGCCCCACCTTGGGGGTCTCCCATAGGGTTGGCTTGCTGGGGCCGTTTTTTTTCCCTGCGGCGGTGGGGAAGCGACCCTTGTCTTCGACCAAGGTGAAGAGAGGCTGGCTGCGGGGGGTAGACGCCTCGTCTCTTCCTTCGCCAATGGAGAACGGTAAAGCTTTGTGAATGTGGGGAGAGCCGGACGTTCGGGTCGGAAGACTCTCCCGAGGCTCGGCTGTGAGGTGAAGAGTGAGTGTTCTTTTTTATTTTCGTCTTTGCTGGCAGCGCTGGACTAAAGAGCTTGGAGGGGGGTGTTTTGCTTGTTAAACCCCCCCTCGGATTTAAAGCGGCGCTCGGAAATGGCTCCTCGTTGAGAGGAACCGGATTTTTTCTATGTGGATTGCCTGGAACTTAATGAAAGCAAGTGAAAGTGGTATGCGGCTTGCTTTTTTACAATGTTTCTAAGTTCGACTGGCTTGTAACAACTTTTCTTTTGTAACTTTCTCCGGCTGGCTCTCAGTTTGGGCGGTGGAAAATGGCTACTCTTTGTTCCTGAATGACTATTTCATTTATGGAAAATTACCAGCATTTCCTTGTGATTTGGACTTCCTCTTGCCACTAATGAAGAATTTTTTGGATTAATTGATTCCTTGTCTGGAGTGCCTTTTTTACTATAATTATTGATTTGGAAAAGTGTTTCTCTTCTGGTTTTTGAACTTTCTACAACCCTGACCTGAAACTTTCATCTCCTGACTTGCCTCAGCGGCCCCACCCAAAAAACGCCATTTTAGTGGCACTGACTTTAACAGCTAACCATGGCACAAAAATCAGAACTGGCAGATTTGGAACAAAGAATGTTTTCTCTGGAATCTGTATTACAAACTTTGGTGCAAGAGATCAAGGCTCAAAGAGAAGAAAATAGTAACTTTAAGAAGGAACTTCTGGAAACACGGAGGCAAGTGCGGGAGAACACACAGAAGACTGAAGAGTTGGAAGGGGGATTGGCTGGGGCAAAGGGAGAGCTTAAAAATGTTACTAATGAGGTTGCAGAAATAAATGGGCATGTGTCTAGGATTGATATGGAAAGGATGACATATTTTTAAAGATTTCAGAATATTTCTGAGGAACTGGGTGAGTGTCTCCCTGAACTCATGAGTACAATTTTAGCAGATTATTTGCATAAACCTAAGGATGAGCTCAGGGGGGACATTGACCTAGTTTACAGAATAAACTCCGCATATGCCAGGATAAATAAAATACCCAGAGAGATACATGTTAAATTTGTTAAAAGGTCAACCAGAGAGGAAATTTTGAAGGCGCAGAGAGGGGGGCCGTTAATTTACCAACAAAAGGTTGTCGTCATCTTGAAGCAGATCCCAAAAAAGATTAGGGAGATGAGAAGGAGGTATTCCTTCTTATCCAAAAAATTGTTTGATCACGGGATTTGGTTCAAGTGGGCGATGCCCGAAGGGATGCTGGTGTTCTGGGAAGGAGGAAGAGTAAGGATTAAAACAGTTGTTGAGGCGGAAGCCTTTCTTAAAAAACATTCCTCTATCCTGGGGGAAGATCCAGGAGGGGCAGAGGGGGCCACGGCCCCGCCCACTGGGGGCCAGGAGGGAGAAAAAGAAGATACAATTGCCAAGAGGCTTAGATCCAAAAAATGACTTTGCTTGCTTTTTTGCTTTTTTTATTAACTCTTTTTTAACTTTTTTGTACCAGGATGTTTGTACAAGTCTGCCAGTGCAGAATGGGAAATGTATGATGTATTCACTTATCTTTATCTTGTAGTATTTTTTTGATAAATTTTCTTACCAATGTTTTATTATGTAGCCTGGGAAGGGCCAAGGACTCCGACGCAAAGGTTCTCAAAATGTTTCTGTAACCCCTACCTTACCCTTTGGAAAATTGTAAAAACCAATAAAACTTTTTCAAAACAAAAAAAGAAACAGGCTCAGCTGTACATTAGGGTCCCAGGCTTCATGGGAAACTGGGTTCTTAATGTCTTGAAAGGTGACGAAGGTTGAGACAAGTCTCATCTTAAGGGGAAGACCAGGTGCCATGCAGAAAAGGATCTCTTTCTGGGTCTTAACTGATGGCATTTTCTCGCAACTGGGACCCAGATGCTTTCCTGCTGGATCTGTAATATGAGGAAACACCACTGGGAAAGATTGTCTTGTACGTGATGCAGAACCAAGCCATGCAGGGTTTTAAAGATAACCACCTTGAACTGTTCCTAGAATTGTGTCGGTAGCCAAAAGAACTGCCAGAGCAGAGCACAGATGTCACATACTGTATGCCAAATAACTGGGATCCATAACTGCCTGAGACATTGCATTTGCAGCAGATGAAGCTTCCAGATAGTCTTCAACGACAGCCCTATGCACAACACATTGCAGTAATCCAATCATAAGGGGACAAAGGCATGAGCAACTGTGAGCAGGGCCCCTTGTACAGGGATATGCACATCCCTTGTACAGGGATGTGCAATACTGGCACACAACACAAAAATGTAAAGGCCCTCCTCCTCATGGCTGATACTTGCTTTTCCAGCGGGAGCCACAATATTAGGCGAACCCCCAGACTGCCATAAACTCTTTGGAGCACTACAACCCCATCCAGAACAAGTGATGGGAAGACCTCAGAACCTGGGGATTCTAAAACCCAATTGCACTTAAGATTTCTAGATTTGGGTAATGTGTTTGGCTTAACTCTCTTTAATATACTTTTTAGTAATCCTTAATATATTTGGATTCTATGACATTTAGGACTTCAGAGGTAATAACCTTCTCTGTGGCGGGCCCAGCCCTCTGGAACGACCTTCCCCCCGATATTAGAACTACCACGGACCTCCGCTCCTTCCGTCTGAAATTAAAAACACATCTTTTTCGCTTGGCCGGCCTAGGATAGTCTCTTCTGATTGTTTAGGGATTTTTAGTAAATATTTGGGAATTTTAGCGCAGGGTTTTCTGTTTAATATGCCTTTTAGTTAGTATTTATGTACATTTATTGTTTTAAATTTTGTATTCCTTTTTTAACTGTTTTTAATTCCCTGTGCCCCGCCTCGAGTCCCTTCGGGGAGAGAGAGCGGGTTATAAATAAAATTCGATTCGATTCGATTCGAACCAACTCCTTGAGCTTGACTCAGAAACAGATAGGCAAGAAAGATAATTTTGTACTGTGACTGTACAACCAAGTAAGAAAGCTGCTCCAGCTTTACTTGTAATTATTGTATTATGTTTGTGGACAGCTTCATGTATTATGCATATGCCTTTGAGGTTAACAGAGCATGCTAACTTCTGGTTAGCAAAGTATTTTTAAAAGAAGTTTTTAGTAACATTTTGGTTTTTAAATACTGTTCTAACTATTGACTTTGGTCTAAGAAAAATAAACATTGGCAAACCACTTCTAGTCAAAGTGCTTAATTAATACCGTTAGATCCAAGGATGTCCCTGAATTGGTCAGTTGGTCTTCCGCAGGGAGTATAACCCTAACCATAATAAACTGTACTGCACATTCTAAACTCTGGGAATGATCTATTCATGATAGTTCTACCTTGTCAAGATTCAATTGAGTTCAAGCACAAATTTAGTACATTATCATGTTCACTGATTGTGATGGTGCCGAGAGATAGAAATGAGCATCATCCGACTATTGACCCAATAATCTCACCCCCATCAATTTCATATAAGTAGTGTAGGATCGTTCAATTCAAATGTTATGGGATAGTTTGACAGAATTTTAAAGAAAGCCCAACTCCCAAATGACTATGAGCACTTTCTTCTAGTAACATTCTAAAAAAAGCTAGGACAATGCAATAAAACAACAAAGAGACATCCTTTGGACATTCATATTCAAGTTTACGTAATTAATCAAGATAGGCGAAGCTTGAGCATGTAGCCGGATGAAGCCCTTCAAGTATCTTATCCATTTCCTGAGGCACCATCTATTGAAAGTGATCCCATATTAAGCTCTTCCATTTTAAGTGCTATCATAGCTAGTCTAAGTATCAGCTTCTAAACATGTTCAGTCACACAGGATGTTTATGCAGTGATTTTTAGAAGAGAACAAACTTTTCCCACAGTGTTCCAGGCAGGCCCTCTTACATCAAAGGAAAGTCATAGAATCTCTGCTTCTCTGTCATTGGGCTTTTTTCTCGATCATGAATCTAAAAAAAGTACCAGAGATTACATGTACATTTTGTTAATGTGAAAAAGATGGAGTTAATAAAATTCTGTGTTCATTAATGCACTTAACTGGAAACCAGAAAGCAATCTCATTTTTTATTGGAAGAAATATTGAGTTTAGAGTGATAAATTATTCCCCGGAAGGAAGTGTCACCAAAATATGCATTGACAAATAGGATAAGGCTCTAAGCAATATATTTTAACTATTATGCACTGAATTGTGCATACTGTAAGACTAGCTCCTATTGATGGCTGAGATCCAAAGGTTTTGGGTGGTCCCAAAACCCCACCCCAAAGATTTATCTCCTACGTTTTCTCTACAGAGTTCCCTCAGAGTAGTATTCAATCAGCATACTCTTGTCAGAATAAAATAGCCATCTCAACCAATGTGCACGGGTAGAAACTCTTTTCGTTGGAGCATACAGCTTCAGCAATAGGACACCATGGTCATTATATACATACATACATACATACATACATACATACATACATACATACATACATACATACATACATACATACATACATACATACTAAAATATCCAAAAGAAAGACAGTTTCATGCCCTTATAACTACCTAGACATTAGGTTGCACAGACTGGCATTTGTTTAAGCTTCTCCAAGGGAGTCCTTTTGTTTGAAGTGGTAACACATTTCTTGTATCATGTTTCAAGGCGCCTTCCCTAGTAACTAGACAATTGGATTTTTGGTGGGGCACACTGAAATGTTTGGAATGGTTTAGGGTTCATGAAAGGTATGTGGTCATTGAATGATACGTTGGAGAAAGCTTTGTGATAGCATTCTTGCCCTCTCTGCAAAAGTGAAAAGGCTTTGCCATCCTGAGACTTAGAGGTTTTCCCCCCAGGTGGTAGTAATCTGAAGAGTGATAGCATGTGATTTTTTTGGGGGTGTGTGTGTGAAAACCCAGCATAAAACAAAGATTTTGTTAGTAGACAAATATACATTGGCAGAATACATAATGACTCCAGAGTTGGTTTTTAAGTCCTCATTTACTTAAAATGTTCTCAAATGTGAAAAAGAATGTGTAACAGTTTGAGCTAAACAATTCACAAAGTTAATATTTTATTTTGCATTCAATTTGCACCTCAACAATAGACCACTTTAGCTCATTGCTACCTTTCTGCCTCAATTCCTGTTGCACAAACTAGGAAAAAATCATTATCCTATTTATCATGCAAATGATCAAATTTTCACGGTAAATAGATCGTAGTTCTGCTGCCCACACTGATGTAGCAACAGTAATTATGAAATGGATTCTGAAACTTCACAGGAGAATTGAACAAAATTTTTTTCTTTATCTCCTGTTTTAGTTTTTTTTAGTCATATGAAATGCTCCTGTGTATGAAAATTTTGAAAAACAAATGCCTTATCCTCAATATTTGAACTATCTAAGGTAAAGGTAAAGGTTCCCCTTGCACATATGTGCTATTCCCGACTCTAGGGGATAGTGCTCATCTCCAAAGACATCTTTGTGGTCATGACCCAACGCCAAAGGCGCACGGAATGCTGTTACCTTCCCACCAAAGATGGTTCCTATTTTTCTACTTGCATTTTACATGCTTTCAAACTGCTAGGTTGGCAGAACCTGGGACAAGTAATGGGAGCTCACTCTGTTACAACGCGCGCTAGGGATTTGAACCACCAAACTGCTGATCTTTCTGATCAACAAGCTCAAGATCTTAGCCACTGAACCACCGCCTCCCCTTTGAACTTTCTAGGTTCAGTTACATTGAAATAAGAAGTTTTTGAGATGACTTGTTGAGTTTATGCCTAGGTAAATATTAAAGACCAGCCCATTAGAGGAAACTTAGGGAAATGATACAAATGTAAATTTCTGAATGTCACATTGAAATTTTAGAGTTTGGTCATGATGCTTTTGGGGTTTCTGCAGATCTGCAAGTGCTTTAATCACATGCTAGGAATACTAAACTGTATGTAGCATATCGGTACATGTAGATTGATTTATATCACATCAACATATAATTTACTCAGGGGCTTTATGATATTGACATTGACTTGCGACTGTAGGAATGTTTAAATTGGTCTTTCTTACAACAGTCATCAATAATGATCCTGTCATACATTTTATATAGTTTAGGTTTAGTTTAGGTTTTCCTCTTTTAAAAAAGTGACAATATTGACTGCTCCAAGAGATCAACCAAATGTGAAAGATTATGTCACCTTTATGAAATTGTTTAGACATATAATAACAAGTCTTTATGACCACAATTATTACTGTTAGTGACAAAGAATTTCATCCACTTTCAGACAGTCTACTCTATTTCTATCCTTTACTAGAAGTAATATGTTTTTGTAGTATTTATGCCTATCTGTAATTACCTTGCAGAATTTAATATTTAAAAATTCCATGATCAATATTATAATACTATATTGCATTGGGATGTCTCAAATTCATGTGTTTAATGATTCAGAACCTCTTCACAAGCTACCCAGATACTGTATTTTGTGTTTGTTTTTCCTTTGGTAATGACCATATCCTGATTTACATTACTTAAAATTATATTCAAGTAGCATCAAAATAGGCAAGATAGTGGTCATAACTTTGCAATCCAGGTTCTGCCCTTTTGTATATAAGTCAACACTAGGCACACAAAGGAATGTAATTTTGATTAGAATTTGTCTGTTTTGATTCCTCCAGCACATGCCAGTATCCAAAATGTAGCTCTGAAAAATTTAAATATGTA
This sequence comes from Rhabdophis nuchalis, assembly GCA_039707465.1. Taxonomy (NCBI): domain Eukaryota; kingdom Metazoa; phylum Chordata; class Lepidosauria; order Squamata; family Natricidae; genus Rhabdophis; species Rhabdophis nuchalis. Next base: position 104,447,653 of record CM077646.1, read on the forward strand.
AAAGAAATGAGAGGTTGGTTCTGAGATCTTCTAATAGATTGCCCAATATGGAATCATGAAGTCTTGGAGGTTTTGATCTGAGCCAAGATTTCCATAAAGAAGTTCTTTGAATTGCAGATATTGTTTGGAGAACTGATAATTGCTTTTTCTCCACATAGTGTGGAATGAGTTGTTTGGAAATTGTAAACAAAAAATTTTAAAGTAGAAAAATATGTAGATTTGCATGCAAAAAGTCTTTTGTTTGTCTTAGGATATATGACTCAAACTTGATAATTTGCAAGGCTAAACATTGCCTGGATGCATATATCAATGATCTGTTTGTTTACCAAGCTAATTAAGATTTGTTTATGGTGTCCTCAGTGTTTATGGCTGTCCCTGGACTTTCTTCTAACAGAAACTCATGTGGCTTTCACATACCTAAAGTTCTGAAAAATCACAATGCTAAATGTTTATTGAGCATCTAACTGTAAATTAATTATGCTCAAGAGTTTACCACTGATGCCTATATTCTATAAATGTTTCTGCTCTACATTACCTTGGTTATTACTGTGTTGCTTAGCAAAAAATACTGAACTCATTGCCTTGAGGACAAAATTAATTATGTTAGAGAATACAGTCCAAGATATGTTTTTTTCAAATTCCATGGCAAGTGATTTTTTTTTTTTTAGTTCGTTTACTGCTTATGTTAACTTTGCTGGTAACAATGAGACATAGTTCACTGAAAACAGCCATGAATACAGCTTGTTACGTTTTGCAAATGCTGGAATAAAATTCTTCCCTGCTGGGTCACTGGTTGTAATTTATTAATTGGGTTTGGAACTTTAACCTCGAAGTCAGTCCCTGCTCTAAATCACCAATGGCTTTCAAAACCAACAGCCCAAATGTTGATGTCAGAACTGGAAGGAATCAAGATTCTATTCTTAATTTTTGAATAACCAATTGTCAGATTTATTATTTCTTATTGACAGCTGGAACATTATATATGCTGATTGTCCCATGAGGAAGGGAATGTATGCATAATCTTAACTGTTGAGAAGGGACTATTGCATAATCTTGTGTGGCAAATCTCTGTTGCTGCAGTATATTATACGTACCCATACTTGCTTTTGAAACTTTCAAAAACTAAATCAACAAGAATGTATTATTACTTGCAACTTTATAGAATAACAACCTTTCAGCTGAATTTCATGTTCATTAGAGACAGACACAAGGCATCCATTTGGTTTTATCCATACATGTTTTACTGTTTAACTGTGGAGCTTCATAAAGAGCTATGAAAATAAATTAACAGATCTAGCAGTATTGTTGCGAAGATGCATACAAATTTCAGTGGAAACACATTGCAGGAAACATTATCAGAAAAGAGAGGGATAATTGTAACACAGAGTAGAGCAAACAATCTATTTTAATGTAGCCCTTATCCTAATTTCAAAAACCAGTGGAAATAATCATGATAGATTTCTGTCAAGAGTGAAGGCAAGGAGGAAGAAGTAGATAAAGTTAAACAATTTGCTTCTATGATCCTAGATGTAAAAACATGTTCTGCTTATATATACTTGATCATTTTCTACACCTTGAGAATCATGATAAAGGTAAAGGGAGAAATACTGCAGAAACTATAAATATATATGTGGAACAATGTTGCTGCTGCTGCTGCAGTCTGGTTGCACTGTTTACAATTTATTTTGCTGAAACAAGCAAACAAAAAATCCTAGAGAACTTGCTGAGTGTGAAAGTATGGATATTTTTATGTGAGTGTATGTTTAGTGACAATCTACTACACTAATGTAGTGATATGAAAGAAAAAAAATGTTTCAATAATAGTTTATTCTTTGTGTACTTCCATATCTAATTAGTTACAGATGTCATTTGAATTGACGTTTTACATTATCTGTGTTGCTTCGGTTGCAATTTTCTTTGGGGCACAATTTTTAAACTTTTTAACAGTTTCATACTTTATGCAATGTTCTACTTAAGCAAACTCTTTAAGTCAAAAGTTATTGCATAATTCAGACAATTGTCATATCCCCAAACACATCTATATTGATTACTATTTGGAGTTCTGTTCCCAGTTATCTACCATCTTTTCTCCTATTTTGGGTTGAAAATACTGTTTATACTTGTGCCAACTTTTCCCTGAGTTTGTTACATTTGCCTGCTCTATGGTGTTAAATAGATAATCAGATAAGACTTTCTGGTTTGCTATTTCTCAGCTGTTTAAATACTTTGTTTTTCCCTATTTAAATTATGTATGTATCCAGCCAGCCAGCCAGCCATCTAGTCATTCCTCCATCCATCCATAATCAATTTGTCTCCCAATCAAAAATTAAAAAGTATAAAATATTAAAATTGTAAAGATAAACAAATTAAAACATTAAAACATTAAAAACAACAAAGCATCAAATTAAACTTCTAATGTACAATTATCCAATCTTATCTCATCCCTTGGGGGAAGAGCCAGGTTTCTTAATTTTCCATCTTGTATATTCCTATTTCACTCAGTACATCACAAGAAATTTAAAAAGATGATTATTTGGGAGGAAAATTAAATGACTGGACAGGGCTATTTTGATGTGACAGCTCAAGTAATAAAAACAGATTTTTGAGGGATATGTTCACTTACAAAGGCAATGTTGTGTGCTATCACTTTGTTAATATTTTATTTGGCTGATAAAACATATTAACATTCTGTTGCTTTATATATCAGCTTTCCATAGATTCTTTGAAATAAAATCCAAGCTGGCACATTGGTGACTTTCATAGATAAGGTTTGCTCAAATGCCATAATCAAAGTGATTCTGTTGAAATGATTACATTTTATGGGTTCTGCTTGCTTTTTTATTTACAATCTGCTACTGAAAATATACATTTAAGAGAGTTACTGTTTATGCCAAATTTTGGAATTATATACTACGTGACATGAATCATTTGAAATTCATCAGAGAAAGAAGCAGATTTTATTCTACTTTTCATCTCTGAGGCTACAAATGGATGATTGAAATGGTACATAGGCGGGCAGGCAGATAAAATATAGAGAGGGGAAATAGTGTTACTCATTTTCTTTGGAATGATTCTGTCATGGTGATATATAAAAATATCAATTTGTTTGTATTTGGAAATGGCTCACATGTTCTGGAAAAGTCACAAATTTCCCATGTCCTTTAACTAGTAATACGATCAGTTGCAGTGGTTTCTGTAGCAGAAACTGGATTTCTCTCCTATTGGCAACTTTAAAAAAACACCATGAAATCAATTAAAATAAAACTAGGCAACCAATGACAATACTTCAAATATTTTTCTCTAGAATTTTGTATATACTAATGAACTTTGTAAATTTTAGTGAGTTTGTTTATGTTTATTGTAAAGCACATAAAATTATTCAAGGGAGCATCATATAAATATGTGTGAATAAATAAACAAATGCTTTCTTATCAGGTAACTAATACAGAGAACTTTTGAAATAAGCTTAAATAAGTGCAGAAAGAATAGTGATGTCATAGATTTGAAAGTGTATGAATGGTTCAGGATGTGAGAACTTTCTCTTGATCTGTCAATTCAGTCCATTTGTCCTCATCAACATCCTATCTTGTATGTCTAAGTATATGTGGAAGTCTATTTTTAGGGTGCAGTTGCTTCTTAATTCCTCTTCACATATACAGTAGTTCCCACACAATCTCAAGATTTGCAGCTAAGCTCATGAATGGATAGTTTCTTTAGATTATAATATGTATATCTTATTTCCTTATCCAACATTAACCTACCTACAAGTGTCTGCAAACTTAGAACTTACCTTATCTGAAGATAAGTAAAGCAACAACTGAACACACAAGTATTCTCTAAAGAAAGGAAACCAAGGCCAGTAATCATCCGGCCCCTATTGAAAGTGGATAAAGCATACAGTGTCCTTGAATATTTCCATCCTAGGCAGATACTTGTATTTTACATTTTTAGTCAGCTCTGCCCGCCCTCACAGTTTTTTGCTGGTTTCAAAGAGTCACGTATTTTCCATTGTGTGCGCTTTTATGCAAAAGATTTGTGCAACACAACAGATTTGCAAGATGATTATTCTCTATGCCCATGGTAAAACAGAGCATAACTAATCAACATCATTTGACAAAATTGCATGGAGTGCATGTTTATATGTGTATGAGAAAAAGGATGAGAGAGAGGGGGAGAAGAGGATGCCTCAAGCAAATCTGATTGTACGTTAACATTATGGCCAACTTTCTATCTAAGCAGCTTTCTATAATTTCATGAACGCAGAATATTTTTCTGATAATTACTGAACCTCTTATGGATTACATTTTAACTTCATAGTAAGAAAAGCAAGAAATCCCCCCACCCCCAAATTACTTCAAAATTACAAAATTACAACAACAAAACTTGGAGTCATTATATTCTGAGGTTGTGATTTCAGAGGGAAAAAATCATATTATGGAACTGGAATACGCAAAGCTTGAAAATTGCACTACTAGCAGGATTTATCTTTTCTTTTCCCACTTGTTCTGCCACCCCATAGCATATTTAGAAGCTATGCAAAAGCTTGGCAAAGGCAAGAGATGGCCTTTGACAACTGTTGGTTACAGAATCTGTTATCTACATTTGGGCATCCTAGAGTGTCAGAAGGAAAATATATCAAGGTGACCTTGTACTGTATGCCTGTTGTATGGGATGATTGCTACAAAGATATTATATGATAGCGTTGGGGTACTATTGTGTGTTATGTTACAATAAGCCAGAGTACTTTTATTCCTGTCACTGACATGCTTTAAATATATTTAGCTTGGAGATCATTGGCTTGATCTATATCACTTGATATAGAACAATTAAATGACATCTATTTATTTACTAATCAATCAATTCTATGCTTGCATTTCATCACCAAGGATCCTGAATAAAGTAACATTAATGCATAGTTGCATTTGTTTTGTGGTTGCATTTATTTTGCAAAACCTATGGTGCTCAGTAGAAATTTTCTAGCTGACTTTAAAAACAGATGGCAAATCTCTGAAAGTTTGGATATACTTTTTGTTCAGTGTTGCTAATACTTATAGAGATATTTTCATTAAATATGGTTCATTCTAGAGATTGCAGCATGTCTCAAGGTATAAAGCAAATTAGTAAAGGACATATAATTAAAACTGATAACATTAAATGTTTCCCACTTGCATCATACAATAAGTGAAAATGAATTTGTCCATTCATTTGTTTCTTGTTTTAAAATTTATCTAACCACTTGAAACCACTCAGATTTTAGGCAGCTTGCAGAAATTGGTAATAACTAGCTAGAAATGCAAAATTAGATTCTGGTTACTATGTAGAACTGAGAATTTTAAAAGTAAGAATTGAAATTACAATACATCATTCTCCAATTTCTTCAGAAGACATGTCTCACCAGTTTCCAAAAAGCCATGAAGGTGAGGCCATATATGCTCAGAAGGCATGCTGTTCCTGAGGGAAGGGATTGCTACAGAGGGTCCAGAGGTGGTATATAGCAGGTTCTGACCAGTTCTGGAAAACTGGTAGCGAAAATTTTGAGTAGTTCAGAGAACCAGTAAATACCACCTCTGACTGGCCCCGCCCCATCTATTATCTGTGTCCCAAGTCCTAGTTGATTGGGAAGAATTGAGATTTTACAGTATCCTTCCTCTGGAAGAGGGAAGGGAATGAGAATTTTGCAGTATCCTTCCCCTGCCATGCCCACCAAGCCACTCCCACCAAGCTACTCCATGCCCACCAAGCCCGCCCATAGAACCAGTAGTAAAAAAATTTGAATCCCACTACTGAGAGGGTCCTCTCTGTCAAGTTCCTTCACACAGCATCTCCTGGTTGGTGAGAACCATCAGGTGCTCCCAAGTTACTGGAGTAAGACAGGCAGAAACAATTGGAGAAAGGCAGTCTCTAAGCTAGTCAACACAGCTACCAGCACCTTGAATTGCACTTGGAAGCCTACTGATAGTGCAGCTTATGCTGTCAAAGTGTAATGTGACAACATCAGGTCCAACTACTAAGAATGTGTGCTGCTCTGTTCTGGTGCAGATGAAATTTCCAGGACTTCAAGGCAGCTCTATGTATAGTGAGTTGCAGTAATCTAAATGAGAGATGATAAGGGCATGAATTACTGTGTTCTTGTTCCAGATAAGTGCATCATGTTCCAGATACAGTTCCAGCTGGAGCACTACCCAAAGCTATACAAAAAGTTCTATATAATCTTTCTGAAGGAGCTTGCATATCTGTTTTAGCAGGATTAACTTCTCCCAGCAGGGATCTAATTATTAATTGAGAAAAAGTTTTTAATGCTAGACAAGAATTGATTCCCCTTCAAGGATCTGCCTCTGTTTTTGCATTACATCATAACTGAATCAGTTTCTGTTTATACCTGGTCAAGATCAATGTCAACCACATTAATGTGGTGCAGTTAGCTCATATTATCATTTGAGTTAGCATGTTTAAGACAGGATGCCAAACACAACAGTTTAGAAATTATATAAATGGGATTAGGGTCCAGTGTTGAAACTTTACAATAATATGTTTATAAATGGCAGATTGTCTTTCACCTGAATAAGCATATATCTTACTGAATAATCATCCAAAATCTTAAGCTCAAGTCCAATTTAAATATTTGGAGGAAAATGAATAGTATGTGATTGTCCCATACATTTATTCAGGAGACTTTCTGGAAGATTGTGCCACAATCTGAATGGATAAGACTACATTCCCCACTTCTTATAAAAGATAGACCATAAATTTTAAATTATTGATTCTTTTGGGAGAATTATTTGTTGTGTATCAGAATTACTCATCAAGAAACAAGTGCATTAAAACATTGATTTTATTAGTAGATTTGTGGAAAATTAGTGATCAGGAGATGCTCAAAGTTTATCATTGTATAACTAACAGTATAGGAAAATTATGAATTTCCTAGAATTGATCATTGCCCTTGTTGGTTTGACTAGCTTTATAAGGAAAACAAAGATGCTAGAGAATTGTTCAAAGCTCACACTACTGTTAAAATTGTACTATTTTTAAGAATAATATAAAATATGATTGTGATATAAAATGTAATATATGGTGGTTGTTTATAGAGATGGCCCTGACATTTTATGATAATACAATTGTTTTCTTGGTTTGCTGATGCTTTCTTTCAAAATGGTTTCTCGATTTCTTAGTTTAGCCTGGAATTTCCTGTTGGCTTCCAACCCATGAACTAATGGGACTGACCCTACTAAGCTGTTTGAGCCGAGGCAAGTTGCATAGATAATATAAACAACATAGATAATATAAACACACCAGCAGCATGTATGATACTTAAATCCAGTTCAAGATTGCATCTTCGATTTTTCATAAATCAGGCTTTTATGGGATTTTCTTTAAATAAACATTCATTTATAGCATCCACTGCAATAATTTCAATATCTGTTATTGAATGTACATGCTTTCCCCCCCTCTGTTTTGAAATTGATTTCTAATGAAACTTCAGATGCAACTTTGGAGGCCTATAGCAATTCAAGGATGGCTCAATGGCTAAGACATTGAGGTTGTCAATCAGAAAGGTCATCTGTTCGGTGGTTTGAATCCCTAGTGCCACGCAATGGAGCAAGCTCCCATCCCAGTTTCTGCCAACCTAGCAGTTGAAAAGCATGTAAAAATGCAAGAAGAAAAATAGGGAGCATCTTTGGTGGGAAGGTAACAGTGTTCTGCGCGCCTTTGGCATTTAGTCATGCCAGCCACATGACCACAGAGATGTCTTCGGACAGCGCTGCTTCTTCGGCTTTGAAACAAAGATAAGCATTGCTCCCTTGAGTTGGGAACGACTAGCACATATATGCACGGAGAACCTTTACCTATAGCAATTCTGAAATATAATCCGTTTGCCAGGTCAAAGGAAAAAAGATGTTTAGCATTCTTGTTTTTTACAGGAATCTACAACGTATGCATGGCTTTTGGTAGCTAGCTCACTCTCAGTAGTTTGAAACCTTCCCAGCTTCCTGATGCACTATCCGACCATTTGTTTACCAATTGTTTGAAATTCTGATGACATGGAAAAAAGTGACTGAGGACCAGTCCTCACACTGTTACGATGTCTCTGCAATCACACGTCATTTGGCTCTTGGCAAACCACATGTGTTTACAATAGTTGCAGTGTCCCAGGATCTCATGATTACCATTTGTGACTTTCACAGCCAACTTCTGAGAAGCAAATTTAATGAAGGGAGCTAGACTCAATGACTGAAAAAAGAAGTCTTAAAGTCAGTTGCAGTCATATGATGACTCCACTTAATGACAATATTGTTTAGTGACAGAAGTTCCAGTTCCAGTTGTGGTTGTAACTCAAGGACAACCTGTTCTGAAGAAGAAAGGAAGAATTTCTTACAATCACAACCGAACCCAAAATTTCTATTGCTATGTGAGACATTTGTTAAATGAGTTTTTGCCTTATTTTATGATCTTTCTTGCCACAGTTATTAAGTGAGTCACTGCAGTTGTTAAGTTAGTAACACACTTGTTAAGTGAATCTTGTTCAGAAGATCGCAAAAAGGGATTACCTGATCCCAGGACACTGCAACCGTCATAACTATGAACCAGTTGTCAAGCTTCTGAATATAAATCTTTTGGCCATGGGAAGCTGCAATGATTGTAAATGTGAAAACGATGGTAGGTCACTTTTTTCAGTGCTGTTGTAACTTCCAGCAGTCACTAAATGAACGTGTTTTAAGTCGAGGATCACCTGTAGTTATTCCATGTGAATTATTAGAAGTCTTCATCCCATGAAATATGTGCCTAAACAGCCTCTCCTTGGTAATGCACTGGATTCCAATAAGAAATAAGATTTTTAATTGAGGGAAGTTCTTTTGTGGGACTGATTAATAATTTTTGGAAGAAAAAATAATTCCAATTTTTAGCAGCTATCTTTGGAAAGGAGCTACTCAGTTAAAGAAGATACCAATAACAGAAAGCGATCCTTTCCCATAAGAAAAAAAGAAAGGGAACTAAAGAAAAAGCTTGAAAACAGGCTTAGATGATCTTGACTCAGAGGTTCCATTTTCCTTGGGAGTTCCCCATTTAAAGCAAAAGCTAAGTATCCAAATTCAGATCTGCCATATGGATCTTTGCTTTAAAAAAATATATCTTGCCCTTTGTTCTTATTATGTAACAATATTCTCTCGGTGGCTTACAGATTTCATCCTGCTTGACTTTTCATATAGACCACATTTACTTGATATTCTGCAGTCAGGTTTGTAAAAAGGATGGGGCCTGGAAGGAAACACAAAAATTAAAGAGTTTGATTTCTTTAAAGAAATGCAATCAGCTTGTTTTGTTTTACATTTTCTATGCTTCTCAGTTTGAAAATGAATATACATTTGTCTCTTTAAATTAAGAAGTTATAAGACATTTCAGACTGCACGTCGTGGGTTGACATCATAATTTTGCATGCAAGTGACAGTATCAATCATAAGAGATCCTTCTTGTGGCCTTGAAGTGTCCAAAGTGGCCTTGAAGTGTCCAAAGTGCTCAGGCAACTGAATTCACAGGCACTGACCACATCTGAAAGAAATATCTTCAACTCAGGTCTTGCAGAATAGTGCAGTAAACAGAGGCAGCTTCAAGGAGTTTACTCATTGCTACTTCTCTTGTGACTGTTGTCCATCCTGCTTCAATGAACTTTAATTATGTTCAAGTATGGCAACAAATATGATGTTTAGTATCAGTCATCATTCCTCTGCGCCCTGTTGAATGTAAAAGTCAAAGCAGATTAAACAAAACAACACAATGGAAGATTTGAAAAACAGACCCTTTTCTCGGTGCAGATTTTTTCATTAGAACTGTTTAAGTTAGTAAATGAAGTGGATAATACTGAAATAGTATCACAAATGAGAATCATTGTTTCATCAGACACTTTGCATAATATCTGAGTCATATTTGAACTTTTCGTTATAGTTTCCTTTTTCTACTCAGCCACGTTGAGGGACCATATCTATGTGTTCCTAACCATGACAATGTGAAAATGCGTATCATAACATCAGAATGCAAGCTCCAATTTTTCATCCTTGTGCTGCAAAGTTTCTCAGAAGCCCGTAAAGGATGTTTGCATTGAGATGTCAAGGTTTTCGTCATAGGCATCTGAAGGCCCCATCCTTCAGGTGCCTATGAAGTGAAAGTGTAGCTGCATTTACATTTTCAGGAACAGGAATCAACCATTGCTTGATTCTCTCAGAATTCTGTGTGTAAATTAATATCATCAGCAACTATCAACAAACAATTCATTTCAGTCTCCAATCTCTATTCACTACTACTGTAGATCTAAAATAAGTGTACAGTAGATGTAATTGCATCTGATCTATATGATCTAAATTTAGAACTCTTTTGATTCTTCTTTTCCCCTTACACTTTTACCATAGAAAAAATTTCAGACCATTGGCTCTCTTCATTGTTACTTTATAGATGGTCTTTAAAGATATTGACCACTTATGGATTTTGGATTATCTTCTAAAGTTTATTTAATGCATGTGTGTATAATCAAAGAATGAGTACAGTATTGTTAACCGTACTGTTCAGAATTGAATTCAAATGCTGGTAAATAGGATTGTCTTGTCAAACATTACATGACCATTGCATCTTCAAAAGAAAGAATTGGAGTCATTAATAAAGCTCCATCTTTCGAAAATACAAATTGTGTTTAGAGGTTTAATCATCAATTCTTCAAGTATGTTGAATCTAGCAAGAACAGAGATTAAAAGGCACATGTTGAAAATTAAATGAATCAGATCTGGCAAGATCAGCATGTTTGGTTTGCATAAATTGGCAAACTAACCAAGATCCCGATTATGTTCCAGCATCAACATGAGATAGAATGGAGCAATACAGAGCAGATGTAGCTATATAAATGCTTTACTCCCTGTCTTTCCCCTTTCCCTCTGTTATTTCTTTGTGGCCAAGTTATAAGTAGTAAAGGAAAAAAAATGACCACTTAATGCAATGTTAATAAGTGGCTAGATTGACTAAAAGAAAATCGAGTTGAATAAGTGGGAAGTAGGAGGACAAGCAAAAAGTATAAACATGTGTGTGTGTGCGTGCATGCAATTAGTTGCAGTTGTTTACAACTTAAATGAATCAACAGCAGACTAAAAGGTCAGAGGAAGACTGTTCTCATTGCTGGTATTACATTTTGGCCCCAAGGCCTACAAAAAAATTGGAGAAAGGCACATTTGGACCTAATTAAAGAAGTCAATGGCTATGAAAGGAGCGAAGGAGGCAATTGATCATCCCTGTTTCCCCTCATCCTTATGTTTCTTTTGAAATATGTGTAAAGCATGGTCCACCTTGGCCAAAAGTTTGTAAGTTGTATTGAATGGGCAGACCAGATCTCGGCTTAAAAATCCTGATTATTTCTAGACAGTGGGATAGTATTTAAAATATATATATTGCTGTGTTGCTTTATAGTGATCATTGGGTATTTGCAGCCCAGATCTAATAGCCTTTAATATACACTGAAAGAATTATAAGCAGCTTTACCAATCACAGATATGTTTCCAGGAGAACTATCCAGTTTTCTGTTGTGATCAGTGAACACAAAGTATTTATTGCAATTTAGTGTGCCGAACTGGTAAAACTCCTGGGTGTATGCCTATTTATACCTTCAGGAGTTTTGAATGATTAAAAAAAAAAAATAAACAACCACCAGTCTTTTGATTTGTGAACCCTCCTTTACTATAGATCAAAGTCTTATGTTCTCCACACTTGAAAGTCAACATGTCATTGCACCCTTTGCAAACAAAATTAGTTAGGAAGCTTTCTAAAGCATATGTTTCCATGCCACAAAGTCCCCATTCTGTTATGGGCAGTGCTTATGCCAGCTGCCAGATAGTTAGATAGATTAGAGTGGAACTACATCTACTTCTCTTCCATTATGGATGGAAATACCAGAAGCTATTGCAGGTAGTCCTCAACTAAAAAACCCTTCATTTAGAGACCTTTGAAGTTCCAATGGCATTGAAAAAAGTGACTTATTACCATTTTTCACATTTACAACCGTTGCAGCCTCCCCCAAGGTCACATGATGAAAATTTGACTACTTGACAACTAGCATGGATTTATGATGTGTCCCAGGATCTTGTGATTACCTTTTGCAACTTCTGACAAGCAAAATAAGGGGGGAAGCAAATTCAATTAACAACCACATTACTAATTTAACAATTGCAATGATTCATTTAACAACTGTGGCAAGAAAGGCAGTAAAAATGGGGGGAAACTAACTTACCAACTGTTAATTGTTATGGAAATTTGGGACTCTGTTGTGGTCATAAATCGAGGATTAACTGTATTCATATAAAGTTGCCTTTGACTGCCTTTAATAAACAGTACACCTTACTTCTAAAACCTTTCCCTGTTACCATGAAGAAAAGTTATAAGAAGCAAATTCTTTTTCTGCAGTATTATCCAGAATATTCCAAATATAAATTGGTCATATGCCTGCTTTAATGTATCTTCTGCACAAGTCAAACTGTTTATTGAACTTAATGTTCAGTGGATTTTCTATGGAATAACTTTAATCAAGGCTCTTTGTTATGTGACATATGTTTCCTGATTTGTGTTTGAGATCATTGTGTTTTATATTGCATTAATTATTTTTATTAGTCATACCAATTTGTTTGGTGATTGTCAGAAGAAAAAGCAGCATACAAATGTGCAATTAATAAAGCCAAGAGGCATGAGAAGCTTCCAAGCTTAAAAATATAAAGCACATCACTAAAACACTGATTTTTCCTAAATTTTATGTCTCCCCGTCCCCCCAAGTTAACTTGAACAAATTTTATGCAAATTTCTACTGCCTGGTTTTGTTTTCCCTAGGACAATTTGCAACCATAGTATTTTGCTACCTTTTGGAAGTTGGCTTGAGCATAAAGGCATACTTGTGCACAGATACCATCTAGCATTTCCGAAAACATATGTTGCCACTAAGTGCCTACAGCTATTGGAAATGTCTCTCATATGCCTGCTGAAAAGAGTAACTCTTATTCAGTGTAGTGGATTGTTTAACGGAAATTATGGCCCTCCTATTTGGTTAGTTGTGCTTAGCATTCTAAGGATAATAAGTTTTTGTTCTTGTCCCAGAATTGATCTGTTTCTTTTTGTTGGAGGGAGAACTTTATCTGGGAAATTATTTTAAATAGCGATCAAGACTGATATTTTCAGAGTTTTATAGTTACATTTGAAATAGCATATAGATAAATTTTAACAAAAATATTTTATTATAGCTTAAACAATTTCAGACTTTTTTATTTTTGAAAATGTTAAAATTCACAATGTGTTTTATAGCTTGTCTATTTTTATTATTATTTATTTATTTATTAAATTTATACCCCGCCCTTCTCCAAATGGACCCAGGGCGGCGCACAGGGATGTTAAAATAGATACAAAATATATAAAATATATCAAAATTTAAAATACTTATTCTAATAAATAAACCCTGCGCTAAAAACCGAATTAAAATCCCAAATTTAAAACTATCTAATAATAAGTATGGAGGTTACGCTAGGCCGGCTAGATGGAATAGGTGTGTCTTCAGACACTTGCGGAAGAGGCGGAGGTCGGAGATGGTGCGGAGTTCAGGGGGTAGGTCGTTCCAAATTTGTTCTTAAAAAAGAAGTATATGCCTCTGCTAAAATTGTAATTATACTGATTACATAATATTATTTCAGTTTAGTTTTAAAAATAGTATCTCAAATTAGAAAATTGTTTTACACAAACTTTTCACCAAACTTGAAGAGGTGATTGAGGACAATTTTTAACCATTTTCCCTAAATGAAGAGTAATTAAAATTCTGCAAAGCAACAAAAATTACTTTGTTAAAGTTTTAAATTAATTAAAAGAGTTGTCTTATTGGTGAGAGGGGTAGCATATAAATTTAGTAAATAAAATAAATAAAAGTAAAAATAAATTGTATTTATATGTATTCACTTTAATCAATTCAACAATGGGAATAGTACAAACCAGGTTCTTCTACACATAGTGAACAAAATGCTAGTTGAGGTGTAACCAAATATTTGTTTATTTATAAATCTATTAAGATATTTCCAAGCCCACTCGGGAATATTTAGAGAAGGTCATATCTTATCTGCCATTTGGTTGCATACAAACGGTTCTGCTTGGCAGTTGTGTTTACGATGGTGTCCCAAAATGATTGATTCTTTGGTGTATCAACATGATTTGCCTAGTTAAAAAAAGGGTGTCTTGATAGGCGTTTCTAAAAGGTTCTTGTTAGTAGCTAGAGAGAGGGTACATTAATTTAATTGGAATGCCGCAGAGAGAGAAAAATGTGAATTTTTCTCCTTTCATAAGTAAGTATAATCTTTATTGTCATTGTACTTAAATACAACGGAATTGGTTTCCTTCTGCCAGCGATGAGTTTCTGACCAGAATATTTTAGGGAGCACACAAAACTCAATCCAGTGTTATGAAAAACTTGTGTATATATCCATTTTTAGGGTATACAGTATGTTTTCAGCAACATTTTGAAGTGTCAAACTACAAATACCAGAAAATGGAAGCAGATCAATATTTTGAGCCAATTGGCCTGTTATAATCTGGAAGTATTTAGCAATCTCTGGCATGTTTTACTGCTTGTCAACTACATTGAGCATGTATTCAAGCCTCTGGGGATCAATATAAACTATATTTTAATAATTAATTGCTTAAAATAAAGAAACTAGATCACTTTTCAGAGAGAGAGAAAAAATCCCTTAGCTATTCCTCATTTTTAAATTTATTGGCTGTTTCCCCCTTTTATACTTTTTTGTCTTAATATTCCACAGATGTTCAGTGATTAGACAATAATGTATATTGTTTCCCCTGGACAGCTGTTGTCACTTTCAAGTTAATATCCCCAAAGTAGTTTATTTAATAACTGCGTTTATTAATTAAACAGAGTTAGGAACTTACATTTCAAAACTGGAACAATTTCATTTAGTTATACCTTATGCATTCCTATTGACCAGAAAAAACATGAGATGAAAGCCTATAGGCAGGGTGGGCTTCAAAATTTTTAGCAAGGGGTTATCTGCCCGGTTGCTGGATGGGCATGGTCATGATGGATGTGGCCTAGTCAGCCCCCTGTATCACAGTGGGGGGCATTTTTGCCCTCCCTGGGCTCTGGAGCCTTTCCTTGAGCCTCTGGGAGGGCAAAAATGGCCTCCCTAGACTCTGGAGGCCCTCTGGAGGCTTCCAGCCTTCCGGAACTTCATTAAAACTTTGAACAACTAAAAGTCAGTTCAGTGTCGGGTAGTTCATGCCAGGCCAGCTAGATGAAAAAAGTGCGTTTTTAGGTGCTGGCGGAACAAGCGGAGGTCAGAGATGACACGGAGTTCAGGAGGTAGATCGTTCTAGAGGGCTGGGCCCACCACAGAGAAGGCCCTTTCCCTGGGCATCGCCAACCGGCATTGCCCGGCCAACGGCACCCGGAGAAGACCCTCTCTGTGGGAGCGAATCGGACGTAGGGACATATGGGGCAGCAGACGGTCTCGCAGGTAACTAGGTCCCGTGCCATGGAGCACCTTGAAGATGGTCATCAATACCTTGTAACGCACCCAAAAGGTCACATGTAGCCAGTGCAGCTCGCGCAGGAGAGGTGTTATATGGGATTACCGAGAAGCTCCCATGATTACCTGCGCAGCCGCGTTCTGGACTAACTGCAACCTTTGAATGCATCTTAAGGGGAGCCCCATGTAGAGAGCGTTACAGTAGTCCAGACGGGAAGTCACGAGTGCTTGAGTGACTGTGCGAAGGGCGTCCTGGTCAAGTAAGGGGTGCAATTGGCGGACCAGGCGAACCTGGTAAAACGCCCCCCTGGCCACGGCCATCACATGGTCCTCCAGGGACAGCCGGGAATCCAGGAGGACTCCTAAATTGCGCGCCCTCTCCACGGGGGCCAATAATTCGCCCCCCATGGCAAGCAATGGAATCACCTAGCTAAACTGGGGCGCCAGAAACCACAGCCACTCGGTCTTGGACGGGTTGAGTTTGAGTCTGTTATTGCCCATCCAGATCCGCACGGCTTCCAAACACCGGGACATCACCTCGACGGCATCGTTGGGGTGGTTTGGGGTAGAGATGTACAGCTGAGTGTCATCAGCGTACAGATGGTACTCTACCCCAAAACCACGGATGATCTCGCCCAGCGGCTTCATATACGTGTTGAACAGGAGTGGCGAGAGGACCGACCCCTGCGGCACCCCACATGTGAGGGGCCTTGAAGTCGACCTCTGCCCTCCTGTCAACACGAATTGCGACCAACCAGAGAGGTAGGAGGAGAACCACCGTAAAACGGTGCCCCCCACCCCCAACCCCCCCAGTCGGTGCAATAGGATACCATGGTCGATGGTATCAAAAGCCGCTGAGAGATCTAACAGGACCAGGATAGAGGAAAAACCTCTATCCCACGCCCTGCAGAGATCATCCACCAACGCGACCAATGCCATCTCGGTGCTATGACCGGGTCGAAAGCTGGACTGGCGTGGGTCTAGATAATCAATTTCCTCCAGATGGCGGAGAAACTGCTGTGCCACCACACTCTGTAACTTCAAATGGTCACTAAATGAATGGTGATATGTAAGTCAGGAACTGCCTGTAGTACATGATACTTTTTCACATTTTATGCCATGTTAGTTGGGTTGTTTTGAGTTACTTGGCTCTGTTTAAGACAGTCAAATGCCTATTGTGGAAGTTAATATAGTGCGGTTCAGACATTTCAGCGAACATCATATATTAATGGAAGAATAATGCAATGGATAAATTGACTTCCCTGTAAAATCCTACTCTTTGCTTATGATACTCTTTTGGCAAGCCAAAATAAGGCATTTAATTAGGTCATTCCTGAGGCAGCATTCTGGAACATAAGATATAATTGACTTACACATTTTAGAAAGAATCAATAAATTTCATAGATCTGAATTTGACAAATTTTGTAGATGAGCATCCAAATACCATAATAAATATGAGGTTAATTCATTATCTATCAACAGTATTTTTACCACAGATACTAAGCTCAGAGAACCAGCTATGGAATTCAATTTCTGCTGTGTCCTCATATTTCTAAGTAAGTTTTTAAATTCAAGGTCAGAAGAGCAGTTCAAATGTAAGGCCACCCTTAAAACATCTCATTTTAGTAAATAAAGAAGGATCATCTTTCCAATGCAGTATATATTAAAGATTCCCTTGGATATTGAAAACTAAGGTATTAATGTAACTATGTTTGAATTGTGTGGGTTTTTTTCATCTGGAGTCCTTTTGTGCTTTGGGATGGGCAGTGTTTTAATATGAGGGACACGGTAACAACATACAGATCTGCTTAAGAATCTGGTTTTCTCATCCAGGGGGGACGGAGGGGGCCACGGCCCCGCCCGCTGGGGGCCAGGGAGGAGAAAAAGAAGATACAATAGCCAAGAGACTTAGATCGAAAAAATAACTTTGCCTTGATTTTTCTGAACAATTTTGCATAATATTTTCTGGATTTATTGTAAATGTCTGACAGCATGGAACTGAGAATTTAGGTATATGTACTTGCTTTTACCTTGTAGTGTTATGAAAAATGCTTTTTTTTTGGTTATTTTTTTATTGTGTATTTTGAGGTCTCGGAAGGGCCGACGACTCTGACGTGAATGCTTTCAAAATTTCTTTGTATCCCTTACCCTACCCTATAGAAAAATGTAAAACCAATAAAACTTTTTCAATATAAAAAGAATCTGGTTTTCTCTAAATTAAAATAGAAAAACAGTTTCACCACTTCTGAGTTTCTAACCTGTTAACAATGAGAAAAGATAGCCATAAAAATTAACCAATATATTTTTAGATGTGTAATAATGGGAAGTGGCATAAAAATATAATAAATAAATGAAATTAATGAAAAAGTTCAACCTTGGATTTCAGGCCTTCCACATTGTCTTTCATTTTTGTTCTAGTTCAGAATAATAGTTTAGTTGTATTACATTGATAACAACATTATTTTGTATGTTATGATTAATTACATCATCATACATATCGTTACATGATGTGTAACTGTAAGGAAAAGTTGATCTTCCCTGATTAAATTACATGTTTCAATAAACTCCTAATTGAATGGAAGCTAATACAATCTATACAATATACACTTCTACTACAGGAAGTCCTCATTCAGTGACCACTCATTCAGGAACTATTTGAAGTTATAACAGGGCATGGAAAATAGCCAATGAGAGACGAAATACAGATATATAAAGCAATGGGAGATGAAACTTACCCAGAGAAATACACAGACACAAACATTTTAGCATATTTATGTAGTTGCCCATCTCACAAATTCATGACAATGAATCCAGTATTGTTATACTATGAAGTGAGATGTTAATATTGTTAACTAATCAAGGAAAAGTGAATAATTGTATTACCATGTTACAATACTATGGACACTAGCAAGCATATAGTTCATTTTATTCATAGTTTTCAGTGGTAAATTATCATCTTTACATTTTAACATACAACGCTGCCATTTAATACAGAACTAAAATAATATGAATTTTTAAAAATCCATCTTCTAGTGTGGTTAACAAGATACAGTTATGTTCATACAAGTGAAACAAAATAGTTGATCTGCAATCCGATTACTTTTAAGAATACAGATAGTTTTCACTTAATGACCGTGATTGGGACTGGCAATTCATAAGTGACTCCGTCATGAAGTGGAAAATCATGTGGCCGTAATAGGCTTATGACTTTTTTGTCTTTCAGTTGCTAAGCAAATCTTCATGCTCATTAAGCAAAATTTCATGTGATTGCAATTTAACAATTTTACATCTGCTTCCCCTATTAACTCTGCTTGTTGCAAGGCGAGGCACACAAATGGAGAACACATGACCTCAGGATGTTGTGGCTGCCATCATGGGTTCAGATTCAGAGTCAAAGAAGGAAGATGATAATGAGCAGCCGGCTTCTAAAGTGCCAACAAGTAATAAGCAGTCAGTTCCAGAGTCACTAGACACATTGCCATTTGAGCAGCCAGACACATGTCACTCTCCAAATGCTGTCACTCTCCAAAGATGAAGGAACAGAATTACTGTCCCCTCCAAATTTGAAAGACCTTGGCAGGCTGCAAAGAGAGTAGAGCAAAGGTGCTCTGTGAGACTGCGCATGAGAAAGGAGTCTAGTGAGCTACACTGGGGCTGCTTCTACTAAAATGGAGCAGCAAGTTCATTTTGGTGACAACCTGGGCTGTCCTGCTCACTCTCTCACACACACATAACGATGGTTTAGTGGAATATTAATATTACCCAGCAATTCCCAAAACTGCCAAAAGCAGACCAATGCTGGTCCACAGAGAAATGGCCAATGAGTCCACAAGGCCCTTGAAAGTTTCCCAAACAAGACAAATCCACAACAGAAAATTAAACCTACGAGATCGCCTTCTGCCACCGAGAGCCTCCCACCAGCCTGTACGCTCCCATAGAGAGGGTCTCCTCATGGTGCCGTCGGCTAGACAATGTCAACTGGCGACACCCAGGGGGAGAGCCTTCTCCGTGGGGGCACCTGCTCTCTGGAACCAATTGCCCCCGGAAGTAAGAACTAGCCCTGACTTACGCACCTTCCGCTGCAGTCTCAAAACCTTTCTCTTTCAACAAGCCGGGCTGGCATAAAGCATGTTTTTTAAATTTTAAATTTAAATTTTTAAATTTAAATTTTTATTATTTTAACTAGGGTTAGTTTGGGTTTTTTGCACATTTCGGCCAATATTTTAATTATGCGTTTTAATTATGCCTTTTAATAGCTTTTTCTAACTTTTATATATTTGTTTTTATTTTGGCTGTACACCGCCCTGAGTCCTTTGGGAGCAGGGCAGTATAAAAAACCAATAAACCTAAACCTAAACCTAAATCCACAACACAAGAGGATTCATAAGACGAGAAAAGTTCAGAATTCACAAGGCACGATCCAAAGTCAAGGCATGATGTCAATCCAAAGCAAGGCAGGAATCACAATCACAGCTAGCAATCAAGCATGTTGTTCCCAGCATCGTCTCCATTTGTCTACTATGCTAAATAGTCAGCTTTTGGTGCAGCCCATCAAGAGGGACGAGGCTGCATCCTCACAAGTAGTCAGCATGATCTTTGCTGCTCCTCCTCCTCCTCCTCCTCACTATCCAGCTACAGCTGCGTGCTTTCCCCACTTGAAGCCTCAGGGCTGTCCTGCTGCAGCTGCATTTCAACCAAATCATCCTCAGATGGTTGCTCGGAGCCATTGACCAACTCTTCTCCTCATGCATCTGGGACTGGCTCATCCTCCACCGAACTGACATCTGGAGAGGTATCTGGGGAAGCGCCTGGGGGAGTAATCACACAACTACCTGTTAACTCCCCTACTTAACTTTTGGGCTTCATGGCCCTAACTCTGAACCTGGATCAGCTGACAAATCTGCTATAAACTCTGACCCTCAGACTAGCTGCTCTCTTGCTTGGCACTTTGGTCTGGCCTCTCATAAGTCAGACTTGCTGAACTTTGGAGAGAACCTGTTTCTATACTGCAAAGGTGTGTGTTGGCCAACCTCATTTAGCAAAGAGAGAAAAACTACGCTTTGTGTATTTGTGTGGGCTGGGCCTGGGGCAAGACAACAATGGTGGTCATAAATGTGCACTGGTTGCAAAGTGACCAAATGACAATCAAGTGACTGCAATGACTGCAACATGATGAGAGAGACATAAATGCAAGGATTACATCTAGAGGTTATAAAAATACCAGAAGAAAAAGTACTGAATTGCAGTCATGTGACCATGGTGTGGTGCAACCAGCCGTACAGGTAAACGGTTGGCAAGCACCTGACATCTAGTTACATGATGACAGAGGGGCATGACCATTCAGAGTAATTTTACCATATTCAAGTCTCAAGACTACCTGCGGGGCCACCAATCTCAAATACTGTTATCTCAAACACTATTGCCAAGGCCACCCACCTTGGCAATCCTGTTATAGTTATGCTTGGACATTTCTGCCTTTCTTGAGGACTGGTGCATGAGTTATTTGAAAATACACATATTACTATTAGAATGATAGTATAACTCTTATTTAAAGGGAGATGAATGTTCCTGATAACTGTACATTTCCACATAAAATAGTATTTAAAATAACTTTAGAATCATGATAAAAATGAAGAAAACAACCTTGAAGTTCTTTGCTTGTCACTGCACCAATAATATGATCTGTTTATTAAAAGGAATTTTCTTTTGCATTTACAAATAGGCTGAAAAGGGAGTGCTGTTTTTAATCCAAAATAGGTATAGTGCTTCACTGTTTTGTGAGTTCCATTTTCTTGGGAATTCTAACTGAATTTAGAAAAAGAAATAGTTGGCAAAGGGGCTTTTCCCATGCCTCTGCTTTGAAAAGCAATAAAAACAGCAGTTAACTTTAATAGAAGAAACCTTGAAAACCTGAGCAAAGTTATAAATAGATTAGGGAAGGCTAGATTTGATTATTTTTTTTCAGAAAGCTTTCCAATCTTCATGCTCTCTAGTAAACTGTTGCTGCCTAAATGATGTACTTCATTTATTTACTTTGTTTGGATGTTAGTTAATCTGCTCAATAGAGAGATGATTTGTCACTCGTGTTTTTTCATCTGTGTTCTGTGCACATATTTGCAAAGGTCATATCAGAATTTGTTTATGTTTGCTGATTATTATAGTGGACACCAGAGTAAACTGCATTCCCAGGCCAATTGTATTCCCATTATTTGCAAGCTCGTGAATGAGCTTAATGATAATATAAAAATGTCAAGAGTTTTTGCAAGTGCAGAATTAGACAATATAAACTACAACTTTTCCTAAAGAAGCTATATAGTATATCACAGCATTGTGATGATTACTTCCTAATGTCAGGATCCTATACCACTCAGCAGAATTCATAACTCATATACATAACTCAAATCTTATGGCTGGATTTTTACTATCCAGGGAAAGAGATACATACAAGTGGAGAGGAAAGGAGAATGTGCTGTAAGAATTTAAGCAGATAAAAATGGAGGGCATTTACACTAATATGGAAAAGATGACCGTCCTCAAAAGATAATATGCTACAGCACGTTAAAGAAATTCCCTGATAATAAGCTCATCTTTCCACATCAATTATTATTAATCTCACTGGATGAATAAGCTTGTCTTCTGCATAGGGCCTCAGTTATAGGCCATTACATTAATGGATAGCCATGCCTTCAAGTATGGGGCTCTGCTTTTTAGCCCACTCTTGCTAAGAATCTTCAAGAAGTGGAATCCTTATGTCAGTATTTCCATATATATTACCTTGCTGTTTTGTCAGTTTGTATACTTCAAAGTTTCTCCTTTGCAGAAAGACAAGAGATAGCAATTGCTTCTGATTAAACTTTAATTGGATCCATGTGTGAGCTATATTTCCTAGAAGCTCTTTTGAAATTGCAGATGGCCTGTTTGTGTGGGGAGGTGCTCTTTTAGTCTCATTCTCCCTTCTGTGCTATTTGTATGACATGTTAAATTAGAGCTGGTCCTAAAATGAAGGGTAACATTTTGTTATGGTCCTGTTAAACTGTGAGGACAGGATCTGCTAGTTTAGGGTGGGGTCACAATACAGGGGTAAAATTGAATTGCCTGTTGCAAATTGTTAAGCACACTGCATGCTGTACCAAAATGTTCAGGAATTCACAAATGAAAAGAGATGCCAGAGTGATTTCTTTGTTAAGTGAATAAATTAATTTCAAATATGAAATGTTTTGATTTTCTTCCTATTTGACACAAACTGTCCAAATGCCAACTTAATTCCTTTTTTAAAATGATGAAATGTAACATCTCCCTCCAATAAACACTAATTCACACATGCAGTTTGAGAACGGTATGTATATCAACCACAACATGGAATTTAGTTCAAAGACCCACTATTAACAGCCTTGCACATTGCAATCACAGTTTCTTTTATGATAAGAGAGATTGTCCTATAAATCTCTATATGTGGATTTGGTTGGAATGTAGTTTTGCAGCCTTCCAACATATGTGAAAGCTGCTGAGTAGCTTCGGCTTCTTGCTGAGCTCAGTGGATGAAGCAGTAGATAGCAACATTTCACAACAGAGCATCTGTTAATATTATTGAGTCCTGGATAATCAGTGCATTGGCAATTGTTTTGACACCTGAGCAAATAAGGGCAGAGTGTGAAGCAAGTAAAGCTGTTCATTCCATTATGTTCTCCTGCTGGGCGCAGCAGCTGGATTGTTTTGTCAAGTATCCTAATTTTGATTGTCCTTTGAAAGTCCTTTCTGGATCTCAGTATTCCAGATTTTTTAATGCAATCCTCCTTTATTAGTTTGCTCAGCCTATTTAAAAAAAATTCTAAGTATGATCAATGAACTAGATGCCCACTGCTTTTGGAATGGAAAGGAATGGAATTTATTCAGCTAAATAGAGAGCATTGTAATAAAATATAGGTCTTCTTTATTTGAAGTTGCATTATTCATAGTTTTTAGTCTTGTGAGGCATTCCTCTGTCCTCTTCCTCTTAGGTGCTGAATATTCAGATTATCCATAATTATTTTAGAATTGGGATCCTCACTCTGTAGATACATTAAAAAAAATTGAGAAAATTTAATGGGTACCACCACCACAAGGATCCATAAAAACACAATGGTATGAAAATGA
This sequence comes from Rhabdophis nuchalis, assembly GCA_039707465.1. Taxonomy (NCBI): domain Eukaryota; kingdom Metazoa; phylum Chordata; class Lepidosauria; order Squamata; family Natricidae; genus Rhabdophis; species Rhabdophis nuchalis. Next base: position 104,471,322 of record CM077646.1, read on the forward strand.
CAAAAATCAGGCTACAATATCACAGTGCAAGCTCCAGCATTTGGTACTGGTGTCCTAATGACAGATCTAGATCCACAAATCATGTGGTTTGTATCACTATATTGCTACCGTACGTCTTATGTTATTTGCCTGCTTTCATGATTGTTCATGGACCCGAACGGAACATGGCTGCTGGAACATGTTTGATTACAAATTAGAGAGGACTTTGACACTGTTGTCACTTCCAAATACCAAAGCTTGTATTTGATCCCATTTAACTGAAAATAGGAAGGCAAGTTCAGAGGCAACTGGCTTGTCAAAAAAGCAGCTATAGAACTTTCTTTTCAGTCCATCAGTTTTATCATCATAACACCCAGTACAACATCTACTGTTTACAGAAGAAAAGCTAATGCTAAGAATATTCCACCCACTCACTCCTAACCACTGATGCATTCCAAAATCGAATAAAGGCAAAAGTTCCAAAAATCACTGTGATCAGAATTAGCAGGGCACTGTGAGCACTTTGATAATATGTTAGGGGCTTCATTCTACTTTTAGTCAAAGTTCTATTTTACAAGCAACATTAAGAGCTGCAACTTCTATTTGGTGAAATACCAAATTTGATCATTTACTGTTTACATGTAAGATATAGTACTAGGTTAACAACTTCAGTTAAAGGGGGTGGGGTGGGAGAAATTTGCAGATATAGAGGAATATCAGTACTTTAGATCTCTTAATTGTTAATCAGATTTGTAACTGAATTGGGTTATTGCAAAGAAATTTTGAATTTCTAGAAATGCTTTAATAGCTTTAATCTTACAGCTTTGTCCAGACAGTTTAACATCATCTAAAGAACCACCATTATTAATAATAGTGAAAATGAGTTGGGGAGAACTCTGAACTTATACATTTTTATAGACTGTTAAAAATATTTTAAGGTCAGTATTAGTTATTTGCAGGAACTTTGGAATAAAGAGTTATCCAGAAGTGACTATCACTTCTCGTATATAGTTTGGTTATATCAGGGAGGAACTGTGGAAAAATAATTAAACTGTGGAAAGCCCTTATTTACATGGGTCGTATTCATTTAGCAACTGTTTTGAATAACAACTTGCAAATACAGTGATAATAAACAGTCATTAAAATCATTTTCTGAATAATACACATTTATGAAGACAAAAGTGTGAAACCTCAGCGTGAAACTGATTAAGGTCTGATCAGTTTCAGACAGCAACTGTCAACTAGTTGTAATCAACTAATTATGGTCACAAAATGAGCTTGTTAACTTGTATAGGTTACCCTTTTCTACAAATATAGGATGCAGTGAACAAGTTTAATAGCAGTTAAGTGATGCTCCACTCATATAAGGTTCATATTAGTGTCTTTTAACAAATATTTTAAAGAACACATAGACGTAACAAGATGCTGAAACAACACTGATACAGTCTGGAGTTAATGAATTGAAGCCTTTGGGTTAAAATCTAAACCTCATAACACATTCGCTTCATAACAGGATTAACTTCATAACAGGATTAGCTTCAGCCAAAATTCTGTTTCTTTGTCTCAGCCTCCCACCTGAAATATGCAATACATCCTATATCATTGGTCAAGATAAGTCTGAGATGTTGAATATATTTTATATTTCTTACATAACGGGAATTATTATGTAACATGACCTGATCACATTATATATGTGGGCATTTATTTAATTTGGAAAAGACATGTAAGAAAAAAATTGTTTGGAACCAAGCTATTCATATTTTTGCCAACAGAGTGAGCAATTATATGCACATTCAGATGGTTAGCTTTCTGTTCCCAGTTCTGACATGGTACAGATAAATGTGTTACCAGTTCAGTTCATGTTCTGTCTTCATCTCCAGGTGGGCTAGAAACACTGGCATATATTTCTATGGTTCTGTTTTTGATCTGAATTTCCAAACTGGATGGCATGGGCAGCTGACTCCCAAACCTTGATTCTCCTTGTTCAGTTCTCAGATGTTAAGAAACCATTAACTCTGGACTTGACCATTCCCAGGGGAAAAAAACCTGAGTCTTTCCAAGTCATGAAACTTATTTGGGCATCTTCCTGTATACATTTGAAATTCAACACCTTCCACTTCCCGTTATGACGTCCTTGCTTGTTCAAATCAATCACCACACAAAATTATAAATGTGTTTTTGCATTCCTTTTTCTATTCTAGTATAGTAAGGCTAAGTGACTATTACAAAGGCTGTACCAATTGTTTGCATGCCAGTGTTTTTAAAAGAGGAGTAGAAGTATGACATGTATTCTGAATATGCTTCAGGACTATCAATGGTGATAGCAATGCTAGTGTTTGAAATGCTGCAGCTAACGGGTCCAGTTGGCAAGATTGCTATTGATGGAATAGATACCTTTTTAATGTGTGTAATATGGCTGTACAGCCCTTCATAGATCCCTCCCAAGAACAGCAGGACACTCACGTAGTATCCATCTGCAGTTCTACAAAGTAAATAGGTGTGCTCCTAAATTTGGTGAAAGGGCAACCATATACTCCCAGAAAGATGCAGCTGCTTTAAGGAGTTGCAGACAGGTTTGACCTGGTGCTCTACATACTTCTGCCTTTAAATTTGCTTTATTACATAAATTTAGGAAACTGTTGTTTCAAAAAGTAATATTCCCCCCCTTGAATGGAATTCTTTCTCCTCTATATCGAGAGATCTGTGCATAGGCTGTAACACCAGAATCAGGAATGTATGATGACTTTCTCTACCTCTTAAAAATAATATTAATTGTTCCAGCTTTACCCTTTAGATTCAGGTTAGGCAATTTTTTAGGATTTAGTCTATTCAATAAAGATTGTATATTAAAAAGGGCAAGGAATCATTTTTACACCAGTAAAATAAAGAGAAAAGGTTATAGATATATCCTTGTAGCATCCTCTGCTTCTTTGTTCCTTAAATAAATTGTTATTCTCACCTTCCAAAAGTACATTTCAAATAAGCTAAGTGATAAAAGTGGTGATAAAAAAGTACCATTTGATTAATTGATTATGAGGCATGGAGTAATTGTTGACCTTTAGCAATCTCATAGATTTTGTCCCTGATGATCTGTCCCTTTCCTCATCCTCAGATTTTCCAATGGTGTACCCATTGCCACTGTAACTGAGGCCATTCACCTTGTGGCTAGTCTTCTGCTTCTTCTATTTCTTTCCACCTCTCCAACATCAGAACCTTTTCCATCAAACTTGTCCTTTGGCTAATCTTTCTGGAGTGGGATAGTTAGGAGCATTTAAATCACATGTTTAATCTAAATCAGAAGATTTAAACAGTTACAACAGATTTAGTGCAATTTGGAAGTATTTAATCAGGAAGCATCTCTGGCAAAATTCTATAAGAATTCAGTTGTCTCTTGGAGTGTATCAGAATGGCAAGTGCAACCATGTAAAGAGGGCATTGATTGCGTAGTGATGGCTTTTGAAAATCTCCCCAAGGATGTCTCTGGCCTGGAAAAACTTTTATATCCCTCCCTGTTCCTTTTCAAGAACTGTACTTTTCTGAATTTTTCAGTAATGTTTGGTTCCTCACCCATGCCCTTTTAAAAAAAATAAAAAATTCTGGTTCTAATTTGTGTGTGTGTGTGTGTGTGTGTTATTCAAGGAAAGCAAATGCCACCAATAATATAATTTGCAAAGCTTAGTAAAAGCACCAACATTGTCATCGAGGCTTACATTAATCCCTTGAGGATATTTTTCCTCTTTCCCTGTTTTCCTCAAGAATAGAATATTGACAGGAAAGAATTTTAGCAGCGATAGAAATGCTTTGTCATTGCATTGCACAATGCACAGCCACCATCACTATGCTTGTTAACTTCATTAGCACCATCATTGTCGCATTCAATAGACTGTCACTCATACAACATCAAGAGCGTCTGAAATAGTGTCTCAAATTGAATTTGAAAGATGATAGTGAAGCTCAGAAAAATTATGACCACATCATCTAATTAGGATTGAGATATAAATTACAATTTTCCAGAAAGACGGTTTACTGGGAGCTTGCAGTGGCAAATGTGGGCTAGTATGTTAGCGTTAGTTGTTAATGAGAGGCTTTGTGAATATTGAAAAGGATTTATGAAGCAGACATAATTTCTTTGATATGGTTGTTACAAAATACGTTCCATCTCTAAAAGAATTCCTGAAGAAAGTTTGGTGCTGGTATTCTTTTTGGTTCAATATTTCCACAAGACAGCATTCAATGGTATTTGCTTGGTTCTTCCTAATCTGTGTTTTAGAACATTCCGGTTTTTGATCGTTGCAACATTTGTATGAAAAATAAAGCATTCTGCAGCATGATTTATAACTATTCTGTTTGGAAAAATCAGAATTTGCTTTAGGGTTAAGTTTAGAGTTAATGGCTATGATTTTTAATATAAAAATGTATATTAAGGTTTGCAGAATATAAACTCTAGGTAATATCCAACAACGTTTGTTCATATTAAACATATATCTTCCAAAGTATTTTTGTACCCTGAACAAGATGAAATTGAGCTTAAGATCACTATTTATTTTGATTATTGGATAGGTCAAATTAATAGGTTTAGCAGTGGTATAGTTCCAGTAGTAACAGAAACAGTAGACAAAGATGATGTTAGGAGCAATATCTTCAGTATTTCTGTGACTGTGGGACACTAAATAAGACATATATCCTATTAGGAGCCACTTGAGTACATATATATCAAACAGCTAAGAGCTGGCAGTTGTTTAAATTCTCTTGAAAAGTGATCCCACTCTCACTTGCTGTGGAATAATTGAAGAGCTACAACAAACCCATATCTTTACCTTATCTTGTTGACTTTTCACTGCCCTGACAGGCAAGCCAAACAACAAAACACAGACCTTGATATCCTATCAGGTATTCTGTCTTTGTCATCAGTTCATTCACTCTTTCCTTTGGTAATTGCTCAATCAAGAATTAAGTACAAACTAATATCTCATTAGAAAACTGATTAGGCATGAGGAAGTAGAGTATTCAAACTAAAATCCACTGTTACAACTTAATCATGCCAGTGAGGCAGTTCTTCTCTATTGTCCAATGGATTAGAGAGGAAATTGGGAAAAGGTCTCTGAAGAAGATAATGACAAATCCCTGTTGTTTGATTGCCAAGAAAACTGCATGGATGCAATCACTCAAAAATGTTTTTACCAAACCACACTTGTTAGGGTGTTTGTTTTGCTCTGAGCCAACAGAGAGGAATACAATATTTACCGAAAATCACTACTGACATTTGCTTACTAATTTATTTTGGCTAGATTTGTTTACCCAGAGTTTTATCTTCCAATATAGATGAACCTTTTATAGTTTCACTCATTTTCCATAATATTAGGCAGGTCAATTTGATGCTTGTCAAGGATGTGTCATATTTATTTAACTAGATCTCAATTTTCACTGGATAAAGACAAGTTGAGGGAAGAACCTATAGTGGATTCAAGACAGTACCAAGCCAAAATTTGGCTTCCTTTTTGGATTAGCTTGGTCTGAAAATTCAAGCCATTCACATAAAAAAAGTAATTAAAAAACATATTTTTGGGGTCGGTATCACAAGAAAAGAACACAACTAAACACTGGCTTCCTCTTTGCTTTGTCTTTTCTCCCCCAGGAAGAAAAGCAGAACATGGGCCAGTTAGAGCCTAAGCTGGGAATGTTGACTTGTGTCAAAAGGAATAGTGAAGAGTGACTTCATAAACAGCCTGTGGAACCTCTTCTGCAAATAAAGGTTCCTCATGGTGAAGCATTTGTTGGTTTTTTTTAATATCAAGACACGTGCCTCCCACGTGGAAGGTTGAGAGTTCATTCCTAGGTAGTGGCAGATGTTTCTCTCCTAGGGTGCAAAAAAAAAATATCTGCTGTGAACTCTGTGTAGCATCAGGAAGGGCATCCAGCCAATAAACTCTCAGCTCCATCTAGTCACCCTGACTCTATCCAAAATTAAGGGATTATAGGGTTGTAAAAATAGAATAATAGTGGGGACCTGCATTACTTCATGGTGTGTGTTCCTTTCTCTGTAGTTTTATGCTTAAATATCCACTTAAATATCCATTGAATATAGCAGCAATGCCAGATACTGTAAAATGAGGAGAAATAACATGTATAAAATAATTATTTTATATTTTGTTTTCTTTCTTTTAATTATAGTTCACTATATTCACTTCTTTCTCATTTGAAATGGGCTTTTTTCATTGTTCATAAGAATTAATTTCACTTTATTATTTTATCTCATACGCTATTGAAGTAAAATCAATATATAAAATCAGTATATATTTAGGATTTAATAAAAAATTTTATTGGAATGTAAATTAAGATGTTGGCACTTAAGACCTTGTAATACAAATAAACAATGCTGCAGAAGGATCCAGAGTCAGGTTTTGGTGGTAGCAGATTTGTAATGGATACCTTTGATTAAGACCATGGCTTATTAAATTATGTAATTTCAAATGTAGTTTCCTCTTTTGTAAGAGATCTTTTTTTCTGTGAGTATAATGAAGGAAGCAGTTTGTTTGCTGCTGACCTGTACCATTTCACAAAGTGTGGTGCACGCGCGTGCGCACACACACACACACACACACACAAACAGGATCAGCAGTGAAATGGTCCAGCATCTAAGCAAACAATATAAGAGTCTTGAATTAAAATGAAAACAGAACCTTCGCGCATGAAAAGGAATAGTCTTTTACAACAGATTGCTCAAATTCTCTTTGTATGTCCATATCCATATAAAGACATTGGAAACATCCATTCTGAAACTCCCAAAGGTTAATGATGTACTTTTCAGATTTCAGAGCCAAAGAGTATTTTCTGGTAAGTTTTGGGTGAGCTATCCAATGGTAGTTTACCCTGTCAAAAAATTTATGAAACAAGAGAGTCCCATCTACCTTATTTTTGTGTCAAACAATTTACAGTGTGGAAATTGATTTTGTGACCACATGTGGAGTACTGCATCCATTTCTGTTCACCGTGATACAAAAAAGATGTTGAGATTCTAGAACCGTGATGGCGAACCTATGGCACGGGTGCCACAGGTGGCACGCGGAACCTTTTCTTTGGGCATGCGAAGTGTTGCCCTGTCAGCTCCAGCACGCTTGTGTGCACTGCCAGTTGATTTAGGCCTCCTTTTGAGGCCATTTTTCACCCTCTGGAGGCTTCAGAGGTTGGGGAGAGGCTGTTTTCACCCTCCCCAGGCTCCTAGAAAGCCTCTGGAGCCTGGAGAGGATGAAAAAAGTGCACCAAAAGCAGGGTACACATAGCATTATAGGTTTGATTTTGATTTGATTTGATTTTTATACCACACCTATCTCCCACAAGGGACTCAGGGCGGTGTGGCACACTCATGCATGACCCCCCCTGCGCTCCCCCCGCTTTTGGCACGTGCCTCCTATAAAGATGAGGGGGGTCAAACTATTTTCCAAATAACACAATGCAAGACAAGAAACAATGGTTGGAAACTAACCAAAGAGAGAAGGAACCGAGAACTAAGGAGAAATTTCCTAACAGTGAACCATTATTGATTGCTCTTCCCTTCAGAAGTCGTAGGTGCTCCATCACTGAATGCTTTCAAAAAGAGACTGGACAACCATTTGTCTGAAATGATGTAGGCCTCCAGCTTGAGCAGGGGGTTGGACTAGAAGACCTCCAAACTCTATTATCTCTGTTCTAATGTTAGAGCCACTAACAAAAGGGCCTATCTTTAAAGAAATCTGAAACCTAGGAACATGTGAGCAAAATTGAATGCTTCCAGATCTTATAATTAATGCATCACTTCTACATATTCTTGTCCATTCTGAAAAATTAAACTCTTGTATCCATTTTCCCAATAACAATAAAAGAGTGAACCCCACGATATTTCAAGATTGTACATTCTTCTCTTTTTAAATTTGACCTAGAATATATGGTTTAGATCCTGTACTTTGCAACTTGCATTAAATCCTCTGTTCAGAAGGAGGTCTAGGTTGTTCAATTTTACATTTAAAATGCTTCAGAACAAGAAAAAATTATTCCGAAATGCACTCGGTGATATAAGACAAAACTGGTGTAGCAAATTGATTTTTTTCTCTTTTTGCTATATATGCAGAGCCAATCCTTTTTGATTAGCTCTGCATGGAAAACTCAAACCTGCTCTGGTCCTGATTTTGATCAAAGCCTTGAGCCTTTTTGCAGATCCAAGGTAAAGGTCCTGATAAAGATCAGCTTTTGGGGTGGGGAGAGGAGGAGGAAAAGAGACTAAAGGGTTAAATCACATTCTCTCTCCCTCCTCCCTCCCTCCCCCTCCTCTGCTTTCCATCCCCCTCCCTCATGTAAGTTGTCCTTGCTGTGCAGGGAAATTTTAATACTTGAAAATACTCCTAGTTTATTCCACTCTTCATAATGCTTATGTAGTTGGCATTTAATCGTATTAGGGTGATACTGTTTAGAGGTAAAATGTCAAGCATGCTTTTTAATAGATGTCAAAATGACCCCTGTGATTCATTTGGAAGGCCTTTCTCATATATAACAGTTTCATTAAGTTTATTTCCTGGTATCTCTTTCTCAGGGCTTTCTTCAAAATCAAAGCCAGTTGCTAGATCTGTTCATCATTGACCTATTGCCACAAGTGATTGTGCATTTCCCCCTCAAATGGCTGCTCTGTTTCTATGCCAGGAGACCTCTGCTAGCATTTCTAAAACTTTGCTTTCTTTGTCCTATCAAGATAAAACAATAAACATGCATAGTTTTGTTTATAAATTCCACAAATATGCATTCTGATCTGTAAAATAATATGTTGTATGCACTCTGAAAATAGGCGCAGAGAAAAGAATTTTTTTGTAGGTTGTGTTTTCTTCTTTGTAGAAAACAGCTGAATTAGAAAGAATGCAGAAATAGTACTGTATAGGTTTTGAGAAATACTTGGATCTGGGGCCAGAGTGTCAAACTTATTTTTCAAAAAGTCCCCAAAATTTTCTCTACCAGTTCGGTGGGCATGGCTTTGGGGGGGTCATGTGACTGAGTGTGCAAGAATGACTTCAGGTTGGCCATGACCATGCAGTCATATGCCTCCCCTACCAAGACACGCCCACTGAAACAGTGGCAAAAAATTTTGAAACCCACCACTGCCTCAGATGTAGGTTTCTTCTGTAGAAACCAATGTTGGCGAGAAGTTTGAGGTGTCAAGAACAAAGGGGGTCTTGCTAAGACTAGGCTTTGTATATTATTAAGGTTTTGGTAGGCTGAGGTTTCTAAGTATTAATTTTAGTAACAAAAAAGTTGTATCCATGCCACGTGTAGTATTGCGAACTCTAGATATGAACATAAATCAGTTTGGTCTATTACAAGGCTAGAAAACAGGAGAATTATCAGTTCTAGTCCCATTTTAGCTATATAAGTCAGCTGGGTGACCTTGAACCAGTCACTTTCATACCTACTCACCTCACAGGGTTGTTGTGGGGAAAGTAGGAGGAGGAAGTTGTGTTGGATATGTTTGCCCCCTCATTATTTGTAAAAAATAAAGGTGGGATATAAATGAATAAATAAATAAAATATTTTGATCAGTATGCTGTAAGTACAGCCATTTATTTTACTTTAAACAAGCTTGCATTATTATTACTTTTTGTTGTTGTTGTTAGTTGTGAAGTTGTGTCTGACCCATCATGACCCCATGGACATCATTCCTCCAAGGCCTTCCTGTCCTCTACCTTCCTCTGGAGTCCGTTTAAGCTCACACCTACTGCTTCGATGACTCCATCCAGCCACCTCATTCTCTATCGTCCCTTTTTCTTTTGCTCTCAATCTTTCTCAGCATTAGGCTCTACTCCAGTGAGTCCTTCCTTCTCATTAGGTGGCCAAAGTATTTGAGTTTCATCTTCAGGATTTGGCCTTCTAAAGAGCAGTCAGGGTTGATCTCCTCTAGGACTGACTGGTTTGATCGCCTTGCAGTCCAAGGGACTTGCAGGAGTCTTCTCCAGCACCATAGTTCAAAGGCCTAATCCTTTGGGGCTCAATCTTTCTTATGGTACAAGTTTCATAGCCATACATTGCAACTGGAAAAACCATTTTATTAGAGCCTCTAATCTAAAGAGTACATTGCAAGACTATGTAGCAGTGTTTCTCAACCTCTTTAGTGGCATGGACTTCTAGTCATGCTGTTTAGGGAATTCTGGGAGTTGAAGTTCAAGTCTCTTAAAGTTGCCAGGGTTGAGAAACATTGTTATATACTAGTGATGGTGAACCTTTTTTGGCTCCTGTGCGGGGTGAGCGCAGGTGGGTTGTGGGCAGGTGTGCTACACCCATAATGCTATGTGTGTGACAACCCCTGTGTGCATATGCACACACAACCAGCAACACCTCCCACTTTTGGCACTGTTTTTTCGCCCTCCCAAGGCTCCAGATACTTTCTAGCCTCCCCCCGGCCTCCCCAGACGCCCTCCAGCGGCATCAGGAGCTTCCCTGAAGGCTCCAGAGGATGAAAAATGGACCTACGGACAAACCAGAAATCACTTCTGGTTTGCTCCTAGGGCCGGGTTTTGCCCTCTGGAGCCTCCAGGGAAGCCGCCTGACGCCCCTGAAGGCTTCAGAGGACGGAAAACGGACCTACGTGGAACCCAGAAGTTCAACTTCCAGTTTGTCCGTAGGGCCAGTTTTTGTCCTCCGGAGCCTTCAGGGAAGCCTCCTAAAGGTTCCTGAAGGCTCCGGAGGGCGAAAAACGGACCTACCACCAAACCAGAAGTCAGTTACCAAACTTCTGGTTTGGCTGTAGGGCTGGTTTTTCGCGCTCCAGAGGCTTCAAAGGAAGCCTCTGGAGGGCGAAAAGCAGCCTCAAAAGAAGGCCAAAGTCAGCTGGCCAGTATGCACATGCACGCTGACCAGGTGACAGGGCAATGCCTCACGGGCCCTGACAAATGGCTCTGTGTGCCACCTGTGGCACGCGTGCCATAGGTTTGCCATCACGGTTATATACTATGTACTTTTTCTCACAATCCACTAGCTAGAAAGTACAGTGTGTGGATATAATGACATACTCAGAATTTCATAAAACATAAAAGTTTAACACAGTGGAAAGGAAGTAATTAAGAAGTGTGTGTAATAAAGAAGAAATAGTGTCAAGAATGAATGAATGGATGGATGGATGGATGGATGGATGGATGGATGGACTGAATGTTTATATGTCTACTGATCCTTTATATTTTCACATGAAATTAAGTGTGAATGTCTAATTCTGAAAAAGTACATTTCATGAACTTCAGTACAGTTATTCAGCAATCATTTGTTCATAGTCATGTAACATAAAAGCACCATTAGCCAGTGGTGACACATCAAACATTAGCAGTTCTATATTATGGACTAGAGATTAAAGGTTAAGTTCCTGTCTATTTGTTAATTCTGATTGTTTATTTTGTAATGTACAAGTTTCTTTTCAAGGTTAGAGTATTTCCAGCTTTTATTCATTTGTTTACCAAAGTTATCAATACTAATTTTCTCTTGCCATGAACCATTATGCATGTGTTTACATGCATCGTATACATGGCCAAGGATTTTATTTACACACTTTCTCTCACACACATAATTTTGTAACCTGAAGCTGTTATATGTTGAATGTCAGCACCTGCTTGGGTGATTATCATGCTTGTCCTCTAAAAATAGTTTCAGGGATGTGCTGAAGAGGCAATAGAGGTAGACAGAATGTATGTAGTAGTAGGAAATTTGATACTCTTCTCTTTCAAATGCCGATTATTCTCATTGCCGGGACTAAGCACTAGATAAGAGAGATGGACAAAGAGTTATTATCAAAGTAATTGAAACTGGACCTCTTAACAGTTTTGGGGGAATTGATTTGCTTTTGGATGGTGTGTGTGAGAGAGAGGGGGGGAGGGGGTATAGATAGATAGATAGATAGATAGATAGATAGATAGATAGATAGATAGATAGATAGATAGATAGATAGATAGATAGATAGATAGATAGATAGATAGACTGGTATTGCCATCCTCAGGTGTTATCCCATGTATATAGCATGGAATTTTTCTTGCAACGTTTTGGCAAGATCTCCCTTGCCATCCTCAGGCTTCAATCTGTGACTGTCACAGTCACAGACCGAAGCCTGAGGATGGCAAGTGAGATCTTGCCAAAACGTTGCAAGAAAAATTCCATGCTATATACATGGGATAACACCCGAGGATGGCAATACCAGCATACCTACACCCGTGAAAATCTACGAAAACATAGATAGATAGATGTAAACCTTAATATACAAATTCTTTAATTTCTGTATTTAATTTTGGATACATATCTAAAATATATATATCTTACCCGTTTGCTTTTGTTTGCTTAAATGTTTAGTTCAAATTGAATGTCCTGAATAGCAAAATCACAGCAAACAGTTAATGATTATATAATGATAATGAATCGGAAACAAGTAGCATTTCACATGTAATTATGGAAAAGGCTATATCTGAATCTGGAGATGATACCATTTTTTGATCCAGATTCCTGCACACCCACAGCCCAATTTCCAAACTCTCCTTTTAGAGGAAAATTCTAGAGACGGTGTTGGAACTGCAATAACAAAGGGTCCTAGTCAGAACAGATTATCTGAACCATTTGCAGTCAGGGTTAGGTGATGGAAATGGCATTAGATTCTCTGATTCAGGGGTGAAATCCAGAAGGTTCTGACAGGTTCTGGAGAACCGGTAGCGGAAAGTTTGAGTAGTTCGGAGAACTGGTAGCAGAAATTTTGATTAGCTCAGAGAACAGCAAATGCCACCTCTAGCTGGGGTGGGAATGGAGATTTTGCAATATCCTTCCCCTAGAGTGGGATGGGAATGGAGATTTTGCGGTATCCTTCCCCGGTAGTAAAAAAAAAATGAATTTCACTACTGCTCTGATTGATTATCTTTATTGTCACTGGAGAGAAAGGCATGCCTTCTTCTAAACCACCAGAATTCTCAGCATCTTTCAGTATTGTTGGCCATTGGTATACCTCTGAATTGCCTGTAAGAGTTAGCGATTGGAAGTGTGTATGGGGAGGATCTGTGTAAAAAGGTGGAAAAAAAGAAAAGAGGATGACCAAAAATAAGGTGTATGTACTCATTTATTGTGGTGATGAGTACACTTTTGGAAGGCCCGAAAGACCAGGTTAGAGACAGATAATCATAGAGAAAAATCTGTTTTGCCACTAAGAGTTGACAATGACTTGATGACAGCTAAATCAATCAATGTGGGAGGAATGGTAAAAACCTTGATTTTATATATCACCAACCAATATGGAACAACTGTATTAATATACAGTGATTCCTTGGTACTCGGCTGCTTTGAAATTCATCAAATTTGGTACTCAATGCATTTTGATGTGGAAATTTTTGTCTCAGTATTCATCGTTTCCTTGGTACTCACACGTAAGCTAGAACTTGTTGGTTGCCTTGTAACTCACTAAATTATACCTTATGGGAGGAAATGGTTTGGTACTCATCATTTTTTGTATTCATTGCACCTCCCAGAACCAATTAATGATGAGTACCAAGGGATCACTGAATAATGAAAGCAAAAGACAAAAAAAAATATTAATTACTCCAGAGTATGTATCGCATAACAGAATGTAAATTCTAAATAAAGTACCGTATTTATCGGCATATAACACGCACCGGCGTATAACACGCACCTTCATTTTAAGAGGGAAATTTCAGGAAAAAAAATTAAATTTCAAATAAAGAACTTTGAAGCAAAATAAGGGTAGCTCAGAACTTTTTTTTATTAATATTATACCACTTATAAGGTAAATAATGTAAAAGGAAAATGTGGTGAAACTCACTTAACGACGGCCTTGGTTAGCAACCAAACTTTTAGGCTCAATTGTGGTCATAAGTTCTTTCTTTCTCTCTCTCTCTTTCCTCCTTCCCCCTCTCTCCATTTCTCTTTCTTTCTCTCTTTTTCTCTTTCTTAATCTCTCTTTCTCTTTCTTTCCCTTCGTCTCTCTCTTTCTATCTGTCTCTCTCTCCTTCCTCTGCCCATCTCTCTCACTCTGTGTTTGTCTGTCTGTCTCTCACTCACTTAATCAGTCTCTATCTATCTGTCTCTCCCTCCCTCTCTCTGTGTGTGTCACTCACTCTGATTCTCTCCCTCCCTCTCTCTGTCTCTGTATGCCTGTCTCTTCCTCTTTCCCCCTGTCTGTCTCCGATTCATTCTCTATCTGTGTCTCTCTCCGTCTCTCTCCCTCCCTCTCTTTCTCTCTTTCTGTCTTTCCCTCCCTTCCCCTCTGTCTCTCTCTGTGTATGTCAGTCACTCCCTCTCTTCCCTCTCCCCCCGCCCCAACCCGGGAAGCAGCAGAAGGGCTGGCATGCCAGAGGTTACGGACGCCTCCTCCCACAGCGGGCCAGGTGGCCCGGCAGGGGCGTCAGGCAGAGAAGCCGCGAGAAGCCGCGCGTATCTCCGCCGGCTTCCTCCGACAGGGAGGAGAAACGTGTGCTGTGGTGGCTGTCAAAGGGAGCCGGGGGAGATGCGCGGGGCTTCCCAGCCCGATGCGCCTGCCGGGCGCAAGGCTCTGGGAAGGGCAGAGAAGCCGCGCGGAAGGGAGAGAAGCCGCGCGAAAGGGAGGGAAGCCGCGCGTATCTCCGCCGGCTTCTCTGCCTTTCGCGCGGCTTCTCTGCCCTTCCCAGAGCCTTGCGCCCGGCAGGGGCATCGGGCAGGGATGCCCCTGCCGGGCGCAAGGCTCTGGGAAGGGCAGAGAAGCCGCGCGGAAGGCAGAGAAGCCGCGCGAAAGGGAGAGAAGCCGCGCGTATCTCCGCCGGCTTCTCTGCCTTTCGCGCGGCTTCTCTGCCCTTCCCAGAGCCTTGCGCCCGGCAGGGGCATCGGGCAGGGATGCCCCTGCCGGGCGCAAGGCTCTGGGAAGGGCAGAGAAGCCGCGCGAAAGGCAGAGAAGCCGCGCGAAAGGGAGAGAAGCCGCGCGTATCTCCGCCAGCTTCCTCCGACAGGGAGGAGAAACGTGTGCTGTGGTGGCTGTCAGAGGGAGCCGGGGGAGATGCGCGGGGCTTCCCTGCCCGATGCCCCCTCTTTGGCCCTTCCCCCCGCCCGTTCGCTCGCTCGAGGGGGCTGTGGAGCCGCGCGTACAGGGAGGCGGGCGCCCGGTGCCCGGACGGGTCCGGCGCAGCTCCCTGACATGCCGGGCCCTCTGCTGCGGACCACTGTAAAAACATGGCTTCGGCGTATAACACGCATACATCATTTGCCCCCTATTTTCAGGGGGAAAAAGTGCGTGTTATACGCCGATAAATACGGTACTTTAAAGAGGATAAAGAAAAGAAATAGCAATTTATGGGGAATAAGGGAGTGTATAAAGAGGGAATATTTTGTTCTAAATATTTAGAATAAATATCTGTTTCTTAAATTTTTGATTGAGTTACAAAGGTTTTCCAATATATTATCATATGTGGTTTTATAAATAGTGTGAATATTGTGCATATTTGAATATACATAAAAGCACTATGTGACTGAAATAGATTCTTTTTCCTTTCTGCATGGTTCTCATTGCTTTCTGATGGCTGGGACACCTCCATATTTTCTCAGGTATGTCAAATATTTTATGTATATGTTCTTTGTAAAAAAAAATTATACATGTCCCTCTGGAAGCATATAATGAATTGATGTTGGAAATAAAATGAAGTTATTATCACTCAGTTATGGTTTCATTGTTTAGGAAATCAATTACTTTCAAGTATTATAGCAGTTCCATCATTATTTCCCGTAGAATGAGGAGAATATATGTCAGAATATATTCCACAAGTCTTTGCTGCTAGCAATACACGTAATCCTCAACTTACAACAGTTCATTTAGTGACTGTTTGAACTTAGAAAGGCACTGAAAAAGGTGACTAATGAGCATTTTTCACACTTACGACCAGTGTAGCTTCTTCGTGGTCACATGATCAAAATTCAGACACTGGAAATTGACTCATATGCATGACGGTTGCAGTGTCCCAGTATCATGTGATCACCTTTTGTGATCTTCTGAAGAGCAAAGTTAATGGGGAAGCCAGATTCACTTAACAGCCGTTTTATTGAGTCAATAATTGCAATGAGTCACTTAACAAGTGTGGCAAGAAGGATCATAAACTGGGGCAAAACTCACTTAGCAAATTATCTCACTTAGCTAGAGAAATTTTGGGCTCAATTTTGGTCGTAAGTCAAGGACTACATTTATTTTAGACACGTTTCTTTTGAAGGAATCTGAATTGGCCACATGTAAAATCAGAGCAAATCTACCGCATACCTATAGGATGTTGATAGTATGTGCTTCAGAAAGGGATTAGTGGATAGATTTACTTACTCTAGAACATGTACAGTTTGTCATGTTGTCTTTTATAGCATTTGACAGTGTATAGATTGCCTTTCAAAACAATTGCCGTATTTTTTGGAGTATAAGACGCACCCAGGTTTTGAAGAGGCAAATTTAAAAAAAAGGTAGGTAGGTAGATAGAGGGAGAGAAAGAGAGAGAAATACAGTAGGTAGGTAAGTAGGGGGAGAGAGAGTGTAGATAGGTAGGTAGCTAGGTAGAGGGAGAGAGAGAGAGAGAAATACAGTAGGTAGGTAGGGAGGGAGAGAGAGTGTGTGTAGATAGGTAGAGGGATAGAGAGAGAAATAGAGAGAGAGAGAAATACAGTAGATAGGTGGAGAGAGAGAGTCGCTAGATAGGTAGATAGAGGGGAGAGAGAGAGAAATACAGTAGGTAGGTAGGGAGAGAGTGTAGATAGGTAAGCAGGTAGAGGGATAGAGAGAGAAAAATAGAGAAACAGAGAGAAATACAGTAGATAGGTAGGGAGAGAGAGAGAGTAGGTAGGTAGGTAGGTAGATGTTTCCAGGTGTATTTACCCATGTGCTGGAGCAGGAAGTCACTGGCCACCTTTGGAACAAATCTTTGTTTCTGCAGGCACAGTACTTGGCCAACGTAATTCTCATCAATCACTCTAACTAAACAGCTCTTCAAAAGGGAAAAAGAGCCCTTTTTATACTTTGCAAGCCTCTCCCAAACGGCCCGTTTTTCGTGAAAATGGGCCCGTTTTTTTTCAAATAAAGGCATGAACAGCCTTGGGTAGGCTTGTAGAGTGCTCCTGGGGTGGGGGGGGGGGCAAAATGAGGAAAAATGGCCCCTTTTTTCTGAAAACGGGCCATTTTTTGGTCAAAAAATAGCATGCATAGCCTTATGGAGGCTTATATAGTGCTGCTGGGGGCTGGGGGGGTGGCAAAATACCCTGTTTTCTGCTCATTTCTGCCCTCCCCAGCCCCCAGGAGCTCTCTGGAAGACTCCATAAGGGTATGCACGTGGCCATTTTGGTGAAGGGGCAGGGTTTCAGGAGGCAAAAAATGCGGTATTCGATGTATAAAACGCACCCAGATTTTCAGCCTCTTTTTAGAGGAAAAAAGGTGCGTCTTATACTCCGAAAAATACGGTATATTTTTCTCATTCCTGCTTTCTAAGTAAGATTCCCAAGCTTGATTCCCCCCCTACTTTTTCATTTGTGCCCTTGGTTCAAAACTAAAAGTTCTCCTTTTGTAGAATAGTTGATCTATCCAGAACTTCAGTACTACAGGGACCTCTTTGCAATCCCATTGTTTATGTGGCTTCCCATCAGTTGGCTTGGCACGAGGGATGTTACATTGGAAGGAATTCACATTGAGAGAATTTCATGAAAGCCAAACATAGGAAGAATACATTAATTTATTGAGGGGGTTTTTCTAGGAAAGGTGTTGAAAAGTTTTAACATACAATTTTGTAGTAACTTTGCCTGGGGGAGAAATGTGGGGGGGAGGGGAAGGAGCAAAGGAAACAGTTAATAAACTATTTGGAAGGGTGATGAGGAGAGCAGTCAATAGGCAAAGACTTATCTCAGCACTTGGAGAACCTTGAGGAACGGATTATAAAAAGGACAAGTTAAAAAAAGGAAGAGAGAGGATGTAAGTAGACAAGGTCAGAATCACACCGGACAGAGGATGAGAGGAATCAACAGCAACTACATAACAGCATCCGTACAAAAGCAAGTAATGAATATGTTTCTGATGCATAGCAAAATGGTAACTCAGGAAAAAGGAATCTCTTTAAAAAAAATAAACCAGAGTAAAATTCAAGATTATTTCACAATTTATGACTGTATTTCAACTTGAAACAAAGGTTCTTATTTTTTTACATAGATTTGGCCATTTAATATTTGATCTGATTAGAAGATCAGATGACACGAAGCACCTTCTAATGTTCCAAATTGGCAGGATACCGTTTCTATCAAAAATTAGTATATTTGTTTTTTTTTTAAACTTAGTGCTATAATTCTTCAGAGGTATAACTATTTGTTTTATATTCTACAGTTTCTACCATTACACTCTCTATATCCAATTTTTGAGTGCAGGGTTGTGTTATAAATTCTTAAATCACATATGATCTTTAAGGAAACAGTTCAGTATAAAATGCATACCATTGCTTATTTGTATAAACACGATTAATGTAAGTATTATTTTAAATAAAACTCTAGCTGTGCTCAAACTCCAGGGAGTCTTATGGTTTGTGTGTGTGTGTGTGTGTGTGTGTATTTGTGTTACGTTTGTGCTGATAAATAAAGGGAGACTAGTATAGATCTATTTCAAGCTATTTAGCTCTCATCAGCTAGCCGTACCCTTACTGGGATTTGAACCTGGGAAGTATTACATGTGAGGCAGTTATAATTGCCACTAGGCCACAGGTTCTCCTCCTGATCACCAAAGCCTGAAGATGGCAAGTGAGATCTTGCTAAAACGTTGCAAAGACAATCTCATTCTTACACAGGAAAACACCCAAATACAACAAGACCAGCAGATAGATAGATAGATAGATGGATGGATGGATGGATGGATGGATGGATGGATGGATAGATAGATAGATAGATAGATAGATAGATAGATAGATAGATAGATAGATAGATAGATAGATAGATAGATAGATAGATAGATAGATAGATAGATAGATAGATAGATAATTGTTTTCACAACTTCCTGTTAGGGCCCCATTAAGGGAGGAGACATACTGTTTCCCTCTCTGCCTTTCGGCTCATCACCAGAGACCATCTAGACAGAGAACCATGAATTATGTTGTGTTAATATTTTTTTTTAGATATGTGTGTTATATATATGCTGGTATTGTTGTATTTGGGTGTATTATTAATGGACAGTATTATTAACTTGATTCTACTACAATGAAAATGAGAAGAAAAGGTGGGTAGGTACATCATTCTGTTACCTTAAGCAAATGTTATAGTTGCAGAATGTCTTGAGAAATATCTTAGAAATTCTTCTAGTTTTGCTAATGGCATTTTTTCCCTCTAAAATATTTCAGGGTTTTTGTGGTCATCTGTGCAACCATAATCTTTTATCTTGTTTTCAAAATATTTAAATAGATTATTAATAGCTATGTACAATACCATAAAGTATTCAGTAATGTGTTGACATTTTGGACCTGAAAAGATTTTTTTTTTTTAAAAAAGGAGGAGGAGAGGAGAAAGCAGCTGTGGCATTGGCAGTGGCAACAACAAAACATTTCTATATTGTCAAGAAATTGTCATAGATGCAATCAGTAAGAGTCAAGTTTCTTATGGATGCTTTTACCTATCTTGCAGTATAAAATCCTGTCTGAGCCCAGTTCTAAATGTTTTGAGACCATAAATTATAGAATTTCCAGGGAGCATGGCAGTTCCATTGCAGGAAGAATGTCAGATTGTGAAAAATAGTACCCTATGATTTCTCAGGGTCTGAAAAACATTTACACCAATTAAATATTTTGACAACAAGATAAAATATTATGGAAACTTGCATGAAGTCTGAAGACAAACGTAAGTGGAAGAATAAATATATGGGAGCTGCAGAACATTAGTCTGTGAGCATTTGGGCTCTCAGCTGGATTAAAATATTGCTGATTATAGATACAAAGTTTGCAATATTATTGTAGACTTGAATGCAGTTCTAATATTAAAGAATTCATCAGAAATGCAAAAGACAATAGTTCTGATCTAAAATATCTTTTGGATTCAAATAGCAGATCCAAGGACAAACTGGATGTGCTACACATCCCTTCTGCCATATGTCTAGTATCAGAAGTAAGGCTTTTGCAAGGATGATATCAATATTTAGCAACTGCCTCATTTATCAACGGTTTGCATTTAGGACAAAGATGAAAAAATAATTTACAACCAATTCTCCAGCCCAGGTCTGTAAAGCAAAGGAAAACTGAAGTACGTAAGATTATAAACATAGTTGCAGTGTTACTTAATGATTGCTTTGCTTAAAAACCAAATTTTGGCTCCAATCGTGGTCTTTAAACAAGGATTACATATAAAGGGTTAGTAGTTTGTCTATCATCCTCCCTTTTATGTGGTAGTCCACTGAAAACATTCTAGAATGTCAGTCCTGTGCCTAATATTAATATTCCATATCATTCAAAGACTATTTATTATATATCAATAATTATTGTCATGTTCAATGACTGCTCCTACAAACCGAAGGTAATCTGTGACAAACATTAATTTGCAAATAGGTTTATTTTAATTACAATTTACTATAACTTATTATAATTAACATTGATTTTTAATTTTTACCTGTTTTTAATAATAGTTAAACTATGTACTCCACCTAGAATCATGTCCAAGTGATTTTAATACAAATTAAATAAGCAAATCCACTTCTCATTATGTGTGAAAGGACAATGCTGATGTCTTCAGTTTTTTCAGTGTAGCTTCAGAGGAATGTTATTTTTCACATCATTGATACTGTTTCCAATTCTTCAGAGTATACCAGTTTTTTTCTCCCTCTCTTATTGAAGGTTGGTGAAGAACCTGAGGTTTCAGAACTGCTTGTGGCTCCTGAAACCATTCCAAAAATAACCACCAAGCAGAAATTACTGATGTGACAGATGAGGAAAATTAGAATTGGTCACGCGAATCAATTTTATATGATGTTTTAATACCTCACAAAAAAGATATGACTTATAATAGAAGATTTCTTGATTTTTTTCGGTTTATAGTATTTTCTGGGAAGTCTGCAGAGATTTAGTATTTATCATGTGTGTGAATGTGTGTGTGTGTGTGCATGTGTGTGTGTACGTGTGTGTGTCTGTGTGACTATGTGGGTATACATATTCTTCCCTTAGCGGTATGTCAGGTAGATCAGTGAATTGATATCTTGTTCCCTCTTAGCATACAGTTTATTGTCATCTATGTATATAAATGATGGTAGTTCCACTCTTGAACTGTACTATGTGCTCAAGATTACTGTACTATACTGTACTCCATTGCACTGCACTATACTATATTATGTATTAGCTGTTTCCGGCCACGCGTTGCTGTGGCCCAATCTGGTTAAATGCAGGTGTGTAGATCTACACCTGCGTGCGCAAACACATACACACAACCACCATATAACCCCCTACCTACCTACCTACCTACCTACCTACCTACCTACCTACTGTATTTGTCCCTCTCTCCCTCTACCTACCTACCTACCTACCTACCTACCTACCTACCTACCTACCTACCTACTGTATTTCTCCCTCTCCCTCTCTATCCCTCTACCTATCTATCTACCTACTGTATTTCTCTCTCTCTCTCTCTATCCACCTACCTACCTACCTACTGTATTTCTCCCTCTCTCCCTTTCTCCCTCTACCTACCTACTGTATTTCTCCCTCTCTCTATCCCTCTACCTACCTACCTATCTACTGCATTTCTCCTTGAATCTTATGGACAGAGTATTTTATGTCATAAAGGACGACATAATACCTGTGGCCCACTGCTCTCTCTGTATCCATCTACCTACCTTTTTTACAATATTTTACATTTCCATTGCATGTACCTGGCACAGGTGTGACATCTACACAATCTATATATATCATTGGTGCCGTATTGAAAGGAACATAGTGTGAAAATTTGGAAGCGATCGGTGGAGTACTTTGTAGATTACCGGTTTTGAACAAACTTTTGTTACATTTTTATTTATATAGATAGAAGATTGCTTTCTAAACAGACTTTGCTTTCTAGAGATGTTGGGAATTGTCGTTCAACAACTTCTGTAGTGGCAATAGCCCTTTGAAATGCGCTTGTGGAGGAAAGAAAAGAGGGAATGAGCCAGGCGTTTATGTTAATTAGAGTGTTCAAGTGAGTCAGGCTCCTCATTTAAATTGCACTTAATCATGAAAATTAATTAGATGACATTGGGCCAGTCACTAGCAGTAGCTGACCCCAACAAAACGTTGTGAGGGTAAAATAGAGAACAGAAAAGTGTATATCCATCTGCACTGACCAAAAGGAAGGTTGAATGTAAATATAATAAATAAATTTTTAAGAGGCAGGCAAGAGAGAACATATGAAGGCATTTTATAACACCGTAGAGAAAGTAGATATTTTTATCTCTTTTTAATAATATGTACTTAAAGTAATCAATCAGAAGTAGATAAAAACTTATAATAATGAAGTATTGTTTTGAGGAATGCATAATGAAACAAAAGCAAATTACTAATTGGCTTTAAAATAGATTGGAAAAATATTATTACATATGCCAGTTATTAGTGGACACTTTCGCTGATCTAGTACAACCAGTGTTATACATCTTAATTGAATACATTTTGCATCTTACTTATATCTTCTGAACTGGAAAGTAAATGGCATTGTATCTTTAATATTAGCACATTTATACATTCAAATAGTTTAAACAAAAACTTTTAAAACTCTTCATTTGGAATCTAGAAGTTGGGAGTTAATTCTAGTCTAACGGTTTTCTTCAAATAGAAGGGTTTGTTCAAAGGAATCTTATATTTGTTTTAATTATAAGTATTTATTTTTGTTCCACCCCCTTAACTTACAAATAGAAGAATAAAGGGCATGGAGGCCATTAAAGAAATGTGAAAAGTTTGAAATGGGTTGATCAGGGCAGGGTGGTGAAGCACTAGCTCTCTTGCTACCCTGCTGCTATGACATGGTGACATCTATCAGTCTAACGAAGAAGCTAGCAGAAAGGTAAACAATTCCTGCATACAAGAACATCTGGCTCTCATAAATTAATTGGCCATTTACACAGCAAGTGCTGTTTGCATGCAGAAGCGGGCTTTCCTGCACATGTTGTCATAAGCTTTTGATTCTCCAGGTTCATCCATGAAATTTTTTGGCTTGTTCTAGTCAGTTGGTTTTAATTTATTTTTCTTTGTCAGTCATGAAATGAAGAGCAAACAGGCAACCATGAATCACATCTTATTCTACTCTTGTCTTTTTGATCTTTGGGGAACTTGGGACACGAAAGTCATGGACACTGGAAGAGGTGAAGGTTAGGAGTGAGCTATTGAGGCTTTCCTTTCAAAAAATGCAAACCCTCATTCCTAGAGGATTCATTTCCCAGTCAGCAGTCTTAATGACTACAATAAATTGATATACCATATGTCGCTATTACATGAAATTAAAAGAACATTACTGGGATACAATAAAGTCAAAGTTAATATGGCTTTAAAAAATAATTATGTTATATATGTCACACTGAGAATATGGAATAGGTACAAACCCAGGTTGTTCCCTAAAACGTTTTTGTGACTCTTAGCATATGAAACATTTTATAGACCAGAATTAGTGGGAAAACACTTAATGGCTAAATGATTATGAGCTAATAGCTTTTTTTCAAGGGAATGTAGAATAAAATTAAAAGAAGAACTGGGTGCAGAGGGATATTGTTGTCAATGGTTCCCTTATTTAAAGTTATTAGATTTAAACTAGACAAAAGTATTTATGATTTTGAACATTGTGAGATTAAGTCTGAAACTCAATTGTGTACAAATGATGAACATGTATTTGTTAAAATGTATATTTTTTTGTTGAAATTAAAAACAGAACAAGAAGTGAACAAGTGGGCTAAAAATTCTGGCTATAATATACAGATGGAACATTGGGAAAATATATGGCAGCTAGGGAAATATATACTGCGTTATAATCGTAAAGAGCATTTTATAAACTGTTGGTACATGTCACCAGAGAAATTGTCTAGAATTTATAAAAACAATTCAAATTTATGATGGAAACATGAAGGGACCTTTTATCATGTTTGGTGTAAATAACTAGAAAATTCTGCATTCCAATACATACCCTTATTCAGAGGTTTTTACAGATTAATAAACAATTGACATCAGAGGTTTTTCTTTGGACAAACCATTGAAAAAATGTTATGGAACTTTGTTTTTGTACATGATAACTGCAGCAAGATTATTACATACACAAAGATTGAAAGATTCGGCATTACTCACAATGGAGGAATGGTTGGTGCAGATGATGGAATTTGCTGAGATGGCTAAATTGACTTCTTTAATCAGAGAAAAGACAATATTTACATTGATTGCTGACTTTGGAAACCCCTTATAGACTTTTTGCTATAATAGAAAATAGAACTTATGATTTATGGTTTTGATGATTAGACAGAATAGATTATAAAAAGAAAAGCGTTAGGTTGTAACTATAAAATAAAAGGTAAATTTATAATTGTACTTAACTGATGTAAACGAGATTAGTTAGTTCAAATGAGGGAAAGATATAAACAATATTCAGGTACTTGAAAAAGTACTTGTTATAAATGTGGTAAACATCAAATAAGGCAAATAATAATATAACAATATAAAAATCTGAAATAAAGAGTATTTTATTTTGATTCTTTTAGCGTGTTTTGTGGGAATTATAACAGCTGTAATCCAATATATATGTATTTGAAAGGTTCATATGAGTGTATATGACACACAGTATTTTTACCTTTTACTCCTTTAATGATTGCAATTAATTTCATTTTTCCTAGAACGCTAAGTGGGTCTTATTTTATATTTTAATAATCAGAAGTTGATGTTTGCAATCATAGGGATTTCTTAACTGATAAGTGTTGAATAGATAGTGAAGAGGTCTCTGTGCAGATGTCCAGGTGGTTTATTTTAATATTCATTCAGTGGCCATACCAGCTTTTGCTGACTTTATTGTTGGTCTTTAGAAAAGCAGCTTTTAAATAGATGTGAGCGGTCATGTGATTTCTCATTTGAAATTTATTAGTGGCTGGGAATAATGTTTGAGAAACTACAAAATAATTTTTAAATAACTGCTGCTGTCCTTATTTTGCCTTCTGGTTTTTAATAAATAAATGGGAGACAATGTATCTAGGCAAAGCTGTAACAATAGTAGTCATGATTTCTAAATCCACATTATATAAAAAATAGGCAGCCTTGAAGGTCTTAAAAAAATAAATATTCTAAGTTAAAAACTAATTTTCAGAACTACTTGAATAACCAGTTTAATTTACCCTAAGGACACCAATTTCAATGTGTTTTTAAAAAGTCTATCTTTGGCCCTTAGTTTATTTTACTTAAAAAAGGAAAGATGAAAGGAAAAGTCTTAGATTTTTTAAAGTAGAAGATCCAGTTTTTTTCAGTTGAATAAATAGGTTATACTGTACGTATTCAATTACACTGATTTACTTTTATTTAGTTGAATGTAAACATCTAAGTAAATCCTGTCACTTTTAGATGAATGCGGTGCCTAAGCAAAGAAGACTAGTAAGTCTTCTTGATATCTTGAATGAGTGTTAAATATTAAGAGATTACTTGTCTGAATTCCAAAATAACAGCCTGGGAATATGGCAGTACCAAAATTATTTTCTTGTACCAAACAACTAGCCCTGTCATTTACTGTTAGCATTCATGGAGTCTGTAGTTCTAATGGTAGAGGAGATGGAATATCTAGTAGTTTTCTTCCCCCATTACACTAAACTACAAATGCTTTTGACTTGTAAGGACTAGCTCATCATCTATTCAGGAGGGCTGATGTCCATAGCCCCTTATTGGTTCCCAATTTTATCCTACTTATGACTCTGACCTATTTTTCTCATTCAGTCTCCCACATTTTGCAGTCCATATTTCCAAAGTGCACCGCAGGGACCCCTTTCAATACAGGTTCTGGGCAGGACATTTCATTAAGCTGAACTATCTAGCTCAGGTGTGAAATGATACCTGAATGGCCAAAGTACAACACTGGTCACTTGTAGTGGTGTTGCAAAATCTGATCCTGAGCCATCAAATCCTTCAGCCTCAGCCAAGCATCCTGGTCATTAGTAACATTGTCTTTCCTGGTTTTCTTCTTTTTTCCCCTTGTTTTCTTTCTTGGTTGGGAACTCTATATGATGAGCCTGGCCCCCATCATAGAAGGTACTCACTAGAGTTGGCCAAAGGCTTTCCAAATTCAGTTTCCAAGATAGATCAATCACTAGAGCTGTTCACTGACTTGTGTTTCAGTTCTTGATCTTAGAGGTTCAGGTGAATAATAGGCTGTCCTTGCAATCATTTGTAACAGTAATCACGAAATCCTGTAATTTCCATCTGATGAATCCACTGCTTTCTAATAATGAATGCAGTGGAGCTCCTGATGCAAGCTTTGGTCATTTTATGCCTGCACTGTTGTAACAGTCTATTAGGTGTTAACATTCTCTAAATTCCAATTCTCAGCTATGCAACTCAGTTCTCTTCACTGGCTTCTGTCAATCTTGACACTTCTTATGAGACCAAGGTCTTAGTATTGTTTTTGTTTTCAATCATATCATTTTTTATCTTATTTCCTGGAATAATTTTTTTTCTGGATGAGGTGATTCATGGAAACGTTTGACTGCAGCTCCTTGTTTTCAGGGCAGAGTGAATGTTATATTAGGTAATTAGATCCTTAGATTTCTTCAAATTAAACCTTATTTCAGTCTTGATTAAAAGAAAGAAATGGCCTCATAGCGTAATTCTGTAAAATAACATTTTTGGCCTGACAAATAATAGATATGTTTTAATTGTCATGTAGATCAGGGGTCCCCAACCCCCGGGCCGCCGACCGGTGCCGGTCCGTGGCTTGGTAGGAACCGGGCCGCAGGGCTGGAGAGGAGGAGGGGGGGGCAGCCCCCTGGGCAGAGCGCGCAGGAGGGTGCAGGCGCAGCTGTTCACGCTGTTGGATTCCTTCCTCACTCCCCCTTCCTCTCTCCACAGCCGGCATGCCGGCTACTCGTCGTCTTTCAGGGGCTGCCATTCCTCTCTCTCTCTCTCTCTCTTTCGCACACACACACACACATACACACACACACACACACGGAGGCTTCTCAGCTCCTGGAAGGAGCTTGAGCTAGCGAAAGAGCAACCAAGCACGGCGGGGGGGGCAGCCTAAGGCAAGTGAGGGCGGCGGGCTGGGCTGAGGAGGTTCCGTGGGGGGCGGGCGGGGACGAAGACAGACAGACAGAGAGAGGCACAGACACAGAGAGAGAGAGACAGACAGGGAGGGGGGGATCAGAGAGTGACAGGCACACACGGAGAGAGGGAGGGAGGGAGAGAAAGAGACGCAGAAAGTGATTAAGTGCATGAATGCGAGACAGATAAACACACACACATAGAGTGACAGATGGGCGGACGAAGGGGAGAGAGACAGAGAGAGAGAGAGAAAGAAAAAGAAAGAAAGAAAAAAAGTGGGAGAGAAAGAGAGAGAAAGAAAAAGACAGACAGAAAGAGAGAAAGAAAGAAAGAGATAGAAAGGAAAGAGAAAAAAAGAGAGAGAGAAAAAAAGAGAGAGAGAGAGAGAAAGAAAGAGAGAAAGAGAAAGAAAAAGAGGGAAAGAAAGAGAGAAAGAGAAAGAAAGAGGGAAAGAAAGAGGAAAAGAGAGAAAGAAAGAAAGAAAGAAAGAGAGAGAGAGAGAAAGAAAGAGACAGAAAAAGAAAGAAAGAGAAAGAAAGAAAGAAAGAAAGAAAGAAAGAAAGAAAGAAAGAAAGAACGTATGACCACAATTGAGCCCAAAAGTTTGGTTGTTAATCAAGACCATTGTTAAGTGAGTTTCGCATTTTCCAAGTTGGCCACGCCCACCCAGTCACATGACTGCTGAGCCACTCAGCCGGTCCGCAAAACTTTCTTTAAAATGAAACCGGTCCCTGGTGCAAAAAAGGTTGGGGACCCCTGATGTAGATTTTCATTCCCTTTAATTATTTTATTTTATTGGCAGTTTTGACAGGCAATGGGACAGTTTTAATTAATTTTGCTGTTTTGTTGACTGTAAATTGGTTGGTTTTAGTTAGTTGTTACACTTTTGTAATTTTATTGGAAATGAAGATGGATGATGGTGATGACAGGCCAGTGTGATGGATGACTCCTGTGCAACACATAACATGCTTTTTGAACAGAAGCTGAGTCAGAACACAAGTTTATATTGGTCATTCCCTGGCTTTGATTATCCCAAATGCAGCTTATTCTGATTTTGAAGTGAAGTGAAGCATATTGTTTGTGCTACCTGCATGTATTTGTAAACCTCTGGAACTTACTTCCTGAAGATAAATTGTGAAATCTCTGAAGGAGGAGTATGAATTTAATGGAAAAAATTAAATCAAATTGTATGTAATTGGAACACTGATTACTTTTTTTTAATGTTCCAGTGTTTCATTTCTAAACCCTATTTGTTTCATTGCACTCCAATGGTCCTGCCATTAAGCATGCCAATGCACTTTCAAACTTGTGAAGCCTCTTCAAAACATTAGAGGATAATGAATAAATAAAAACACCACATACACTAAGCATTTGCACTGCATCATTCAACAGCTAAAAATAAAAAGTTAGATTAAAATCTAGAAAAAATAAAAAAATGTTTCGCCTGGCACTGAAATATGTTAGTGTGGGTACTAATCAATCCATGGGAATCCCATACATGGAATGCCACTACCCAAAAAGTTCTCCCCCTTACAGAGGACATCTCACATCCTTTGCTGAGAGAATCTGTAAGAGAAATTATTTAACTATATGGGCTCAGACACTTTTTCAAGTAATCTGTTCTTAGGGTTTTAAAGACTAGGCTAGGTTAGGCTAGACTACACTACTTGCACTTTGAATTAGGTCCAGAAATAGACTGGCAGCCAATGCACATGGGGAAGAACTTGAATAATATGTTTGGACTACCTGAAATATTTTCAAAATATATCTTCTATCATCAGCCATACTACCGTATTTTTGGAGTATAAGATGCACCTTTTTTCCTCAAAAAAGAGGTTGAAAATCTGGGTGCTTCTTATACACCCAATACAGCATTTTTTGCTTCACGGAGCCCCGCCCCCTTCACCAAAATGGCCGTGCATAGCTTGTAGGAAGCTTTTAGAGAGCTCCTGGAGGCTGGGGAGGGCAGAAATGAGCAAAAAACGGACCGTGCTGCTACAGGTTGTCAGCGATTTCCTTCTCTAGCCTTCTCCTTCGTCCAGGATAAATACACCTGGAAATATCTATCTACCTACCTACTGTCTCTCTTTCTCCCTACCCACCCACTGTATTTCTCTCTCTCTCCCCCTACCCCCTCTATCTACCTATATACCTACCTACCTACTCTCTCGCTCTGACTCTCTCCCCCTATCAATTTACTGTATTTCTCTCTATTTTCTCTCTCTATCCCTCTAACTACCAACCTACCTAACTACACACTCTCTCCCTACCTACCTACTGTATTTTTCTTTCTCTCCCTCTCTATCCCTTTCTTTAAATGTTGCCAGGTAATCAGATATAGGAAGTGTGTCTTCTCTGCAACAGCTCCTACCCTGTGGAACACTTTTCACTTGAGATCCATTAGACCGCCACCCACTTAACCTTCAGTAAATTGGTGAAAAACTGGCACTTTCCTAAGGCACTGGAAGACTGAAGTTGGAGCCTTGTGTGTCCAATCACACTTGGCCAATAAAGAATTCTATTCTATTCTATTCTATTCATGAATGAGTATAATTACGGAGATTTTTTTATTTTTATTTTCTTTCTTTTTTTGTGTGGTGTTTGCGTTTGTATTACTGTTGTTAGTTCCCTAGAGTTGCATACTACAAAATGAGCAGAAATAAAATAAAATAAAATATAAATATAAAAAGAATTGGTCTAAAATCACTTTTGTGGCTTTTTGAAAACACAGCTACTTATTGTTTTTATTCATTTTTTTTTCTTGGTTCACATTTATTATTTATCTTTATTGTATTTGCATTTTAAATGCTTTTTTTACCGGCAGGAATTGATATTGGTCATTCAAATTAATGATTGTAGTGTTAGTCCTGCCTAACTTACTGTATACCCTAATTTTGGACGTTTACTGTAAGTAGGGTTAGCAAATCTAACATATTTGTTTTATGATATATCATGTATATAATAAATTACAGCCTCATAGTTGTGTTTAATTATCTGCTATTACCATATGTCAAAATCTGTTCAGCTCTATTTAAAAAACAGCAACATACAGAGCCACACTATGCATAACTTTAAAATTATTGGAGTTTAAAAGCATTGTGGGAGTTTAGAAACAAGCCAATGTCACTATCATCCGCATGGTACTGAATCCAAAACAATCTCCTTTACAAAGTGATTATGTGTTTCTTTATTAAAACATAGTTAGAGGTTTCTCATTCTTGAAGTTAAATCAATTTTAAATTCCAATCTTGGATGCATTTCTGGAATATAGCCTACACTGAGTAGAAAAATTTCTCCTGCCAGCCAGCCAGCCAGCCAGGCAATAAATATATGTTAATTATTTGCATACAGCAACTACCGATATATCCTGCAATGGTACGATATAATTTGCGCACAGCCTATGCTCTCTTTCATTTTTAATACTGGCTTACTCCCTATTTACTCTGGATCTCATCTAGAAAATGAAGCCTTTTTTGCATTCATTTTTGAAGTTTCGTCAGATTGGGTGATAGAATGGGGGGAGTTTGATGCTGATCCTACAAGAGAATAAAATTTGTTGTTGTAATTTTAACTGTAATTAAAGCAATTCTGTCCCCAAAAGTACTGCAGGGCTTCATTTTTAGATTAATATAAGCCATCTGGAGTTGAATGAAGGATTTAGAGCAAGTCTCCCTTCTCCCACAAGGGACCGATTGGGTGGCAGGCTTAAGCAGGGAAATATCCTCCATGCTCTAGACTTTGCATGCTCTACTTCTGTGAGGACATATAATCCTTATTTTCATTCCAGGAATTTTTAAAAATTTAAAAGTTAAAAGTGCCAAGGGGTGTAAAAGGGAGGACATCTCCGTTTGTTCGTTTTCTTATTTTTTCTGCCAAATTAATCTGCCAGTTGTTTTGAAGGCTCTGTTTCCATAAGTAAGACAACATTTAAGTGTGAATGACCCACAAAAGCACAACAACAAAAACAACATAGCATCTAATCTTAAAACTGTTTCCATTCCATAACCTAGTCTTGTTCTATTTTGTCCTTGGGCAATGAGAATTATATACAATGCATGTGCTTGTCCACTCAAGGTTAGCAGTTTGTGTGGGCTGATGCTGTAAAATGCTAACAAAAATATTTGGCACCTCCTCTAAGCAAATAAGTGATAACACAAAATATGTTAATGTGAAAAACATTTCTGCAACATCAGGGGTTTAAAAAACATACTCGATTAATTAAAATCAAGAATATAAGTGTACTACTTGGCAGTCTAATGCCCTGTAGTATCAAGTGTAGCCTTATCTCTCAAGAATTCCAGCTTTACTTCAATGAATAACAGCAAGAAAATACACAGAGGTTGGCGATTAGGCAGGGCGTAGATAGTTATAGCGCCACGCGAATACCAACCAAATCCAATTCTATTTAACTTTTTTTAAAAGCAGCCAAAGTTAGCTAGGTGATGCTGTGTCATAGTTGGTGCATCATAGTTAATAAAATATGAATTCCACGCAGCTTCTTTTATTTAATCAATCATAGCTTAGTGCTTTGTGTAACTGAGCATATTCTAGAATAGTATAACATTAACTCCTTAATACTTGAAATATCAAATTTGGGTACCTACCAAACTGATCTCAAAATTATTTCTGGCATATTATTTTATTTCATTGCTTCATATCATACTTAGTCATGGCAGAATATTTTGTTTTTTTTGTTTGTTCTTTTTATAATAACTAGGTGGTTTTTTTTTAATGTAGTCAGGTTTTTGCCATTTTATTAGGCTTAATCTTTTCCTCACCAGTAGCAGTTTTTATCTGCATTATTCTTCTATTTTTAAGAAGAACTGATGAAATGTAAACACTGTTTCCAGTCAATGAAAATAATAAATGCAGAACAAAACCAAGTACAGTGCATTTTTGTGGTCAAACTTTGGTCTTTTCATCCCTGCACTATGGTCAGTGATGAATATATTTAGTGGTTATTTTATTGGACTATACTACCAGAGGAATTACACTGACCACAACCTTTTAAAAGTATAATTGTATCTTGATTCAATCCAATTTGACACTGACATTTTCAGAGGCTAAACCTCTGAGCAAAAATGACATCCCAAAGCAGAGTGATGAAATAAATATGTTAATATGTGTATATTGTGTATATGTGTTAACAGTCAAATCTACTGTATATTCTTTTCCTTTCTGGTCTTAGATTTCTGATAGTGAGATAATTTTCTCTTTCCAGATCTGTTTCTTTCTTTAATTTCAAATGTGTTTCCGGCCCTAACCAACATTTTCTTTTTAAGAACTGGGAAAATATTTTGTAAGATTTCCTAATGACCATACTTAATCCATTTGGTTCAGCTCATAACTGTAAAAAAAAAAAAAAGCAGATTGCTGATTTAAATTTCACATTGGGTTTATAAAATGGTCTTCGGTGTGAAACTCATGGCACAAATGGCCATAAGGAAAAATCACTGCATTACAGCCAAAAGGCAAAAAAAAAAAAAAAATGGGAAAAAGAGAAGATGTGAATTTAAAACACTCTTTTCCTTTTTGGCATCAGATAAAACTATGTCCTTGATGAGCAGGCATTGTCTCAGAACCACCCAGGGTGGAATCTGGTACTTATTGCTTGTGCACTCACAACCAGAACTCTTTGCAGAGTTCTCAGGGGGAAAAAACGTATTTATCTAATGTTCTAGGAAAAGAAACAGTGTGCATCTAAACAGCAGTGCAAAATAAACACACTCGCTACAATGGGAAATAATAAACTTTGGAGACTATCATTTCCTTTCTGAATTCTCTGAGCTTTGCTAGGGGATGTTTGCATAACCGGAAGATATGTCTTGCATGGTCTCCCAGGTCTAGTTTTTCTCTTTTCAACTGGGAGTTTATTGTTGTGTTCAATACCAGTTTTCAGTGGTATATATAAGGATCAATATTGCAAAACCTATTCATTTGCAGTGGAATGATACTGGGTTGTGGGTTTTTTTTTTAGTTTCAGCAGAATGACACTTTGAGAATAGTCATAGGCAAGGAACCATCATCTCTCTCATCTCTCTCATATAAATTTAATAAATTTTGTAAAAACAGTCATAAAGTTGAATCCCAGTCACATGGCCCTTCAACTTATGACTGCAATGACTTACAAATGAAATTCTGGATTCCGTTGTGGTTGTTAAAGTTAAAGATTACCTACTGTATATGATTAAGTACACTTTTGCCCTTGTAAACTTCTCAGATTTGCCAGTGTTACTCATAGAAATTGATGTATATGACACAAAATTCTGTCCATGTTCATTGAACAATTGCAGATGATTTGGATTATTTTCTCCATTATATCTTACAAATAATACATAAGTTAAATGCATCTCAATATGCTGGATCAGAGACTATTTTAAGGATAAAAGTTGCTATATAAAATTCAACATTAAAGAATTAATGTGCTTCTGGGCCAGTGGTGGGTTTCAAATTTTTTAGAACCTACTCTGTAGGTGTGGCCTATTTTGTGGGCGTGGCTTGGCAGTCATGTGACAGGGTGGGAGTGGCGACCTTTTAAAATGTGGTGAAACTCATTTAACAACGCTCTTGCTTAGCAACCAAAACTTTGGACTCAATTGTGATGATAAATTCTTTCTTTCTTTCTTTCTTTCTTTCTTTCCTTTCTTCCTTCCTTCCTTTCCTTTCCTTCCCGTTGGGTCACTGGCAGCGGCGGGCCAGATTTACTTCCAGGTACGCCAGTGGAACCCCCTCTCACCGGTTCTCTAAACTTCACCAACCGGCTCTCGCGAGTAGGTGCGAGCCTGCAGAAACCCACCACTGTTCTGGGCCTACAATTTTCTCATGCATTGGCCACACTAGCTTCTGGTTTGTTTCTGGATCTAATTATCTGTGCTAAATCTTAAATCTTTCAAATAGAGAAGAGAGAAACTGTGGCTCTCCAGATGTTTTTGAACTAATGCTTTCAGGAACATAACCAAAGTGGAATCTATAGGTCAGCAACATTTGAAGGTTCACTGGCTGATGGCCCTTGCTTTTAAAATGCTAAATATTTGGGGGCCAGGAGGTATGAAAGGCCACTGTCTCCCAGATATACTTGCTGGTGGATTCTAGCAATCATTTAATGCTTTTTATCATATCCCTCCTTAAAAGAAGCACAGTAGATAAGTTATTTTCCCCAACCCTTTACTTCCCCAAAGAAGTTAGACTGGCCCCATTTCTGATTATTTTTTATAAAATGTGAAGTAAAAATGCAAATAATTTCACACATTTCATCTCTCTGTGTGTCTCAAATCCCCAAAAGCTCTCAAGGTTTTCAGAGCCACAGTTAAAAGTCCTTTACATTACTAATGTAATGAAGCTGATCTTCTTTGAAGATGACACTGTAGTATTGCATTCCATAAGTAAACATTTTAATACATTCCATATTAGGGTTTGTTGTTTTGCTCTCATATATTCGTCTTCTGTCATATTTGAAATATTTGTGTATTGCATTGTGTTATGTGTCCAAAACCACATGGAAGAATCAGTATTGACTCTAAGGAGATGGGAGACATGTTTTGCTACTTTAAGGAAAGTTGTAGAAAAGAACAATACGCGCGAGATATTAATGTTTTTATGCAAAAACATCAAAAAGCATATTAATTTCAGAGGGCAATTAATTTGATCCTAATAAAATTATTAACGATCATAGTCCATAACTCTTCATTGTCAATTAGACCTATGGAATAAAAAACAACAAAAACAAATAGCTAGTAATTTGCCTTCAGTGCAAATGAAGATTTGTTATGACTTTTCTAAGTCAACAAACACTTTCTAGCAACTCATTATAATAAATCCATTGGCAGAAAGACATTCAGTATTGTCTCAGTACTAAGTACTAACTTGTCTGAAATATAGATTTTAAAGGACAAAGTAAGAGAGAGATTCCCATATTAGGCACACTGCCTAAAAACAGTATCTATTTTTAACATTTATAGTGTGACCAAGGAATCTCCTTCAATTGTCAAATTACCTGCATGTTATTCTCCAGAGACTTTAAAACACTTTAATTCTGTGAATTAAGAAAAGGTTTTCTAATTTTTTAAATTATGAGTTATATGCTGCTTATTGTAACTCAGCTATTTAGAATTCATTATTATTGTGAACTAAACAGTAAAAAAACATGCTGAAAAATAATAAAAAACAAATATCTTACAACTGCAAATCTGGAAATAATACATACAAACTTTAAGATTTATTAAGCAAACAACTGATATTTATCAGTAGAATTTTACTATATCTTTGTATGCTTGGGCATTGTTTGTTATTTAAAACACATAGTTAAACACACTTCCAGTTTAGATGGCTTTAAAGGGCAATTAGACATGGAAGCTAGACCTGTCATCTGTCATCAACTATGGCAGCTAAATGAAACCTCATGTTTTGAGGCATCTGAATTCCAGGTGCAGTTTTGTGGAGAGGGAGCTAGGAGCAGTCATGGAAAGGGGGTTGATAATCAGGCCTTTTTAATTGACTTGTAAAGATCTGATTATTGTGCAAAATCAGGGATAGGCTAGCTTTACTCTATTCCAGATAAGGCATATGCTATCTTTCGGTTCTCCAACAGGGATTTAATTACATGCTTTTCCAATTTTCTGATTAAACACATTTGTTTTACAAAGAGAAGTTGGAAATTTAATCCAGGAGAGTTGTTTAATAGGAATGAATGAAGTTGGAATTTTTTAAAAAAACAAATTAATAATTGAAATCAGAAACCATCAGAAATCAGCATGACTTTCTTGACTATTTCTTCCAAGGTCCACATGCTTTTCTAATTTTTTGAATTGGCAAACCCCCTTTTTTAGAGAGAGAATAATTCATTGAATGTCTGTTCTGCTAGGCATCTGGGAATCTTCTTTTATTCCACAGTGCCATGTTCCTCTGACAACTCTAGCAAATGTGTAGTTAATGTATGTGTTTCAACTCAGCTGCACCTGTACAAATGGATTAAAGGTACCAATCTACACCACATCCAGCACTTGAGAATTATTCTCCCGGGTGACTAAGTACCATTAATATGGGATGATCAGTTAAAGTTAACTGATTAAAAGAACTGATACTCAGTGATTTCTAACCTTTACTGTAAATCAGAAAATGTGTCTGCTTAAAGATTTATTTATTTTTTCCAACAGCAATAAAACCAGAATTATCTTACCTGCATTGTACATGTTTATGAATGTGTTATATTTAATCCTGTAATTGCTTGAAATATGGTAACACTGAAGCACTTGTATAAAAGTAAGTAGGTAAGTAACCTCTTCTGGTACACCTTTATATTATCTTTGATCTTCTTTGGTTATATCTCACAAAACATTTGGTATAGATTTGTACTTTTGTGGACAATTAATTAATTTAATAAGTTAAACTTTCCTGTTGCTTTGCCAATAATTTGGGTCCATGTTTTACCAGCCTCAGAGGCTGGAAGGGGTCATCCTTGAGTCGGTGAGAATTGAACCTCTGGCAGTTGGCAGAATTAGTCTGCAATACTGCAGTCTAACCTCTGTGCCACTGATCTGCTTGTTCAGATGGCATAATAACTTGTGGGGCTGGGGTGGGGACAAAGTGACCAAATGTGCAAAGTCCAATATCACAAAGCAAAAATCGCCCCTTACATAGTCATATGTAAAATCATGATGCAAGTTTGAAAGGATAGAACTTACATCATAATGTCCCAATGCACATTTTGTCATTTGGGCATCATCATGCCTAGGGTGTTGATCTGCAGCTGCTAGATAAAATATAGGCGGAAAGAGGATTTCAAGATGAGCCATTACATTAGTTAATTCTGGCATTTAGAAAATAAGCAATGTTTCAGTTAACATTGATCTGGTAGAAGAGTAATACTATCAGCCTGGGAAATGCCCAGTTTACTACTGCATTGCTTGGAAAAGGTCACAGTCCAGTTTCCAGAAAAATATGCTGCCCAACATTTTAAAAAGACTCCATGACTTCAAAGAACAAACAACTAGGGTGCGTAGGCCACCAGGTCACTTCCTGTAAGCTGATCTGACCAGGAATCAGTATCTCAAGATTCACAGCTTTCCCAAAGCACTTACACAGGTCTTTTTTTAAATACACATTTGACAGATGGTTTCTGTAAGAACTTATCATTTCTAGAAATAATAATGAGGTATTTCTTCTGCATGTCTAGACTGCTTGTTTACTTTTAGTAACTTATTCCCAGATTCTACTTGTTTATGAAATAGATTTTTCACAACTCATTAATTTGCCCATTGATCTCATACCTGACTGGCAATTTGCCTTATATCTCTCAGAACAGCTATTGCTTCCATTTGCCTTTTAATTAATTAATTTGAAGCTTAAAACATAAATGATAGAAATGTACAATAAATAGGTTAACTGACTGCTGCAAAAGTATCAAAATATCTCTGTTGAGATACTAGCCATCTTTATTGTGGTTTCTCAGGGTGAAAAAACCCAGCCTCAAATCAACCCTTAATACAGTTATTCTGACCTCATAGTCTTCTATAAGACTATGAATATTGTTCAATAATCTAAGAATATTCTTCAATATTCTTAGATTAGTTAATCCAGCATTCATGTTAATAAAAATATAAAGAAAATAGTTTATCCTCAGAATCCCCAACTTTTGTCAGGTGTGTATGTTTATAGTTGTTAGCAACTCTGGGTTCAGAACCAGTGTTACAACTCTGGTCCCATAACCATTGATAGCTAATAAATGCGGAATAGTGTAATTCACCGGACAGTAGAGAGATACGTTGCTGTAAACCACAAACAAACTCTAAAACAGTGATAGTAAGAAAATAAATAGTCTTTACTTTGTAGCAACTAAAATGCTTCTTCCAACTAACTCTCAAACAAATAACAAGTCAAACAGAAAACACAATTATCTCACAGTGATGCAAAACAATCCTCCTCCTTCTTCACAGCTTCAGCACAGGATCACAAGGAATCGAACAGGGAATGAGCTGCATTCCTGATCTTGATTATATAGTATAGCTGATACTCATAGCCAATCAGATTCAATCAGAATTTAAGACAGTTCTTAAAGCTATATAACTTCTTAAGAACATAGGCTCATATATATTGTCAACCCAATGTAATTTTTTTATTTTTTTTATTAAATTTATACCCCGCCCTTCTCCAAACGGACCCAGGGCGGCTGAATATCCTAACATACTCCCCCTTGGGTTGATCAATATATATTCACATCCTTAAACCACAAGCATCACAACACTCCTTGTGCTTTATTGCTCCTTGAGCTTTCATAAAATGGTCAGCCACATTATTTTCTGACATACAATAGACAAGTTTTACCATTTCACTCTTAATACACTCTCTTACATTTAAATACCTAAGATCAGTGTGCTTTGATCTTGTCTTTACATATATTGGTAGCCATTTGTATAGCTGCCTGATTGTCTTCATATACAGTAATAGGACACCTTACTTTTATACCTAAACCTCCCAATAATGGATCTACACTTCACAAACCTATATTTTCTAAAACCTTGTTTAGTCTTCCTTAACAACTAACAGTGATGTTGTTTAGCCTTCTTCATTACCCAGTAACCTCTGCATGTATATCATTATGCTCTCACAGTGCATGCAGATACTCCGTTTCCATTTCCAGAATTTAAGACAGTTCTTAAAGCTATATAACTTCTTAAGAACATAGGCTCATATATATTGTCAACCCAATATAAGGCTGAATATCCTAACAATAGTCTTATTTGGAATTTTGACAGCATGTAGTGAATGCAATAATTCCTGTTTTGGAGTTGTCCCTTCATTGTTAGGTGATATAGGGAGCCTTGGTGGATACTAAGAAAGAACTATGGGCAAATTGTGCCCCAGGTACTGCACTGAAAGCCAAGTGTGGAAGTCTGGGAAACTGATATACAAAAGTAAAGTTTTCTGGCCAAAATTCTTCAGTACTGTTTCAGTCTGTCAATTAGGTTTAGTTTAGGTTTTAGGTTTTATTAGTTTTTTATACTGCCCTGCTCCCGAAGGACTCAGGGCAGTGTACAGCCAAAGTAAAACAGATATATAAAAGTTTAAAAACATATTAAACAATTTGGCCTCAAAATTAAAAAACCAAACAAACCCCGATTAAAATTAATAAAAATTCATAATTTAAAATTCATTTTTATGCCAGCCCGGCTTGTTGGAAAAAAAAAAAGGTTTTGAGAGCACGGCGGAAGGTGCGTAAGTCAGGGATAGTTCTTAATTCCAGGGGCAATTCGTTCCAAAGGACAGGTGCTCCCACGGAGAAGGCTCTCCCCCAGGGTATCGCCAGTTGACATTGTTTAGCTGATGGCAGCATGAGGAGACCCTCTCTATGGGAGTGTACTGGCCGGTGGGAGGCACTCGGTGGCAGAAGGCGATCTCGTAAGTACTCAGGTCCTAAGCCATGGAGCGCTTTAAAGATGGTAACCAACACCTTGAATCCCACCCAAAAAACCACCGGAAGCCAGTGCAGCTCGCACAGGAGGGGTGTTTCATGGGAGCGTCACGTCGCCCCCATAATTACCCGTGCGGCCACATTCTGGACCAGTTGCAGCCTCCGGGTGCTCTTCAAGGGGAGCCCCATGTAGAGAGCATTGCAGTAGTCCAGACGGGAAGAGACAAGGGCATGAGTGACTGTGCGCAGGGCATCCCGATCTAGGAAGGGACGCAACTGGTAGATCAGGCGAACCTGATAAAAAGCCCCCCTGGTAACAGCCGTCATATGATCTTCCAAGGACAGCCATGCATCCAGGAGGACACCCAAGTTGCGAACCCTTCCTGTGGGGGCTAAGGTCTCACCCCCCCATAAACTAATGAAAATTAGTTTCATTTGCTAATTATTCATTAAGTGCATCTATAGTCTATGTTTATCTCATCATGCAAATGAAATAGAGACTACTTG
The DNA here is from genome assembly GCA_039707465.1 of Rhabdophis nuchalis. NCBI lineage: Eukaryota > Metazoa > Chordata > Lepidosauria > Squamata > Natricidae > Rhabdophis > Rhabdophis nuchalis. Next base: position 104,511,444 of record CM077646.1, read on the forward strand.
ATTTTGTTAAAACTTTCCTAGTGAGTAACTAGCCAGATTTCTGATCAGTCACAAATCAGTCTGCTCAAGTCTACTGGTGTTCCGCCCCCCCCCCCCCACCAGATTTAGCTTCATTGGGTCTGCTGTAACTTTTATCTCAGCTGTTCCTCTGTAGTTTCCTACTTATAACATTTGTTTGAGCAGTAGATCTACAAGGCATTGACCCAGGATGGGGTATTCTTGCTTCACTACAGTTGCCAATAAAAAAGAGGGGTTTTCTTAAAAGAAATGGAAATGCAGCAGGTAAATTGGATAGTTGAAAAATGCTACTTTCAACTCAAGGTGGAAAAATATGAGTGAGAGCTGTGTTGCGGTGGGCTGGGGGAAGTAGAAGATGACAGCATCCATTCCTGCCTTCCATAAATGGTTGATGGCCTGTACTTGTCATGGGGCAACTTGACATGGATATGCCTTAGGGTTATTATCATAAATCTCTTGTGTTTTAAAAGTGGGTAAATGAAAATGACTTGGGTTTTAGCAATCATGATTAAAAGTGAAAAGTAAAAGAATTTACTATGTACACTAAACTCTGCTAGAGAGTAACTCTTTCTATTTTGTTCATTGTTTCAAAAAAGAACTGTAGAGGGAAAAATAAAATAGAACCTTTTTGTATAATGAGCTACATTTTAAAAGTTTGTTTTTACCTATTCAGGCAGGTTCACAGTCTTAGAAAATGCAGGGCTCTTCTGACCAGCTTAATACTTCAAGCACTTATTTCTAACCACAGGCAAGATAACATTTGTTTAAATTAGTTCATTCTTGTTCCAAAATCTCATGATAGATTGCTGTACCTTTAAGCTAATACATACAGATCTGTCTGCCAAAATCAATTATAAGTCATAGTATAGAATTAAATCTTAACAAATTTAAAAAACCACACACACACAGCTTCAAGGTTCACATGTGAATAAACAGGTGTTTCTAGATGTGAAATCTATTCATGATGCTAAGCAGTGAGAGGAAAGAAATATAATTGTTAAAAGGGGTGAAAGAGGGGACAGAAATCTCTGATAATGAACAGAGATAAATGCAATGTTGACAGGCTGGGCCACACATCTAGTATGGCCCAGTCTATCACCATTGCCTTTGTCTGTTATCTAGAGCCATTTGGTAGCATTCTTTTAGGGAAAGAAGATGCTGATAGTAAAAATAATTATTCTTCCAATGTAGGAAAAGACAGAGAGATTTGAATCGGAGCATCTATGGAGCAGAAAGGGAATTGAGAGGTTGTCCAGTGAAGCTTCAGTGCCTCAATTTCAAGACAGTGTGACTAAACTGCTGGTGGAAAATTATGAAACTTGATCCAATGCATCTGGGGGGTCTAATTTGGGGGAAACGTATTGGGAGGCAAGACAAGCAAATTGGAGGTCATAGTGTATAGGTTTTCATGGCCACTAATGTGCTGGAAGTCATTCCAACAGTAAATTGGAGGTTATCCAGGGATCACTTCCTAAAAGGCAGAGGAGATATATGAAACAAAGATTTATTCTTTAAAAAATAGCAACCCAATTCTTTTGGGCTTGCTATCATCAGCCATAAATAATTTCAATTGTCAATTCACCTTTATAATACTGGGTAAGCTCCATCCTAGATTTTCATAAATCTAAGATATGATATTGATTTTTCAAAAATTCAGCAGCTTTATTTCCTGATATGCAAGTGCAATTTCAAAGTTTGTATACTTAGCTGAATTGGCTTTAGCTGAAATGATGGCATGAAAAGATTCTTTCTTTGGTCACATTTGGACCAAAGGTAAAATACAAAAAATGTTAAAATATAAAAGAAGAACAATTAACATTTAAGAGAACAAACTTTATCAGTAGTGGATTCAGCTTTTGGCTAGAGTGCTTTCTTGGAATTTCTGACTCCCTAGTTTAATATCATGTAAAGGAATGTCACTAAATTAAAACATTCATCAGGTAATAAACACCACATGACCTTCTGCACTGCCTAAACTTCATGTAGCTGTTTCATGTTATAAATTTCATTGTTTTTTCGACGCAGTACCACACTTGATCTTAGCCAGAACACTGAAAATACACAATATTGCCAAAGTGACAAAAAGAACTTATAATATATATTGCTTTCTTATAAAATGTTTAAAGTTTTCATATAGTTTTCAAGTTTTAATTGTAAATCCCATAATAATTACTGTTTTGTAAAATGCTATGGTAACGTTCAAAATAAGTTAAATTGGAACTTGCAAAAGAAATACAACCTTCAGTGGGTTTATTCTTGAAACATATGATATGGGAAATATCTGCAGTTTCTCGGCAGCAGTACCAAAGAGGTTTGCCACTTGCAAGTGGTGCTTTAGATCAAATTATTTATTTTCTTATAAAATCAACACCTCAGATATGTTAACAGTTTGAAAAAAGATTCCATACATTTTAAGCAGCTAATCTAGCACCAAGGATTATTACTGTTTTTAGATTATAATTTTCCTTTATTTACATAACATTATCATTTAAATTAGGGTCCTTTGTATGATTCTTAGGTGCCTTAACCTGAATGAATGATACATATTATACTCCTCAGCTCTAGGACCATATGTTACACATCTCTGCTCTACAACACAAGGACAAACGTATATTTGGTATTATTAAATAGCATTTATTTGTGCATCATCGGCTTTGCAATTAAAATATTTAATGAAATAATTGTTATAAAGTTATTGTGAAATGGAATACTTTGGTGCCAGAAGTGTGAGAATTTTCTGCAAGCTGCATGCTCCCGTTTTCTGTCCCCCTCAAGGCTTCCTTCTAAAGCATCCTTCCTCAAACATAGGTCATCTTGGCCACCATAGTACAAGCATTGTAGGAGGACAGGCAGTCAATAATCGTCAAAATCTATGTGGAAAAGGAGTAACACCTTTTTGGACCAACTTATTTTATTAAAAGGCATAAAGTTTTGTGAGCAATATGCATGTGCCTTTTCACAGAATTGATTAGTCTAAAAAGGTCCTATCAACTTCCTTCTGATTCACAATATAAATAGTTTCCAAGGGTGTTTTTCATTGCTTTCTTGGAGAAAATGTAAGTTTGAGGCAGTGGTGAAATTCAATTTTTTTTACTACCAGTTAATAATACAATAATACAATAGCAGAGTTGGAAGGGACCTTGTAGGTCTTCTAGTCCAACTCCCTGCATAGGCAGGAACCTTATACCATTTCAGACAAATGGCTATCCAACATCATCTTAAAGACTTCCAGGGTTGGGGCATTCACAACTTCTGGAGGCAGTTTGATACCATCGACCATGGTATCCTATTGCACCGACTGGGGGGGTGGGGGCTGGGAGGCACCATTTTGCGGTGGTTCTCATCCTACCTCTCTGGTCGGTCGCAATATGTGTTAATGGGAGGGCAGAGGTCGACTTCGAGACCCCTCCTGTTTAACACATATATGAAGCCGCTGGGCGAGATCATCCGTGGTTTTGGGGTGGAGTACCATCTGTACGCTGACGACACTCAGCTGTACATATCCACCCCAGACCACCCCAACAATGCCGCCGAAGTGCTCTCCTGGTGTTTGGAGGCCGTACGGATCTGGATGGGTGGTATCAAACTCAAGCTCAACCCTGCCAAGACTGAGTGGCTGTGGTTTCCGGCACCCCGGTTCAGCCAGATTACTCCAACTCTGGCCATTGGGGGCGAAACAATGGCCCCCGTGGAGAGGGCGTGCAATTTGGGTGTCCTCCTGGATTCCCGGCTGTCCATGGAGGACCATGTGGCGGCCGTGGCCAGGGGGGCGTTTCATCAGGTACGCCTGATGCGCCAATTGCGCCCCTTACTGGACCGGGCTTATTTATTTATTTATTTATTTATTTATTTATTTATTTATTTATTTATAGTCACTCAAGCTCTCGTGACGTCCCGACTCGACTACTGTAATGCTCTCTACATGGGGCTTCCCTTGAGGTGCACTCGAAAGCTACAGTTAGTCCAGAATGCAGCCGCGCAGGTTATTACGGGAGCCACTAGATGCTCCCACATAACACCGATCCTGCGCGAGCTCCACTGGCTTCCTGTGGCCTTTTGAGTGCGCTTCAAGGTTTTGACGACCATCTTTAAAGCGCTCCATGGCTCGGGGCCTAGTTATATGCGAGACCGCCTTCTGCCCCATACATCCCTTAGACCGATACGCTCCCACAGAAAGGGTCTTCTCAGGGTGCCGTCGGCCGGGCAATGCCGTCTGGCGACACCCAGGGGAAGAGCCTTCTCTGTGGCAGGCCCTGCCCTTTGGAACTACCTACCCCCTGAATTACGCACCATCACCGACCTCCGCCTCTTCCAACAATGTCTAAAGACACATCTTTTCCAACAAGCCGACCTAGCCTAACCGCCCATGGGGACTATTTTAGAGAGTTTTTAAATTGGGTATTTTAAAATTGGTTTTAGCATAGGACTAGAATAATTTAATATGTTTTTAAATTATGTATTTATTTTTTGTATGTTTTTAAATTCCTGTGCGCCGCCCTTGGTCCTCTGTGGAGAGGGCGGGATATAAATATGATTAAATAAAGCTGTTCCACTGGTTAATTGTTCTAACTGTGAGGAAATTTCTCCTTAGTTCTAAGTTGCTTCTCTCCTTGATTAGTTTCCACCCATTGCTTCTTGTCCTGCCTCCAGATGCCTTGGAGAATAGTTTGACCCCCTCTTCTTTGTGGCACCCTCTGAGATATCGGAACACTGCTATCATGTCTCCCCTGGTCCTTCTTTTCATTAAACTAGACATACCCAGTTCCTGCAACTGTTCTTCATATGTTTTAGCCTCCAGTCCCCTAATCATCTTGGTTGCTCTTCTCTGCACTCTTTCCAGAGTCTCCACGTCTTTTCTACATCGTGGCGACCAAAACTGTATGCAGTATTCCAAGTATGGCCTTACTAAGGCATTATAAAGTGGTATTAACACTTCACGTGATCTAGATTCTATCCCTCTGTTTATGCAGCCTAGAACTGTGTTGGCTTTTTTTGGCAGCTGCTGCACACTGCTGGCTCATATTTAAATGGTTGTCCACTAGGATTCCAAGATCCCTCTCACAGTTGCTACTATTGAGCAAGGTACCACCTATACTGTACCTGTGCATTTTGTTTTTCTTGCCTAAATGTAGAACCTTACTTTTTTCACAATTGAATTTCATTTTGTTAGATAGTGCCCAATGTTCAAGTTTGTCAAGATCCTTCTGTATCTTAAGCCTATCTTCTGGAGTGTTGGCTATTCCTGCCAGCTTGGTGTCATCTACAAATTTGATGAGTTTCCCATTTATCCCCTCATCCAAATCATTGATGAAGATATTGAAGAGTACTGGGCCTAAAACAGAGCCTTGGGGTACTCCACTGCATACTTCCTTCCATCATAGAAAGTGTCCTCACATATTGTATCACAGTGTGGTATGCTGGTTTAACAGTTGCGGAGAGGAAGGCACTACAGAAAGTGATCAATTCGGCACAAGAAACCATCGGTTGCCCTCTGACATCACTGGATAACATCGCCAGATCTCGCTGCTTTAGCAGAGCAAGGAAGATTCTCAAAGATGATTCACACCCTGGTTGGTATCTCTTTGCCCTTCTACCATCAGGCAGAAGATATCAAAGTATAGCCAGCCGAACGAACAGGTTTAAAGGTAGCTTCTATCCATGGGCTGTGAGACTTTTAAAGTCAACCGCAATCACTCCATGCACATGCTAGTTTTTTCTTTTTTCTTTTCTCTCTTTTTTGTTTCTGTTATAATTTTGCACCAGTGAAGTTAAAACCAATTTCATTGTAATTTTTACAATGACAATAAAGATTATTATTATTATTATTATTATTATTATTATTATTATTATTATTATTATTATTATTATTATTATTATTATTATTATTATTATTATGTAGATGCAGTTCCATTGAGGACTACACGTTGAGTGTGGTTAGTCAGCCAGTTGTGAATTTCATTGTAATTTTTACAATGACAATAAAGATTATTATTATTATTATTATTATTATTATTATTATTATTATTATTATTATTATTATTATTATTATTATTATTATGTAGATGCAGTTCCATTGAGGACTACACGTTGAGTGTGGTTAGTCAGCCAGTTGTGAATCCATCTGGTGGTGATGCTGTCTAACCCACATTTTTCTACTTTATCTAATAGTAGGTTATGGTCTACTTTATCAAATGCCTTACTGAAGTCCAAGTTCTGTGGGTGTGGCTTGGTGGGTGTCGCATGGGAAGGATACTGTAAAATTTCCGTTCCCAGCCCACTTGGTGGCCAGAGGTAGTATTTTCCAGTTCTCTGAACTACCCAAAGTTTCCGCTACCAGTTCTCCAGAACCTCTCAGAACCTGCTGAATTTCACCCCTGAGGTATTTAGGCTTGATAAACTGGAAGAAAATGACCTGCAGATTTTTCCAGACTATTTCCAGAAAATCTATGTTCTTGGACTAATTGGTGGACCCACATAGCTTCATAATCATGATTAGTCAGTGGAACAACTTGCCTTCAGAAGCTGTGAATGCACCAAAACTGAAAGTTTTTAAGAAGAGATTGGACAACCATTTGGCTGAAATGATATAGGGTTTCCTGCCTGAGCAGGAGGTTGGACTAGAAGATCTGCAAAATTCCTTTCAACTCTGTAAAATATTCTATTCTATTTTACAGAGGGAGAAAGCATTGAGGAAGTGGCCTTGAATAAGATCTTAATGAGTAACCAGTGATTATATTAAATTCATTTTCCATTTTAGCTTAGTCATCATGTCAGCACAAGTGCACACAAAATTTTAAATTGTCTTCCAACAACCTAGAAGATTCTATGACTTTTGTTTCATCATATTAAGGTTGGCATATTATACCATAAATCATATACTGTGATAATTTACTATTTTCAGCCAATTTTCATAGGTAAGCCATGGGAAATAAATAAAACTTTTATAGTTACCACTATTACATGTTTTCATTGATGTGGGTTGACTTATTCCAATATGTGTTTGTTGTTTAAATGGAAAGGAGACCATATTTCAGATCAGTTTCACTCCATCAGTTTCACTCCTGCTAAAAAGCTTTTTTAAACATTTCTGGAGAAACAGCAGGTAACATACTACATTGTAAAGCCCTTATTAAGTCAGCCAAAAATCATTATCCTTTTTGGTTTTTTGTTGTGCAACTTTCCCACAGTTTAAGTAAAGACATTCATAGTAAATTGTAAAGAACTTAAATTACTGGTTCAGAGAGCTAATAGAATGTAATGAAAAATAAGCAAGACATGGCATCTAGGCAGCTTGGGATGGGAGTAACTCATACTGCCCTCCCCCCATTTTATTCATGTTTACATTTATTTTGCAATATGTTTGCACTTGCTTTTCATAAGATTCAAGATGCTAAACTAAAGTAAAAAGCAGTAAAATCTCCACTAAAATTAACAAAAATAGGTTAAGCATAATTACAGGTTGTCCAATTGTCCATTTTAAAACTATGGATTCTTAAGTGCCAAACCAAGTACATCTCCCAGGAAAGCATAGAACAAGCCCAACAATGGAAAATATCGGTCCTATACCTCCTTTTTTCTAGTATGGATGAAACTCTGCTTTCTTTCTTGCTGGTGATGCATGAACTAAAGTTTGGAAAATGTTCGCTTCTCTTTTTAATGTTTTCTATAAAACTTCTGTTTTATGAATCTCTTAGAAATTAGCCATTATAATAGATCAACCTTTCACCGTTTTTTTGCTTCTACAAATCAAAACATAAATACCTCATAGTTTAATACCTGGTGGGTTTTCTTATATCATGTCATAATAATCAGAGGCCTAGACTGAACCATTGACAAAGGTGCCTAACTGATAAAATTTCACATTGACCGTGAAGCTGCTACCTTAGCTACAAGCTCTGCCAATTGGTATTTATTTATTTATTTATTTATTTGTTTGTTTATTTATTTATTTATTTATTTATTTATTTATTTATCTTAGTGCCATCCAACTCTGGGTGCCTCACAGTACACTGTTAGGACATTCAGCCTTATATTGGGTTGGCAATATATATGAGCCTGTGTTCTTAAGAAGTTATGTAGCTTTAAGAACTGTCTTAAATTCTGATTGAATCTGATTGACTGTGAGTATCAGCTATACTATATAATCAAGGTCAGGAATGCAGCTCATTCCCTGTTCGATTCCTTGTGATCCTGTGCTGAAGCTGTGAAGAAGGAGGAGGATTGTTTTGCATCACTGTGAGATACTGTATCTGTGTTTGGTGAAAGACTGTTGTTATCATTGTTTGAGAAATTAGTCAGAAGAAGCATTTTAGTTGCTACAAAGTAAAGACTATTTATTTTCTTACTATCACTGTTTTAGAGTTTGTTTGTGGTTTACAGCAACGTATCTCTTTACTGTCCGGTGAATTACACTATTCCGCATTCATTTGCTAACACTGGTTATGGGACCAGAGTTCTAATACTGTTTCTGAACCCAGAGTTGCTAACATACACCAAATAAAATAATATGAGGGAAGTAGCAGACAAACAAAACCAAACAAGAAAAGGAAAAAAGAGCAAGCCAGAAAATCCAGAAAACCCCAAAACATACCACCAATACTTAACATTCAGAGTCCAGAGTCATTTTAATGTGATAGACAAAAAAACCAAACATTTTGTGTCACCATAGTGGATGACTTGGGTCTTTATGGCTCTTCAGACATCAACAGAAGGTAGCTTTTAGATCTCAGGAGCACCTCATTTTCCCCATTTATTCTGAAGAGGTTTTGAGACTCATGGGTTTAAAAAAGGATGCCATTTATTAATATTGTTATATGATATATTTTAGGCCAGTGATTTTCATCTCAAACTATTTAAAATGACAAATCTGCCTTACTCTTCATTTTTTAAAAATGGGTAGCTCCCTATCTTTTCTATTCTAATAATGTTCTAATCATAATGTTCTATTAACATTATGTTGTCCAAAACTGAACTTATTTGGAATCAGCTGATAATAATTAAGAGTTTTCACAGTTTGAATTGAATCATAAGAATGGCTGTCATAGGTCCTTTCCTATTCCAAAATATGAACTTGCTGTTTGTATCTCTTCACCTCTAAAGCAGTGAGACAGAAAACATGATTCTACACCATTATTGAAGTTGATGAAACAACAAATAGACTGGAACCACCCCCCAAAAAATGTTACTATGGAGTAGTGTCTTTATTAGCAAAATGGGATTGTTATGAATTCCATGAAAACCTATTTTACATATGCTGGTCATTCTATCTTGTAGTTTTGGCAGGAGACCAGCTTTTCCCCTGCTGTTTGACATACACAGTTTCATTGTGAGAAACCTTTCTTACTGATTTTGCATCTCAAATGAGAAATGTGCACTTCTGACCACAAAACCTTTTGTTGAAAACTCTTTTTTTTTTTACAAAGAATAAAATGATCTTCCTTCATTTTCTATGAAATGATTTCTATCCTAGTCCTCACACTTCCCATCCACCCCCGCCCCACTCTTGGCTAGTCATTTTGTGAGTAACCAAATTTCAAATGTTGTTTGATGTATCTTTGTTGCTAAAATGTACATCCAGACTCTCAGTACTTTAAATAAATCTATTTGATAGGCTATTCTCTGATGTTACATAACAGAAGATCTACATTTCATAGCTATCAGTGTTTTATCCATGTTCCAAGGCACGGGACATATGGGTCACATGACATATTTTTCTCTTTGCAGAGCTGGGGAGTGGGCATGGTCTATGTGTGACACATTTGGCCCGCGGGCTGCCAGTTGCCAGACACCTGTTCCAAGCCTTAAATCCTAGCCTTTTGACTCCCACTTTTTTGAGTCAAAGGGTATTTGGCCGTTCAAGGCTACATGAGCAGCAGGGCTCTGTTAACATAACACTTCTCTCAAGCCTGAAAACCATTGATTCCTGTGTCCAGATATACTTCTCTATTTCATCACTCCTTCCTTTAGAGCAGGGATGTCAAACTGGATTTCTTCAAGGTCTAGATCAGCATTGTAATTCTTCTCCGTGGGCTGGTGGGGGGAGGTGGGGAGACAGGATGGGTGCCTCCTGCAGCACCCTGCCTGCCAAAATGGGGTACAGGGAGAACATGGCCCCCCACACCCTGTTTTGGCCAGCAAAGTGCTGCAGGAAACCATCCAGGCTGAAAATGGGGTGTAGAAACATGTAACCCCAAAACATGTGTCCCCCGTGCCAAGTTTTGGCTGCAAAAGGCACTGCGGGCTAGTCCTTTGCTATTTCCACGCAAGAATTTTTGAACACTGTTTCTATTTGACTGTTCTCTTCAAGCTCAGGAAGGCAGATCTATTAATATAATGATATAATAATCAGATCTATTGATCTATCATATATATTGAAATAATAACACAATAATCAAACCTGGAGTCTGGTATTTCCGGTCTTGATAGCCTCATTCCTAACACTATTACCATGAACACCAGCAACTTGCTTATTCTGTGACAGTTCTTACTGCAGAGACAATGACATGACATAAATTGTACAATACTACTAATTGGAAATTGTAATTTCATAACTCAATATGGCTGCCTAGCTATAGTTAGTTGGCTTGTAGCCACTGTTTCAAATGCCATAAATGAAGAGAAAGTGATCAGGATGGAGGAAAAAATGGGGAGAGGACTTTTAGATAAACATAGTAGGACTGGCTTTATCCTATTCATTTTTTTCTTCACTTGCTTGCACCCATTCCTCTTTTCTATAAGTGGAGTCAATATAAACTCAAGCTCAACCCATCCAAGACTGAGTGGCTGTGGTTTCCGGCACCCCGGTTCAGCCAGATTACTCCAACTCTGGCCATTGGGGGCAAAACACTGGCCCCCGTGGACAGGGTGCGCAATTTGGGTGTCCTCCTGGACTCTCGGCTGTCTATGGAGGACCATGTGGCGGCCGTGGCCAGGGGGGCGTTTCATCAGGTACGCCTGATGCACCAATTGTGCCCCTTACTGGACCAGGCTGCCCTTCGCACAGTCACTCAAGCACTTGTGACATCCCGACTCAACTACTGTAATGCTCTCTACATGGGGCTTCCCTTGAGGTGCACTCGAAAGCTACAGCTAGTCCAAAACGCAGCCGCGCGGGTGATTACGGGAGCCCCCAGATGCTCCCACATAACACCGATCCTGCGTGAGCTGCACTGGCTTCCTGTGGTCTTTCGGGTGCGCTTCAAGGTTTTGACGACCATCTTTAAAGCGCTCCATGGCTCGGGGCCTAGTTATATGCGAGACCATCTCCTGCCCCATATATCCCTTCGGCCGATCCGCTCCCACAGAGTTGGCCTTCTCAGGGTGCTGTCAGCCGGACAATGCCGTCTGGCGACACCCAGGGGAAGAGCCTTCTCTGTGGCAGGCCCTGCCCTTTGGAACGACCTACCCCCTGAATTGCGTACCATCACGGACCTCCGCCTCTTCCGCCAGTGCCTAAAAACACATCTTTTTCAGCAAGCCAGCCTAGCCTAACCCTCCCGTCGAGACTATTTAGATAGTTTTAAATTGGGGATTTTAATTTGATTTTAGCATAGGATTATAATTTAATTTAATATATTTTTAAATTCTGTATTTATTGTATTGTTTTGTATGTTTTTAAATTCCTGTGCGCCGCCCTGGGTCCTTTGTGGAGAAGGGCGGGATATAAATGTGATTTTTTTTTAAAAACTGCAATGCTCTCTACATGGGGCTCCCCTTGAGGTGCACCTGAAGACTGCAGCTTGTCCAGAATGCGGCCACATGGGCAGTTATGGGAAACTCTAGGTTTTCTCATGTAACACCGCTCCTGCACGAGCTGCACTGGCTGCCTGTTGTCTTTCGGGTGCGCTTCAAGGTGTTGATTATCATCTTTAAAGCGCTCCATGGCTCGGAACCTAGCCACCTGCGGGATCGCATCCTGCACCATACATCCCTTCGACCGATTCGCTCCCACAGAGAAGGACTTCTCCGGGTGCTGTCCACTAGGCTATGCCAGTGGGTGACGTCCAGGGGAAGGGCCTTCTCTGTGGCGGGCCCAACCCTCTGGAACGACCTTCCCCCCGAACTTAGAACAACTACGGACCTCCTCTCCTTCCGTCAAAAACTAAAAACTCACTTCTTCTGCCTGGCCGGCTTGGCTTAATCGACCCATTTACCTCAAGCTGAATACTCAAATTGTTTTATTAGGGATTTTTAGGGGTATTAGTTTTTAGATAGTTTTGGGATTTTAGTGCAGGGTATAGGTTTAATTCATTTTTAAATTTGTATGATAATGTCTGTTGGTTTTAATATATGTGTATTTTTAATTCCCTGTGCACCGCCTCGAGTCCCTTCGGGGAGAGAGAGCGGTTTACAAATATAATAATAATAATAATAATAATAATAATGATGATGATGATGATGATGATGATGATGATGATAATAATAATAATAATAACAACAACAACAACAACAACAATAATAGTTGTTGTTGTTGTTGTTGTTATTGTTATTGTTGTTATTATTATTATTATTATTATTATTATTATTATTATTATTATTATTATTAATGAAAGAGTTAGGATAATTTCCTTGTTGGTGATTGTAAGCCTGACAGGTTTGCCTTTCCAAAACATTAAAAACATATATTATTAATACTTGTTAGCAGGATTGGGAATTGTGTAGCATGCTTTGAATATCTCCTCTATTGGTATGTGTATTTCTATTGGATCCCTTTGTTTCAGTCTGACTTTGCTTTCCTAGTTATTCAAAGGTATATGGATTTCTTAGGTATATGGATACCTAAGTATCTCATTATCTAAATAAAAACTGTTCATAGAATGCTGGGCAAAAATAACCATAAAGATACTTCCATTATCTATATTGTGATCATGTGCTATTGTAAATACATTAAGCAATTGAAATTGTATTTCTACATATTTATATAAATCATTTTAAAAAGTAAGAGCTGTTCAAAAAAGTGGCATGTAACCATTCCAGAAAGCTTATTTTTCTGATAGCATTCCTGTGACATTCTGGTTTGAAACAATTATAATTTTCTTGGATTAATACATATTAGAGTTGTAGGGTTAGGTAGTAAAGTTAGGATTAATAGCAAATATTGATGCATGGGCTTATGATTAATGGAGTGTTGCATAGTATTTTAGTTTGTTCTTCGAGCTGGATTGCATTTCTGATTTTAGATATTATTGAGCGCTTGTGTTTGATTTGTGTTTGACATCTTGATGTTTCCTCCCCATAAATAAAGACATATGCACATTGGAATAAATTATTATTAACTCTACTATGGAATCCCATACATGTCTGTCCAAAACTAAAACCAAACTGAGTTTAGTGAGGCTTAGTGCAAAGGTTAAGTATATATCAAATGTAAATCTTAGTCATATGTTTCAGGACATGGGGCAATCAAAAAAGAAAAGAAAACATACTGCAGAATCCAGAACTATTTTATCTTAACCTACTTTAGGGTTTATATAGTTCAGTACCAGAAAAATCTGAATTCTGTGATCTATATACCGAAGCAAACTGTATCCCATTTTTATAGCTCTGTGGAACTTTACATGTAAGGAAGGAAAACTGCTTCAGAAAGCATAGGAAGGCAAAGATTGCATCTCTTTTAAGCAGTGGGGATTTTTAGCTACCCTCTGCAATTGCCATGTGGTTCCTTAAAAGGACATGGCCCATCGCTTTAAAAAGTTGAAAGTGCATTTATGTAGGTGCCCCATGTGCAACACTGGGTTAGCTCCACCAAATCTTCTCATTACTGAGAGAAATAGCAAATTATGAAGATCCCCAAAGGTCTGCCTCCAATTGCTGAAGTTCTCCTTTAGTCCTTCCATTTAATGACGTTTTAGGAGGAATTACGGGCTTTCAAGCATTACTTTAATAAAGATTAGCAGTGCTTATGATTTTTAATTTGAAAATTAAGAGGAGGGAAGAGGATTTCAGGAACTTTAACCTTGTGCCAAACATCCCAGCCTCTTCTTTTTCTGAATCATGACATGTGCTAAAACCAAAGAAAAGAAAAGAAATATGCATTTTTCTTAGACAATTAAAATGAAATTAAAAGTAGCTATCTTTAACTTGCAACTGGCATGCTGTTTTCTTGAGAAACAAGCAATATTCCACAAAATGCAGAAAGGGAATAAGTGGTCAGTTTCCATGACAGTGGAAGATTTATAAACTTTGATTTGTCTTTCAATAGTATTTTATGCTGTTGTGTTATTCTGCTGTGGCTTTCATGATGTTCCCTGCTTCTGATTACACATTTTGTCTCTGAAGTGTAAATGCTGGTAAACCAGGATAGGGCAAATGTGTTCCCTGCTATTTAAAACCCATTTTAATTACATGAAAGGAAATCAATATTTTTCTAACAGTAGCAGAGGGAATCACAAATTTTGCTGTGGTCAGTAATCCTGGAAAGGTTACAGATCTTGGCAGACTCAATATTTTGTTAGCAATTTCTCCTCCTAATTTTAGAGGAGCGTCAAAGAGCTGAGAGAGCCATCAGAAGCCAGCTGTTCATTCTTGATGACTCACATTGGGAATAAAATTTACTATGTTAATAGTTATGCCATTGCTGCTTTTTCGTGCAATGTTAGTTTGCAACAAAAGATTGTTTACTATAATGATTCTGTCTAGGCCATAAGGATTAGTTAAGGACTTCAGGGCTAGATTGTGACTCATTGTAAAGGAAATATAAACAATATTTTTGTCTATTGAAATCTTTCTCCTTTAAAAAAGACATGATGGCATCCTTGGGGTGTTATTATTATTTTCTTCTGGGTCTTCTGTGAACTTCTTAGGTTAGCCATCTGGATTTTGGAAATTCTTTTCTGCAACCATTATTTTTCATGTTGAGTAAGCTGGTTTATTTTTGTTTTTTCCTTTAAAATAACAATTATTACATGCACATATCAGAAAAAGGACAATTATAATAAAAGATAATAAAAATAATGATATTCTAATTCACTTTTAACATTCTTTCATTCAGTGGTGGAAATTTATTGGCTTAATACTTCAAAGAGTTACCCCCCTCTACCCTCAATATGTCTCACATCTGCCTGAAATATGTTGGCAAATTCTATAACTGGCAAACTTTGATTTAATCTCAATTAATCAATAAAGTCTGCTCTCCATCAAATTTCCCAAACAATGTTTTTATAAATAAAAAGACAATTAATATTTGCTGTCACTTTGGATACTCCTGAAATGTATGAATTACAAAGGGGTTTCAGTCTAAGAGTTAATAGGCAAACCATGTGCACATTCAGGAAGACTGAGAAAATCTATCAGCGCTGTCAAAATCTGTCAGTACTGTCCAGCAGTGGTCCTGCCTCAATTCATGGATCTCAGAGCTCGGCTGATGTTGGACTCCTCCAGACTTCTAGCAATGAGAGTATTAATCTCCATGTCCAAGGTGTGAGATCCAAATAAATTCAAGATGTCATGACCTCACTGGCATCCTTAGACTTTTCCAAGTCATCCTGAGTTTCATACATGTAGATATTAGACATATTTTTCACCTTAAATCAGATGACATGTGGTTTGTTTTTTTAAAGTGGAAAGTGTCATCAGTCCTTTTTCGATGGTTGGATCAGTTTCTCATCAATAAACTTTTTGTTGACCTCTGCAGCAGTAAAAATTATTTTAGGAAGATCTATTTCAAACACCTGATGAGCCGTTATTGAGGATTATGTCAAACTCTGAAATTGGGAGACAAGGCTGGTTGATGAAATTGCTCCCAGGAAGATGCAAGTGCTTTTTATTACTAACAATCTGGCTCTGTCCATTTTTTAAAAAAAATGAATAGGGTTTGGGTGTGGTCTCTTTCCTTAGGAGGTGAGGGTGGAAGTCCACAGGTATAGTAATACTGGTCCTTTGGTCACTTCCCAGGTTACCAATACCCATTGAAATGGGGCTTAAGGTTCCCATTTCATATTAGATTAAAGGGGATAAGGGCCCAGAGAGGCATCCCTTTCATGACAGCAACCCCAACAAAGGAAATGAGTTAACCTTTGGAATATGCCAACTTAATCACTTTTCATAAATCATTTCAAAGGACCTTGTTCTGGTAGGGCAGTGGTAGCATCAGATTGCCTTTCTTGGATTTTTAATTTTATGCAATGCGTAATGCAATGCACGTGCAACCCCTCCCGCATGTGCCCCTCCCCATATGCATGCATATATGATCCCCCTTTGCTCCCCCCACCCCCGCATATGTGTATGCACCCCCAAAATGCATCCCATTCCCTGTATGCACTCCACCCCCATGCATGTGTGCACAATCCCCACTTATGCATGTCCCGTGCATGCACATTCCCTCCATGCATGCACGTGAGACCCTCCTTACTCCCCAACTCACACATGTGTGCGCATCTCCTGTATGTGCCCTGCCCCCATGCATGCATGACAGAGACCCAAAAACCAGCTAGCTAGCGATGTGTGCATGCGCATGTGTGTTGGAGCTGAGCTGGGCGATGGCTCGCAAGCCCGCAGAGAGTTCTCTTCGTGCCACCTGTGGCAAACGTGCCATAGGTTCTCCATCATGGCTCTAATTAAAATATAAATCAAATAAATATAGACCTGCTCCGGTTTATGACCTTCATATGCTTTATATTGCTTCATGTATACCTGTTTTGGAAATCAATCCCACCACGGCTCTCAATCTTTCCCCAAAAAAGCTTTTCCAGGGAAGTAGTTTGTGGCATAGCAAGGAACAGAGATAATCAGTATGGTAGTGCTTTAACATTTGCAGATAATTATCTACATAAAGAGATAAGAGTGGAATGTTGAAATCCCAGGTGACTTTAAATGTTCTGTATGTTTAATATTGAATAATTTTAAGAAATATCACATTTACTTACATTTTCAATAATGGAAGTAGATGTATTGTTCCATTATCAAAACTATGTATATAGCCTTGTTATCTTAATGTTAACATCTGCTGTTCATTTATACAGGATACTGCAATGTCATAGTTAATGCATAGATCAGGCAATAAATAAAAGATATATTTAATATATTCTAATCAAAAATAGCTTTTATTTCCAGACAATTGTATCACATGGGGATGATTTACATCAACATTTTTGTCTTATGGAGATTGTCTGCTCTTAATATTGCATTGGTTTCTAAACACAGTCCAATCTCAGCTAATTAAGCATGCTGCGTGGTGTTTTGTCTCTTTAGGAAAACAAATACAATAAAATGGTACTTCACTTCCAAACTCCTGTACCTAATGTGTCCAAGTTGTGGAACAAAATGTCCTTTAACCAGGAATGTCTGAAAATAAAAAGGAGTAGAAAGAGAAGCATCTGTTTCTTTTATAATATTCAAAGAAAAGGTCTAGTTTCTAAAGTTTACATCAGAGGTTCCCAAACTTGGCAACTTTAAGACTTGTGAACTTCAACTCCCAGAATTCTCCAGCCAGCAAAGCTGGCTGGAGAATTCTGGAAGTTGAAGTCCACAAGTCTTAAAGTTGCCAAGTTTGGGAACCTCTGGTTTACATGATGTGTATGGATACTGAGACAATTGCTGACCATTGTATTGATGAAACAGTATTGAAAACAGATTAAGATTTGCTATTTTTATAACCCTCGAATCATCTTAATCTTTTTTGCTACTAATATAAAATCATTAACAATGATTTCTACAGTGTGCCACAATGGCAAGACTGTCAAACTCCCGGCCCACCGACTGGATGCATCACGTGTTACCCATGCCCACCCCGGGTTAGCAAAGGGGGGGAAAGTCCCGATACATCATGTGACGCCACCCTGAGGATGCAGGTTTGACACCCGTGCACTATGGCTATCCCATATTACTGACATGACCCCATGTGAATCACTGTCACAGTTTTGTAAGTTTTTGTGTTTGAGTCTCTGATGATAAAGGCACAGAATCTACAAATTAATCATGTTGATTGGAGACACCTCTCGCTCAAGGTAATGTAGCTGCCTAATCCTAGATAGCCAAAGTGGCCATGGAGTGTAAACCAGCTTCATTCAGGTGATCTGTAGTGAATACAGTGCAGCCTTTTTCAGTCCAGAAGAGATGCTTTTCTTACTTGCTTCTATTGGCCCATCTTTAAAAATATTTGCTTTTATTTCAACAAATTTTCTTATAGTTAAAACTACCATTTTCTTCTGCCATGGAAGAAAAAAAGAAATTATTGAGAAGAGCATTGGGACAGCTACTGTTCCCAACCTCCCTAATTGGCTAATTTGTCTAGATAAAGATTTTAGACACCCATTAAGCAGGTAAAATAATCTCCTCACCTATGGAAACCACTGGAGAATAATATAACCTGATGGGATTCTAATACTTGGAAATGACTTCAGTTCACTAACCAATTTAGTTTTCTGTGGGAAGAGCTATTTCCTTTCTGGATACAACTCTTCATTACTCCAGACAACCCATAATTTCTTTGGCTTTATCAGGACTCCTTCCGTCAAAATCTTCAGTGTTATCTATCCCCTTCCCTTCCCATCAGTGGCACCAAATACTATCCTAGAACAACTAGACCATCTCAAAACTCTCCCAAGGAGAACTTGAATAAAACACACAAAAGTGATACCTTCATAACACATTGTAACCCAGAAGATTTTCAGATAGAGGCATGGCAGCCAACTTGGTCATTAGAAGGCAACTCTGGCTGAACAACTAGAACTTTGCATTACAATTGGGCCTCCAGTCAGGCCCATTCAAAGACACCCTTGACATTTATATATATTATACACAAGCAATTGAATAATATATATTATGGTTTTTTTCTTGTCAGTAGGTCAGGGGCCTATATTTAGCATTCCTTCTTTCCAATTATCTACCAACAATGGAACTGAACAATAAGAACTAGTTCAGAATCAGCTGGGGACCTTGTCTGTCTAAAATAATTTAGCTTAGGACAGAATCTTCATGCATGTGAAAATTTGGAGACAAACAGGCACAGGTAATTGCAGAGCTGAATTTGATTGTTGGAGAGAAAACGTGAGGGCTCAACCCGTCCAAGACCGAGTGGCTGTGGTTTCCGGCATCCCGGTACAACCAGTTGACTCCATCACTGGCCATAGGGGGCGAACATATTACCCCTGTGGCTGGGGCACGCAACTTGGGCGTCCTCCTGGATACCCGGTTGTCCATGGAAGATCAAGTGACAGCCGTGGCCAGGAGGGCATTCTACCAGGTTCGCCTGGTACGCCAGTTGCGTCCCCTATTGGATCGGGATGCCCTATGCACAGTCACTCATGCCCTCGTGACATCCCGACTGGACTACTGTAATGCTCTCTACATGGGGCTCCCCTTGAGGTGCACCCGAAGACTTCAGCTTGTCCAGAATGCAGCCGTGCGAGCAATTATGGGAACCTCGAGGTATGCCCATGTAACACCGCTCTTGCGCGAGCTGCATTGGCTGCCTGTCATCTTTCGGGTGCGCTTCATGGTGTTGGTTATCATCTTTAAAGCGCTCCATGGCACGGGACCTAGCTATCTGCGGGATCGTATTCTGCCCCATACATCCCTGCGGCCGATTCGCTCCCACAGAGAGGGACTTCTCTGGGTGCCGTCCACTAGGCTATGCCAGCGGGCGACGCCCAGGGGAAGGGCCATCTCTGTGGTGGGCCCAACCCTCTGGAACGACCTTCCCCCCAAAATTAGAACAACTACAGACCTCCGCTCCTTCTGTCAAAAACTTAAAACACACTTTTTCTGCTTGGCCGGCCTAGGTTAGTCTTCCGTTTATTAATTGGGTTTTTAAGGGGTTTAGCTTTTTAGTATTGTGTGTTTTTAGCGCAGGGATAAATTGTTTAATTTTCTATTTTATCTATCTATATGTATTTTTATTTCCCCTGTGCACCGCTCCGAGCCCCTTTGGGGAGAGGAAGCGGTCTATAAATTAAATATTATTATTATTATTATTATTATTATTATTATTATTATTATTATTATTATTATTATTATTATTATTATTATTATTATTATTATTATTATTATTATTTTAGTTGGGTATGATTGATCAGGGTTAGTGGTTTTAGATTTCAACGCAAATTAAGATTTCACATCATGATTGTCTAGCCCACAGCTGGTAAATTGAATAGAGAGGGCTTTGGACATACAGTGGTGGGATTCAAACTTTTTTACTACTGGTTCTATGGGTGTGACTTGGTAGGTGTGGCATGGCTTGGTGGGCTTGGCAGGGGAAGGATATTGTAAAATCTCCATTCCCTCCCCACTCCAGGGGAAGGATACTGTAAAATCTTCATTCCCTCCTGATCAGCTGGGATTCAGGAGTCAGAGAATAGATGGGGCGGGGCTGGTCAGAGTTGATATTTACCGGTTCTCCAAACTACTCAAAATTTCCACCATCAGTTATCCAGAACTGGTCAGAACTGCTGAATACCACCTCTGGTATGGTGCCTTTAAACATCACAAATTGCATGAATACCAATTAATTATCTTCTAATAACATAGGTGGAACAAAGAGGAAATTTAAAAATGGAGCAGCTTCTGGCACCTATACATATTTCTCTGATGAGATGGTAAATGATTGTATATATCTTGTTTAGTAGGGAACACAGGATGATTTTAGTTTTTGGAGGGTTAGATATAACTAAGTGATTCTGACTGGACAGTTCTGCCGAGGTGCTTTGGACCTGTTCTTACACTGTGATCTAGGATGAGTTACAACGAATGAGTGGATAGGATTCACTGTGCTGTCAGTCTGAATACCTGTTTACTGGATCCAAGGTGCTTCTGGGTTGTAAAAGCAGCCAGAGAAGTGATCTGGAGTTTGAGAGACTGTTGACCTCTTTGAAGATGGAGGTACCTCCTGTCTTGAAGAGGCCATTCTTGGACCCAAATATTTTAGATAATTATTTCCGGTCTCCAACTTTCTTATTTTAGGAAAAAATGTCAAGAAAGCGGCTGGCCTGTGGTATCTGTGAGGAAGCAGATTGTCCAGACATTTCAGTTGGATCTCAGGCTGTGATTTAATAGATGTTGAATAGCAGCTCTTTTGGGGGGATTGCCACAATCAAAAATACAGCTGGTGGAAATGCAAAAGAGAGCTTTCTCTGAAGCATCTCCCATTTTTCCACAAAGAGGCAAAATATTTTTATTTACAAAATGTAGGTTTGTTATAGGGGATTTAACTGTCAAAAGTGGGAAGGGACAAGTGATTTGTTGTTGCTGCTGCTGTTAATTTTGCTTGGCCATGGTTCCACAAAAGCACCCTCTAAATTTATAAAGTTTAAAATATGTAACTTTATTGCTGTTTATAAATTCATTATTCTTCTATTTGCTTAATATCAAGAATGATGCATACTAAAATATCACTACCGCTGATGATGTTACCTAGTTAAAGGTAATGAAATGCGTTTCAAGGTGTTTGTCACCATCTTTAAAGCGCCCCATGGCACAGGACCTAGTTATTTGCGGGATCGTATCCTGCCCCATACATCCCTTCGGCCAATTCGCTCCCACAGAGAGGGACTTCTCCGAGTGCCGTCCGCTAGGCAATGCCAGCGGGCAATGCCCAGGGGAAGGGCCTTCTCTGTGATGGGCCCGACCCTTTGGAACGACCTACCCCCCCGATATTAGAACTACTACAGACCTCCTCTCCTTCCGCCAAAAAGTAAAGACCTATCTGTTCCATCAGTCCGGCTTGGCCTAATTTATGCTCCTCGCCCCAGTCTGTAGCTTAAATTGTTTAATCAGGTTTTAATGGGATACAGTTTTACATGGCTAGCTACTTGCGGGACCGTCTCCTGCCACATACCTCCCTGCGTCCGATACGCTCCCACAGGGAGGGCCTACTGAGGGTACCAACCGCTGGCCAATGCTGGCTAACGGTGCCCAGGGGTAGGGCCTTCTCTGTGGCAGGGCCGGCCCTCTGGAATGACCTACCCCCCGAACTTCGCACTATCACGGACCTTCCCCTCTTTCACCGTTCACTTAAAACATATTTTTTCCAGCAAGCTGGTCTTGCGTAATAGTTTAGACTTTTGTAATATAACATCTGCCAAACACATAAATGGATGTTAGATTTTAGGGGAATTTTAGCATAGGCTGGGTTGTAATTTTAATGTTCTTAAATTTTAGTACAGGTTAATTTAATTCGTTTTTAACTTTGGATATATTGTATGTTTTAGATGGTTTTTTTAATTTTCCTGTACACCGCCCTGAGTCCCTTTGGGGAGAGGGGCCGTTTTATAAATTTTAGTACAGGGCTAATTATTTAATTTGGTTTTAATTATGTATGTATTGTTATGTTTTTAGATGTTCTTAATTTTCCTGTACACCGCCCTGAGTCCCTTCAGGGAGAGGGGGCGGTTTAGAAATTTAATAAATTATTAATTATTATTATTGAAATGCCTACAAGAAAACAAGCAAGCTCAGAGAGCACTAAGGACCCCACATACTAAAATTCTAACACTGAAACTATGAAATGCAATCATCTTGAAATGCAACCTCCCATCAAATTAGATTAGGTTTCTGCTGGAAACATAGGGTATCAGTTTGTCAAAGACCACATCAGGTTGATTGGTGCTGGATGGCAAACATATTTCTGGTCTTTGAACTGACTATTGTTTAACCTAATTACAGCTACTGTAATTGGCTTAAATTCAGTATCACTTTTCATAGTGTGTAGTTTTCACTTTAAAGTGGGGTTGGAATGTATGACAAAAGTAGAAGGAATCCCTTTCCAAGACAAGTACATTGTAATACAACTGTGCTGTTATGGTGTTATGAAGTTCTATTCTTTCTCCTATTATTCCTATATATTTTAGTGGTTTCCTCAATATTGCAGTTAAAGTAAGAAAGTATAGCATTTCAAAGAATTCTTTAGAGAATCTTTAGATCACTGTGGTGCAGGAACTCTTTGCTTTGCTGGCTGGAGAATTCTGGGAGCTGAAGTCCTTCAGACTTAAAGTTGCAAAGGTTGGAGACCCCTGCTTTAGATCACGGGTAATAAACTTGCTGCCTCACACTGCTGTCACATGGTGCATTGTGATGTTTTTTCCTTTGCGGAACTGAGTGGGTATGGCCTGCATGTGATACATCCCCACCCCCCACCCCCCCACCCCGGCCGCTGATTTGACACCTCTCATCATCTGGCAAAACAAAGATCAAGTCTGAAAATGGCCCTGATGCAGGTTGGATCTGTGACTAGGAGACAAGGAGGTAACTAGGAATGACAGGAAAGGTGACTTCAGAGGTAACTAAGACGCCAAATATTGTGCTCCAAGCTGGCATGGTGAGAAGAAGCATTCACCAACAGGCATTCACACAGCGTGGTCAAAAATTGCATATGGCAGCTGTGATGGTTTTTATATGTGCTGCTCGTACAACATTCATAAAAACCAGATGGTGCTTCTATCACATCATTGTGGCTCTTTTCACCCTGCCCTATTGCAACTCAGGAATCAGTGATTTTTGTCTGTTTTCTAGGAGGCTGCTTTTAGTCTATGCTTACACATTTGTTATCCACAAATCATGCAAGTTATTTTAAAATTTTTACATCTGCAGCTAGGGTGAAGATGTGAGTATCATTACCAATTAGAAATTTAAACACACCTGAAAGAGTTTCCTAATTAATTATTTCTTCTATAATTTCTATACTCTGTGTGTGTATTCATGCATATTGGTGTCCCTCTCTAAAACAATGTATTACAACAACAGTTGTAGAGCAGATAACTATGAACAGCTTTAAAAAAGATATATGTATGTTCTGCTTTAAGATATCCTTATGATTTATTCTTATACTGTGCTGCCCTTTAAAGCAAAGTTGTAGCTATTAGTCATTGCCAAATCTGACAGGGAGTTTATCGCTTGTGAGTGTAGCTGGCCAAAGAGTGACTCTCTCATGCATTTAGTTACTGTTCTGGCACTACTTGGCCTTAGGAGAAGGAATGCATCTGCACAATTTAAAGTAAAGAACTGTGCTAGGGAAGGAGCCAGAAGAAAAGTCTTTGAAAACCATGCATGTTTCTAATTTAGTACGGCACCTGTTTCTATCAATTGCTGCTCAGTCAGTGTGCATCAGTTGAGAAGCAAGTTGTTGAAATATGACTTTGCCCTTGCTTTACCCATAAACGTGTTCACACAAGCATATTACATCAGAGTTCTATAAACTTCAATCCATATCATCCTTTATGTATTTGGGAGAAATTGCTGATTTGAAATAAAAGGGCAAAATTAGCAAGACGTAAAAAATGTCATTTGAATAAATTGTTTTGATTCAAATAAAATAGACCTCTCCATATCTTCTATTGAAGGAGAAATAGGATATACCAAGGCAATTTTCTTGTTTTAATTTCTTTGTGCTATTTGCAAATTTATATTTTATTTGCATATTTTTAACTGGCAAACTATTATATACAGTATTTGAAAAATGTGTATTATAGTAATTTGAGGCCAGATTTTTTTTTCAAACTTTCTTTTGTCCTTTGGGATGAAAAAGAAAGTTCAAATAAGTTTCTGCTTCTGATGACTTATAAGTAGATGGTGATGTATTTTTTGGATATGGTACAGACGTCATTTTCCATTACTTTCTCTTAAAGTGCTTTGCATTTGTTTATTTCCCATCCAGCCTTCTCTAAATAAAAATCCAATCTAGCATTCTTTTTCTCCCACCAACTTTTTTTTAATCTTGGGAAAAACAAGAGTAATGAAATGTTGTTCACTCCAGTTGCACTGTTAGTATATATTGTTAAAAGCTCAATTTTATTTCAGATGTATTGACTTGGATGTTGATAAAAATAGGATTGCCAACATGATCGCCAATGTCCAATGGTGGATATGGCACAAGATGAAGAAGATTGACTTGGAAATATACTTAATAATGGTGTACGTCAGATCCTGTGAATGCCAACTTATGGCAGTTACATATTCAAAGATTTTTCTTCCATAGACATTAATATTCATTTTACTCATTTTGGGATGAGGTGGGTGGAGGGTACAAAACACATCAACATTTTTTTTAAAACATAGGAAAACAAGGTAACAATAAGATTGCAGACAGACACACTGAAAGTAGGCGGCATTGGGAAGATAGCAAAAGTATAAAGATCTACTATTCCAGTGTAAAATCAGTTGAATTAAACACTAAAATGACATCATGATGCTAAAATGATATCATGTTACATGCAAGTACCTAAGAAGCAGCTTTTGTGCTGCAACTCTGCAATGTATTTTTTTTTCATTTGACCTTCCTTGTCCCTTCCCATGGATAGGTATTTGCCTTTTTTTATTTTCCCATAGGCAAATATATTGCCAGATGTGATGGTAGTCAATTTTCAGAATTCCTAAGCAGCGTATGCAAGAGAATTACAGTTCCAGCACATCTGGAGACCTCCAGGTGGATGAAGGTGCTTAGGGTGTGGCCAGGTTTGCTGTCATGTGCAAAATACCATTAACCAAAGACATTTACTAAGTTGTGAAGGAAAATGTCAAGTTGTTTACTGTAGCCTGATTTCTGAAGACACTAGGACTAGGTAATGGAAAATGAATTAGGTGGCTCTTTTATTATTATATTATTGTGTATAAAAATGGCTTCAGCTGCCTAGTGTTATGAAACCATTTCTTTTGCTTGAGTAGAAACAGGTGCTGGTACATGTTAAAAGTGACAAATAATTGGTTGGAAAGAGATGTCCATAACCTGATGGTTTTACTTAAAAGGGGAAAGTATGACACTTAACCAACTTAAAAAAGAACATGTTTGCAATAAGCCATCATTCTGTCCTTCTGCAAAGACCTAACAATGACACCTGATTAATTCCAGAGAAGTGACTTTAATTGAAAGTGGCTGTTTATTACTGTCCTTCTTATTTACCATAGGGAAAGATGCAGACCATCATGATGTTGTAATCTTGATTTCCAACTATAGATTAACGTGTTTTGCTTATTAACCTGTTTTCATATGTATTCATTCCATATTGTTTTCCTATATTATATCAAAATATATGATATATGGGACAGTACATATGATGTACAGTATACGTGGTTTGCAGTTTTACCTGCAGGAGAAAATCACTCGGATTTGGAGCGAGCTACCCTCCATCGACAGTGGTCCAGTCGAGCGGTCCGAGGCTGCTCTTGTGACACCATCTTGGGAGGAGTTTGATTTTGTTACTACCGAGGATATGGACAAGTTGTCAAAGAGACTTAGGGCTACCACATGTTTATTGGACCCGTGTCCCTCCTGGCTTGTACTGGCATCCTGGGAGACGACACAAGGCTGGCTCCAGGGCATTGTCAACGCATCTTTGAGTGAGGGGTCCTTGCCTGCCATCTTGAAAGAGGCGGTAGTAAGGCCCCTCCTCAAGAAGCCGTCCCTGGATCCAGCATTATTAGAGAACTATCGTCCCGTCTCCAACCTCCACTTTTTAGTGGAGGTTGTAGAGAGTGTGGTGGCTCAATAATTTCCGCGACACTTGGAGGAAGTTGATTATCTAGACCCGCGCCAGTCCGGCTTCCGACCCGGGCACAGCACCGAGACGGCATTGGTTGATGATCTCTGGAGGGCACGGGATAGAGGATATTCCTCTATCCTAGTCCTATTAGACCTCTCAGCAGCTTTTGATACCATCAACCATGGTATCCTATTGCGCCGACTGGGGGGGTTGGGGCTGGGAGGCACCGTTTTGCGGTGGTTCTCGTCCTACCTCTCTGGTCGGTCGCAATATGTGTTGGCAGGGGGGCAGAGGTCGGCCTCGAGGCCCCTCATATGTGGGGTTCCTCAAGGATCGGTCCTCTCGCCCCTACTGTTCAACACATATATGAAGCCGCTGGGTGAGATCATCCGTGGTTTTGGGGTGGGATATCATCTGTACGCTGATGATACTCAGTTGTACATATCCACCCCAGACCACCCCAATGATGCCGTCGAGGTTATGTCCCGGTGCTTGGAGGCCGTACGGATCTGGATGGGTAGTAACAAACTCAAGCTCAACCCGTCCAAGACTGAGTGGCTGTGGCTTCCGGCACCCCGGTTCAGCCAGATTATTCCAACTCTGGCCATTGAGGGCGAAACACCGGCCCCCGTGGAGAGGGTGCGCAATTTGGGTGTCCTCCTGGACTCCCGGCTGTCTATGGAGGACCATGTGGCAGCCATGGCCAGGGGGGCGTTCCATCAGGTACGCCTGATGCGCCAATTGCACCCCTTACTGGACTGGGATGCCTTACGCACAGTCACTCAAGCATTCGTCACCTCTCGACTCGACTACTGTAATGCTCTCTACATGGGGCTTCCCTTGAGGTGCACCCGAAAGCTGCAGTTGGTCCAGAATGCAGCCGCGCGGGTGATTACGGGAGCGCCTAGACACTCCCACATAACACCAATCCTGCGCGAGCTGCACTGGCTTCCTGTGGTCTTTCGGGTGCGCTTCAAGGTTCTGACGACCATCTTTAAAGCGCTCCATGGCTCAGGGCCTAGTTATATGCGAGACCGCCTTCTGCCCCATACATCCCTCAGACCGATACGCTCCCACAGAGAGGGCCTCCTCAGGGTGCCGTCGGCTGGACAATGCCGACTGGCGACACCCAGGGGAAGAGCCTTCTCTGTGGCGGGCCCAGCCCTTTGGAACGACTTACCCCCTGAACTTCGCACCATCTCCGACCTCCGCCTCTTCCGCAAGTGTCTAAAGACACATCTGTTCCATCTAGCCGGCCTAGCGTAACCTCCATTACTGACTTTTAGATAGTTTTAAATTTGGGGATTTAAATTTGGTTTTTAGCGCAGGATTTTATTGGAATAAGTTTTTTAAAATTTTATATGTTTTTGTATGTATTTTAATATTCCTGTGCGCCGCCCTGGGTCCGTTTGGAGAAGGGCGGGGTATAAATATAATAAATATAAATATAATATATAAATTACCATTTCATTTCATATTCTGATGCATATTTGCCATTCCTCAGGGAATAGCAAAATTTCATTTTCCTTGAAAAATAATATATTTGGTCAAAGTAGTATAAGTATGCTCAACAAAAATCAGCATAGTGTGTAAAGGATTTTATTAAACTCAAATTTCAGTTTAAATAACAGCATTTGCACTGTAAATTTTAACTACATTACTAAACATCCAAGTGAAGAAATGGTTTCTGCCAGGCAGAATTAATGGCTTAGTGTAGTCTTTGTGCAGAGCTAACTTTAAGAAATGATAACTGTTTGTTCTTTTTAAAAAGAACAAAGTTTGTTCTTTTTAAAAATACATTAAATGGCCTGTTCTGTTTCCCTCACAAAATTTATCTTTTTGTATCTGATAAGAAAGTATTCTCTAAAAATGTAATAATTATTACCCGATGCTGTCTCTTTTTACAGTCTATAAGCTGCCAGAGGTTTCACCATGATTTTGATGGTGGAATCCATGGTGGCAACTTTTCTGCTATTTGCATTGCTTTAGGACAGGGGTGTCAAACTTGCATTGTCACAGCGGTGTCACATGATGTATCACAACTTTCCCCCCTTTGCTAAATCAGGCATGGGTGTGGCCAGCGCATGACGTATCTGGCCCACAGGCTGCAAATTTGACAACCCTGCTTTAGCAGTACCACATCAATAGACCTTTTGAATTTGACCTGGATCTTCAATAAGAGCAAAATACTTCTTAGTCATAATTTAAACTTCTCTGACTACTTTGCACAATTCAGAGTTTCTCTTGGACTGCCACCTTAGTGCCTTGTCTTGGGGTCCTCAACTGTACCATGCCAAGTAGAAATGTTCTATTCTACATTCTTTAATTATCTAACTAATCAAATGTATTGGCAAACATGAATAACAGAGATCTTGTTTAAGAGTCATGACTTTGGTAACTGCTTAGTTCCGTTCTTTCTACAGTGTTTTTATCTGTGTTTCTCTAAAACTATAATGAAGTAGTTACTTCCTTTAACAAAATAAAACATCTGATACGATATGTAGGGAGGATGTTTCCGCATCCTTATTTATTTATTTATTTATTTATTTCACTTATATGCCACCCAGCTCACCTAAAGGTAACTCTAGCTGATTTATAACAATTAAAATACCAATATAAAACATTAAAATAAGAACTAGTAATATTAAGTTTGATTTAAAATGGACAAAGATGGACATAAAGGGAGAAAGATCCACATGGAGAGGAGGTTGGGTCTTAACCATCTCTAGAGTAGGACACCTACATTGGGGCTCCAAGCCAGTTAGCAGAGCCAAGTCTTCAGGCCTTTTCAGAAGGCTAAGAGGGTGGTGGTTAATCTTACCTCAGGGGTGTTCTAGAGGATAGAAGCCATGGCAGCAAAGGCTCTTCTTGAGGCCACCAGCTGGAATTTCTTTACTGACAAAATCTGCATCTGATCCCCTCTACCAGCATGGATGACATGGGGCAAACCGAATAGGGTGAGACTGATGTACCTCAGCGTACCTATTCAACCTAATTCCCAAGATGCTTTTTAAAGGATCCATTTTGTTTTGTTTTCCAATTTTAATTCAAAGATATGACTCTTATTTCAGAAAAAAACTAGTTGTAAATTCTGACGTGTTTTTTTTAAAATCACAATACATCCTGCTGCATTTCATGCGTGGAATTTCTAAATGGTAACCCTGTCTTGATCATGAATCATATAGATAATATCTTTAGCATGTTAACATTTCAGAGAGTTGGTCTTCAAAGTAAGTTTTGAAAATTTATACAGTATTTTCTATACTGTAGCATAGTGTTTATAGCAGTGATGGCGAACCTTTTTAGGCTCGCGTGCCATAAGGGGGGAGCGCAGGGGGGGGTCGTGTGTGGGCGTGCCACACCCATAATGCAATGCGCGACCCCCCAGTGCGCATGTGCGCACTACAGATTTCCCCCCCCCCCATTTTTACATGCTCTTTTCACCCTCCCCAGGCTCCAGAGGCTTTATAGGAGCCTGGGGAGGGCGAAAAGAGCCTCCCTCTCCCCCCTCCAGGCCGTCCGGAGGCTTTATGAACTTCCCTGAAGCCTCAGGAGCACTCAAAACGACGCTGCAAACAAATCGGAGGTCACTTCTGGTTTTGGCGGTGCATCATTTTGAGTGCTCCGGAGGCTTCTCAGGACCACTGGCCAGCTGACAGGGCATCGCCTCGTGTGCCCTGACAAATGGCTCCGTGTGCCACCTGTGGCACGCGTGCCATAGGTTCGCCATCATTGGTTTATAGAATTTATATTGAAGTTTATGGAATATAGCCTGTATTTTGAATAAAGCCTATCATATAAATATCCTTACACCTATGCAAAAACTATTTGGTATCTTACTTTCAGAAATATCTTATCCAGTTCTTTAATTTTCTAGAATTCTTAACCAACCTTAATTCCTGCATATTCATTTCACCTGAGAGGAGTTAGTTCTTCCAGTGTCACTCTGTTATTCAGGCATACCCAGCAGACATAACATGAAAACATATTTTCAGATCTCTATAACAAAGTGCCAACTAGATCTACTGCAGCTGGTGGTGGACTTGTAATGTCTTAGGTAGCTTGATTTATAAAATATAAGAAATGATATCACTATTAAAGAAACAGTTTGTGTTGGGTTAAAATAAGATTATGAGTACCAGAACAATCCCTTCATTTTCAGATCTTGTGGACAGATTCTATAGGCAGACAAAGTAAATCAAAAGCTAACCTCAATATACAATATACAATACTTGAGAACAAAGATGTTTTGGGGAGTTCTATTCATATACCCTGAAAAGTATAAAAATATGACAGAGACTAATGTTATGCAGAACCAAAACAAAAGACACATTCATTGACAGAAGTCTGCAAACCTATTTTGAAATGGTGTGTCTTTTGACATTCCAACCCACTACTAAATTAAACCTCTCCACTTTTTATGCCAACTATCCATAATTAACTTTTTCAACTTTAACATCTTTAAACAAAATGTTGCTTGGGCATTAGAATATGGCTTTGCCATCTGGATTTCTCTTTTTAAATTCTGTTATGTATCCTGATTTTCTGTGTCACTATGTTCTGCGAATTATATGAAAGTGCAAATTGTATTACCACAAAAATGGGTGTGCCTCTCAAATTTAATTTCCTCTTTTGAAGACTCTTGAAGCAAACAGATTCATTTTTATTTTTAAAAATAGGCTCATTTGTCAGAAACCCATGGCACACATTTATCTACTGAATTTTACCTAATGTGACTCTGAACACGATGGCAGAGGGTGGAGGCATCATGCCACCCAAGTGGTGACATCACTGAGTATGGCTTCCCATCCCCACCCCTGTTTTATATGCTTCACTCTCTTCTAAAAATTTATGGTGTTTTCTTAGCATCTGTATTATAAAAAGTATTATCACAGCTAATTGTGAATCTCTGTCTCATAACAAAAAGCCTAATGATGCAAGGCATTAAACTAGAATCATCAACATAGCTTCCTTCTCCCATTTTAAAGTTAATTATATCTGAAGAAAGTTTGTATTTCTATACTAGTTCTGCATATCCAACATGGGACAGAGATCATGGTACAGTCTGAGATTTGCTGTTTACGTATTTGGTAAATCTAGGTGTCTTACATAGTATAAATAAGATAACAGACCAAAAAAAAGAGATCAGTAACAACAGTAATGCTAAGGTTAGCAAATGCTCATGCTATGGAATACAACATGAATCCTTATAAGCATCTTAGCATGCCCTTGGATGTCTTGTCTTGTTTTGTTTCTGGAAAAGAAAATTTAGTAATTGTAATTCATTCACAAATATTTTTCTTTTATTTTCAAGCAAGCAGAAAAGAGTCCATAAATCATTAAACCAAATATTTATTTAGTATAAGTCCATAGCTTTTTATTTAAGCCTTGCTTATGTTCAATAGTCACCAACTACATAATTTTCCATACCATTTTAAGCAGCTTAGAAAAACTTTAAAATCATTTCCATGACTTTTTGCCCCAGGATTTCTTGCTGCCTATTAAAGCATGGGTGGTACATTATTATTATTTGAATTGTGTTTATTTCATAACTGCTTAGACTTCTGGTTGACCTCATTGGACATTTCTATGTTGTCAACATACAATTCCTTCACTGAGGGTCAGTTTATGTGAATATTTTATGATTCCAGGCTGACAAGTATCTTTCTTGTCTAGAAATACTATAAACAGAGCTGCAATTGCCAGAAACATTAGCATGCAGGATTCTTGAGGACAAGTTGTTTTTTTTAAATTGGTAGGGATATTTTTAGGAAATTGAGATTTTTCTCAACTGGGTGCTGAAATCATAAATGTTGCATAGATGTTATAAATCATTTTAAACCACAATATAATTGGTTTGTTTTGGCTGTTGTGTGAAATTGGCCAGATATGAACATAGCCTACACATCTTTCTCTAAAACAATGTAAAATATTGAAATTATCTTTCCTATTGCCTCTGACAACCGTGTAAACATAAATCATATTTTTAAATATTTAATGTAACCATCTATCTATCTCTCTGTGGTGAGATAGATGGATGGATGGATGGATGGATGGATGGATGGATGGATGGATGGATGGATGCAGTGGTGGGTTCCAGATCCCTCGTAACCAGTATGCTGCAACAGGACCGGGCGTCTACCACATGCACACACACTGCTCGGCAGAGTGTTGCGCAGGTGCCATACACTGTGTGCGTGTGTGCAAATGGCCCGGTTGGGTCAAATACAGTTCTGGAACGCAGGTGGGCCCTCTAAAGCACCATAGCAGAATGGTGCCTGCTGCTCCCAGCAGGCACCGGTATGCCCTTACCACCACTGGATGGAGGATGGATGGATGGATGGATGGAGGATGGATGGATGGATGGATGGATGGATGGATGGATGGATAGATAGATAGATAGATAGATAGATAGATAGATAGATAGATAGATAGATAGATAGATAGATGATAGACAGACAGACAGATGATAGATTTTTTTTTTTAATGTGATTTGTAAGAATAAAGAAAATAGATGTTCAAAATTAAGTCATTCAAGATTTGAAATACCATAGCTTTTTATATTATAAAAAGTGATATTTAGTGCAATATTTATTTGCAAGTGAATATCTAAAAGTAAAGAAAAATTAGTGCTTAATTCTGGATGGAAGAACATATACTGTATATTGTTAATATCTTGTGTTTGAACTATTTCTTACATCCAATCAACTTACTTGAATTTTGAAAAGTATATTGGAAATAGTAAAATCTATCAAATATAAAACATAATAGGAGTTTCAAAACATTTTCCCTGTAAAATGAATCAAAAGAAGTCTAGAAAAAAATTGCTTGGCTTAGGAATTTCTGAATGGTTGGCAGTCGTGAAAAGTATACACCTGGTCTTAGATTTCTGAATGAGGTTGTTTTAACCACATTGCATTGTTTTTGACAATTTTTAAGATTTGTACCATAAGGATTTGGTAGCAAGAATATCTAAGAATCAGCCAAATTATTTT
This sequence comes from Rhabdophis nuchalis, assembly GCA_039707465.1. Classification (NCBI taxonomy): domain Eukaryota; kingdom Metazoa; phylum Chordata; class Lepidosauria; order Squamata; family Natricidae; genus Rhabdophis; species Rhabdophis nuchalis. The sequence continues at coordinate 104,544,862 of CM077646.1, forward strand.
ACTATTTTGTTAAGCCTTTACAGCACAATGAAGCATCTATTATATTGTTGTACTAGCTATGCCCGGCCACGCGTTGCTGTGGCCCAGTCTGGTTAAATGGCCAACCAATCTGTGTGTAGATCTACACCTGCACACATACACCCAACCACCATATAAGCCCCAACCTACCTACCTACTGTATTTCTCTCTCTCTCTCTCTCTCTCTCTCTCTCTCTCTCTCTCTCTCTGTCTGTCTATCCCTCTACCTACCTACCTACTGTATTTCTTTCTTTCTCCCTCTACCTACCCTACCTATTGTATTTCCCCCTCTCTATCCCTCTACCTACCTACCTACCTACCTACCTACCTACCTACCTACTATATTTCTCCCTCTCTATCTATCCCCCTATCTACCTACCTGCCTACCTACTGTATTTCTCCCTCTCTGTCTATCCCTCTACCTACCTACCTACCTACCTACTGTATTTCTTTCTTTTTCCCTCTATCTACCTACCTACCTACTGTATTTCCCCCCCCTCTATCCCTCTACCTACCTACCTACCTACCTACTGTATTTCTCCCTCTCTGTCTATCCCTCTACCTACCTACCTACTGTATTTCTTTCTTTTTCCCCTCTATCTACCTACCTACTGTATTTCCCCCCCTCTATCCCTCTACCTACCTACCTACCGTATTTCTCGCTATCTATACACCTACCTACCTACCTACCTACCTACGGTATTTCTGCCTCTCTGTCTATCCTTCTACTTACCTACCTATTGTATTTCTTGCTTTCTCCCTCCACCTACCTACCTACCTACCTACCTACCGTATTTCTCCCTCTCTATCTATCCCCCTATCCCCCTACCTGCCTACCTACTGTATTTCTCCCTCTCTGTCTATCCCTCTACCTACCTATCTACTGTATTTCTCCCTATCTATCTATCCATCCCCTCTACCTATGTACCTACCTACCTACCTACCTACCTACTATATTTCTTCCTTTCTCCCTCTACCTACTTACCTACCTACCTACCTACCTACCTACCTACCTACTGTCTCTCTCTCTCTCTCTCTCTTTCTTTCTTTCTTTCTTTCTTTCTTTCTTTCTTTCTTTCTTTCTTTCTTTCTTTCTTGCCACCTACCTACCTACCTACCTACATACCGGCCTTATTTCTGCCTCTCTATCTATCCTTTGGGGGTCATCTAGTCCAACTCCCTGCTAGGCAGGAAGCCCTATACCCATGATGGCGAACCTATGGCACGGGTGCCACAGGTGGCACACGGAACCATTTCTTAGGCCACTCGAGGCATTGCCCTTTCAGCTTCAGTTTGTATGTGTGCCCTGGCCAGCTGATTTAGGCCTTCTTTTGAGGCCATTTTTTGCCTTCTGGAGGTGGGGGAAGGCTGTTTTCACCCTTCCCAGGCTCCTATAAACCATCTGGAGCCTGGGGATGACGTAAAAAGCATGCCAAATGCAGGGGGTCTTGCACATAGCATTATGGATGTGACACACCTGTGCACATCGCCCCTGCACTCCCCCTGCTATTGGCACGTGAGCCAAAAAAGGTTAGCCATCACTGCCCTATACCATTTCAGACTAATGGCTATCCAACATCTTCTTGAAGACTTCCAGGGTTGGGGCATTCACAACTTCTGGAGGCAAGTTGTTCCACTGATTAATTGTTCTAACTGTCAGGAAATTTCTCCTCAGTTCTAAGTTGCTTCTCTCCTTGATTAGTTTCCACCCATTGCTTCTTGTTCTGCCCCCAGGTGCCTTGGTGAATAGCTTGACTCCCTCTTCTTTGGGGCAACCCCTGAGATATTGGAAGGCTGCTTTCATGTCTTTCCTAGTCCTTCTTTTCATTAAACTGTATTTGCTGTCAGATGGGTGATTTTTTGTAACAGTTTGGTTCAGTTGGTATTAAACAGTTTAAAGCAGCTGCCTGCCTCCTTTTTTTTTTTTACCTCAGAGAACAGTCCTGAGCAGAATTTCCCCCCCCCCCCCTCTATGGGCCACCTGGGAGTTTGCTATCCTCTGTGCCTTTTTGGCCCCAAGAGGCCACCGTATGAGGCTTTTCCAACACTGGCAGTTGAAAAGCAGTTTGATGGGCGTGGCTACAGGGATGTTAAATCACATTTCAGTGAGTACATTTTTGTGTGTGTCATTTGTACACAACACACGTGTGCTAGGCACAAAATGATTTGGTATTCTATTATCCGAAGTGCTTCGCTACGTTGTGTGAAAGTTTCGTTTAAATCGGTCCGGTACTTTTTGAGATTAGTGGATTCGTACAAACTATTTTACATTTTTATTTATATAGATAGAACAGAATTTTGTCTGGAAGGAAATTAAATGTATTAATTTTGTGGGGGGGTTTCTCAGTTACTTTGTGTGGATCTCAAAGGAACATATAAAAATGGATAATTTGGCATGTTCAAATAATTCAAAGCAATTTTAATTTAATGTGTAAAGGCTTTAAAAACCCTATTGTGACCAATATTTAAGTTTTGGCTGACCTTTGCTGCCCACAACATCAGTCCAGAATGACTTAACAGTGAGAACATTTCCAGTGTGGCTAAACGTTTTTGTTGATAGTTGAAGTTCTGCATTATCATAAATAAATGAAGAGAAGAAATAAACACAACTGGAGAAGGGAATATAAATATCCAAGGAAGTGAACATTTTGATCTATGCACTGTCCTACTATGATTACCAGACTGGTGTTGAATTCCGTTCATATACAGTGCAGTTTCCAAAAGAAAAATCATGTGCTAAACATATTAATAGTTTATTTGCTGTACCACTGCAGCATGAAAAACACTTACATATAAATTGATATATTATTGTCTGTAGTAGTGTTAAAATGATACATGTAATAACTCTGAGGAAATATCTCTGAGCGATCTTTACTGTATGATGATTATTCTGGCTATTTGGTGGATGAAGTTGCTCAGATTCTGCTGCCTTGGATTCTGATTGGATTATCTCCTAGAACAGTGATGGCTAACCTTTTTTGGCTCGCGTGCCAAAAGCGGGGGCAGTGCAGGGGGGTTGTACGTGGCCATGCCACACCCATAATGCTATGTGCGTGACCTCCTGCTTTTGGCGCGCTTTTTTCGCCCTCCCCAGGCTCCAGAGGCTTTCTAGGAGCCTGGGGAGGGTGAAAATAACCTCCCCTCCCCACCTCAAGAGGCTTCAGGAACTTCTCTGAAGCCTCCAGAGGGCAAAAAATGGCCTCAAAAGAAGGCCTAAATCAGCTGGCCTGGAGCTGACAGGGCAACACCTCGTGTGCCCTAAGAAATGGTTCTGCGTGCCACCTGTGACACCTGTGCCATAGGTTCGCCATCACTGTCCTAGAACATGGGCATGACTATCTTACTGTATGCTATGAGTTCAGCCACTTGTTTACCAGATTCAGGTCCCAGCTGATGAAGTGAACTCTAGTTGGGTCCATACTATGATGGTTCCTTTGATGGAGGGGATGATGCTCACAGTTTTGAAAGAGATGGTGGTTCATGCCCTCCTTAAAAAGCTTTCCTCTGACCCAACATTCTTTGATTCTATCAATGTCTCCAACTTCCCCTTCTTGGAGAAGCTTGTTGAGAAGGTAGTCAGGGTGAGGATGAAAGGAGGAAATGGATTATTTGGATCTGTTTGAGTCAGTTTTAAGCCTAGGATTTAGTACTGAGACAGCCTTAGTTGCACTTGTTAATTGTAATGGAATGTGTGGAAGAAAAGGTGGGAATGAAGGGAAGAGATGTGCCTAGAAAATTTGGAAAAGAACCTGCCTCAAGGGATCAAGAAGTTAAAAATAGCGGCAGCAAGTTGAAAAGGTCTGTTAATGTAGCCTTACTATAAAATAGAATTAATTCATATATTTGTGTTTCCTGTCTGATTTACCAGGGAGGACTGATACTTATCTTGCAAGTCTGAAAGTACAAACTTGCCATGTTTTTTTCTCTGACTGTTAGGTCACTGGAGGTTCTGAGTCCTGCCTCGCTTGTTTGGTTGTTTCCTAGACACATTCCTTGCCCTCAATCCCCAAGATCCTCCACACATTCCATTATGGACAGTGCATTACAGCGCATCCATCCTTGTGCTCCTTGATCTCTCAGTAGTTTTGACTATGATATCCTTCTCAGCTGGCTTCTTAGACTGGGCATTGGAGCCACTGTGCTAAAGTGGTTCCTTTATCTGGGGCCTGTTTCAGTCTGTGTTTGTTTGTAGAGAGATTGTTCCTTAGGCCCTCATCTATTCTCTTTCCCAATCTCATTTCAATTAGAATAGATCTGGAAGACTTCTAGTCTCAATTCAAGCAGGAGACCATATACCATTTCAGACCAGGTAGCTTTTCTTAAAAACCTTTTACTGATGAAACACCTACAACTTCTGAAGACAAACTACTGCTTCTGAAGACAACTACTACTACTTAATTGTCCTCACTCTTAGGAAGCTTCTCCTTAATTCCAGGTTGCTTCAGTCCTTAATTAATTTCCATCCATTGTTTCTTGTCTTGCTTTCTAGTACTTTGGAAAATGTTTTCAACATCTACCTGCAACCATAGGGTGAGGTGATCCACCAGTTTTGTGTTTGTATCATCAATATGCTGATGATATCCAGCTATATATTTTAACCCCAAGCCAGCAGTTGAGGTGCCCCAGGACCTGGAGCACTATCTCTGATTCAATCGTAGCAAGGTCAGGTGAACCATACATAGCCAACTTTTACCTTGGATGGGAATGCACTCCCCCATTCAAAAATGAGATACATGCACAAGTAGATGGAGGAAATGAATTATCTGGACCTGTTTTAATCAGGTTTCAAAATAGAATTCAATACTGAGACATCTCTGTTGGTGCTTGTAGATGAAAAAAAATCCCAGTTCCCCAGAGATGACATTCTACATGTAAAAAGTAAATATACAACTTGGGTGTAGAAATTGACAACACATAGGTTCCCTACCTTGCAACTACAGGTAGTCCTTGATTTACGACCACAATTGAGCCCAAAATCTCCATTGCTAAGCAAGACTGTTGTTAAGTGAACTTTGAGTCATTTTAGCTTTGTTGCTACAGTTGTTAAGTCAATCACTGCAGTTCTTAAATGAATCTGAACATTCCACATTGAGAGTAATCACATGACTCCATAAATACATGCCAGTTGCCAAGAAACTGAATTTTGATCATATATATAGCCTTTTATTGTCATTGTATAAAATAAATACAACTAAATTGGTTTATAATCATGGGGATACTGCAGTGGTCATAAATGCGAAAAATGATCATGTCACTTTTTCCAGTACTATTTTAACTTTGAACAGCCACAAAACTTGCTGACAGTTAGAACAATTAATCAGTGGGAACAACTTGCCTCCAGAAATTGTGAATGTTCCAGCACTAGAAGTTTTTAAGAAGATGTTGGATAGCCATTTGTCTGAAACAGTATAGGGTTTCCTGCCTAGGCAGTAGGTTGGACTAGAAGACCTACAAGGTCCCATCCAACGTTGTTATTCTATTCTGTTATAAAACAAATGATTGTAAGTCAGAAAACTGAATGTCTGGCAGGGCCTATGATCTGTTTTAGCTGATAACTCAATCTTCCTGAGAACTGTAATCTAAATAATCTTTTGTGTAAGGTACAGATTAGGGAAACTTCTAGTAAACACTCTCTTACAAGTTATGTGGGATACAATTACAGTAGGCACTTTTTTATTTAAATTCACAATCGCTTAATGTCCAACTATTGAGGAAAATTAATCCTCAGTGCATCAGAACCGGGGGGAAATCTTTTGTTTCTGTAACACAAATACAGATGAAATCATAAAGCTAATATCTCATGTGTATTTTATTCATAAAACTTGGTTTGGTTGTTCCGTGGATTTGTAGCATAAAATAATATAGGCTTTCCTCCAGAAGGTGTATTTCTAAAACACTTACACGTTTAAATTGGATAATGGAAGCTGGCAAGCTGTAAAATAGGGAGTGCTAGAAACAAAGGAAAATAGACTCTCTCTTGGCCACTGAAGTGATCCTTTGGAAATATTTCAGAAAGGGGATTAAATCTACCTCCTTTTTGGGTTGCTGTTGAGTTAATCAAGAAGGCAGAAAGAGACATTTTCAGAAATAAAGGATTATCACAGCAATGAATGATTTAGTTAAGACTGTTCAATAAGGCTAAAAAAGTATTTCAAGCAAAAATGCCATTGTTACATATTTTCCTTTCAAAAACTTAAAGCCGTGGCACATGGAGTCATATCTGGCACACTTGCCGTCAGTTCCTGTGTGCATGCGCGTGTCCGCCAGCTGATTTTCGACCTTCTGGAGGGCCGAAGGAGGCCATTTTCGCTCTCTCCAAGCTTCAGGAATGCCTCCGGAGCCTGGGGAGAGTGAAAAATGGGCCCGAACTACCAGAAGTTTGGAAATTATCTGTTTCCTGCTTCTGGAGGGCCTCCGGAGGGCCAGGGGAAGCTTCGCATTATGGGTGTCAGCATGTGTGTGCGCTATCATGCGCTCACACTTGCATTTTTGGCACCCGACAACAAAAAGGTTAGCCATCACTGACTGAAGGCATTTATAATGTACATGCAAAAAGTGAAATTTGTAGGGGAATCTTATTCTGTTATCCTTTTCATTTTTTTAAACTAATCAGAAGAAAATTAAATCAACATTTAATGTACATTAAATTTTTTGAATTGAGATGGCATACATCCACAACTTGGAAGGTTTTAACTTTCGTTTACTATATGGCAGCTTGTCTGCTAACTGGGACAGTAGCTTTAGCATTACATCTCTAGTCCAGCTGCTGCAGTGGTTACCTTGATCCATGTAAGAGTGGCAGAACCTGGGGATGGAGTCAAAAGAGGCATCATTGTAAAATCCCTACATAGCTACAAGCAAATCAAATCCGACATCCTTGAATTCCATTGACCCTTATCTAACCATTTGTGCTAACCATTTGTTAAGAAGGTTCCTGTATATATGCATGATAGTCAACAAATTAGCTTAATTGGACCTTTTGCTCCTGATAATCCAGTTCAAAGTATTGGCTATCACTTTTAAAGTTCTGCATGGCTTGGTCATCCATTTTCCTACATAATCAGACATGATTCACTTTGTGCAATTTGTAAGAGAAAGAATGTTGATTGTCCCAGTACCACAGAAAGTGAGAAGGTGGAGGACTGGCAATGTACCTTCTCAGTGCTATCCCTGCACTTTGTAATCTTGTATCACCTGAGATAAGGACTTACACTTTTATTTATTTGTTTGTTTGTTTGTTTGTTTGTTTATTTATTTATTTATTTTTCACATTCTCCCTTGCGGGACTCAGGGCAGTGCACAGGGAGTAATAAAATACTATAACACTAAATGCAGTAGAAATATATTAAAAATAAATTAAATTAGAAACCCGTGCTAAAAACATAAAAAACCCTTGCTAAGATCAAATTTAAAAAACTATGCCAGGCCGGCCGCATAAAATAAGTGTGTTTTTAATGCCCGGCGGAAGAGGCGCAGGTCGTTCCAGAGGACGGGGGCTGCCACAGAGAAGGCTCTCCCCCTAGGAGTCGCCAGCCGGCATTGTCCGGCAGACGGCACCCTGAGGAGGCCCTCCCTGTGGGAGCGGACAGGTCGAAGGGAGGTATGTGGTAGGAGGCGGTCCCCCAAATAACCAGGTCAAATAACCCGCAAATAACTTACATTTGGTGTTTCAATAAGGTTTAGAAAACATTCTTGTTTTACCCAATATTTGGTTGCTAATAATATTTGGCTGCTGTATTACTTAATTTAGACTATATTTTGTCTGTTCTTTTTATTGATTCTTCTTCTTGTAAGCTGCCTTGAATCCTTGTGAAGTGGGCGGTCTATAAATCATTGTATAAATAAGCAAATATAAGACATATGTCGGAGATTAAATCTTGACTCTGTCTTTGGCGTCATGATCCATAACCCAAGTTGAACAGACTGTGTGCTTTGGACATTTTTGTTTTCAATTCTCAGGCCCAGTCCTTTTTAATCATTAAATAAAAAGAGAACACATTCTTGGTTGGAGGGTGGAGAAAGCCTAACTTGCATTAAAAAGCATTTAACTTACAGTGTAGGTGCCAGGCAAATCTCTTTTTTTTAAAAAAAAAAAAGCATGCCATAATCAGGCTGCCAGCACTAATAAAGCCTAATCTCTGGTTGCTACGTGCCTTTAATGAAATGATAGATGGCCCTTAAAATAGCATTTGCAGTTACAGTATAATTATCATCGAGTCAGCCTGCACTCTTACAAGCTGTCTCTGCTTTATCTGCAAGGGTTATTTCACCATGCTTTATTTGTATTACTGTTCTTACTGAAAGATTTCATTTGGCTATATAAGCAGCAGATACATAAAAAAGAACCTAGTGATGTTTACATTATTGCAGACATATCTTAAAATTGAAAGTGAGCCCCAAATCACAAGCTTATGAGTGATTCTTTTTCTCTGTTTGTTTAATGAATATATGATCCCTAGATTCACAAAGCATAAATGGCAGGAAATATATAATGCATAGAATGGAATGGAATGGAATAGAGTAGAATAGAATAGAATAGAATAGAATAGAATAGAATAGAATAGAATAACAGAGTTGGAAGGGACCTTGGTGGTCTTCTAGTCCAACCCCCTGCTTAGGCAAGAAACCGTACACCTCTTCAGACAAGTGGTTATCCAATCTCTTTTTAAAGGCTTCCAATGTTGGAGAATTTACAGCTTCTGGAGGCAAGTTGTTCCACTGATTAAGTGTTCTGTCAGGAAATTTCTCCTTAGTTCTAGGTTGTTTCTCTCTTTGATTAGTTTCCACCCATTGCTTCTTGTCCTACTCTCAAGTACTTGAAGAAAAGCTTAACTCCTTTGTGGCAGCCCCTGAGATATTGGAACACTACTATCATGTCTTCCCTAGTCCTATTTTTTATTAAACTAAACATACCCAGTTCCTACAACATTCTTCATATATTTTAGTCTCCAGTCCCCTAATTATCTTTGTTGCTCTTCTCTGCATTCTTTCTAGAGTCTCAACATCTTTTTTATATCGTGGTGACCAAAACTGAATACAATATTCCAAGTGTGGCCTTGCCAAGGCATTATATAGTGATATTAACACTTCATGTGTTCTTGATTCTATCCCTCTGTTTATGCAGCCTAGAACTATGTTGACTTTTTTGGCAGCTGCAGCACACTCCTGGCCATTATTTAAATAATTGTCCACTAGGACTCTCACAGTTGCTACTATTGAATAAGGTACCACATATGCGCTTCAAGGTGCTAATTATCATCTTCAAAGCGCTCCATGGCTCGGGACCTAGCTATCTGCGAGATCGGATCCTGCCCCATACATCCTCACGACCGATTCGCTCCCACAGAGAGGGACTTCTCCGGGTGCCGTCCACTAGACTTTGTCAGCGGGCGACGCCCAGGGGAAGGGCTCTCTCTGTGGCGGGCCTGGCCCTCTGGAACGACCTTCCCCCTGATATCAGAACGACCACTGACCTCCGCTCCTTCCGTACAAAATTGAAGACCTATTTCTTTTGACTGGCCGGCCTTGAATAATTCTCTCTGTCTATTGATTCCAAATGCATTTTAATGGGTTCTTAATCATTTTTAGCACGGGTAACACTGTTTAATTATGTTTTAAAGTATGTATTTTGTATTTATTGTATATTGTTTTTAGTTTCTCCTGTGCACCGCCCCGGGTCCCTGTGGGGAGAGGGTGCGGTTAATAAATCCGAATTTGATTGATTGATTGATTGACATATACTGAATCTGTGTATTTTGTTTTTCTTGACTAAATGTAGAATCTTCCTTTTTTCACCATTGAATTCCATTTTGTTAAATAGCACCCAATGTTCAAGTCTGTTAAGATCCTTCTGTATCTTAAGCCTCTTTTCCGGAGTGTTGGCTATTTCTGCTATCTTGGAATTGTCTGCAAATTTGATGAGCTCCCTGTCTATCCCCTCATCCAAATCATTGATGAAGATGTTGAAGAGTACTGGGCCTAAAACAGAGCCTTGGGGTACCCCTCTGCATACTTCCCTCTATGTAGATGCAGTTCCATTGAGGATACTGTATGTCATCAATTTATATATCTAGAGGCAGGAATGGCAATTGCAGTTTTTTAAGAAAAAGGTTTTCAAAATGCCATTTGTGTTAAGCTGAAATGTTTTATTTTGCGCTATAGGCTAGGTTATGCAACTTGTAAGACTATTGCAAAGTTTATATTGGGTTTAAACAGAAGAGGCTACAATTGCTATGTTGCCAAAAAATAAATTTGGTTTTATTTAAAGTTCAGAGTCTTTAAAGAGATTGACAGTATATCAGTAAAATCCGAAGTTGCATGACATAGCCTTGTTATCCTCTCTCAAACAAGTAAAAGCACTTTTATTTCTCTGTTTTCTCCTTTCTCTCTCTCTCTCTCACACACACACACACATGCACACACACCCCTAGACTCCTTCCAGTAATTCAACTGATTTTTCTTTCTTTCTTCTCTTTATTAAACATGCACAATGCCATGTCATTGCAAGGTTATTCAGCCATTTCTGTCTTCTTTCAGTTTCTGGGACAGCTTTTACGGTTAGGTTTAATTTTGCTATAGTTTTTTATAGTCTTTTGGAAAGCACTTATCTCATCCTGGTTGCTTCTTAAGTTCATTATAAGGCCATTCTGCTACTTAATCTACCCAAAGTTAAACACAGCCCCTTTGTATTGGTAAAAGTGCTACTTTCTGAGCCAGCTGAAGGAATAGACATCAAGGTCTACTTGGCAGGTAGAGCTCAGATGCCAAAAGGACAAAGTTAACATAAAATGTTGGAGCTACTTTTCTCTTCATAATTTGTGTTTACTGACATAAAAAGTTATTTATAATCACATGTATATTTTAAACATAACATAAAATGTATATTAGAGTTTTGATGTATCTTAATGTATGTACACCGCCGACAGTCTGACCTAAGTGTAGTGCACAGAATTATCTGCTACAATGTCCTACTGTCAGTGACTACTTCAGCTTCAACCACAATAATACAAAAGTACACAATAGATACAAACTCAATGTAAACCACTCCAAACTCGATTGCAGAAAATACGACTTCAGGAACAGAGTGGTCAATGCCTAGAATGCAGTACCTGACTCTGCTGTTACATCCTCAAAACCCCATAACTTTAAACTTAAACTGTGTACTGTTAACCTCACTCCATTTCTAAGAGGTCAGTAGGAACATGCATAAGCGCACCAGGGTGCCTAACATTCCTGTCCTACTGTCCCCACTCACTTGTATCCATTTCCTGTGTTCTTATTTATGTTTATTCTTATTCCTGTTATCTTGTACAGAAGTGACAAACTAAGTAAATAAAATAAAATAAAATGTATGTATGTGGACTTGCATAATAGTTTGGCATGTCTTCAGGTATGACTATTATCTTGACATGTCTTCAGGTATGACTGTTAATTCCTCTCCTTTCATATTTCTAGGGAATAAGAAGGTTCACTCAGAACATTTAAGACCTTATGGTTATCATGTTGATTGTATATGTAAAGGTTAAAAAGCCTGTACGTAGCACCACTTATAGAAAGTATATGAAATATAATAGTTGGGATGTAATATACCACTTTTTAGGTGGTGGCAATGTTCTCTTTGTGTTTATAATTCAGACCTTTTCACTGTAAATGTCTTTCCATTATCAAGAATAAAGCGAGCATGCCACTAAGGCACAAATGCAACTTTTGAATTAGGGCCAGAATTCCTTTTACTATATAAGCTCCTCTGTGAAATGAAAGCCACACAGCTGTTTATAGGTTGGACTGAGCGATCTAATGCTGCACCCTAATCTTTAATTTGAGATGAATGGCTGTTGTGCCAGAAATGATGTGCAAATTTACCTGGTCCCAATCTGTTAAGAGTAAAGCTATGAGACATTATTTTCTGAAGTCATCTCTTTTCTTTTCTTTCTGGGTAGCAGAGGCTTAGTTCTGACAGCCAAAGACATTTTTTGTTCACTTGCCTCCTTTCTGGTCAAAGTCACTAAAAAAGTGACTGTTTGTCACACTTACAACCATTGTAGCATCCCGGCAGTTATGTGATCAAAATTTGAGTGCCTGGCAACTGGTGTGTACTTATTGTCAGGGTTATGACACTTACGATGGCTGCGATGTCTTTTGCTGACCTTCTGACAAGGAAAGTCAGTGAGGGGCCAGATTCACTTAACAACTGTGGCAAGGAAGTTCATAAAATGGGTCAAAACTCACTTAGCAACATAAATTTTGGGCTCATTTGCGATAGAGAACTACTTGTATAAAGAAATAGAAATGACGAAGAAAAATATATTCCCTTGCTCATTATTCGCTGAAGGACGGGTGACTGATAAGAAACATAACTTGTAGCTTTACAGGGGTTTTTTTGGTTCTGATATGCCTAAATCCTCCTGTCATATTTTTTGATGCTGTATGCATAAACAATTTGAGCTTTATATAGTAAATGCAGACAGAAGCAACAGGCATTTGTGCTGCTCAATGACCTTGAAATGGATTTATATGTGCTTTTCACTTGCTTTCAAGCTGCACAACTGGGAGCACTTGCTGTTGAATCCAGTGGGATTTAGTTCTGCATAAACATGCATCAGATTGCACAAAAGGAAAATATTCAGAGACCTTTAAACAATATTATTGTTTCTGTAACCATAGACCGTATAGTGGTTTCTAATCATAATAATAATTTTTTCTTCCTTAGTTAGGTCACGATAAACTTTTCAAGAAATTTGATCGTGTAACAGCCCATTTAAAAAGGAACAGCTTTTCACATAGAACAAAAATATGGACACTCATTTTCTTTTGGAGACTAAGTGGATCAGGGAACAGTATCATCTCTTGTATGGGTAGTCCTCCACTTAAGAGCACAGTTGTGGCCCATATTTCCATTGCTAAGCAAGACAGTTGTGAAGTGAGTTTTGCCTCATTTAAAACCTTATTTGCCACAGTTGTTAAGTGAATTGCTGGAATTGTTAAGCTTGTAACGCAGTTGTTAAGTGAACCTAATTTTGCCATTGGCTTTGCTTGTCAGAAGGTCACAAAAGGTGATCCCATGATCCCGGGACACTGCAACTGTCATTAAAGCATGCCCAATTGACAAGTATCCAAATTCTGATCATAAGACCATGGGGCTACTGCAACAATTGTAAGTTTGAAAAATAAGTCTCTTTTTTCAGGGCTGTTGTCACTAAATGATTGGTTGTAAGTCAAGGACCACCTGTATTGTTTGTGAAAATTGGGGTTTAAAAGAGGTTCAGAACTATTCCATAGGCCTTTCTTACACAAGTAGGGATTCATTACAATCTCCCTCGGTCAGTTGATTAGACACAGAATCTTTCTCCTTTTGTTATTAACAAACTTAGAGAATTTAGTCCACGTTGTTGGAGAGGGCCAGTTCTTGATTAAACAACAGGATCTAAACTTGTGTCAGTTCTTGATTAAAAAAATAGGGCGATGGCATACGGCCCTCTCAATTCCTGGCAAAGATGGGAAAGAAATGGAAGTAGTGACATATTTTATTTTCCTGGGCTCCAAGATCACCGCAGATAGGGACTGCAGCCAAGAAATTAAAAGACACTTGCTTCTGGGGAGGAAAGCTATGGCAAATCTAGACAGCATACTAAAAAGCAGAGACATCACCCTGCCAACAAAAGTGTGTATAACTAAGGCTATGGTTTTCCTAATTGCAATGTATGGCTGTGAAAGTTGGACCATAAGGAAGGCTGAGCGCCAAAGAATTGAGGCCTTTGAACTATGGTCCTGGAGAAGACTCCTGCAAATCCTGTGGACTGCAATGTGACCAAACCGGTCAGTCTTAGAGGAGATCAACCCTGCCTGCTCTTTAGATCCTGAAGATGAAACTCAAATACTTTGGCAACATAATGAGAAGGACTCACTAGAGAACAGCCTAATGTTGGGAACGATTGAGGGCAAAAGAAGAAGGGGATGTTAGAGAATGAGGTGGATGGATGGAATCACTGAAGCAGTAGGCGTGACCTTGAATGGATTCCAGAGAATAGGAAATGGCCTAGAGGAATGTTGTCCATGGAGGTGCGAGGGGTCGGACACGACTTTGCAACTAACAACAACAAACTTGTGCTCTGACAAGAGGTTGAATTCTTTAAAACTGTTGAGACTTAGAGGAAATGGGTTGGACACACTATAAACATGGCATTCCAAGCCACAAAAAAATGAACAATACAAACAATTGCTATTTGTATTGAACCCCCTGTAGCTTGAACTGATGTACAGGTGATTTTTATTACTTATTTACGGTGATTTGCCACATTTATCAGACTGGAGATATCCTATGAATTAACTGTTTGAAATGTATACATTATTTTGTTACATGTTTTCATTTCACTGCGATTTTAATATTTATTATATTATAATTGGTACATTCTTAATTATGCCTGGGACAGGTCAATGTGGCAATGCAATAATATGTGAGTTATATTAAAAAATGATCAGATATTTACCTGGAGTGTAAAATAAGATTTGTTCTGGCATCAGTTATGAAAAAGTGTGTGCTGATCCTGATAATGTATGAGAAGAACCACTTCTTTATATGATGGTTACTTCTACAAAGCCTTCCAATGGAGTAGGCCAGGTTACTTGTAGGGTCACCTTTCTTCAATTGTTTCTGCTGACACCACCAAAAAGGCCACAATCTAGATCTCTTCTATCTTGTTGAAGCCCAGAGTTAGGCAATGGCAGTGCCTTCTCATTGGCAGTGCCTGCCCCGTTAAATTGCACTTCACCAGAGATTCCGATGGCCCCACTCCTGTTAGCCTTTCGCAAGACATTGAAGCCCTGGCTATTTCTCCAGGCGTTTGGATCAGGTGGGTAAATGAGCTCTCTTGTTATCAATGTGTTTTTTTGTGAGAGGAGGTATTGTTTATTCTTTGATATAGGAGTCATAACAGATGGATCTCTGTGTATTTTGATCCTTTAATCACTCACTTGTATGAGATGGGTGATATATACAACTGAATGGATGGATGGATGAACGGACAAATGCCTATACCATGGAATCAAGATTATGCAACATCTACCATAATAGATTTTGCTTATTTTGCCTTTTCACAAAGCAAACAATCTCCTCCTAACTCTGGGTATCTAAGGATATGCCAAGAAGCATATTCTGTTCTGACAGAGATTACCCTAAGTCTAAAGGTGTTTTTTGTTGCAAAAATTGTCAAAGATTGCATGAAGATTTCAAGAATCCAGACTTTGTACACTGAAAATTTGAAGCTCTGATACATTATTTTCATATCATAATTTTAATTTTGTTGAGTGAGCCAACTTTGGCTGTGTTGCCTTCACAGTTTTATATGTAACTTTCTCCTCTTAAATCATAGTTTATCAACACATATGTAACTGGGCTTTCATTGGGTTTAAAATTATTGCTATTAGGGTTAGTACTACTAGTCTTTTCTAACTCACAAAGTTGTAGTATGTGTACAATACTACAGGGTATGTGTAAGCCTAATCCATTGGAAGGCTTTGTAGAAGTAACCATCATATAAAGAAGTGGTTCTTCTCATACATTATCAGGATCATTATCAGGGTATGTGTAAGCAATTTTGAATATTCTTTTTTTCCAGTGAGAAATAGTGATAATTAATAAAATCCAGACTTTTTCTATTTGTATCTGGATATATTTACCTTGGCTTCATCAGAAGTAATATACTGCTTATCAAAGCACAGCTTAATTAATCTTCTAATATCCAATGTACCGCTCTGAGATATTATTCATCCTTAAAATGAATTATTTGTATATGTGGTTTGCCACTTGCTCTAAAAACATGATAATATCAAATGACTGATGCACTTAATTTATAAGTTACTGTGAATTGAAACTGGTAGGAAATATTTAACAGTTCATATTCTGTTGAAGAGTTATGAGATTGGTCTTTTAGCTTTCTTTGCAAGTTTATCCATACCGGTTAATTTTATGGGCCTCATACTTTACTCAAAATCAGACTTCGAAATGTTTTCCCATAAGTACTTGTTGCTGATCTGTATATTACTATAACTCTTTGCTTAAAACTTGTAACCTACAGTTGGGAAAAATGGGGTGTCATTTTTGAATCAACATACATACTTCAGGTGAGGAAACTTACAGAATGTACCCAAAATCTTGGACCCTTGACTCCTGTGGGATTAAAATTTGGCAAAGTTGTGGCCACTTCAGCCACAACGTTGCCAAATCACACCTTCTGACTATACTTCCCAGAAACTCATAGGTTGCATGGCACTAGGGAAAATGAGAGGGCTGTATTCCCACCCTCTTTTCCACTTTTCTCCTCTCCCTGTGCCCAGTGGGGGGATGGCAAAGCCTGATGGTCAAGCAGCCATTGGCTAGTTTAGAACCAAGGTCAAAATTTGAAATCTCTGAATGGTTGTGACTAATGAGGGAAGAATGAGGGGGATGAGGTGATGATGAAAGAAGAATGACCCAACAGTTGTTTAGTATTTTATATAGTTTGTATATTTTGCTACTTTAAAGGCAAACAGGAGACCAATGTACATACGAAGTTCATCAAGATACTTGATCAGAAGAAAAATGCGTTAAATAAATGTACCAAGAATAGATTTCCAAATAAGTTAAAAAGATAAAATAATATGAATCCACTTGTACTGTAAAACTGGAAATTTGCACTTTTGAATATCCTTTGCATCATAAATTCTGGATGTTAGCTTCAGCCATTTGAGACTGACAATCAAGAACAATGACTTCTTTTGTCCACTTAATGTCTATTTATGTCAATTTTAGAGACTTTTTATCACTGCCATATGAATATGAATGAACTATACTGACTATAATGAATTAGCAATGGACTAAATAGATTTAAAGTGCTTGCATGCATGGTATGTTAATAAATTCCCCAGATACTCGTTCTCTGTTCAGAGGCTGAGGAATAATGCTGAAGTGCATAATTATATTGGCAATTCTTTCCAGATGTTTGGACTGGATTCTCTACTGCTCTAGTCACTATGGCCAGTGATTAGCGAAGACTGATCTAACATCTGAAATGAAAAATATTACCATCCTGCTCCTGTAGAAATGCCCTTACAGTTGTTCAATAAAAAGAACAGTCTTCTGATCCAATCTGGCTCAGTCATTGAGACAGAGGTTTAGTCTTAATACAATAATACAGTAATACAATAATGCAATCATACAATAGCAGAGTTGGAAGGGACCTTGGAGGTCTTCTATTCCAACCCCCTGCCTAGGCAGGAAACTCTATACCATTTCAGACAAATGGCTATCAACATATTGTTAAAGACTTCCAGTGTTGGGGCATTCACAACTTCTGCATGATAAAATCGATCAGAATGATAAAATCGTGTGATAAAATTCGAATGATAAAATTCTGCATGATAAAATCGATCAGATCCGGGACTGGTTAGCCTCCAATTGGATTAGTCCAGACGGGCTGACGGAGGCAGGTCTTGAGACCATTATTTGGGAAGAGTTCGATCCTGTGACTCCCGAGGACATGGACAGGATACTGGGGCAACTGAACTCCACCACATGTTTACTGGACCCGTGTCCCTCCTGGCTGGTACTGGCCACCCGGGAGGTTACACGAGGCTGACTCCAGGGAATTGTCAACGCTTCTTTGCGTGAGGGGTTTCTACCGGCCACCTTGAAAGAGGCGGTGGTGAAGCCCCTCCTCAAGAAGCCCCCCCTGGACCCGGCTGTGTTGGCCAACTACCGTCCTGTCTCCAACCTTCGCTTTCTTGCAAAGGTTGTTGAGAGTGTGGTGGCACGACAGCTCCCTCAGCACCTGGATGAAGCTGTCTATCTAGACTCGTGCCAGTCCGGCTGCCGGCCTGGGCACAGCACGGAAACGGCATTGGTCGCGTTGGTTGATGATCTCTGGAGGGCTCGGGATAGAGGTTATTCCTCTATCCTGGTCCTGTTAGATCTCTCAGCGGCTTTCGATACCATCGACCATGGTATCCTGTTGCGCCATTTGGAGGGGTTGGGGTTGGGAGGCACTGTCTTACGGTGGTTCTCCTCCTACCTCTCCGACCGGTCACAATTCGTGTTGGCAGGAGGGCAGAGGTCAACCTTGAGACGCCTCACCTGTGGGGTGCCACAGGGGTCGGTCCTCTCGCCTCTCCTGTTCAACATCTATATGAAGCCGCTGGGTGAGATCATCCGTGGTTTCGGTGTGGAATTCCATCAGTACATGGATGACACCCAGCTGTACATTTGCACCCCGGACCACCCCAACAATGCCGCGGAAGTGATGTCCCGGTGCCTGGAGGCCGTGCAAATCTGGATGGGGAGGAACAGACTTCGACTCAACCCATCCAAGACCGAGTGGCTGTGGTTCCCGGCGTCACAGCATAGCCAGCTGGTTCTATCCCTGACTATCGGGGGCGTATCATTAGCCCCCGCGGAGAGGGCCCGCAACTTGGGCATCCTCCTGGATATTCGGCTGACTTTAGACGATCATGTGACAGCCATGGCCAGGGGGGCTTTTTATCAGGTCTGTCTGATACGCCAGTTGCGCCCCTTTCTGGGCCATGACGCTTTACGCACGGTCACTCAAGCCCTCGTTATCTCCCGCCTGGACTATTGTAACTCTCTCTACATGGGGCTTCCCTTGAGGTGCACCCGGAGGCTCCAGCTGGTTCAGAATGCGGCCGCACGGGGGATTCTGGGAGCCTCTAGATGCTCCCATGTAACACCTCTCCTGCGCGAGCTGCACTGGCTGCCTGTGGCTTTCCGGGTGCGCTTCAAGGTGCTAGTAACAACCTTTAAAGCACTCCATTGCAAGGAACCTAGGTACCTGCAACACCGCCTCCTACCAAATACTTCCCTTCCACCAGTCCGCTCCCACAGAGAGGGCCTCCTCAGAGTGCCATCAGCCAGTCAATGTCGGCTGGCAACCCCCAGGGGGAGAGCCTTCTCTGTGGCAGCTCCTGCCCTCTGGAACAACCTGCCCTCCGACCTCCGCACAACTACGAACCTGCACCTGTTCCGCCGAGCCCTGAAGACCCATCTTTTTCGTGCGGCCAGCCTGGTGTAGCTTTTAATCTGGTTTTATTGGGGTTTTATTGTACATTTTAGAGCAGGCTTAGAATTTAATTTATTTTTAGCATAGGTATTTATATTGATGTTTTTACTGTTGTTTTTATCATTGCCTGTTCACTGCCCTGAGTCCCGCAAGGGAGAAAGGGCGGTATACAAATTCGAATAAATTGAAATTAAATTGAATTCTGGATGCCAGCTGTTCCCCTATTAATTGTTCTAACTGTCAGGAAATTGCTCCTAAATTCTAAGTTGCTTCTCTCCTTTATTAGTTTCCACCTGTTGCTTCTTGTTCTGCCCTCAAGTGCTTTGGAGAATAGTTTGACTCCCTCTTATTTGTGGCAGCCTCTGAGATATCGGAAGATTGCTATCATGTCTCCCCTAGTCCTTCTTTTCATTAAACAAGACATACCCAGTTCCTGCAACGGTTCCTCATATGTTTTAGCCTTCAGTCCCCTAATCATCTTTGTTGCTCTTCTCTGCACTCTTTCCAGCCCAAAACTGAATGCAGTATTCCAAGTGTGGCCTTACCAAGGCATTATAAAGTGGTATTAACACTTCACGTGATCTTGATTCTATCCCTCTGTTTATGCAGCCTAGAACTGTGTTGGCTTTTTTGGCAGCTGCTGCACACTGCTGCACATTCCAAGATCCCTCTCAAACAGTTGCTACTATTGAGCAAGGTACCACCTATACTGTACCTGTGCATTTTATTTTTCTTGCCTAAATGTAGAACCTTACTTTTTTCACCATTGAATTTCATTTTGTTAGATAGTGCCCAATGTTCAAGTTTGTCAAGATCTTCCAAGCTTTTGGACTTGTGTTGGAGCTGGTGGGTTCATAACTCCGACCCAGATTGAATTCTGCAACATTACCCTGGGACACGTATATTTGCCCTCATTCATAATAGTCTTCTGAATTATCTTGATTCATTTTTGCATTGAACTGGAAACAAAACATATACTTTTAACTAGGCAGTGTAATGTCCTTATAATTTCTGAATTTATCTAAACAACATTGGAAATTATGCTTTCATCTATGGTATGATTTCTAGTTTTTACTTTTCAGAGTTAAAAAGGAGAGAATGCTTAGGGTGATCTCTTTTTTTGTAAAGATCTTTCTTGAGCTTAAATGTCTCCATGCTGAACAAGTTATTGTTTTAAGACCTTTATAATTTTAAGAACTGATGCCCAGTTTTTCTCTAAAGCATTCAGGAAATATTTTCAGTTAGAGGAGCAAAAGAAAAAAAAAGATTGTTCATATATTATTTAGGAAATGTGTAATTCATAAAAGTCATCATTTGTATCTTGCGAAATGGTGCCAGTAGGTTGAATTTACAGCTGAATATCTTACTTCATTCTCTGTCCTATACATCCCCTAAATCTCCTCTAGGGGAATGGGAAAATCTTTGGAGCAGATGAGGAGGAAGGGAGGAAAAGGAAAAATTATTGTCTGCCTTATGTTCCAAATTATAATCAATGAGAATCTTTGGTTGGCCTTCAATTTCTAATACCAAGATAATTAAATTAGCGTTCTGAATTTTAAACAAAAAATGACAAAAATGTATTATGTACACTGGTAGCTAGTAGTCAAAATTGCTATCAGACCCTGAGTTTTTACTTTAATAAAAGATTAACATATAATCTGTATATACATATAATCTGCCATCCATGTAGCTAAATTACTTCCAGAGATAATTCTTTGTAAACAAGGAAAATAATTATCAACCTATATACATGTTTTTTCTTAGAAGACATTTTTTTCTCATTCTCCACCCTCCAAAATACTTTTCTTTCACTCTTCTTGGAAATCTTATTGAGTAATTGTCCAGAAGCATGTGCTAAAAACAGATATATTGCCTTAATGCATTTGTTCTCCTCCTAACATAATAGAAGCATAAACCACTGCCCAAAATAAGATAAGAATGGGAAAAAAGGACTCTGTAGCTGCCCAAAGCACTCTTCGCCCACAATGATGCAACGTAAGATACCTGCCATTCCTGCCAGTGTGAAGGAAGCCAAGGACTGGCACTCTGCTTCAGCTGCGCTCTCCCTTTGGCTCAGGCCACTGGCAGAGCACCAATGACACATGTTTAAGATATGGAGGGAATGGGAGGGGTATCTCCCATTTCTGTGGAATTCCAGAATGTCGCTAATGAAAAATGGGAAGCTACATTCATTCTTCCTAGGAGGGTAATATCAAAATCTGTGATTTATCATATAAAGCAGTAAGGATAAGCAAGTGTTCTTGCAAACTGCACTCGGGGCATTGATGACGGTTTGGATTTCACTTATTTAAACCTTGGTGTTTGTGTGTTGAACAGGGGTCAGTTGAAGATAACATTGCATTTAATTAAATGGATTCCAGTCTACAAATGTTTAGACTATAATATATTGGTTCACCTTGAAGATGCAGATCTTTTTTTTTGTTTTCTTTATTTATAACTGGGGCAGTAAGAACTGGCCCTATTTATTTTCTGCCACTACTTTGGTGGGTAGAAAATATCCCATGGGTTGAAATTGAAAAAGGAAAGGAAAGGAAGGGAAAGGAAAGGAAAGGAAGGGAAGGGAAAGGAAAGAGGGAGGGAGGGAGGGAGGGAGGGAGGGAGGGAGGGAGGGAGGAAGGAAGGAAGTTTGGTGAATAAGCAGTCTGATGTGGAATAAGGCAGGTTCCTGTGTTCAAATAAATTAATGAGTAAGTTTAGAGCAGAGAGTTGCTGGATTATTAGGAAGTATGGCATTAAGTGATAGAAAAATATAATACAATGTTATGGAAAGCTTTAGAACCTTTACTGAGGCCCTTCACTGCCAAACTGAATAAAATAAGTAAAGCACATAGACGTTAAGCAAAGAGGACCTTTTTATCAAGTATTTTTATGCAAGAAGTGCAAGATGGAATTGTTTGATTTTTCATGGAAGCAATGGAAACTGTAGGTAAGGATTCCCCTTTCTTGTTTATGGTAATATAAACTGTTACCAAGACTTGAAAGGCCTAAATAGGACAAGATGAAATAAATCTCCTAAAGACAAATGTTTTTGCCTTCCTAATTTGCATCCCTACTGTAAAAACAAATAAATAATAAGCAGGAGTGTCGCATGAAAATATCCTTGAGTTTCCCAAAACCAAAAGGCAAGGAAAATTGTAATAATACCAACAAAACAAGAATTGGAAAGAAAGTATATCTTGTTAGCATTGGTCAAGAAAGGGCCAATTAGATAAAAGGAGCCAAAACCAAAAAAAAAAGTACAGTTCTTCTGGCTGTCTGAAATGTCTTATAACAAACTGTAGATGGATTTATTTCCTGCATGTTTTCCTCCCTTCTTTTTTACATCTGTGCCTAATATTAGCCAATGGCAATTTGGTTGGCATCCCTTTGGAGTACTTCATGTCCAGAAGAATCAGTTTCAGGCGTTCCTTGGTTCAATCCATTCCAAAAGAGATAAATGCACACATAATAATATCCGGTGCTTTATAGTGGAGTCCACGCTGGCTCATCTTGTACTTCGTCACATCTGGAGGGCATCAATTTGGATAAAGGCTTTTACCTCCAGAATCTATTCACTGAAGTGTTTTCCCATTTTACCCCTAATGAGGAGCTAGATGTTCTCTTAACAATTAAAACCAATCTAATGTTTGCCTTGCTGCTCAAAAGAGAACAACTTTGTAACTGATATGTTTCATCCATTCGCAAAGGATTTTAGAGTCAAGTGGCTGCTTCTCTTGACTGTTTGTCAAGTGCCTGGACAGCATTCATTTTAGATACCTTGCCTGTTTAATCCTTTGAGAATTTTATAACAGATTGACAGAGTTGGAAGGGACCTTGCAGGTCATCTAGTCTGTGCAACCCATGCCCAAGCAGGAGACCCCACATCTGCCTCTACCTAGGATTGAACTCACAACCTCCTGATTGGGAGGTGAGAGCTTCACCTCTAGACCATAGCAGCCTTTTTTGATGGAATGCTTCTGAAAGTGCTTAATGGCAAGGTGGCCTCAGCTTGGCAGAGTTCTCAGTTTCATGTATAGTGCACAACCAAGTTTTCCAAATAGCATAATTACTTCTCAGAAGTAATGTAAGGTATTCCCCTGTATTGAAATTCGGCATGGGAAGAGCCTTGACTTATATGCCTAATGGGTGAGATTTATTGTTTAATACCTTATCTATCTGTATACTACTAACTGCAATTCATATTATGGATCTCTCGGGTGTTCATTTCCCTGCCCCTAGCATTTTTCCCACAAGTACAGTGTCTTGATTTCCCCCCCTTTGAATCAACTGAGTGTTGATGCATTGGTTGCAATAGAAAATTGACCAACTGAATTATTGGCCAAACTTGACATCAAGGGCTGAGAGAGAACTGGCCCAAAGTCACTAAGGTGGCACTAGTGTCTCCTGGTTCCTAGCCTGGTGCCTTAATCACTAGCTTAAACTAACTCTCTCTCAGTTATTCAAAGTAGCCTCTTCAAAATATATATAAAACACATTCATTCATTCATTTGTTCGTTTGTTGGTCCATCCATCCATTCATTCGTATATATTCACACAATTGCATAAAACATTCAAATGAATTGCAGGGATCTTCTTAAGTAGAATATAACTTCTAGTATAGAAGAAGAAATTGTAAATGCTTAGAAAAGCTAAATGTTCTTCATGTCGAGTTCACCAACTAACACTTCTGTTCTCAGTTACTAAGTGGTTGTTCACAATTCTTCTAATGATGTATTTCATATGTTTACAAAAGTGCTTAAGCTTTGGAGGTGCAATTTACAATGTTTTTGGCACACACTGTATATATGAAAAGGAAAAGGAAATGTTGGTCTCTTGGGATATACTTGTGTAAAACATAATACTAACAGGAAAAAAAATAGAAGAGAATGCATTTGTTTATTTGGAATGTGTTTATTTATATATCTTTTAAAGTGGTTATATCTCCATAAAAAGGAAACATTGGAATGCAAAAAAGGGTACAATTCATCAAAAATCATATTTCTTTAAAACGAGAATTGAGAAGAGGAAGGGCCATTAGTTGAATAAAGAAATAAAAGGAGTCCAAATATTCTCAAATCTATATTGGTAAGTTCCTATATTTTAAATATATGTGAACAATTTCTCTGATAGATCCAAATCTCACACTCTCCAAGACCCATTTATGCTCCAACTGGCTGACTTCCAGTGGGAAACTGTTTTCAGGCATGCAGTGGACACAACAAGAGAGAGAGAGAAATTATCCTGCAGGGACTCATTTTCTTTAATAAATCTATGCAGTCTAATTAAATACAATACCATTAGGGGGGGGGAAAGAAAGATCTGTTTTATAGCCTGATTTTAGAGATTAGTCAATACAAAATTAAAAGTTAACGATAATCCAACATTTGTGCAGTCTCATTGTAGTTGTACAAATGGTCTTCAAATTTATAACTTTCTTTTTAGTCATTGGCTGAGAATTAAATATTTGGATTTGGTGTTTTTGAAGCCAAGTAAGAAATATCTTTTATAATAGAGTTTGCCATTTTAATAAATACCAGAGCCAAGGATGAGATTCTGGATAAGATTCCAAATCTGGAAAATAAAAGTCTTTTCCCATTCATATTTACGAATAAAGGCAAATGTTTATTTCGTTAATGAGAAAAAATACGAAATTACTTTTAAAGGGGAAAGGTGAGGCAAAGTAAATTGAAGTAGAATCCTTGTTGTTGTTGAAGGGCACCATGCTTTGGGTAATGTGGGTGAAAATTACTAAATTTCTTTACCTCCATATTATCTAAGAATTCAATTATTGATAGCATGGCATTTATCTAGTGAAATGAAGATATGAGCTCTTCATATGACCTATAAAATAAAGAATATCAAGCTGCTTTTACTTCTAAGAAACTTTTTCTAAGATTCAGTCAAAATCTGCTTTCTTGTAACTTAAACTTATTATTCTGCATTTCACGTTATGAAACGCACAACCAGCAATTCCCAAGTTGTCTTGGGATGTATGTTATCTGCCACTCAAGACTGACCAAATATTAGGTAACTCAAAAAAATAGCACACAGACTCAATATGATTCATTATCATGATTCATTAACTGTAGAGATGGGTTTAGTCCTATATAAAAATCTTCTTTTCCTGACAGGTAGAAAAGGATTCTCAGAAAGGTAGGGATAAAATGAGGAGGAATATCTTCTTAAATGGAAAAAAATATGCACTGGAATTACATTGTTATTTTTTGGTACATTGTAAAGCAAAAAAAATCTAATCTCTGCTCTGACATTGCTGAAAGTATTTGCTATGATTTGAAATGATTTCTTATGGTATGTGTTACTTGAAAAGGGGAAATAATTTTAATTTGCTCTTAATATATATTAACAGGTAGGTCCATTTAGTCTAATCCAGTCCGGATTTCTCTCTCATTACAGTCATCATATAACAAATATTATTTTTCTTCAAACCCTTTGAACCATTCTATAATATTTAAAATACTTCTTACAAAACACTTTTATCAGTTTTTTCTCCTGAAGACAATCTAAATTTATAGCATAAAACAGCATACTCCTAAGTATCTAATCTCATTCCAGCTGAATATAATTGTATTCTATAAAACAGGGACCTTATGAATAATAACAGAAGAAGAAAAGTTGGAATATTTCAGTCTGGAAATGTTATATGAAAGTTGGCTAAGCCCCGTCAATTAATTGCTCTCTAGTAGCAAGATATGTGAGGACAAGTGAAGCTCCGAAGCCAATCAACCTAAAGGAAAACATGGAAAAAGCATCTTTGAGACACCATGACCTGGATAATTGAGAATTTCCATAGATACATAAGAGAAGAAATTCCAAAATGAAATTCAGAAGAAACCACTGACAAATTATGTAACTGTAGATTACCTGCAACAGACGCTAGAATGGAAGAAATTCTAAAAGGGACGGGGTACTTGAGAAAGTTCTTAGAATGCAAAAATTGAAGAAATAAAAGAACATGAAATTGCAGAAAGATTTGAAACAGGTAAGTGGGGCAATAGAAAGAGATAAATTGGATTCTGGAAAGAGAATCTTTTGTTCATTGCCAACATCTGCTTCAAGCAACATAAAAGAAGGCTATAGACCTGGACATCATTAGATGAACAACAGGGGATGATAATCATCACTCCCAGAAGAAGAAGATGGAAAGGTAAAAGACAAGCAACTTGTCAGATTGTGGAACTATAAATTATAAAAAAATAGGTGATACTTGGAAAATTAAGGAGAATAGTAGAGAATAGAATAGTTTTGGTCTGGTGCAGAGGTTTACCAGTTTGTAGTGGTAATTTGGCCTGGGTTGCAGAACCGGCAGCAACCAGGCTTGCCATGCCCCTGAACTGGTTCCCTGGGCTCCGCTGCCAGCATAGTTTTTATTAGGTTTTCATGGTCTTCGCGCATGTGCAGAACAATTTACAGTGAACTGCGAGTGTGCGAGCAACACGCAGCTGGCGAAGCATGTGCGAAGCGAACTGGTAGCAACGCCATAGGAACCCAGCCCTAGTCTAGTGGATATGAAAGGAATAAATTCAATATGCTTAACTTATATGAAAGAAAAAAGAGAGATTTTGAAAGCAGAAGCATAGATAAAATTTCAGAAAGGAAAAGATCCGAATAGCTTTCAGAACAAACTGAGGTAAGGCAACTCAAAAGTAATTGCAGGCAAAAAAAGTGAAAGAAAACCGGAAACTGGAAACGCTTCTGAACTTTGTGCTTGAGGTGGAAAGAAATGAAACTCTGATTTGGGGTTTTACCTATTGGATCAGTGGTGGGTTTCTGCAGGCTCGCACCTACTCGCGAGAGCCGGTTGGTGAAATTTAGAGAACCGGTGAGAGGGAGTTCCACCGGCGTACCTGGAAGTAAATCTGACCCGCCGCTGCCAGTGACCCAATGGGAAGGAAAGGAAAGGAAAGGAAGGAAGGAAGGAAGGAAGAAAGGAAAGGAAAGGAAAGGAAAGGAAGAAAGAAAGAAAAAGAAAGAAAGAAAGAAAGAAAAAGAAAGAAAGAAAGAAAGAAAAAGAAAGAAAGAAAGAAAGAAAGAAAGAAAGAAAGAAAGAAAGAAAGAAAGAAAGAAAGAAAGAATTTATCATCACAATTGAGTCCAAAATTTTGGTTGCTAAGCAAGAGCGTTGTTAAATGAGTTTCACCACATTTTAAAAGGTGGCCGCTCCCACCCTGTCACATTCTAAAGCCACGCCCACAAAATAGGCCACCCCTACAGAGTAGGTTCTAAAAAATTTGAAACCCACCACTGTATTGGATGGATAGATCTTATAGAAATGACTAGTTTATATTATATTAATATATATTATGAAAAAGCAAAAACTTGTGGTTTGATGTGGATGCCTTATTTTACTGCAGCAGGGGAAGTCAGAAGTCAGCAGTTTTTTCCCCAGCCTTTCTTCACTTTTCTTCCCCTCCCTTCCTACCACTGTTTTCCTATTTCCTTTTGTATTTTGTATCTTATCTTATAATTTGAAATATATATTAAAAATGAAAACTGGAAGAAATATAATATATGTATTAGAGATTGTGTATACACACACAAACACACACACACTTTGCAAGCCATTTTATGGAATACAAACAATTATAAACATTGGCAAAAGAGAGTCATGTTAGTCTGTGGTAGCCAAAAACCAGGAGGAGCTGGCATGAGACTAATATATTTTATAAAAAGAATAAGCTTCAGAGAATTGATGCCTGTTAATAAAATGTGTTAGTCTCAAAAGGTGCTGCCAATATTCTGATTTTAGAAAGGATTATTAAAAGAATATTCAGAAACGGACTATTATAAAGGCAATACATAAGTTTCAAAGAGACAGCTATACATTTTTTAAAAACCATCTTTAAGTTGTAGGAAAAGATGCAGTTGAACTACTAATATGTCAGTGCCAATTGCTCAGGAATAAGAAGATGGAAAAGATTGGGGTATGTAAAGGAAGATGCCAGGGATGTGCAAATTAATATATCCTTGCATGGATTTATCAGACAAGTTGACTTAATATCTTATTAAGATTAGACCCATACATTGATTGTCCACGGAAAAGCTCACAGCCCAGATTTTAACAGGGTGAGCTCCTACTCTTGCCTCAGCCCTGCCAACCTCTGCCAACCTAGCAGCTCAAAAGCATGCAAATGCAAGTAGATAAATATCCTGTTTCCCCAAAAATAAGATCCAACCAGAAAATAAGCCATAGCATGATTTTTCAAGATGTTCATAATATAAACCCTACCCCCAAAATTAACCGCTGTTAAGATTGTTAGCCAGATGGATGCATTTAGTACCATATTTCCCTGGAAATAAGCCCTAATTCATCTTTTGGAGCAAAAGTTAATATAAGATCCAGTCTTATTTTTGGGGAAACATGGGTAAATACCACTTTGGCGGAAAGGTAGCAATGCTCCAAGATGTCATGCTGATATTAAAGTAAGGACAGACCACATCAACTCCAGCCACCTTGAGAACATGGAGAAAGTTGGATATAAATCTGATCTGGACTTTTTTCTCAGGCATGGGAACTTTCAGCACCCATTTATTGAAATTTTCATTTGCAGAAAATCCACGTAACAGTCCTGTAGGTGCTTTGGTATGGCAGCTAAAGAACTACTTCACCAAAAGGGGATAGCCCCTACTTCTGACTTTTAAATTTAAAATTAATTTGGTATGGTTTTAAAATGGGTTTTTAGCACGGGTCTAATAATTTAATATATTTTAATCGATTTTGTATTTTGTGGTTTTAATAATGCCTGTGCGCCGCCCTGGGTCCTAACAAGGAGAAGGGCGGGGTATAAATTTAATAAAATAAATAAATAAATAAATAAAATAAAACAGCTGGAAGACTGTTACGTGGATTAGATGATTATCAGTCTGTAAATGAAATTTTCAAAGACATGTGCTGAGAAGTTCCCATGCCTGAGAAGAAAGTCCTGAATGGAAATTATGTGGAGGAGAAGCTTTGTATTGCATTTCAGGCCTTTAGGAGGGGTCTGATTTTCAGAAATAGAAATGGCTCTTTCTCATATATAGTGTAGATAATCAGCCCCTCTACAGTTACATAAGAACATAAGAACAGCCTTGCTGGAACAGGCCACAGCCCATCCAGTCCAGCATTCTGTCTCACACAGTGGCTCACCATTTGCTTCAGGGTATTCCCAAGCAGATGTCTTCACCTGCTTATGATTACCTGCAAATGAGAAATATTCTGCCTATCTCTCCATCCCGGAGGGTGTCCATAGGCATCCATAATGATAGCCATGGATACCCTTGTTCTCCATGAACTCGTCTAATCCTTTCTTAAAGGTGTTGAGGCTGACAGCTGTCACCACTTCTTCTGGCAGGGAGTTCCATAGACCAGTGATCCTCTGGGTGAAAAAGTACTTCCTCTTATTTGTTTGAGGTCTAGTTATCAAAAGTTTCATGGAGTGCCCCCTAGTTTTAATGTTGTGTGATAGGGAAAACAGTTTTTCCTTTTCTACTTTGTCCACACCGTGCATGATTTTATAGACTTCAATCAGGCCACCTCTCAGGCGCCGTCGTTCTCCTTCTTGATGGAAGGAGCTTAACACCAGTTCCTCTATATCAGTGATGGTGAACCTTTTTGGCACCGAGTGCCAAAAAGGGATCGTGCGCATGCACATGTGCTTGTTGGGCCTGCAACCCAGAAGAGAAACTGTCCGGGGGCATATGCGCACCAAAACATGAACTTCCGGTTTCCAGTGTGTGCATGTGCACCTGCCATCTAGTCTTCTGGTTTCTGGCGTGCATGTGCATTTGCATGTGAGCCAGACATCTAGTCTTCTGGTTTCTAGCTAATGCACATACGCTGGAAAATGGAAGACCAGCTCTTCCAGTTTCCTGCACTGCCACACGCATAAAGGCCAGCTGCTCATCACATGCACATGCATACCAGAAACCCCGAACCAGAACAGGCAACGCCAGGTGACATGGCTCTGTGTGCCCAAAGTGGCACACATGCCATAGGTTTGCCATCACAGCTCTGTACAATTCTGTCACATTTTCTCCTTATTGTATAAACTGAAAGTTAGAGGCTTCCAGAAGAGGAAATCACAAAGAAACCGTGCAAGGTCATGGCCGGTGTACAGCCTCTTCTGGGGATCAGAAACACAGGTAAGGATTGTGTTTGATTACAGAAGTCATTAAAGTGAGGCTTTTTCCATGGTAAAATAGAGCAGGGCCCAACATGTCAACTTCCACTGTGAAGTTTCAGCCTTCAAGTAAAATAGCATTTTATTTGAATATGACATCCCTATTCCACATGGATACAAAAATCAAGTTTCTTTTGAGATATAGAATAATGGCCATAACACATGTACCAAATTTAACTCTAATACCTCAGTTTTCAACTGGCAAACATACTTAGCAAAGGAATGTTGAACAGGGCTGAATTCCTTCACTAATCAATTTAAGCACAGAACATGGTTCCTATGATTCAGAACAGGTTGGGCTTTATACATTTACAGAATACAAAAAATGGCTTTCTTGTATTTTGTATCACATCTCCAACCAGCTTCAAATTATATACATGCACAGCAACAGGAAAAAAAAATTAAAACTTGTGCTGTGATCTCTGATCTCAAATAGTCTATCCACTATTATATCGGGGGCCTAGGTAGTCTTAAGAGGACAAGGGTGGGTGGGAAGCAGCTAAGCGATTTCTTGAACCACTTGGCAACTACAGTCTCAGTCTATATTGAAACAAGATTTTCATATGGATTCACTTATGAAGACTTTTTTCCCCCTACTTCGGCCAATTGTGTTGCAACTGACTTTAGAAAAAGACATGTGTAGTTCTTTTCCAAAGACTGATGTTCTACACATGTCAAAATAGAGCTGGTTTGAACCATAAGGTGATGTGTGAACCACTTGCATACTTCGCAACCTCCAGCATTTTAGATCTAGTCAAATATAAAGATGTCATGCAAACATGATTCAACATGATGAATGAAGAGTCTATATTGCATGTAACTGTAAATAAAATTAATTATATGTTTGAAAAACCTACATTCCAAATCACACAGATTGCATTCTGATACAGTCCATTTAATGATCGGTCTGTGATATACCATATTTTTCAGAATATAAGACACACCTTTTTCCCTCAGAAAAGAGACTGAAAATCTGGGTGCGTCTTATACACTGAATACGGAATTTTTTTTGCCTCCTGAAACCTCACCCCCTTCACCAAAATGGCCATGCAGAGCCTTTAGGGGGCTTATAGAGTGCTTCTGGGCACTGGGGAGGGCAGAAATGAGCGAAAATGGGCTGTTTTTTACTCAATTTTGCCCCCCCCCTCAGCCCCCAGGAGCACTCTTTAAGCCTCCTAAACTTTTTTGCCAAAAAAAATGGGCCCGTTTTCGTGAAAACTGGCTGTTTTTTTGCTAGTTTTGGGGGGGCACCCCCCAGGAGCACTCTACAAGATTCTTAAAGGCTATGCATTTTTTTGAAAGTCTGCAGAGTGCAAAAACTTTTTTTTTAATTTGCCTCTTCAAAATCTTGGTGTGTTTTATACTCTGAAAAATATGGTAGTGATGCTATTATCTGGTCTTAAGAAAAACACTTGTAGTATTGCAACCACAGAATAAAAAAGTACTCTGCTGCGGAGAGTTTCATGACTCAATAGTTGGTATGGCTTCTTTAAAATTATTCACATTTATTTTCATCTATGCATCTTTCGAAAGACATAGCTGCTTCAACAGCTGGCAAAGAAATAGTTTATGATTCTCCTGAATTCTGAAGAATCTGTCAAAAGATTTGCACAGTGCATATCTGTAAAATTTTATATCTGACCTTGCAGTCTGGTTAAGGGTTAGGAAATAAAGACAACAAGTGCTCTGATTTTATCCATGAAGGGTCTTTAATGAATTCCTAGTAAACCTCTAAACGTGATGCTGCCATCATGGGGGTTTGTGGGATTAGGAAAAATGCTCTCCCTTTTGCTCCCAGAGAAAGGAGTCCTCCTTTGCCCTTGTGGACAGAATTGCATGCAGATTATTAACAAGTGTTGTTTGTACTTCAGATGGAATCTCCACGCCTTGAGTAATAAACTCACATATGTAGAATGGAAACATTTCTGGCAATTCAAATATTTCATAGACTGGGAATGTTTCATAATCCAGAACATTCATATTATTTCTTCTGCTGTTAAAACAGTTTAGCAACAATGTAGGTGAGAAGACATAAACTACTACTTAAACTGTGAAAGTGGTCTAGGCTTAGACCAGGGATGGCGAACCTATGGTACCCGTGCCACAGGTGGCACGTGGAGCCATTTGTCAGGGCACGCAAGGTGATGCCCTGTCAGCTGAATTTGCCCTTTTTTCATGCTTTTTTCACCCTCCCCAGGCTCCAAAGCCCCCCCCCCCCGCCCCCAGAGGCCCTCCGGAGGCTTCATGAACTTCCCTGAAGCCTCCGGAGCACTCAAAATGATGTGCCGCCAAAACCGGAAGTGACCTCTGATTTGCTTGCAGCATCATTTTGAGTGCTCCGGAGGCTTCAGCAACCATTAGGAGGCTTCCCTTAAGCCTCCGGAGCACTCAAAATGACGCTGCAAGCAAATCGGAGGTCACTTCCGGTTTTGGTGGCGCATTATTTTGAGTGCTCCGGAAGCTTCCCAGGCCCTCCAGAGGCCCTCTGGAGGCTTCAGCGACCTTCATGGGGCTTCCCTGAAACCTCTGGAGTGCTCAAAATGATGCGCCGCCAAAACCGGAAGTGACCTCCAATTTGCTTGCAGTGTCATTTTGAGTGCTCCGGAGGCTTCAGGTTGCTGAAGCCTCCGGAGGGCCTCCAGGGGGGGAAGGCTCTTTTCGCCCTCCCCAGGCTCCTATAAAGCCTCTGGAGCCTGGGGAGGGCGAAAAGAGTATGTAAAGAATGGAAGGCATCTGTAGTGCGGGCATGCACACTGCGGTGTGTGTGTCACACATTGCATTATGGGTGTGGCACGCCCACACACAACCCCCCTGTGCTCCCCCCCCTTATGGCACGCAAGCCTAAAAAGGTTCGCCATCTCTGGCTTAGAGTAATTTTTTTTAAAAGAACCACACTTGTTATTTGTTATTTTGCCACTGGCCTTTGAGGCAGTTATTCTTGTTAAAAAATGCATCAACTTTACCTATTGACCACACAAATATACATTAATGACAAAGTTCATGGGTTTAAATTGATATGATTTAATAATTCACTGTCAGCTTTAAATAGATTTGTAAATGCATTTTACTTAAAAGTTGTAAGTCTAATCATTCTTAGCCAAGTTTTACTTTGCGTGTGTCTGCGGCTATATGTGTATTTCTGCATGGTAAGAGAGGTAGATTCTGACATAGTTTATGCTTTTTTTAAATTGCTAACTACACCTCTGGTCAAATTTCCAGGTTAGCCAGACCCATTTTATTTACAATTGTAAACCATCTGATTTGTGTGATTTTATTTCTCTGCATGTGGCTACGTTTTATTTTACTGTTTGTAAAATATGTCATAGTTTGACCACATGAGTGTTATAATTAAGTTTTGCTGTGGTTTTTACTTGCTGTCTCAGATGTGGATTTATTTTTATTTCTGAATTGGTCAATGGTCGTAATGAAGTTTACTACTACTACTTACTACTATTAACTACTGCTCTACAGCAGCAAATGTTAGGTTAGTTCTTATGAAGGAATGAGAGCCTGGATCTGAAAAATTAGATCATGTTAAGATGTTTGACAGAGAAAATAACTGCGCATTAAATGATGGTGAACCACCGCAGTAGAACATTGTATTCACCTTCACCTTGTATTTAGTAGCAGTGGTAAAGTGGATGCAGACAGGGGTGAGATTGAAAATTTTTAGCAACCAGTTCTCTGCCTGGTTGCTGGGTGGACATGGCCATGGGGTGTGGCTTACTCTGCTTCCTGCACCACGGTGGCGGGGGGGCATTTTTGTCCTCCCCAGGCTCCAGAGGCTTTTCTTGAGTCTCTGGGAAGGCAAAAATGGCCTCCCCTGGGCTCCAGAGGCATGCCGGAGGCTGGAACTTCTGGTACTTCTGGTAGGCTTGTTTTTTGCCTTTTCAGAGCCTCCGCACAGGCCCTGCACTTACCTGGCATGATGAACAGGCTGCGTGTAGACTCCTGGGACGGGAGGGGAGGGGAGGGGTGGGTGACGTCAGCAGGTCCTTGTAACTACCAGTTCGGTGAACCAGATTAAAATTAACATCTGGTTCATCTGAACCAGTCCAAACCGGCTGACTCCCACCACTGGATACAGACATTTCAAGATGTGCACATACTGGTAGCATGTAGGTTTATTGCAAAGAATTAATATTTATCTAGATACAGGAGATATGTTCAATGGCTGCAAAATGACTCTGAGTGACCAATATGAAGGAGGTATAGGGAGGCATAAGGAATAGTGTTCGTGTAAAAGTTATTTTTGTTTGTCTTATCCCATATTACTGTTTCATGTCAAGTGCCAGGGAAATCAGAAGATCCAGGCAGTTCAAATGGGTATATAGATTTAGTACAAGCTTAAGCTCTCTCCAAAAATCTAAACTACTAAGGGTCAAAGCAAGGTAAGCTGGACTTAGATATCTTGTGAGCGCAAAGGGACTCACGACTGATTATGTGTTTGACCCCTCCCTTGGGCTCAGCTTACATCTCCTCGGTCACATCTCTTTACTTACTATGTCAGGAGATGTGGCAGAGTCAGCACTCCTGGGGGTCAGGAGATGTGGCTGAGCCTGACCATTGATGGATGGGTTTATTTTTACCCTGGTTTCTCTTTATGTGCATTGATTCTGTTTTTGTTATTTTTAATAATTGTTGAACATTTTGAGCCATTCGGTGTCTTGAATGGGAAGCCATATACACTAAAATATCGTGGCTCCCTCCCTTTGGAACATCATCTCCACAGATATTAGATTGGCCTCCACTTTGACACTTTCCCATAAGGCCCTGAAAACCTGATTTTGCCAATGGGCCTGGGGAATCCAGAGTGGGACAGAACCCATCAAGTGGCTTGTTTGTGTATTGTTGCCAGGGAGGTGAGGTTTATTGTTTTTTATTCTTTTATATTGGATTTTTATTATTTGTAAGCTGCTCACTGAGAGTGAGTGGCCACATAAATCTAAATAGATAAATAAATCTATACCTGTATTAGAGTAGCCCCATGGTGAGATATGAGACTAATAAATGTAATAAATAAATAGATTAGATATAAGCTTGCTGTTTAAGAATAATAGAATTTATGATGCCATTGTATCGGTTGTTTATTATTTTATTAGGTTTAGACGTGGCCCGAATCCAAAGCAACTTTGCATGGCTTCCAATTTAAAACAAACAACAATAAACACCATATAATATACAATATACAAAAACAAATTCGGCCCGCTAGTACGTTACGTGTGCAAAAAATGCATGTGACAAGAGGGCTACTTTGCCTACCTCGAAGAGATTAATTAACATTACAAGGCGTAAGGCCACCCTTGGAATCCTGCTTCCAGTTTTGGTTGCCATGATGTAAGAAAAGATGTGGAACATGGACAAATTTTAGTCTTTCTCTCAGTTGACTTTATTTCCTTGGATTATTTCAAAAGTGGTGCTCTCCTGGAGTCAATTTAAACCAATCTGGGAGATTATTGAGAGAGGAATGAAAGAATGGTTGGTTGGTTGGTTGGTTGGTTGGTTGGTTGGTTGGTTGGTTGGTTGGTTGGTTGGTTGGTTGGTTGGTTGGTTGGTTGGTTGGTTGGTTGGTTGGTTGGTTGGTTGGCCGGCTGGCCGGCCGGCCGGCTGGCTGGCTGGTTGGATGGATGGACAAACAAACCAACAAACCAACAAACAAACATTTCACAATACTTTGCAATAAGACTTCCAAGTCTGCCAGATTCTGTTTTGAACTTCTTCCTAGATTTCTGGCAATGTCCAAGCTACAGATAGCTTTGAAAATAATGCAGTTGGCTTCCATGTCTAGTTATGGAGTGAACATCTGGAAAATAGAGTTCCTTTGTCCAATGCTCTATCACAGAATGCAATTTTCAGAAGAATGTGAAAGAACAATTGGATTAAATTTTCAGTGTGTCAAATTTCAAAGAAATAGTACATGGATTTTTTAACTACTTTCATTTAATGTACATTCCTTTAATGTGGAAACTAATCAAGGAGAGAAGCAACTTAGAACTGAGGAGAAATTTCCTGACAGTGAGAACAATTAATCAGTGGAACAGCTTGCCTCCAGAAGTTGTGAATGCCCCAACACTGTAAGTCTTTAAGAGGATGTTGGATAGCCATTTGTCTGAAATGGTATAGGGTTTCCTGCCTAGGCAGGGGGTTGTACTAGAAGACCTCCAAGGTCCCTTCCAACTCTGCTATTGTATTGTATTGTATTGCTAACATGATGGAATCGTTTTGTCTAACCAGGGTTTAAATGAAATATTCTTTATGTAAGGATGTATTAGTAAGAAATGAGTTAAATAAATAATTGTTTTCCTTCACAGGTCCACCAGGAAGAAGAGGAAAGCCTGGACGACGGGGAGATCCAGGTAATTTTCTTGTTCTTCTTGTAAAGTAATGTTGGCAAATTAAATTATATACACAAAGTAAAAGGTGGTCCCCGTTTTATGACTTTTCTTGCCATGTTCGTTAAGTGAATCATTCCAGTTGTTAAATTAATAACCCGGTTGTTAAGTGAATCTGGCTACCCCATTGACTTTGCTTGCCAGAGGTCCCAAAGGGATCACATGACCCCAGGACACTGCAACCGTCATAAATATGAATCGGTTCCCAAGCGCCTGGATTTTGATCACATGACCATGGGGATGCTGCTGCTGTCATAAGTGTGAAAAATGGGGATATCATTTTTTTCAGTGCCATTGTCATTAAATGAACTTTCGTAAGTGGAGGACTACCTGTATTATGTATATAAGTGTGGCTTTCTTTTTCATTTGTCTGCTGATTTTTCCTTCCTTGTTTTTAATGGGATAAGCCTGTAAACAGTCATGTGCCGCAAGGGCTGTGCTACTTCTTTCTTCCTCAGCTAATACTTGCCATCTGAAAACTTAGCTTTCAGGGCAGCAGTTAGTAGGAATATCTTCTTTTGTCATTGGATAGGGAGTCACTGAGCGGCTAATTAGGAAGGAGATAAAGCCTAGGAAGAAACAGGAAAAGGGTTGACCCATAATATGGCCCCAGGTCATAGTGTAAACACACACACACACACACACACACACACACACACCATGCTCACTTTTAAGAAAAGGAAGGCACACTCTAGATATTGAATATAACATGTAGTTTAATTCTGAGACAAATGTAAAATCTGCTCTGTTGCCTATCTAATATCTGGACTACTAGGATCTGATGCAAACCATGAAACAGACTTCTAATTATCATCCTGTTCACAAAACTTAATCTGCATTGTATTAAGCCATAGTTTACTTAATCATGGTTTGTTGAATAAAGCACAGTTGTTAAGATTCACGCATTGCATAGCCATATGAACCATGATATATCTATTACGATGACTTGTTTCTTAAAATATGCTAAGCCAAAATTAAAAGCATATTGCATTAAATTGCATGATGTGTGGAAGCAACTCATGTAGAAAAAAAATTACTGTAGACCTGAATAAGCAATCTAAAGAGAAATGGAATACTGGAAGGTCAAATGGGAAAGTGGAAAGGATTCTTCTTGTATTGATCAATGACAGGTTCATATCTTTTTATATTTTCTTCATTTTGAATCATTCCCATTATCTGCATTAATTTCAGAATGGAATCTTGATTATTCCATCTAGTACGCCTTTTCCAAGGATAGCCTTTGTCTGGATCAGATTATGGTTGTCAAATAATTCAGCAAAAGTTCCAAGCATCCTTCACTGAGAAAGCTTTTTCCATCACTTCCACCTTAATTCAACGAAGCCTTCCCTAGAGCTTAGTTTCTTGGGCTTAGGAAGACACAGGTAATGGCTAGACAAATAGCTAATGTAAAAAGGGAAATGTAGACAGAGGGAGCAAGAAGGGAGATGTGTGTTTCTATAATAAAGAGGCAAACATGCTTAGGCAGAGATAGAGAAATAAAAGGTAAGGCTCCGATGCTAAATGTCGTAGCATTGCTCCAAACCCTCAGAAAGTTTTAATGGAAAGGTGGACCCTTTTGTTTATTTTTAAATCATTGCAACTTTTCTTATAAGGAAGTACCATAATGCAACAAAAATACTCTGTGCCTCTTTTTGTCTAGAATTATTCATCTGCCAAAGATAAAATTATTCATCTGGCTAAAGAGAAAATAATACATTATACTGTCACAGCTGTGGGTCTGAACAGCAGGTTAAATTTTGTCTAATAGACGGGTCAAGTAAAAGAGAGCAGATATGTTAATGGATGGTATTTTCATTTATTTCTCGGGTTTTTTTTGACCTTTCCTGAAATACTTTCCGCTAAAACAATAAGGATTGAATGTTATGACTGATTTTGACAAATATTATTTTAAAGCATTTGAAATGTTGCTGCATAGAATAATAATCAGAACTTTTTCACCAACTCCAAACAATTTTAATTCATAGTTCAGTTATGAAATATATATTTCCACATTAGTATCAAGATTAAATATGGATTTGTGAATTAAACACTATTTTGTTCATTTGACTTTTGATTAAATGTATTCAGTCTTGCTTAAGTGGCGTTCATAATTGTATTTCTTTGGAACTACAAAATTATTGTTCATATAAAAGGCTCTTTGGAACCATATCATAAACACTACTAATAAAGGAATAAATATACATAATTAATTTAATGTATATTCCTTTAGAGATGAAGAAAATAAAGAATTGTTTTTGGCAGAAGGTTAGAAGAGTGTATGTTTTTTCAACAGAAAGTAAGCTGAAGGACTTTTTGAAAGAGAAGATATAAACATATAAATAGACAAATCCAAAGGCACCCAAATTCAAAACTCAATAATAGCATTCCAATTGCACATCAGCTTTGTATTGTTGCTCTAAGAGAATGTTTTATCTGGATTAGAGCCTAACCAAAAAGCAAATTGACCTCAGTATGTTAGTTATACATACTGTACATACATACATACATACATACATACATACATACATACATACATACATACATACAAACATACATACATACATACATATAATTGTTTTCACAACTTCCTGTTAGGGCCCCATTAAGGGAGGAGACATACTGTTTCCCTCTCTGCCTTTCGGCTCATCACCAGAGACCATCTAGACAGAAAACCATGAATTACGTTGTGTAAATTTTTTTAGATATGTGTGTTAGTTTATGATCAGCTCATAAAACTAACACACACACACACACACATATATATGCTTTCGTAGATTTTCACGGGTGTCGGTATGCTGGTATTGCTGTCTTCGGGTATTTTTCCGTGTATATAGCATGAAATGCATCTACATGGAAGGAAGTATGCAGTGGAGTCCCCCAAGGCTCTGTTTTAGGCCCGGTACTCTTCAACATCTTCATCAATGATTTGGATGAGGGGATAAATGGGGAACTCATCAAATTTGCAGACGACACCAAGCTGGCAGGAATAGCCAACACTCCAGAAGATAGGCTTAAGATACAGAAGGATCTTGACAAACTTGTACATTGGGCACTATCTAATAAAATGAAATTCAATTGTGAAAAAAGTAAGGTCCTACATATAGGCAAGAAAAACCAAATGCACAAGTACAGTATAGGTGGTACCTTGCTCAATAGTAGCAACTGTGAGAGGGATCTAGGAATCCTAGTGGACAACCATTTAAATATGAGTCAGCAGTGTGCAGCAGCTGCCAAAAAAGCCAACACAGTTCTAGGCTGCATAAACAGAGGGATAGAATCTAGATCACGTGAAGTGTTAATGCCACTGTATAGTGCCTTGGTAAGGCCACACCTGGAATACTGCATACAGTTTTGGTTTCCACGATGTAGAAAAGACGTGGAGACTCTGGAAAGAGTGCAGAGAAGAGCAACCAAGATGATTAGGGGACTGGAGACTAAAACATATGAAGAACAGTTGCAGGAGCTGGGTATGTCTAGTTTGATGAAGAGAAGGACCAGGGGAGACATGATAGCAGTGTTCCGATATCTCAGAGGGTGCCACAAAGAAGAGGGAGTCAAACTATTCTCCAAGGCACCTGGGGGCAGGGCAAGATGCAATGGGTGGAAACTAATCAAGGAGAGAAGCAACTTAAAACTAAGGAGAAATTTCCTGACAGTTAGAACAATTAACCTCTGGAACAGCTTGCCTCCAGAAGTTGTGAATGCCCCAACCCTGGAAGTCTTTAAAAAGATGTTAGATAGCCATTTGTCTGAAATGGTATAAGGTTCCTGCCCACGCAGGGGGTTGGACTAGAAGACCTACAAGGTCCCTTCCAACTCTGCTATTGTATTGTATTGTAAATTGTTATTGCAATGTTTTGGCAAGATCTTACTTGCCATCCTCAGACCGAAGCCTGAGGATGGCAAGTGAGATCTTGCCGAAATATTGCAATAACAATTTCATGCTATATACACGGGAAAATACCCGAAGACAGCAATACCAGCATATATATATGTGTGTGTGTGTGTGTGTTATGTTTTTGAGCTGATCAATAAATAAGTCAGGGAGACTAGGATAGATCTATTTCGAGCTTTTTAGCTCTCATCAGCTAGCCATACCCTTACTGGGATTCGAACCAGGGCTGTATTACATGCCAGGCGAAAGCCTTGCCATTAAGCCAGCCAGGTTCTCTTCTTGTCAGCTGAGACAGGAGGATAGTTATATATAATTGTTTCCACAACACCCTGTTAGGGCCCCAATTAAGGGAGGAAGCAAGGCTCTCTTAATGGCAAGGCTCTCGCCTGGCATGTAATACAGCCCCGGTTCGAATCCCAGTAAGGGTATGGTTAGCTGATGAGAGCTAAAAAGCTCGAAATAGATCTATCCTGGTCTCTCTAATTTATTTATTGATCAGCTCATAAAACTAACACACACAGACAGACAGACAGACAGACAGACAGACAGATAATTGTTTTCACAACTTCCTGTTCGGGCCCCATTAAGGGAGGAGACATACTGTTTCCCTCTCTGCCTTTCAGCTCATCACCAGAGATCATCTAGACAGAGAACCATGAAATTACGTTGTGTAAATTTTTTTTTGATCAGCTCATAAAACTAACACACACACACACATTTATGTGTGTGTGTGTGTGTGTGTGTTAGTTTTATGAGTTCGAAAGCATGTAAAAATGCATGTAGAAAAATAGGGATCATCTTTGGTGGGAAGGTTCCATGTGCCAATAGATGTTTAGTCATGCCAGCCACATGACCATGGAGATGTCTTCGGACAGTGCTGGCTCTTCAGGTTTGAAACAGAGATGAGTACCACCCCCTAGAGTCAGGAACAACTAGCACATATGTGTGAGGGGAACCTTTACCTTTATGTATGTGTGCATGCATCTATCCACTGGTGGGATTCAAATAATTTAACAACTGGTTCTCTGCTCTAATGATTTCTTCAAACAACCAGTTCACCAAACTGCTCAGAAAGTTAACAACTGGTTCTCCAAAATGTATGAACTGGCTGAATCCCACCACTGCATCTATCTATCTATCTATCTATCTATCTATCTATCTATCTATCTATCTATCTATCTATCTATCTATCTATCTATCCATCCATCCATCCATCCATCCATCCATCCATCCATCCATCTATCTGGATAACCTTACCACACAGGAAACCAGGCTCTTACTCTTTCACTACAGTTGATAAATGGGAGCAAATTTTTATTTGTTTTATATGATTGCATCTTCCCTAGTGGTTCTTGTGTGGTTATAACTTCACAGCTTCCAGACAAAGGCTGAGTTAGAGCCAAATATTCAGCAGTTGTTTTGCTTGGCAGTATCTTTGCTCCAGTAGCTATTGAAATTATGTCTGTCTGTCTGTCTGTCTGTCTGTCTGTCTTTCTTTCTTTCTTTCTTTCTTTCTTTCTTTCTTTCTTTCTTTCTTTCTGTCCGTCTGTCTGTCATTTTGCTTGTTCTAAACTGGAGAACAGTTATACATCCTGATATGATTCATAATAGTGCCTTGGATTTTTTTAAAAAACTCCTATACTTTTTAAAATTTCTGTTAGACAAATGATCAAAATATTTTTGAAGATTTTATTACCGTGTGTTTTTATTCTTAAATTTCAAAGCCTCTGTTCTTACTTAGACTTCCCAAGAGCATGAAGCAAACTCTTTGTCATGACAAAAAACCCTTTTATTAATTTCCTGTGAATTCTGCTCATTCACATCCAGCGAAGTCTTTCAAGGGAGGATTTACAATCACAGACCTTATCTGGCTTAGAGAGCTGCCAGGCCAATAACTGCAAAACTTGGCAAGGCATCTCGGAAAGTCAGGAAGCAATTACGCAAACTAATTTATTTTTTATTTTATTTTATTAAATTTATACCAAACGGACCCAGGGCGGCGCACAGGGATGTTAAAACACATATAAAACATATAAAATTTTAAAAAACTTATTCTAATAGACCCTGCGCTAAAAACCGAATTTAAAAAACCCAAATTTAAAACTATCTAGGAGTCAGTAATGGGAGTTACTCTAGGCCGGCTAGATGGAATAGGTGTGTCTTCAGACACTTGCGGAAGAGGCGGAGGTCGGAGATGGTGCGGAGTTCAGGGGGTAGGTCGTTCCAGAGGGCAGGGCCCGCCACAGAGAAGGCTCTTCCCCTGGGTGTCGCCAGTCGGCATTGTCCAGCCAACGGCACCTTGAGGAGGCCCTCTCTGTGGGAGCGTATCGGTCTGAGGGATGTATGGGGCAGGAGGCGGTCTCGCATATAACTAGGTCCCGAGCCTGACAACAGAATTGTCTCCTGCAAACACCGCTCCCCTTTCATTCCTCTTTTATTTCCTCTGGGAGGGGCCATTCATCATCCACCTGTGGTCTTACCCCAAGTTGAACCATGTTCTTCAGCTGTTCCCTTCATCTGACAATGACTCCAGCTGTTCATCTGCCTCACTGATGTCTGACTCTGAAGGCAGCTGATAACTGGCATACAGCTCCAGCCCGCTCTCTGCCTCCGACACAGAGCCCTCATCAGAGCCTTCCCCAGACTTCAGGACTGGCCCATATTCCTCCCAACCTCCTCACTGTCCAAATCTGCTGTCAGCTCTGCTGGCCACTGGTGGGCCACAACAGCCCCTTTGAGGTATAGGCTAACTAAAAAAATAGTTAAGAGTGGAAAACAGCCTTAATCTTCTTAGTATGAAGCAATTTGTATCTATCAAATAATTTTGCATTCTCAATGGGATATTACCTCCCCCCTTCTACTCCCTTACACATCCCCAAACCTTCTCCTCTGAGGTACAGAGAAGTAAGAAGGATTTCTTGTAACATGAAAAGAATGACCAGCCCTTAGCACAGCTGCTTTCAGAGACAGAAAGAGGTGATAGTCTTGCTAAAGCTGTTCCCTTCTTGAATAGTCTTGACCAGGTAAACTCTTACCCATATGAATATCCAGTTTCCTTTCAATTAGGTCAATAAATAAAGATCTACCAGATATGGCTTTGGAGCAATGCTGATAGGTATTTGGCATCAGTTTGTAGATCTGTACTGAATCTCCTGTAAAGATCAGCATGTTGCCAAGAGAAATGAGCAACAAGGAAGAATTAAAGAAAGATGAAACTATATCTACAGTATTTTTGTTTTTTTATGGTAGCAGGAATTATACTTTCCCAAGGCTAGGTTCTGTATTGAATCTGGATTTTTATACAATAAAAATAGGCTGCATACCTAACTAGGAATGCAGGAGTAATGGGGGGAAAGTGCCTCTGCAATTCTCATAGTTGGCCTGAATGCTTTCCTATTCCATATGAGCAAGCAACCCTTCAGAGTTATGCTACAAAGACAGTATAACAAGTAACTAAATCAATTGCACCCCAATTTAGGCAAAAAAGTATTTGGGAA
Source organism: Rhabdophis nuchalis (assembly GCA_039707465.1). Lineage (NCBI taxonomy): Eukaryota > Metazoa > Chordata > Lepidosauria > Squamata > Natricidae > Rhabdophis > Rhabdophis nuchalis. The sequence goes on from CM077646.1 coordinate 104,588,890, forward strand.
AAGAGATCGATGTTTTCATTACATTCTTGTGGCTATTCCCCTCAAACAAAGCCAAGCTATCACCACATGATTTTATTGCTGTCTTTGGGGAACATTTAACTTAAAACAGATAACTGATCTTACTCTTTTGTCTGGATCCTTTATAACAGTCAGTTATTTTTCTTCATTTTCAAGGTTTTGTGTGTGACAATCCAGCATGACATTTGATGTCATCTAAAGCCTCTCAATTGGACTAGTTACTTCTAATCGGTTCTAGTGACAATCTATTGAGGCTCTCTTATTTAACTTTTTTTTGGGGTGGGGGGAGAAATAGGACTCATCTTTGTATCTCATAATTGCTCAAGGAATCTTTGATCATTTTTAATAGGCAAAATCACTAATTTTAAGGGTGCTTTTTCCGCACCAAATATATTATCACTTGATTTCATATGATTTACATTCTGGGTATTCTGGCATTAATTTGATTGATTCTTATAATTGATTCCATGTATCAGAAAAGAATAAGCATTGTCAATGCTCTTTATGGAATCAGGTGGTAAAATCACAGTACACAAAGTATAATGAACCAGCCTCTTCTGCATTATCTTCAAAGTCAAGATTTATAAATGATCCCTTTAAGATTATCAGATCCATTTCTATTGCAATACCATCTGTTCCAATACCATCTGTTCCAATATATTAAAGAAGGGTGGGGGGAGTTGCTTGACTAAGCCAAGTTTTAACAGTGCTAACAAAATATAAGGTGTTTCCTGTGGCTCCACATGCATGGAATAATTTGCTATCTGAGCTTTGTCAAATCCTGTCATTAGGTATTTGACATTGTAATTTTTAAGTACTTTCCTTGAGCATAAATGTCCATTAGAGCAGAGGTCCCCAACCTTTGCAACTTTAAGTCTGAAGGACTTCAGCTCCCAGAATTCTCCAGACAGCTTTGCTGGCTGGAGAAGTCTGGGAGCTGAAGTCCTTCAGACTTAAAGTTGCAAAGGTTGGGGACCTCTGCATTAGAGGCCTAAAGGTATAAATGATGACAGGTTATAGCAGAGTAGAAGATCCAGAAAATAAATGGCTATTAGGTGGGTGGGTGAGGATATGATTTGCCAATCAAAGAAGAGAAAAGTATATCTGTGTGATATGCAAAGCTAATATGAGATACTTCAGTCTATAAAGAGCCAATTGACAGCTCTCTATGTCTGTAGTTGTTGGTAGTTAATTTGTTCCAATGTTTGGCAGCAAGTTAAAAGCCAGTCATCTGCAGACTCTGCTGGAAAAGAAAGGAGTTTCTATCCCATCTCTGCTTTTGGATTTATGATCAATTTAAGACTTAGTTCTTTTTTTTTTAATCTTGCGCTATGTTGCTGAGTGTAATGTGATTATCTTTCAATTGCTGATATATATAACTTTCACTTCATTGACTAGCTGGGTGCACTTCATAATAGATGTTTGATTGTGTATATGTCATTATACTTCTAGCATGCAGAAACTTGGGAAGATAAACCAGAACTGTTCCAACATGTTGATTGTTTCCAGCAATGTTACTGGAAATAGATTTCTAAAAACAAAATACAAATACAAAATTATCTGTTCAACATTATCTAACAAATCTTAAAGTGCTTAATCCTATGCACAGTTAAAACTGCAAAAGTTCAGATAGTAAATGCAAGCCAGAATAATAGCATAATATTCTAGTTTTATACATAGAGTCCATAAATAATACAAATAGGTTTGTGTTGGAAGCAACACTATCAAAGAGAGGAAAATGTTACGCTAAACTTGTACTTTTATATCCTGAACCCATCTCCTGGGCCATGAAAAGGAATATGTCTATGTGGGGCATTGATTCATACCATTCTCATATGCATTTTTGAATGCTTTGGTCCTACTAGTTCTACGTCCATCTTCCTGGCTTGCTCCACTCTTAGGAACTGGCTGCTGCTTAATTTAAATTGCCCTGTATCATTCCTCCACACTATTTAACTTTCTTTGTCATTTAATATCAGTTCATGTTATGTTGTATCTGCCCATGGCTTAGATAGATAGATAGATAGATAGATAGATAGATAGATAGATAGATAGATAGATAGATAGATAGATAGATAGATAGATAGATAGATAGATAGACAGGCAGGCAGGCAGGCAGGCAGGCAGGCAGGCAGGCAGGCAGGCAGGCAGGCAGGCAGGCAGGCAGGCAGGCAGGCAGGCAGGCAGGCAGGCAGGCAGGCAGGCAGGCAGGCAGGCAGGCAAATGAATAGACAGACAGACAGATATAATGTTAAGAATTCTTTTGTAGTCAAATCCATCACATCAGCATCAAATGATATCCAACATCATAATGACAAATAACAGTATCAAGAATAAAGCCAATTTTATGCTGAGAACAACACTGCATTACCAGTTTGTAGAACAAAATCAAATCGTAAAACAATCAATTCTTTATGAGAAAACTATTTAAAACAGGTGGATCTTTTGAACCTGATTAAATATCTATAGTGGTACATGATTTTCAGTTGCACTGAGGTTTATAACATGTGCTATCATTGAGAAGGTCTTTGTCTCTACAAACGTAATTATAATCCTCTGAAACTAATCCTAAAATATTGGCACTTGATACTGATGAAGGCGGCACTTCAAATCGTCTAATTCTAAGCCATAGCCACATGTTCCAGCTTCATGCAGAACACATGTTTTCTTATAAAGACCAAATATAGCTGTATTTTTAAAAAATGAACAAAAACTAAGTAGCCTCTGCGCATAGTGCAATTTTGAAGGTGCATAATATGGACTTTGACAAAAAGTAATTAGTTAAACAGGCTTAAGTGGGGAGGATCAACTTCATAGGATTTTATTCTGTCTGGCCTCAAAACAGATGTTTGAGATTCAATTTCTCTTAGCCTTCTTCAATATGGAACATGCCAGTTCCATCCCAGATTTTTCTCAAGAAGGTCAGACTATTTTTTTCTTTCATCTTCATGTAAAAACAGAGGAATAGAAATGGTGAATTGTTTATTTTCTTGTAACTTATTTTAAGTAAAGTTAAAGGATGTCTAGTCAAATAATTGTATGATAGCAAATCAGTACACATCTGTTTTTCTCACTACTACCATTCAGTCTTTTTCATACTTCCTTATACTGTAGATCTTTATTTAGTTACTTTATTCCAGCAAATGCAAAGTTGATTTTTTAAAAAAAATAAATGCTGGCAGAACTGTATTCCCAGGCTACAAATTCTGTGGAAAGAATTTTCATTCTTTCATTCTTGGTCTCTTTCATATCTGCAGGACATAGAACAGGATGGGTTCATGAGTTGTAATTTTTTAAAAAGAAAATTGAATGGAAAATGAATGTAAATTTTCAGTCCCAGTGTGTCATTCATCCACTTCTCTGAAAAATTGAAACAGTTCTGTAATAGGATTCAAAATTTCATGGCTGCACGCATTCTTTCTTCTCTTTCCACTTCTCTTCTTTCTCCATCTTACATATTTCTCACTTACATATTTCAGAAGCATATTTTGCAATAATGATTAAACTGTGGTTTCTCTTAATAGTTTTCTAACATTGAGGATTTTAATTAATTATGTTAATGAGGATATACGTGCTGGGTGCATATAAATAAATCAGTTCAAGAATGAGAAAGTTATTTTAGATATCTTTTCTCGTGGCATATGGCTTTCAAAGAGGAGAAAAATAAAATAAAAACTTCTTATATGATATTGCATGATCAACTCATTTTAAATCTTCATGGGAAATAACCATGAAGCTGCAGCATGACCAACTGTAGTCATATATTTGCTATTTCTTAGGGGAAATTTTCTTCTTTTAAAATTGGATTAATACAGATTAATGTTTGTCCCTTTCATTCTGAATAAGATAAAACTAAGTTTAAATACATAATTAGTAAAATAGTATGTATAAAACTGTTGTTCACAGTTGGTCTAGGAGTACATTGACATTTTTACAGATAAAGAAACTATAAATATCTCACATGCTAAAGCAGCAAATAATAGTGCCAAAACAAGCTGTAAAATACACTCATTCATTGGTAGCATTAATTTCCTTATAGCCAAAGGACATTACAATACAAATATACTTTAAAAATGCCACCCAAAAAACATAGACAGATTGAAAATGGTAGTAACCATTTTTTCTAAGGTTTTCTAAATAAAATCATGAAATTGTTAATCCCCTTTATAATTAACTGCAATGCTATAATTTTCTAGATCTATTCTATTTTCAATAATTTCTTCTTGAGTTAAGATATATTTGGCATAAAACAGAATAATGCAAATATATATATAATTGTTCCATTGTTCCAAAACCATTTGTAACTAAGTAAAGGAAAAATAATAGATATCTTATCAAAAACATCTGAGTGAATAGACTGATATATTGGTACTATTTAAAGAGAGAAAGGTAAGTTAGTGTAAAAAATGTTATTTCAGCCTTCCACTCTCTTTTCCAGTCTTTCCATTGAGAAGGTAGTTCAATTAAAACTAGTCTGCATTTGGTCCATGATGAAATTCATTACTGCATCCATTAACCTCATGGGTGGAATCATATCCACACTGAATTTACATATCTGTTCTCTGCTGTCATATGACCAACAAACTCAAAACATTGATTGCAGTTGTAAATCTTTACCAAAATAACAGGAAGCATGCTATAATCTCAAAATTCTGCATTAAAAAAAGGCACAATAGTTTACTTTTGCAAAAGAGTCTAGAGAGGCAAATCTCAAGTTTAGGAAGATTCAAGAACAGTCAATTTCCACTCCAGGATTCACATTAATCCAATGGAAGCATATAGAGTGAATCACAGGCAAGCTGTTCCAGAGGTTAATTGTTCTAACTGTCAGAAATTTACTGACAGGTAGAACAATTAACCTCTGGAACAGCTTGCCTCCAGAAGTTGTGAATGCCCCAACCCTGGAAGTCTTTAAAAAGATATTAGATAGCCATTTGTCTGAAATGGTATAAGGTTTCTGCCCACGCAGGGGGTTGGACTAGAAGACCTACAAGGTCCCTTCCAATTCTGCTATTGTATTATTATTGTACAGGTGGGAAATCAGAACAGTATTTGCCATAAAGGGTCAGTCACCGAAGCCATCTCTTTGTTTGATTGTTTCCCAAACTGTCACACCTCTTTCTTTCAAGTAGATGGCTTGACTTTCTTTGCTCTACTCTTTGATTGTTTCCCAAACTGTCACACCTCTTTCTTTCAAGTAGATGGCTTGACTTTCTTTGCTCTACTCTTTTAATTTATTTTGTGTTACTGAGATCATGTTCTGTGATCCTATGTCCTAACTCATGATAATGCCTAGCTTGGATCTGCATCCCCTCAAAAGTGGTCTCTTCATAATTCCTACGGCACAGTTTGAAGCTTGCTCTGTTTTAGCACTTCAGCTTTAGAGCCTGAAGATTCAGAATGATCGGAAATAGTTATTCTGGCCCGCTACTTTTGGCTTCATACTGGTTTACTTGAAGTTTTACTTTGGGGCAGACTTTCCTGATATAACTGGTTTCTCCATTTTTGAAAGAAAACTTGCCTTATTAGTAGGTTAAATGGTGTTTAATACATGAATGTGGATGTGATTCAGTTCCAGCTTAGCTTTGATTGGCTGAGTTTCCTCCTACCTCAAGAATATCTTGGGGTGATCATGTTGGTAGGGTTCCACCATATCCTGAGCAGTGGTAGGTTCCTGCCAGTTTGGACCAGTTTGGACAAACCAGTAGTGGTTTGGCAGTCTGGGTCGCTGGAACCGGGAATGACCCAGGCCTGCCACACTGCTGAACCAGATCTCCAGGCAGCACTGTAGGCAGCGCCATCTTGTTTTTCACTTCTGTGCATGTACACAATTTTTATTACACTGTGCGTGCATGCACAGCGCACACACAAGCGTACCCCTGCTCCTAAGGTATGAAATTTTCCAACTGTTGACCTATCTCTCATACTATCTCTATGATCTTGGATCTTATTAGGAAGACTTGATCATAAAATTGCATAAACTGTTCAGGCTTTACTGTCTTTGATGGTGTTTGACTCCTACATATTTATGCCAGGTAGATTCCCTTTTCATTTTGTGAAGAAAGATCTGATAGGAATCAAGCACCTTCTGTCATAAAGTCCTGAAGTTCCTTTTGACACTTTCCAGTATTTAAATATTAATTTGCAAATATGTATTGTTAATAATGATTAATTGCAGAGCTGTCTAGCTCAAAGAACTAACACATGGCAATTTACGTAAACAAAAGAAAATTAAACGCTTTGGGCACATGACAGGACGGTGCTGTCTGTCTGCAAGAAGACAAGATGGTGAGTTCCAAGTTAATAATACTGTTTGCAAAACTAAATTCTACTGGGAAAAAGATATTTTCTGGAAACCAAATTGAAGTAAAGAACAATAGTTGAAAGTTGAGTATCCAGTGTTATAATCTGTACAGAGAGTCAGAGACAATTCCTTGATGCCTGCTTTTCCTGATAATTCAAAATAGGCTAACAATGTCTCAGTATTTAAAGAAAGTTCTCTTGACATAGTTAAATAAAATGTATTATTTCTTTTTCAATTTTGCATTTATTGAACAAATGCTGCTGGAAGCTTTCTAATAAATGTATTCAATAGAGTTTTCTCCATAACTCTAGATAAAATGACCCTTACCCCAACTAGATTCTCTGACTCAAAGTTGAGTTTGACTTTTTTACTCCATCAGTTCCAATCCTCATGCTTTCAGAACTCTCTATATTTGCCTTACTCCATTTTTTATATAAATTAAGATTTCATAGAGCAATGTAATTATTACGAATGAAGGAAATATACATGTCCTAGGATAATGTTGCAGGATCCAATCTGGGTCAGTTACCGGGATCAGAAGTTTTGTCTTCCAAGCTTAGGGCTCATGCTGGAGCCCTTCTTCAGGGAACTTTCTCTAACCAGTGAGACAGAGTAAACCTATTGGTTAGAGACAGCTCCCTGAAGCCTGATTTAAGAGGTAGCCCTGACCATGATCCTTCATTGGAAGCAACTGGCTGATATTCTGCTCTAGTGTGCCCTTCCTGTAATTCTGCTTAAGATGCTCGAAATCCTGACCTTTGGACTGTCTGGAAAATCTGACTTGAGCCTCTGAACTTTGGACTTGATTTTGACAGTTCTTCTGTATGCTCCTTTTAAAAGTAAAACCATTCAGGCAAGTGTCCATTTTTTAGAGACTCTGGTTTTTTCCCCATTCCTTGTCTGTGGTTATCTCTTCAGCCTTGAGTAAATTGCTGATCCCCATAGTAACTGAATTTGAGTGTGTAATTGAAACCTGAAGCAAGACAGGGGCTAGTTTCTCAAACAAGGATTTACACACCCCTGAGTTGTGGCTTTGCATCATCAGAACATGATCATACTAGGGACCATAATGAAATCATGGGGTTTCATATTCTATTACTACTTCATATTTGCATGTTGGTAATATATTGTTTTCAGTTGTTTTTCAAAAGTTAAAACAGCTTTAAAACAGATTTAGTGTTTCAAGATAGTTGCAGAAACAAAACAACATGCTTTTCATTTTATATTGTTTTCCAGGGAGTTCAGTTTTTCCTTAATTTTTCCCACATTTTCCCATATTTAATCCTTCTGGTATTAATCATATAGGAAACGAAGCATGAAGAAGCTTTTAAAAGAGTGTAAAATGCCTTTTTAAATAGGAGTAAAACATGGATTTGTTAGTCTCTTCAGACCAAATGCTCACCTCTGTTGTTTGCATAGTCTTCCTAAAGGTCTAGAGGATTTGGGGAGATCAAAAACCATTGTAACAAAATGGACTGTTTACAAACTACGATGTTTTGCGAACAGCAATGTTTAAAGAGAATTTTTCTGTAAGAAATTAATATGACTAGACGCTCTGGAAACATTATGAAAGGGGAAATGTTGGAACACTAAATATTCCATTTTATTTTGCACTAGCTGTTGCCGGCTACGCGTTGCTGTGGCCCAGTATGGTTAAATGGCCAACCAATCTGTGTTTAGATCTACACCTGTACACACAAATTATTATTATTATTATTATTATTATTATTATTATTATTATTATTTTATTTTATTATTTTATTTTATTTTATTTTATTTTATTTTATTTTATTTTATTTTATTTTATTTTATTATTTTATTTTATTTTATTTTATTTTATTTTATTTTATTTTATTTTATTTTATTTTATTTTATTTTATTTTTCGAATTTATACCCCGCCCTTCTCCTTGTTAGGACCCATGGCGGCGCACAGGCATTAAAGCCATAACAAAAGACAATATACACTATTAAAAACATATTAAATTAAATTAAAACCCGTGCTAAAAACCCATTTAAAACCCTGAAAATTAAAATTTATAGATAGAGTCAGAAACGGGGGGTACCCCTAGGCCGGCTTGTTGGAATAGATACATCTTAAGACGTTGGTGGAAGAGGCGGAGGCCCGAGGTAGTGCGAATATGTACACATAACCACCGTATAACCACCTACCTACCTACCTACTGTATTTCTCCCTCTCTCTATCCCTCTACCTACCTACTTACTGTATTTCTCCCTCTCCCTCTCTATCCCTCTACCTACCTACCTACCTACTGCATTTTTCCCTCCCTCTCTCTATCTCTATGGACAGTATTTTATGTCTTAAAGGATTACATAATACCTGTGGCCCACTGCTCTCTCTGTATCCATCTACCTACCTTTTTTACAATTTTTTTACATTTCCGTTGCATGTACTTGGCACAGATGTGACATCTACACAATATATATATATATATATATATATACATACATACATACATACATACATACATACATACATACATACATACATACATACATATATCATTGGTGCTGTATTTCAAAGGAATGTTGTGTGAAAATTCGGAAGTGATCAGTGTAGTACTTTAGGAGATTAGCAGTTTTGAACAAACTCTTGTTACATTTTTATTTATAAAGATGACAGAATGCCAGTTTAGGTATATTTTAAAAAGTTTCTGTTAAATCTATATCTCTACTATTTGAAACTTCAAGTACAGAGCCATAGTAAGCAACATGATTGTGCATCAGGGAGAGGTCAAACATAGGGTCAGAAAGGTCATTAAGGCCACTGAATACAACTTCTTGCTCAATATAAGAATCCAAATGACAGCATATCCGGCAGATGGTTGGCTAAGACTCTGCACATATTTAGAAAAGAACTTGCACCATTCTAGGCCATTGATTCCACAGCCAGATGGCTCTTGCCATTAAAAAGTTTTCCTTTAATGTCTAGTTTGAATCTTTCTTCCCAGAATCTGAATTCATAATTTATTGCCTTGTATTCTAGAATGATGGAAAACATCATTCTTCACCACCCTTCAGATATTTGAGATAAGTGCTACCGTAGTCTTATTTTCTCAATCCCTTTATTATCTTTTTCATAAAATATCATTTTGTTTCACCAGTTTAGCTTCAAGTGTTCTTCGCTGAACCAGTTTCACGTAGTCCAAATCTTCCTTAAAATGTCGTGGTGACTACAACAGACCACAATACTCAAGAAGAGCTCTACACAGTACGGGAAAAACTAAAGAATTAGTTCCTGCTCTTTGGAAACTATATTCTGTTGATGGAATATCCAACATCTGCTTTTCTTGCAAACATATCATACTGTGGATTTCTATTCAATTCAAAGTCTCTATACATTTGTTTCTGCGTGATCTAAATGTTTGATCTTTCACATAGAGCATGATGGTCCAGAATAGATTCTGGCTGCAGTTCTCTATGCAAAGGGCAAAAAGAGTGTCACAGCACAAGCCCTTCCCCTTTTCTATATATGTCATGATATTGTAAGCTTGTCTGAAAGGCGCCAACCTTTCAATATGATGGCACAGTGCTGCTTTTATCACTTCGATGAAAGCAGCAAGTTCCTGTGGGTGCCACTGCATATACAAACTTAGCAAATAGTGAGAGCAATTGAACACCGTGGTATCTATTTCTGATGAGACATTCTAAGATGGTAACACTATAATGAAAATTAATATCTTTGCCTTTAAACTCCACAGAAAAAGCCCCAGCAGCAGTTCATGTTCAGGGATTGTTGAAAGCAGTAATGTGGACCTGATGGGTACATTTATGTATCAGTAACTGAACAAAGTACAGAAAGCAGAGAATCAGATTAAATGTCAAGTTTGTTTGGGCATGAATAATGAGCTTGCCCATCAATTCAAATTGGGATTTTCTGAATTATTTCTATATTCTTGGGAAGTAAAAGTAAGTTGTCAATGAATTGATGTTGATATCTAACTATTTAGGGCAAACAATAGTATTTTTTAAATCTCCCTATAGTAGTATTAACTTGGTAAATGACAGTCAGGAAGAGTCAACCCTGGTGTAATGTTAGATTAAGACTGGGGAAGCCCAAAGTCAAATCTATCTTTAGCCACAAATGCTCCTGAGTGACTTTGGGCCACTCTCAGCCCAGCCTCCATCACAGGCTGCTGTTTGTACAAAAATGGAAGTAACAGTATGCGACCTTAAAACCTTAGAGGAAAAGTAGGATATACATCTAATGCCTGAAAGTAAATTAAATGTAACCATGTATTAAATGATGCACTTTGAATCATCAAATCTCTAATTTTACATGAGTGCTGATGGTATCTGAGCTATCAGGGGTTCTTGAGGGAATATGTTAATGTAGCTTATTGTATTAAAATAAAGACAAGTTCAGTATCGGAGATCCTTAATAAAGAAATGAAGAATAATAAAAGTATTTTAATTTCTTTATTGTGCAGCTACACATGTATAGTCCTGGTCATAATGATCCCAAAGTTTGCCTTACTGCTGAAAGAAGTACATAAAAAGGAAATTGGTTTTATTAAAGAGTAGAATAACTTCCTTTGAAGGAAAGATCACAGTACTTGTGAAATTTTAGTTTAAAACATTGAGAGATGAATAAAATTATACGCATTATGTAGAAAGAAGATAGAAAGAAAAACAATCCTCTCTTTTCTCCCTATATCAGTCCATAAAATTCAGTAGTTAAAAAAGTATTTCAAATTACTGTGCCTAATTAATCTGTGAAATTCACTGTTTAAAAATACAGTGATTGTCACCAAGTACACTGGTCTCTTATTTACAATACAATAGCAGAGTTGGAAAGGACCTTGGAGGTCTTCCAGGCCAACCCCCTGCCTAGGCAGGAAGCCCTATACCATTTCAGACAAATGGATATCCAATATCTTCTTAAAGACTTACAGTGTTGGGGCATTTACAACTTCTGGAGGCAAGCTGTTCCACTGATTAATTGTTCTAACTGTCAGGAAATTTCTCCTCAGTTCTAAGTTGCGTCTCTCCTTGATTAGTTTCCACCCATTGCTTCTTCTTTTACCCTCAGGTACCTTGGAGAATAGTTTGACTCCCTCTTCTTTGTGGCAACCCCTGAGATATCGGAACACTGCTATCATGTCTCCCCTAGTCTTCTTTTCATTAAACTAGACATACCCATTTCCTGCAACCGTTCTTCATATGTTTTAGTCTCCAGTCCCCTAATCATCTTTGTTATTTATTTATTTAAATTTATTTATTTATTTAAATTTATACCCCGCCCTTCTCCACAGAGGACCCAGTTGCTCTTCTCTGCACTCTTTCTAGAGTCTCCACATCTTTTCTACATCATGGCGACCAAAACTGAATGCAGTATTCCAAGTGTGGCCTTACAAAGGCATTATAAAGTGGTATTAACACTTCATTTAAGGTCTGTCTCTCTCCTACAAGCACACTCTCTTTTCTCCCATGCTCTTGAAGGCCGGCTGAAGTAGTTGTCCAGATCACCATAGTATGGTTAAAGGGAATGATTCTGAGTCTCTTTCTCACACTTTCTCACACTCTCTTACCATTCCCCTGGGCTGATGTATCTCTTTTAAGATGGTTCTGTTCTCTCCCCATGTTCCAAGGTCCTGCTAGAAATTCTACAATAGGAACTGAGATGAAAGAAATGGGAAAGAGAGAAGGATATAGTTCCTCTAATCAGTAAATATAAAGCATCCTATGTAAGGACCCTTCTCCTTGACAGCATCACTGGCCATTAGTTGTACTGTTCTTTCTCATTACTACAGTATTTCAACAGGAATGGATTCAGGTTCCGCTTTAGCTTTCTCTTGGTACAAGAAAAAAATAGAGACTACATTAAACTATACATTGCTTCTATGGTATACAGAATGGGAGTTTAATTACTTAGAGCAAGAGTCCTTTGTTTCAAGGTATTTCCAAAGGATACCAGTCGATCCCATTATGGCTGTAGAGAAGGCCACCTAATGTGGTTCAGAGTTCTGTTCTGTAAACAGCCTTATCCAGTCCAGGTCACCCCTGAAGTAAGGACATAAGAACATCGTCTTTCCAGAGAGTAGACTGGCGCTGACCCTGCTGGGTTTTCAAAAGACCCTGAGATCATAGTTTTGCCAATAGGAAGGGGGAGACCCAGGAATGCATTGGAGCCAAGCCAATGGCTATGGTGAATGCTGTTTCTAGATGTGATTATCTTGATGTGAATTGTCGTCTTTTGTTTTAAATTGTAGTATTGTTTAGCTGTTCAACCAAAAAAAGGGCCCATCTGGTCCAGTCATGCAGCAGCCAACTAAGCACATCCACAAAACTCACAAACATGATCAGAATAATGATAGCCCTCTTCCACAATTGTTGCCTAACAGTTAATGTTTTAGGTATATTACCTTTCATTCAGCAATAAGGGAGGTTACTCTATGATAGAGATAGGCAGTTTTAAAATATGATAAATAAATACAGTGTACATATTTTTTGACTTGTGAAATAGATGAGGGAGTGGGGGTTATGGGAGAAAGATATGGATAATCTTATGGAGGGGGTGGGGAGATATTACATGTCGTCTTCCGGGTGCGCTTCAAGGTGTTAATTATCATCTTTAAAGCGCTCCATGGCTCGGGACCTAGCTACCTGCGGGATCGGATCCTGCCTCATACATCCTCACGGCCGATTCGCTCCCACAGAGAGGGACTTCTCCGGGTGCCGTCCACTAGACTTTGTCAGCGGGCGACACCCAGGGGAAGGGCTCTCTCTGTGGCGGGCCCGGCCCTCTGGAACGACCTTCCCCCTGATATTAGGACGACCACGGACCTCCGCTCCTTCCGTCTTAAATTAAAAACTCATCTTTTCTGTCTGACCGGCCTGGGATAGTCTCTCTGTCTCTGGGGTTTTATTGGGTAGTTTTTAGTATAGTTTAGTTTTAATGGGGAATTTTAGCGCAGGTTAGGTTTAATTTGTTTTTAAGAAATGTCTGTATATTTTTATTGTTTTTATTCTACCTGTGCACCGCCCCGAGTCCCTATGGGGAGAGGGAGCGGTTTACAAATATTAAATTATTATTATTATTATTCTCCTGTACTTGTTTCAAGGAAGATTGGGAGTTGCTTCTTTACATAGCCGTAAGATATATAAATAATTTACATATTCTTTGCATATTCTTTTTTTATTTCTTTTTTAATTTTCTTTCTACACTTTGTGTATATTTTTATTTTTGTTTTATTTTTCTGACTTTAGTTTGCATTATCTTTCAGTATAGTTATTGTTTTTAACAAAAAGGTGTTTTTTAAAAGAAATAATATTCAGAGTCCCTTCGGGGAGAGGGGGCGGTTTAGAAATTTGAATAAATAATAATAATAATAAAAAGCTATCAAGGGTGGTATAATTACTTCAATAACTACTCCTATTTTAATGAAACCTTAAGTCTTAGACAATAGGCAAATATTATTTTAACTTTGATATTATTCCAACTAAATAAATTTGCACTGCAATTTGGTTTGGTTTATTTTTTCTTTTAAGAAGACAATGTTTCTTTTCTAATTCCAGATTTGTTAAAATTCCATAATATAATAGCATGACATCACATTGCCATTTAATAGTTGCTGTACTAAAACTGTTCTTCAAAATTAATTCTTTGTATTATAATAATTTTAGCTTGTTTGTCCCGTGTAATTAATAACCAATGTATTATGTTTTGTTTTTCAGGTCCTCCAGTAAGTAACATTGACATTACTCTTGGTCACGAGTCAACAAAGTTAAGGCATTTATTTTCCTTTCTGTCTCATTTCACAAGAACAGGCTTTTCAGTAGAGGTGTGCCTGGTCCAGAAATTGGTACCAGATGATGTTTTCTCTTTCTCTCTTTCTCTTTTTCCCTCTTCCTCTCTCCCCACCCCCTCTCTGATGTAGGGAAATAATAAAAGAGGAAAAACTGGCTATTTGTTTCTTTGCCTAAAGGTTTTTTTGCCATTTTGAACTTAATAAGAGCCCTTTTTTTTGTTTTAAGAATGAACTTTTTTGTTGTTGATCTCAACTTTTTTTTAAAAAAATATCCTTTTTCTGCTGTTATTATTTTCATAAATGTTAAATTGCCTTGCTGCCTTTCGGTCTCCAAATCTTTGAGAAATAATTATTAAAAATTCAGATTACATACATCCTGTGATTGTCCAGAGGAATGAACAACTTTTGTCACTTTGAATGCACCTTGTAAATACAGTTCCAGCAGATAATTATCTAATCCTCATTCCACTTTCCCTCATACATCTGTTATTTTTTTTAAAAATTGCTACTTTTTTGCATGAACAAAAAAAAAAAAGAAATATGGAAGGAAATTGAAAATCACCATAATAATACACTAGATCAGGGGTTCCCAAACTTGGCAACTTTAAGACTTGTGGACTTCAACTCCCAAAATTCTCCAGCCATCTATGCTATGCTGGCTGGAGAATTCTGGGAGTTGAATTCCACAAGTCTTAAAGTTGCCAAGTTTGGGAACCCCTGCACTAGATCATTGTGTCTTGATTCATGTAGCAATGTCTTTGGACACTGAAAAAGAAAATGGAAAGATTCCCAGTGTCGTGGAAGATGGAATCTGTATCTAATCGGACAGCCTGAAAACAATTTTTCATTGTCAGAGACAGGGCTATATAGGTGTAGCTTCAATATACGTCTGTCTCCCATGGAAAGATGCCCTGTTCTATTTCATAGCAAGTTTAATATTTCATTTGTTTACCATATAAGCTTATCCAAAGGTACAAGGAAACATATTTGATTAACCAATTGATTTGACTTAAACTGACTTTTAATCCACAAACTCATAATATTAGTATCTAATTCCTAAATCCCAATTTCACCAGTAGGATCTCATATCCAATTAATTTAGGGGGGGAAATCACCAGATTACAACAGCTATTCCACCACTCCTGCCCTAGGATCATGGCAGTTGCCACATTCAAATTCCAGATGTAATCAGTAGACAATGAAACATTTCCTGGTGGGTGTTAGATATTAGATTCAGTACCTTTTTACTGTGGTTTTAATCTATTGCTAAATTGTTGTCTCGGTGTAGTAAATGACACTTGGTGCACTTGGTACAGTGAAATGACATTGCAGCTACAAATTCTGGGTACAACAATATGAACGAAACTTTCTGTTCATGGTCCTCTTCTAGATCAGTTAAGAACTATCCTGGAGTTTTAAGGGCAAAACAAGGCTAGATCTGCAAAAAAAAATAAGTAAAATGGTTTTCAAAAATTTAGATCAAACCTGAACTAGTGGATTATAGTTCTGATAGGTTGGTGGTAACTAAAGAGTAACTGAACTGCACTTTTTGCTTTAAATGTTGTTAGGTACAGTGGAGTATTGTTTGTCTGCCAGTTGTGTGATGAAGAGTAGAAGGCAATGATACTTCTGAGTATTCTCAGATGTAGACCTTGCTTTTCTTAAACCAGTTCTTGAACTATTTAAAAAAAAACTTGCCACCTATTTTATCTTCCTCACTAAGTAAACTTCATATCCTTAGTCTTTTCACATTGCAGAAAGAGGCTCAGGTTGCAATACAAAGAGAATTAGAATCTGGAGAACTTGCTTCAATCCTATTGGTATAATAAGGCAAGATCACTTTATCATCCAAGTGTGTTAGCCAATCTAGGCATGTAACAATAGACACAGACAGATTTATGACTACAATTCAGCCCAAAATTTCCACTGCGAAGTAAGATGGTTATTAAGTGAGTTTTGCCCCATTTTATGACCTTTCTTACCACAGTTGTTAAATTAGTAACATGATTGTTAAACGAATCTGGCTTCCCCGTGGACTTTGCTTGTCCGAAGGTCACAAAAAGTCATCACAGGACCCTGGGACACTGGAGTCATTATAAATATGGCTCACTTGCCAAGTGTCTGAATTTTGATCATGTAGCCATGGGGATGCTGCAATGGTTGTCAGTGTAAAAATAGTCATAAGTCACTTTTTCACTTCTGTTGTAACTTCAAACGATCACTAAGCAAACTCTTATAATTGAGAACTAGCTATACGGCCATCAAGTTAATGCAGAGGCTGTTGGCATATGCCAGTCATCTTACCCATAAGTAGACTTTTCACAGAACTGAATGTGAAATAAGTGGTTCTCAAGTGGTATCTCAAGTTTCCTCTAGGGGTAATATTAAAAGGAAGATTTACCATCAGTAAAGACAGCAAACTGTGCTGCCCTGGATCTTTGAAAAATGGTTTTCTGTTAAATTGTATAGATTCAAATATAAAATACATTTAATTACAAAATATGATGCTTTAAAATTCAATTTTAAAATTTAAATGAGACATGCAGTTTTAAATGGTGTAGAAACTTGGAAAACTGTACAAAATGTGATATTTTAATATTTTTCTCCTTTTGGACCAAAAAAGATTTTGTATGAGTTAAGATTTTATTGGGGTTTCTTATTTCCTGTATTGAATTGTCAAAGGACTCAATTTGAAAATCAATTAGCTACTTTATCTTGAATCGTAAATCATACCAAAGAATACTAATAGAAAGAACTACTTTCATGAAATTTGGTATATGGATGAAAAGAAGAAAAAATGATAAAGGCTAATATATTGGTTGATACCACATTTTCATTTAAATTGACAATGGAATTTCTGAATCAATTATTTAAGGAATATTTGAATACAGCAGTCAACTAATTCTGAATGGTGTAATTTTAACTTGTTTTGTAATTTTCCCCATTAACTGGTTGATATAGTAAAATTAAAACATCAATAATCAATAAACAAATAAAATTTAAAATATCATTACTGAATGTAGTTTAACAAATAGAAATACTTTGGATTAAAATACAATTATTTTTTCATGGAGCTGCATATTAAAAATCTTATGTTTGGTTGTAATACATTTCAATCATATTCTCATCTGTGAGGCAATTATATTTCTTCAATGATTTTAGTTTTTAACTTTCTATATTTGGCTATTTAGGTAAGATTTGTTTTTCTATTTTTGCCCCATGAATTCTACTTGAAGTAGCTAAATAATATTAGAATTGCAAAGGAGCTTTTTTCCTCCCAGAAAGGATCTACTGTATAAAATTAACTTTCCCTTATAAAACACATTGTCTTTCTAAGGGTGGTTATATGTATGGCCTGAGAAAGTTCCTTTAAACTGTCTTGTGGTTCTCTCACTAGGCAGACAAAGAAGGGTTATTCCCTCTGAGAAGGACCTTCACCTCTCAATTGAGGTGTAAAACACCTTGACTATTCACTTAAATTAGTTTATTGAGACAATGTTGTTGCTCCTTATTGAGTCTGATTTAGACTTGTCTGCAGCTACATGTAGGGGTCGACACACACCTACACTGCAAAGGGGTTGATAGGTAAACATAGGTCGCAGATGGTTACCGACTGGCAACAGCTATGCAACCCTCTCCAAACCACAGATGCATGTGTTGCCGTGACATCCAGTGACACAAAAGTCTAGTTCTTGCCTTAATTAAAGGGAGCAATAACAGTGGTTCATAAACCAATTTAATTGAACAGTCAAGGTTCCAATTACATGGTAGTTCACGCTAATATTTTTATCCAAGATGTTTTTAAATCTTGGTTTTCATTTGTTGTAAACCCGTTTGTTGTTTCAAATTGGCCACCTATGATGGATGGAAAGAAAAAGGGAAGGAAGGGTATTTAGTTCACAGATGCTTCTGCCAACCACACAACAAACTAGAACAAAGCTCAGTAAAGTAAATGAGTACTCCACTGTAGTTGAGCAACTTGACTATGGAGCAAAGCCATTTATACTGAAATATAGTCCTGCATGTTTCCATATTAAAATCAATCATACTGAATCAGAGTCAACTTCACACAGCAATTCATGATGTACTGCAGGATGAAACGGGACTGTGAGTAGAGTTATGGGGAAGATAAAGGTTCCAAAAAATATTTGAAATTTAGATTTCTGTTTACAAATTTTAAATATATCTGTTTTCCTTTTAGTAGGAACAATATTTACTTTTAAAAGCAATGTATAAAGGATGAGTGAAGTTTGCTGAGGCATAATCGTGGTCTTGTGCAGATGTCTGTTTCTCTATTTCAACTATATCATAGGATTGTTACAAGAATTTTAAAAGGGACATACCCCTGCCATATATTCCTATTTTCTGTTATTCTGATATAGATTTTCTAGTGGGTAGAACCTTTTAGATTCATTGTCTTTCAGATCAACTCCTAAATTTTGATATTGACTGTGAACTCTTGCTGCTGTTACATTCCACTGACTGATCTTATTGTTTCCCTTATTTAATATCACAGGGACAGTCAGGACGAGATGGTTACCCGGTAATTTTATTTTGTAATCTTTCCTGCATACTGTTTATTCTTGCTTAATCCATTTTCATCCTCTATGTTTTATTTGTCCCTTCAAAAATTTCAAACTAATTTAATTTCACCCACTTGAACATCTGTTTACTACCTTTAGATCTAGCTGACTTTATTAATATCAGTTCAAGACATTTAATTATTATTCAAAGCACTACACTTTATAAAGTTCCCATATGCATAGTATTCCTAAAAGTTATCTTTACAGTAGAATATTAACCCTATTTATTGACTACCATACAGAGCTAGTCCTTAAAGTCTCCCATTTGTAATATCTTATTTGTTCCTCAGGTAGCACATATGTTGCTAATGTATTCAATTTATGGAATGTATTGAACATTCTTTATGAACATTTATTTAATGTTGGTATGGCATAAATGAAGAAGAATAGGAATCTCCGCCAGCTACATCATGTTGTGAACTTTTTAATTTTTTACTGGATGATTTTTTAAATGTATTAGCTTTAAGTTCAAATTATGTATACTTAGTAATAAAACCCATGAATTCCAAAGAATCTAGTTCTGAGTACATCTAATTAAATCCATTATAAGTAGCATCACAACCACTTCAAAGAGAGAGGGTTTCCATACTGACAAAGTTCCTTTTCTTCATAGCATTTTATATCTTCATGCATACAGTGATTATTTTGTTGTTGTTTTAAAGGATGAACAATGGCTTACTTCACACTTTCCCCCCATCCTACAGCATAGCATTATGAGTGTGGGAAAATCATAAGATTAAACAAACTTCTGATAATATTTCTTTAAATCTTTGTATTACAAGCAATAATGTAATTGAGCCATTGCGGCTGGTCTATACCCCCCCCCCTTTGATATCTTTTAGTCAAACACAACTAAAAAGCAGTTAGTGCTGTGAAAGGAGCAGGGATTTATTGATGTCTCTTAGTTTTGCTACTATCAAAGGCAAAAAAGGTACAATGAATGTAACAAACAAATCAGTTGACCAACACTGAGAATTTCTTGATGTAAAAAGACTTAAATATAGAAATACACAAATATATTGAATTGTATACTCAATACAAGAAGAACTATAGATTTAACTTTTTTTGGAAATGCCCATTTTTAGTCCCGATTCCATAAAAGAATTCTTAAAAGTCCTAGAATGCACCAAATTTGATCTGTAAATTGCTTGATAATAAGTTTATAATCTAACCTTGGTAAGAAGGCAATGCATATTTATGCCTACTGATACAGTACATTACATTCATTCATAAGCTTACTCTCTGGCATGAAAGCAAATAATAAAGTATTGTTCTTGGCAAATATCAAATGAGATGTTTTGGAGTGGAGCCTAGAAGCAGAACTGAAAAATTCTCAACATAAGTCTTTAACTTTCAGCGTGGCTGCAAGTTTTTACTGTCTTTTTTCTTTTGTACAAAAATACAAAAGACATTTAATGTATTTCTTGTAAGTGATGGTAATTATTTAGTAATTGTGGTATTTTCTAGGATGACTACATTGTGTTTAATGCTTGATAGATTTTCTGTAACTTGCAGAGGCCCTTCAGTAATATTGGAATAATTATTCAGTTTTGGGAACAGCACAAAATGATTTAGCCCTTTACTTGTCACTGCTAACAAGATAATACAGAGAGTGGATTATCATTCTATTCTATTTCTTATCTTAGTTCTACTTATACTCTTGCTCCCAATTTAGTCAAATTATATCATTAGAATCTGCTTATATATCAACTAACATTGATTCTCATGTAAGTAAGTGCATATCAAAAAGAAGTCCTTATATCTTTATAGGGACATGTAGCATTGTCTTCACTCTTCATATAGCCCATGTTACTCCAGTTGAATTTTCAGAGAAGACAATTCCAATTAAATAAAAGTTACCCTTAGTGGGAGTAATATTTGATCATATTCAAAATAAGGGGAAGAAAAGTCAAGGAAGCCTGTAATGCAACTTGCCCGTTTAAATCATCTCCCTTGGAAACTGTTGCAAATATTTGTTAAAGGAATTGTTCCAACAAATAAGTCCAATCGCATTTGGCTATCTGAATATAGGAATATTACACAAAACAGACATTTGTAAAGCATCAAACACCACATTTGTTATGGATCCCAGAAGTCTGCAGTTAATCACTTAAACAAATCATTATATACGTTACAATGATCTACCCAAAATATTAATTGTGGTTTGATGTGAATCCATAAAGGTTACAGCCAAAGTGGCAAGTATAGGTAAAATAGGTAAAATATTTTCAAAAAGATGAATATTTTTTGAATATTTGAAAATATTTTCAAAAAGATGAAAATATGCTTATACATACAGCATATTTGGGCATGCTGGGATGAAAAATAGGCCTGAGACCCTCTGATGAATTCCTGATGCCAACCAATCCCTCTGGTTATCTTCAAGTTGGATAAAAACATAGAAAACTAATGGCAGAAAAAGACATGGTGGTCCGTTGAGTTGGCCTTTTGAAGTTTTTTTTTAAAAAATTTGTTGGATGGTGGATATGTGTTTATTCCAAGCATGTTTAAAATCAGTTATTGATGACTGGCCCACTTGGATAACAGATTGGAAGTCCAGCAGAAGCATTATAGTCTTTTCTTTCTCTATTCTAACATAATGAAAATGCATAATGCATATAGGCTAGTTAGTATCCATAGAGAAATAAGGCTGAGCAGGATAATTTAGAGAGAGAAAAGGAATTTACAAAGGAGTCTATGTCAGGGATGTCAAACTGAAGGCTCGGGGGCTGGATACGGCCCCTTGGGGTGCTTAGATCTGTCCTGCGAGGCTAGCCTGGAAACAGCAAATGACAGGCCCATGGTGCCTCTGCTACTGAAGATGGAGCGGGAGGGGGGTATTTTCATTGGTAGAGAGCTATCAAAACAAACTAAAAACAAAACAAGAGGAGAAATATTTCCTGTTTTGCATTTAAGCATCCAAGAAGGGATAGGAAATGAGAAAGGGAAAGAGGAAAGAAAAAGAAAGAAAGGTGGGAAGAGAGCAAGGAGGGAAAAAGAAGAAAAGATGGGAAGGAAGAAGAAAAGAGAATTAAGAAGGAAGGAAAAAGAAGAGAAGGAAGGAAGGAAGGAAGGAAGGAAGGATGGAAGGAAGGAAGGAAGGAAGGAAGGAAGGAAGGAAGGAAGGAAGGAAGGAAGGAAGGAAGGAAGGAAGGAGATTATAATGAGAGTGAGTGAGAGTCTCAGGGAAGTCCTGCTTTAGCACTTGGCCACCACAGGAGCCCCCGGCATGAGTTGTGTGTCACGCCCACCATGGCCATGCCCAGACCCATGCCTACCATGGCCATGCCCTAGCCATGCCCCACACTCCACCCCAGCCATCCGAGGTCAAACACAACCCTGATTCAGCTCTCAATTAAATAGAGTTTGCCAACCCTGGTGATTCACAAACTTAAAGTGAATGGGTCAAAAAAGAAAAAAAAGCTTAAGAAACCAAATGAATGAAAATGAAATTAGCCCGCAATACTTGTGGCATAATTGAATTCCTACCTCAATCATAAGTTGCAAATAGCAACAGAATAAATTGCTTACAGATGTAACACATATATGGACAATTATAATGAAATATGGCCCTCCTCAATTGAAATTTTTGTGTAAAAACCAAAGGCAGGCAAGCAAATTTAAAATATTTCTACCTGAAAACAATCTGGCATGTATCTGCTAAAATGTCAGAAGATTAAAGTAACAAGTAGCCACACTTCTCTGATGAGTGGGGATGAAGACTTAACAGATCACAAAAAGAGGTTACTGCAGAAGGACTTGACAGAGGAAGATAGTCAAACAAAGGAGCAAGCCTTCAGAAGCAACTGATGTAGAAGATACTCTGCACTGCTGAAGCTTTGAAACTTCTTTCTGACCATTTTTGAGGAAACAAGTTGTAAGTCTTCAGGAGAAGAACAGACACAGAAATAGGATGGTATATCCCTACAAAGGGGATGTGGCTCTGTTCGGCAAAAGATTAAAGGACAATTTCTGGTAGCTGGTAAATAGTTGGCTGACTGCTATGAACATAGATCAGGAAAGCAACACCCAAGATTTATCTAAAGCATTGCTAGTTATTCCTTCCTACTAATCCATGTTTGGACAAATGTTACTGCAAACCAAAGGGATGCCATGTTTTTTGAGGATCAAGAGAGAACACTAAAGAATTTGATGGCTAAGCTAGGATTCTTATTTTCCTTTCAATCTCCAGTTGGAGGATCAAATGATGCAAGTGGTGGATTAAGTAGATGATGCCAACTGGAGAGATTTTGTTTCTGGGACTGTAGTCTGTGTTATATGCACAGTAGACTACTGCCACAGAATGGACACCTCATTATGACTAGAAAAAAATGAGTTCAGCCAACAAATCTTAACTTATTATTTATACATTACAGAGGCCTTCCAAAGGATTCTAGACAGCTTACATTTTTTAAAAAGGAGACAATAAACAGTAAACAGTAACAGAGCTGGAAGGGACCTTGGAGGTCATCTAGTCCAACCCCCTGCTCATGTAGGAGACCTGTACTAGGGATTCAAACCATCGAACTGCTGACCTTTCTGATCAACAAGCTCAGTGTTTTAGCCACTGAGTCACCTAGTCAGATTGTCAATAAAGATTGACAAGCAAATTGCACTTGTCCAGAAAAGAAAATAACATATAGCAAAAAGGAAAATAACCTCCAATCTAACCCATGATCCTGGAGAGCAGACAGGTTTTCAAAGATTTTCAGAACATCATCAGGGTGGGGCCCACATGGATCTCTGCTGAATGTGAACACCAGAGTTTCAAACCAAGTCTGTACCAGCGGTGGGTTTCTATTTATTTTTACTACCGATTTGCTCATGCGTGCACATGTGCTCTCACAGGCGGGCAGCGCTTATACACATATGCAGAAGCGTCCGGGTGGGTGTGCGGAGCCTCCTGCCACCACTACTATAGGTTCACCCAACTGGGCTGAACCGAGAGCATTCCACCTCTGGTCTGTACCAATTACAAACTTATTGGAAACAATAAGTAAGAACACCTATTGAAGAGTTATATGCTGCAGAAGGAAAAGGGAATGTTTCATAGCATGATTAGTCCTTTTACAGCTGAGTGTGTGTTTGTCACTTTTAGCTGAAGAATTGTTTCTCAAAGGCAAACCATGGAGGCATTTTCTGATTCCTATATTCAAGTATATTTGCAAGAATTAGAGGAAAACTGAACTATTTATAGCAGTTAATCAGACTTTTAAATAGAATGTATTTTCCTCCCTCTTACTCTTTCCTTACTCTTTCCCAGAGCTATTGCTTCCTAGGATACTGCATTAAGCCGGTGATAAACTGGCTGACTGAAATTCTTTTGAGAAATTATGGGTAATGGGTGAAGTGCCAGATGTTTTGAGGAGGGCAAATGACTTTATCTTCAAACCCATAAAAAGACAAAATCCAGACCACTCAACCAGACTTTGACATGTAGCTAAATTCCTGAGGAGATCATAAGGAGATCAGGCTCCTTGAAAATGATGTCGTGAGCTAGCACTGAAGATGTTACCTAGTTAGGTAACAAAAACATCTGCAAGCAAACAACCAGGCTCAGACAGAATGAAGAACTCCTCACAAGTAGTAATTACTAGATATCAGCACTGATTTTTCAAGAACATGTTTTATGAGTCTTAAACTATTCAGGTAAAATATTTTCATTTCAGCAAAGCATTTGACAATGACATTTTTGTGACATTTTGATTAATAAACTAATGTAAGTGTAAGTTTGAAGGAATTCGGAGTCTTTAGCCTTAGGAACAAAAGACTGAGGGAAGATACGATAGCACTCCTCAAGTATTTGGAATGGTGTCATACAGAAGACATCAAGACATGTTCCCTGTTGTTACAAAGTACAGAGTACAAAACAATAAAATTAAGTTACAAGAAGATAATGCCAATTGAATGTTAAGTGAAAAATAATAAGCATTGAGGGCAATGTTTGGAAATCAATGGACAAAAAAGAATGTAGGTTCCTCTTCATTGAATATGTTTAGGGATATTCCAGTGGGCCATTAGAGGAGTCT
This sequence comes from Rhabdophis nuchalis, assembly GCA_039707465.1. NCBI lineage: Eukaryota > Metazoa > Chordata > Lepidosauria > Squamata > Natricidae > Rhabdophis > Rhabdophis nuchalis. The sequence continues at coordinate 104,613,594 of CM077646.1, forward strand.
TTAGTTTAGATTCCTAAATGAACAGGAAATTGGGCTCAGTATCCTAAATGCCCCTCCCAATTCCATTATTCATTTGTTTCCTCTAAGGAAGGTGGCACAAAGTAGTACCGTAGAATATGCTCTCTCATAATGTAAGAAAACTGTTAATAAAGCATGCCATGACCTTGTATTTGGTCAAGCTGTTCTTAGGTCTATGAGATTTTATTTGCTTTGCTTTGCCTTGCCATTTAAATTTGCATATTTATTGTTTTGAAAAATGGGGTAATATTAATTTACTTCTTTTAAGGCTTGGGGAAACAGTTTGATTATATAAAGAAATGTATTTGTGAGCAATATGTCTCAATGATTGTAGTGACTGCATTAGGAATTCCTCTAAAGAACTGATTTCATATAAAAGGATGTCATCAATTGGATCCAATCAGGTTAGCTGCCTGCTTCAAGCTGATATGAAAAGGTGTGTTTGTATTTTTAAAACATGTACATGGAGAACATGTAGCCCGCAAAAGAAGATTGAATTATAGCTCATCTCATCCTTAGCCAGCCAATTGAGGATTATAGGGGATTACAGTTGAACAACATCTGGCAGATTGCTGGTTCTCCACCCCTGTTTTACAATTCACATTGCTTAAGGCTTCAGCAGTTCAATAACATGAGCTAAGATAATCAACTTGATGTCCTCCAGATGCATTGAATTGTAAACCCTTTATGCCCAGGCAGCATGGCCGAAAGCCATAGATGGAACTGTAGTCCAAAATTCTTGGAGATACTAGATTGCCTGACAGAAGAATATTTTGGAAAATAATTATGTCCATCTGTGCCTTCAAATGGGTGGCTGCAGAACTTCTCATTTAGTATACATGGCATTCAAGTCATTTTCTCTAATGGCATAGAATCCTAAGTACTATTTTTAAAGTATAAAAAGAATCCTGTAATTGAGAGCCAGATTAAATGTGACTTTAAAGAAAGCTAATAATTATGTATGTATTTGTGTATTTAAAATACTTAGGTGGAAAATGTGGATGAAGGGATCCAGATCAGGAGCCAGAAAGAAAAAGGAAAATATATTAAATCTTTCAATCTCCCAATTTCCAGTTTATATCTCCTGCCCCCTAGCGACTAACTCTGCATGGTTCCATGTGCCCCCACAACAACCTAGGTCAGTGATGGTGAAACTTTTTGGCACTGAGTGTCCAAACCGGAATATGCGTGCGCATGCCAAAGTGCCGGAAACCCTAGGACTAGCTGTGCATGCCTGCTTTTTGGCTGTTTTGGAGACTCTTTTTGGCCCCAAAATGGCCTATTTGGGGGGCATTTTCAGGCCGTTTTTCAGGCCATTTTTGGCCACTTTCCAGCACTCCAAGACCCGCGAAGACCAGCTGGCCAGTGCATTGGAAACCAGAAGAACAGTTGGCAACGGTGCACATGCCCACAGAGAGGGTTCTGTGTGCCACCTCTGGCACGCGTGCCATAGGTTCACCATCACGGACCTAGATGATACCACTTCACACAATCAGGCCACCTTCATTCATATCTTAATGTCCATGGAGATTTTCAATCAGCCAGGTCGTGGTTGTCCCAAAGGTGTTTTTCAAAGGGCAATTGAACAAACTGAAGAAATTTGTTCAGTTTATTCAGATCTACTATCTCCTTATCCATTCTGTTGATTTCATAGACATACATCTTCATTTCATTTATCCATATATATTTTATCATTTATTTTATTGTTCCAAGTCTCAATCTTCCATATGCAGTGGTTATCACCAATGAAGCAATAGATACTGACCTCTGTTGCTCATCATGATTTGTTAATCAAATCTATCACTTAACATTTTTTTTAATAAATAGAGAAGGTGTAGACTAGATTACCATCTTTACTCTCATTTGCACTACATGCAGTATTTTGTTAATTCAATCTAATTTATCACGGTATGCACTTGCTTTATTGTCCCCAACACCAGGGGCTTCAGAAATTCAGAATCCTTATTGTTATTCTAAGTTACTTTGTTCCTCGATTTCTTTTGGAGCATCAGCCAGATTCTTTATCCAGGGACCTAGCTACCTGCGGGATCGGATCCTGCCCCATACATCCTCACGGCCGATTCGCTCCCACAGAGAGGGACTTCTCCGGGTGCCGTCCACTAGACTTTGTCAGCGGGCGATGCCCAGGGGAAGGGCCTTCTCTGTGGCGGGCCCAGCCCTCTGGAACGACCTTCCCCCCGATATCAGGACAACCACGGACCTCCGCTCCTTCCGCTTAAAATTAAAGACACACTTTTTTCGCCTGGCCGGCCTTGGGTAGTCTCTTTTTAGGTTAGGGGTTTTAGGGGTATTTTTAGTTTAGTTTATGGGTTTTAGCGCAGGATCAATTTAATCCATTTTTAATTTTGTATTTTGTATTTTGTCTGTGGTCTTATTTGTATTTTAATTGCCTGTGCCCCGCCTCGAGTCCCCCTTGGGGAGAGAGAGCGGGATATAAAATTAAATTATTATTATTATTATTATTATTTTGGAATATGTATTTTTCCAATTAGAACCAGAAGCCAGTTCAAAGCATGAGTGTTTTTTTTTAAAAAACAAACACTCTAGGGAATCTCATGGCAAATGTAGTCCTTGATCCCTTTCCACTAATCTTCCTTCCCAAAGAAATAGTCAAAAAGAAACTATTATCAGTTCATTTTTCCTGGAGTCTGCCATCTAAAGTGGAACTTCCCGTTGCTGCATGTCAGACTTTACCAGGAATTCAACTGCAGTTTCAATAACTACTGTAGCTAATAGCAGAAACTTCATAAACAGTTATATATCTATAGCATCTATAGCTATATATATCTTGGGCAACTGCAGAGTGTGTGTGTTTGTGCGTGTGTGTGCATGTGCGTATGTAAAGATATTTATGCCAATTTCAGAGTTGGTCTTGTCCTTTTACTCTTCAACCCAGTGGACTTTGGGCTGTTCTTTTCCAGCCCTTGAGCCTCAGAAACACCTGTTCCATGTTTATATAACACTTCTGTCTGATCTGAACATTATCCTCTCTTGCTAGCCCTTAGTTTCACAGCAATGATATGAGAACGATTCAAGATATTGGAAACCAATGCTAACCAGAAATGGCTGTTTAATAATAATAAAAAAGAGCTTATTTCCTTATTCTTCCCATTATTTATTTTTTTGCCAGAGAATAAAATATTGGTTAATTAAAGTTACTTCCTGTAAAGCACAGAGAACCTAGGATGCTGCTGAAGTAAAATTTTGATTCTTTAATACATTTGATTCTTAAAAATGTTGTATTCTATAAGACATCATAGTAACAATAAAAAATTTAACATTTTTGCCAGCATTAACTCCTTGCTTCCTTATAAGAATGAACCGAGAATTCAATTCATGGATTTGTTTTCTTGTAGAGAAATGTTTTAGAATATATTTTTTTTGTATGGAAGGTTTAATTTTTTTTTAGACATGTGTTTGACACTATCCATCTTAAATGATATGTGGAAATAATTCTAGACTATCCTGTTGCTTGAAGGCCAGAAAAATTAAACAGATCCATATGGAATGAACAGACATGTGCAGCCTAGGATTTTTCTTTTCATTTTCCACTGCAAAACTCCCAAACCTAGCTAGAGCACAATCCCACTTTTGTCCTTGAGTTCAGTTAGGTTGGGTGTGTCATACACAACAACAACATGTTGTGATTCAGGGCACTTTTTTTGCCATCAAAAACAATGCCATTCCTAATTGCATTGAACTTTCTTTTTAATTAGTGTTTTCTTTTTTAATTTTATTTTTGGTTCCTTTATAGAGGAGCCTTTGTTTCATTTTGATCTAAAGCTGAAAATGAAAAAAAGCAACAAACTTGGAAGAGAAAAGAGAAACCAACTGTGCTTCCTTTTATAACTGAGCACAGCTTTTGTCAAGTAGAGTTAAAGTCATTCTCTATTCCATCCTCATTGCTTATTGTCAAATATACTAAGTGTTTTGTTTCCCAATGTACAAGCAAAACATTGAGCAGTTTAAAATGTTTTCCTTCTATTTCTGAATCCTGTAGAAACACTGTTAATTAATCTGATTGTCCAATTGGATTTTAATTATAGAGAATTAGGTTAGAAGGTTAGCGACCTTGCTTGCTTCTCCTTGGCCCTGGAGGAAAAAAACATTTGAGTTTAATTGACTGGTTTTTGGCATTCATGCACAGTTTGATGACTGTCTAGACAGTGACTCTGTGTTTAAAAATTTGTCCAGTCCTTCAAGAGCTGTGCTTCAGATGTGCAAAACCTAGAAATATTGGGAATCATGGTATCATTACCATAAGAATCGTGACAATTAGATTTAAGTTTGACAAGAAAAGCAAAAAAATAGAAAATCCAGTTGGATTTGATCATGGGAAGTACAGTAACTGTTTGACTCTACCTAGAACAGACCCTGCATAGAGTACTGTATCGATTCCGGGTAGCTTAGTTCAAAAATTCTAGGAACTTCAGAAGACAGATATCAAGATGATCAAAGTTTGATGAGAAACAGTTGAAGGATCTAGGCATGTTTAGCTTATAAAAGGTAAGGTTGAGGGAAGATATGATAGTTGTATTCAAATATCTGAAAAGTTGTCATTCAGTAGAGAGATTTCTCATTACTCCTGAGGACTGGACCTGAACCAGTGGGTTAATGGTACAAGGAAAGAAGTTCAGGTTAAGCAACAAAGGAATTTCCTGAGTTTACGAGCTGTCAGGCAATGGAACAGGTTGTCCCATGAAGTGGCAAGTTCATAAACTGTTTCCAATAAAGGTTGGGCTGTCAGAGATGCTCTAGTGGACCCTGCACTGAGAAGGAGGGATGAATTAGATGATTACTTTGGCATCTGTCAACTCTGGGATTCTCTGATCTACAAGGAATGGCCCCTTCTGACCTGTACTAATAATACCTGGGTAGTTATGTGTGGACAGACTTGACCTTGTCCCCTGGCAAGCACCTACAGTAACTACTTTCTTGGCTGCTACAGCTCAGAGCTCAATAGCCAGCTATTTTAGGAAGGCAAAATGGAAGTATTTGAAAAAGCAGAAACAGGAGCAGCAAGGCAATCTCCTTTTTTTGTTCCAGATTAGGACTTCTTTTGATGCCTTAAAAGTTTGTTCCTCTCACAAAATCTTGATATTTTTTAAAAATTAGATCATTGTTAAGATTTGTCTTAGAACCATGGTTTTAAAGATTCTTTTGAGTTTGGGAAATGATGATGTTTCAGAGAAAATTTAAGAGGAACATCAGGAATCTTGAAATGCTATTACTGGGGATGGTGTGAAGGACAGCCAGTGATATAGTATCCCAGATTGTTATTTCTTTCTCCTTCCATTGTTCTAATTGAGTGTTTCTCAACCTTGAGCACCTGAAGATATGTGAACTTCAACTTCCGTGACTGGTTCAGGAATTCTGGGAATTGAAGTTCACACATCTTTCAAGTGCTGAATATTGAGAAAAATTGCTCTAAAGACTAGGCAGGATTTCTTCTCTTCTGAAGAAAACTTCTGAACCTAGGTAGTACTCAAAACAACTTTGTACTTCAGGTAGAAGGACTGCTGCCAATCATCCACCTCATTTTCCATTATTCCTATAGGTAAAATGATACTTAACCAGAGTATTATTTCTGTACCTAATAAAAAGTTCAACATTTAGAATAGTTCACTAAAATATGCCCCCCAAGCTTTTCATTTAAGAAACAGACACCCTATTTCTGAACCAATGTAAAGTTTTGATGGCTTGTACAGAAACAAAACTTTAGCAAAAGAGATTGTAAGATAATTGTAGTCAATTTAGGAAATGATAAAATGTGCTTTCTCCTGGGAAACACAGAACAATTTGTATACTCTCTCAAATTTCCTGGTGAAATTTGAAGTGTAGACATAGCAAAAAGGTTGCCTTAACAGACATTACAGTATATTCTATTCATAAAAATATTTTGAAGGTGCCACCTTTGCTTCATTCCTAATTATTTAATGTAATATAATACACATGAAGTAATGGGCCTAGTTATGTTAGTGTATGCAGACAGAGCTCAAGTCAGTTATAGGATCTGTCTGCACCTCCCTTATTTCAATCCATCTCTTCTAGCTTGGAAACCACAAAGCTATACTAAGCTCATATATATTTATATTTTACCTACTGAAAATGGATTGTTCCCATGCTATGTTAAAAAGGGGAAAGTTCCTCATTCTAAGAATCCATATGATGGATTTTTTTCCCCAGTAAAATTTTATTTTATTAATGTATCAAGATTCATGAGATGTTAGTACAGTTTTATTTTTATTTTTATTTTTGCACTGAATGCTATTTTCTTTCTTTGAACTGCTTTAAGGGCAGAAGGGGTTAGATGAGACTAAAACTTGATAGCCTCATTTAACCTTAACCTTTTACCATCTTGACGCAACCTCGATGATCTGGATTCAGTTATTTGAGTAATGAAGTACCAGTCAGCAAGAATAAGACTGACAGAATTGAACTCTATATTTGGAAGACATCTGCAGGCCCTAGTACTGAATTAATGTTTAGGGCTTACTTTGTTTCCAACATAAAAATCCTACTGAGATATGTATGTATATACACAGCCATATGCACATTTTAAGTAATGGTCTGGAGGGGGGAAATCATTTATAGTACTATATTTATTTCCTTCTTTTTTGTTTCAAATTTTATCCAGCAGAGTTTTTTCCTAAGCTCAGAGGCACCCTCTAGTGTTTTTGTAGGCTATGTAAATAACCATCTTTCTCTGTTCCATTTTTTAGGGTTATGGTTCTCTTGAAAAGTTAAGTTGTTCCCACTTCCTTTGTATACTGATGTGTATCTACATTCAGAATACCAACCATAGATCTGTAAAGCAGAGGTGGAAACCTTCAATGGAGATGCTCAGTCATCCAGGTCATAGTTGTCCCAAAGGTGCTTTTTCAAAAGGCAACTGGACTTTGTTTTTTGCTTGAAGACGTTTCGCATCTCATCCAAGAAGCTTCTTCAGTTTCTTCAGTTGTTTTCAAGCAAAAAACAAAGTCCAGTTGCCTTTTGAACTGGGACACCAATGAATTGCACTGAAGGATGGCAACATCCAGATCTGCAGGCAGCACTGTAGTTCCATTTTGCTGAATTCCTGAAGGAAAGAGGAGAGAATGGGGTAGGAGTAGGTGAAGATACAAACTTCTTTAGAGAGATGATAAGGACTTTGTCCCTTTTCATTTGTTTCTAGCACAGTTTTAGAGAACTATACCATATGTTGCCAGAATCTTATTTTATTTTTTGTTCAATTTGGGTATTTCAGTTTTAACTCCTAGCGACTCTCTAGATGACAGAAAACCTTTCTTGCCAAGGTTTTTTTTTTCATCGTTTCCTCTTTCCTGGGACGTGGGAGAGTGATTGGCCCAAGATTAGCCAGCTAGCTTCATACCTAAGGTAGGAGTAGAACTCATGACCTCCCACTTCCTAGCCTTAACCACACCCCCAAACTGGTTCTCTGCCAGAATCATTAGAGGAAACATTTAAAAAAGAAAAAAACATATCCTTAAAAATAGATACAAAATAGATTTAAAATCCTACCCTTATAACCAGGGATCTCCAACCTTTGCAACTTTAAGTCTGAAGGACTTCAGCTCCCAGAATTCTCCAGCCAGCAAAGCTGGCTGGAGAATTCTGGGAGCTGAAGTCCTTCAGATTTAAAGTTGCAAAGGTTGGAGACGCCTGCTTATAACCATAATGTTGTCAAGAACCTTAAAAGCCTTATAGTATATGGGCTTTTTTACCCAAGAAATGCATGTCATCTATTTAGTGGAGCACAAGGCTATCAGAATAGACACCATGCTTGGGCAATTAATATGCTAGTCATCAGATCAATGATAGCTGCCTCTTTAATTAACTGTGTTAATTATTTCTTAGTAGATACATATTTTGATACAGAATAAAAAACACACTCTCACTCACATAAATATCTTGTTCTTATTCATTTCAGGAATTGGGAACTCATCCACAGACTGCCAGGCTACAGTTCCCAGCACCCCTAAAAATTGACTAACTTCATAAACCCCATAAAATCTGGAAGGGACATCTGGAAAGGACAACTGTTTCATAAAGTGCATTAAGTGAATTTAACATTGAATAATAGACACTAATCCAGTAATAATATTTTTTAAAACACTTTTACTCAACTCATTCTAAAATATATATAACTTATTTATCAATCCAATAAAAATATTATAAAAGTTATAACAAGCTATCGAAATCTTTGCATTCCAAATTAATTCCTGATGTTCTATCTAAAAGCATTGTTTTATGTATCTTACACTATAAAAGTTGAATTAAGTAGTATCTTAAAACATTAACTTGAGAAGCATTTACCATAGGATAGATTCAATATGATAAAAGAATGAATAACTCAATGACACTATTAAAATGTATCTGGTTAATATAACTGCTGATAAAAAAAATCTATTAATGTTTTCTTTAACATTCAACTATTTAATTGGTACAGGATTTTAATAAAACCCAGTATCTATTTCTGCAGAATAACTATTTCTCTAATGCATTCTTACACCTTTCCTCCACTAGTTCTTTCTTTAGAACAGAGTAATATTACAAATTAAATGCAGAATCTTCTTATCATAGATTAATCGAGAAGTTTCCTCCCCAGAGCATAGGAAGAAAAGCAAAGTTTATCACACACACACACACACACACACACACACACACCCTGTATTTATAATCTCTGCGCCTTATGGAAATCTCTCAGATGTTGAGGAAGCTTCTATACATAGTGGGAAATGATTGTGGCAATTAAAAGAGAACAGAAAATTGCACATCTCCTTGTTGTTACCTGGAAAATGGCTATCAGTAATCAGTGTTATTCTCATTTTTGCTTTGCTTTATAAATTCCAATAGGTCTCATGGAACCAGTATAGAATTTACAGTATCTTAGTAGCTGATTTAGTAGCTCTTTAAGTCATTCCCTGATTTATATAAATATCATACTTATTATGGCAGTCCACTGAACAGGTAATATGATTTTTTTCATATTGTAAGGTTATCTACAACCTTTTCAAATGAACATTTAATAATTGTCCTGTCCTGTGGCCTTTCAAAACAATACTGCTTATATTGCTTTTGTTTTAGATAAAATTATATTAGAATCTAGCAGTTTCTGCCTATTTATAATTTTGCTATTTTTTCTTTGATATTTCTTTATGCAAATGTTTAGCTCATTAATTTTGGTACAATACATTCATCAATTTATTTCTCTCCTGTTTTACTTATAATTGGCCCATAACATCCCAGATCATTGACGGCACACAAATGTGCACAGTCTAAATTATTGCAGAATGAGCTGTCAGTTTTTCTAGCAAAAATTGTATAATCTTATTTCCCTTTCGCCCCCCCTAGACTTTAGGGGAGTATTTACATCTCTTGTCTTTCTGCCTTATGTTAATTAATCTTGTAATTGATTTCAAACTTAAATAACCATTAAATAATCTACCATTTACTGCCATCTATTTTCTATCTGTAATCTAGACACAAAAAGTAACCTGTAAAAAGTCTATCCAAACATTTTATTGAGACAAAATCAAATAAACCATTAACTAACCAATCTAATACTTTAGGATTAAGAAATAGTTATTTAAATACAATCATAATAAATCATTTTAATATGTACCTGCTGTCATAAGTTTAATAGTTAATACTGCACTCATTAAATACAACTGAAGGATAGTGAATTCACTGAGAGCCTGCCTGATATATTTGGAGGTTTGGGGAAGTAAATTCTAATAATCCCTCCAATAATAATAATAATAATAATAATAATAATAATAATAATAATAATAATAATAATAATAATAATAATAATAATAATAATAATAATAGTAATAGTAATAGTAATAGTAATAGTAATAGTAATAGTAATAATAATAATAATAATAATAATAATAATAATAATAATAATAATAATAATAATAATAATAATAATAATAATAATTTATAACCCGCTCTCTCTCCCCGAAGGGACTCGAGGCGGGGCACAGGGAAATTAAAAATACAATAAAACCACAAACAATTACAATATTAAAATGAATTAAACCAGCCTTGCGCTAAAACCCATATAAACTAAAACTAAGCTCTAAAAATCCCTTAAAAAACAGATTTAATTACCCTAGGCCGGCCAAGCAGAAGAAGTGTGTTTTTAATTTTTGTCGGAAGGGGTGGAGGTCCGTAGTTGTTCTAATATCGGGGGGAAGGTCGTTCCAGAGGGTCGGGCCCGCCACAGAGAAGGCCCTTCCCCTGGGCGTCCCCCGCTGGCATAGCCTAGTGGACGGCACCCGAAGAAGTCCCTCTCTGTGGGAGCGAATCGGCCGCAGGGATGTATGGGGCAGGATGCGATCCCGCAGATAGCTAGGTCCCGTGCCATGGAGCGCTTTGAAGATGATAACCAATACCTTGAAGTGCACCCGAAAGACGACAGGCAGCCAATGCAGCTCGGGCAGGAGCGGTGTTACATGGGAAAACCTAGAGGTTCCCATAACTACCCGCGCGGCTGCATTCTGGACTAGCTGAAGCCTTCGGGTGCACCTCAAGGGGAACCCCATGTAGAGAGCATTGCAGTAGTCCAGTCGGGATGTCACAAGGGCATGAGTGACTGTGCAAAGGGAACCCCGATCCAATAGGGGACGCAACTGGCGGACCAGGCGAACCTGGTAAAACGCCCTCCTGGCCACAGCTGTCATTTGATCTTCCATGGACAGCCGTGTATCAAGGAGGACGCCCAAGTTGCGTGCCCCATCCACAGGGGTTAAATGTTCACCCCCTATGGCCAGTGATGGAGTCAACTGGTTGTACCGGGATGCCGGGAACCACAGCCACTCGGTCTTGGACGGGTTGAGTCTGAGTTTGTTCCTTCCCATCCAGGCCCGGATGGCTTCCAGGCACTGGCACATCACCACTACAGCATCGTTGGGGTGGTTTGGGGTAGATAAATACAGCTGTGTATCATCAGCGTAGAGGTGGTACTCTACCCCAAAACCACGGATGATCTCACCCAGTGGCTTCATATATGTGTTGAACAGGAGTGGCGAGAGGACCGACCCCTGAGGCACCCCACAGGTGAGGGGTCTCGATGTTGACCTCTGCCCTCCTGCCAACACAAATTGCAATCGACCGGAGAGGTAGGAGGAGAACCACCGTAACACGGTGCCCCTCACCCCCAACCCCTCCAGCCGATGCAATAGGATACCATGGTCGATGTTATCAAAAGCCGCTGAGAGGTCTAATAGGACCAGGATGGAGGAACAACCCCCATCTCTGGCCCTCCAGAGATCATCTACCAACGCGACCAATGCCGTCTCGGTGCTGTGCCCGGGCCAGAAGCCGGACTGGCGCGGGTCCAGATAATCAATTTCCTCCAGATGACGGGGAACTGTTGTGCCAAAAAGCTGGTTGGTATGTCTTCGCTTAAAAGGACATAATGTCTGTAGAACAGGGAGTGGTGTCATTTTAAGAGATTTTCCCCTCCTATATTGTTTCAAAGCCATTTCCCTTAATGTTATATAGAAGTATTTTGTTAAAGAGTGGCAAAGCTACAGAGAAAGAGGGTGTTGCCAAATATTATTTCTCACTCCGTTCTCTTTATGGAAGTTTTCATAGGGCGCACGCTATCCATTATGAAGTATAATTTGACCTTCTAGGGGTCAAATGACAACTGACACTGTTGTAATAATGGAAATTGATATTGTGGCAGTGTCTCTAGCTTTCTTTGAATCCTAAACATATAGAAAATCGCTATCTCATTAGTACCTCCTACAACTTTTGGAAGTAGAAGATACTTCAGCTGTAAATACAGCAGAATGAAGGGATGAACCACAGATGTTCCACTAGACCACAGCCTGCTGCTTCATTGTGCTTACAGACCCCTTATGCCCAATTACTGGTTATAGTTACAGAAGAGCTAGAAGGTAAAGAGTATTTAACAGGATAATAAAATCTCCTTCCGATTTCAAAACCTCTGGGAAAGAAAAAACATTTCATGTGGCAGGCAAGAGACCAGCAAGCTGGAAGTTTGTATCCTGTTATTTCACCCCAGATGCCTTGTGCTTCCTTTATATAATGCCAACCCATAGTTGCCAATAAGAGAAATATATTTTGTCCCAGCAATTTGTCTAACCTCTATTCCTTCCCTTCTGTCCTTCTTATGTAGTGGGAATGTTACTTTGTTGACTGGGGAATTTAGGGAATTGAAGCCCAACAGTCTGGATGACATCAGGTGAGGAATGTTGATAGTTATCTCCTTTGAGCTGAACATCATTATCTGTAGAGCATTTTTGTCTGACCTCTTGCGGCACAATTGTAATTAGGTATAAGGTTTGCAGAATCTTGCTGTAAAAGCATCTGGGATGGGGGAAATGAAGAAGTTAGATGTGAGAAGCAAATTTCCAATATGAAAAAGGTAGGTTAACTGGTCTTATATAAGCCTGCCTCCCTCCCTCCCTTCAATATTTATTTTTTTGCTTTTCCCCAAAAGCATCTGTTGCAGAAGAGTAGAGAGAGGAACCAGCATTACCAGGCTCTATTTTGGGTTCACTGATGTAGGTTCAATTAGCCTTGTTTTTATAGAAGATGGCATATTTACTCTGCAAGAAGGCTATTTAAGAAGAAGGCTATTTAAGTTAATGGGGCAATAAAGAATAATCAATTACTGAGGTCTGGAGTAGAAGCTGCACTGTGTTTCATTCCTTGCATGCCTATGTTGACCTTGATTTATGGCTTCTTGGGAGATTCTGGCTTGTTAATTTTAATTTTACATGCTGCCCAGTTTTGGATCAACTTTTTTGAAGGCATTAAATCTCATAAAATTAGAACCATAGGACACTATTAAAGGAGCATAGAAAAAAATTAAAACAGGGATAGTTTCTGATGCTTATGCTAGAGCTGCATCTGGTAGAAAAAAGAATAAAATGAAAAACAGATTGTAGAAGTAGACTTTTTCAGCTAATCTATAAACTCAGCAGGATGTTTCCATAATGTTGCATTTAATAGTTCAAATTATTTATAGAAAAAATAAAATAGTCACATCTAGATTACTCTTTATTTATTTAAAAGACTTACATGGACGCTCAGCTTAAGAGACAGAATTCTGGGTGGCTCACAGCAGTGAGGTACAAAACCAAACCACCATAAAAGCAATGAAAGCAAAAAGCTTTTAATAGTAGCTATAAAACATACTGTGAGCAAAAGAAGAGGCAAAATACCTGAACTTTTGGTCGGTGGGTCCCATTTCCAACATCCAGGAGCATTTTGAGAAGCAAGTAGATTGGCAAGAAATGAAGTTTGTAATAAATTTGCTGTATTTTTAAGGTGGAACTGAAGGAGTGGAAGAAATAGGCAATAAATTATTTCAAAATGTCCGTTGACCTTGCAGAAGGTCCCAGATTCAATCACTACATTTTCAGTTAAAAGAATTCCTATATATTAATCACTAGGAAACATAAATGTTGGCCTAAAACTTTGAATGGATGCTGTTCAAGTATCTCTTGCAAGGAGCAGTTGTTTTGCAATCCCTGTAAATCACGTGTAGCCTATTGCTATGTTGAAGGCAGTGGACAGCTTTTTAAAATATCATCACAATTTCCCTGAGTCCATCAGTTGAGAGGAGGTAGCTGGTAGCAGCTTGAAATGTTGTCAACTGTGCCATTCATAAGCGCCCCAACCATCTGAAGCAGAATAGAAATGGTTGCAAAGACTTCCAGAAGCTGTGCTCCATCTTTTCCACCCTTGTTTGTTTTATTTAACTTTTGGCTGAGCATGAACATTAATTGTCCCAGTTAGCCCCATCTTTGGGTATAAATCAGGCAGTATGAACACTGGAGAGACAAAAGTTCATTAGTGCTCTATAATACCCTTGTCTACATGATCTAATCTGATACCATTTTCTGACTAGGGCTCTACCTAAACTGGGCACTATAGTCTTAATTTTATCACTTATGCAATGGAAGCATCATGAGATATAATACTCTTCAGGAGGATTGTTTTCAGTTTTTAATTTAGTGTATTTTTTCAGTTTTTGTTTAAGGTTTATTTAATAAAGGCATTAGAAAACTATGGGTGTCAAACTCATGGCTCATGGGCTGGATGTGTCACGTCCTGGCCATGCCCACCCCTGGTTTAGTGAATGGGAGAAAGTCATGCTACACCATCAATGTTCCCTCTAAGCTGTGGCGCTGTGCAGCCGCACAGGTGGCAACAAAACACCACGCAGCAGTTTCCAACTGCCGCACAGTGATCTTTAGCGTAATGGACTTTAGTCTCAGAGGCTTCTGTCAGCCGGGCTGGGATATTATAGCTCCTGGCTACGCCCAGAGGAGGGCCGGCCTTTGGCCAAGAGAAATGTGGCCGCATAGGGTTACGATTGGGCTCCCTTCACCAGCGCACAGCTGATTGACAGGGAGGCTATTCCTTCCTGGATCAAAGTTACTGAGGGCGGCAGTGGCAGCAGCCAACTCTCTGAGGGACGGTTGGAGCATGCTTCTGTCACGGTTTGTCGGCTAAGCCCCCATGGCTGGGCTCCCCACCATTGGCTCCGCTTCCGAGATGCAGGTATGTGGGAGGTGCTCGGCCACGCAAGCAAGTGGAAACCCACGCCTGGTGTGCATATGTTGTCTGAATCCAGCCTCTGCGTTCGGAGCATCCGTTTTTTTGCAGAAAAATGGAATCGAGCTGGTGCACCATGGATTGTATTTGATTTTATTGCTCGAAAAGAAAAAGAAAATAGAGCTTCTTGGTCCGCCCGGGCCGGAAAGTAAAAATCCGGAAAATTAACCTTGTTTAGAAAAGTTTTGCGCTGATGGAAAAATAGTGTTTTCCAGTGCAAGTTTTCCTTGTTTGCTTTTTTGGCCTCTATTCCTTCTCTTCTCTCCTCTCCCTTTTTCTTTCTTTCTTTCTTTTTCTTTCCTTCCTTCTTTCCTTCCTCTTTCTCTTTCTCTTTCTTTCTTTTTTCTGCCTCTTTTTCTTATCTTCTCTCCCTCCCTTCCCCTTTCTTTTTCTCCTTCTTTCTCCTCTTTCATTTTTCTGTCTGTCTGTCTCTGTCTCTCTCTCCCTGTCTCTCTTCCTTCTTTCCTTCCTCCCCCTTCCTCCTCTTCCCTCTTTGTTTGTTTCTTTATGTACCCCAATTGCCAATCAATTGGTAATTTATTCATAACTTGCTAATATCACTGCAGACTATTGGATAGTAAGGGGGAAAGTATAAAGCATATAAAGTAATTCATAGTATGGAAAATGTAGATAGAGGGAAGTTTTAATCCTTTTCCCATAGAGAGTCATCCATTGAATTTGAATACAAGTAGTCCTCAACTTACAACAGTTCACTTAATGACTGGAGTTACATCAGCACTGAAAAAAGTGACTTACGGCTGTTCTTCACACTTATGATCATTGCAGCATCCCCATGGCCACATGATCAAAATTTGGATGTTTGGCAACTGCCTCGTATTTATGATGGTTGCAGTGTCCTGGGGTCATATAGTCACCTTTTGCAACCTTCTGCCAAGCAAAATGAGTGGGAAAGTCAGACTTAACAACCAGGTTAATAATAATAATAATAATAATAATAATAATAATAATAATAATAATAATAATAATAATAATAATAATAATAGTTTTATTTATAACCCGCTCTCTCTCCCCGAGGGGACTCGAGGCGGGGCACAGGGAATTAAAAAACAGTTAAAAACCAGGCAAAATACAAACATAAAAACAATAAATATAAAATTAAAAAGCAGATTAAATAATTATCCCTGCGCTAAAATCCCCCAATTAATTAAAAAAATCAGGTTACTGATTTAAAATTAAAATCCTCCAATTAATAAAAAAAATCAGGTTACTGATTTAACTGCAGTGATTCACTTAACTGGAGCAAGAAAGGTTGCAAAATGGGGCAAAACTCACTTAACAAATGTTTCACTTAGCAATAGAAACCTTGGGCTCAATTATGGTCATAGATTGAGGACTACCTGTATAGGGAGAAAAATAATAATAATAATTCATTGTCAATATGGATCGAATCATTTTAATTCAGGAGAATCCCTGGAGAGCATTAAGGTAGACAATTATAAAGAAGTGGTTGTCCAGCAGTGACAGAGGTCATTTGCTACAAATAAGAAGCAAAAGCATCTGCTTTACTATTCAGGTTTCACAAATAAAATTTATTAATATTTGGAACAGCTGTCTGTTTTACATGCTTCGACTGATGTGTAAGTAAAGAACTCAGTTGATTTCTTTGCTGATTTAAAGAATTTAAGGGCCACTTTTTTTGATTCACTTGCTTAGCATCTGTTCTCTCCACCTCCTTCTTTGGGTAGTTTTGCATATAAGTACAACTTTTCCATGTGAGGGCATTTATCCTTCCAGTTTTAAGGCAATTGGGCCTCCAATGAATCCAAACTAAGCCTGCCCACTTCATCCAATGCATCTACAGAAATGTAACAATTCCTTTAGCCACACTTTATTATTTATTTTATTTTATTTTATTAGATTTCTAGACCGCCCCCTCTCCCCGAAGGGACTCGGGGCGGTGTACAGGTAAAATTAAAACTACTAAAACCATAACAATACATACAAAGTTAAAATCAAATTAAATAGTCTACTGTACAAATTTATAAAAGTTAAACTAGACCCATAAAACCGAATAAAATAATTTAAAATTACAGACTGGGGCGAGAAGCATGAAATTAGGCCAAGCCGGCTAGATGGAACAGGTGAGTTTTGAGTTTCTGTCGGAAGGAGCGGAGGTCCGTGGTCGTTCTGATATCAGGGGGAAGGTCATTCCAAAGGGTCGGGCCCATCACAGAGAAGGCCCTTCCCCTGGGTGTCGCCTGCTGGCATTGCCTAGGGGACGGCATCCGGAGAAGTCCCTCTCTGTGAGAGCGAATCGGCCAAAGGGATGTATGGGGCAGGATACGATCCCGCAAATGACTAGGTCCTGTGCCATGGAGCACTTTAGAGATGATGACCAACACCTTGAAACACCTTGAAACGCACCAACACCTTGAAACACGTTGACTCTCTCTCTTACCATGCTTCATCTCAGTTTGCTGGCATTTCTCCATTCTGTGTCCAGGCACCAGTTCAGAGCTTGCATATTCTCTCCAGCACCGCAGGATACTCTCCTGTGGTAGCTCTCAACACATAGACCCTGCGATTCAGAAACTCAATATTTGTTTTACAAGCATTCAAGGTAGTTTATTTGAAATATTTTTCCCCTTCCACATGAATGAAAAGATTGATTGCCTTCTGAGGAAAAAAAGTGAAATCATTAGCAGCAATGAATTCTCTTGGGGTACTATAGACTCCTCTCCAGTTTTTAGATTGATGTTCAAACATTATCTTGTATCAAAAGTGAATATTTGGACTCCTTTCAAGGGAGGAGCTCCTCTGTTTTAGTGTTCCTATAAATTAGCTGTTCTTTGCAATGATATAAAGTATATCAACAGGCAATGCCTTTAACAGATGGAAAACAATCCATAAGGAGAGTGTATCAGCCAGCTGTTGAGCTGATAGACAACCACTGTTCCAGCTTCTGACTGGCGTTTAAGAGAAAATAATGGTGAACAGAACCAAAATAATTTAACCTGAGAAAAAATTTCCCCAACCTGAAGCAGTTACGTTACTTTCTTTTATTACTGCATACAACATAAAATCACAGTATACAACATAAAATCACAGCTGCCAATTCTTTAGCTGTATTGCTATTGTTGCCCAGCCAGCCAAATGGTTAGACTGGATTTGGCATTTTTTAAATCCATCTATTGAGTCCTTTCCAACAACCCAGGACAGGCAGATTTGTATTAGCATTAGCATTCCTGTGAGTCAGTGACAACTGCCCAGATTGGTCCTGCAGTTTTCTTGGCAACATTTGGGGGATGGTTTGTCACTGCCTCTTTTCCGTGGTTGAGAGAGAGTGACTGGCCCAAGTTACCCAAGCAGTTTTGTATTGCTTATTGTATTCTTTATTTAATTTTTTTTTTTTAAATTGTATTATGTGTTTCTTATGTTGTGCGCCGCCCTGAGTCCTTTGGGAGAAGGGCGGCAAATAAATCCAATAAATCTAATTTAATATAATCTATTTGAAACCAAACTAGAATTCAAAGTGTCCCAGTTTCCAGCTTGGGTCTCCCCAGTCATGAAATACTTAATTATAAATATGAAATGTATTATGTTTCATTTCAATATATTTGTCTTCATTCTTCCCTTCTCAGGGAAATTCCATTCACAGGATTTTACAGGTAGTTCTCAACTTAGAGCAGTTCATTTAATGACCCTCCAAAGTTACAACATCACTGAAAAAAGTTGTCTTATGACCGTTTTTCATACTTATGATCATTGGTCATGTGGTCAAAATTCAGATGCTTGGCAACTGACTGATATTTATGATGGTTGCAGTGTCCTGGGGTCATGCCCATCTTTTGTGACCTTCTGAAAACCAAAATCAATGGGGAAGCCAGATTCACTTAATAATTGTGTAGTAACTTAACAATTGTAGTGATTCACTTAACTGTGGCAGGAAAAGTCATAAAAGGGGTCAACATTCATCTAACAACTGTCTCATTTAACAACATAAATGTTGGGCTCAATTGTGGTCATAGGTCGAGAACTACCTATGTAGTGTTTAGATAGGAAGAACTCCCATTGAAAATCCTGAGGTGTGTTCCCATTACCTAAACAGAATATTGAATCCTCCTCAATGAAAGGTGTTCCCAATGGCAGAAAGAGAAGTGGAACAGTGAGAAGGGATAAAAATTGTGAGCCACTAACTGTGAGCATTTTTATATTTCTTCTGCAGCAGGATCCTAATACAAAACAAGAGTGGCTTCAGATGAGCACGTTGTCAAAAGGTTTTACTCAGCCAAAACTGCTTTGTAACCCAATTTTCATTATATTCATTCATTTATTATTTTATTTTGGGGGGATCTTTTTTCTAGTTAAACATGAATCTTACAAACACTTCCCTCTTTGGAAAGATCAAAGAGATTGCCAAATTTTCTACAGTTCTCAAACCATATGTTTTTGACAATACTTGGGGCAGCCAGCTCCAAGTCTGGAAAATGTTCCAAAGATGCTCCTTTTTCTACCAGTGTAGTCAGATCACAGAATATTATAAAAGAGAGCCATAAAACTATGTATTTATATATGTGGTTTATGCTGAATATGTGGGATCCACCCATAATTAATGCAGAATACATGTCTCTCTGACTTGCCATAAACAAGACCATCCCAAATATCTAAATGTTTTCAAGTACTTTATATTCTAATCTCTGAACTGTCTTAAAAACAAGAAAGTTAATCCATGATTTTATTGTACCAAATATATTTCCAAATTGCAAATAAGCAGAAAAGCCGTGTCAACCACCCATATTTACAAAATATGATTTTATGTACATCTATATGTGTATGAAGCTCATAATAAAAGCAAATGTAAATCAGTTAATCATAGTATATATAAGTTCTTATACAGCAAAATAAGTGGTGTAAGTAGTTCACACTTGTATCTTGGTAATTCTTAATTTAGAAATTGTATTTTGGTCTTTTCTTATTAAGAGCACTGATATCGTATCAAGCAGACTATCTGTCTGCCCTTGTTTTTCCCTTGGACACAGCTAGTAAATGAAATGGGTTACCAACTTTATACATACTTTTTTATGGCAGAATTTATTGCAGAATTTATTGCAGAATGGAAAAATTGTTCTCTGTGTTAAATGTAATTACATATCTAAAATATATTAAGCCAGAACTGAATAAATCTAGTGTGATATCTAAAACCATATACTGTATGGTTAACCTTTTTTGGCTTGCGTGCCAAAAGGGGAGGAAGTGCAGGGGGACGTCATCCGTGGGCGTGCCACACTCATAATGCTATGTGTGTGACCCCCTGCTTTTGGCATGCTTTTCTAGGGACTTTAGCCACAGTTCCTATAGAATGCAATAGTTATATATAATAAACTTTAGTTAAGTTGCATGCATTTTTTGGCTCTTGGGTACTGTTAACTCAAAAATGTTGGTACATTACAGCAAACTACCAAGTTTATCCTGTACTGTAAATCTTCTTGCTTTTTTATTCATAATGTATACAGCTCTTAAAATAGAGATGTATTTTTTTTACATTGCATTCTTGGCAACTGCATTATTTGTTCAATTTCTATGGCCACCCATCTAAGTCAATGCCTCTGGGTGATTTACAGTTCATAAAATATATTGCAGTTAAAAGTTGAACAAAAACGTTTTAAAACAATAAAAACAGTAACACCATTCAAAACAACCAATTCAAGACATTAACAATAATGTAGCTTTTAATGATGTGCTCTTAAAGCACCATAACATTTCTCCAGAGTGTTCTTGTTTCATAAAATCAGCCAGTCTTTAGAAATGTTCTTTGCTACTATTTGGGAACTGTTACACAATTCTAACTACACAGTGGTGTGAAACATAATAAAAAGCATATTTTAAAATAGAAACTTAATGTCAATCCAATCAATGCCAATAAGAAACTTATTTAGAACCAGTATATGTAGACCAGGGGTGTCAAACTCATGTCATCATGGCGGCATCACATGACATATTGGGACTTTCCCCCCCCCCTTCGCTAAACCAGGCGTAGGCATGGCCAGCAATGGCCAGGAGTTTGACAGCCCAGATGTAGAGTTAATCTGTTCTATATTGACAATACATATTCAATGCTAGATACCCAAAAAGTCAACTTTCATGTACCAGTGTAAATAAATGAAATTTTAGAAAACAATTCTTTGATCTGGCGTGAAAATGTGTCCTTAAGGGTGAAATGAAGGCAAGGCAAGAATAATGCCATTATCAAAACATAATGAAAGTGCTTACACCACCAGTGCCAAGAAGCTAGCAACAAGATGTCCATTACCATACAAGGGCATGAGAAAGTGATAAAAGCCTTAAATCCTGGTCTATTAATATAGGTGGACTTGATTGCTTGATTATGAAGCAGCTGACCCTCATAAGGAAAACTCTTGAATTTTCAAGACAAGCTATGAGTCTCTTGAATTCTTGTCCTTAACTTTTTGTTATTAGGTCATAAGTGCAACTGTGAGATCCTAGAAATATATATATTTCTAGGATCTCATATATATTTCTAGGATATATATATATATTACCAAACTCTTGTAATTTTGAATGAAACTGGAAACTTTATCTTTACTGAAAAATCAAATAGGTAGACTTAATTAGCTGCCTCTAATATTGCTTTGTATTACAAATTGTAAGTTTTGATCAGAAGCCATGTATAACCAAAAGATGTATTCATGTCATGATCATCTCACTATTGTACTGCTTTCAGAGTTAGCCGGTATTTGTGCCAACTTGGAAAGTTAACTGATCCTAAAGTTCCTCAAAATGTGAATGATCGACTATGAAATAAAGGGGTAGAATGAGGTTAGAGTGGCTGGGAAACCATACAGTGCAAATGGGATGGTCTTTCTAACAACATATCAACACTTCCTATAATATACATGACAAAAACAGATTATTAAGAGTTGTGGGTGAGTTGACTTGCAGGGTATAAAATAAGGCTGTATTTTATTTGTTTGTTTTGTATTCTCTGGCTTCAGTATGTTGTGTTGGGCATACAAGACTTGTGGTTGCCTTAATTGTGGTTGCTAACTCCGCTAACCCTGCTTCAAGCAGACAGCGACTGGGATGAAACATCAGAGTAAGTCATAATGTGGCTTGCTTGGTTTTGGCTTAGTGTGTCTTGTGAATGTAGTCATTGCAGTTACTAAAGCAAGATTGATAGTTTAGCACAATGTGTGAATCCAGCCAATTGAGGTAATTCAATAAACAATAGTGAAATAAACCAGGGCTTACTGCCGTGTATAAATCCACTGTGATAACTTGGGTAGAAGCATATGTAATATACATTTAGTTGGAATCTTAAGATGGAACATGGAGATAGTAGCAGACGTTCAAATCAGCATCTAGTAAATACTGTGGTTGCAGCAGAAAACTGTCCATTTTAGCATAAGATTCACTTAGAATGCATAGGCAAGTCACTTAGCTACCTAGTTAGGTGAAAAAGAGAAAATAAAGTCCTAAACAAAGCTTTTATGAAATTAAAATGGCACTTAATCTGAGAATAAACCATTGCTTTAGAGCAGTAGGATAAGATGTGTATATTTCCTAAGAGAATAGGCAACATATTTCTTTATATCTTTTGTCTAACTAAATGATCTCTAAATTGCTTTCTCTTCAAGCTAGATTTCCCCACTCCCTAGAGCCAATCCCTCACAACTAGGAACAGATGCTATACTGCAGCTTTTCTCTGCCTCAAACATTTCTTTCTGCCTCTTGCATTGTGGATGATTTAGAGATCTCACAGATTACTTTGAAACTCAAAACCATCAACAACCTGTTTCACCTCTATCTCTGAATCCCACCTACTCATCTTTTTAAAGGCCCTCTCTGAGAACCAATCAGTTCTCTTTTACTTCTTGGCCAGTTCACAGTTTTATTACTTGCCTGGTGCCTGATGTGTATAAACAAATGCAGCTTCTCCCATTAGTAGTTTTGAAATTACCAAGTCTCAAATTGCCAGATCTCCCTGTATCAATTGTAACTAAGGTATGGCCCCTCAAAATAGGAAAAGCAAGAAATTAGGATCCCTTGGTTATATTTTAATGTTAATCAACAATGACTTGTGGAAAAGGAAGATTGAAAAACATACAGTTGCATACCTGCACATCAGATCTTTTTGCATCCTATGGAAATGAAAAAGATAAATGGGATTCTGTTCGTGAGGTTTGGAGACTGCTGGCCCCCTCCACCAGCAAAAGAGGTGACCTAAAGGTCAAATATCATGAGTATACATTTACTACCGTATGTAATGTGTAGTTTACCCTGTTGTTATATTCATTTTGGAGAAAGAAAGCGGCCGGTAGAACTGGATTACCACATGGTCTTGAAAGCTTTTTATCTTCCAGTTTGAAATTCCCCCTCCTTTCCTGTGAACTTGTTCCAGTTTGCATGCCATTAGATTTAGGATAAAATAGCAGGACAATTTATAGGGCTGAAGGGGGAAGGGGGTTAGAAGACATTGGCCAAACACTCAAAGGCTGCATGAAGCCTGGCAAAAGTCGGTTTCCCAGTTGTCTTTAAAATAAAGAATTAAAAGTGACACTTCATTGATAGCAGTTTCAAACCCAGAGAGGCCCACTCTCTTCTTCAAATATTTTGGTTTGGCTACTTTAATCCCTGAGAACAAAACAAAAAACATCCTTATATAATTCAAGGGATTGCGTGGATTAAAAAGAACACTGAAGACCTAATTGGTAATTGTAACCATTGTGGTATTGGGACAACTTATGCAAGAAGGGCGCCACAATTGGTGTCAGTATCTAGCTGTCATTGGCTGATCTCAGAGAAGCTAAACAGGGTCAATCTGGTTAATACTTCGACAGTAATAGAGGACAGCCTTGATATTGTCTGGTCTAGAGTGACAAAAGAATCCCAACAGTGGCAATGGAAAAAAAAATCCACACTGCCCACAAAAACAACATGACTTCAGTCACCAAGAGTTTCTGCAAAAATATATTCCCTGGAGTGTTTATTGCTTATGGGCACTCATAAAAATTAAGGGAATAATTTCCAGAGTATGATCTCCCATTCCATGTGGCAACCAGACAACACACAGATTTTCATTTAGCAACAGGTTTTCTTCTCTTTGCCAACAATTCTAAATTCTAAACAGAGGTCTAGTGCCATGACCTACAGATTAGTTCTCTTTTGTGCTTGGAGTTTCCCGGGATATTTGTTCATACTGGATGAACAGACATAGAAACTGTTCTTTGATTGAAAAATGTAATATTTAGGAAGATCTCTTTGCATGCAGATTATGAGAGACAGTAAATAATGCTAATATTTGCAGAGGCTAAATCAGAGATTTGCAAAGTACAAATAAGGTTTAGCAAAATATTAGAATGAACTGTGGTGGAGTCCTAGCAAATAAGGGAATGAAAATCTGATTTCTTCTATGCCAGAATCTTCTGATCAACATGTTAAATAGGTATCCATAATAACAAGAGATGGAGAATAATGGCCAAGTAGATCTGTTGAAATATAATTTCCAACAGCCATAGTTGGATAGCCAGTAAAAGGTAATAGAATCACCATCCTTACCACACAACAAGGCAATCTATTCTCCCTAATGTGTTGGACCACATATCAGAATTCCTAGCCAGCATAGCTATCCATTTATCATCTGCCTTGTCTGTTTGTCTACCTCCTTCCAGGTGCAGAGTTTCTTTGAGCAATATTTTAATCTGCTTACCCTTAATAGAAAAAAAATATGTATCAAGATCATCACCTGGAGACAATATAGTTGGCTTTGCCCTTATTCTGAAAGTATTTAATTTGAGGTCATGTAAGAACCCTATTATTCAGATATTTAATAATACAATAGCAGAGTTGGAAGGGACCTTGGAGGTCATCTAGTCCAACTCCCTGCCTAGGCAGGAAGCCCTATACCATTTCAGACAAATGGCTATCCAACATCTTCTTGAAGACTTGCAGTGTTGGGGCATTCACAACTTCTGGAGGCAACATCTGTTCCACTGATTCATTGTTCTAACTGTCAGGAAATTTCTCCTCAGTTCCAAGTTGCTTCTCTCCTTGATTAGTTTCCACCCATTGCTTCTTGTTCTGCCCTCAGGTGCTTTGGAGAATAGTTTGACTCCCTCTTCTTTGTGGCAACCCCTGAGATACTGGAACATTGCTATCATGTCTCCCCTAGTCCTTCTTTTCATTAAACTAGACACACCCAGTTCCTGCAACCGTTCTTCATATGTTTTAGTCTCCAGTCCCCTAATCATCTTTGTTGTTCTTCTCTGCACTCTTTCTAGAGTCTCCACATCTTTTCTACATCATGGTGACCAAAACTGGATGCTGTATTCCAAGTGTGGCCTTACCAAGGCATTATAAAGTGGTATTAACACTTCATGTGATCTTGATTCTATCCCTCTGTTTATGCAGCCTAGAACTGTGTTGGCTTTTTTGGCAGCTGCTGCACACTGCTGGCTCATATTTAAATGGTTGTCTACTAGGATATGCAGATTTCAACCCTTCTCCTCCTCAACGTATATGGCTTTGGCTATGTTAGCTGGGTGCTCTGGGAACTGAAGTCTCCCATGTTTGGAAGGCACCATGTTAGAGAAAACTGCCTTAAAATAAGCATGATGTCACTAAAAGCTTATTACATATGGATTTTTGTTTATTAATTTAAAAGATTTGTGCGGCCACTTATCTTAGAGCACAACTTTGGGCACTTCACAACAACATTCATAAGGCAGCAGTAGTTTTAACTTCGGACTACATATTCAAGACTAGTGTTGCCACTCTGTTGCTCAGTTATCCAAAATGCTATAAAGGAGCTACTCTTTATACATATAAAGACTACTCGCGATTGGATCTCCCTTTAGAGCAGGCCTCCCCTTTTAAGACTTTTAAATACAGCTAGTACATGTCTGCCTAAGATCTAAATTCATTCAAAAAGATGCATATCCTGA
Source organism: Rhabdophis nuchalis (assembly GCA_039707465.1). Classification (NCBI taxonomy): domain Eukaryota; kingdom Metazoa; phylum Chordata; class Lepidosauria; order Squamata; family Natricidae; genus Rhabdophis; species Rhabdophis nuchalis. The sequence goes on from CM077646.1 coordinate 104,639,162, forward strand.
AATGGGATCTTCACTGGATCAAATCCAAGGTATATCTGACCTACTGTCCATATTAGTACTCAGAAAAGGATCGGCTTGCATCTGTATCCCAGATGGATGTTTTTGGCTTGACATTGTGAAAAGGGTCTGTGCCTCAAGTCAGTCTTCTCTCAGTTGGGGGAATTTTATCTGGCTGGGAATTTTGGGAGGGCAGATTTCACATCTGGATGGTTGAGAAGAGCTGATCTCAGCCAAAGTGATGCCAGCAAATGAGCTGATGCTGTTGCCACATTGTTCTACTTAAAGTTTCTCTGAATTCGGCTTCACTGTTTGAAATGGCAGTATGAGGGAAGCTTCCAGGTTATTTGAGAATTCTGAATGGTGGCATTACTTTGATTGGCTTTACTTTTTTAAATTGCACCCCCAAATAATTTTGAAGTCCTTTGGAAGGGTAGTAACATCTAATAAAATTCTTTACATGCTGACTTTGACAGAATCAGAAGGCCCCAGGACTAATCAGTGAAGCACTGCCATCTTGTGGGACTTGAGAAATTGGATTTCTCTATATTGGTTCTTATACTCTGGAGTAGTATTCCCAAATCCACGCAATCCTCGTGTGTGTTCAACAGGCTGGTTTGTGACCTACTTTATAACCTATGTTTTATATGCAGCTGGTTCCCTGACAGTGGGTCTTAGTAATCTTAGTATTACTCATTCAAATTGCTTTTCTTCTTATTTTAGTATTAATGATTTGTAATTTGTAAGATATCTAGAAATTAGTTGGTGGGTAAGTCATCAGGTTAGGAGCCCATGAGTTCTATCCCATATTAGGCACAAAGTCAGCTGGGTGACCTTGGGCCAGTCCTGATCTCTTAGCCCTAAGAAGGAGGCAATGGCAAACCCCTTTTGAAAAACCTTGCCTTATTTAGGGACTTGTTTAGGCAGTCATCAGGAATGAAAAATGACTCAAAAGCACAAAGCAAAAGGCTATTTGTGATTGAGGAAGCCTATAAGTTATTTAAATAAATAAATAAAGTATAAATGTAATTTTGTACCAAAACATATTCCATTCAATTGCATGCATTTGAGCACAATTTGAACTTGTAAACAAGTTTCAGGGAGACATAAAATAGGAGCGTATTACATGCACAATATTTGAATATATCCCTCGAACTTTTCAGCACTCATGAAAAAGTATTGTCAAAGCACTGTCATTTTTTTATGCAGAACAAATTTTAAAACAGGCAAACGAAGGAGCTGTTTTCTATGGATATGATAATTATTTATATGCAAAGCTATTGTGTAGTTAATAATAATAATAATAATAATAATTTATTAAACTTGTTGACCGCTCCCTCTCCCCGAAGGGACTCGGAGCGGTGCACAGGGCTAATAAAACAATAAATACATACATACAGTTAAAAAACAAATTAAATATTTCCCTGCGCTAAAAATCCAATTAAAAACTAAAATCCCCATCTAAAATTTCTAGCAGCCCCATCGAAGAGAGACTATCCTAGGCCGGCCAAGCAGAACAGATATGTTTTTAGTTTTAGACGGAAGGAGCGGAGGTCCGTGGTAGTTCTAATGTCGGGGGGAAGGTCGTTCCAGAGGGCTGGGCCCACCACAGAGAGAGCCCTTCCCCTGGGCGTCGCCCGCTGACAAAGTCTAGTGGACGGCACCCGGAGAAGTCCCTCTCTGTGGGAGCGAATCGGCCGTGTGGATGTGTGCGGCAGGATCCGATCCTGCAAATAGCTAGGTCCCGAGCCATGGAGCGCTTTAAAGATGATGACTAGAACCTTGAAGTGCACCCGGAAGACGACAGGCAGCCAGTGCAGCTCGCGCAAGAGCGGTGTTACGTGGGTACACCTTGCGGTTCCCATAATTGCTCGCGCGGCTGCATTCTGGACTAGCTGAAGTTGCCTTGTGAGATGCTGAGAACTCCTCTGAGTAATAGTTTTTTAGCTGCCATTGATGTACACTAGAGCTGTCCTTCCCTACTACAACTAACTAAAACTGCCCTTTCAGGAAGACGGGGAAGCACTGTAAAACAGTATCTCTCTGGTCCTCTGTCTTAGACAGTCCAGGAGGACTGCATAGTTACCTTCCAGCTTGAATTCTCCACATGGGACCTGGAGACCACTTGGAAGTTTCAACTGGTCCAGAATGTAATGGCATGAACAGTAATGGGCATTGACTCTGTCATCTATATGCAGGTAGCTCTTGACTTACAACCATAACTGAGCCCAAAATTTCTATTGTTGGGTAAAACATTTGTTAAGTGAGTTTTGCCCCATGTTACAAACTTACTTGACACAGTTGTTAAGTGAATCATTGCAGTTGCTAAATTAGTAATATGTCTGCTAAGTGAATCTGGTTTCCCCATTGACTTTGCTTATCAGAAGGCCAAGTGATCACATGACCCCAGGACGCTGCAACCGTCATAAATACACGCCAATTGCAGAGTGTCCAAATTGTGATCATATGACCACAGTATGCTGTAATAGTTGTAACTGTGAAAATGGCCATAAGTCACTTTTTCATTGTCATTGTAACTTTGAACAGTCAAGGACTACAACAGTTTGAATGTTGTATTTGTACTGTTTTTGACATTTATACTGGTTGCCAATATGCTTCCAGGTGCAATCAAAATGCTGGTCATTACCTCTATAGCATAGTTTTTGGATATTTTGAGGAACCACCTATTTCCCATGGTTTCTGCTTGGCCAGAAACAATGGCCTCTAATGGGACCTAGGAAGTTTCCCTTCTCTGTTGTGGTTCTTGCTCTCTAAAGAAGAATCTCACACAGAAATCAGTGTGACTCCCACCCTGTTGGAGTTCTGGAAGGCCTTGAAGACCCAATTACTACCCCAGTAGTTAGGTTAATAAGATGAATGGAACACCTTGTTGGATGTATTTTGGTCTATGTTTTTGTGCAGAGCAACTACATCTTATCTTATTTTGTATTGTTTTGTATTTTATTGTTTAATATGAGTAATGAGGAGTTAGGTAGTATCTAAATTGAAAATAATTGAAAATAATCAATTGATTAATTAAATGCTTTAGCTGCTTTTATTCCAATTAGATTAACCCTTTCAATATCAATTACATAGGATTGCATATTTCACTCATATAAATGTGGGCTCCAAATTACTACATTTCTGTTATCCACCATTTCTCCTGCAACAAAGGGTTACCTACTGGATATCTGGCTATCATACAAAACTAAAGAGTACAGATTAGCTAGCTAAATTCTGCTGAGTAAGCCCACTAAATAATCATTCTCTGAAAATCATACATCTAGAGAAAATAGTCTTACCTACCATTTTCTTCATTTGTAATATTAGGACAAAATACTGAAAGTTTTAAAGTTTATTCAAAAATCTGGGAAACCTACTGCTTTCTCTAAGAACTGAGGTCAGAAGAAGCCTCTCAATGATATATATCTGAACTCCCAAGACATGAGGCCTGATCAAGGACTTGAGAACCCCCGTGGCCAGTGTAAAGATTTCTCTTTTCTTTTTCTTAGCAAACTACTTTCCTTCCCCAAACAAATCTACCTTTATTTACTCTGTCCAACTAGAACATATGGCTCTGTTAGGTGCCAGCATCAGCTCAAATAACTCAAGCAGAGTCACGTTGGTTAATACTTGAATGAGAAATGTCAGAGCAATAGTCTAGACTGGGAATATGGAAAAACATAAGAGGGCAAAGCAATGGCAAAGCCATGGCAAATTACTTTCATATTATCCCTAAAAAGTCACCAGGAGTCTAGTTTGACTCAGAGGAGAAATTATCTTTCCTTTCATCAGAACATGTAAACAGAGAAGGACGTACATATCATGTATTTCAAAATACATTGGAACTGTAACTAGTCCTTCACTGGTAAGCAGCATCTTTCGCTTCTATTAAAAGGTTGTGGCTTTAGCCTGTTATCTCAACACTCCCAAATCTAGTGTTTTTCCAGCTTTCTTCACTATCCATAATTATGGCCAGTTGATAAATGCCTATGGATTCATATTGTGTTCACCTTCCCTGTTTCTTGCACAAACAGAAGGTAGACATATAGTGAATATGAGGGTAAAGGTTCATTCTCCATGCTTGTAGGTTGGTTTTCGAACGTTTCATTACCAGGCTAGATAATATCTTCAGCAGAGTTTAGGAGAGCATATAGTGAATATACCTATTATATAGAATGCAAAGCAAAAGAAATACCTTCATAGTTGGAAATAGATTACAAAGAGGTATTGAGCAAACATTAAGTTGTATCCCTTTGGTGTTTATACAGTACAGAATAATTATCCATTTGTGCACTCTAACTACTCTTTTTTAACTTATAGATCAAAGGGTGTTTAAATTTTACAGGCATTAATAAATTAGTGGAAAAAGATAAATGCCTTTTTTTTAAAACTGAGTATCATTTTCCAGTTTTTCCTTAATTACATTTTTTTTTTACAATAAAAGCCTTGGATCTGTGCCAGTGATGATGCATTAACATCATCTGCTGTTTCTTCAGTCTGGATAATGTTTGGATTTAGGGGAAATATGGCAGTCCGACTCTTTCAGTTAATGATTCATCATTGACTTAGCGGATATAATGAGGGACAGTCTTCAATTAAATAACTTATTAAAATATTGATGGCAATTATTGCAAGAGAGAGCCAACTGGTTTCCATTTGAGAAAGTATTAAAAAGGATGTGGGTTGCGGTTTGAAAATAATCAAAAAGTATTGCTCGGTAATTAAACACCTTACTAAACAAAATTCACAGAAGGTTTGTCCCACATGATCATGGAATGAACATTTGTTTTTGATTTAATGAACAAAATCTGTAGTTCTTCTATTACATCTTCAGTTCTGCTGGGAGAATATCATATTTTCCCAGCCCTCAAAGGTGACTTTTAAACTTTATTTTAGGGGGGGATGGGGGACTGTATTTTATCAGGAAACAAATACATCAATAGTATGATCATTATGGAAAAGGTGGGTTTTGATATGTCACAGATAGTTAATTGTGACTTGATCAGTAATAGGTAACAATCCCCACTTCTCCGCATACATCAGTTCAAGTAATGGGTGTATAGAAAAATCTTCCCTATGGATTCTCTTCATCTCATAATTATAGGCAAGCATTCATTTTTAAAACCAATTCTGTTGGTTTGTTCAGTTTTTTAATGTCTTAACTTCCTCATCCATCTACTTTGTTGCAGCATTAGAAAAAATTTGTGAGGGCAAGTGACCCATCCTAGGCTGCAACAGGATATTTCTTCCCGTTGATCTTACATTATTGGCTTTAGATGGTACTTCCGGAACTATTATAAATTCCCAAAATATAGTGGGGGGGACTTTAAGAGACAGAATTACATGGACAACAAATTCATATCTTTCTGTTAAAACACTTCTCTGCTTTTTTTAGGGGCCTCTTGGATTGGATGGAAAGCCAGTAAGTAATGATCTAAATAATTAATACATTTACAAGTATATACTATAGAGAGTATGGAAGATGCCTTAAAGAGGTAGGAAGTAGCTGTTGCCAAGGCAAAAGGGGCTAAATAATTTTTTTAAGTCAAGAACTACAAGATGACATTCAGAAATGCCCCAGGCAGATACCTCCTTAATTCTCTGAACTTTAAGAAAGAGGAGGAAGTACAGGACAATTAGACTTTCAAGATTCTGTTTTTCTGCCTGTCTACTAACTAAGATGATCCTACTGTTCCTGTGGAGTTTATTACCTATATTCATCTACCTAGTAAGGCTGACAGTACCCTCATACTTCACATTAATGTGAAATTGTTTGTTGTTTCCAATTGTTTCTGCCTGTTCTACCAAATCTGACAAAGTAGCCATGTTGTAGCCTCCATCCATTCAACTTATGGTGGGACCCAGGGAACATGTCTTCCATGTCATCAGGCCTGCAATATCAGGTGCACCCATTTTCAGTGGGGGTTTTTTAAAATGTTGGCGAAGCTTCGTTATGGGACCCAAGTGCATCTGTTTTATTTTACTTATTTATTTAATTTTTAGAAAAATTATATTGCCACCTATTTGCACATGGTGACTCAAGGTGGCTTACATGAAAATAAAAACATCATATATAAAAAATAAAACTAACAGAAGAAAATAATCAAATAATAAATAAAAAATAATAGTCCCCTGAACCCGTCCATCCCAGATCTTCAGCACCTTCCTAAAGAATGTTAGACTCGGAGCCAGTCTTATCTCTGAGGGAATGATGTTCCAGAGAGAAGGAGCCACCATGGAGGAGGCTATTCTTCTGGGTCTCGCTAGGTGTGTCTCCTTAGGGGATGGGACCCACAACATTCCTTGATCCCCCACAAGTATAAATAGTATTTATACTATTTCTGGTTCATTTGATGACTATTGTGTGTATGGGTTTTTTAAAACTTTTGTTATTTCACAAGAGTCAAGAATGTGAGTTGGGTACTGGCTGATAATAAAATAATAAAATAAAATAAAATAAAATAAAATAAAATAAAATAAAATAAAATAAAATAAAATAATTAAAAGTGCCATAACTCAGGTATAAGTAGAAGAAGAAGAATGGGACGTTGCTGCCATGTTTCAGAATAATTTCAGAAAATCATTTATTTAGTCCATAAAAGCCAAATAAATAGTTTTTACTAAGAGGCATGCTGTTCTAAAAACAGTTTGAAAACCTGGCTGTTGGGTTTCCCTTGGTTTTGAACACTCTGGATTGAACCCACATGAAGCTCCACTGAAGCATAAGAACATTTGTGACTATTACAAAATTGTCAACTATACTCAAGTAAATTGAATAGAAGGGTGAAGGATAAATTGAATGGCAAGCAGCCAACAATGGCTTTATAACAATTCCCTGACCACCTGCCAGGCAATGCAAGCAAGGGGAACCTCTTCCAGTTGTTTTCTACTTGTGTAAACAGCTGTATGCTAAACTAGATGGTCTCCTGAGGAACCTGTGGTTGACTCAGCCTTCCATCTTTCCGAGGTTGGTAAAATGAGGACCCAGATTGTTGGGGCCATATGCTGACTCCGTAAAATGCTGGAACTGGTCACTGGAACCGACAGCGACCCAGGCCTGCCATGCTCCCGAACTAGTTTTCTTGTTTTTTGCTTTAGAACAATTTTTATTGCACTGCAGATGTGAGGGTGGCACGCATCAAGCACACGCACGCACACGAAGTGCCCATGAGCGAACCGGCAGTAGCGACTGCTGGAACCCATCCCTGGAGAGATGCCAGCATAGCAAGTTAGAGGAGCAAATAAAAGGCTTACAGAAATATCTGGGTGCAAAAGAGAGTCAAAAAACCAAGGAATAAGACACTCAATCGATTCAGAAAGCCGGTTGATTCTAGATATGTGAAGAATGAAAACCAGTAAGGAAGAAATGTAAAGGAATTTCTGGAATCCTAAACCTGAAAGCATTCTGGTTTGCAGATCTCAAATCTAGCTCAAGTTTATATGGCATCCCTAGTCCTCATTGTTTATGGTGCCATTTCCCGAGCCAGCCTTGGCACCTTAGGCCAGTCCCAACTCAGTCTTAATGTACAGTACCTGCTCACACGTATGTGTGAAATGGAAAACTGGAGGCTTCCTGTGTGGCTGTATATTTTTTGATTGTTTGAAGATCATACTTGTAACGATAATTTCTCAAAGGAAATCCTTTTTACTGGGTCTGCTGTGAATTTGACACTACAGATAGTCCTCAACTTATAACCTTTAGTTTAGTGACTCTTCAAAGTAGTGGTAGGTTCCAGATCCCGTTCCAACCTATATGGGTGGAATGAGCCTGGCGGCGCGCACATGTGTCGTACGTATCTGCGATGCTTCCGCAAGCCTCCACGACGCTCCAGCTGCTCGGCGGAGCATCATGCAGGCGCTGTATGCGTCATGCGCATGCGCAAAAGTGCCAAAGGCTTAAAGCACAGTTAAGGAGCGAGAGCGGGCAGGTTGGCCCTCCAGAGCACTGTACCGGAACAGTACCCGGTGCTCTGGGCAGGCTCCAGTATACCCATACCTGGGCGCACTGCCTGCAACCCACCACTGGTTCAAAGTTATAAGAGGAAAAAGTGACTTATGCCCTTTTTTCACACTTATGACCATGGCAGCATCCCCGTGGTCGCTGATCAAAATGTGGATGCTTGGCAATTGACTCACATGATCTCCTTGTGCGACCTTCTGACAAGCCAAGTCAATGGGGAAGCCAGATTCACTTAACAACTGTGCTTCTAACTTAACAACTGCAGTGATTCATTTAACAACTGTGGCACGAAAGGTCGTAAGATAAGGCAAAACTCACTTCATTGCTGTTTGGCTTAACAACTGAAATGTTGGGCTCCACTGTGGTCATAAGTCAAGGACTAACTGTACTTTCAAAAGGCCTTTCTTCCCATGTTCACAAGAGAATGTAGTATTATTTTCCTTTTAAGTACAATACTGATGTTGAAATTCGCCCAGTGCAGCCATTATTTGTCTGACAGTTGTTTATAGACTATCTAGGCCTGTGATGGCGAACCTATGGCATACATGCCACAGAGGCACACGGAGCCATATCTGCCGGCACGTGAGCCGTCAGCTCCAACATGCATGTACGTGCCTGCCAGCTGATTTGTGGCCTTCCGGAGGGTTGGGGAAGGCTGTTTTTGCCCTCTCCAGGCTTCAGGAAAGCCTTTGGAGCTTGCGGAGGGCAAAAAATGGGCCCAACAGAAGTTCAGAAATGATTTGTTTCTGGCTTTCAGAGAGCCTCAGGGGGTGGGTGGGAGAGGCTGTTTTCGCCCTCCCCATGCTCCAGAGGCTTTCCTGGAGCTTGGGGAGGGCAAAAACAGCCACCCCCTGCCCCCCTGGAGGAAATACCAAGCTCAGCTTGGAGGCGAGCAGTGAAGAACGCGTGGGGGGAGAGGGTTTGTGCATGCGTGCACATGTGGGTGGGCGCTTTGCATTATGGGTGCCGGCACATGTGCGCGCTATCTCATGTGTGCCTTCGCAATTTTGGCACCCAACAACAAAAAGGTTCGCCATCACTGATCTAGGCATTGTCTTTGACTGTAGAAAACAAAAGCCCAGCTTGGACAAGGGAAAAAGGTGAACTCAGGCAGGTTTCCTATGCAGCTTTTGTTTAGTTCCGGTAATCTTCAACTTACAACCACAATTGAGCCCCAAATTTCCATTGCTAAGCAAGACAGTTGTTAAGTGAGTTTTATCCTTTTTTAGGACCTTTCTTGCCACAGTTGTTAAGTGAATCACTGCAGTTATTGAGTTAGTAAGACAGTTGTTAGATGAATCAGGCTTCCCCATTCCTTATCAGAAGGCATCACATGATTCTAGGACACTGCAGCCATCATAAATACATGTCAGTTGTCAACCACCCAAATTTTGATCATGCGACCATGGGGATGCTGCAACAGTTGTGTAAAAATGCTAAGTTTTCAGTGCGATTGTAACTTACAAATGGTTGTAAGTCAAGGACTACCTGTAGTTGGAGTATGAGAACTCTGCTACTCAGAGAACAGCACCAAAGCTAGTTTAACATGTGACTAGAAAAAATTAATCTTTGCCTTCAGTGAAGCATCCTTCTACCATTTTCTGCTCACTGATCCTTCGAATTGACTCACAGATCGAGTATTTAATCGATACAAGTAGCCCTTATGCGCAGTCGCTGTTACAACCATTTGCAATCATAACAGTACTGAAAAAGTAACTTTGCAACCCATCCCTGCATTTACAACTTTTGCAAGTCTATGAAGCAAAGAAAAACTGAAGAAAGAGTGTAAACACAGTCAAGGTTTCACTTAGCAACTGCTTTGCTTAACAACTGATTTGCCATTCCCAGTTGCGGTCACTAAACAAAGTCTACCGGAAACAAAAGTAGAAATGTAAACATTTGGATATTTTGAAGCAATAAGGAAAACATGCCCCTGGAGTAGTTTTCAGCAGTTGAAAATTGGGGTAGGAGGAGTGAAAATGTTAGTTTTCAACATCCTTTACAGATATATTTTGCTAAGTTTATCTTGGCTCATTTGTAAAAGTGTGCTTGGTGCATACAATTGTTTTGTGTATTTAAACCATAATTAAACATTTTTGATTGATTTCAACATGTTTTTAATTTTTGATACACATGGAGTTGCAGGCTGCTCAACTCCTAAAAATATCGTCTTTTAATTCTTGTCTGTTTATGAGAAACAGGCAGGCAAAATGTTTATATTAAAAACAGAAGAAATTGTCAAGATTGTTGCAAAAGAAAGGAAGTTACATACTGATTTTAGCTTCCCTCTAATGAACAGATACAGAAACAACTGATTGTGAGAAAAAGAGCTTCAGTGTTAAATATTTTGCATCGTTTTCTGAAGCAAGCTATCTCTAACGGACGTTTCTGATTCTTCCAATCCTTATTTTTTTTAGATTTGAGTGATTTCTGAAACTTAGATTTGCCTCTAGCATTTCACACTAGTGTATTTTGCAATTTAATGGCTATCCAAATGCAGAACAATTTCTTTCACATGTTAATCATTTAATATTTATTCTAGTTCTTTTTCAAAAAATAAACAACAAAACAAATGGACCTTGGGGACAAAATAGAAAAAAATAGCTTTCATCTTGATTTTCTAATTCCATCACCCTTACTCCAACACTGCCCCTACAAACGGGCTGTCTCTTAATACAGCGAAAATATCTATTTTAGACTCTCCTTTGGGGATCAAACTATCAGCCACTTTTCACTCTATGGTGCTAGCTGTCACATGTTGAAATAGTTGTATAGGAGAATAACTATTTTTATGGTAGTTTACATACCAAGAAGGGTTGCAATTGAAAATAGTGCTTCTCTATGCTAATTGTTCTCTTTTTGATTTCTCCAGGGACCTCCAGGAGCAAAAGGAGATAAGGTCAGTTGAAAAGTGCCTTGACATTGTTAGGAGAGGTGCTAATTACCCTAGTAAGCATAGTCTTATTCTTGTGGCCTTTGTTCTATAATGACCTCATTGAGCTGACCTAGCAAGGCAGAATTATCAATGAATATGTTGGTGCATATTGTTCTGATGTCCCTCACAGGCTCTTCATGAGCAGATTAAGGTAGCACACCATGCATATCCAAGAGAACAAACTGAGAAAGAAGCCAACAACAAAGAGAATCATCTTTGAATTGTTAAGTGGACTCACTGGCAAGAACAATTGGAATAGCATGTTTTTATAACCTCCTTTTTAATGCTAAGGGAAGAAATCTGGTGAACTATAAACTGATGTTGTATCTTGCATGAATTTGGTGTTTTGATTTCTGCCACGAAGTTGGAGTCCTGAAGCAGGATTGCAATTGGCTGGTTTCTAAACCACAAAGATATACTCCTTTTTCTTTTCATTGGAATATGTTCATCTAGGAATTGTTTAAATACTTTGTCCATACCTGTCCTGATAATACATTCTACAGGTCCTTCCATTCTACCCATACACTGTTTTTGCTTGCTGTATGTAAGTCCTAAATTGCTCACTAAATCTAAGCATACAATGTGAAGGACTTTTAGGAATGAAATAATGTTGGCTAATGTCAACATTAGTTTTTGAAATTTCTAATTTTCTATATTTGGCCACTGGTCCTATTTATAAGGAAGACGTATTTTGGCCAAAAGCAACACTGAGCAGCCAGTGATAGTAACGTTTCTGTTTTGTAGGGTGAACAAGGAGACATTGGCCCAAGGGTAAGTATCACTAGTAATTATGAACATATTTACCTGTACATGAGAGTTTGGCTGAAATAAGCATAGAAAGATCAAAATATATTAATAAAAACATAAAGATACATAAAGATACATAAAAAAGGTATAAAGGTGGTATACCGATGGTGAGATACAGATAAGATGCCTAAGAAACAATAAACAAAAAGGTTACTGATACTAATGAAAAGCATAGAATACTATTAAAGTAAACCAACTATCATTAAACAACAATTGGGTGAAGCTTCAAATGCTCTCCAGCTCTGTTTAGAAGGCAAATCTGGACCAAACAGATGTCCAGGTGGAGGCTGTTTCAAAGAACTAGAAAAAAACAAAAATCATCTACAACATATAGTGTAAGGATTTTAACAACTGCACGCAAAAGACTGGCAGAGCACATCCATGAACACCAACTAATAGTCAGAAAACACAATATTAAACTCATTAATCTTACAACACATAGATAGATTTCACCTGTAAAACTGTGAGCATTCCAGACCAAGCTAAATCCAAAAACAGAGTATTTCTGGAAGCTTAGTACTCACACGTCAGCCATCAATTGGTACATGGAGATAAACAAGATTTACACACCATTCAAAATAGACAAAAAAAGCTAAGAAGGAAACAAAAGAACAGAACACATTCTCTCCAACATCTGGATAAGCAGTGATTAACATCAAACAAACAAGACAAAACCAAACAAAGCAAACAAGGAACTATCAAGGAGAAAACCATGCTCCCACCAAAATTGGCATTGCAAGCTATTGTATATAAACAAGGAGCAAACCCCGCACTCATGAACACTGATGATGTCACCTAGTCAGGTAATGAAACGTTTGCAAGCAAACAACCAAGCAAAGAACATCAAAGGACTCCACAGTTCAGCTATGAGCTACCTATATTTTCACGAATGAAGGCAAATATACTGTACATGTCCCGGGATATCCAATCTGGGTCAGTTAACGGGAAGCTGAAGATGGGCTCCAGCATGAGTCTGAAAGCTTGGACGACAAAACCTCTGGTACTGGTAACCAATCCAGATTGGATTCTACATATATTCTCTTTTGATCTAACTGAACTCTGTTTAATAATTAACTAATTGGATTCAACAGTTTTCTCTTTTGTAATGCAAAATGTTACTACATGAAAACAGTGTGAGCTTTCCAAGAACTGTGTAACAACATTTTAAGCCAAACAGGAAATTAATTTATCTTAATTATTCAATCCTCTAGATTCAGTTGAAGCTAGAATATATTACCTCAGAAGAGGACAGCTTACTTTAGATAATGCTTTGATCCATTGCATTTCTACATTGTAATGGGAAAAACCTTATTTTTATTTTTAAAGAATTTAATCATTTTTAAACACAATTCACAACAATACACTTAGGAAATCTTCTGTTAATATTATTCATAGAAGAACCGGAGACAATGCATATTTAGAAATTGAGTGACTTAAAAAAAATATTTAGCAGTGGTGCTTAATCTTTTTTTCAAAGAAGGGTTGTTGTCACTGTGCATTTAACATAAACCATAAAATGGAAATGATTCAGAAGGGGTCTTTACATTTTAAAGGAAGGAAAGAAAACATTGCAAGCCATTCCCAGATGTTATCAATTATGCATAAAAGAGGCCTGCATTTAGCAATGTTCGTGTTACGAAATGTATTTATGCCCCATTTTCTCAAATGTGTTGCGTCTTTTGGGAAAATTGAGACCTGGTCTCTCAGCAGGACAGACCAGTAATCAGATTGTAGTTCCAACAGTATGTAATCATCCATTTTCTTTCACAAATGCAAAACACCAATCAGATTCTTTTGAAATTTTAGGACATTTCTTTACTTCTTTGGCCCCTAAGTCCTCTTGTTCTCTTTTCCATTCCCAGAGACATTTTTCTGTGACAGCATCTGGCCTAAATTATTTTTATTTCTTTAAATTGGACAGGTTTATTTTGCTTTGGCCTCAGCAGCAAACTTTATTTCCTGGCTTAAAGGGAGGGTGCATTATTTCATACTACTTGTTTCACAGTACATAGTACATACATTTATAACTGTAAATACCTCACATTTTCAGATAAAGCAGTCATTTACTTAATATTTGAAAGTCTTAATTTTCTATGAGTGCGTCATGATTAAAGCCTACCTTAATTGGCCAGACATTTGGTACCCAATTGGACCCATTGTGTTTGACCAGACAATTGTTGTAGAATACATTTCCAGCATTTTAGTTTCCTGTTTTCCCAATCCTTTCTTTCTAGGCCTTTCCCTTTTTAAATTATACCTAAAAGAATTTTTAACAAGTTCATTATAGAAATACCGTATTTTTCAGAGTATTTTTCCTCTAAAAAGAGGCTGAAAATCTGGGTGCGTCTTATACATCGAATACAGCATTTTTTACCTCCTGAAACCCCGCCCCTTCACCAAAATGGCCACGCGCATACCCTTATGGAGGCTCCTACAGAGCTCCTGGGGGCTGGGGAGGGCAGAAATTAGCAAAAAACAGGGCATTTTTGTCCCCCCAGCAGCACTCTATAAGTCTCCATAAGGCTATGCATGCTATTTTTTGACCAAAAACGGCCAGTTTTCCCGAAACAAATGGGCCATTTTTCCTCATTTTGCCCCCCCCCCAGAGCCCTCTGCAAGCCCCCCCAAGGCTATTCAAGCCTTTTATTTGAAAAAAATGGGCCCATTTTGGTGAAAGACGGGCCGTTTTGGGGAGGTTTGCACAATGCAAAAAGGGTTTTTTTTTGCCTTTCGGAAAGCTGTTTAGTTAGAGTGATTGATGAGAATTACGTTGGTCAATTACTGTGCCTGCAGAAACAAAGATTTGTTTCAAAGGTGGTCAGTGATTTCCTTCTCCAGCAAATGGGTAAATACACCTGGAAACATCTACCTACCTACCTATCTACACTCTCTCTCTCGCTCCCTACCTACCTACTGTATTTCTCTCGCTCTCCCCTCTATCTACCCATCTACCTACTCTCTCTCTCCCCCTACCTATCTACTGTATTTCTCTCTATATATATTTATCTCGCTCTATCCCACTACCTACTTATCTATCTAAACCCACACTCTCTCCCTACTTACCTACCTACTGTATTTCTCTCTCTTTCTCTCTCTCCCTATCCCTTTATCTACCTACCTATCTAACTACACACTCTGTCTCCCTACCTACCTACTGTATTTTTTCCCTCTCTCTCTCTCTCCCTCCCCCTCTCCCTACCTACCTATTCTCTCTCTCTCCCTACCTACCTACTGTATTTCTCTCTCTTTCTCTCCCTCTCTATCCCTCTAGCTACCTACCTACTTTTTTAAAAAAATTGCCTCTTTAAAATCTGGGTGCGTCTTATACTCCGATGCGTCTTATACTCCGAAAAATACGGTATCTGTGCTGCATATGTAAATTATTAGGAGGAGAGTAGTGTTATATTTAACCAAAAATGAAGAACAAAATAAAATGATTACATCAGTCTTTTAGTCCATCTAATTGATCTTCACCAAACAGATTTTTCTTTTTTAAATAAATAAATAAATATGTGTGTGTGTGTGTGTTAGTTTTATGAGCTGATCAATAAATCATCAATAAATGATCAGCTCATAAAACTAACACACATATCTAAAAAAAAATAATTACACAACGTAATTCTTGGCTTGCTGTCTAGATGGTCTCTGGTGATGAGCCGAAAGGCAGGAAAGGAAACAGTATGTCTCCTCCCTTAATTGGGACCTAATAACACTTTCCAGCATTTCAGGCAAGCCTTCTATGCCTTGAGCTAACCGGCTTTCCCTGATTACATCAGCCTTTTACATGACTCTTATTGATGAGAGAATATTTTTACAGCTCCTGTTTTTAGGCCCGTTTAAGGGAGGAGACAAACTGTCATCCTTCTCTGCCCTTCGACTCAACCTAGAGATCATCCAGACAGAGACCCATTAAGATTGCTGCTGCTTTTTAGGTATGTGTTAGATTTTTAAGGGCTGATTTAATAATTAAGAGACAAGGATAGATCTATTTCAGGCTTTTTATATATATTGTTTTTACATTTAAAACAGTGCAGTATCATGCAGTTGAAGTGACCATACAATCACATTATATACAAATAATCTCATCCATTAACTATTAGCCTACTTAATACATTATTTATCCTTCTATCCAATCACATTATTTACAGTTTGTTCCAGTCTTGTCACCTTGTTTTATACCGATAATAAAATCTGTTCCAGACTTCAAAATATTCCGATTCCCCTTTATTTTTTAGTTCTATCTGCTTCCATACAGGTCAAACTTTTCTTGACTATATCTAACTCTGATGGTGTATTTTCTTTTTTCCAATACTTCACATAAGTTATTTACACGGCAGTTAGTACATGTATAATTAGGTAAAGTACATCTTTCATATACCCCTCCGGTATTATGCCTAGGAGAAAATTTTCTGGTTTTAACAAAATTTGATCTCCCACCATGTGTTCCAACCATGATTGAATCATTTCCCAGTCTCTCTTTGCCTCATTGCCTGTCCCCCACATATGACTAAAAAGTGCCTGGTGTTTTTTTTTCACTTCCAACAATTTGGGGCCAAATTTTTAAACATTTTGGAGAGCCGTGCTAGGGAGATGCCATCTGTAGAACATCTTATAGAGATTTTCTTTATACGCTGTGGCCATTGTTAGTTTCCGATTAAGTATCCAAAGTCTTTCCCATTTAGCCAATTCTATGTTATAAACCAAACAGATTTTTCTGAAGATGCACATCACCCCCTTTTTCTCTCTTAATAAATAGGCATTGAGAGAAATCTTGCCTGGAATGGTATTGATTAGAGTCTCTTGTGAAAATTGGAGATATAATGTTATGAAACAGAATTCTTAGTGAAGATTTTAGAATTCCAGGAAAGAAAAGTTTTATTTCATGAAATTTTGTGAACTAATGTCTTCTCCCAGGCCTGGAATGCTGTTGAGATTATGGAATTGAAATCAAATACATGTGCAAAGCACTAAATTCAGAATTCATTCTCCGTACTAAAGTATATGTTGTCCCACTGATTTAATATTGCTCAAAAAAGAATAAAATCAAATGGAGCATTTTTTACAGTTAGTTTGCTATATCTCTTTTCTTATAATGGCTGAAATAAAATGTGATAAGATCCTCTATATATTAAATTAATCAACTGCAAGAGTAGAGATTGTTGTTGTTATTATTTTCCAACTGAATTGCTGATTGTGCCCTGAACAAAGAAACAGTAAGGGCAAATAAATAAATCTATAAGGTAAAAGGTAAAGTTTCCCCTCACACATATATGCTAGTTGTTCCCGACTCTAGGGAGCAGTGCTTATCTCCATTTCAAAGCTGAAGAGCCAGCACTGTCCAAAGATGTCTCCGTAGTTATGTGGCTGGCATGACTAAAATGCCAAAGGTGCATTGAACGCTGTTACCCTCCCACCAAAGCTGGTTCCTATTTTTCTTCTTGCATTTTACATGCTTTCGAACTGCTAGGTTGGCAGAAGCTGGGACAAGTAATGGGAGCTCACTCCATTACACGGCGCTAGGGATTCAAACTGCTGAACTGCCGACCTTTCTGATCGACAAGCTCAGCCATGGCTTCCCTATATCTATACATCTCTATATCTATACATCAATATAAATAAAATGTAGCTTTGGTTGCTTGATTTTGCTACTCCTGTGGCCCAAACTAACATGGAAGACTGGAATATTTACTTCCGCTTCAACTAAGATTTGAATCATATCTACAGTACATTCAGTCCAAGACATCTAACTCGAAACAGCATTTTGATAATGATAATGATCATCTAAACAGTATGATGTGTAATTTATAGCACATGTTTTCAGCCAAAGACCATGGAAGTAATTGGCAGGAAAAAACAATATCCCATCTCTATATCAAAACAACATAGCAGGGCTTTTAATCAGATTCTTTGCTTCCAATCAACATTCTTCATTCAAATTTTGTTAAGATGTTACATTATTTAAATATGTTGCTATATCATACGGGATTAAGTGAAATCTATTTCCAGATAGGTGTATACAAGATGATTAGGTATTTTTTTCCACTCCTTTGTTTTCCCTTTTATTTTATAAATAAGAATTTTCCTGATATGCTTATGCAGAAATCAGTTCATATGCAAATAAATATACATAAATTATTTCCTTTCCAATGCGTTAAATGTGGCATAGGTTCATCTGACAATTAGATCTATCCTTATCTAATAGGACTGACTGGCAAATCAACCTTGCTCGTACATTTCTATATTAAAATCATTTGTAAGTGTTATAGTGGCTAAGGCACTTTGTGAGACTGATAGACCACACGTTCTAGTTGTGCCTTAGGAATAAAACCAGGTGACTTACTTTGGGATGGTCACTCTTTCTCAACCTTACCAAGCAGGTAGTGAAAAACCACTTCCATAGATTTCTTCCCCCAGAAAAGTACAGGGACTAGTTCAGAAAGTCATTAGAAATCAATATTGAGTCAATACTGATTTTAAAAAAGAGAAGGGCTCATCTAAAGATGATTTTCTTTAGTTTTAGATTCTCTGTCTCTCTGTGTGGGGGTGGGTGTACACACACTATACCTACACACATAAACACATACACATATAGATATTGAGAGTAGGTTTTTCTCTGGCATATACGTGAAACACTCATCTAAGTTAACATTGTCTAAGATGCCATAGCCCAAGATACCATAATGATTTGATAACAAAAGCTTGATGCCGGATTATATGTCCCCAGCTTTAAACTTTGTTACTCAAAGTTTTAGCTTTGTTGAACGAGTACATCATCTGTATGCAAATCTATGTAAACAAACCCATATCTCAGGAGACTGTAGGTGGTCTAAGGAGGGTGTTTGTGTGACACAAATTGTCTCGTGTGAAGTACTGTAATAGAGTAGTTTATTCTGCTGTCACCCATTGACAGCTTGGTTTTGAATCAATGAATGCTGTTTCTGATTATATCAATTGTTTGCTTCCAATTGGAGTTCTCGTATAAAATGCTTTTACCATTTTCTGTATCTTCTTTGTCTCGATTCTTTTTCTTTGCTGACATACATTGACTAGATGGCTTTTCCTCGCCTCAGTCATGGATTTCTCTCTGACCAGCATATTTTTAGCCGACGTATCCTTAAGGTAGAATCACTTTTAATCTTCTGGCTTGCTGTGTTTTCTTGAGAGGTTGTTGGCTTTTCTTAATTTAAGCTCTTCTGTTCTACTATTTTATTCTTCTGTTTTTCACGCACTGACAAGATCTCTTACTGTTTTGTGTCCTAAACTAAATTTAATGTACTTGAGTGTTGTGGCAATTAGAATCAGAATTGTATTTCACTGTTGTAGTTCAGTTGCTAAGTCGTGTCCAATTCTTTGTTACCCCCATGGGCCACAGCATGCTAGGCCCTTGTGTCTGTCTCCCTGTGTTTCACTGTAAAAGCATCAAAATAATATTTTAAAAAATTACTTACTTTTTAATCATAATAAACATTTCAATTATCATCCAGTTACTTCACCATTTGATAGAATACAGGGGTTGCCTTCATGAAAACAGATTTAATTCTTCCTCTCCCCCACTAAGGGAAAGTCATGGTGAATATATGTCATGACAACTCAGATTTTCCATAGATTAAAATGTGAAATCTACTGTGGCTTTACAAGAATTGCAAATGTCAGCAAGAAAGTAAGCAAACTGCCAAGCTTCTTATACAAAGAATATGTTGTGTGCATGGAAATTCTCTCCGCTTCTACGAGTTTCATATTTAAAGAACATAGAACTAATGTTCAGAAACAGCAGATAAATTAATACACTGTACTGCTTGCAGTTTGCAAGTGGTGGGTTGCTACTGTTTCGGACCCGTTCTCCTGAACCAGTAGTGCTGCCTTCAAACAAAATGAGAACCGGTCCTCTGTTTTTTTTTAAAGTGGGTTTGCCCACCCACCCCAGGGTTATACTTACCTTTATTCCAGCTTTTGAAGCCCAGCTGATCTGGGCCGACAGATTGAAATGGGGCTCCTCAGCTATTTTCCTTTTTTTCTGAGTAATTTTTGTTCAATTGTGCATGCACACATAGCGAACCGGTAGTAAACCGGTTAGGAACCCACCACTTGTTTGCAGTGTTGCATCCTAATACGGGATTCATTTCTACTCCATCCTGTGAGCATTAGGCCACAGTGTTCATTAGTGAAGTATCCATACATCCAGTCAACAAGAACTGCTACTATCAGCAACTCATAAATTTAAGCAATCTTTTTAGAATCCATTCTACTGCTTGTTGCATACATCAAATATGTTTACCTTTCTTGTGCTTTTCATTTTATTTGTGATCTGTAATGTTAGCATCATTTCAGCTTCATCAGCGATTCATACAAAGCTAAGAAAAACATTGCAATAATATGCTCCAATCCCCAAGATCTATCTAGGGTCATTGCTGTGTTTTTGCATGTACTGCATGTCATGTAAAGTGAGAACAGTACATGGACAATAGTACATGTCAATATCAAAATAGATAAGCCAATAATATGTCCCCACTTTTTTAAGGCTGTCTTTATCCAAGAATTGAAAGCTTGTCAAATTTGTCAAGAAGCTGTTCTTGACTTTGATGATATGCCCTGTTTCCAGAATTATGGCCTTAGTACAACTGGCAATTTTAATGAATAGTAAGAATGAGATATACATGAAATAATAATTTTAAATTCCAGTATGATTGAGGTGGATCTATTAATTTGGTTTTATGGTACTCAGTGGAGAATCATTCAAAATTGAAAAGACCTTAAATGTCTTTTATCATTAAATTTCTGAGCTACAATAGGTTGGCATTAAATTAACTCTGACACTAAGACAATCTGCTTAGATATTAATTTTCTTGAGGGTTTAGTGATCGCTCCATATCTTCTGGCAGGATTATTTGTTATTTTCCAAAATAGATTATAACCCAGGTTATAACAATGATAGCTGCCACTCTTGCTCATTCAAATAACAACATCTTGTGGGACCTGGTTTTAATTCTCTATTTAGACCAGAATGTACTGGAAAAGCTATTTGTCAGTTTCCTAATTTGTGAAATAAAAAATAATACTATTCTGCATGAGTGCAATTACAATACTTTTGCAATATGATTTAAATATAGACATTTTCAAAGATGAAGTGATTTCTTTCTGCTTTGCTGCAAACCAATTGTGAAACTATCTTAAAATTCAAAAGCAATTTGCTGTTTAAGAAGCATCATCTTATATTTGAAGTTTTTAAAGACCGGTAAACCCTATGTTATGAGTATAATATGTAATGTACTATATACCGATAGTTTAATTTTGGGTGTATTCTTGCTGTGTGATCGCCAGCTTAAAGGTAATGTTTTATATCAATAATGGCTAACCTTTTTGTTGTTGGGTGCCAAAAATGCTAGCACGCACGTGCAATATCGTGCGTGAGTGCTGGCACCCATAATGCAAAGTGCCCCCTCACATGCGCATGTGTGCACAACTCCCCCCCCCACATTCCCCCCCATGTGCTTTGCAGTGCTGGTGCGCAGCTCGCTCCCAAGCTCAGCTTGATATTTACTCCAGGGATGGCTGTTTTTGCCATGAAGGAAAGCCTTCAGAGCCTGGGGAAGGTGAAAAACAGGCTTACAGGCCTACCAGAAGTTTGGAAACAGACCGTTTCCAGCTTCTGGAGGGCCTCCCCTGGTCCTCCAGAGAGGCAGAAAATCAGGTGGCTGGCGCATACATGCATGCTAGAGCTAACATAGGGCAATGGCTTACGTGCCTACATTGTAAATATTTCAGTGAATCACTAGATATTTTCTCCAAGAAAAAATACCACGGTATGGGTTGTTTAAAAGTATATGATACAGCAGTTGAAGATAAGCATTCCCGCATTGGTTGGCTACGTCAATGTCTTAACAGAGGAGTCTGCCTGGGTAAACTTTATGTGTAATATGAAGGTCTGGGGAGGGCAGTCAGGAAATGAATATATTAATATAATATACATCTAGATTTTCCATTGTAACTGGACATGTTCAAATGAGCTAAGATGCAATTTGTAGCTTACTGTTTGTAGAGATTTTTGACATTTGTTCCATGATAAAATAAGATAAAAAAGATTGAAAACACTGGAAAAACATGTGCCCAATGTGCTCTTCACAGGACCTAATGATGATATTAAAAATAAGAGATAAGCATAACCGTTTGCCTTAAAACCATATCTTGGCTCCATAGCTTTGCTGATGCATATGAAAACCCAACATTTGAAGACAGACAGAAGATATAATGTACCCATCATTGCATAGCATCCATACATATGAATTGGACATTGGTGAATAAAACATTATAGCCACCCATATTTGTTGTCAAATACATGAAACGAAGTCTTTAAAAGTTATACTCCATAAAGTTTGATTAACTTGCAGTCTAAAGGTTCATTGCAGGACTTTAAAACATAACTAAATCCCATATATAGTCTCCTGGTACTTTCTATCTTCCTGGTTCCTGGTTCCTGGTTAGCCAGCAACCTAATCACGGGAGCCACTGTACTCCTAGTATTTTATGATACAATCCGTTTATTAGGAAGGCGCTCCCCCCCCCCCCCAAGTTATAATGCTTTGTCTAAACTTCTTATAGGGAGACCAAGGTAAAGATGGTGCTGCTGGCCCACCTGGGCCTCCTGGACAGCCGGGTTCAAGAGGGCCCCCTGGAGACACAGGAAAAGATGGCCCAAAAGGACCGCAAGGTCTTCCTGTAAGACATAAATAATAACAAAGCTAACTAACATGCATGGTTTGAGGGAGATTCTCCTCGTGATGCATGTCAGCTAAAACAGGAGTCTCCAACCTTTGCAACTTTAAGTCTGAAGGACTTCAGCTCCCTGACTCCTACAGCCAGCTGCTGGATGTAGGAGTCTGGGAGCTGAAGTCCTTCAGACTTAAAGTTGCAAAGGTTGGGGAGCCCTGAGCTAAAAGATCTTTAAGTCACATACCCAGCTTGATAATAAATGTCTGAAGAGGTTAGTGGAAGGACAAGGATAGTATTGTTACAATAGAGAGTAAGTGAAAGAGGCAGTATCTTGACTGAACTTTGCCATCAAGTTTTATTTTATTTACAGTCAATGAGTTTTTTATATTAGCTTGTCCAATATAATTTTGCAATGAAATACATTGGATAACCTTATCAGGATTTATTATTTGTAAATCATAATTATGTATCAAGCTTCAGGGTTTGACATTTTATTTACCAGAACAATGTGAAGGAATTCAGTGTGATTATTCCATTGAGCAATGGCAGATCTATTAGAAAAATCTATTCTCAGGATAGATTTTTTTAATACATTAGCCATTCTTAATCTTTTCTTTAATAACTAATTGTTGACATCCCATCCTTGAATCTGAAGAACGATAGAGTTTTATTTACCAAAACCCATTAAATGAGATGTAATCTATTGTTGTGCTCAGTGTTAAGTCTGATTATTGATCGTGTGGTGTCATCTGCATGTCACTTGAGTGAGCTAGTAAGATGGTGATTCTGAAATCAATGGAATACCTGAACTATTTTTTTTTCTCAAAACAGAAAATGCAATGTGATTTTTCTTTTTTTTACAATTGCCACATTTCTCTCCTTCACTGTTATGCTGGTAGAAAGGATTTTAAAAAACAGATTTTGAAGTGAAATATATTGTTGGTATAATTTGAAAATTTTATATTTATGTTTTTTTAGGGTGAGAAAGGAGAAGCTGGTGTCACGGTTAGTATGCAATGTATGATATTAAAACCATCTGTAATGAATTGTTCATATGTTAAATATGGGATAGGTAAGTATAACTCAAAAGTTTCTGCCTGTTTTCTTAGTCACTGTGTCCTGTGTCTAATAACTTTAATGGTTGACTTCCTTTCAGCCTGGTCAGTAATCACTATTGTTTACTTCCATCCACTTTTGGTTCCTAATCTAATTGTTTCCCCATCTCTCCTGAGCTAACAGAAAATAACAGTAGTCAGATTTAAAGTAGTATACAGGAAGGAAACAGTCTACATTTCCAAACTAATCATGAGTCTCCTCTTAAAGTAGTTCTGTGTCACTTCACACATTTTATTATCTTGTAAGGAGCCTTTTAAACCCATTTCTTTAGAATAATATTTCTTTTAAGTGGTATTTGCATTGGCTGAAATTCCACATTTCAGAATGAGAACATTGAAATCTCACCAACTTGATGTTACCACTGCTATCTGCTAATATTTTATATTTTAGGAAAAGGTGGCTACAGTCTTGTAGAAGAAATATGCGCTATATTTTCTTCTTAGATGACTTTATTGTTCCAGTGTTTGTTGTATTAACAGTGTGCTATTGCAAAAGGTCATAACTATTAAAAAGTTTTCAGTTTAGTTATAGAATATCACACAAATCTAAGAGGTCAAGCTGAAAGAGAACAAATGAGATAAGCACCATAAAATATAGTTTCCCACACAGCTGTCTTTTAAAAACAGCTTGTAACAATTTAATTCTGAGAATGCAAATACTCAGAAACATCCAATTATTTCTATCTCCAATTCAGTGTATCAGTTAATTAGATTCGTGTCTTTTTTTCTTTGAGTGAAGTAGTGAAGAAAGGGGTTGGTGAAGGGAAAATGCTTGCCCTGAAGTACTAAGGGCGCATGTCTGAGGGCGCATGCACATGTCAGGAAGGGAAACGGAACTCCCGTTTACTTTTCTGGTGATCTTCTTTTTGAGCAGCATGAAGGTATGAATCAGGATCCTCCCCATGTTTACATCTTGACTCCTTAATTTTAACATTGAAGTAACGAAAAGTAAACTTTTCATGAAGCCTCCCAGTCAATTCAAAGGGGCATTTCTGCAGTCTAAAGTTACTTCTTACTTATCGTGGAATTTAAACATAAACCTTTTGAAATAAGTGCTTGAAATCTGTTATCCATAAAATGCAATAACCCCAGGTTATTTAAGAGAAATTGCATCAGTTGTTGGTGAAAGAATTGGATTTTGCTGCACTGGAAAAGATAGTTTTAAGATCAATTCGAACTAGTATTTTCATTTTTATTAGTTTTATTTTCTCATGCCTATTTATTTATTTATTATTTGCATCTGTCATATAAAATGCTTTATTTATTTATTTTGAAGGGTGAACCTGGTATTCCAGGAACAAAAGTAAGTTACTGGAGTTTCTTCTTTTTCTTCAAAACTATCTGCATTTAGATATTACGTAACCAATTGTGCAAACAAGGCCTAAGATTTGGTAGGGTGAGGTGGCTATCAGAGCAGCAAACACTGGAGAGATGTGGAGCCAGGAGTAATGTCATCTATTTACCTCTCCAATAGTTCCTATCCTCCAAAGTTCGTGCACTAATGCTTGCTTAACACTTGACTAAGACCACCCCAGGGACCATTTTCAGGAGCATTGCCTATAACACACCCCAGTGTGTTATAGGCAATGCTCCTGAAAATGGTCCCTCACCAAGTGAATAGATACAGAAGCAACCAGCTCAAACGTGTCTCTTGTTTGCATATGTGCATGTCTTGCTCTGTTTGTGGAATGCACATTGAGCCAGCTCTATGTATAGAACTGAACATGCAGCAAATAGATGCCAGAAAGAGCAATGAATGAGCAGCAGTATGTTATTGAATAAAAGATAAGCATTTTTAGTATTATTATGAGTTATATTACTGAAGGGTAAATGTTATATGGTTGGTTGGTTGGTTGGTTGGTTGGTTGGTTGGTTGGTTGGTTGGTTGGTTGGTTGGTTGGTTGTTTGCTTGCTTGCTTGCTTGCTTGCTTGCTTGCTTCCTTCCTTCCTATCTTCCTTCCTTCCTTCCTTCCTTCCTTGCTTCCTTCCTTCCTTCCTTCCTTGCTTCCTTCCTTCCTTCCTTCCTTCCTTTCTTTCTTTCTTTCTTTCTTTCTGTATCCTGCCTTTATTATTTATACAAATAATTCAAGGCATTGTAGATATCCAACACACCTTTCTCCTATTTTCTCCACCTCAACCACGTTTTGAGGTGGGTTGGGCTGAGAGAGAGTGACTGACCCAAGATTATTCATCCTGCTTTCATGGTTAAGCCAGGACTAAGGCGGGACTCACAGTCTCCCATTTTCTAGCTTGGTGCCTTAACCATTAATGTTGGGTGTCACTAAGCAATGAGTGGAACTGAAAGAGGATGGGGCTATCCACTCCCTTATTTCCTCTTTTTTCCCTGTCTTTCTCTCATCAACCTCTTCCCCATGTATAGGAGACTGGGACAGATTGTTCTTGTTACAGATGTTAAGCAATTACTTGCTGAGATTCTTTGAAATGAAGACAAGGGTTACATTTTAAAAAAAGAAAATAAATTGATGAATGTAAAATAAATGAGTTATAAGCCTGCACTTTCTGAGTTGGCCTTAATCCCTCTGACTCATTGGCAGTTTTGAAATTGGATTGGATTGGATTCCCACACTAGTTGTCTTCAATTCAGAGAAAAGTGGGGAGTCAACAAAATGACTTCAGAAGTTTGGAAACAAGATATTTGTTCAAAGTCCTTGGTGATCTCTGAATTTGATTATTTCTTGCAGACATTTCATTACCCAAACTAGGTAATATCATTCAGTGCTAGGTAACATCATCAATCCTAGCACTGATGATGTTACCTAGCTTGGATAATGAAATGTCTACAAGAAAACCAAGCTCAGAGACCACCAAAGACCCCTTGTTTCAGCCCTGAGCTACAAATATTCTCCTTTATTAGATATTTGTTCATCTAATAAAGGAGATGAACCATTCTAATATTTATTCTGTTGCTTTCAATGTCATAATGACTGTTGGTCAAACCTAATAAAGTGTAAATTATTATAGAAAAAGTAGAAGTACTTGGACTATGATTTGTACAATGATACATTTGATACTCTCCTTGCAAATTTTAGCTTGTATTCTTTTTTCAAAATGATTTTTGAATGCTTAATATTTTTTCATCATCCATTAAAGTAGGTACTTTTTTATTTTACTAATTTCTTTTATGGTGATTTTTATTTATCAAGCATGAGTTGGTTTTAATACAGTCCCTTATAGACTTACATTAGTGGTTTAAGTCTGAAACCACACATTATAATCACACATTTATACAAAGCAAAAATGCTCAATTTGGTAGACATAATACCAGTGATATTTGAATCCTGCAGTATGAAACAGATGGCTCACATGAATTTCGAGAATCAGTTTATATGCCAAATCCCAAGTTTAATGATGCCATACTAAAATGTTCTGCCCATGTAAAATATAGAGATGATTGGTGCATAGCAATCAAAATTACAGTAAGATATGGCTACTAGATTTTATAACTGTATTTAAGGATTAAAACTCGGTGGATTCCACAGGTAAGGTTTCTCATATAAATGCAAACAACCTCTTTAAAAGATAAATATTTATTCCCACTTTTAAATTAAATCCAGTTAGTAATTATTTTGTGATACTGGCAAACATAACAGACATCTACATTTCAATCTCACCTATACATATTCTATTTATCAGGGTGATGCTGGGATTTCAGGAGAACCAGGAGTTCAAGGACCAAAGGTAAATCTCATTTCTATATCTCACTTTTTCTGGCTGCGTATAAGCTTGAGCATAGGACTATGCTTTTAATCAGCGGTCAGCCAATGGTGGTCTGTGGACCACTGGTGATCAGCGAGAAAATATTGGTGGTTTGCGGGGGAAAAGATTTGCATTTTTTATACTGCACTAAATCAGGAGACCTCAAACTACGGCCCATGGGCGAGATATTTGCAATGAACATTTGTGTTGCTGCAGAGAGTCTCTCCCTTCGGGGTCTTTTTGTGTGGGTTGGAGGGGAAGAGATATTCTGACTTGGAGTCTGCTTCAGCCTCCAGGTGTGGAGCTTTGGGCGAATGCTGGATGGAAGTGCTGCTGATGGCAAAGAGCCAGAGGGTCTTGTTCCAATGGGACTGCATCATGGCCTGGACTGGCTCACCATCTCAGCCCGCTGAGCCCCTAGGCCTGCCTTGCACTCCCACAGGTCTTTCCTCCGTTTGGAAAGCCTAAGCTCGTAGCCCTCAATGAGGTGCTATTGCTGAGCCTCCTTCTTGGTCAGATCCAATTTGAACTGTTACAGCTGTTTTGCCAACTCTTTCTCATGGTGGCAGCTTAGTTCCAAAAACTGCTTTCTGTTGGGGCCCTAAGGAGCCCAGTTGGTCAGATGAGGAGTGACTGGGAGGAGAGGGTCGAGTAGAGATTGGCGAGGTGCCACTTGACATGAGTCACAATTGGCCAATGCCCACCCAGTCACATGGCCACCTAGCCACACCTACCCAGCCAGTCATTAGGCAGATCATATTAGTGATCTGCGGGATTTAAAATTATGAATTTAGTGGTCCCTGAGGTCCGCAAGGTTGGTGATCCCTGCTTTAGAACAAAAAGCACTATTGGAATCTGGGGAGGCAAAACAAGTGGGCAATGAAATGACAAATATTTACAGATAACATTACGTTGTAAGTAAAAAAGGTATGGTGTGCATTATGAGGTTGCAATGTACATTTCATCATTTTTCATATTATTATGGTTAGGGATGGATGGCTATAAACAACATGAACATACAATTGCTCTTTGAGAAAAAGAATCTTTATTTTTCTGGCTAATTTCAATTTCATGAATATCTGTAGACTTGTCCATAATATTTGATTCTTAGTACTTGCATTGATTGAGATACAAGTATACAAGATAATTTACAACTACCGGTATATCAGGCAAAGTATATGAATCTACCTTAGTGACTACAATTGCAATTGGCAATTCCATGGTCACTAAGTAGAAAATCACTTGACCACAATGGACTTATCTTCTCACTTACCCTTCGGTCAATAAGTGAAACACCTTTGGCTGTGATGTACAACTTCACTTCCACATTCTCCATTAACTCTGCTTGTTGCAAACTGGTCACGAATGTCTCATAAGCAATCATGGGATACTGCGGCAGTCATAAATACAAGGATTGGTCACAAAGCTATTTGTTTTTATACTGTCCTAATTTCAAATAGTTACTAAAAAGGCAATCAGTAAGCAACGGCTACCTGTATATCGCTGAAAATGTCTACTTATTTGGCTAAGTGATAATTGGAGTTTAATAGTTAAGCAAATATAATAGTTTAAACAAACAAGTTTGAACTGCATTTAGAATTCAGATACAATGCAAATAAAATCAGTTAAGATTTTAATATGATTGTTATTATTCAAGTAATAATTGATATAAGATTATTTTTAAATTTAGGGAGAGTCAGGAACTCCTGGGCCACAAGGAGAGAATGGTATTCAGGGGCTTCCAGGGTTTAAGGTGAGCATCTAATTAAATAGCATCATGTGATTTGTGAATGTCCTGCATTCAGCTCAGGAATTGTCTTTTAGATATTGCAAGCAAGCAAACATTACCCTAGGAAAGGACAGAGGCACAAATGGACTTCTGGAGCCCAAAGAGAATAAGACTGGCATGTGCTTTGCTTAAAAACTAACATTCCCTTGGACTTCTTTCAAACAACCAGGAAGTATTAGCCCAAATGGGGAAAAGGTCTTGTTTCAAGTTGCTTCTTCAGATTGAAGTTAGATGTTTTGAAATAGTAGCAGCTCCCCCATTTTTTAAAAAAGTTTCTAAGGGGGCAAGCTAATTCAGTCATTTATAAAAAAAAAAGATTATAAGAGTATAGTGTTTATTTTTTATAAACTTCAGGTTCAATACAATACAATAGCAGAGTTGGAAGGGACCTTTGAGATCTTCTAGTCCAGCCCCCTGCCTAGGCAGGAAACCCTATACCATTTCACACAAATGGCTATCCAACATCTTCTTAAAGACTTCCAGGGTTGGGGCATTCACAACTTCTGGAGGCCAGCTCTTCCCCTATTAATTGTTCTAACTGTCAGAAAATTTCTCCTCAGTTCTAAGTTGCTTCTCTCCTTGATTAGTTTCCACCCATTGCTTCTTGTTCTGCCCTCAGGTGCTTTGGAGAATAGTTTGACTCTCTCTTTGTGGCAGCCTCTGAGATATCGGAAGACTGCTATCATGTCTCCCCTAGTCCTTCTTTTCATTAAACTAGACATACCCAGTTCCTGCAACCGTTCCTCATATGTTTTAGCCTCCAGTCCCCTAATCATCTTTGTTGCTCTTCTCTGCACTCTTTCTAGAGTCTCCACATCTTTTCTATATTGTGGCGACCAAAATTGAATGCAGCATTCCAAGTGTGACCTTACCAAGGCATTATAAAACGGTATTAACACTTCACATGATCTTGATTCTATCCCTCTGTTTTTGCAGCCTAGAACTGTGTTGGCTTTTTTGGCAGCTGCTGCACACTGCTGGCTCATATTTAAATGGTTGTCCACTAGGATTCCAATATCCCTCTCACAGTTGCTACTATTGAGCAAGGTACCACCTATACTGTACCTGTGCATTTTGTTTTTCTTGCCTAAATGTAGAACCTTTCTTTTTTCACAATTGAATTTCATTTTGTTAGATAGTGCCCAATGTTCAAGTTTTCAAGATCCTTCTGTATCTTAAGCCTATCTTCTGGAGTGTTGGCTATTCTTGCCAGCTTGGTGTCATCTGCAAATTTGATGACTTCCCCATTTATCCCCTCATCCAAATCATTGATGAAGATGTTGAAGAGTACTGGGCCTAAAACAGAGCCTTGTGGAACTCCACTGCATACTTCCCTCCATGTGGATGCAGTTCCATTGAGGACTACACGTTGAGTACGGTTGGTCAGCCAGTTGCGAATCCATCTGGTGGTGATGCTATCTAACCCACATTTTTCTACTTTATCTAATAGTAGGTTATGGTTCACCTTATCAAATGCCTTGCTGAAGTCCAAATAAATTATATTGACAGCATTCCTCTGGTCCACTAATTTTGTCACTTTGTCGAAGAATGCAATAAGATTAGTCTGGCATGATCTGTTTTTGACAAACCCATGTTGGCTTTTAGCTATTACTTTGTTTACTTCTAGGTGCTCGCTAATTCGTTCCTTAATTATCTTTTCCAGAATCTTCCCTGGTATTGAGGTCAGGCTGATGGGTCTATAGTTTCCTGGATCTATTTTTTTCCCTTTTTTGAAGAAGGTTATTACTTTAGCTTTTACTTTGTACATTTTGTTGATTCCCTTGAATTCTTTTCAAATACAAGATGATGTTAAACCACTTCAAATGAAAGAGGAAAACAGGTTAATGTATTCTGCTAAGGAACAGAGAGTTTTCTTTCTTTTCTTTCTTTCTCTTTCTTTCTTTCTCTCCTTCTTTTTTTGTTCATTTGTTTGCATCCTGCCTTTATTATTTTTACAAATAATTCAAGGTGGCAAACGTATTCAACACATTTTCTTCCTTCTGTTTTCCCCAAAACAACAAACCTGTGAGGTGGGCTGGTTTGAGAGTGATTGGCCCAAAGTCACCCAGCTAGAAACCACAGTCTCTCACTTTCTAGACTGGTGCCTTAACTGGCTCTCTTAGGCCAACTGGCTCTCTTTTGTACTTTTAGAGAACATCTCTTTCCAAGGTGTTTAGAAGAGTGAGAAACATTGACCACTATTGAAGAATAGGTGTAAATAGGTCATCGGAGCTTACAGGTATGGGATGCCTGGGATTAAATTAGCTAATCGATGCTTGGAAATTTTTTCCCCATTTCAATTGTTCTTCTTGAAGACACATGAAGTCTGTAAGGCAGGTTATGTGCAGTAGACTAAAAAGATGCAAACAAGTGAGGAAAGGGAAAGGCTACCATAACTGAATGTTGACTTGTATGACAGCTATTTTCCATTGTGCCTCTTTGAAATGTTGCAGGGAGAACCAGGAAGCATTGGTGAAATGGGAGAAAAAGGCATAGATGGGCTACCAGGGCTGAAGGTAAGGAAAGCATGAGAAAAACATGGTATGATTAGCACATCCATTGATTTTCATTCTGGAAATAGCAGAACAGTAAGACTGCCACTGGCATTGACATTATCCTTTCTCAACTACTCAGCCAGCAGGTATTTCATTAGCTTTCTCTTGCTGAAAGAAGAGACTAGAAAAAGGAAGCTGAGAATACCCAAAATAGAGATCTCTGAGGTGCCATTCACTTCTGTGGACAAGAAGAACCCATCAACCCATGGATGAATACTCCTCTTAATTTAATAAATAAACATTTAAGAGAGGGACCTGGCATGCACTTACCTTATCAGACCTAGAAGAATGGCAGATATTCTCAGCAAAAGGTGGCCCCACAAATAAGCTGTCCTTGTGCCATTCATTCTTTAAAGATAATAACTTTGAATCACATCCAGAAAAAAACTGGGAGCCAGTGTAACGACAAGCAATGGGATGCCCAGAACTGTCCATGCCATCATATTTTTGGACCAATTGTAATTTCCATCTGGTCCTCAAAGACAGCCTCAAATAGAGCATATTGTAGTAATCCAACCAGGAAGTGACCAGAGCATGAAGGACCAACCATGATCAAGGCCTCCCAGTCCAGGAATGAGTTCCACTGGTACATAAATCAATCCATACAAAGCTACACAGACACCGACCCCAGCCACAATTGCTACCTGCTGAGCAAAAGCCATGAATCTAGGAGGAATCCCAAGTTATTCACAGCTGGAGTCAAAGATGGTGCCTCACCATATCTCCTCTGCCTTGCTGTGGTTGACTTGAAGCTGATTCCTCCCTATCCAAACTCTTATAGCGTCTAAGCAGTGGGCCAGCATCAGGACAGCAATTCTTGGTCAGCCGGGGTGTCGATATATAGCTGTGACATCATCAACGTACCGATGATAACAAACTCAATTCTACTGGATGACCTCTCCCAGCAATCTCGTATAGATGTTAAATTTGTTTATGTGTTTATTCTTTAAGTATTTGTTTATACAGGGTCAATTTAAGTCACCCTTGTGACTTGAATTAGTACTTGTAAGTTGAATATTAATGCTGATCATTGCTTGCTTTCTGCTTTTAAGTGGAAGAAAATAGTACTTCAAAATGCCTGAAGGTACTGTCCTTTTAAATGTGGCAACATTCCTAATCTGTAACATTGAGACTACTGTCATGTTATCTTTTTGCTGTTTTGTCATTTAAATTTCAGGATTATTTCAAACTGCTTAGATTTCCAGTCATGTGATATACATAATCTTACATATTCAGAGGATTCAGTGTTGGCAGGAGTCTTGTGTGTCTTGAATCTGATCTGTCTGGTTTATTTTATAGCCAGATTATGTTGAAAGCTTTTAAAGCTGCTGTTGCTGCTAATATTGTGTTCCTCCAGAAGTCATATAAATCTTCTTTTTCTTTAAACTAGGTGGGGAATGTTACTCTACAAATTTTCACTGAATTCAATCTCTAAGCTCAAGTCAACATGGTCAATTTCTCTATATTTCTCTAAATTAATCTTCTTTATTGTTTTTGTTCATTTTTCAGGGTGAGCCTGGTGAGAAAGGAGCAGATGGATATATCGGGCCAAGGGTATGAATTTCCTGGTTTGTTTTTTTTTAGTGCCCTAAAATATATAAGCCACAATTTACCATTTCCCAATAGTTTAAACTGAACTGGGACAAACATATAATATGGTAATTATGAACATTATTGCACAAACCTATGTTTGGACCTGCACACTAATTCAACTAAAAGTTATAATGAATATAAATGTTTTGGAATTGAAAATGTTTTCAAGGAATTTTGTGGGACATATAAATACAAAAGATTACAACAAGTACCGGTAGAATCTGTTTTGTACATACATATACTTTCAAATATACTATGCTTTCAAATAATTACAATACCAAAATCATTTCCACTGTTATAGATTGATTAGAGCCTTACAGAAAAAGAAGATAAATAATTTGAAGAACATATTTCTTTCTCCTACAGCAAAGTTTTCAAACTTTTCAAAGAGTAGTTTGGGATCCTTCCAATTCTACAGTCTTAGCTCATCTGAAACTAAGTTGGAAAAGACACTCCTTTTATTTCTCATATCATTCAAATACTTTCTAAATCCTCAGGGAGGACGATTGTAATAGATTGGGGAATGGGTTATCAATAAAATCCCCCTCTGTTTCTCCATTTACAGATGGTTCTCCTGGATTAAAGAATTCTCCATGAATGGAAAAGTGCAGTTAGAAACTATTATTAGTACCTTTCTGAGAGTTCACATCCTTGAACTTGTATATTTGTCAATTAACTTTCAAAATAGAAATCCCCCAAGGTAGTATATAACAAAAAGAACAAAACAATGAAAGAACATAATTAAGTTTCTTTCCCAGAAGAAATCTCCATTTCATCTTTGATGGTTCAAAGTTCACATGATGATAAAAAGTTCTGAATAACAAAACAATTTTAACAAAATGTTTTAAGAGG
Organism: Rhabdophis nuchalis; assembly: GCA_039707465.1. Taxonomy (NCBI): domain Eukaryota; kingdom Metazoa; phylum Chordata; class Lepidosauria; order Squamata; family Natricidae; genus Rhabdophis; species Rhabdophis nuchalis. The sequence goes on from CM077646.1 coordinate 104,673,192, forward strand.
GACTTTAAAATTTTATTATGGAAAGGACTTCTACAGCTGTATCACCACTGTTAAAAAGGATCTGGGCTTGATAATTAATTGTCTTTAAGAACAGCAAGATTGGGATCAGGGCAGTCAACAGCTAGGCCTTTCTTGGGACTTTAGCAGTGTAGGTGATATTAGACTCTTCCTTACAGTTGATAGTAATTTACTAAGGCATGCTAATAGTATGTGAATAGTAGAGTGTTATGTCTGTTAGCATGAACCTTGCAATAACTTTTTCTTTTCAGGGACCTCCAGGCCATAAAGGAGAACAGGGTGATACAGTAGTAATTGACTATGATGGTAGGATCTTGGAAGCTCTCAAGGTAACATGTGTGATACAATATGATCATACTATTCTCTGAAATAATGAATTCTGTAAATAAAGGAGTCTTATATATAAGTGGGTGGATGGATGGATGGGTGGGTGGAGATAGGTGGTGCAGTGATTAGAATGCAGTATTGCATGCTAATTTTGCTGACTGCTGACTGCCAGCAGTTTGGCAATTCAATTCTGAGTGGCTCAGGGTTGACTCAGCCTTCCATCCTTCTGAGGTCAGTAAAATGAGGACCCAGATTATTGGGGGCAATATGTTGACTCTGTAAACTGCTTAGAGAGGGCTGTAAAGCACTGTGAAGTGGTATATAAGTCTATGTGGTATTGCTATTGCAAGATGATACCTAGATAAAAGATTAGATTAGATGGATGGGTGGGTGGGTGGACAGACAATTGGTGCTTTCCAGACATTCCATGATTGATAGTCACACTGGATGAAACAAGTTCAAAACTATAACAAAGTTGCCAGATACACCGTATGCATATAAGATCATAAACCCATATAATGTTGTGCCCTGCTTCTCTCATTGACTAGTCAGGCACCCTTAGAAAAACTGTAATCAAAATATGAACACAAGATATCTTCTGCATAAGATTTAGTAAGATAACTTTGAAAGTGCACAATATTCCATTAATCAATGCTTACAACAAAGGTAACTGTATCCCCTCTCCCCCAAGGGCTACATGTAATAGAAGTGAAACCCCATCCTACCAAAAAGAACTAGAACCCAATTATCTCACATCTGCACTTACACATCTTCAAGCATATTTTTTAGTTGCATGCATAGACCATTACCTATGCTAATGTAATACACATTGGTTCTCTAGTCTGATGAGTTGGGGCACACCAGGCCCTTCACTACTACGTATTCTCAGCTCATACGAGTCTGATAAAAATCTTAATACTTTCCTTCTAGTGTTCTGCTGCTTGTTGTCTCATTGTTGTTTCTGAATTTGGAACGGCAGCTGCATTGCTTCCCAGACAGAATATAGCTGTTACTAAGCACAATTACAGAAAAATTCGGTTCTGTTCTGGGAGTGAGGAACCTATATATTTCCTCAGGATGATGAATACACAAGTAATATTAACAGGTGTTTGTTTACATAATAGATAGCAGTTTAGTAGTCACAGGAATAGAGTTTACATTTTTTTTCCTTTCAGATCAATAGATAAAAGCAATGCAGTAACATTTTCTGATAACAAGTTTGCACAGATTATACTATTTTCCATTGGGAGAAGGCCAACCTTTGAAACTACTGTTTTAGCTGTGTCGAGTACAGTTGAAAACCATCCTAATTCTTTTATAACAGGCTGTGGGGAAACCCAAATTGACGGTAATTGTGGCGTGCCAGATGTTCACTTGGATTGGTTTGTTGGAATGGCCCAGCATGTGGCTTTTTTTGTCTTGGATTTCTGGATTGTGATCATTAACAAAACGTCTGCTAAACATTTGGTTAATAAAACAAGATCCAAATCTGAAGGGATTGTTTACTTTGGTTTGTATTTCTCTAGTATACTGAAGTTTAGTGACTGATCCTACAGTCATTTTGATACTAAAATAACTGGCAGTGCTTAATATGAGAAAGCTTTTTATTCATTACTCGTGAAATTAATATTACTACTTAGCTTTGACTTGACCAGTGCCTGCCATTACATTAATCCAGTACAGCATTCTGATCTCTTGATACAGTCAACTCCCATTAACAGCCACCAACATAATTCAAGTACTAAACACTTGGAGGCATCATATTGTGGAAAGCTGAACCATCAGTTAACACTGCTTAGTTTTTATCATTTTAAATCAGGAAACTTGACTTTGTTTTAGTCAAAAGCCCAAAATGACTTTAAGACTCCACCATACCAGAGATGGCTATTAGATAAAATATTCCCAATTTACATTTCAGATGATAGTGAAAATCTGATTATTAGAACATACTCACTCTGACTTGTATTTTTCTTTTTCAGGGTAACAGTGTGTTACCCTTACTGTGTGAAAAAAAATAAATGCTTGAATAACTAAATTCTGTTTTCCACTATCCTTCTAACCAAAAAATCCAAGAATTTCCCATGACCAGCCTTCATAGACAAAAGGCATTATAATTTAGGTAACCTAGTTTCAGACCACAGTAGCTTCTAACCATGACCAAATTGGGTTCCAACCGAAAAATTCACTTTTTTTTTTTCGTGGCCGATTTCCCCTTTTACGACATTTTTTTTGCAAGCACCAAATTTCCAAAATTAGGTTCAGGTTACAACCAAATCGTGGAAGTTCCAAAGTTATGGAATGAACTATGGTTGTGACCAAAGATTCTACTGTATTTTACATGAATAATCAAATTATCATGTGATCATTAGTTTAAACATCTATAGCCTATTTCATGCATGGATCACACGTTCACAGCTTATATCAGGAATGAGACTGCAATGCCCTTGTAATTTTTTTTCTGTAGTGGCAAAACCTACATACCAAAAATTAATCACACATGGGCTTCCATATGATGGAAATCCAGTTGTGTGAAACCCTTTGTGCAAACAACTGTTCATAAGTTTGAATGGTTGCTAAATGAATGGGCATAAATTAAATAAGGTGATTGACATAAAGGAGTCAATGTCTCTCTACTTTCTGCTGGACCCAAACAGATTTCCCTTTCACCTTCCCTTCTCCCTTGTATTTTAAGAGAACTCCATACAAAAGAAAACAAACATCTTGTGGTGTGTGGTTGCATGGTGTTGATAATTCAAGATTTCCCTCATTGCGAGAATCTCAGAATAGTTGAGTTTATATATTTGTATCTGCCCACTGTTGTTAGTTGAAGAGATTGAAAAAGGAAGGAAAACAAGGTTTCCATGAAGTGACAACTTGGAGGTTTATCATTATTGTTATAAGACAGATGGCTCTTATCACCTCATAATACATGTGATGCAAGACTCAGTGAACAGAAATTGTTTATAAGCTTCCTTGCATTGTGGAATAAATTCCCTACAGTTAAATATTTGATAGTCTACTCCAAAGACATTTCTGTGTAATATCATTGTTGCTTAAAATAACTGTTGCTTGTTTTCTAAAAGTTATTCAGTACATGATTATGTATAAATGCTTGCTTTCTTAAATATCCTTCTTATTCTTTGTTTTAGGGGCCACCGGGGCCTCAAGGGGAATCAGGGCCTCAAGGCGCTCCAGGACCAAAGGTTGGATCTCAGTTCCTTTAAAACAAAATATGTTGGTCTATACCAGGGGTGCCAACCTGGCTCACTGGGGAATTCTGGGAGTTGAAGTCCACAAGTCTTAAAGTTGCCAAGATTGGGCACCCCTGTTCTACCTAATGGCCATTCAGGGGCACAGTTATTGATTTTTATTTATTTATTTATTTATTTATATTTGAATTTTTATACCGCACCTTCTTTTTATACCGCACCTCCTTGATTCATATGGGTCATTCTATTAATGACATAGGTCCTTTGAGATCAGATCAGTGATGAGTTTTGAAGATTAACATGTAGAGGTATACATGGTAGTAGGCATCTGAAATGTTTGGGTTCATTTATATATTTTCATTTATATGGTAATATGCATTGGGTTGCTGATAGAGGCTCTTAATAGCTATTTATTTAAGATCTAACAACTTACCTGAAAGACAGCAAAAACAACATAACCGAAGTCTAGCAAATGTTACTTTATACCCACCAAGATCTTTGTAGTTTGGGGTTGGTTTTTTTGCTCACTTGGACCTTGAAAGATTACCTTTATTTAGAAGTTAGAGCTGGAAGATATTCAAATTGAATTAAAATGGACCATTTAATTCTGGAATACAAAGTCATAAATTCAGATAAGTGGACATGGAATTACAATCTGAAGAAACTGGGTGCTTTGACTACAATATCCAGCTTTATTGACAGCTCTTCAGGCTTTAAGAATCGCTATTATACTTAGTCCAAGAAAATAAAAGTTCTTTTGTACAACTTAATTTGAACTGATATTTGATTTAGAATATCCCCTTTGTCCTAATTTATTCCTTTTCTTTAATACTATAGGGGGAGCTTGGCTTGCCTGGTCCACCTGGAGTTGATGGAGAGAGGGTATGTTTCAGGATTAATATGTTCACTCTGAAAGTGTTTGGCTGAATTTATTTTAAAATAGAAAATTACTATCATGGCTACAATTCTATACTTGGTTAGCTGTAAGTGCAGTGAATTAAGTAGTTAGCTAAGAGATTGAACTGTAATTGTCAAAAGCTATTAAAACAGTCAGAATCTTCAAGGGTTTATGAGGAAATAAACTTTATAAATATAGGCCTGTTTATTGCTATTTTGAACAAACACTACTGACAGAAATAAACAGAAAGAGCAACATTTTTACTTGTCAAACCTCTCTTCTCATTTTGTGAATCCCAGCAACCAGATGTAACTTACATTGAAAAAATAAAGTAAAATAAAACAAAGGAAGAAACTCTGGAAGTTAAAGCTAGAAATCAAAAGACAAGCCTTAAATAGGAAGGTGTCATTATTATCCCTACAAATATTTGGGGCTGGCTGAATCAGGCAAGCTTTATCTTTATACAAATTTATCCTATCAGAATCAGATATTCAAAATCATTTTAATAGGGTTGTGAAAAGTCTTCAAAAGAAGCCTTTCTGGAGACAACCTGGTGCTATTTACAAAGCAGCAAGCTGTGAACAAAAAGATGTTGCTGTTTTGGTAATCTGAAGAGAGACACTTTACATTGTGCAGAAGCAAAGGATTTGCATAGCACTTCAGAATGCAGAGCCCTTAAATTTCCTGAGCTATTTAGAGGTTTGGTACATACAGTAAGCTGCCATAGAGTTAAACCACTGCAGAATTGAATGTATTTGTGCAGAATGCAGAATGTGTTTGAAGACATCTTGCAGAAGTAAATACTAGAAGTTTCACTAACAGGCTATAACATCCAAGAAGTAAATATTGACAGTTCTACCAAAAGGCTATACCATGGGCCTTGGTCTCATGGGAAATAGAGGCTTATGTGCTGTAGGCTTGTAGTAGAGAAACAAGAACCCTACAGAGCAAAGAACAAATAGCAAAGCAAATATTTCTCTGGAACCTTGCTGAGAAGTGCAGTCCATCTTCCCCCAGAGTAAATAATCTATTGAAAATTAATGTCCCCTCCCCCAACCATTATTGCCCAGCACAACAATGCAGTAACAACATCTGGTTTAGCTGCCTATCTGGCTCCTTATTGGCCATTCCATGGTTATGCTTTGAGACTACAAATTTGACGATAAATTTGTATCATCAGGAAAGTGTGTGATAACAGAATCTTGAGGAAATATTTTCCACTCTGAGAAAATTTGTTCTACTCTTTATCATCAGCATTTGATCGTAAACAGGGCTTTCTTCTGTAAGCAGGATTTAATGTATCTCTGAGAAGTTCTGAAATCCAATCCTTTGAATTAAACCCCGTCTACTTTTGCTTTTTATTACAGGGATTGAAAGGGTCAAAGGGAGATCAAGGAAGCTCTGGACTAGAAGGACCGAAGGGAGAGATCGGCGAAGTGGGCATGATTGGTTTACCTGTACGTCTGTATCTAATTTTTTTTCATTCAACTTAGTTGACAACCTCTAACACAGCATTTTTCAACCTTGATAACTTTAAGATGCCTGGACTTCAACTTCCAGAATTCCCCAGCCAGTATGTTGGCTGGAGAAATCTGGAAGCTGAAGTCCAGGCATCTTAAAGTTGCTAAGGTTGAGAAATACTGCTCTAATCATTCCATAACCTTGAGGGACATCCCTAGAGCGGAATGGGACAAATAGTTTTTATCTGTGTTGGATTTGGGATTTTAGGGAGGGAAATATGCATGGAAGCAAAGTGATCTCATTCTCATCATTAAAACAATCCTAAAATCCAATGCAAGCCTACAATTGTGCCACTAAAGTACATATATTCCTCACTCACTGACCATTCATTCAGTGACTGTTTGAAGTTGCAGCAGCACTGAAAAAAGGAGATTCGCAACTGTTCCTCAAAGTTGCGGTTCACCTAGCACCCTTCAGGGTCATGTTTATGATTTGGTGTTGGCAACTGGACCACAGTTTCAATGGTCACAACATTCTGTGTACATGTGATTGCCATTTATAAGCTTCATAGTCCAAGCAAAGTCAGTGGGGAAGCCAGCAGGAAAGGGCAAGTCACGGCCATCTGATGTTGCGTTTAATCCCCCACGGTGATTTGTTTAATGACTGTAGCTGGTACTGACAGAACTGATGTTGTAAAGTCACTGCAGTGACATGACATCATGCTGAACAATCATGCTGCTTAACAATGCCAGGCCTTATTGTGGTCAGTAAATGAGGATTACCTACACAGTGATTTTGATAAATTGCAATGGCAGATTTTTGCCTCTTTTGGGGGAGGGGGCTTTTTGTTTAGCAACCAAGTGGTAGAATTTCTTCACCATCTCCTCAGTGAAGTTTTTAGACAACAGTGGTAGGGATTTTGAGTGACCACTGCTCCTTTAGTTTTCAGTATTTTTCTCCTCTAGGGAGACAGCAGCTGCTGCTATTCTCAGTATAAAAGCAGAAATCTTTACATTTTATTCTTAAGACTCTGTTTTTTTATTCCACTTCCTAATAAAGTTAATATCATCTGGAGGGACTCCAAAAACTAGTATGTAAGAAGCATATATTACACTCATTTTTCCCCTTTCTCAATTCAAATTCCTGAAATTGATTGATTGATTTGATACAAAAACTTTTCTTTTTGCAAATCTGCAATATAATTTGAGCACACTATTGTATTCCTGTGACCCACAAAATATATGTGTACATATAAGGGGATTCTGAAAAAAAAGTAGTGGCAGATGCAAGTTCTTTGTTGAATAGTTGGAGAATACTTTGTATTAGGCTGCATTGGCAATTTATTCCAGTTTAAAGGAACTTTTTAAAGGTTATCTTCCAGATATATGTATGTACTATATTGCTTGATATTTCCTCTTCAAAACCTCTCCAACTAATCCCCCCAGTCTTTTTCAGGGAGGGACTTAGAAGATTTCAGAGGGAAATGAATGGTGGTGAGATAAACTGTTTGGTCAACAGTGTCTCATACTTTTGTTTCATAACTTACAGGGCCCCAAAGGATTGAAAGGAGAGCAAGGAAACCCCGGAGTAATGGGACAGAAAGGAGAGATAGGAGAAATGGGCTTATCTGGTCCACCGGTATGGTCTGCCTTCAATACAACTTGGTTTTTTTGTCAAATAGTAGCTAACATGTGGCTGCTTATTATAGTAATCTGTAGTAGAACAAGCCTTTTTTTTAAAAAAACTGTTAAATTCTATAGATCAGGAGCTTTTGAACTTTTGCTAAGGAAGCCACCCTGATAAACTATTACCAGGTTTTTCTTCTACAGCAGAAGTAAGCCGTATGCTCAGCCTCCATAGTTATACAGATTGCTAGGACAGCCATCTTCTTAAGATATTCCTCTTAATCATATTACACCTCTCTCTGTTTCTTTTTCTGTCTCACATGCAGGAACTCAGCATATTCAGGCACTATCCACTCAGCTTCCCCCCCCCCCCCCCCGCCCAGCTATTTTAAGAAGGGCTGTAGAAGGAAGGGGAAATATGTGAGATTCCCCCTAAACAATTTTTGCTTTTTGGACTAAGGGAAGCTTACCGTATTTCCCTTTCCTCCTAGCTATATGACAAGTGCCTGGGAAGTCAGAAGATCCAGGCAGTTCAAATGGGTACAAACATTTGTTGCAAACTTTAGCTCTCTAGAAGAATCTGAACTACTAATGGGCCAAGCAATTTGGCAGTAGATAAGGCTCAATGGAATTCAAGATGGGCTGGGCTTAGATTTCTTGTGGGCGCAAAGGAACTAAACTGATGATATGTTTGACCCCTCCTCAAGCTCAGTCTGGTCATCACCTTCACTATATTTCTCAAAGCTTGATTGGAGGAAGGATGAGGCCATAAATACTGTATGGTGTATTTCTCACTGTCATTAGTGGCACAAAATCATGAATATCACTTTGGATTAGGTAAAAAACATGAATAGTAATCCTAAGGCTAAGTATCATCTGAAACACATAGGTCAGTGATGACGAACCTTTTTTGCCTCGGGTGCCAAAAGCACACACGCACGCACTATTGTGCAAGCTCGTGCCCACCCCCATAATTTAATGCCTCCCATGCCGTGCCCCCTGAGAATACATGTGTGACACCCCCTGCTGTCTAGTGCATGTATACACGGCTTTTTTGGAGCCTGGGGAGGGCAAAAATGGCCTCCCCCAGAGGCCGGAAACAGCCCGTTTTCTGACTTCCGGTGGGCCCGTTAGGTCCATTTTTTGCCCTCCCAAGGCTCCAGAAGCTTTCTAGGATCCTGGGGAGGGCAAAAAAAGGCCCAACACACAAACTGGAAGTTCAGCAATAGACTTCTAGGTTGCCTGTTGGGCCATTTTCTCCCTCTGGAGGCTTCAGGAGGGCAAACAATGGCTGAAAATCAAGGCCGAAAATCAGCTGACCAGCATGCTCATGTGCACTGGAGCTGACAGGGCAACGCCTCGCGTGCCCTCAGAAATGGCTTTGCGTGCCACCTGTGGCACCCGTGCCATAGGTTCGCCATCATGGACATAGGTTGTCCATTTATAACTGGGGCTTTAGTTTGAAGCTTTTCAGATGAACTACTTAAGACACAACAATAATTCTGTTCTACTATTATGATGAAACTTCCAGAATTTATACAATCCTGCCTTTTATGCCATTCTCTTTTTGCTTTAAGTCATCTATATTCCTTATAAATTGATCTTGGCACCCAATTGAATTAAAATCCACTTTCTCTTTCTCCTTTCTGTTCCAATTATAAAATAAGGCCAGATTTTGTGGTAGAAAGTGATCAATGTAAAATTTGGAATCAAAGAAGCCACAATCATAAAAGGAACATTCCTCAACACAGGAGATGTTTTGAAATCATTTTTGTGGCTTAAAAACATATAAATGTCGGTCATAGATTTGTTTACTTCATTTATTTGTTTAATGTACTGTATGTGGCTACCCATCACAAGTACATAAACCAAGGCAGCTTACCATTAAAAAGACAATTAAAACAATAAACAAAATTATAAATAACATATATAGCAGTTGAGCAACTAACCTACATATTACATGAACACCAACAATCCTATCAGTTTGCATAAACAAGAAATGGATTCACCCACGCACATTTACAGTTATCTATCATCTTTTTTTTAACTTGAAGATATTATGGAAATATGTATGCATATTGGATTTGGATATAACACAGGTAGTATTCAGCAGGTTCTGACCAGGTCTGAAGAACCGGTAGCAGAAAATTTGAGTATTTCGGAGAACTGGTAAATAGCACCTCTGACTGGCTGCGCCCCATCTATTATTCTCTGCCTCCCGAGCCCCAGCTGATTGGGAGGGAATGGGGATTTTGCAGTATCCTTCCCCTGCCACACCCACCAGGCCATGCCACATCCCAACACTGTGATGTACGTAATACTAATTGTACTGGAATCACATATAGTATTTTCTTTCTAATAAATCAGTTTTCAGTGAAACCCCTTTTTAGATATTACATCAGTACATTTTATACTGACTACTTCACTTTTCCACTCTTCGTATGTTAATGTTTTGATAAAAGCCACTACAAAGAGGAACTATGTTAAAAGTTTATATAAATATGTCAATGTATTTGTAAATGATAATAAATCTTCTACCCTAGAGAGCCATATGCCTTAAGAGGAGTGAAATAGTTTCTTTGTACAGCTATGGGGTTTGGCTCAGCTAAATGTTAGTTCTAGTTGGCCAAAGAATCCATTTGACTACTCCTAATCATCAGACCATCTTTGCCATTCACTGTGCAGACATGACTCCCTTGCTGATAACAGTATATATTAGAGAGATTTTCTCAAACTATGTAATAATCTGGTTATGGATATAAGAGGAAAGCAATCTTTTTTTTAAAAAAAACCTTCTGCTAAGTCTAATTGGAAAATCAGCTCAACTAACACTTCCAGAGAAAGCAAAGTGACTTGTCTTTCTTCATCTAGAATTAGAGGGAAATAGCTCAGCAGTTAAAGAAACTGAGCTTGTCAGCTGAAAAGCTGTCAGCCCGGGTTCAAAACCTGAGTACCACACAACAGGGCGAGCTCCTGTTACTTGCTTCAGCTCCTCCTCAACAAGCAGTCTGAAAGGATGCAAATGCGATTAGATAAATAGGTACACTTCGGTGGGAAGCTAACAGCATTCCAGGTGACTACAGAAATGTCAAAAATGTCTCTGTCAGGTAAGAAACAGAGATGAGCACTGCCCTCTAGAGTCAGACACAACAGGGGAAAACTTTATCTTTATCTTCGTCTAGAACTATCCTCAGATAACATTATTATTTCTTATTACTGTTTAGGGAATCGATGGCCCTAAAGGAGAACCTGGGACACCCTGTGAACAAAACCTTGTAAGTTGTCATCAACTGACTATATACTTACCAAATATCAAGCTACTACCAAAATATGCCAAGATGCAAAATTACAGTCTTGTTATAAAAGCAGTAATCCAATTTTCTATAGTAAATATAATTTTGTGCTTGTTCTGAGCATGTGATGAATAAGGTAGTTTTTAAAAAGTAAAATGTACAGTTAAAATGTAATTAAAATTCATGTAGAAGTATTAAAATGATCACTCATTGGTTTCACTGAGTCTTCAGGGCATTTAAGGGTATTTTCATATCTGGAATCAAGTCATTTATATGGAAATTGTTCATTTAACTTGGATGGCAGGGCTGCTTACATTGAAGAATAGTTTAAGATCATAACATAAAATTGGAGACAACAACCTCTCCAGAAATTGTACAAGTACAATCTTTATGGCTGTAGTTACCAGACACAGAGAGGCTAAAGAGCCATATATTCCGATCTTTTCCACAAGGTGGTAGATGTTTTAAACTTCAATATAGCTTTAAGGTAGGGAGCAGTAAATATCTGTTACTCCAAAATAGCAAGTGATTGTGTGTGATAAATCTTCAACAGTCTTGGTTAGAAAGAACTTCAAGACCCACAAGAAGGTAAAACACCAGCAGTCGGCCCATCTCTGATGCAGGATTGCTTCACATGTATGAAACTCCTGTCTACATTGTTGTTTGCCATGATCATGCATTTCTGCTGTTTTCTGGAAGGCTTCATTGCTGAGTAGTAGAACTTGCACCCATTGAGCATTTCAGGAAAAATGTACCCAGAAACACAGTGCATGATATTATAGTAAAATGGCAATTCTAGGAGAAGAGATGGGTACCCTTAAACCTGTAAAAATGTGATGCGTCATGGGGATACAGGGTTTGCAGAAAACACTATACTATACCCAGGTTCACTCTTTAGAGCAGGGATCCCCAACCTTTGCAACTTTAAGTCTAAAGGACTTCAGCTCCCAGACTTTGCTGGTTGGAGAAGTCTAGGAGCTGAAGTCCTTCAGACTTAGAGTTGCAAAGGTTGGGGATCCCTGCTTTAGAGGAATAATTTTGAAATATTTTCCCCATCTATTAATTGCTTTCCCAATAACAACATCCCACTTTTCATGTTGAATGTCTTCATGTGTGGTTTTACAGTTCAGATTTGTAATGTCATTTACATGTGCAGATCATACCTGAACCAGGGCCTCCTGGTGTGCCAGGTCTACCAGGTCCACCAGGTCCTATGGTAAGTGTTACCAGAATCTTTTTCATGCAGAAGTAGCTTGAGTGGGCTATTGACAACTCTGCAGTTTATGTGAAACCCCTCCCCCCCCAACCAATTAGATCCCTTTGAATTAAAAAAAAACTTTTGATGATCATTGCAAACATTTACAGGTAGTCCTTGAGTTATGTTCATTCATTCAGCAACCCTTCAAAGTAATGACATTGCTGAACGAATGTTAGTTACAACTGGTCCTCAAATTCTGGCCAGTGCAATGTGGTCATGTGATCAATTTTGGGGCTCTTAGCAACCAGCCCACATTTACAGCAGGTTGCAGGATCCCATGGTCACTTTCTCCTGCCCTGTGTGAACTGCTTCTACTTCAAATCCCCACCACCTGCCTATCTCTCGCCATATCTGACTTTTGGGCCACGCTGCTTGGCTTGGCTACCTTTGCCACCCTCCTCTGTCACTGCCTCCTGCTAACCTTTGCCATCTTCTTCCCCCACTGCTGATCTAAGTTCCAGGGGCTGGACAAGGATGCATCCTCAGGATACATATAGCATGTGCCACAGGACAGTGGAGCTTCATCTGTCAAAGAGCTCATCAAGTCCAGCCAGGGAGGATGCAGAAGAACTGGGCAGAGTTGCCCCATCTTCTGCTTCAAGGAGCAATAACCCATAGACCATGAAGAGGACAGTGCCATGGGCCAAAGAGGCAGCAGCAGTTCCCTGGGCAAAGATGGCAGTTGTTTGGAGGTGCTTTTTGTGTGATGATGGAACTGAAAGAAGTAGTGGGATGAGGGCTTCACAGAGGCACAGCACACTCTCCTCAGATCATTTTGAAGTGTTCTTAGGAAACTGGCCTGTGGACTTCAGGAAGGGGTGATGGCAATCTCAGCGCCAACAGAGCATGCACACAGACCCTCTGTTTGCTCAGCCCAGACTTCTTCCTGCAAGGCCTTGTAACTTCTGACATGAGCTTAACTACTGCTTCACTTACTGATGGAAATTCTAGTTCCAATTAGAATCATAACCCAAGGATTACTTATGTAATGCTTAAAGACTTTCCTGAATTAAATGCCTATTTATTATCTCGACTGTTGAGCAAATGTAGAAAGATACCCTCAACATTTGAGAGCCAAACCCACTTTTAATGTGTGTTTGTTTGTTCGTTTGTTTGTTTTGGTGATTATGAAGCTATACCATAGACTGATGCATTGGCTTAGAAATATAACTAAATATTTATTAGCAGTTTCCCATATATCTGAGAGATAAAATTAGGGGACTAGTTTTGAATACAAGATGAATTATTCCTGCATAACAAGGTAACAAACATTTAGAATTGAGTTTTTAATATTCAGTATTGATAATAACATTAATATTAACAGAAATGAGTAATATGGCCCCACAAATGTTGATGTACAACTACTTTGTTCCCAGCCAGTATAAGTTATTTTGAAGATGTCTGGAATTGGTTGGGGAAATTTGGCTTTGTAATGCTCACCCTTTGAGTACAAATGTTTCAAAACTCCAATATATATTTATAATAATTTACAAATGAATACTTGTTGTCTCTAGGGTCCTCAAGGAATACAAGGACATAAGGTGAGTGCTTAATAGTTAAACCTGGGACAATAGTACATATATTTCCACAAATATGTGTCACATTAATGGCCATTATAGTAATGCATGACATCACTTCATTTTATTTATTTATAAAATTCTCAAAAGAATATAATTTGCTGAGATATTTTCCCTTCATCATCCTTTGTATGAGTCTATAATTTCTGCACATAGGTTTATTCTCTCCATCAAGAACACCCTTTAAAGTTGCTATTTGGGGACCCTGTATATGTATGTATCAATAGCAGTACATAGAGCTAAACTCTGCAGGCCACCTAGGGATCCAGTTTGTATGACCAAGCTCTACATCCTGTCCTAGGGCAGTATTATAGATGATCTAATAACATGACCTCAACTCATTTCCAGCTTTCAAACCCATATGGTCTACAAAAACTATTTGGAATAGTTCAATTTTTAGTCTCTTCTGAAAAGGAATCAAAGTGTGGGCAAGTATTATCTCAACAGTGATGCTGTTCCAAAGAACAATGAGAAAATATCTTTTCACTCCACGTAATCTTCTACTGCACTGACGCACCTTCAATGAGAGAAGGGACAGAAGTGGATTACTAATATAAAAATCTGAAGGTTTTTATTAGCTATAAACTTATAGCTTTAAAAAGGCCTTATTTTGAAATGTTCTATTGTTACCTTACAGGGCCCTCAAGGAAGTCAAGGACAAAAGGTGTGTCATAACAAGTTGTAATCTATGTATTGCTAAAACTGTTCTGTCTGTTTTTCTGTTTGCAACCTTCAATGAGTTGAAACAGTGCATCACAGAGCACACATTTTTGAATCAAGGTACCTCAAATCTGCTTACAGAATACATAGAAAATCCAGGACCCATTTATTCCTGGGTGACTGAAATTTCAAAGATCTTCAAGCCAGTTGCATTTGCATACTTTGTCTCCATCCCAGTAGTGCCACCGGCAGCTTTAATCATGAAATTGTGATATATATTTTTATACTCCCTGTCAGCTTCCCATCAGTAAAGTCAGTGTGGAAGACAGCAGGAAGTTGGAAGTCACTCCCACTCCTTTTTTGCCTGCCCATGGTCAATGTTTCTACCTCTATATTGACAAACAAGGACATAACAGGTCATACATTGTCTTGTATATTTTATCATTGTAAAGTGGATCTTGAATGCAAGAAAACCACAGGCATTGAGAAGTTAATTGATAATAGAACATTGATTTAAAGAAAAAGTAGGCAGGCTATACAAGTATAAAATATTTTATTCAGATGATCAATTCTGGTTATGGATTTAGAATGGGGAATCTACAGCAGTTGATTTCTTTGATAAAACAATTTTTGCAATAGGTTTTCAAAGTCTTGTTCAAGATGTCTATGGAAACATTCACCTAAATCAGTAGGAATCAAATGGTGGAATACATTACATAAAAATATAATTTCACCCAGTTCTGATGCAGATACCCCAAAATCATTCTATATTTACTCTATGGTTTTGAAGGCAAGCATTAGGCACATACATCTCAATGTACTTAACAAAGGAGTTTTTGGTCAGGAATAAGGGTGTTTGCAAATTCTTCTAATTTTTTTCTCTAAAGAAGGCTTTCAGTTCTATTCTGCTAGGCAACATGCCTTACATTTGTGTATTTCCTAGTAAACAGTTTTGAAATGTATTAAATGTTGGAAAAACTAACAAACATGGAATGACTTTCTCTTTCAGGTGTCGGTTGAACAGAAACACATTGATTTATACAGGGGTTTCTGTACTGACTATATGGAAATGATTTTTGTTGCATTTTTGTTGAGGGGAGGTGTTTTTAGTTTAAGTGAGGACAAAATATTAATTGGCATGAATTAGTTTCAATAGTAGTTTTTTTCAAAGTACATTGTTATAATGTGAAACTGAAAAAAGTGCAAATTCTTTTCCTCTAATGAAGAAGGTCCTTTTTTTCTTCCGTTCAATTGTGCCTGATTCTCAGAGGCTGTCTGGATAAATCCCTGCAGCTTTTTTGGAAAGCTTCCCTCTGCCCCCCAGAAGTAGTTTGCCATTATCTCCTCCCTAGGGTTGAGTGGGAGTGAGTGGGCCAAAATCACATAGCTGGTTTTGTGGCTAAGGCAGACTAGAACTAAGGCAGACTAGAACTAACTAAGGCAGACTAGAACTCACAGTCTCCCAGGTGTTAGTTATCATCTTTAAAGTGCTCCATGGCACGGGACCTAGCTATCTGCGGGATCGCATTCTGCCCCATACCTCCCTGCGGCCGATTCGCTCCCACAGAGAGGGACTTCTCCGGGTGCCGTCCACTAGGCAGTGCCAGCGGGCGACGCCCAGGGGAAGGGCCTTCTCTGTGGCGGGCCCAGCCCTCTGGAACGACCTTCCCCCCGAAATCAGAACAACTACTGACCTTCGCTCCTTCAGACAGCAATTAAAAACATACTTCTTTCGCTTGGCTGGCCTAGGGTAATTTTAAATTTTAAAATTTTAAATTTTAGGGGTTTTAGGGATAGCCTAGTTTATAGGAGTTTTTAGCGCAGGGCAAGTTTAATTTGTTTTTAATTTTGTATTTCTGTTTGTTTTAACTGTTTTTAATTCCCTGTGCCCCGCCTCAAGTCCCTTCGGGGAGAGAGAGCGGGTTATAAATAAAATTATTATTATTTATTATTAGTTACTAGCCTAATGCCTTAACTGAAACACCAAACTGGTTTGCTGAAGATAAAATGAAGAGTTAGAAGAATGGCAACTTTTCTTAAAGAATATACCATCTTACATTTCCCTTGAGAAAAGTGGGTGCCATGAAACTCCGTGCAACTGATTTATGAAGCAGACATATTAAAGCAGGTTATTAAATAGCATGTGATTATTTGAAAGTCTAATCAAAATACTTGTTTTCCTTTAAGGGCTCAGATGGTTCAAAGGGTGCAAAAGGTGAAAGTGGCCATAAAGGTGAAAAAGGACCCCTTGGGCCACATGTGAGTAAGAGAGTCTTATGAAACCCACCCAGTTAGAGCAGAGGAGATAGTGGCAAACCTTCCTGATAATTTTCATTTTCTCTAGGGTCCTCCTGGAACTCCTGGGCTTATTGGTTTACCCGGTACCAAAGGGGAGAAGGTAAGAACTGGACATTTTTTTTAAAAAGATCATTAAAATGCATCCCTCATTTTTAATCTATATAAATAAAAATGTAAACTAGTTTGTGCAAAGCCACTAATCTCAGAATGTACTGGACCGCTCGACACCAAATTTTCACACAATGTTCCCAAGGACTTCCAATGATATAATAGGTACCTTTTTTGTGGCTGGCACACATGTGTCATGTGCACGGTACACAAACGTAAAATGTACCTACTTGTGAGGTTTTTACCTCCCTGTAGCTCCTTCCACCCGGCTGCTTCTTATGATGCGTCATGCACAAACCCCTCACATTTCCAACAGTCGTTTCCTCAGCAACCGAATAAGCGTCCAACATTCCCTCACACATGGCACACTTCCATGTGGCCCAGGCAGACCTACTAGGCCGAAAACAAGATGCAGGGCGTAGCACACTCCCATGTGGCCCAGACAGACCTACTAGGCCCAAAACAAGATGAGAGGGAGAAATACAGTACGTAGGTACAGTAGGTAGGTAGAGGCATAGAGAGTGGGAGAGAGAGAAATACAGTAGGTAGGTAGGTAGGTAGGTAGGTAGGTAGGTAGGTAGGTAGGTGGAAACATAGAGAGGGAGAAATACAGTAAGTAGGTAGGTAGGTAGAGGGATAAACATAGAGAGAGGGGGAAATACAGTGCGTAGGTAGGTAGGTAGGTAGGTAGGCAGGTAGGTAGGAAGAGGGATAGAGAGAGGGGGGGAAATACGGTAGGTAGGTAGGTAGGTAGGTAGGTAGGTAGGTAGGTAGGTAGAGGGATAGCAAGAGATAGGGAAAAATACAGTAGGTAAGTAGCTAGGTAAGTAGGTAGAGGGATAAAGAGAGAGAGAGGGAAAATACAATAGGTAGGTAGGTAGGTAGGTAGAGGGATAAAGATAGAGAGAGGGAAAAATACATTAGGTATGTAGGTGGGTAGGTAGGTAGGTAGGTAGGTAGGTAGGTAGGTAGGTAGAGGGATAGAGAGAGGGGGGGGAAATACAGTAGGTAGGTAGGTAGGTAGGTAGGTAGGTAGGTAGGTAGAGTGAGAAAGGAAGAAATATAGTTGGTAGGTAGGTTGGGGGTTATACGGTGGTTGTTTACGTGTTTGTGTGTGCAGGTGTAGATTTATACACACATTGGTTGGCCATTTAACCATACTGGGCCACAGCAATGCGTGGCCGGGTACAGCTAGTGTGCTATAAAGTCACTTAAATATTGGATATATTAAGTATACCATAACAGATGAAATCCTTCAGTCATGAAAGATCACTGGGCATTTGATTCTGTCCAAATTCTTGTATCTACTGACAGGATCTACATTTTTAGAAAGAAGGCAGCTCTCTATCTGTGAAGCAAACAGTTGTAGGTGGGACAACACCGATTCTCATAAGTTTAAATTCAGGGATGCATTTTAGCCAGGATGCCTAAATCAAATATAAGAGAAAATCTGCTATCTGGGTTTATAATTTTAAAAAAGAATCTACAAAAATAATTTAAAAACTTTTATCACGTTTGTTTTCTTTTTGCCCTGCTAAAATGACCAATGAACCTAAAGTTATGCTGAATAAGGGTTTTCATTGTCCTGATACAGGACATGGAAATTAGTAGGAGATAGATAGAACATTACGTAATTCTCCCATTGAGGCAAAATCTACTAGTACCCCTGGATTTGGCATTTTTTAAAATATAAATGATAGACTTAATGTAACCCAGTTAATGTGTCTTTCCACTTTCATCTTATCAATGTTCTCTATTTTTCCTTTTTAATAATATAGGGAAAGCCAGGGGAACCAGGATTAGATGTAAGTAATCAATAATTTACCTATACAGTGTCATTAGTATGGACCAATGGGGAGGGTGGAGAGGGGATGATTATGCATGAGTGGCTAGCAAGTACACGTGTGCAGCTCCATTTACGCAAGTGGTGTACACATGCACACACACCATTCATGCAAATGGAGTGCGGATGCACACACCTCCCCACTGCTTGTGCAAGTGAGGATGCATGCATGCTGGTCCACTGTTTCTGCGGCCCGGTTAGGGACCCTGATTTGCATAACCATTGGTTTGGTTAACAACTGTGGTGTTTGCTTAATGATTGCTGATTTGTTTAAGGACCACTGCAAAAAAGCTTGTAAAAATGGGTTAGTCACATGACTGACCTGTTTTATTGCCATTGTAACATATGACAATAATGGGCAGGCTTCATTATGGTCATAAGTTGGGAAATTCCTGTAATGCAATCAAGACCAGAATCATTTGTTATTATAGAAATGAGTAGTTTATGCTACTATGTAAAAGTAAAAAGTTGAGGTTTGATGTTACTAGTTTGTTTTACTGCACCACAGGGAGTGGAAGTCAATGCCTTTCTTTCTTTCTTTCTTTTCTTTCTTTCTTTCTTTCCCCCCTTTTTTCTACACCTCTCTTTTCCCTTTTCCCTCCCTCCCCTATCTTTTCTATTATTTCTTTTGTATTTTTGTATTTTATATTATAAATGATTCAAAGTACAGATTGTGCAAAGAAGCGGAAGAAACAGTACATCATATACTCAGCTCATGCAAGATCACACAAACCGATTATAAACAATGATGTAATATACTTTTCAAAATGATTCACTGGAACATCTATAAAATACCATGTGCCTGTAATAAAAAAACTGGTAGTTTTAAACGTGATTAAAAAACGAGCAGGTTAAAATATTGTGGGAGTTTTGAATACAAGCTGATATAATTTTGGCTCATAACACACCAGATTGAACTGAAGTTGAAAAGGAAAAAGTGTGGACAAGTTGATGTGGTAATATTAGGGAATAGTAAAGCGAGACAAAGAATTGGAGATCACAAAATATCAAGAGTTGAAAATTGAAATTGAAAGATTATGGCGTAATCCAGCTGTGGTGGTTATCAGCACGCTGACTGTCATACCAAAAAAATCTTGGGCAGCACTTAGAAAATCTATACATTGACAAAATTTTCATCTAACAATTACAAAAGGTTATATTACTTGGATCTGCAAATATACCAACTACACCAATACATTACAATTTCCTAAGTTATTGGGAAGAATAAGTATGTAGGGCAGTGACATCTAAATTGGCAGCTGTGATTCAACATTGTATGGATATAATAACAATAATGGATAGTCCTGTGAATCCCTGGGGGTTGATACTGTGGAAAGTGATCACATTCAAACATAGATTGGATCTGGCCAGTGGCTGCAGATAAAAAAAACACCCATTTAATACCCTGTTGTGCTCCAATGGAAGGAAAGTGGACGGTGGCTCAGCAGGTCTTGATGGCTCTACTCTGAGCTTCCTTTCCGACCATGCAACCCAAAATGGAGCTGCTATTAAGAGACTGAAAATAATTCCAGAACCCATGTTCTGCCCAATATTTCTACCTTGTTTAATTCTGATTTGGTTTATCAAAAAATGTGGATTATGATTATTAGATAGGCTTTAATATGGGCCTACTACTTGTGAAGTTGTAGAAATTGTTCATAAAGAATGAGTCACTTATGTCTCCCCAATATACTTTTTAATAACATGCAAAAAGGTTAGGAGTTTTAATTCTGCTAATTTAGTCCTAACTATCCTCTGCTGCTTTTTGTCATTTTGTCTCATGTAGCTTTATTTATAATAAAACATATAAAAGTATGTATAAAAATATAAAATATATAAAATTGTGTATATAATTTTATGCCTCCTTGGGAATTTATTGGGAATATATTATGACGGTACTAAAAAAATAGTTTACAACCAATTTCCAATCATTTCTGACTTGCACAGCCTTTCCTACTCACATGATTGCCACTATAGTCAGTACACACTATAGTGTGTAATCAAGGAGAGAAGCAACTTAGAACTGAGGAGAAATTTCCTGACAGTTAGGACAATTAATCAGTGGAACAGCTTGTCTACAGAAGTTGTGAATGCCCCAACACTGCAAGTCTTCAAGATGTTGGATAGCCATTTGTCTGAAATGGTATAGGGTTTCCTGCCTAGGCAGGGAGTTGGACTAGATGACCTCCAAGGTCCCTTCCAACTCTGCTATTGTATTGTGTGCCTTACCTGAATTTTTCACCAATCTGCAGAGCAGATTGTAGAGGATGGGATTACAAAAGAGCAAGCTGTTTGCTTTTCTACACCCCAAAAGCAATGTGATGATGCCACAAACACTGGGAAGGAGTCAGTCAAAGAAGATTGTCTACAGAAACTGCTTTCTCTCCCCCCACCCCCCAGTGCACCCACAACTCTGATCACATTGCTATTGATGTGCATCTTGCTCTCTTGAAATCCCTCTACAATCTCTCCACTTTGTGAGTGGGAATGGGAGGAAGGATCAAGCAAGAAAATTTTTCTGCCTATAGAAGTTGCTTGCCTTCTCCTTCCCCATAGAGTAGAGAAAATGGAGAGGAAGAAACTATTGCAAGCTGTTTTGGTAGTGAACCCATGGCTCCCAGCCTAGGCTCTGGCACATTTGCCTTGCTTTCAGTGTCTATAAGACAGTAAGCAGGCACTTGAGCACTGCCAAGACAGGATAGTGTTTAGGAAGCGAACAAAAGTGAAAAGTGTGAAACTGAGTGGTCTTGTCTCTTTCCAGCCAAAAAGCACAATCAAGGTTACCTAATTTCCCATTTTAGCAACCACTTAGATTAGCAACAAGGTTGCCGGTCCCAATTAAGGTTGTTAGGCAAGATCTATCTGTAGTATTTACAATAAACTTTGTCCTTCGGCTGAATATTTGGGGGGGGGAGGGAAAGAGCAGTCCTAAAGTAACTCATTCATTTCTGTTTTATAAATAAAAAACATAAACTGAAGGATATCAGGTTGCTTGGGATTAAGTCTTCTTCCAGGTTTTCTGTTTGCTGGATTACAGTGGCTATCAGTCATAGTTTCTGGGTAAATTAAAAACTGAACTCTAAACTACACATGGTTTTGAATCATAGATATCAGCCTTCTTCATATGGCCCCTATCATAAGGACGTCATAATAAAGTGCTCTTGTTTTGTTTATTGAGTGTGAGTTCTGTGCCATCTAGTGGCTTTTTAAAAGATTTGGATATTATACACTTCAGAACTCCTATTAAGTGTATAATTCTCTGTGTGTGTGTGTGTGTGTGTGTGTTGTATATGTGTGCGCGTGTGCATATCTCTGTGGGTCTGCAACCTTATACATACACACATCAACAATGTTTCTTCTTTCCTCTGAGAATGATTCTTGGCTATACTTATTTGAAAGAAAGCAATGTGTTGTCTTTTGCTTTATGATTAATGCTATTCTTGTGTATTTGACACAAATAAATGTTGCCATCTTATTTTTCTAGGGTTTCCCCGGCCTCCGAGGAGAAAAAGGAGAAAAAAGTGAAAGAGGAGAAAAGGTTGCTATCGTTTCTAATTCTCTGAATAGGTTCTTATCTTGTTTTCAGCTCTTCAAAAAAGCTTTCTCTGCACCTTTCTTCTCCCATATAATCTAAATGGGATTAAGCATAGACAGATAATTTATCATATTATATTCTAACAAGGCAGAATCTATTACCACAGTATTTTGTACAAATATTACCATTTACCTTAATGACTAACTCAACATATTAAATTCAAACAATTCACATAATTAAAATCATATGTGGTTGCACATTTTGTACTGGAAAATTTATATTTTTAATGCACATATACACATGTTAGTGCTTTTTTAAAATAATTTATTCCCATACCTTCATAAAACATCTCCCTGCTAGGAAGTTGTATTATCAAAAACATATAAAGTTAAATCCTCTTCCTTGATATGTTAATTTTCTACATATTTGTATAGGAAAACGTTTAAGAATGAATATAAGTCGTAATATAATTCATAGTTCTGTTAAGCCAACATTTTTATTTTTCCACATTGTAAACACTTCATTACAAGTTATGGGTCAAATTTAGGCTTGGCAGCATAGCATCTAGGCTACCTATGGTACCCAGATTTAAATAAAACATTTTCATGTTTCACAAGTCATAATCTCCTAGAATTACGGATTCTACTTTAAGACTACAGACAAGAATATATGTATGCTGATTTTGTGAAATTTTGGGCATTTGGCCATTATTGTTTGTTTATTGGTGGCCTGGTTGCTAATCTTAATCTAAATCTTCTTTATTAGGTACTTAACAATGTCATGTATAAGCAAGTCTTGTATAGTAAGAGAAGCCAACTTAATTTTTATTTCTTGGATCATTGCTTCATATCATTATTTATATCAGTCAAATGTTTCTATAAGAAGGATCTGAAGCTGTATCAGTCATTTATAGACAGAGCTTTCTATTATGCAAAAGCTAAGAAAAACTAGGCGCTAGCTGAAGATTGAGACATTTGTCATTCAAATTCTTTAAGAATATATATATATATATTATTTTATTTTAATGTCAACAGGGAGAAAGAGGATTGCCGGGCAGAAAAGGAGCAAAGGGACAAAAAGGAGAACCAGGCCCTCCTGGATTAGATCAGCCTTGCCCAGTGGTATGATCTTATTATAGGGGGGAATATTCTTGATGGTTTGAAAACTTTAGTATAAGAAGCAAACTATTTCAAAACATTTTGGAGAGAGCTGTTTGGAACGAATCATCTAAGTGAATGCTAATACTTCTGATTGTTGGCCTTCCTTATGCCACAGACTAGAATGTGCTTTTGCTCCCTAATATTGAACAGATGGTTAAAAACATTTCACAAGCCATCCTAAAAGCCACACTCCTTGCCTGTCATTTTAGGACAATACCACATAAAGCTTTGCTTCATTAAAAAAAACAGAAAGGGCTTTGTTGTCCTTTCTGACACCTGTCAGTTTTATCTTGACTGTCCTGAATCCTCTATAGCTGTGATAGCGAACCTTTTTGGCACCAAGCTATGAAAAGGCCACACAGAAACATAGCACTCGCGCTCTTCACCGTCACAGTCTGGCAAAGCTGAACTTCTGGGTTCTAACATGCATGCATGCCCGACGATCAGGTGGCCGACGCACATATGCACACCGGTTTTCAGCACTGCTGCACACGCAAAGGACAGCTGATCATCACACCCGCATGTGCACCAAAAACCCAGAAGACAAACAGGAAATGCCGCACATGCCAGGTGACATGGCTCCATGTGCCACTTTGGGCATGTGTGCCATAGGTTTGCCATCACGGCTCTATAGCAAAAGTAGGCCGCTAGCAGGCTGTGGTCAGCTTCAGAGTCCCTTGGCTGTGGCTTCTAATTTTGGTCACATCACCAAAATGCCATGTCCAATGACACCATTATTGTGGTTCCTTGTCCTCCAAAAAAAACCCCCAAAGGATGGAAGAAGGAGTAGGAGGTCTCTGCAAGTCAAATTGCTTCCAATGTCCACTCTTTAAAACACCCAACACCCTCCCCAAAATGTATGTCTTTGAGAGGAAATGGAACAACTTGCCTTCCTTCTGCTCCTGTTTCCCCCCTTTAAAGACATTTAAAATGTCTTAAGACATATCTGTTTCAACAAGCCGGCCTAGCCTAACCTCCCATGGGGACTTTTAGATAGTTTTAAAATGGGTTTTTAAAATTTGGTTTTAGCGCAGGATAGGTTTATTTAATAGTTTTTTAACTTATATTTATTGTATTTTGTATGTTTTTTAAATTTCCTGTGCGCCGCCCTGGGTCCTTTGTGGAGAAGGGTGGGATATAAATTTGAATAAATAAATAAATAAAAATAAAACAAAACAAAACAAAACAAAACAAAACAAAAAGGTTAGGGTTGAAAGAAATTGGGCAGCTCCATTAGGTCATGGCACTTCATCTCTAGGTGGCTTCTTCTTGGGAGGTTAACCACTCCAGCTATAAGGTTTCAGTCAACCTCTGAATTTTTCTTTATTTCTGTTCCTTCTTCCTTTCCTATTAACCTTCTTTCCATTTTCAATTAACAGTTCATTTTTAAAGGGGAGCCAGGTTTACCAGAACTGGATGGTGTGGAAATGCTCTGTCCTTTGGTATAGTATCTTTCTCTTCCTTCCTCCTCCTGCATGACTTTTCCTGCTTGCACATTCCCATTTTCTCCCTTCCTCCCAGCCTGAGTATATATTTTATAGCATCTGGTACCACTGAAAGACATAGCATTAAAGGGATAAATGTAGGTTCTCAAGCAACATTTTTTTCCCAATGCATGCTCTTGACACAGCCTCCTTGGCATTCCAAACAAAAGCTAGGCATGGTGCAAGGTTCAGTTTGAGTCTCTGGTTTCTCCATTTGAAAAGATACAAGAAGCAGAAATCTGAATCATAGAATTTAGAAAGCTATGCCAAATTAGGAGTCTCACAGATTCCATACATTCCCAAGATCTAGCCATTGTGTATAATTTTTGCTCCAATCCTTTCTCAAAATATTCTATTTGGGATTTCTGTACTCCATCTTAAGTCTTTCAACGTTTGACTCAGCATCCTACTACTTTGAGTATAGGAAACAAAATTCTGTAACACAGCCATTGTTGCAGGCAAGTTATTTGTTCTCTGTGTGTGTGTTTAAAATGTTTTAAAAGCAGAATCTGCTAGACCATAAGAACATCTGAACAAATTGACTTGTGATTTCACACAGGATGTCAAAGACAAACATTTAATTGACATGTTATATGTTGATGCAGTGATATAAGTATACAGATGTGTTTTAGCAATAATATCCAGCCAAATGTTCATAACGTATGGCTATTTTTGTGTTAATATTAAGGGTTCCTTGATTACTATGGTAGTCACTTTTCCTTTCTTCTCTATCTATGCTTTGCCCCTGAGAAAGGAGCTATCACAACATCTTAATAATTAGTGGAAAATGGAGATGATTCAAAGCACCAGGACATTTCTTTTTAAACCTAAATCTGGGCCATTTCAAATCACTTTTACTTCTTAACAAGCTATTTGCTTCATAAGATGTTTCAATTTTGTTTGATCCCACCATTGTCCCTTTGAACAATGCATCTTACTTAGTTCATTGAATTATTAAGGTTGTATTGGTTGAACTATTTAAAACAGCTAATGCTACATGCATTTGCTCAGGATAAACTCTGAAAATCTCAACAAAATTCTGGATTGGGAGGATATTCCAACTCACCTCTTCCCAATTAGGTCTGCTTTGTGGGTCGTCTTCTGGTCTCCTCCATCTATGAATATCATGGTTGACTTTAGTTGTTCTTTTTTTAAACTTGAGTCTGCTCCGATTAATCAGTCAGATTTTGTAATCAGTGATGCATCAGGTTTAGTGGTTGCCATTAAATTACCGTACTCCATCAGATGTTTAGGAGAAAATTGCAAACTCTAAAATCTGATGTCAAATTCCATAGTTTCACTTACTGTATTTTATTCCAGCCTTTTTTTATCTAGATGCCACAAGCTTTATGAAGCACATCTTGTTTGTGCAAAATTGGTTGAGGGGCTCTTGAGCATGTTGTGCAGCTGTTCTAATGTTTACATAGCTAATGTATCAAGTATGTCTCTCCAATTGATAGTTGTAAACTGAAAACATGGACATGGAGAATTTAAAAAAATGCTAGGGTTTTCCTAATCATTGCTCTCCTACTCTCATTTTAAGGATATAGCCTTTGTAAACTTCTGTCAGAACCTGCTGTGGAGTTAAATTCAATGGTACTTCCTACAGACTGCACAGGTGTATTTAATTTAGCTTTTCGTACCTCAAAGATTCATGTGATTCCATAAATCAAAATACCTTGAGAAATTAATGTGTGGTGGAACCCAGATATTTGTTTTAATGGTTATTAAGTAATGGAACATTGTTCTGATATACTGCTTTTTTTTCCAAACCAGCACGATTTCTACATGGGTCTTCACATTAGCTGCTCTTCATGATGACTTTCCAGAGTCATCTTGAACAAAGTGGCATTTATTTCTTTGCTGTTTTCCAATAATACACAATGATTCTTTATTTTGTTACAGGGTCCAGATGGATTACCGGTACCGGGATGTTGGCACAAGGTATTATAAATATATTTTATTTTATTGTCCTGAATTTGAATTGTTAAGCAAGAGCAACAACACAATATATTCAGTTGTAAGAAACTAAATAAACTGAAGTAAATCTGGATCTTTGTGCTTTCATAACCCTGTTGATTTCCCCTGGGATGATCCATTTGTATTGCCTCCCATGTGTAGAATGGAGAGGCTCTTCATATGATTATTCTGATTTTCTTAGGAGATATTCATTGGATAGAAGAGTCTCTCCACTGCAGGTGTTTACCTTCCTCATAGGGAAAGTAAGGCTAATATACTCAAGCCTTGAATGCAGGTTGATTTTCTCATTTTCATAAACTGAGTAGGGCTTATGGCTGAGTATTATAATACCAATATAAAAGAGGACTAAGTCAGAGCCAAGCAAATGCTTCCTATGTATGTCAAATTTGAAATCATAGTTAACAATAACAATTATGTGGAATGCATAAAAATCTGGTTTTACTTCAATTTCAGTATGATTTTGCATTTTCCTTTTCAGTTGCTTTTATACAGTATTTACTTTTAATGTGCTTTTAACCATTTGTTTTAAGCAAGTCCATGAACTTGGCTCATGTGACTGGAAGAAGAGTTTCTGGCAGGGAAGCAACAACTTTCCTCCTTAACATAAAACTTTCTTTACCCACATTTTGATTCACATACATTGATCTTCTAGATGTAAAAGAGGCCTTCTAAATTGTCTTGAGTTTAAAAAGCACAATTGTTCTGTCAAAATAGCAAGATTCATTTTGCTACCTTGCATGAGGTTTAGTACCCAGCAGCAAATTACAGATAGTAGGATGACTTTCATGAACTCCTTTGTGTCCTTGCTATCTCCCCCAACTCTTATCAAACATATGTATATGACATATTCCTATTTCTAAAATATACTTTATTTGTCCTTGAAAGAGAAATAGGAAATACGCTTTTCTCTTTATGTCTTCATACACACTGAAAATACAGATTCTTTATAATGTTTCAAGGTTTGCCTATGTGTCCCCTAACAGCACTTCAAAATTGCCTTGTTTACTGCTCTTTAAGCACATATTTTTAAAAACTGCTTTTTAATGAAACAGTCTGTGACACAAATGCCTGCCTGCCTGTTTTAAAATATGCATTGCTTTGTTTTGTTTTGCAGTGATTCTACACGCATGGACTATGTAAATAATAGCGAGATAAATGTTTATTTTTATTATTTTTTTTATACAAAAAGAGGAAAAAGTCACAAAAACAATGTTTTCAACAGTAATATATTGATCTTCTTATACTGGATATTGTCATGTATGGACTTTTAAAAATATGAACATTCCTGAGAGCCACAAGACAGACCACACATACACACATGCAGAAACACGGAAACACTCAACATTCTAAAACAGCCAGGAATGGATGTCACTTGCTGCTAATGCTAATGTGTGGATTAACCATACTGAAAATACTTGCTTTATTGCATGGAGAAAGAACATCCCTGGACAATCTTTTTAGCTTTCAACTTTCTAACTCTGTTGCACATAGACACAGGAAGAAAAGGGAGAGAAAACAAAAAAGAAAAAAAAGATTCAGCCCTAGAAATTGAACAAACCTTGTGGATGAACGTAGGAAGAATTTCCAATCTGGAAAGGTAACACAACTATAACCACACTTGTTGCTACTTGCTTGTTGCTACCTTGAAGAAACTAGTTTCATCCTGGGTCACTGATCCTTTTCATGACCTGTGGCTGCTTCTCCTCCAGAAGAAAGCATCATCTCTGGGAAAAAACCCACTTCACATCTTCAGTCTGTGACTAAAGTTTGAAAGATTCCTTTATTTTACTGCAGAAATTCAAAAACATGGAACACCTCAACTGTCAAATCTTTTTTTTTTTTTTTACTAAAATGAAGGATGCTCTATGATATTCATCTCAATGTACAGATTTGAAAAATAATTATTTTTGCTTTAAAAACAAAAATCCCAACATGGCTGCTCTCTTGCAAACTTGGACAAGATACCATTGTGCTGCTTATTCTTCTGGAATCACAGAACTCAATAAATACAGAAAATATTATTCCTACCAATCCACCAGTGTGTGTTTCATCACACCCATTTAACATGAATGTTTCTATTGTAATATATAAGATTATAAGAGCAACGTGAAACAACCTATTGTTAAAGCATTTGTAATTAACCTGTTGATAGAAATGGCTCTTTTTAGAAAGGAAAAAACTGAGCTCCACATTTTATGCAAATGATATTTGTTACAGGTACATCTTTCTTGCTTCAAAAAAGTTTGCCCAAAAAGCCAAATAACTCTATATACAGCACTGTATTATTTCAGTCCCAAGACTGCATCTATGAAATTATACACGTGGATGATGATATTGTTCAATGAGATCCATCCTAGTTATTGTAGTTATAATTCAGTTACTCATTCCAAAATAATTCACCTTGCTCACAATGGTCTGGAGATTCTGTTTATAACAAGCAGAGATTTCTACAGTTCCCACAGTCTACTAATATCATTGGAAGAAGTAGTGTTCTTGCTTAGAAGAACATCTACACGGTCATTGTTCTCTCTAACAGACATAGAATTAGTCAGCACTGTTCTGTGACTGGCAGCCTGCAAAACTGCCAGCTTACTTGCACAAAGGGAGCAGGGATTTTTGCCATTTGATCTTCTGTATTCTCAAGACCCAGAGGGCACCTTAAGCTTTGGGAAAAATAGCAAGTGTTGCCTCTTTCTTTCACCAGAATTAGCCCATTAAACCAGAATTTCAAATAAAATATATAAAATATATCAGTAGTCTTTCACAGACAGTAGCTCTCCCATTCATAAAAAAACTTCTAGGATCCAACCAAATAATGTAACCTGCCATGGGTTTCAAATTACAAGTTTTGATTATTCAATATTTTATTCAAAGTATAAAATGTTGAACAGCCAACAATCTTAAAAGATGCTTGTTTTTCAAGATCACCTTAACACAAAGTTTCATGAATGAAAATGAATTTGAGGAATAATTTCATAATTTTGCTTAGAAAGATCAGAATATTGTTTGAAATCCTCAAACACCAGCAAAAATCAGTTTAATTTCAATGCTACAATTAGCATCATAATGTATGGATTTAACCATACTTAGAAAGCATGTATTTCCCTTCTCATTTTATCTTAGTACTAATTTTTTTTAAATTAATTCTCAGTTTTAGCCCTAATTCCCAAAAATAAATTTAAGGATGTTCAAAAATACTGGTTGGCATTACTGATTCAAATTTATTTCAGTAAGGATGACGCAATGGCTCCCCATTTGTATAGACAGGGCCCCTATTCTATGAATCTTTGGCAGGAATGTCTGTTCTTTCTGTTGTAAATGTTTTTAAAGTACTCTAAACAAGCTTCAATCAATACTTTAAACTACTGTACAAGTCTTCACAGGAGAAGATGCATAAGTTTCTTAAAATTTGAGATTATGAAGTTAACATTGCTTCACTGTGTTCATTTGGTTGTCGAAGTTTATGGTTTTCTTTAGGCCTTTAGTTTTAGTTTTGTATAGCATTAAACATCAGTTTAATTAAATGAAGATATAACTGAATTAAGAAAGAGAAGTTAAATATTATGACTTCCTAGTCCAGTGATGGCTAACTTTTGGCTTGCGTGCCAAAAGCGGGGGGAGCGCAGGGGGGTCATGCGTGAGCGTGCCACACCCGTAATGCTATATGCACGACCCCCTGCTTTTGGCACACTTTTTTCACCCTCCCCAAGCTCCAGAGGCTTTCTAGGAGCCTGGGGAGGGTGAAAACAGCCTTCCCTCCCCACCTCCAGAGGCTTCAGGAGCTTTCCTGAAGCCTCCAGAGGGTGAAAAACGGCCTCAAAAGAAGGCCTAAATCAGCTGACCAGCGCACACATGCACACTGGAGCTGACCGGGGAACACCTCGCGTGCCCTAAGAAATGGTTCCGCATGCCACCTGTGGCACCCGTGCCATAGGTTCGCCATCACTGTCCTAGTCTTTATCTTCCACTCTTACCATATGGCAAAGTATTTCATTCATTCTTATTTTAATACTGTATAACTGCTACTCTTCGTAACAAAAATAGAGCACATAATAATCTAGGGAAAGTACGCAGAAGGTACGAGGGAATTAATTCCAGGCCCATGTTTTCAATTGTCAAGATGGGAATATCATTCATAATTTTCCAACTCTCAGAAAAATATATCGTTAAAAACTGAATGCCTGATACCTCCCCAGTTAAAAGAAATCTTCCCTTTTTACATCAATGTAAGGATTTGGGGAGGAAAATATTTATTTTAAATAATATTAGGTAGTACTGGTTGAGAAGTCCTGAGGCTTATTCTAGCTAAGAACTCCAACTAGGATGAGGGGGAAGTAACTGGCAGTTGCAAACTAATTTGACAGTTAGAAAACAAAGCACAGTATGCTCAGCCACCTCTCACATGTCCTTGAACGACACTCCCTACTTATTGCTATTAGAAAGTTCTCGTACCAAAAAATGTTGCTAGATAGCCCTCTCAACATTTATGCTATGAAAGTCCATAGTGTCCTATATCTTTCAGACTATTTTCTCACAGATTCATATCTTGCACCTATTACATAGAAATTGTAACAACATGTTAATAATTTAACAAAATGTATCACAGTTATCAGTTTTAAATTTCATCCTAAGCAAAAGATTTATGAAAGAAAATATGTGGATTTTTTTTTTGCCGGATAACTCTGAAATTAGTTTAATTTCATTGTAGCTAGTGAGATTCTTTGCATATTCCTTTCAAAATATTTATCAGTGTCACATTTTGTGGTATGGATAATTGTGGGGAAACTATTCTAAAGTGCTGAAAATAATAAAACGTTAGCAGGCATTTTTCTCCTAGAATACTCTCATTTCAGTTAATGGGTTTAGTTTTTGGTTTAGCATTTAGTAATTTTTTAAGGAAATTCCATCAGAATAAAGATACAAAAAACAACGTAAATAAAATTACCAATAAAGCACAAGCAAAAATGTTATGAAAAAAATGATTCTTTGGATGTTCTTTTAAAAATATTTATCAGGATGAATGTCTGGCTTGGGGAATCAAAATGATTAAAATGGTGAATACGCAAAAGAGGCATATAAAAAGGGATTTTGATTGCTTCATTGTGGCTATCATCTTGACATTTTTTAGCTCCTTCTTGAGTACACCCTTATTTAGCAGTACTATGTTTTAATATGGATAATTTTGGAAACAAAATGGTCTTTAAAATCTTGAAAATAATATGAATAGAAATATCCTATCTATTCTATGTAAGGATAGTTAAGTTGGCAAATCACCGCTAGATGTTGGCAGAATTGAAGATGATGGACAAGTGGCATTATCTTGGAGAATTAGAAATGTTAACTAACACCCAGACAACATATTTATCTTGTTTGTAATATTTGAACTTAATCCAACTATCCTTTATATAATATCCACATTATAGTGTAGTAACTCTCATCTAAAAATGATATTAAATTAGTCATTCAAAAAGTCTTCCATTTTAATGCCCTGTGAAGTTATTAATATTGTAATAGAATAATTATATACTTATTCAGTATTATCTTCTGGTAATACAGAACATACTCAGTAACTGACATTTATTTACTAAATCAATTTGGAGTGGTAGGCAGTTATATAAATAAAAACTTAACCATATATAATTCTTGATCTTTCTTTACTACACAAGTGAACTTGTTACATCTGTATATGGACTTCCATCCATATACAGATGGAAGTCCTTGACTTGTAACCAGTCAAAGTTATGATGGATCTGAAAATGGGACTTACAACCCAGGTTTAAAGGTCAATGTCCCTCCCCCATGCTGCATTTTGGGCCCTCAGCAACTGGCTTGTATTTAAAGCTATGTGAAGAACCCCATGGTTACATGACTGTAATTTATTGTGTTTTTGCCAGAAACTGGTATTTCCAATTTTCAACAAAAACACCTTATAGTGAACAATATAGTTAACAACCATCACAAATTTTTTAATAAAATTTGGTCAAGTTATGTGGTGATCTGCTTTATGACCCTTACAACCAAAATTATGGGCTCTGTTACTAAGTCAAGGAGTAGCTTGACTATACTGTACCTCTGAATGAATTAAGTATATATTATCTATTCATAACTAGTGCGAATTAATCCCCAATGAAGCCTTATTATTGAAGAAATAGAATTGGTGAAACATAATATACATGATTTCGTTTCTCATGCTGAGGTCTACAGACTTGATAGCATTTAATTTAGGTTCTATCATGTCTATTTTCTCAATAAAGTGTTAAGCCATGATTAGCTTTAACCCAAAACGATGAGTTAAAAATCTTTTGAACCAATTCCAAATTTGATCTAAACTTCAACTACTTATTAATCAACGTAGGACTAAAATGGAGGGGGAATGTCTCACAATCAATTTATTCATGATGTTTTACAAACCTTTTGCATTTGTTCCATATGTACATTGTTGCAATTACAAAAATAATTGTTCTGCCTTTTGTCCCTTTTATAATTCATCTGAAGTTAGATTTAAATCCCACTTATTTCCCCTTTAGATTTCTAAGGAAACCTCAATATAAAATGATAGCTTAGCTGGGCAGGTGTGAGAATTTACTGCTGCTATTAATAACTCATCAGCGCTATGTACTGCCTAAAGCCAGAGGCTGTTGGACTTGTCTACAGCATCCATAACTAGCCAAGACTAATAGGAATTAAGACAGATTTGGTAAACCAGGTCTTGTCCTGGCATGCAGTTACTTGTATCACCTGAAGATCTGGTGACTCTCTTGAAAATAAGAAGGGTTAATGGATGGATAGATGGATAAGCATCTCAGTTACTTGCTACTGAATCATGCTCTTCCAGATGCCAGTCTATTCCTCTCTGCTGGCAGACCCAGATGTTCAAGTAGTACAAGTCAGAGGACCGGCTTCTAGTCCTATTTGAGAATGTGTTAAGTGGCTACCTTGGCTATATCTAACTCATTATCATGCATGCAAGGGAAGCTACCTTTGTTTTTCTCCACCACATTCTCCAAATATAACCTGGAGTGTCTTTCCTCCACTTCCCAAATCTCTCAAGTAGATTTGAGAATTGCAGGAAGATAAATTTGGTCATGGCAGGTGGATACAATATCTAAACTGTGTCAGGGTAAGATGCATTAATTCAAACTTCCTTCATTTCAGCTTAACCTGAGTAGGTATTAATATAAACGTGGTATCTAATTTTTTTAACTGACCACTACATTTTATTGTCATGCATAATCTCAAGACATTAAATAAATTAGACACAGATGCAAGGCAAACATAACTGTGAATATTCATGTTTATATTGGAAACCCTCTTCTGAGATTCAATAAAATGTAAAGTTTTGTTTCAAAACAAAGAGGGTAATATTTTATACAACAGTCATATCTCTCTGTTACTGATTTCATTGTATAATTTCTAATGTGTACATGCCAAAAGAAGTGGTATATCTAGCTGTAATATAGGGGAACAATTATTTTTTAAATGAAGGCATTAATACAGTAATACTCATTATTAATTAATTGTACTGCTTGTTTTGTAAATTTTACAACAATCACTGCATTATCTGGCAGTGTATCCATTGTTTTGTGTTTTAATCTGTAGTAAGAGTTGATACTTGAACAGTTTTAAAATAAACTGCTTCTTGTACCGATTGTTTTCTATTATTATTCTATACTGCAGCATTTGTAACTATGATTATATATCAAGCAAATATTTCAAGTAAAAATAAGTATTTCATTATTTCTTTCAATCCAAAAAGAGTATTATATTAACCAGGCCTATATTTCCAAAATAGTTACTTGAAGATTATTTCATTTACAAACATTAGATAATAATAATAATAATATTATATCGTAATAATAATTCAGGTTATTCAGCCAAACAGCACCAATTCTTCAAGGAGAATGATAAGGACAGCAGGCTTGGGTTAACTTTGAAGTTTGCATTTACCCAAAAAATCTTCAGTACAGCAGAGCACAATCTAAGTCAAATAGTATTCAATGCTATAGATTGTTACAGGGGAGGGAAAACTAAGAAAGATGGGGCGAGGGGGCAGGGACAGCACATTCATTGTTTATAGATATCAACAGCATTTAGATTTATATACTGCTTCATAGCACACTCTACACGGTTTACAGAGTCAGCATATTGACTCCCAACGAACTGGGTCCTCATTTTACTGACCTCAGAAGGATGGAAGGCTGAGTCAACCTTAAGTCTCTCAGGATTGAAGGAATTGAACTCCTGGCAATGGGAGCCAGAATCCTACAGTAGGATTCTTTTTTTTTAAGTTTTTTTTTATTAAACACACATTAATATAAAGTTAAATATTATAACCACCATGCCTATTTACAATTGGTCTATTATTTGCAAATATAAAGATATAGTATTTCCATCCATGTTGCTTTGTTCTTGTCTTATATATTTTCACTGTTATGATTTCATGAATAATTCTAATCTCCACTGCTCATTGCTTATTTTGGGTCTTTCCTTTTTTGTTCCAAACATTTATTTCAGATCTTATAATATTCTGATTTGTCTTTGTTCTTCAATTGCCACATCAATTTATACATTTCAGCACAAATCAGAATTTTCCTAATTACTTCCTCTTCTTGTGGAATTTCCCTGTTTTTCCAGTTTTAGGCAAAGACCATTCTTGCTGCCATAATAATATGTATTATTAAATAGATTACTCCCTTGTTATGTTTATCATTTATGATTCCCAAGATATAGTTCTGATTTGAATTCTATTTCCTCTTCGGTTATCTCCATCAGCCACCTTTGAATTTTCCTTTCCAATATTCTTTTGTTTTTTGGCACAACCACCACATACGGTAGTACACGCCTGATTCATGATCACATTTCCAACAATTTGGCGCTAAATTTTTAAACATTTTGGCTATCTCACGGGTGGGAGATGCCACCTATAAAACATTTTATGTAAGTTTTCTTTATTCGGTATTGCCAATATAATTTTCCTATTCCTTTCCCATAGTTCTTTCCAGAAGTATATCATAGCCAAAGTTTATCGCCCATGCTACCATTGTCTCCTTAACCTGCTCTTCCATCTTATATTCCAATAAAAATTTGTAAATATTCTTTATCAATTTATCATTTGTTCCCCAAAGGATCTTATCTATTGCTATCAACTCCCTATAAATGCCCCACTCTTTCGAGTAATGCTACACTAGGATTCTAATCTCAGGATCATGTTACAGGCCTAAGGCCTCCAGGGCAGAACTTCTACTCATGTTCTCATATGGTGCCCTAAGGTGTACTCTGATAACCCCAGTCACTTCAAATACAAGGGGCACAATAATAATATAATAATAATATAATATAATAATAATATATATATTTAATTTGTAGAACCGCTCCCTCTCCCCACAGGGACTCGGGGCGGTGCACAGGACAAAATAAAACAATAAATATACAGACATAGCATAAAAACGAATTAAATCTAATACCTGTGCTAAAATCCCATTAAACACTAAAATACCCAATAATTTAAATAAAGACCCTATAGCAGAGAGACTACCCTAGGCCGGCCAAGCAGAAAAGATGTGTTTTTAGTTTCAGACGGAAGGAGCGGAGGTCCGTGGTTGTCCTAATATCGGGGGGAAGGTCGTTCCAGAGGGCAGGGCCCACCACAGAGAGCGCCCTTCCCCTGGGCGTCGCCCGCTGACAGAGTCTAGTGGACGGCACCCGGAGAAGCCCCTCTCTGTGGGAGCGAATCGGCCGTGAGGATGTATGAGGCAGGATCCGATCCCGCAGATAGCTAGGTCCCGAGCTATGGAGCGCTTTAAAGATGATAACTAACACCTTGAAGCGCACCCGGAAGACAACAGGCAGCCAGTGCAGCTCGCGCAAGAGCGGTGTTACGTGGGTAGACCTAACGGTTCCCATAATTGCTCGCGCGGCTGCGTTCTGGACCAACTGAAGTCTCCGGGTGCACCTCAAGGGGAGCCCCATGTAGAGAGAGTTACAATAGTCCAATCGGGATGTCACGAGTGCATGAGTGACTGTGCGAAGGGCGTCCCGATCCAATAGGGGGTGCAATTGGCGAACCAGGCGAACCTGGTAAAACGCCCTCCTGGCCACGGCTGTCACTTGATCTTCCATGGACAGCCGGGCATCCAGGAGGACACCCAAATTGCGCACCCCATCCACAGAGGCAAGATGTTCGCCCCCTCTGGCCAGCGATGGAGTCAGCTGGTTGAATCGGGCAGCCGGAAACCACAGCCACTCGGTCTTGGTCGGGTTGAGCTTGAGTCCGTTTCTTCCCATCCAGATCCGTATGGCTTCCAGGCACTGGCACATCACCGCTACAGCATCGTTGGGGTGGTTTGGGGTAGATATATACAGCTGAGTATCATCAGCGTAGAGATGATACTCTACCCCAAAACCACGGATGATCTCACCCAGCGGCTTCATATATGTGTTAAACAGGAGAGGCGAGAGGACCGACCCCTGAGGCACCCCACAAGTGAGGGGTCTCGAGGTCGACCTCTGCTCTCCTGTCAACACAAATTGCGATCGGCCAGAGAGGTAGGAGAACCACTGTAAAACGGTGCCTCCCACCCCCAACCCCCCCAGCCGATGCAATAGGATACCATGGTCGATGGTATCAAAAGCCGCCGAGAGGTCTAATAGGACCAGGATGGAGGAACAACCCCCATCTCTGGCCCTCCAGAGATCATCAACCAACGCGACCAATGCCGTCTTGGTGCTATGCCCGGGCCGAAAGCCGGACTGGCGCGGGTCTAGATAATCAACTTCCTCCAGGTGACGGGGAAACTGTTGTGCCACCACACTCTCAACAACCTTCGCCAAAAAGGGAAGGTTGGAGACTGGACGATAGTTGGTTAATAGAGCTGGATCCAAAGAGGGCTTCTTAAGGAGGGGCCTCACCATAGCCACTTTTAGGGAAGCAGGCAAGGAACCCTCACTTAAGGATGCGTTGACAATGACTGTCAATTTTATATTTATTATTTTTAAGGAATGCTAACTCCTCACTCTAACATCAGGCGGCCCAATATCACCTTATACAACTGCAAAACTTTTAATTAGATATATTCTTTTACTTTCTTATTATTTTTAACAAATAATTGTGGTAAGCTATTTCTTTCCTTTATCATACTCATTTTATTGTAAAGGCTGGTAAAAGATTATAATAAAGATTATTTGATTTGATCTGATTTGATTATACATAGGGAGGGGAAGGTAAACCAGGACAAACAACAATATCATGGAAGAAAACTAATTTAACCCAGAAAAGAAAATTGTTATCCAGAAAACAATGGAGAACATTAGCGTAGCTGGGACTGTCACTGATCCACACTGTATCCCTACCCACCCAAAAATAAATCATGATTTTAAATAAAATTCTTATTCTTCTATAAACTGCTTCTGTTCTACAAATTCAAACCAAAATCACAATACACTGCTCCCATTTTTTAGAGAGCAGCTTATCGGTGAAATAGAGCAGCTTCTAGTAACATGGCACATATATAATGGGACTGTTCACACAATAAGCCACAATACATTTTTCTTAACAAAGATTTATTTGCTATTGCTTACAATTATTATTTTATTATTATTACTATTATACCATTTTAGCCAGGGGTTCAAAAGTCATCCAGAAGTGCTCTGGACAGCATATAAATCCTATTGCATGTCTCCTACTCAATGAAGCAGCTACGGTTTTCTGCAGAATTCTGGAAGACAAATATAGATGGTTTAAGAGTTGCCTTAAAGACAGCGTTTTATTGATATGGTTCATTAGAGCAGAAGCATCTTTTATCAAGCTTGCACAAACAAAAACCTGTGCTTTAATCAATTGCAGATGAATTATGTTTATCAGATACAAAGCACTTGAAGTTTTAAAGTGTGCATAATTCTTGGACACAGTAATATTTTATTCTCTTGATTTTACTCATAATAATCTTGAGAGGGGGATAGACTGAAAGACTTTGATTGATTCAAAGTTCACTACTAATCTTTTATTGTTTTGTTAAGGATGGACTTCAACCGTTATGTCCTGTAACCGCACCTCAATTATTATATGACACTGGTTTCTCCTATGAGCAATTGGGTATGTTTCTACAACATACTAAACCTTAAACTGTTTTATACAAAGCTGGGCAAGATACAGTATTTTAAAATTCTTTCTTCCAAATCTGGAGAAAAATTGCCAAAATAGGGTCATGAAATTTCCTTTTGATTCTTCCAAAAATGCTATATTTGGGTACAAACCAGTTTTATTAGACAAATGACTCTCATTTCTACCCTTGGAACAAACTCCTGCTCAGAAATTTCACCTCTCCCAAAATCCAAGAACCACCTCACAGTAACAAATTTCAACACCATAATTTTGAGCCAGTTGGTGAGATGGGATTAAAGTTCAAATAGGACCAGTTTTAAATGCTGTCTCCCATTTTATTTTAATTTGTACATAAAACAAGAACCTAAAACAAGAGATAAATGGTTTTCATGTTTTCCAATTCTCTAAGTCACTGGCCTAGAAAATGCTGTCTGATGTTTTGCTTTGCTCGACTTAAGTCAAAATTATATGAAGAAAATATATCAATATTTTCCCCGCAAAACAAAGCAAGTATGGTATCAACACAAGCAAATGTTAAGTAATGCCACAAGTATCAGGATAGACTGCAGTATTATTGAGAAATCAATTTTTGATAGAAAAAAATACCCTGAGCTGTGGTCAAGAAAGATTAAATGTTCCTCTCTGCAAATTAATCTTCTGAATTGTGAATAAAGCATCAGTTTGCTTATCTTTAGATACACAGTTTTTATGTACACCTGTCAAGCATTCTTGTGAGAAAATAAATCACCAACATGCTGGGTTGTTTCCAAGTACCAAATATGAGGAAGAAATTCTACTTTAAAAAAAAATCATCTTAGTGGTACAACTAAAATGAGTTACACTTGTCTTTTTATCAACCCCGGGTATATCTCACACCCACATCTTATTATTTCCTGCAGAAAAGCTGCAAGAGTTTTACTGTGGAGGGCAGCTCCAGATATACTTTCTGTTTAATCCCGTCCTACTTTTAAAAAAAAAATCTTCGTCAGCTTTTTGCCAGCCTGGAGCATTTCGCAATTGCCATTTTGCACAAGCAGCCCAGGAAAGAAACAGGCTGTGCAGCTCTGTACAGATCTTCTCAAAAGAAAGTCGCCTCGTTCTGTAATGTTTATTTCCAGGTAAGCGTACTGAGCATTGCAGCTTGAGTTAATGAAAAAGAACAATATTATCTGTTCACAAAACGCCTGCCAAATCGCCGAGGCAGATTATTATTATTTAGTTCTAAACATTACTCGATTCCTCTTACAGCAGCCTTGCCCAAGTTGTCGCTTGCTAAACGCATGGCCGTACAATTTATGCAAAATACCTACTGGTCATGGGGTCTGACTATTATGGGCTCTGCGCTCCAAGTCGTCCGTTAGGGAACGCAATCCTTGCAACCGTATAGGGCGGCCGCAAGGATTAGGAGGTAACCACGTCAGACATTTGCCAGGGCTGGGCAAGCGTGTTTTCCCTTTACTGGTGGGGAGATGCACAACTCTGGAAAGGT
The DNA here is from genome assembly GCA_039707465.1 of Rhabdophis nuchalis. Taxonomy (NCBI): domain Eukaryota; kingdom Metazoa; phylum Chordata; class Lepidosauria; order Squamata; family Natricidae; genus Rhabdophis; species Rhabdophis nuchalis. The sequence continues at coordinate 104,713,515 of CM077646.1, forward strand.
AACTTTGCTGCCTCTTGCAAAGATGTGGCGCCTTTAATGCAGCCCTTCAACGACAATTTTAAACAAGGGAAAAATCTCGCCCGCTTGACTGTTTCTCATCGATACGGCCTTGAAACCTCTATCCGCAAGAGTTGTCAATAAGTGTTCGGGTTGCCTTCACTTTGGAGGAAGTCGGAACAACTTTCAGCAGATTCAGTTTGGCTCAAGCTTTGAGAAAATGTTGACTCTCTTTCCAAACTCCGCCTAGGTAGAGCGTTACAACACGCAACTGGAGTCCTCCGCGGCGACCTCAGCCCCCCGCGCTCCGAATGCTGGCCGGCGGAGAAAACACGGAGCTTTGGCACGAGAGCAGTTTTGCCCGTGGATTTTCCCCCTTTGCTAACCTTTCCTATCTCTACGGTTCCTCTCCCAGACAGACATGAGCTCCGAGCCTCGCAACCGCCAGCAGACTCTGGCTTTACGGAAGCAGTTCATCGGGTAGGTGCTTCGGCGGCGGATGCAAAGATCATCCTGAGTCGTAAAGTGCGAGACGCCCACCCACTCATTCCGCAGTAAAGGGAGAGCCGCTGCAATACACGCGCGCTGCGCTTCTGCTGCCTGCGGTTGGCGCGACGCCTTCCGCAAGAGCGACGGCTAAAGGCGGCAGCTACGTAAATCCCCTATTGGCCCCCATCGAGATGTTCTCCCCTGAGATCAACCCGATTGCCCCTCGCTGCCCGGATTTGTTTCTATCTCCGTCTCGAGGATTTTCCGGAATACTCGAGTCAGCGATACAAAATGGTCTAGCGTCTAGGCGGCGTGATTCTTTCCCGGGGGACGAGCAGACAATTTCTTCAGTTTGTAATAATTATAATTGTATAATTGAGTGTGTATATAATTTGAAAACCCAGTGGTTGGTTTGTTTAGATATCTGTGGGTTAACACAAGTAAACCTCGTAACTACGGGCGTTTTGTCCGTCTACGTACGAGAACAGTTCAAGGTTCTCTGTAAATCTCTCGCTGCCTTCATGCCTCGCGTTTTTGGCCTCTGGTGGGGGGGGATAAATTTGGTATATAAAGCACACCCAAATTTTCACCCTTTGGGGGGGGGGAGGCACTCCAAAAAATACCTAGCTGTAACTGCCTTGCAAACTTCCCTCCCTCCAGCTCAATACAAACCCTGTTCAGAAATATTTAAGTCTGTTAAAAGCACTCAAGAGGGCTCAAACAGACAGCTTACTTCATACCTAAGGCCACATCAGAACTAAGTCCATCAAGGTCAGCAGTCCTAAAGACAAATATTACTTCTGTGTTGGCTTGCCCCAAATACTAGTTGCTTACAGACTGCAGGGGAGAGGTATGCCTCTAATGCTTTGGGAATACCCCCGAGACATTTTAATCACTATAAGAAACAAAATGCTTCAAGAAAGTTCCTGATCCAGCACACCTAGATTACTTCTTAGAACAAGTAATGTTTTCGGTATAGATTTTGACTTAAAACCACAATTGAACCCCAAAATTTTGTATTACTCACTGTCACATCTCCTACAAATATGCATTACAAATGTCACCTCAACAAATTCCTGACTGCGCTTCTGTTAAGACTTCCACAGATCAATTTTATTTTTATATATAGGATTGTATTCAGAGATACAATCATGCTAAAAATTAAAGAAATCAACTTTTAGCTGCTCAAATTACTTGAACCAGGCATGACTACTCAGTTCAAAAACATTTTCCTTAGAATTTGATTAAAATGGATTATTGTATCATTGTAGCTAATTAAACCATTTTTTGTTTGATTACCTCAAATCTGCAATGCATTGATGGTAAAAAATTAATCTGTTCCAATTAAGTTTATTTTTTTAATACTTCATTAAAGGTCATCCTGCAAGCTTTTTTTCCCAGAAGATCCAGTGAAGATTATCCAGGCAAAGGGCCAATATATGTATGATGAAAATGGAAAGCAGTACCTTGACTGTATCAATAATGTTGCTCATGGCAAGTGTCAAATTATGTTCTCTTTAGTAAACTCTAACCTGTGTAGTCAGGTAAATTTAAGTCCAGTCCTTTCTAAACTGTCAAAATATTTGTGTTTGATTCTTTCCTTTTCCATGGTTTAACTTGTCCATATCAGCCATCCGCAGTGGTAGCTTTATGTGGCCTGTGTTTGCTCTCAAACAGTATCTGCACCCATTAATTCACTTAATTCAAACTCTGCAGAATAAGAATCAATATGCTAACAATGACTCAGAATCATTTAGAAAAATAAAGGCTATAGTTGATATTTAAAAGTTTGGGTGACCAAGACAACATAGGAGGTCATTCTACTTTTCTATGGAAGTGCACCCCTTATCTGGTAACTGAAGTGACATCATGAAATTCTGCCTTTGATTTCCCAAGATTAGGCTGGAAATAAAGTAAGTGAGGAATTACACGTATAGAACTGCATGGTCACTGAAATTACTATTTTCCCATCCTTATCTTTTAGTGGGGCACTGTCATCCTGAAGTGGTCAAAGTAGCTCATCAGCAGAATCTACTGCTAAATACAAACTCTCGGTATCTGCATGACAATTTGGTGGATTATGCGCAGAGACTTTCTAAAACATTGCCGGAGAAGTTGTGTGCCTTCTATTTTTTGAATTCAGGGTAGGATTTATTTATTTTTTATACCTTCTTTGCAGAACAAGAAAACTGAAATGTTATCACCTCACGGAACTGTTTATTAGGATAATCACATCTTTGCTTCTTTGGCACTTATAATACTTCAGTATTTGTTCCTTTAGTCAGAATGAATGAAAATTCATTTTTCATTTTGTACAAAAAAGAAAAAAGACATTCATATTTTCCCTTACTTTCTATAATCAAAAGGCTTTTCATCAAACATTTAATTAGCAACTGTAATGAAACACTGCCTATAAATAAATGTAAAATTCTCTTTTAAAATTATGTTTATTGTATCTGTATTTTTTTTAACCATTCAACTAAAGTTTATTAAAAATTACATACATCTAACACTGGTAATAATTCCATACCAGTATGCCATTTGATACATATGAAACTACTAGGTTTATAGACTGAATATGAACAATGAGAAAACCTCAGAATTTTCCATTACAGATCAGAGGCTAATGATCTTGCTCTGAGACTAGCACGGCAATATACAAAGCATAAAGACGTTATTGTTATTGACCAGTAAGTATATACGTTTTAAATACCATTATATTACTATGTCCAATTCAGCTAGCAGTACCTACTCAACCTTAATTGAATTTAGAAAAACCTGAATGGGATCGTGTCCAGAACTTGGACAAGAAAATGCTGCCAGAGAATCTGAGGGATATATGTTAGATTAGGAAGCCTTTTAAAAAGTATGACAGAGGATATTAATCACTTCCACATTGTTCCCTAGAAAACTATAAGAACATACTTTTATAATTATCAAAAATTTAATTTGACTCAATAATTTTTATTTTCTTTCAATAGTAATTGGAGACACAAACACTGTTTCTGAAGTGAACTTTTAAATACTTAAAATATACCCTATATTTCATACTAAGTATTTAGGTTATCAGTATTGTACGTTTATTAAAGCTCATTTTTTTCAACTTGAATCTTCCTATTCTTCCAAGAAGCCAAGATCAAACAAACTAAATACTTAATCTAGGTACATCCATTTAGTTTCAAAGTGTACGTGATCGCAAAGCCTGCATTTTGAATTACAACTTGCATTTAACGTACATACATAGAGTAGAATTTTGAAAATGTATCTTTATGGGAAATGTTTGCTTTCTAGAACATCAGCTGAGATGTGTAAAAGTACTATAAATTAGAAAGTAGGTGCTTCAGTTTGGCAGTCTGGACGTGTACAATTTTCTGGTACTAATATTAAACCAAAGTAGAATTTACGTATTTCTGTGGATTATTGTGTTTTGTTTTAAGCGCTTATCATGGACATCTGACATCTTTGATTGATATAAGTCCATACAAATTCAGAAATCTAGATGGCCAAAAGGAATGGGTCCATGTGGTAGGCATAAGAGACTATATTAACACTTTTCTTGTTAATTTCAAATTCACCTAAAACTAAGAGGTCTAACAACTATTAAACTTTTTTTGAATAGGCTCCTCTTCCAGATACATACAGAGGATTATATAGAGAAAATCATAAGGATCCAGCCACAGCATATGCAGATGAAGTGAAAAAACTTATTGACAAAGCACACCAAGAAAACAGAAAGGTAAAAATTGTCTTTAAAGTTTCTGTATTTATCGTTTTGGATTTTTTTAACATGGATTTAGTCAGTTATAAGAATTTTTTTCTTCTGTCTTCTTTGTAGCAATTACATACAAGAAATTTTGAAAAAAATGTGTAGTATTCAGCTGCAGCTTCATTCATTATAATTTTTTACGTTTTGCTCCAGACAACTGTCTAAGGAAAATTGAATAACGTTCTTGCATCCTAAAGAATCTGAGTGGCGAAACATCATCTTCGAGAAGAAAGAAACACATTGTTGGCTATAACTCATAGTTGTTGGCAAGAAAAAAGTTCAAATGTATACTGTTGTTTGGCTAGTTAAGGTTTCTTTATGTGTTACAGTAGTTGTTACTCAACTGTAGTACCTAAGATTTCTGAATTAAAATCTTTAATATATCCAAAAAGGCAGATAACATGCACAGATGTATTATGTATATGTCTACTAATTACATTATATACACTTTCAGTTTGCTGCACTTTTTGTAGAATCATTGCCCAGCGTTGCTGGACAAATCATTCCACCATCTGGTTATTTCCAAAAGATTGCAGAGTAAGTATTCATACTTTTCTTCTGTTTCAATTTATTCTAAACAGTATTCATATATTTTCTATTTAGAGTAAACTTCCAAGTTAAGGACTTTTAAGGTGTTTAACTTCTGCAAGATCCAGTTTTAATTCCCAAAGATTTCAGTAATTAAAACTGAAATGATTTAACTTTACAAACATTTACTTTTTCTTGGTGAGATTTTGTTTTTGTTTGTTGCTTAATTTTGGAAAAAGTGAATTGTTGGAGATATTTGTTTTAACCCTAAATAAATTGCTCAGAAGTACTGATTTAATAAGATCTGTTCCATTTCTGCATAAATATATTTCTTGTTCTTTTAATAGGCATATACACAAAGCAGGAGGTGTATTTATTGCTGATGAAATTCAGGTTGGCTTTGGAAGAGTTGGCAAATATTTTTGGGCATTTCAACTTCAAGGAGAAGATTTTATTCCTGATATTGTAACTATGGGAAAGCCAATAGGGAATGGACATCCTGTGGCTTGTGTAGCAACAACAAAGGAAATCGCAGAGGCATTTTCAGCAACAGGAGTAGAGTATTTTAACACAGTAAGCAGTCACCCACATTTTCATTATAAAATGCATGTTAGTGTAATTTGAGTGTTACATTTATTCAAATACTTGCATTAAGGTATTTACTAGATTGCTCTACATTATATACAATTCTCACTGGCATATGATATTTGCTTTTGGCAAACAATGTTTTGTAGAAAATTTATTTTTATTTTATTTCCTCTCTCCCAATCATAGTTTGGAGGAAATCCTGTGTCGTGTGCAATAGGCCTAACAGTCCTGGATATTATTGAGAAAGAAGAACTTCAAACCCACGCTCTTTGTGTGGGAAACTTCTTTATGGAACTACTCAACCAACAAAAAGCTAAACATCCTCTAATTGGAGATATCAGGTATCAATTTTAACACATTTACCAATTATTTAATATAAGCAGCATATACTTGCTACATAGTTTGTTAGCATGATTTTTAGCAGTACCAAATTACACATTTGTTTATTGTAACTAACCGTAACTTCATGTTTTACCTTGTTTTTTACAGAGGTGTTGGACTATTTATTGGTGTAGATTTAGTACAAGACCAAGAGAAAAGATCACCTGCTAGCAAAGAAGCAGAATTCATCATAACAAGGTAAAGGTACTCTGAGATGTTTTGTTCATTGCTTGGACAGTTTAATTATAGTTTAATTTATTGGTAGTGGAAAAGAGATCAGTACTTACTTTTTACCTTCTGTCTCCTGAAATAATCTGTGAGCAGTATCTCCACATTTCACAAGTGAATTACATAGAGAACTTAGCAGTTTGCACTCTTTTACATGCAATGTGCAATAAATTACTATGATTCCATAGATTCTGCATTTCTCTTGGGATGTATCAATCTGGCAACTCTTAATAGTAGCTGCCAGATTAATACATCCCAAGAGAAATGCAGAATCAAGGTAATCATAGTAACTTATTGTAGTTACTACCATATATACTATATAGCAATGTAATATATTAGTAATGTAGTTATTAATGCAAACTACCAATAGTAGTTTGTAATCTTGAAGAATAGAAAATGGTCATTAGGTTTAAGACATAATCTGATCTCAAAAGAGAATTGTATTTGCTTGGAACAGATGTCCTGGTGTATATTAGGCAACACTAGCATTTTCTGTGCCTGGAAAATAGAGTTTTGCATCCCCCTATTTCCTATATTTTCAGATATGCTTACTGAATTTATCAACATCAGAACAGCTAGTAAGTTTAATTATATATACTAACTCATTATTGTTATGTCTAAATCCTTCCAATGCTATAGAAAGAACACTTTCCATAGCACTTTTCCAAGAGTACATAACGATCTGAGGTATATAAGAAAGGAATGGGAGAGATGAAGTATTGGGTAAAATGGGTTTATTGTTTAGTATCCTTTTGGTCTTTGGACATGGATCTTCAATTAAGGAGTTACCACCTCTTTGGGTAAGAAAATAAAAGCAGCCTTCCTATATCCCCCAGGGAACTCCTTTTCCCAATATAAGAACTGTATTCAATCATAGTGATCTCATATTTTGTGACCAATTTTTCAAAAATTGTGTTGAACCATTACAATCAAGTATCAACCATGAAACATGTTAATATGCTTTCCCAAATGAAAACTCCATTCCCTTCACCCAGTTGATACTCTAAGGCAGTGATGGCTAACCTTTTTTGGCTCATGTGCCAAAAGTGGGGGGAGTGCAGGGGGGGTCGTGCACGGGTGTGCCACACCCGAAATGCTATGCATGCAACCCCAGCGTGCTTGCGTGTGCCACCCCCTGCTTTTGGTGTGCTTTTTCCACCCTCCCCAGGCTCCAGAGGCTTTCTAGGAGTTGGGAAAGAGCCCCCCCCCCCCAGAGGCCCTTTAGAGCAGGGGTCTCCAACCTTTGCAACTTTAAGTCTGAAGGACTTCAGCTCCCAGAATTGTCTGGGAGCTGGTAAACTGGAAGTTCGGGAACTGACTTCCGGTTTGCTCGTAGGGCTGTTTTTCACCTCCGGAGCTTTCAGAGAAGCCTCCTGAAGGCTCCAGAGGGTGAAAAATGGCCTCAAAAGAAGGCTGAAATCAGCTGGCCAATGTGTGCATGCACACTGGAGCTAACAGGGTAACGCCTCGCATGCCCTAACAAATGGGTCCGCGTGCCACAGATTCGCCATCATGGCTCTAAGGGCTTCCCATTTGCCCTACAGGCCTGCACCCCTCTGCTAGCTAGAATAAGATAAGGTTTTTCTGATCCTGTAGGACATGGGTGTCAAACTCACGTCACGTGATATATTGGGACTTTCCCCCCCTCCCCCTTTGCAGCACATGATACATCTGGCCCGCGGGCCATGAGTCTGAAAGCTCTGCTCTAGGAGGATGTAACATGTTTGTAATAGTAGACTGCCAGTCCCTATTCAGTCCTAGGAAACCTTCTGAGCTGCTTGATGACATTTTGTTTCTTACATTAATTCTCGAAGGCTTGCCAGCCCATCTGGTAGATTCTGACAATAGTTGGGCATCTTGAGGGAAGGAGAGTGTCAACTACTGGGCCCATTCACTTAGTTCCAACAGGTGAAGAGGGTTTCCAGATCAATTGCTTCCCTGCTGATGTGTGTCAGTGTTGGTAGCAACACACAGAGTAGGGCTGGAAGTTACAATGCCTCAATTTTTTTCTGCCTTGGAAGCGGGAAATTTGCATTGATCCTCTTTTTGCTGTTGCTTTTCGTAAGCAAACCAACTCCAGGACATTCCGTGCTGTAATCTGCTTCCATTTTAAACCTTCATAACCCGATGGCTTCATTCTGACCCTTAAGGTTCAACACCATTCTCTACTTTCAGTTCCTTTTGGGAACCGTGAATAAAATGGAGAAAAATCCTGACAGGAGTTACTTTGATGGTACTTTATGGTTCTGACGTTTTTTGCCAATTCTTGGTGGCTCAGAACATCCTTTTGTATGTTTCTCTTCAATCCTACAACATATGCCAGCTTGATCTTAGTAGAATCCTATACATATCAACCTATTTATTAGAAAGCATCTTTTCCACTGGGCTTTTCACCCCTGGTGGGTTTAGAGGGCTGTGTCATTGTGGTTGTAAACTGCAGGGCCAACAAGCTATTTTCAGGGGGTGAAAAGGTACTGCTCAATCTTTACTATAACAATTGGATACAGGTTTCCTCTGTAATCTGGTATTTCTTAGGGCTATGAGCAATTACATTTTTACACTTGGTTTTTTATTAGCATTTGTGCAAGCAACTTACAGAACAATTGTCATCTAAGGAAGGGCTTGTATGTCACCTGACCTTGGACAGGTGATCCACATCTGTGTTTTAACTCTGGGTCCCCAACCCCCGGGCCACAGACCTGTGCCGGTCCGTGGCTTGATAGGAACCGAGTTGCAGTGAGCAGCACAACTCTTAGAAAGGGCCGGAGAGGAGGAGAGAGGAGACCCCTAGGCAGAGTGCGCACCGGGGGCAGGAGAGCGCAGGCGCGGCTGCTTGCACCGTTGGGGGCCCGAGAGGGGCGAGTGAGCCGCCTCACACACCCCCACACGCATATGCTGCCTGTTCCCCCTCCCCCCCGCTCCCCCTCTACACCGGCCGAGCCATGGCCACGGGTCCATGGAATTTTTTTAACATGAAACCGGTCCCTGGTGCCAAAAAGGTTGGGGACCCCTGTTTTAACTAACACCAGACCACACCATGGAACTGGCCTTACAGTTCCAGGTCCCACACTCGGGTACCTTGAATTTACTGATTATGCTGAAAAAAGAATCATTCCCCAAGACTATTGAAGTGTGCACCCTATTCCTCAGCCAACTTACTAGTAGGTTGTGGGGAGGGGGGGTTTGTGGGGAGCAGTGAACATTTTCTGTGATTTGGCCTATTTTTCTTTCTATCTCTACACATCATTGCCCTGTCATTAGCTCAGTGATTAAAGCTGATAAAGGAATAAGATCCACCTTGTCTCAAGGAGACAGAGACAAGGCTGAAGGGGGCTTCCTCCCAAAGGGCAAAAAAAGCAAATGCTTGACTCTAGCTTCATATAAAGAGCAATTAATCCCTTCAGATTCATTCTATCATTTCAGTAATGGCAGCCATGATATATGTTGAAAGCCATCATGCTTGCATAATGAAGGCAGGCAAATTTAAAGGGGACCTTATGATTTTTCCATCTCCAGTTTAAAAGTATTTAGGAGCATATAAGCATCTTGGTCATACAGGGTCTCAATGCCACTGTAAGAATGCTCCAGACAGGTCTTGAAGCCTACAGGTTTAAGAAAAATGCCAAATCCTGCCAAAAGTCATAACCAAAACCCCCATTGTGCCCAACAATGGATAAAGCTCATATATCATTGTAAATGTGATTTTATATGTTTATACTAATCCAAGTAAATAACCTATGCTTCTCCTACTAAAATTAGCCATTTTTTCTGGTTCTCTAGATTAAAGGAAGAATTCATTATGCTGAGCACAGATGGGCCAGGCCAAAATGTGCTTAAGTTCAAGCCACCACTGTGTTTCAATACAAAGGATGCAGAGTTAGTTGTTGATAAACTTGATACGATATTAACAGGTAAGTAGAGCAAAACTCTTTAAAATTGGTTTATATAACACATTTTTGAAGCTACATTGCCTGTCTGGCATGCTATAGATTGAGCTAAGCTGTTTTAAGAAATAAAGCATTTTATACATAAGCAATAATGTTCAAAGATTTTGCTGTCTGAAACTTGTTCTAAGAACATCAATCAGTTTGCAAGTCCTCTTTCTCAGCTATTTCTCCCCAGAAAGAGGCAGTTAAGGAACTAAAATTACTGTATCTATTTTGTTCTATGTGTACAGTTTACACATGCAAAATTACATGGAAGCTCTTCTTTACTGAAGGACTTTCCTACTAAATTATTTATGAGAATGCACCAATTAATTTTTTCTCCATAAGTTCACCGTAATGAAAAAACAAGCCTGGGTCTAAGTGGAAAAAGGTTTTTAACTTTATGATAGTCACCTTTAATAAATCCTATTTTTCAATTTAGCTTTTTGGGGGAGGTTATGAGAATAAAGAGTCTGAATCAGAAGACCACTAGGAATATTTTTGTGCCACAGGAATGACAGATTTTCATTCCCGATTATATGTAACAATAATAGTGGCCCATGTATAATGGGCAAACAACAATTATGTTCTAATTGAATATTTTGCAGAATTGGAGAGAAGAAAAACCTAAAGATAATGATTTCCAAGGCTACAAGAGGTAAGCATTCATGTACTATTATTATATGCAAAAGGCATTATTTATGCAGAAACCGTTAATTTCATTATCCTGAATTTCAAATTATATTTCAACAATATACAGTCAACAACAGCGTGTCAAAAATGAATTATGAAAATTTTAACTCGCTGGCTTTTCCGTGTGAATACTGAATTCTTTCATTCATCTTTTACAGGATACAGGCATGGTGCAGAATTCTACCATTTTTCTACACTTAAAAGTACAATAAGATTCTGCGTTCTTTAAGCTTTCGTAATACAGTCTATGTAGTTTTATTGTATTGCTGACATTATTTTTAGCAATATTGCTTGTGATTTTTCAGCTCTATTGATATTATCTCTACTAATGCAACTTTTAATATAGTAGAGAGGAAAACATAATTTATCCAGAAAATATAGCTTGTCATCCTTGTGTTATACAGGTTGCAGGACAAGATATATGTATATTATTTCACAATTGACACTTTTGATTTAATAAGTCCATTTTCTTTGCAGCATTAACAAATTGGTAGGCACCCATTATTTAATAAAACATGCAAACATTAGACTCATGAGAATTGTTTTTGTAAGATTTCATAGAAATCTCATAGAAATGTTTTATTTACAAAAGAAAGTATTGTCATCAATGCTGACAACCTATTTTTATTTGGAAAGCATAGCTCTCCCATTATAGTAATTCAGAAATAAAGGGGAATGCTTATTTTAAGAAGCTGACAGATCAAAAAGTATTTATACCAAAAATGTTGTAACCGATGAAAAGCAACCCATTTTCTAAGGACAGTGTCTAACAACTTACTATCTTCAAACATGTTATCTATTTTTCTGTACTATTGAGATGGCATTCCATTACTTAAGATAGTTCTGCTATGTCTCTCAGTCATAACAGTATCAAATTGGTACCTCTTATTTCTCCATACAGCTAATTTTCTGTATTTCACTAGAAAATGCATTTTCTAGGGTAAAATCCTGTTTACATTTGCTATGCCAGGCTCTGATATTTTAATCCCTAAGATCTGTGACTTAAAGCAAATAAAAACATTTTTAAAGGTAAAATGTGCTTAACAACTTCAGTAGACTCTTCTTTGTTGCACATTAATAACAAGTAGGCTTACATATCAAAACATGCAAAATATAGTACTAGTATTAAACTATCTACACTTGGAGCAGTAATAAAACTTCCATTCTTTGGGGCACAAAAAACATAGGATGAAAACAGTATTAAAATACTCAAAAGCAAGTAAGGTTGGAAAGTCCACTGTCACATCCATTAGAGAACACAAATGCGATCTTTTAAGTTCATAGCCAGGGACAAGACAAATAATTGTAATTCTAGTGTAATGTGAACATGTCTTTCAGGAACTCCTGCTGGATATCCAATTGATTATAATAGATAATTGATGGTCAGAAAAATTGCATAATAGTCATTTTATGTCTAAATGAATTAGTAGTTCCTGATCAGAGGTAACTTAGATATAGGATTCCCTACTTCTACCACTCTAGCTCATATGTTCTGGAATGTAGTAGTTAATAGTTTCACCTTCAGAAGAACTATATTTAATTTACTTTCAGTTAGTAGGATTTGACATTCTAGCAAATAAGTGTTGAAAATGTTCTCGTATCATTGTGGACAATTTTTGGTAACTATTTTGGTATATTTTCAGTAGCTTTTTAATTTCTTACAGGACAGTTCAGCATGACCAAACTACTGGACTGTCAAAATCAAAACTCATTTTCATTTTCAAATCTTATTTGTTACTTTCAAATATCCTGAGACAAGCAAACCATGCAGATTACCATATAAAAATGGTCAAAAAATAAATAACTGGAGCCAGGCCATAGCTGTTGTTAAATGAGCTTAAACAATAAGTTCTAATTTGGGGTTAATATCTATTATTATACAATTAAAATGCATGTTCATAACATATTATTTATCTCATGGATAAGTGACTGTGTTCTCTCTCCAGAGACAACTTCCTCTCCAAATGTAGTTTTAACCATGGCTGTTACACATGCAATTAAAACTTCCATTTAAACAGAGCTGTCATTGTAATATTCTAAATAAAAATGCATATTCTTCTGAGCTTATACCCAGCTAAGACAAGCTGCTTTTAGAAACTTTAAATGTAGAATTTAATGTACTTATAGTGCATTAAAGATCTTTACCCATATTTGAGAGTAGAATTGCTATCACCTATTACCTACTGAAAATAGTAACATCACTACAAAATAGCTCAGAATAGCTTGGAAGAAGCTATAGAATAGTTGAAAAAAACTTGGAAACAGTACTGAAAATCCAATGTTTACGCAGCTTTAATATTTGCTTAATAATTTTAGCATGAAATGTTTAATTTCTAAATACTAATAAAACACATAAGAGTACAAAAGCCAGTCAGATTGACAGATTTAAGTATGATCAATTAACCTAGGGAAGGTTCAAATATAATGAGTGTACTACATAAGCATCCAGGAGTTTTGTACATATGTTATTGAGCATGTTTTCAGATTTTGAAAGCAGTTAAATTGAACTTGCATATACAAAAAAGCAGACTATAGTGTAAGCATGTCTAATATTGTCTTGTGTGTGTAAATACAGCCTTGAGCCCTTCGGTATTTTAGGTATTTAATTCTACAAATTTATTCCTAAATTCCTATGACCTTTATTCCTACGCAAGGCAATAATACACTATTCTTAATTCTAAGATTTGCCTGAAATATAATACTTGTGCTGCTTCCTGGTTTTTCCTACCTCAACAATACTTTGAATTTGTGATTAAACAATTAAGCTTTGCTGGTCTTTCATCAATTTTAGGGTTAAAACATGCTCTAAACCCAACTTGTAAAATTTATGCATCCAACCAGCCACCAGCATTTCTAATTAAATTCTAAGGCTTCTTTTCTCTGAACTACAAAAGGATAGCTGGAATAATGGCACAGGATACTGTATTATGCTTTTTTATTCAAAAGCTAGAATAGCATCAATATCCATGTCATGGTGAATCAGAACACATGTAAAATACCTTACAATACATTAGATTCCAAAAAGGTACCAAAAAGTACAGTAAAATTAACACTTCCATTACAGGAAATGTATGACACAAAACCAATACAAAATAAAAAGGTGGAAAGTGATACTGGTTCCCTAAGATGCATCTCATTCTGTACAACTGGAATAACGTGGTTAACTCCAACGGGCAGTCCCTAGATGCAGAAGCTGCAGCTTTAAGCAGACCCCTCAAAATCATTTCAATTTAACCTATCAATAAAATCATTAATCTTCAGCAAGGCTGAAATTTACACACCACACTCTCTAGACAACTATTATCTGTAAATATTAAACAAAGACATTTCCAGGGAAGTCTTCAGATACACATAACAGGCCATAGAAATGTATTGTAAAGTTAATTTTGGTACATAATTGTAATGTCCATCTACAGCATTAAGTACAAAACATATGCAGTAGTTTTGTGCATTAGAGCATGCCACTGCATACCTGAATACTTTTGATCAATATGGCTTGTAGTTATTCTGATGACCACGTCTTGGAGCCTTCCCATAATTTGAACTGCCTTGACCTATAAGTAAGCAATCAAATGCATTAAATTAGTATTTAGTCATGCTTGCAGGTATCTGTAGCCAGGTCCCATCCAAAATACACATATAATATTTGTAGTCTTGACAGCTACATCCTAAAACTTTCTTCTATACAAGACGGACAAATCACCTGGAAAACCCTGTATTTTAGAATCTGTCCATTCTAGAGTACTGAATGCAATACGTACCTCTTCTTCCACCTCTTCCTCGGCCGCCCCCAGAACCAAACTGTTGCTGCTGATATACTTCTTTTGGCTGTGCTACCTTAATTTCACACTGAAAAGATCGTAATGTAAAACAGATGTTCTTAACAATTCAATACTACATATACATACCACAAGTTATAAATGTTCAAATATCTGGATTACAAAAATACTTTCCAAATAATGAAATCTGAGGGCAAATATTCTAGAGAACACTTCTGCTGTACGGAAGTTAACACTGTATTAGAATTTATAAAATATAATCTATAAATTCAGTACCTCTTTCAAAACTCTCAAAACTGCATAAACCAGTTTACATGATTAAATTTCCATATGCTGTCTGAAACCAGGAAACAGGTTAAGCAAAATATGGTTAACTATGGCTAAATATAGCACATGAATATAGCCAAAAGTGCACATAGTCCCTTAACAATCATTCATTTAGCAACCATTTGAAGAAGTTACAATGGCACTGAAAAAAGTAAATTAGGAATAGTCCTCATACTTATGACCATCAGTATCCTCAGTCACATGATCAAAACTCAGGAATTTGACAACACACATGTACTTATGATAACTGAAGCATCTTGGGGTCATGTGAAGCATAGCCAATCGGAGGAAGATGTATTAACTTAATGAACATCTGATCCATTTAAAAAAGGTCATAAAATGTATTTATTTATTTTATTCGATTTATATACCGCCCTATTTTCCCTGGGGGGGGGGACTCACAACTCAATCCGGCACAACTTACTTAACAAGCACATTGCTTAGCAATAAATTCTAGCCCCAATTGTAGTCTTAGTCAACGATTACTTTTGTACACATATTTTTCATCTGATATGTGCTTGGCATTCGTAGCCCTGAGTTTTAAACTATTAGACACTGACTGTAACCCCAAACAGGGCAACATCTGCCTCCCAAATATTGTTGAATTATGTCCATCATCCCTCAACATTTTCATGATTACTGGAATTATTGGCAGTTGAAGTTTGGCAACATCCAAAGTTCCAGCACTCTAGCTTCCCCACAATAAGCTCTGCTCTTAAAATATGCTTCCACGTTCTATCACTATTTGTATTTTGCTTTATATCCTTTTGCTTCAAGCAGTCCATATTCTAATCAAGCAACTTCCTACTTTTGGCTAAGTTACCTAGTGTTATATTAATGTTTTCATGTATTCTTGTTCAACTGATTTTCAAAAAAGTTTATTTCCTTACTATCACAGGATCTAAGCAAATTAATAAAAATTAACAGAAAATGATTCTTTTAAGTCCATTGTTTAAGAAACCTTTATCCTTGTAGCTATACTCCTAGTGCAGAGAAACAACTATAGAGAAAGTAACAAAAGATACTTTCTATTTTGAAAATGGTTGCTTTTAAAGAGAGACTTTGAGAGCAATGGAGATTATTTCCAATGATCAATATTTTTGCTCTAGTTTGCAGTTTTGGTTTATGAACAGAAAGGAAGCAAAACTAAAAATCAAGCACCATGTCACAGGCTCTGGAAGCTGTAAAAGGGATGATAAGGCCTGTTATATTGTTGATTACCTAGCTGACCCAGGCTGTGACATTCAAATAACAGTAGTATACCAGCATTATATAAATACAACTTGTGTGTCTACGGATTTCACCCTTCCCACTTACATTATTTCTACGCCCCATCAAAACATGTGATCCACATATTACTTTTTGAGGGAATAATAATCTATGGTTTCTAGGTCTGAGATGCCACTGGCTGTTTTCATGAAATTGTAAATATCTAATATACTACTTTCATACAAACTAGCCCTGTTTTTCACTAATTTGCTAAAGTACGTTAAATCATATTTAATGGTAGGCACTATGTATTTCTCAAATTATATTTAGCTATCAACTAAAACTTGTTTGGGATAATGTAATGAAAAATATTATGAATCACTTTTCAAAGTAAATAGGCAGCATATACATTTAATATTGTCTAGAAACAGCTCTCACTTCTTGGAAAAAAGACATGCAGATTGTAATACCATCTACAATTGCTGATGTTCAAATCTTGCAAAGGGAATTAAATTAATCTGGATAGTTTCTAATTCTATAGTGCAAAAATGTAGATCTCATGGCTAAAATATTATACAATAAACTGTGCTCATTTAATCTGTTTCCTATATTGCTTCCACATTCAAAATAAACTTTGTGTAATTCTTTTACTTTTCAGCTTCCAACCATGTGCAAAATATATAGAGTGAATAGATTCCAATTCACTATACATAAGCGGAATTCCTACCTTACTACCACTGACATTGTGGAATTTTTTCTCTAATATTTTCTTCACTGGTTCTTCTTCCTTAAATGTAATGAATACAAACCCTCTTCTTTTATTGGTCTTTGGATCCATTGGAAGTTCAATTGCTTCAATCTAAAGAAACATAATATTTCAAGTTTATTGGAATTATGTACGCTACCTTATTCAATAATTCTGGTCAATCTCTATCTCTTATTTCTTCAGGATACAACAGTCTTGTGTTAAAAACTGCAACTTATTAAGCACTAGGAACTTAGTAGATAAAGCTACATTGATAAAATAATGTAACAAATGCAAACTATTATTGCTCTGCAAGTGTGATCTAATTTGCAAATTTCATCTAAGGATGACCATTTGCTGCTCTAAACAATTATGCCCTTTTAGAATTTACTATATAATATGCTCAAAAAAACCACAAGGAAACACAAGTACAGAAAGCAATAAAAATAGATTTATGATACACAGGGGTACATGATTTGTCAACCATTTAAAGAAATGCCATGATGTAACCATAATTTAATCAAATATGTATGTGTATTGCACACCTGGTATAATAATCTCTGGATAATATACGCCATATTTCTACCTATAATTACTGTGAATTGAAACAATTTGCTTCACTATTTTCAAGTTAAAGCTAGCCTGTCTACCTAAACTTATTAGGTAGATTATATACCTCTCCAAACTCTCCAAAATATTCCCTGATTTTGTCTTCTGTTGCCTCTGGATTAAGTCCACCAACAAATATTTTCTTCACAGGATCCTTTTTCATTGCCATTGCCTTCTTAGGATCAATCACTCTTCCATCTAATTTGTGTTCTTTTTGCTCCAAAACCTACAAAGCAGTTCAACAAATCAGGATGACAGAACATTTATAACATTAGCAGTAGTCTAAGTAATATATCTCAGTCTATCACTCACCTTATCAACACTTCCTGCTTCTTTGAAGAGAATGAATCCAAAACCTCTTGATCTGCCTGTATTAGGATCCATCTTTATTGTGCAATCAGTTACTTCACCAAATTTAGTAAAGTAGTCTTTTAAGTCTTTTTTGCTTGTATCCCAACTAAGACCACCAACAAACATTTTCCTGCAACAAGGCAAGTAACACATACTGAGAAATGACCACTGTTACCATAGCAATATACGTAATCCTCAATTTACCACCACTGGTTTAGTGACAGTTGTTACTGAAAAAAGTAACATTACCATTTTTCGCATTTAAGACCATTCAAGCATTTGGCAAATGGAGTGCATTTATGATAGTTGCAGTGCCCTCAAGGTTTTTTGATCACTAATAAGCAAAATCAAAAGATAACACTGGATTCACTTAATGATATGATTCACTTAAGAACAGCAATGATTCATTTAACTGCAGCAAAAAAGGCTGTAAAATGGGGCAAAACTCAATCGCCTTATTTACTAATGGAAATTTGGGGATCAATTGCAACTATAAGTTGAAGACTACCTGCATTTCATCATGTCTCAGTATAATTGAACTAATTTGTGATGTATAGCATTTCATTAAACAAGTTTATAGTTATATCTGTGGTTCAATTGCCTTCAATTTCAGTCCCTGAGATACAATAAAAATTAAGCAAACCAAAGTATTTTACTAACAGAAGACATAAAAACTAATGACTTTAACTCACATTTTGAGCATACAGCCTTTATCAAGACTCAAACTTTTTATTTAAACAATTACCAGTTTGATTTTCTATTATAATAAGGTGGCTCTATTACAAACTTTAGATATATTCAACACTCCTGGCATTTCAATTTGGCTTTGTTATGAAAAAGGATGTTTTTGTGGGAGTCCACTTAAAGTCCAGTCTTTCCCTAAGAAAATTTAATGGAACAGGAAAAAACATACAAAATGGGAGATAAAATATAGTAAACAACTCACCATCACTTATATAAGAATTATGCTGGAGTTACCTAATCACCTAAAGAAACTAAACTGCATACATGCTAATCAATCTGCAATTGCTAGTTAAATTACACTGCCAGCAAATAATTTCAGAAACATATGTTCTGGTTCAAAGTTCTTAAGCAGCTACTTCTGACTCCCATCGAACTAGCACGTTAATATATTTTAGGGAGAAGGGGTCATTTACCTTTTCAACTTTTAGTACAGAAGCAAGGGCAGCAAGCTGTCCTCAAATGGCACACAAAGAAGAAGGGGGAAAAAAAGGGGGGGGGTGGCCTAGACTACTGCCATTTCAGGAAACCAGGAGCCTTAACCGCCCCTCCTTCCCCCACCACCACATGGCGCCAACAAAAGGCAGCTTCAAGAACAAAGGAGGACCGACTGCTGCAGCCCGGTTTCGGCTCATTGTCTATTTCAACGGCAAAGGCAAGGCCAGAAAAGGAAGGACCCGCGCGCCAATCACCCTCGGCAAAAAAAAGAGAGATCAGGCAAGGCAAAAAAAAAGCGTTACGGACGGGATTGGAGCCGAGCCAAAGCAGCGGGTTCGGGCCTGTCACTCCTCCGAGCAGGTTGTCGCCGTGCATGGCGCCGGAAACCACAGAAAGTGGGCGGGGGCAAGCCAAAGAGGCCCGCCAACCTTACCCCGCATCCTCCTCGTTCTTGCTTGCATTTATCTGATCGCCTTCGGCTCCATTCTGGCTGCCACTAGCTTCTGCAGAAGCTACCGATTGCCCTGCCTCCTCGCTTTCTCCTTCGCCGTCCCCCTCCTCTCCGGCCTCGGCCACCACCACCGCCGCCGCTACCACCTCTTCTTCTTCCTCCTCCTCTTCCAGCTGCTGATCCGGCTGCAACAGCTCCTCCTCGTCGCCGCCACTCACGGATCCCTCGGCGGCCGCCGCCGCCGCCGCTTCGTGCCCGTTTTGGGTGGCGCCAAACTGGTGCTCCACCTCGGCCATGATTCCCTAGCCCAGAGAGAGTGCGCCGCTGCCTCGAATCTGCGTAAAGCGACAACAACGGAAGTTCTCTCCCCCTCAGCGAGGCCTACGAAGGGGGAGGGAAAAAAGAGAGATGGCGCCTCCAGACGCACGGAAGGAAGGAAGGAGCGCGCGCTCCACTCGGCCTCGCCACGCGAAGCCAAGCGCCGCCCCCCCTCCCCCTCCCCCTCCCGCCCCGGGTTCCCGAGACTCACGTTTAAACGCCGCTCGGCTCGCCTTTCCCAAGAGGTACCGGAATCCGGTCCTTAAAGCTTCGTCGCGAGCCTGCCGGTCTCTGCCGATGTCGTCAGCGGCGACCAGCGGCTCCTCCCCTCCCGCGCAGTTCCTGACAGACAAACGGACACGACGGCGCACTGCTTTCCGGGGGGCGAAAGCACGCTCCCGTCTGGCCTCCTTTTATAGGCTTCTCGGGTCGCGCGGCCACTCCGCAACAAACCTCCCGCTTACTGGCCAAACACGTGGATCACTCATGTAGAAACTCGGTTCCCATTGGCTGCGAACACCCTTGCGTATTCTCGGCCACGCCTCCTCTCCAACTGCTGGCTGTGCGGCCTGCGGCTTCCTACGAGAGCGTGGAAATAGAATTGTGGAGGCCTCGCCGTCAGTAACAGTCGCATAGTTCACAAGTTCTCCCTGAGTTTCCTTTTCTGAGGGGCGAAAACTCTGCTGGGATGCAAGCATTCGTATTCCAGCTTCCGAGCATCTGGAAGTCGGCGATAGCATAACGAGAATGGAACCTCGTTTCTCCCCTTGTCGCCCCCGCCCCCCCCCATAAGCGCCGGTTGATATGTTCGTCACGTAGGAGGGCGTGAGAATGATTTCTCAGGCAGCCCTGCTTCTCGCCTTAATTTATCTAGGTAACCTTGCACACCTGTGCGGATTGCCTCTCAAACCGTCCGAGAGGAAACGGTGGCCGAGAAGTGGAGGTGCTTCAGGGAGCGTTTGGAACAAGATCCCACGTGCCTGCGAGGAGTTAATTAGGCCGGCCACTTTCGGTTCTTGAGGCGGGGTGGACGGGCTACCTCTTGGCCGTGTTAGAGTAAGCCCGGCCCTTGGCTTTTCTGAGAGGGAGGAAAGAGAAACATGACAGACCAGTTGGGGTGTTACAAAAGAGCAGTTGTCATTTATAGTGCCGCTGATAGAATTGCACCCAGTTGCTTCGTGTCATAATTCCGGGGAATCGTGCAAGAGTGGAGAATTTTTGCTTCCAATTAATTTAGACGATTGGTCTAATTATCAAAAGGACATAAGCACCTCTATTCCTTTGCTCACTGAGACAGTCGTGTTGACCTCACCTCGTAACACCTTGATCTAAAAAAAAAAAGCAAGGTCACAGCTGTGGAGAAAAAAAACCAGGAAAAAAAATCCTCCCCATCCCAGAGTACATTTTTCTAAATTAAATGTTCAAACTCACATAATCAGCTAAATAAGATGGATATAGGGATGGCAGGAAAGCGACTCTGATTATATTTTAAAAAGTTTAATTCATTTTTAAATGAATTGTGATAAATGTTAGAAGATAACAAATATTAACTACTTATGAGGATGTATATTTGTGAATGTATATATGAGAAAGAAAAATAAAACTTTTTATTAAAAACATTTTCTTTATTACAGGTATATTTCAATTTTTCCAATTTTGTGCATACATAATTCTCACTCCCATTATCACATGTAATATTAAATATGTAATTCTTCTATTGTATTTTCCCGGTTACATATCAAGTAAGAATAATTCTGGTTTTAGATCTATTTGTTGTGTTGTCATTTCTTCTAACCACCTTTCTATCTTTAACCAATATTTTTTCACCATTGGACAGGTCCACCACATATGGTAATAGGAACCCAGTATCTGTTTACATTTCCAGCACTCTGGCAATATGTTTTGAAACATCTGCCATTCTTGCTGTGGCAAATGCCATCTATAGAACATTTTGTAAAGGTTTTCTTTATAATAATAATCTTTATTGTCATTGTACTAAAATTACAATGAAATTTAATATGCTGTTGACATCATTAGTTTGTAGTTTCTTTCCCATAGTTATTGCCAATTGTCTAATTCATGGTATATCCAAAAATTTTAGCCCATACAATCATAGTTTCTTTTACATACTCTTCTTCCATTTTGAAATTCAATAGATAACTATATATTTTCTTTATTAATTTATCATCTGTCCCTAAAAATATCTGATCTAATTCTAGGGATTCTTTGTAGAATCCATATATTTCTATATCTACATCCACTCTTTCACCCATGTGAGCGCTGAGGTCTGGTAGTATAGCTCCCTATCCGGTAGTCCAAACCTCCACCCCCACCCTTATTTTTGGTGTCTTGTAGCATTTTTAGTAATATTCTTGGTTTTTTGCCTTGCCTGACAAACTTAATCGATTTGTTTAAGTCCTCAAAAAACCTTTTTCCTAGTTTCATTGGAATTGCTTGAAATAAAAATAGCAATTTCGGTAGAATAGTCATTTTTGTTGTGGCTAGAGTTTTGATCCTCACCATTTCCAGTATTTCATCTGTCATTAAAAGATGCATGTACAGATAACTCATTAAAAGATGCACGTACAGATAACAGATAATGCATTTTTGTTCTACTCATATTTTATCTTTTCCCACTTCAATTATTTATTTTTCATTAAAATATAAAACCTACAACTATGAAAGGCTTCTGTATCAAGCTGATTTATGATAAATTATTGTATTATTTGTCCTATAGGAGTGGCATTGGTTGCCGATCTGTTTCTGGGTACAATTCAAGATGCTGTTTGTCATCTTTAAAGCCCTTCATGGCTTGAGATCATGTTATCTTGCTGGTCACATTCACACAACCCACTAAAGCAGGGAGGCAAGAAATGTTGCAAGTCTCATCCTTAAGGCCGTACATCAGATGGGATCCAGAAGAATGGCGTTCTCCATTGCATTTCCCTTCCTTTGGAACATCATCCCTGCAGAAATTAGACTAGCCCCTACTTTAACAGTCTTTTGTAAGGCCCTGAAGATTTATTTTTGCCAGTGGGCTGGAGAGCCCAGAGTGCAATGGAACCTATCAAATGAATTATTTAATCCTGTATTGCTGTGAGAGGGGTAATGTTTTTTTGTTGTTTTTATAATATGTTTTTATTGTTTGTAAGCCACCTAGATACTATGAGTAAGTGGCTATACACATTTTCTAAATAAATACATAAATTGCAAATCAGATCTTTAATTTTTAAATACAGTTACAGTAATACAGTTACTATAACTTCATGAGTAGTATTCCGAGTGTGCCAATACATTACATATACCTATTTCATTTATGTTATGGTTTCATTCAGGAACCGAAGATAATGTACACAACATTCCCTCCACAACAACCCTGCAATGATGGTCAAGCTGAAATAAAGTAACTGACTCAAAGTTGCTTGGTGAGCATCCCAAACAGGTAGGACTACAATCTGGATCTCCCTGCTATAATTGGTGTGACACCTGCAACGCTATATTGACTTATATTGAGATTCCAGTTTGTAATGAATAGTGTGGACATCCCTGGAAGAAAACTGAAATATATTGGCATATTCACCGAAATGGCTTCATTAGCAGGGAATCCTGCATATGAAACGGATTTGATTAAGGATGATCTACGCTTCTATCTTAAAAAGTTTTATTGAATGGAATGGAATTGAGATATATGTGCTGCAGATATATGGGCAGGGAAAGTAGGAGCTTTAAGGAATAATGAATGAATGAATCAATGAATGAATCTGCTAAGTGACATGAATGGGGAGGTGAATTGAGACAAGAGGGTATAGAAAAAGTAAATGGAATATTTCGAGAACCAAAAATAAATGCAAATGATGCCTGATATTTGCTTAGAAAATATATGTTTATTTTGAGTATAACATTTAAGATCAAATATACGCATGTACGCATGGCAAAGGAATGAATCTCAGTCAGTATGAGTATGCATAAGGTGACCAGATTTCAAATTGACTAAAGTGGGACACCATCGACGGGGGAGGGGGGGCAGCAGCCTTTTCCAGCTCTGCGGCCGCTGCAGAGGCCGTTTCGCCACCCACTTCCCTCCCCTCCCTCCCTTCCCCCCCCCCCCAAGCAGGGCACCTGCAGGTAGGCATCTGGTTGGGTGGCGGAGCAGGGCTGGGCGGGGGCTCTGCATGCGTTCAGAGGCGCGGGGCACGGGCAGTAAGCGGCGGGCTGGCGGGCAAGCAGAAGGGGAGGGCCGGCGAGGGAGAAGCCAGGCCCAGGCAGGCAGCAGGCGGCGGAAGAGGAGGATAGCTTGCCGGAGCCCGCACAGCCCTGAACTGCGCTGAGAGCGGGAAGGCCGGAAGCTCCACCGCCGCCTCCCCGTTCTGCCATGGGTGCCGAAGACGAGCCGGGCGAGGAGGCGGCGGTGGGGCTTCCGTCCGGCTGCTCTAAGCGCATCACGGCGCGGCGCAAAGAAGTTCAGGGCCATGCGGGCTCCGGCAGGCTGTCCTCCTCTTCCGCCGCCTGCTGCCTGCCTGGGCCTGGCTCCTCCCTCACCGGCCCTCCCCTTCCGCCTGCCCGCCAGCCCGCCGCTTCCTGCCCGTGCCCCGCGCCTCTGAGCGCGTGCAGAGCGCCCACCGCCCGCCCGGCCCCCGCAGCCAAAAAGCAGGATATTTTTAAGAGGACACGGGACACGGGGCAGATGCTTGAAATGCGGGACTGTCCCGCCAAAAGCGGGAAGTCTGGTCACCTTAAGTATGCAATAGTTCTGTGAGCCATATTTGCTGGCACGCCAGCCGTCAGCTCCGGCATGCATGCGTGTAGCAGCCAGCTGATTTTTGGCCTTCCGCAGGGCCGAGGGAGACTATTTTCACCCTTCCAGGGCTTCAGGAAAGCTTCCAGAGGCCAGGGAAGGTGAAAAACAGGCCAACAGGCAAACCGGAAGTTCGAGAATGACCCATTTCTGACTTCCGGAAGGCCTCCGGAGCGCCAGGGGAGGCCCTTTTCACCCTTCCCAGGCTTCAGGAAAGCCTCCGGAGCCTGGGGAGCACAGGTGTGTGTGTGTCGCATGTGCAGGTGGGCAGGGAAGACTGAATTGGTGTGGGCATGAGTGGCATATGACAGCACAGGCATACACAATTGTGGCACGCCATTAGAAAAAGATTCGCCATCACTGCAATAGTTTATAATGAAAGGTGAGAGAATTAGTGAAGGATAAATAGAAATAATGAAAAGTTCTACTGTGTTAAATAGGAGAAGCACATAACTATTAAATAAGCAAATTAAAAGAATTTATAAGACTTGAAAGAAGTTGAATTAGCAATCTCAAATTTCAAATTTTATTATCAAGCCATCTGTTATAATTCTTTCTTTGAAATGGTTAGAATCACTTTATTGGTTTCAATATTCTTAATAAGTTGCAGAGTTTTACATTGAAGTTCCCCTTCCTATGATTAGATCTGTACTGGAATTCCCTCTCTTAGGGCCTTTATGATTAGATCTCCTTCCTGCACTTTATTATATTTACCATATCTCCCACGTACTCAAGGGCTACTCTCCTCTCTCTGCGGGAGTCTCCTCCCGCACAGGTCTGGCCCTCACAGTTAATGAGGGGCCACCTCAAGGACGGGCTTATCAGCCAGGAGAGGTGGGAGAAACGTAAGCTGCACAGATTTTTAGTTAGCTTTTTAAATCGGGTTTTAATGGGTTCCAGGGTGGTGCTTGGGTTTAGTCACGATGGCTCTACCAGATATAATGCTAGTCCAGCCGAGAGCAGCAGGAGTGAGGGTAGAGGGTCCGATATTAAGAGGGGAGCAAGGATTGATCCTATAGAGGGCCATTCCATCATGACCGTCCTGGGGAGAGGTAGGTATGGCGGGAGCCGGAGGTCATATCAAGTGTCGGGGGGGCACATCCGCTGCTTACAAGCGGTCACCCGCCCCGACCCCCAGGGCTCCTCCCGCAATCTAGGAGGTTGGGGATTACAGAGCCCAGGCCCTAGGCTACTGTTGTGCAATGCCAGGTCTGTGGTGAACAAAGCCCCCCTCATTTATGACCTAATTGCAGAGGGGGACCCAGACCTGGTGGGTATCATGGAAACCTGGCTGGGGCACGAGGGAGGCGTTCCCCTCATTAAGATGTGCCCCCCAGGTTACCTGGCACTTCATCGGTCTAGGGCCCAGGGCAGGGGTGGGGGCGGTGGCGGTTATTATTAAGGAAGGTCTGAAGCCGAGGGAGGCCACTGTGCCTCAGGTAGTGGGGTGTGAATCCCTGTATGTGAAATGGGGACTTGGGACGCAGTTGGGCCTGCTGGTCGTGTACCTGGCTCCCTGCTACGTGTCAGCGACCCTACCCGAGCTCCTCGGGGTGATCACTGAGGTGGCGGTTGATTCCCCCAGACTTCTAGTCATGGGGGATTTCAACCTGCCATCAATAGGCGAGTCATCTGAGGCGGCTCGGGAGTTCATGGCCTCCATGACGGCCATGGACCTGACCCAGGTAATTCAAGGCCCCACACATACAGGGGGAAACACACTAGACCTGATTTTTGCCTCTGGCCAGTGGTTGCATGATTTAGGTGTAGGGGAATTAGTCATCGAACCCCTGTCATGGTCAGATCACTCTCTCCTTCGGCTGGACTTCCCAACCACTACACCCCACCGTGGGGGGGCAGAACCAGAGATACCAAAATGGTTCCGCCCCAGGCGCCTGATGGACCCTGAAAGGTTCCAGATGGAGCTTGGGCCTATACCTGTAACCCTAACCCGCGGCTCGACTGAGGGCCTACTGGCAGCATGGAATAATGCTGCCACGGGGGCCTTGGACCAGGTCGTGCCCTTGCGGCCTCTCACGCGGCGCCGATCCACCCTCACACCTTGGTTTTCGGAGGAGCTGAGGGTGATGAAGCGCCGCAAGAGACGCCTAGAGAGCAGGTGGAGATCCACTCGCTCCGAATTCGATCGAACACAGGCGAGGTCCTATTTAAGGAGGATATAGGTGGGAGTGATATATGGGACGCCCTCCGCACAGTCACTCAAGTGCTCGTGACTTCCCGCCTTGACTATTGCAACACTCTCTACATGGGGCTCCCCTTGAGGTGCATCCGGAGGCTCCAGTTAGTCCAGAAGGCGGCCACGCGGGGGATTCTGGGAACATCTTGAAGTTCCCATGTAACACCTCTCCTGCGCGAGCTGCACTGGCTACCAATGGCCTTCCGGGTGCGCTTCAAGGTCCTTGTCACCATCTTTAAATCGCTCCATGGCTCGGGGCCTAGTTATTTGCGGGACCGCCTCCTGCCACATACCTCCCACCGACCAATTCGCTCCCACAGGGAGGGCCTCCTCAGGGTGCCGACCGCCGGGCAATGCCGGCTGGCAACGCCCAGGGGTAGAGCCTTCTCTGTGGCAGGGCCCGCCCTCTGGAACGACCTGCCCCCAGAACTACGCACCATCACGGACCTTCCCCTCTTCCGCCACTCACTCAAGACGTACCTCTTCCAACAAGCTGGACTAGCTTAGAACTTAGGTCTTGGTACGATAGAGCTTCAGTTACATTAGAAAAATGGTTTGATAGGTTTTTATTGGGAATTTTAGCACAGGTTTGCAATTTAATCTCTTTTTAACTTTTGTAAGTGTTGTTATCTATTTATTGTTGTTTTAATTGCCTGTGCACCGCCCAGAGTCCGTCTCAACGGAGATTGGTGCGGTCTACAAATCGAATAAAATAAAATGAAATAAAATGAAATAAAATTAAATTAAATTAAATTAAATTAAATTAAATTAAATTAAATTAAATTAAATTAGGAAGAATACTGAGGGAGTTAATCTAAAAAAACTTATCTGAACAAATAAAAAATATATGATTAAATGGTTGTAGAAATTAAATCAGAATATTTAATGGGAATTAAATAATGTAGACAAATGTCAAATTTATTAATATTGCACTTAGAAAGAATTTGTATTTTATGTTTTATCAGTGATATATTACTCCAATACGGATTATCAAAATAGGTAACTCGTTTTCTAAAAATAGCTGGAAATGCAATAATCAAGTTGGATCATTCTTTCATATTTAGTTGCAATACTGTAAAGCACAAGAATTTTGGAAAAATATAGATTTTTTAAAAATTAATGGTTGAATGCTCTTTCTTGCCATCCAATTTTCTTTTAAATATTACTAACTTTATGTCTCTACAAAGTACCGGTAGTTGCCAATGATTTTCTTATTCACAGTTAATAGAAAGATTAAAGTAGACAAAAATTATTATTTTGAACTTTATAAAATTGAATTTGAAGTAGAATTGTATACAAATGATGAACATGTACTTACTAAAATGTATAAACTTCTTGAAATTTGAAACAGAAGAAATGTATGATAAAATGAGCTAAAATTTTGGTTATACAAATGGAACAGTGGGAAAATATGTGATTGAAAGTATTGAAATTTATACTACGTTATATTCTAAACAGAATTTTTGTATGTCACCAGAGAAATTATCTAGAACATGAACAAGAACAAGAGACATTTTATCAATTGAGTATTATGTACATAGCTAGAAAAATGGTTCAGAGAATGTTAAATTACAACTGAGACCATAGATTTTTCTTTTGAGACTGATGGACAACAGTTTGGGAGAAAAAGTTGCTTTGTGTTACTCAGTGGTGGGGTTCAAAAATTTTACTACTGGTTCTGTGGGCGTGGCTTGGTGGGTGTGGCATGTCTTTATGGGCATGGTGGGGAAGGATACCATAAAATCTCCATTACCACCCCACTCTATGGGAAAGATACTGCAAAATCCCCATTTCTTCCCAATCAGTTTAGACTCGGGAGGCAGAGAATAGATGTGGGTGGAGCCAGTCAGAGGTGGCATTTACCAGTTCTCTGAACTACTCAAAATTTCCACTACCAGTTCTCCAGAACTGGTTAAAACTTTCTGAATACCATCTCTGGTATTACTGCACGATAGCTGCAATGAGATTATGGTATGCACAAAGATGGAAAGAT
The DNA here is from genome assembly GCA_039707465.1 of Rhabdophis nuchalis. Taxonomy (NCBI): domain Eukaryota; kingdom Metazoa; phylum Chordata; class Lepidosauria; order Squamata; family Natricidae; genus Rhabdophis; species Rhabdophis nuchalis. The sequence continues at coordinate 104,742,064 of CM077646.1, forward strand.
TCAGAACTTACAATGGAGAAATGGTTGATGAAGATGACACTTGCTGAGGTGGCTAATTGACTTTGATCAAAAAAAGATGATATCTACATGAGATGGCTAATTGAATTATTTTATCAGAGAAAAGGCAATAGAGTAAAAGGTAAATATCTAATTGTAAAGAACTGCTGTAGAGAAGGTTAGTGGTTATTTCTCTAACATTTTTCTATTTTTATTTTACTTGTTTTTCTTTTCTTGCATTTTTAGCGTTCTCCTTGATTTGTTTTTGTGTGTGTGTGTGCATGTGTAAACATAGTGTATGTATGTGTCAGGGGTGGGTTTCAAAATTTTTGGAACAGGTTCTGTGGGTGTGGCCTGCTTTGTGGGAGTGGCTTGCCGGCCATGTGACCGGGTGGGAGTGGCCAATTTGTATATATGTGTATATATACATATTTCAGTTAATGGTACAGAAAGAGGGGAGGGGGGGGTTGCTGGCTTGTGAAACCAGCCTCAGGTAGGTCAGCGACAGGGAAGGGACTTGACGGCTGCCGGTCTGTTTTCTAAGCCTCACACCTAAACTCCGTTCAAGGAAATTCCGATTTAAATAAACAGATCGCTTCTCCCCCGCATCCAGCCTCCCCCGTCCCCTCCATTTGGCAAGGCGCAGAGCCAGAAGCCTCCCCGCTCTTCCAGCACCGACCTTCTACCTGAGAAGACGGGGGGGGGGGGAATGGCGGCCTATCTCAATCGGGAGACTTTCCCAAGCGCAGCCAAAGGATCCCTCCATCAGCCAGGCCGGCTCTCCGAAGGGGTCCCCCTTTCCCCTTCTCCATGGGGGTGGGTGGTGGGGGTGGGCCGCTCACCTCGTCGCCCCACTTGAGCACGTCCTTGTGCCTCTCCCCGACAGCCCGGTAGATGTGCAGGAACTGCTGGATGCCGTGTTTGCGCACGTGCTCCGCGTGCCGCTGCGTCTTCTCCCAGCTGAGTGGAGAGCCTTGCGACAGAAGCCCCATGGCTCTGCCGGGGAGGAAGAAGAGGAGGCGCGAAGAGAGCGCGAGAGGAGGCGCGCGGAAAAGGCAACCTGTGGCTGCTGCTGCCGTGACAACTCTGAAGAGCAGCGCTCGGGCCAGGAGCCGCCGGCCAAAAGAAAAGAAAGCACACACACACACACAACCTACTTCAGGCGGCGGGAAACACGCAAGGAGAATCCACTCGCGGCTAGGCGTAGGGGGGAAGAGGTGGCTGAGCAAAGGGAAGGGGGGGAAAGGCGCTCCCGCCGCCTTCCCGAGCCTCCCGCTTTGCCAGCGGCCAGTACCCTTCGCAGAGGGAAAAAGAAGACAGCGCAGTCGCCTTGCTTGCTTTCCTGCCTGCCCCTCCCAGCTGGGAGCAGCAGTTAGCGGCGGCGGCGGCAGCAGCAGCAGGGGCTGGGCCGGCCGGCAGGAAAGCAAGCAAGGCGGCGGTGCTGTCTTCTTTTTCCCTCAGCGAAGCATGGGCGAGGAGGAGGCGGCGCTTCGCTGAGGGAAAAAGAAGACAGCGCAGTCGCCTTGCTTGCTTTCCTGCCTGCCCGCCCCAGCTGGGAGCAGCAGTTAGCAGCGGCGACTTACTTCCGGGTCCACGATCCAAAGGGATCGCTCGGGATCCGGAAATTTTACGAAAGGGCTCGCGCGATCCCGGGCGAACCCTCAGAAACCCACCCCTGGTATGTGTGTGTGTGTTTATGCACAGTATGTGTGTATATACTTTGTGCATGTGTGTGTATGCCTGAAGAGAACAGTTTTTGATCAGTCTGTGCTGCCTGCTCTAACATATGCCAGTGAAATATGGACACTAAATACAGTAGGTAGGTAGGTAGAGGGATAGAGAGAGGGAGAAATACAGTAGGTAGGTAGGTAGGTAGGTAGGTAGGTAGGTAGGTAGGTAGGTAGGTGGGGGGGGGGAGAGAGAGAGAGAGAGAGAGAGAGAGAGAGAGAGAAATACAGTAGATAGGTAAGTAGGTAGGTAGAGGGAGAAAGGAAGAAATACAGTAGGTAGGTAGGTAGGTAGGTAGGTAGGTAGGTAGGTAGGTAGGTAGGTAGGTAGGTAGGTAGAGGGATAGAGGGAGAAATACAGGTAGGTCGGTTGGGGGTTATACGATGGTTGTGTGTACATGTTTGTGTGTGCAGGTGTAGATCTACACACAGTATGGTTGGCCATTTAACCAGACTGGGCCACAGCAACGCGTGGCCGGGTACAGCTACCAGGGTGTTGTGACTATATATATATATAGTCACAACACCCTGGTATGCCCAAATATGGGAAGGAAATATGGTATGCCCAAATATGGGAGGGAGCATACTGCTTCCCTTTTCTGTCACACACCATACATACATACTGTACATACATACATATTAATATATTATGTTACATTATGTTACATTATCATATTATTATTAAACTAGAGCAAGTTTTTGGATCCATGTATTTTGTACTATGGTTACTACACATGGGGAAATGGATGGAACATCGTGCAAATCTTGTTAGACAGGTAGTGGCTAGCATATAGTTATGAGGGATGAGGCCTTATTTCTTAGTAGATTTGTATAGGATTATATTAATTATATGTAAGATTCAAATACCAACTTTTCCTTCAGGTGCCCAAGTGTCCAGAACACTTGAAATTTCCTGACAAAACAACTATAAAGTAGGCCAGGCTGAGTGTAAATGGTCCAGACTGGACAGGATTGTGGATCTGTCTAATTATAGTCTAATACTTTAACCATCATACTACATTGTCTGTTTACCAGTATATAGTTACAGATACATTATGTACATTTTAAAATATGTATCAAAGTAAATGTCCACTGTTTGAATTTTAAAACACCTATCATATTTTAATATATTGTACTTCAGTTCAAATGAACACAATGCAAGTATATTTTTTCTATTAATTAGCTTTAACTATCAAAAGTGTGCGAAATCTATTAATTAGATTAAGTGTTTCCACTGGTGCTCCAAGATTTCCAATAAAAGATCAGCAGACTTAAACAGTGGACTATCCATCTTTTACAAGGATATTGCTTCACTTTTAGGTGGCTTTTCTGCTTTCTTAGGAAATTACCAATGATCCCAAGAGTGATACTGGCAGAAGCGGAATTCACTGCTAAATTTGCTAGTTGATTGAAGCAGGAGACCAACCTAACTGGGAGGCATCTAGTTAATGAAAGAAGTACAGCATTAGACTTTTCCGGGAAGGAACGTGAGTTTTATTGTTCATAAAACTCCACAGACGGGGCTAGTCTTCTAAAGCGACCAAACCCGTCTGCAAAAATGCAGGGAGCCACTAGTCGGCAGCACACATTATTTTTCTGACTTCGTCCGTTCCTCCGAATTTTTACCCACATTTCTAGGTTTAATTTCATTTGTTTTAATTTTAATCAATTTTAAAATAATTCACGTACCAAAATATCTACGGATATGATAGGAGCGGTCTGCTCATAAAAAAGCTAGCGACATACTGTAATAAACTTTGGAAAGAAATAATAAAAGTGAAGCCAATGAATGTTCCGAATCTGACCCTGCCGGCTACCGTAGACATAGTGTTTTCCGGGTAGTTTGACTGGTTGTCTAGCAACGGTGTTAGGTTTGGGCTTAGTTAGGAGGCGCGTAAAGGCGATTTCTCATTGGGGGTGGCTTTGGCTCGGTGATACCGGAAAGTCACGGGGAAAAGTCACGGGCAAAATTGCAGTTGGGGGGTAGTGGCAAAGAAAGGGGTGTAGTTTGAGGTTGCAATTCTCTGCACGCTTACTTAGCTCCCGAGATCCGTGGAAAGGAGTTACTTCTGCCGACCAGGCATAGATATCATTACGGAGGACTGCCATCCGATCCTTTTCACCAAAGGGGTAAAGCCCCAGTAAATATAACATTGTTGAGCGAGTAAGCGTTGGTAAGATTTCGGCGCACCATAATTACTCAGACGTTAAAATTTACCAATAATAATAATAATAATAATAATAATAATAATAATAATAATAATAATAATAATAATAATAATAATAATAATAATAATAATAATAATAATAATAATAATAATGTTTAGCTTTCTGGCAAGGAAGAAAAGGTCAAATAGCTCTACTTTTCTGGATGATGCAGGAGGCACCGTCTCTAACTTGTAATTTTTTTTCTTTTGGAAAATAGTCCAGAGTTTCCATTTGATTTTTAATTTGCAAGCCAATGATGAACCTTCAGCACTGCAGTCCTAATTCTTAGATAGATTAAATGTGCATAATGGGTGTGATTTTGGCTAATTCAATGTTATTTTGGAATAAATTATTATTCTAAAAGGTCAGATTACTGTTCTTTCATCCCTCAAACAAGCATATGTTAAAGGTATAATAATTTATCATTTCAGTCAGAGAAGACGTGAATTTTAATCTGAAAAATGCATGCTTTAATGCCCGAGCCTCAAATTTATGTTGAAAGAACCTTGGCAATCATCAAGCCAGATGTTATCAACAAAGAAGTAGAAATAGAAGATATAATTCTCAGATCAGGATTTACCATTGTTCAGGTAATAAAAGAGAAAATTGGACTGCTAATTTACTTTTTTCAGGACTATGCTTTTACAAAAGAATGAAAGAAAGATTTTGAGAAACTAGGCCCAATTAAAATGTGTTCATGTTAGATGATACATATTATTTAGTTGTAAAACAGTTTGTAAGCTTATGTTACTATATCATAACTGAACTGGGTGGACTTTAATTACTCACCAAAACCAGTGTAAATAAAGCAGCAAATATGCCTATTAGAAAATATTTTTGTTATATGATGTATGCTATATAACAATTGTATGCATTTTGGAATGCTACAATGAATTTAAAATTTTAATAACAGCTGTGAAATTCCAAAATCATTAACATTAATCCATACTTATTATATACCATAATCACAACAAATATTCCTGATACTCTAAAGTTTGGGTCATTTAATGTAGAACTGCTTGAGCTGACAATTATTTTTATAAAAGATATATACTATTTTTATAATCAAGGACCTGCCAATGCAGCAGTTCTACAAAAATATTGTGGCTATAGATAAGCTATTAAAGATTTCCACTAGATGTCTCTCTCTCACTATTCAAATCAAAGACTGTTTTTGTTTTTGTAAAACAACAATTCCATCTGAGCATAAAGCCTTCCTGAAATAGTAACATTGATTTGAATGACAATGTGGTAAAAAAAGATTTCATTTTAAGACTTATAGCTCCAGTAATATATTGTACATTATATTTGTATTAAGAATTGGTATTCCGAGGCTGTCAAGAACTTGTAACTTATTACAAGCTCCCCTATGACATCAGATGAACAAGAGGGTGGTCTGTTGTAAATAGTTCATCTATATACTAATCGGAAACAGCTACATACAAACACATTACTGTGCTTTTATAGCAGTATGGTTATGCAAGGTATCATATTCGATAGCTTTTGAACAGTACTTTGAGATATATATTTTCATTTCTTTCATAGAAAAGAAAGCTTCAGCTAAGTCCAGAGCAATGTAGCAACTTCTATGTAGAACAATATGGGAAAATGTTCTTTCCAAATCTGACAGCTTACATGAGTTCTGGACCTTTAATTGCAATGGTTCTTGCTCGGCAAAAGGCAATCTCATACTGGAAGGAACTTCTTGGACCCACAAGTAGTATAGTAGCTAAGGAAACACATCCTGACAGGTAAATTAATTAATTAGTTATTTAAAATTATGTATCTTAAAGTGAACTAATAGATGTTACCATTGTACCTTTGATTCTACAAGTATTGTCAATATAAGGCTTTGCAATATAATTATGTTACAGAGGGCTGGAAAGCACTGTGAAGCAGTATAGAAGTCTTAAGTGCTATTGTTATTGCTATGTTTTGTATATTTAAAGAATGTACTTGTGTATCAGATTCAGATCTAAGCAATATAAAACTTCTCTGACATACCCCTGTGCTGTCCTATGTACCTGCTGTATGGTTTAGGACTATTTTATAGATTAAGGGTTATTTTAATAAAGGAAGGGCAATACTTAAGGGAAAAATAGAAGAATTATGGCAGAGATCCCTATTATATCTGTTTTATTAAATAACATGTTAAAAAAGCTTCTCTTCAGCATTGCTGGGGATATTTCTGTAACCCAATAAATGTTGCATTACAGTCATAGTACATAGAAGTTGAATAGTTTTGCACTGCATCTGTGTGAGCATATCTGTGTTGCTTTTAGTTTAAGAGCAATCTATGGAACAGATGATCTGAGAAATGGACTTCATGGTAGTGCAAACTTTTCCTCATCTGAAAGAGAAATCCGGTTCATGTTTCCTGAAGGTATGTATTTACCATCTTTCCTGCTATGAAGCTAAAGAAACTAAATACCACACATGGCTGTCTAATACTGTCACCCTGTACCATACCTGGTAGAGGAAATAAATTTATTTTGCGTGTGTACATATTCACCTTTTCTCTAATTGTTGAAGGCAGCATAGATGTTTTCCTTAATTTTATCCTCCTAATAGCTTAAACAGTGGGAGGAATTGGATCAGCCATTCACTGTCAGCTCAGTATAGGTTTCAATTTGCAATCTTTATCATAAATCCTCATGCTGATATGAGACAATATTCATTTGCAATTCAAAATGAAGTGTGCTACCACAAATGAGATTGGTATGTGTGATGCTCCTATTAGTATTTGAATTGGATATCTGCATATTTTCTATAGGCAATTCTAGTTTACAATCAAGACTTTATTGCATAGTTTTTCCTAGCTTTTGTGAAGCTTATGGAGGTTGCAAGTATTTGAAAACATAATTCAAAATTCTCTAAATAGTAACAAAACATGTAGCTGATATTGGCCATTATATTAGAGATGTGTTTTTTCTTTTCTTTTATGGTAATCCTTTTGTTGTGGGTTACCATTTGATAAGCTCAGATGAGCTGTTCTGTATATCAATAATAAGCTCTCTGTGGCTCCTTTATACTTAAGACTTTTCTAGGTAAACAGAATAACAGAGTTGGAAGGGACCTTGGAGATCTTCTAGTCCAACCCCAGGCTCAGGCAGGAAACCCTATTCCATTTCAGACAAATGGTTGTCAAATCTCTGCTTAAAAACTTCCAGTGTTGGCGTACCCACAACTTCTTGAGGCAAGTTGTTCCCCTGATTAATTGTTCTAACTGTCAGGCAATTTCTTCTTAGTTCTAAGTTTATTTATTTATTTATTTATTTTATTTACATTTATATCCCGCCCTTCTCCGCAAAGGACCCAGGGCGGCTTCTCTCCTTGATTAACTTCTATTGCTTCTTGCCCTGCCTTCAGGTGCTTTGAAGAATAGGTTGATCCTTTGTGGCAGTCCCTTGATTTGTAATGCAAGAGAAGGAGATTCAAGAGGAAGCTGTCTGAGAAACAAAAATTAGATTGTGGTTCTTAACATGGCAGTATCTTTGATAGGGTGTTCAGCTAATGCTCCAGTTGAACTTCTGTAATGTTCATTGTATCTTTCTTATGTGGTGATGCTACTCACCTTAGATCAGTTTATGCATTGAAATATCTTCCATGCCACCTAGTCACCTATATAATATAAACTGATTTAAAGAAGAATGGTTTATATTTGGATCCAAGTTCAATATGACCCTTCCGGAAAAAATCCATTGGGTGTGTTTATTATCTGGCAAATAAAGTCTGATTTCAGATAATAAGTGGCATACAAATATTGTTTTAAAAAAAGGTTTATTTTTTTACTGACCCATGGTAAATTATGAATAAGTTCACAATGTGACAGAGAAAAAAACCCATAAAATGTACCACTTTGTTATACTGAAATGCAGTACAATAGTGTTTTTCATAACATTCTTGTCTGGATTTTAAAAATAATAGTGATTTCAGCTTGAAATGCTATTATCTAGGACAGTGGTCGTCAAACCGCGGCTCTTTGGCCCCTCGAGTGCAGCTCTTCCTCCACCCTCGCCGACGGTGGGACTCCTGGGACCCGCTGGAGCAACCCTCTCTACCGACCACCGATTCCCTCCCTCCCTCTCTCTGCGGAGCCTCCCCAGCCGGCATGCTGGCAACTCGTAAACTTCCAGGGAGTGCGGAGGCTCCACGGGCGGGGGGAGGGAACCGGCGTCCAGTGGGTCATCCCTAAACGCCGTTCCTTCCCCACCCCACACGGAGCCTTCTCAACCCTGGAAGTAGCCTGAGCGAGCAAACGAGTGGGCGGGCGAGCCAGGCTACTTCCAGGGCGATTGGAGGGAACCGGCATCCAGTGGGTCCAGTGGGTCCTTCCCCCCACACACATGGAGCCTGGAAGTAGCCGGAACGAGCGAGCAAGCCCAGCGGGCGGGCGGGGCGGCCAGGCTAAGGTGAGCGAGTGAGTAAGCGCGGCGGGCTGGGCTGAGGAGGCTCCGTGGGGGGTGGGGGGCAGACAGACAGACAGAGAGAGGCACAGACACAGAGAGAGACAAGGAGGAAGGGGGGAATCAGAGAGTGACAGACACACACACAGAGACAGGGAGAGACAGAGAGAGGGAGGGAGGGAGAGAAAGATAGACAGAGACACAGAATGAGTGATTAAGTGCTTGAATGTGAGAGAGACAGACAGACAGAGACACACACACAAAGAGTGACAGAGATGGGCGGATGAAGGAGAGACAGAGATAGAGAGAGAAAGAAAGAAAGAAAGAAAGAAAGAAAGAAAGAAAGAAAGAAAGAAAGAGAAAGAGAGAGAGAGAGAGAGAAAGAAAGAAAGAAAGAGAGAGAGAGACAGAAAGAAAGAGAGACAGAAAGAAAGAGAAAAAGAGAAAGAGAGAGAGAGAAAGAAAGAGAGAGAGCGAAATGGAGAGAGAGAGAGAGGAAGAAAGAAAGAAAGAGAGAGAGAGAGAAAAAGAGAAAGAAAAAGAAAGAAAGAAAGAGGGAAAGAAAGAGAGAGATAAAGAGAGAGAGAGTGGGAGAAAGAGAGAAAAAGAGAGAGAGAGAAAGAAAGAAAGAAAGAGAGATGTATTTATTGAATTTATACCCCGCCCTTCTCCAAACGGACCCAGGGCGGCGAAGAAAGAACTTATGACCACAATTGAGCCTAAAAGTTTGGTTGCTAACCAAGACCATTGTTAAGTGAGTTTCACATTTTCCAAGTTGGCCACGCCCGCCCAGTCACATGACCATTGAGCCACTCCCACAAAACAGGCCACACCTTCCGGCTCTCAAAAGAAATTTCTATCGTGGTATTGTTGATATTTGGCTCTGTTGACTAATGAGTTTGCCCACCACTGATCTAGGAGAAGACAAACATGGAATATGTGTTCAGCAAGAGGAGGCAAATTATTGGTTTTAAATCAGTATATTAAATGTACTTATTTCTTTTATTTCAGTATTGATTGAACCAATTCCAGCTGGGCAAGCTGCTAAAGATTACCTTAACTTATATGTCATACCTACTCTACTGAAAGGACTTACAGCACTGTCTAAGAAGAAACCAGCAGATCCTTTTGTATGTATCACAAGAAAGACTCGTATCAAGAGACAGAATGAGTATGTGATAACAACTGGTAGCATTCCTTTGCTAACGAAAAATGCTCCATGACAGATAGAAATCCAAAGGGGAAAAAAATTGATGGTTGATAAGAGCAATACTTGTTTATATGCATATTGGGTTTAGTCCCTTCAAGCTAGAATGGCCATAATTGGTGAGCCTTTGTATTTCAGGAGCAGTCTAGACTGACTGCCTCCTTTGCCAGCACCTACTCAGACAAACTGGTACATTTTCAATAGCAAAAAATCATGAAAAGAAAGGTTTAGGAATTTTAAGGAGTTTCTACTTTCCTTACTGCTTTATAAAAGAGAAATATTAAAGGAAATTTGGTCAGTAGGAATACAGAGTATGAATGCCTCCTATTTAGCAAACAGCATCTTGATACAGAAATTAAACGAGGAATTTTATTGTTGCTCTTTTTGATAGATATGGCTGGCTGATTGGCTAATCGAAAATAATCCAAATACACCTAAATTGCGGCAGAATGTGATTGTGGAGGAACCTTAAGAGAAGAGGCTGCTAGTTAAATCTTAACCAATTTCCTGCAAGAATCGCAAGTTGTAATTTTGAAATCATTTTTATATTGAGAAATACTACTAACTGGAATTTGTAGATGGAAGAGTCAATATACATATTTGGATCTTAAACTAATAAAGAATATTTGTTGCAATTAAGGCATAAAAATAACAAGTGAATGTATTTGTCTAATTCAGGGGGTTTTCCACAATGGAATATTGCAAAAAGTCCAATGGTGTGCCCTATAAGTGAGCCAGAGTAAATGACAGGAAGTGTGCAGCTAGAATTCCGTCTTCGTGAGTTCACTAGGGATGGGCTATATTCATTTTTTAATTTCTCCACTTGATTCCCAACAACCTGTGCTGTCACATGACTTCCAGTTTCTCCAACTAGAAGTCCTTCCTATGAGATATGTGCTATAAAATGAAAAAAGCTAAGAGCGACCCATCTAGTTTATATCTTACAGTTATCCGGGTGATAAAAACAACTACCAGGAGGGTCTCCATTTTACCCCAACAGCCTTGTGACAGAAGTTGGTCTCAGAGTGACTGGCTAAAAACCACTCACCTTATAGATGGATTTGTAACAGAGTCTCCGTAGTTCTTGTCCAGCATGTTAATTGCTACAACAAACTGCCCTTAGTTGATGTAAGGTTTGATATAGTTGGTATAAGGTTTGCACAATTCTTTATTTGTATTGAAAGTAGTTCACTTATAAAACCATAAATATATGCTTTCATTGATGCATGCAGGCATTGGTAGTAAAGTAAACATATTTGGACAGATGCTTATTGAACATTTTAAATATTTTTTTAGAGCAAGATATAAATATTAACAAATGAAAATTAACACATAACTAGTTTTCCTAAGTGAAAATTCTCTTAAAATATAAATATGTAGTTTATTACTCAACCGGCTCCTGCTTCTCAAAATTGGAAAGTAGCTAGTCTATTATTCCTATTTTTTAAAGGAGTTCCTGAGCATCTAGGAAATGGATCCAAATAATCATAGCTAATAATGCCTGATCTGGATAAATGCATGGAAAGGATTATTAATAATACTTAATATTCATAGATAATACTGTAACTGTAATAGAAAGATCTTACTAAAGAAATCCTACTGATTTTTCTTTTTTAAAAAATCTGTCTCACCAGCCTCTTGATGTTTGTGACGATTCCATGTGGGCTGATGGACAGTACATAAGAAAAATATTTTGATATAGTCTCTCCAAAACGTCCCTGGATAAATGTAATATTGATGTAAAGGAATAGAAGAATAAGATAGACATTTAACTAAAGAACAAGAAGCCAAGAATGGCTTTTAGAATTGGCAGGAGAAAGCAGTGAAGTCTGCCAGAAAATTGCATGTGGATTACTATTGTTTAAATTGACCTTGGATATTTTGGATTTAGAGTGGAACAAGGAAACCACCTATTTTGCAGATGATGTGAATTGATTTAGTACTTCATGTCAGGGCAGTACAAAATAGTGCACTTTTAACCATTATTATTAACTGAGGTAGATGGTGGAGTTCATATACATAGCAAATTAAAATGAGGGTGTGATGCAGCACAGTGCATGTCCTCACTATTTAATGTTTAAGAAAAACATTGTGCTATGGTGGCTGTCTCAAAATATCAACTCAGTTTAAAATATTTGTGGATTTTGTGCAGGCCAGTTACTAAGCACTGAGAAACTAGGTAGACTTTCATTTAAATTCAGCAGTATCTTGTGCCCTATTTCCTTTAAAAACAATTCATCTGCCTAATACAGTGCAAGTTATTTGGAATAGAATAAGAAACTTGACTCTTCTGTTGGTGAGAGTATATGGTTACTATTTATTTATTATTATTTATTATTTATTTATGCCAGAGGTCTTCAAACTTTGCAGTACTATGATGCCTTAAAATGGTAAGCAAATTGCTTTGTTTCTCTCTTGCCATGAATAAGATTACTGATGAGTAAGGTTAGAATGAGGCAACACAAATATACCATTTTCTTTTTCTAATGTATTTTTGTGTCTGTCAGGCAAGTTCACAAACTTTGCAGTAGTGCAGCTGCGCCTTTGATGTTTCCCCAGGCAAAGTGAGAAGCAAAACTCCTAGAAGATGTTGATGATTCTCCTTTATCTGAACAGCTGATAGAATTTTTTAAAAACTCCAAGCTATTTATTTCATCTATTGTTTTTTTTATTAAAATATCATTTACATAGCCTGTACTTTGCAGGAAAAAAATGTCTTCAATCTGCATTATTTTCCAAGAACAGCTTTTCATTTAAGACGTTTATAGAAAGTAATAAATACCAAATATTAAGTGCAAATAATTCACTATTCAGGTAGATTTTCCATCTTAATTTAGCATGACAACATTGCTAAGACTTAACCTTCATAAGACTACTTGTACCTTCCAGTGATTCAACAAAAGAACATCTAATTAGCATTTCTATATTATTTTGGTATGCTGGGAAATATTCTGATTTAAAAACAGAAGACAGAATTTAATTAATAAGATATTCGGTCTGGAAATTATGCCTGTTGCTTGGACTATATTCATTCATTGAGCCTCTGCCTTCTGAGCTCTGAATATGGTGTTTCCATGAGATACCTGTACTTGTGTGAATGAATCAAACTCATGAAACTTAAGTTCCTTTAAAAGTTGCTCCTTTAATGTTACATATCTCCTGAGTTCTAATAGTATTGTAATTAATCTCGTAATTTAACAGATTAGAATCATTAAGTGGCCATTGTATTGCTTATAAAATGCATGCAAGTTACTGACATAAAAGGACCAGATGAAAACCTCAGTTTACTTGTTTTTCAAGCTTATTTGAACTACTGATCATATCTCGAAACAGATACAGAGGAGTTTGATTGAAATGTTGTTCCATAACCATGAAAATGAGCCATGCCATTTGAGAAAGCTATAACCAGGTCTGAGGTGGTTGTCCATTAGGCTGAACATTATCTTCTTTCTGAACATCATTGGAAATGTTAGATAGGAACTGCAGGATTAATAGCTAACATCATGATCTACATATTTATTAAACGTTTTTGATTATTTTTTCAGTACATCAAAATATGTGATGAAGTTATTCTCCAATTAATTAAAAGTATTTAAAGAGTAATAACCTTAGAATATGACAGTCCTGATACTATCTCAGTTAATTTAAGAAATGGAACTGAAAAGGAACAAGAGAGAAGGGGATGTTCAAGAAATTGATGTCTGTCATATCATCACTTTTATTAAGAGCTAAAACACTTTCCCCTTCAAACAAGACATGGTGTTACACAGCAAACTCCTCACTGGCATATATTGAAGAAATTTCTCAGCTATATTGGGAGTTTGATGCTTTCCATTACTAGCTCTCCCCCTTCCCCCCATAAGTCTGGTTCCCCTGGAGACCCAAACATGTCAGAAGCATGATTGATCATTGTATCCAAGAGAATGGCTACTGACCAAATTGCTTTGGTACCAACCCCCTGCCAGTTCATGATGGAATGGCATTACCCTCAGCTTGGGGGGGTTGGTGGTGGTGGGGGCTCTCTTATTCCTGACTTCAGAATTGTGGCAGCAGCTAATGGCAAGTGGGTAGGAAAAATTCTAGATGAATGGAAGAATAATGCTGCTCCTCATGAGAATAGTGTCTTTTAATTTTATGGCATGAACACCTTCTTTTCATAGTTATGATTTATATAAAATTCTTTGTAAACTAAATTTAAGCTCTATGGGAAAGATACTTTAAATGAAAGTCTTATTAGGTTGGAGCCTTATCAAAATGTTATCATATTACAAAAGACTGTAAAATACTATGCTATTTTATTTGTTTGTTCTTCATAATTCATAATTGTTTGTTCTTCAGTCATATTTTTTATCATTGACAATTATGTGTGGAGCAAACCTTTTTAGACTTGGATAAGTCACTCCATAGAGGGAAAAAGTGTCATTAAAAAAAAGGCAAGGACCGTTTTATGGCATTTGCTTTCAAGGCTTCCCACCAGTTCTTTTTAAATAAGATTGCAGAAAATCATTGTTTCAAATTGATGCATTTGTCAATATGAATTCAAATAGAGCCAGAGCTGAATGTATTTGCAATTAAAATGCAGCAATTTATAATTTCTGCTTTGGGAGCTTTTGAAAGTGAACAAATAGAAGTTCAGCAAAAGTAAGTTTTTTCCTAATTTCGCAATGAAAGGATGGGAAATCTGTTTAAGCTTCTTTTAATACAAAATGAGTCCTGCTAGAGAAATGGGAAAAAAACTGGAGATGCTTGGAAGAGATTTGAGAATGGACAATCTGTGGCTCCCCCATGTTACTGAATTATAATTCATGTTAATAATAATAATTTTAATATTTCTAAACCGCACCCTCTCCCCACAGGGACTCGGGGCGGTGCACAGGCACAGTAAAACAATAAATACATACAAACATTTCATTAAAAATAAATTAAATCTAAACCTGCGCTAAAATTCCCCATTGAAACTGAGCTATATTATAAAACTTCCCAATAAAACCCCAAAGACAGAGAGACTATCCTAGGCCGGCCAGACAGAAGAAATGAGTTTTTAATTTGAGACGGAAGGAGCGGAGGTCCGTGGTCGTCCTAATGTCGGGGGGAAGGTCGTTCCAGAGGTCGCCACAGAGAGAGCCCTTCCCCTGGGCGTCGCCCGCTGACAAAGTCTAGTGGACGGCACCCGGAGAAGTCCCTCTCTGTGGGAGCGAATCGGCCGTGAGGATGTATGTGGCAGAATCCGATCCCGCAGATAGCTAGGTCCCGAGCCATGGAGCGCTTTAAAGATGATAATCAACACCTTGAAGCGCACCCGGAAGACGACAGGTAGCCAGTGCAGCTCGCGCAAGAGCGGTGTTACATGGGTAGACCTAGCGGTTCCCATAATTGCTCGCGTGGCTGCATTCTGGACTAGCTGAAGTCTCCGGGTGCACCTCAAGGGGAGCCCCATGTAGAGAGAGTTGCAATAGTCCAGTCGGGATGTCACGAGTGCATGAGTGACTGTGCGAAGGGCGTCCCGATCCAATAGGGGGCGCAATTGGCGAACCAGGCGAACCTGGTAAAACGCCCTCCTGGCCACGGCTGTCACTTGATCTTCCATGGACAGCCGGGCATCCAGGAGGACACCCAAATTGCGCGCCCCATCCACAGGGGTAAGATGTTCGTCCCCTATGGCCAGCGATGGAGTGAGCTGGTTGAATCGGGCAGCAGGAAACCACAGCCACTCGGTCTTGGTCGGGTTGAGCCTGAGTCCGTTACTTCCCATCCAGACCCGCACGGCTTCCAGCCACTGGCACATCACCGCTACGGCATCGTTGGGGTGGTTTGGGGTAGAAATATACAGCTGAGTATCGTCAGCGTGTAGATGGTACTTTACCCCAAAGCCACGGATGATCTCACCCAGCGGCTTCATGTATGTGTTAAACAGGAGAGGCGAGAGGACCGACCCCTGAGGCACCCCACATGTGAGGGGTCTCGAGGTCGACCTCTGCTCTCCTGCCAACACAAATTGCGATCGACCAGAGAGGTAGGAGGAGAACCACCGTAAAACGGTGCCTCCCACTCCCAACCCCCCCAGCCGATGCAATAGGATACCATGGTCGATGGTATCGAAAGCCGCCGAGAGGTCTAATAGGACCAGGATGGAGGAACAACCCCCATCTCTGGCCCTCCAGAGATCATCGACCAACGCGACCAATGCCGTCTCGGTGCTATGCCCGGGCCGAAAGCCGGACTGGCGCGGATCTAGATAATCAACTTCCTCCAGGTGACGGGGAAACTGTTGTGCCACCACACTCTCAACAACCTTCGCCAAAAAGGGAAGGTTGGAGACTGGACGATAGTTGTTTAAAAGAGCTGGGTCCAAAGAGGGCTTCTTAAGGAGGGGCCTCACCATAGCTTCTTTTAGGGAAGCAGGCAAGGAACCCTCACTCAAGGAGGCGTTGACAACCTCTTGGAGCCAGCCTCGTGTCATCTCCCAGGATGCCAGTACAAGCCAGGAGGGACACGGGTCCAATAAACATGTGGTGGCTCGCAGTCGCCCACGTAACCTGTCCATATCCTCGGAAGTAACGGAGTCAAACTCCTCCCAAACAAGATCTGTCTCGTGGCATCCCACTGGGCCATCAATGGAGGGTAGCCCGTTCTGTATCTGAGCGGTTTTCTCCTGCAGAAAAGTCACAAATTCCTCTGCTCCACCCTGTAATAAATGTTGTTTATTATTCAGTAGTCACTATGTTGACTGGAGCTTTTGAACCTGAAATACAACACAATTGAAAAGCCACATGTTCCATATCTGACTCCAAGTTACATAACTGAGAAAATACAGGGGGGAAATGATCTTCCTGTTGAAAAATTTAAAAATGGGAAAAAACATCCCATTGAACTAAATATATAAACCTATATGGATAGATCTTATATGGCTCTGGGATGCATTTTTAGTGCAAGTACTATGGGACATGACTATAGCATGATAAAAATTTCGTGGGATCTTCCTCCATTTAAAAAAAAATCATATATTTGGCCATGTTTTATTTCAGCATACTCAATTTTAGTTCAGTTTTAAATTTAAGATCTTTATTATTTTAATGTTTATTCTGTTTTTTATTCAATGCTTGTAAGTCTCCTGGCGTTACTTCCAATGAGATGAGTGGCATGCAAGTTTGATAAGTAAAAGAAATAAATGCAGATTATTATTTTACTCTTCTGCTCCAAAGAATTGAAAGGGAAAAGGAAAATGACATAAATCCTCAAAGCTGCATTTTATTTGGGCTAGGTTGACTTTTTTCCCCCTTAGCAGTTGTAAACGTCTCTTCTTACTGGGTGGCATGTAGGGTGGAATATAAGGGATTGCAACATTTGGGGTGTAGCTTGCTTCTGAGGTAGTGACTCTTTGCTCTCTTAACGTGAGAACATTCCACAAGGACTTTAACATATGTATGTGGATGAATTGCCTGCTTGTACCATAAAAGAGATGACCATGTACCCAACATAAAGCAGTCATCACTGAGAAATAGTAAAGCCAATGAAGTTCACACATCCTCCCAGTCACACCAAACTATTTTTATAATACCTAATTTAGCAAATGAACTGTGAAAAAGGAAAAGGCTGCTAAGGCCAGGTTTGCTGTTAATAGCACCTGTATGTAATCTAGGCTTCTTTTCTAAGTCTGCCCCAAAAAATCATCAGCACCATTCTGGAATTAGGTTTACTGGTATTTTTATCACTACAATCATGTGCACATTTACTAGAAATAAAAGTCATTAGAGGCAATGGGACTTAATTTCTAGTAAGCATGCATGGAATTGCAATTTATGTTTATATGGGCTGTGCTAAAAACAGTTTAAGACCAGATGGTATCTGAATGATGTAAAGTATTTTTCCTATCCTCTGAAACATGCATTAATTTGGTTTGTTTAGGCTGGAATGTTTTCTAGAATAATTTCCTTACAAGAATGATTTTTGTTGTTAAATCATGTTATATAGCTGTTCATCGCACAGTTGCAACTTGGGGCACCTCAAATCAAATAGAACAAAATAAGAAAAATAGTGACAGATGAAGACAAACCCAACTTCAATCAGAAAAAAAACAAATTTGCGATTGACTAACTAAATGTTGAGACCCTATGGCTGAAGAAACATTTGCCCAGGTTTTGTATATTTTACACTGAATGTTAATAATGATTTTAGATAGATTAGATAGATAGACAGACAGACAGATAGACAGTTTTGTATGCTGGCAAGAGTCGCTAGGCGAGATGGGCAGCCATATATATCTAATAAATAAGTGAAC
The DNA here is from genome assembly GCA_039707465.1 of Rhabdophis nuchalis. NCBI lineage: Eukaryota > Metazoa > Chordata > Lepidosauria > Squamata > Natricidae > Rhabdophis > Rhabdophis nuchalis. The sequence continues at coordinate 104,759,887 of CM077646.1, forward strand.
ATGATATATCTTTGCTACCAAAGTTCATTCACTTCTTTTTGTCTTTTGGATTTTATTGATGGTTTGCTATGTATACAGAGTAACATGAACTAAAATACCTAACCCGCTAAAGTTTTCTTCCTTCATGGAAGGATTGGAAATAAGGTAGGATAAAAAACTACTTTGGGGACTTTCTCCAGTCACTAAGCCTCAACACAAACTTGTCTTGACAACACATCTATCATTTCAAATGATGTTGTCTTTACACTATCTCCAGGTCACAAGACATATTCAGTTCATTGTTATCTGTAGCAAATGTTGAAGTTCTTATGTACGCCAACATCATCCAAAGGCTGTATAGAATAGTTTTGCCATCCTTATTTTGGATGGGATCAGCAGTGGGTACAGTATATTTTAACCAGTAGGTTTTCTGCTGACTGAGGAAGAAGTTTGCAGCTTAGCAGCAATGATGCTCAACTGCAACAGCTTTTGGTTGATTCATACTATTTTTAAAAAAAGTGAAAGTCTTGAATTAGAACAGAAGTGGTCAGATTTTGTGACTGAAGAACTTGTTAACCCCTACCAATAGGCTACTGAATTAAGTAGGAATGGTAAACATGGCCACAAAGTTCAGGTATACCAATGAGACCTCTCTTCCACACTCCCTCCTTCCCTCTCCCCCTCCCTCCCTCCCTCCCTCCCTCTCCCTCTCTCCCTCCCTCCCTCCCTCCCTCCCTCCCTGACTCATGCATATCACTGAATGTCACACAGTGGCCTGGTTAATAAAAGTGTTTTGCTTGTTTTGATTTGCCATACCATGTGAACCTATGATTAGTTGTACATGTAACCAGATCAAGTGGCATTGATAAAAACAATAACTATCAAGATGAAGAGATACTGTCAATGGATGAACAAAACAAAAACAAAACAAAGTACACTGCACTCATTGCAGCGAGCAGTGCTTGGGTTTGGAGGTGCCAGGAAAACTCGAAGAATGCCTGAAGTCTTAGACTTCAGTATCAAACCTGTGCATTGGTACTGAAATTAAAAATACATTTCCTAAAAACTTCCACTGTGCTACAATTTTTTTTCTACTGTCTTCATTTTTTCAATTACTTTACATATATTTTTCTGTACATAGAAGCAAAGGAAAAAGAAAAACTACTTGATAAATGTCCAGGTTTTAATTGCTGTTAAAGAAAATAGCAGCCTATTCTCCCAAAGGCTTCTTATTGTGACAGATTAGTTAGGCAATAATATTGCTACCTCATTCATTCTCAAGTAAACTGTTCCTTGTAGCATCATGGAGAATATTCTTGGGGAATATTTTCTTCTAGGGCCTTCTACCTAACTATTCATGGTTACATAGAAAGCTGTATGTAACTGAAAACAGCCAAATGTGTTTTGACCACATGGGCCTGTGTTTTGCTAACACCTTGCTGGCTGCATTGAAAAGTGTCATCTTCTAATTTTTGAAAGAACACAAAGGGCTGATAAAATGAAGCTTCCTTCAATTTCCTTTGAATGTAAAAAAAATAGCCAGCTAATCCAGTTTCTTGTTAGGATATTGCATTTTGAGTCAATGTGGTCATTTTACTTCGGCTATTTATGAATTGCATTAAGATATACTTCTATCACTGAGTAACTTGCTCCTATGTTCAATCCAGCATTATTATTATTTTAATAGTGATTTTTTAAAAGATTGCCTTTATAATGATAAAAAAAAACCTAATGCGTACTAAAAAACAACAAATATAAATTGGAAAAATGAAAAGAAAGAAAAATAGAAAAGCAAAAATAAAAATATAGTAGAGGAAAGGAAATATATAAAGAAATTATTTCTTTATATATTTTATCTCTTTGTCACAAGTATAAACAATTTTAGTAACTTATTGTCTTCTTTTAAAGTGCAACAAATTCTATCTTCTTCCCATATCCCATCTGTTATATATAAATACATCTTCAAAACCTTAACATTTTAGCCCTGATCAGCAAAAATTCATTGAAGAATTATCTCTGCTTAATCTCTAGAGTTAATAGCACATCTATTTTAAACTTGATCAAATAAACCAACTCTATATTTCTTCCTTTTACTTTTAAAAATCTTGATCTTTAATCCCTTCAAATAATGTCACAGAATTTGAGTTGTTTTCATTTTTTTTCTTTGTCCTGTCTCACAAAATTCTTCTGAGCTTTAAATTTTAAATTGTAAATCCAATATAGGAAAATTATCCAGCTCAGATTCAGGCAATTACATAGATGACCTTATTTAAAAGATGCCAGGTTTTGACTTTCCTCGCCAACATTGGTGAACTCTGAAAAAGATCTGTACCCAACATTGCGAGTCATTGCTTAAGTGTGGTCTTGTCTCTACCCCTCAGTGTGACTGTGGTGCTCCTTGACAAAATATCCATCACGTTATGTCCGAATGTCCATCAAGAGCTTACACTGGCTCAATGTCTGCTTTTTTCAATATAGACCACCCTGTCTTTGAATGACTGGGCAGACTGGACATTAACATTTCAACCAGTATAAGTCCATGTATTTGCCATATGCTAAATAAATAAAATCCAGGACATTGCTGATTTATTACTTGTAAATTCTTTTTAATTATTAGGACATCAGCTGGTTTCATTTGTACAGCCAGTGGTGTATCTTTTTCCATATCATTCTTGTAGTCTGTCATTTTAAAATCTTTTTTCAAATCAATCCCAATCCTGTTGCTCTTCCACAAAATATTTTAAGCAAAGCCTAACCATAGAGGCAGATAGGCTTAAAATTAACTTCAGCTCCATTGTTCAAAAACACCATTAAATATATCTAATGTTAAAATATTTTGCTTCATTGTGTATTAGTAAGTCAACTTTAAGTGCTCTTCTTTTTTGTCATCTTTAGTTATTTTCAGTTCTCTCTAGTGTCCAAAGTCTTCCTGACTAAGGATTGAAAGTAACTTACCTGGTGTTTTCAGACTTGTCTATCCAAAGGTTCCTAATCGCTGGGAAGCAGTTAACAAGCAATTTCTGAAAGTGATTAGAAAAGAAAGTATGCAAAGTCAGTACCCTTTTGAAGGTGCCAGCCATGATTTGAGCAAGATGACTATTCCCTCATCTCTCAGAGATCTGCTGGTGATTGCTGTCTTGTCGTCTTCTTGCAAGAAGAAGCTGTCTGGAACACTTGTGAGTGATTTCAAGTCTCTTCCTTGTCCAGAAAAGAATTATGAAGAGCCAGCCTACTTGATGGCTCTTCATTGTCCCACAGTTGTTGGCTTCACATTTAGCGGAGCCAGTTGCAATTTGCAATTTCTTCCCTGAAAGTTGCCGAATCCAGATGAACTCAGCATAACACATCACAAAAATGCTGTTTAAGAACTGGGTACTTACCAACAGAGTTTCAATAGATTAGAAGATTATAAACAATGGACTTTTAGAATTTCATCACTGCACACTAATTGAGTAAACCATAGTTTACAATCTAATTTCAGATTATTGTACAGTTTCACATGCTTTCTTCCAGTCAACTGCCCATGGTTGCTATGAGTCAGGCTTTGTTAAAATTAATAAACTATATCTATAGTTTACATAGTCAAATATGACACTTAACATTGAGTAGCAAAACAATCTTACACAATCTGATAAACAATAAGCCACTTATAGTACAATGCAGAACTGCAGTCCAAAACAACAACAACATCCCAAGTCAATTAAGCATTAGGCCTGCACCAAGCCTTAGGTCCCCTCACACATTAAAAGCTATATATATATTACCAATAATTTTCCCTGTTGTACATCCTGAATGATAGAATAAATACTGCCAAGAAGGGTTTACATAGCCAGTATCCCAGCCACCTTTGAAATGAGAAACCCATAGCTATTTCCTGAACTTTTAAAGGATACCAGTACATTCTACTTGGACTATTTTATCCTTGGCATTTAATTCATTATGTTTCACAGCCATGAACAGGGGGAAAAGAACAGAAGCAACTGGAAATCAATTATTAATATACAAATAAGTTTATTCACAGTTAACATTTCATTCATTGTCAATAATTTACTAATGCCTTCTCTAATTTGGCTGCCTTTGAATATATTAGATTATACTCTTCATCATTCCAATGATGACAACCCTATGTAAAAAACATGTATAAACTTCTTGGTTATTAGGAGAAACACATGAATGCTGATATACATAAAAGACAGGACCTGTCATAACAAACATATCTCCCTCATGCATTTAAAGTAACACATTGAAGTTAAAATGTTCTCATTCAGTAATTGTGTACACATATTGCAGGGCTGAAACTTAAAAAGGAAAAAAGAGCAAAATACTTTAATTCGTGCTTTAAAATTGATGTTTTAACTTACTGCAGCTGTTAATGGGAATTCCAGAACAGAATTTCAGTAAAATTCAGTGAAATGCAACAAAATCATTCAGCTGCATAGAAAACAAAACTAATCTAAGCTATATACTTTAGCTAACATTACAAATTCTAAATGAAAAGCATTTTTTTTTGCAGAAGAAAGTATTTGGTCACCACCAGGGGTGGGTTCTGGCTGGCTTTACTGCTGGTTTGCTCGTGCACGTACATGCGCAGTTGAATTAAAATTGTTCTGTGCATGTGCAGAACCCAAAAACAAGATGGCGGCAGCAACGGTGGCGACCGGGGAACCGGTTTAGGGGTGTGGCAGTCTTGGGTCGCTGCCGGTTCCAGCAGCGCCATACCACTACCGGTTCGGCTGAACCAGGCAGAACGAGTAGGAACCCACCTCTGGTCACCATAAAATTAAAGTTAATATTCTAATGGCAAACAAAGAAGTATCTATGGACAGCAAGCATCACACCATTGTCATTTGCAACTGGCAGATTTTCTTTCTTACTTACAATATTGAACTGTTTTTTTAAAAACTAATTCAGATCTATATAATAGTTTGGATCTCTCAATGTTGCTATAACTGAGGAAAGTTCACTCAAATTCCTCTTAATTTTGCTAATCTTTGCCATGGAAATGAGGTAAACTTAAATGGATTTAAACCAGATTCCCCATTGTTACTGGAAATCTTAAGCTTTCTGTAGCAGCCCCATAGCACATTTATGCTATCTTTCCTTTTAAGGTTTCTGGTCTGTATTTATAAATTTAGAGAGTTCTGGATAACAGTGGCATAATTTAGTGCTCCCAATCATCAGAGAAAACATTAAAGCATGATTTGTGGTAGTCTTCTGGTGATGGATGAGATAAAGCTAGTATATCTCTTGGTCTCTTGCGCCTGATTACACAAAGAGTTAGCACTCATCCTTAGAGCTGGCAGTTCCTCATGTTAAAAGACAGTGATGAAATACTGAATCTGCTTGATTCAAACATACCACATTTGAAAATCAGGTTCAGGTTTCGTCCTACAGAATAAGTTCATTATATTAAAAGCTTTGCTTTGCTTTACTCAAATCTTTTTCTCATTGTAAATACATGGTCAATGAAGTCTTTATTTCAGGATGGAGTTCTTGTTCTCCTCTACAAAGTTTGAAGAGAAGAAGCAGAAAGAAGAAACAAAAAAAGGAACAGGAGATAATATGCTACATGGTTTTGTATCAACAGTTCTGAAGCTTGTAAAACATGTTAAACTAATCCAGTCTTTTTGAATCCCAAATCAATCCCAAATCCTGAAAAATATTCTTAAATTGATGCAAATTATGCCTGCAAAGATACTTAAATGGTATTTTCAGCCAGCATATATCTTAAAATGTGAGGAACTGAAAAATAACTTCATATAGGTTTGACAATTGGGTGGTTATTTATTTGTTTTATTTGGTAAATTTATTTTTCCATTTATATTGCTGTGGGGCTACTCTAGGCAGCTATATCATAGATTACTATACAAATATAGGATTACATGTCTTCATGATAATCCAATATCCAGTTATGGTCACCAAGATGTAAAAAAGAATTGAGAGTATATATAAAGAACAGTTGCAGGAACTGGGCATGTCTGGTTTAATGAAAAGAAGGACAAGAAGAGAAATGATAGCAGTGTTCCAATATCGCAGGGGCTGCCAGAAAGAAGAGGGAGTCAAACTATTCTCCAAAGCACCTGAGGGCAGGACAAGAAGCAATGGGTGGAAACTAATCAAGGAGAGAATCAACTTAGAACTGAGGAGAAATTTCCTGACAGTTAGAACAATTAATCAGTGGAACAGAAATTGCCTACAGAAGTTGTGAATGCCCCAACACTGGAAGTCTTTAAGAAGATGTTGGATAGCCATTTGTCTGATGCGGTGTAGGGTTTCCTGCCTAAGCATGGGGTTGGACTAGAAGACCTTCAAGGTCCCTTCCAATGCTTCTATTCTATTCTATTCTATTCTATATTCAATATTACAGCTAAACAAAAATTAAAAAATGTCCTTGGAGAACCATCACAATATCACAAAGTTTTGATGTCACCATTTCTATTTGACTATCACAAATGTACCATTTATTCTTATATTGCCAGTTCACGCTAGTAATTCACAAACTAGCAGTTTCCCCGGAACTTTGTTCCATTTCTAAACAAACAAAACATAGAAAAGAAAATACTTGAGATTTTGTATCACCCAATGCTCAACTTTGTTTAAAACGATTTGTTAAATAAATCACAACTGGTAGTCTTCACACATGAGACAACATAAATCTGACAAATCACCTTTTGGATTTGCACAGTGTACAAACCCAGCCTATTCTGGCAGCAGCTTCTCATGGATATCTCACCAGGATAGCAGTAATGAGCAAATCTTTTCCTCTCTAAAACACACTGATTTTATATGGAACAATAGGTTGTGATCCTTTAATGAAGCATGGAGTCACTGCAGGTGTATGACAAAAGGAAAAATGCACTCAAATGGAATAAGCAGGACTGTGTATTAGAACCCTATCCCCAATCCATATAATGTGTTCATATATGTCACCGAATCCAAACTAGCCAATCATATTTTAGTGTATTTCTGAGCCCAGAAAATTGGTATAACTGACTAAATTAGGGTTACATTTATCTTGGGAAAGCATTTTATATAAATATAGCTATAGGTTAGTTAGACCAGGGTCCCCAACCTTTTTGGCACCAGGGACCGGTTTCATGTAAAAAAAATTCCGTGGACTGGTGGGAGCCTCTAGCGGGTGAGGTGAGTCGGTCTGTGCACGTGTTTGGCGGTCATGTGGAACCTGAGGCTCACTCTGGCCTGGTTACTATCAAGCTACGGATCGGCACCGGTCCGAGGACCAGGGGTTGGGGACCCCTAAGTTAGACCATATAGTTGAACTACATATGAATGTCTATGTTCCGACCTGAGCTTAGTGCACAAGATAATCTGCCATGATAATCTGTTCTACTGGTTAATTCACTTTTACTTCAACTTCAATAATACAAGGGCTATCAATAGATAGAAACTAAATGTAGTCCATTCTAATCTTGACTGCAGGAAAAACGATTTCAGCAATAGAGTAGTAAATGGGTGAAACATCCTAACTGATCCTGTTGTTAGTTCCTCTATCCCCCATACCTTTTACCTTAAGCTGTCTACTGTGGACCTTACGTGTTTCTTAAGCGGTCCCTAAGAGGGCATGCGTAAGCGCACCAGTGTGCCTACCATCCCTGTCTTACCGTCCCCATTTATATGTACTCTTTTTATGTGTTTATGGCTATATTTTTCTTGTTTATATCCATTTATTTGTGCCATTTTTTCATGTGTTTTCATACTTGTTTCTTTGTACTTGTTGACAAACTAATAAATAAATAAATAGTTTTAGGTTAGACCAGATTCTTCTTCTGCTACGTATACTGTCTTCCTAGATCTTGCAGCTGGAAAGCCTACTTCTTTATATATTACAATCTCACACTTATATGTGCAGAGTTCCTATCTATGGAAAGATGGGCTCTATGTTCCAAGTAGGGCCATTCTAGATCATTTGACATTCTTTTTACTCTTAACAGCTTAGGGGCCTTCAGATATATTAAAAGTTCATATGTTGATTGTGTATTCTATTCTATTCTGTTGTGTATGTGGAGTGGAGGACATTATAAAAAGTATATACTGTATACTTTTTATACTGAAAAAAACAATAATAGTGGTTAAAAATAGGATACTCATATATATCCTATTTTTACCACATTTATTATTTTTTTCAGCCATCAACATGTCCCAGTAAGCATGAATTTAACTTTGATATTTCTCTTGAACTAATTTGAATATCCTGGGAAGAGATAATGACGCTCAGCCACCATTTTGTGATATCTCCTCAACTTTGACATATGAAGGGAGGTCATCAAAATAGCCATATATTCCTGCCCTCCCCAAACTTTGTAATGTTAAGGAAGATTTTTGCAAGTTGAAAAGAGCCTCTCCCTTTTGTTTTTTAAGGCCTCAAGGAATTGATGTGACCCATGGCTTTTCCTAATTTAGTTTTGGTGTGACCAGCTAGCCAAGCTGCATATGAAAAGGTCACTTATTCTCTTCAAGAGAGGAGATGTCAAGTGGAGTGATGGAAAACCTTTGCATTGAGAGCCATAATATTCACTTCATACAATTGCCAACCCCATGTGGAAATGCAGGAAATGGATGGTGTAAAAATATGTTCCTCTGTTCTTAGACCCTGGTGGGTTAAAAAAAAACAGCCAACAATCCTTGGTGAGCAACTTATATCAAGAAGTCTATCTACAGTAGAATGCTTACTGACAAGAGATGAATCTTAGTTAAACCATGGATTGTTAATCAGTGGTAGTTCTGTTCTTGAACAGTGGAAACACAAGACAAGGGACACTGGCCATTGTATTTTCGGCCTGCCTGCTGCTTAGCCCTCTTATGCAAACCATGCCAATTAAGTCATCTTACTGCATTCATTATTAACATTCCCTTCATTTTAGATTTATATCCAGGGCAGACTGGATATAAATCTTTTAAAAATAAAGACTTACCTTTGAAACAATCTTACAACAGAGTAGAAGCTACCCTACATTCTAGAGTAACTACCTATGTTTGAACTGAAACATTCATCCAAGATAATAAAACACATTCCCATTTTTAGAATAAATTCTAAAAAGACATACCTGACGCTGGCTTTCACAGTAAATGGTTTTACATATTTATGGACTTCAGTATGTTTTTGTTATTTTGAGCATGCACAAAACAGCATGGGGGGAAAAAACCAACTTCCCAAGCTGTCAGGGAAAAGCAAGGTTTATTTTCCAGATTTTGGTTTATTCTTAAAATGTATCTTCTGTCTCATGTCTTTTGCCACTAGAGGTTTCCCCACGTGGGCTATCTTGGAATTGGCAATTTTGCCAACTCTTATAAATTGTAGGGGTTTATAGTAGTTATTTTGGAAAATATTGCATTTCACCTCTGTTATATTACATTGCTTTGGTGTACAATAATATGCTAGTTCCATTTTTAGCGTAACGATAATGGTAAATTATCAGTTAGGAATCCAAATTTGAAAATAGCAAAGTATATAGCTGGTCCTCGACTTGCAGTCACACTTGAGCCCAAAACTTGTTGTTAAAGGGGGCAGTTGTTAAGTGAGTTTTGCTCCATTTTAGGTCCTTTCTTGCCACTGTTGTTAAGAGAATCATTACAGTTGTTAAGTTAGTAACATGGCTGTTAAGTGAATCTGGCTTCCCCATTGATTTTGTTTGTCAGAAGGCTTGAAAAAGTCATTACATGACCCTGGGAAACTGCAACAGTCATAAATATAAGTTGTCAAGCGTCTGGATTTTGATCACATGACCATGGGGATATTGGAATAGATGAAAATCTGAAAAACAGTCATAAGTCACTATTTTCAGTGCTGATGTAACTTCAAATGGTCACTAAATGAACTGTTGTAAGTTGAGAACCACCTGTATCTCTCACTCATTCTGTGTGTGTGTGTGTGTGTGTGTGCGCGCGTGCGTGCGCATATGATAAATGAATAAAATCAAATGTATTATTGTCATCTGAGGAAATAAAAAATATATAATTTCCCAAAAATCGGTGTGATAAAACCTCCACCTAACTCAGATTTAATTGATAAGGTAAAGGTAAAGGTTTCCCTTGCACATATGTGCTAGTCGTTCCTGACTCTAGGGGGCGGTGCTCACCTCCGTTTCAAAGGTGAAGAGCCAGCACTTGTCTGAAGATGTCTCCATGGTCACTTGCCCGGCATGATAAAATGCCGAAAGTTACAATGACATTGAATAAAGTGACTTCTGGCCATTTATCACAATCACAACCTTTGTAGCTTCCCCATGATCATGTGATCAAAATTGAGGTGCTTGGCAACTGGCTCATATTTAAGATGGTTGCTGTGTTCCAGGGCCATGTGATCACCTTGTGCAATTTTCTGACAAGCAAAGTCAATGGGGAAGCCAGAGTCACTTAACAACCAGATTACTAACTGAACAATTGCAGTGATTCACTTAACAACTGGGGCAAGAAAGGTTGTAAAAGAGGACAAAACCTATTTAACAAGTTATTGCTTAGCACCATTAATTTTGGGCTGAGTTGTGGTTGTAAGTCAAAGCTACCTGTATTATATATAATGATTCTATTATTATTCTTTATAAAAATCAAAGCAAGTTAATTTAGTACAGTATTTATTTTACTGAGTTATATTATACAAACAGGGCACATGATGTTACTAAAATATTGCACCCACGAGATTGTGATTTCCCTTCAAACATATCTTAAAATATGTAAGAGGAATCTAAGCGCTCTTATAGAAAAGCAGAGCTTGAAAACTAATCATGCTGATTTCAATTGTCAATATATGCAACAAAGATAGTTGCGATGGACTATACCGTGCGCGCGCACGCACACACACACGGTTTGGTGGCCTGGGTTGCTGGAACTGGCAGTGACCCAGCCTTCCACTCCCCTGAACCGGTTCCCCAGGCAGCGCCATCGGCACCACCATCTTATTTTTCAGTTCTGCGCATGCACGGAATAATTTTAAATGCACTGCGCATATGCATGTAGCGCACATGAAGAGTGCACACAAGCGAACTGGCAGTTGTGACTGCCAGAACATGTGTGTAATGTTTAACTGGGTGAGAGGACTATCATAGGGCAAATCTTTTTGAGACAAAGTAGTTCAAATGGGCTAACTTACAGAATGTCTCCAAGGTTCAGGACCCATAACACCCATGGATCTGAAATTTGGCATATTTTACAAATATTTAACAATATTAAAAGGATCGTGAAGCTTTTTCTGACAGAATAGGAATCTCATAAAACATTTCTTGTGGTCTACTCCTGATGTTCAACTATGCTATACAATGCAGGATGGGCCACAAGAAAGATCCATCGCAGAACATCTCCTGAATTTTTAAGGACTTATCAAGTATATTAGAAACTCTGCCATTGTTGAAGACATTAAGGAATCTGATAAGGAAATATGTCTGATAAAAATAACCCAAGAGGTCACAAGTTGTTGTCTCTGCCTCTGTCTGTCTTTTTCTTTCTTTCTTTCTCTCTCTCTGTCTTTCTCTCTCCCTCCCTCCGTCTCCGCCCCCCTTTCTCCCCTCTGTCTCTCCCCCAAAACGAATACCTTTATTAAGACCAATCAAAAGTATGTTCAAACTTTGAGAGTATAAAGAAATAGATGAAAAATTTCTAATTAGGTCAGTTGATGAGCAGAAACTATTTATAAATATTGAACTTGATGAATGGAATGGTATAGCAGCATTGCCTGGGAGAGCAATAAGCCAAATCTTTGTTGGCATAGTTGACCTACAGAAGCAGCAATGTAATAAACCTGGATGAGATCTTGAGTATGCACTTAAGGAAGCAGTCAGGACTTGTCCTGTTTCCAGAGCTAGAAGGTTTCTCCATTTGCCTTCTCAGGCATGCAAGTCATCAGGTTATTTATAGGAGCAAACAGCAGGGAACCCACAGACACATTCACAACTGCTTCCAAGTTTTCGCTCAAACTCTCTAGTTCAAAGGGTTAATCTTGTCCTTTAGAATAAAGAATTTGCAACAAGCCCTCATATTTACCACATCAAACACAATCTCAGCTTGCATTGTTTGAAGAACATTAGACAATAGACAAATTAACGAGACAAGGGAAATTTACTTTGTCAAGCCCTTGTTTGTCGCCAATTCTTCCAAGTTTTATATCCCCAGGAAAAAAGAGACCTAAGCCAGTTTCTATCTTATTTTGTGGCTTCTTGATCAAATCCTTAACTTCCTTTTATCTTCTTTTCTGAAAAAGTAGCTTCTTTTAACCCAGACAAATGGAGCAAACAGGGGATTTTAAAGGAAGCATTTCTTCAAAAACGTTTATTGTAAAATATTGTTAAAGATCAGCTTTAACTTAACTTGTTTTACAATAGTAACTTGAAAGGGGTAAAAATTAATCAGTCATTAAAAAAAAAAGACCTGAATTGTTGAATGTCTAATAAAGCCCATAGCTTCATCTCTCGAGGCACCTCTGAGAACTAGACCTGTGCGTTTAAGCTCTTTGAATAAAAAGTGCATATGTTTCACATTAATATATAAATTTATATATATATATATTTATATATATTTACAACCCATGAAAGTTCAATACAAGAAAAAACTATTCTCTAGCATTACAGAAAATCATTCAAACAATGGGCTTCCAAAATTTCTGTGAATTTCAACCAATATTTTAAGCAACCAATATTTTCTGATCACAAAGTTAGATTCTTATGACACTATCTTGTTCGAAGAGATAAAATGCAGGATAGCCTCTGATTTTCATACTTTCGATAACTATATATTTTGCAAGTTCAAAACATGTAATGTATAATAGCTATCAGATTGGATCCTATGTAGCATCAATATCTTATTATCTTGGGCATTGGAATCCTAGGAAAAAATGATAACGCTGAATGCTCTAAGCAGTAAAAATACATATCACATTAATAATTATAAATAAGATCAAAGGCAAATCCAAGAATGAAAAAGACTGGGGAAGAAAGGGAAATAAGTATTATACATGTAGTTGAACAATATTGAATCTGAGCTTCAGACTTTTTCCATTCCAATTTTGCTTAAGAAGACAATGGTTCAATGTGAAAGGAGAGTTGCTACAAGGTTTAAGTTGCTTACAAATGTGAAATCTTTGAAAGAAACTTTAAAGTCATCAATGTCTACAGTCTAGGTTTACAAGCCATATTACATTGCATTGTAAATGAAACATCTACGTATCCCAAGCCCAAATTGATCCTTATAATGTAAGGTTACCTTGTTGGTGAAAACATTTGCCTAGCATGTAGACTAGGGAGAACATGTTTCTAGAATAGAGGTAGGCATATAAAAGATAAGCTTGTGCAGTGGTAATACTCAGACTTAATAAAAAATTTAGCTCAGTGTAATGTGTCCAGTGAAAAACTGAAAGTCCAACAATTATGATCCAATGATCTCTTTTCTGAATTCTTCCTGTGAACAAGGCATTAGCCTTAGGGAAAGTTAGAGGATGATGAATTTATCTCCCGTGACCCCTGTTCCGCTGCCGAGAGTTATTGGAAAGAGAGCTCACTCGAGTGGAACAATAATATTTAGTTACCACTTGCTTGCACTGTTCACATTTCACCGTGCAACACCAATGAAATTTGCAATTGCAGCTTGTGACAATTTCAATCTGTTTCTCCTCTATTTTGAGGCCACATTCCATGCAGAGCCTCTTGCAACTCCGCTTCTCCCACTGGGTCAGATTCTTGCCACTTTGGAGACACTCTCGTCCTTCAGTACCATAGAGGCCCAAGGTCATGTTTTTGATGCAGTAATCTGGGGAGTCCTCCAAAAACACAAGATCAGCAGCATGCATGGTGTTGAAGGGCTCAGTTGACATTCCACGACTCTCCGCACTGTTACCAGCTCTTATTCTTCTCTTGTCCACCTCCAGCTTCTGAGCCTTGTTATATTTGTTCTTTAGATAACTTCCAACCTCTCGGAAGTCTGCTAGCTGGAGCCAGCAAGTTTGGATGCTGCAGCTCCCTGATACTCCATGGCACTTGCAGGCCCGCTTCATGGTTGCTTTTACAGCCTTGCATAAGAGATGAAACAACATTTAGGAATACTAGGAAATAAGAGCATTGAACAATTCTGTTAAATACCAAAAGAATATGGCGAGAAGAGAAACTTAACTCATCCTTCCCCAAGTAGGCTTTTTTAAGAGTTTGCATGGTCAAACATTATGTGGAGGACATAACAATTGGGAGTTTCATCCTAATATATCTGAAGGACACCAGACTGGAAAAGATTGATTAAATTTAAAAATCTAATCTTTTAATTAAAGATTCAAAAGTTTTAAACAGTGACCAATTGAGTACTACTTGATATCTTGGACTACAACTTTCCAAACTGCAAATCTTCGTGGCTGTTGGCCACTTGGATTTAGTGGAAGGCATCAATTTATCTCTTCCTGGTCTGGCAACATGCTTGGTTTGTGGCCGGCAATTTCTGACAGGCTGAGACTCAAAGCTCTGCAGGGGATACTGCAATCTGCACTCCAAAAATGATTGGGGGTGGGGGTGGTAATGTCATTTTGAGAGAGGGGTTCAGAAGCTTTACAGGGAAACATTGGTGCCTTAAGCAACCTCCTCTTTTTCCCCTACTCCATCCCCCTGGCCTCAATTCTAAAAATTACAGAAAAGTGCCCTTTTTTTTAGTTCTTTCGATTCTGGAAATAAAAAAGGAGACAGGCTTTTGTCACACAGTCCTCAGGTTAGACTTTGTACATGCACGAACAAGTTGGATCTTATTACATCTGAACATGTGGGATCCACTACTGTGTCCAGCTAAGGAGGGCTGGGCATGCTGTCAAACTGATTCAGGATAAGTGCTTTAGACCTTGAACAAGCACATCACCTATCAGCTGTTTGTTAAAGTGCTTGGCTTCTATGTAAGCTGGAGGGGAAGGAGAGACTGCTACTTTAAGGAATCCATAAAAATGATTGTTAAAGCAGGGTATTCCTTTCTTCCACATTCATATCAAACTCTGAGCAAAAGTTATTTTAAAGTGAATTTAAAGTGTTATGCAGCAGTTAAGTTCACACCAGGTCTGCACCACCTCCTCTGAATCGTTTTTCAAAATGTGTACAACTTCCTGTTCAGTGCTAATTGGTTGACATTGCTTACAGGGTTTAAAAAAACCCACAAATCTGGAAGAATGTTTTCCCCCAACTTTCTTCTAGACAGTTTGGGAGAATGTGCATTTGTTATGATTTACTATTCATTTATAATACCTTTGAAACACCAAAACCATACAAAATCAATAGAAGTAATTGCAGAATCATATTTTCAAAAACATCAGACAGACCTGCATTATGGTAAAAGAATTTATAAACAATATAAAAGTGTATGCTAAAAAAGAAATTTTATCAGAGCAAGGCCATCACCAGGAAGGTTCCATCTCTGCCTGTCAATTCTTAACAGCACATTGGTGGGGGGAGGGGAGAGAACAGCTCTTAACAAGTAATCTTAATGCCCAGGTAGATGTATATGGATGCCTCTCCTTTCAATAATAGATCTGGACCACCTTTAGAAAACCCTGTGCTAAACAATAGTCCTTAAGGACAGCCCTGTTTTCTACAGATCTGAATGTTTCCTAGCATACATGATGTCTGCCAACTTTCTAAGAGTGATAATGTGAATAATTTGGGCAGAGAGAGGAATTCATGATTAAAGTAAAGAGCTAAACCTGGATCAACTTGCTGCTATTCTAAATGTAGCCCTGCACTGGCAGAAGCATCAGGCTTTCGCTTAATTTCCCGTAACATCTTCCCTCCTGCCCTGAACCGCTCCACAGCTAAATTCCCATGCTAGGTGAACAAGTTATTAATGGAAACAAGCAACATACATTACTAAAATTAATTCTTCTGTGTTCAGTTAGATTTACTTCTCTATAAAGCTGTAAAGAATATCTAGTTGGGCAGTGGAAAACCAAAGCTTACAACAATATATTATAATTTTAGGCTGACATATATATTGGCCTAGTATGCATAGAATATAGTTACTGTCCATATCTTAGAAGCCTCTTGCAGTCTACTGTCCTCTGCATGAGTTTGATTCTAGTTACTATTATCCCTAAGTAGCATGGATATCACATATGGAGGACAGCAGATTGGAGAAAATTAGACTCATGTTCATCAAACATTGCAGAAAAATGCTCAACATTTTTAAATTTAATTTTAATATATATGGCCAGCTGTTTAACATATTATAAATAAACTGTAATGCACCTGTTCTTAAAATATCTTTAAGTTAAAATCCATGCTTTTACTTAGCTGGATGTCTGAATACAAGCTATTATGGATAAGAATGATTTGCAAACCAGGCCATCATGGCTTACTTCACACCTTGTGGGTTATCAATATGCCTAACAAGCAGTCTTCCAAATTCTTTTGAGGAAAAAGAGTCGATAGCAGACATGTTGGAACTTGTCCAAATCTCTCATTGTAAAGGAACTTGAAGATCAATTTCAATCAATCAATATAGAAAACAGATTTTCCACATTTTCCCCATAGCTAAGTGAGAGCAAAGTTTGTATTCATCATATCAAGTTGGACTTAATAATACTTTTTTTTTTAAACCAGTCATGGTGGTTATTGGTTTTAAAGCAATCACTGAACTATTGTCCTACTGACAATGACTAAATTTTCTATTCCCAAAATAAAAAGGAGTTTCTTGAAACATGTAGTTCCTTGTAAGGCCAGGTAAAGTAACTCTATAGTTATTCAAGTTGAGCACTCAAGTTCATGAGATCATGGAGACAGTCAAACCAGGAGAAGAGAGCCTGAAGGCATAGTTTTGTAACATTGTTTGCACATTCCAAAAGAAATATTTTTTCTAAGTAAAACTTACCAATCTCCCTGCCTCGTTATTATGCAAATTCAATAAAGCTCTGGCATCGTGTGCTGTCTCCAAAGCATCCACAAAGTATTTGGAAATTTTTTCACCAAATTCCACATTGTCACTACATCCTCCCCAAACCCATCCGCTTCCACCTGGGGGAGGAAACAAAATGTATTTTTTTCAAATACCTGTGGGCTGAGTCATAAAACAGAGGTGGGTTTTAAGAAATTCACCAAAAATCTAAAGAGAATGAGCACATTTTTTGGATTAGTAGAGGAGCATACGTGTGAGGCTGGGGATTGGGAAATAAAACATATTTCAGTTGTGTTGCTTGGGGTTGTTCATAACCTGCACATTTTGTTAATTGAGACCTTGGTCTAACTCGCAGAAATAAAGAGTACAAAATATGGACCCTGCAGTTCTGCTCTTCAAACGTATGAACTTAACTGAGGAGAACAACACCTGTCTTTGTTCGGTATGTCTTTTTCAAAAACACCCAGGGGCTCACCTACACGTCCATTTCTTGAATTATCACAGCCACAATTCTCAAAGTCTCCCATGCTACAGTTCCTGGTTAGTGCATACATTACTCCAGCTGAGCTGATGGCATGAACAAACGAAGTCTCCCTTGTAGCTAGAAGGAAGAAAGAACTGTCAGTGTGAAACATAAACCTTCACCCCTCTTATAGTCTAATCTTCTCTACTCCCGGCCAAAATAAGAGCAAAAGGAATCTCCTCCCCATCTCAGGTTTACCAGCAATGGATTTGTATGTGCCAATATATTACCAATCTCTGAAAAGAAGTTTAGTTAAACAATTTATATCCCCTCCCCATGCCCAAATCTCACTAGGATTCTGGATTATAGAAATGTATCAAAGACAGATAGGAATGGAATGGATAGGAATTACAATGGAATCAAAGAAAAACAAGCTCTTTTTGCAAATTTGTACAACATGATAAGAAATCGAAGGGAGGGAAATACTACATTTGCAGATATAATAGCTACATTTCCACTATAAAATGATTTGTTTTCTAATCATTGCTTTTATTTCAACTTCAAGGTTTAGAATTTTTGTATTTACATTTTATGTATTTCATCATGTCACAGACAAATCAAGCAGCACTCTCAGTGAAAGCATCCCCATTTGATACACCATTGAATGAAAGTGTTTTTTCATTTGTATGATGTCTGTTCATTCTGAGCTAGTTTAAAGCAGTGAGGATTGATTGGCTAATCCATCTACATTTCCCCTGGTCTCTAAGTCAGTTCATAAATTAGGTGCATTGATATATGATGCCTAGTGATAACCAACAATTAGTTTTCATTTTGTATCAAACGTTAATGTAAAACATACACATAAATACACAAATATTCCCAATGCACACACACACACACTTTCCTTAGTGCCAAATTTTGGCATATGCATATACACATACATATATACATACATACATATATGTGTGTGTGTAAGTAAGGGCATTCAATGGCAACATTAATTTTATTATTTTATAAAGTATTCTTGCACCCACAGATTTAGAAGTCTTCCATGCTAAATTCAGTAGGAATAGCTTCTCAAGAAAGTTGCATGGTATTATGTCCTGAGTTCCAGATTTATGACCATCCTAGAAATCATTGTTTAAAATGTTTTTAAAACAACAGCAACAAATTTTAAAATGATTCATTTCAATTCATTTTAAAATGAATTGTTATTGCTTGACTTAGTCCTGACCATATATTTTTTTAAAAACCCATGCACTACATTAGCTCACCTCTCTGACCTTCAGCAAAATTAAGAGACTCAAAACTTGCACACTATTTTTTTATCTGATCTGACCTAATACCGCCATTGACCTAATAGGGATGAACATAGCAGTTGATTTCTGGGATAAAAAGATAGACCTCAACTTTGGCTGGGGAAAAAAAATGTTCTTGAGGTACCAACTCAATGTGTACATGCATTATAAACTGGATATCATACCAATCCTGACTCAGATCTTCCTACTATAAAGCACAGCAGAAGACTGATCGGTCACTTTCTTTCCACACAATCTACCTCTTAGGTTTGTTGTAAGGATTAAAGGTCTAAAACAATTTTCTATGCCTTTCCTAGAAAAAAGCACAATCCCACCAATGGTAAATAATAACAGCAGAGTAAAAGAGATATTTACTTTGATCTGTTCAAGAATGTATTCCTATTAAACATTCCTTCATATATTCCAGGAGCAAGTCCTGCCACAGGTAACTGAAAACTTGGTGAACCTTGGTGAACCCAAGTTATGCTCTATGCTCTATTCTCAGTTGCACATAATCTTTACAGACTGCTAAACACAACTCAAGTGGACCTATCAAAAGGCAGGGATGTGTTAAAATCCACTTACCACTTCTAAGTCTGTGGTGAGTAGAGAGTTGAAGCGCACTCTCTGGACAATTCCAGCGTTCCCAGATAAACTGATGCTTGCATTCCTCGATTCCACTTTGGGCACCAGCAGACACGCTCGTAGAATACCTCAAATACGCCTTTCACAGACAAAATAAATACAATGCATTATTTTTCAATGTTTCTCAACCCTCTCAAACATCCTTAAATCATATCCAGAGGACATAATCCAAATTATATCCAATTGTATAGCCATTTATATACAGTTTCGCTGATTTCTGCACAGAAGGTCACAATATTAATAAAGGTTACTTACCATAGGTAAATAATATGTTATTGACTAAAGTAAGCTGTCATCAATTATGCAAGTTTAAAATACATTTTAGAGAGGGTGTAAATAAGTACCTTGGGCCCTGTCATCAGAAAGTTATTCACTGACCTGTAGAAAGAGGGAGAGGGGGGAAAGTTATAAAAATCTTTTCTGAACAGAGTCCTTCCAAACCCAGAACCCTAAGTGGCAGTGAGCCTTGAATGCCTACCAAGCTGAGGATGTGTTGAAAACAGCAATAGCACTATACAGCACGAGACTGGCCAGGCTGACGGAGGTCCCTCTTCTCATGGTAAATCTCTATTCCCCTAGCTGACCTACTAAATTGTCGTCCCCTCACACCCTTCTCAAAGGATTTGCTAGACAACAGAAAGAGCTAGTGCTCCTCCTTTTATTACACTTTAAAAAAAAAAACCCACAAAAAGTCCCAGTCCAATAGAATGAAGGTGGAAAAAAACACCAAGGCTCTTTTAATTACTTAAAAGCCTAATTGTGGAATAAAAAGCTCTCATAGGCCCGCCAGCCCCCTTCATCAGATGCTAGGAGAAGGGAGTTTCCTGCAGCCTAGTCTTTCTTATTTATAAGGTGGATGCCTAAGCGGCCAACTGCCCCCCTCTCCCACCCACCCCCATTCATTTGCTACCCAATGACAAGATAGCAGAAGGAGCCGCCTGATGATGCTGCACTTCAAAAGGCAAAGGGAGGAGGGGGGGGGGGTTTCTTCGCTATCCATTCTCAGAACTTGCCTAACAATAGAGAACTTTTTAATGCTCTTAAAGCAGCTCCTTGACTTGAGGAGAGGTGTCCTTTCTTTCTCCTTTGAAAAACAAACAAACAACACCTTTCCTTCTTCTGGTCTTCTGTCGCTCCCCAGAGATCAGGGGGATCATTTGGGGGAAAGACTAATTATCTTTGATGATTAAATTGCTCCTTCCAATGAAATCCTGATGGTTGAACAAACTTTGAGTGGGTCTCTTCGAGGACAGAGCTAAGATTTCATACATTGGAAGGTGAGGGCAGCCTCATTTGTGAACTTCAATAGCCTTCCTCAGTTGATGCCTTGCAGGGCTGTTCCTAATGAGCGTAGTCATGTTGCCTGAAACTATAGAAGATAAACTCTTAGTATATCTGCATTGGGATGGTCATCTTGGAATATTTTGAAGTAGTTAAAAATATAAAGCACTAGTATTATCTTTCTCATTTTATTTTCATCATGCATCAGATTAAGAAACATGATCCCATCCAGGAAAAGTAGGCAATTGTCATCGCTATACAAAATTTGTTCCATCCTTAACTTGAACTACTGTATTCTATTCTGATGGGCAGGACAGAGATCTAAGATTACAAATCAGCAGTGAAACTGGCTTTCAAAAAATTCAGACAGAAATTCTGTAACAATGTCCACAGACATTCTCCAGCGCATTAAAAGCAAGGTGGTTTTTTAGGGTGATTAAGTAGTAATTGTCAAAAATCCTCTCTTCTGCATTTACAAATTTACTTAAACAGAGATATCCCTAAATCCACAGAATTTTACATTTATTCCCAAACAGATGGGTAAGAAGGTGCAGCATTAGTATTCTGCAAGGCCTATTCACATGAAAATGAGGGATAATTTACTTTTCTAGGGGAGCATTTTGCAAGATAAAGCTCCCCCTTTTTTTGACTGGGCATCTCAATGTTTGTCAGCTTGCTATTGATTTATCCCAATATGACGGCAACAAATTTCACCTCTCCCTTTTCCTCCTTAACTTCCCCTCTTCTGATTCATTTTTTTTTTTTTACTGATAATAGCCGATATTTCTTGTTCTTACATTTCAAATTCCTGATTCACCAAACAAATGCATTTTTGGAAGGGGCTCTTCAAATATCTTAAAATTGGAGTAGGTAATTTCATGTAGACAAAGTAAACATTCCAGAACTGTGTCTGTATAGTTTTACAGTACAGATCAATTTCAATTTCAATTCAATTCAATTTTAATATTTGTAAACCGCTCCCTCTCCCCATAGGGACTCGGGGCAGTGCACAGGAAGAATAAAAAACACAATAAATATATACAAACATTTCTTTAAAAAACAAATTAAACCTAAACCTGTGCTAAAATTCCCCATTAAAACTAAGCTATACTAAAAAACTTCCCAATAAAACCCCAGAGACAGAGAGACTATCCTAGGCCGGCCAGACAGAAAAGATGTGTTTTTAATTTAAGACGGAAGGAGCGGAGGTCCGTGGTCGTTCTAATGTCGGGGGGAAGGTCGTTCCAGAGGGCCGGGCCCACCACAGAGAGAGCCCTTCCCCTGGGTGTCGCCCGCTGACAAAGTCTAGTGGACGGCACCCGGAGAAGTCCCTCTCTGTGGGAGCGAATCGGCCGTGAGGATGTATGAGGCAGGATCCGATCCCGCAGATAGCTAGGTCCCGAGCCATGGAGCGCTTGGGAGATCATGACCAGGATTTTAACTGTACCTAGAAACATGCCTATTAGCCTGAGAATATTAAAGAAAATAAAGTGTTTGCTACTGTAGTGAACCATGGCCATGGCCAGGTGGGGTCTAGACTTCATTAAGTTTCCAAACACATTTTAAATGAAGCCTCTTGAAAACAACACTAGACTGATCCAAAGGAACATCATCAACAGATCTAAATCTAGGATAGCTGAAAATATGTGTCCTCATGGAAAATGCAGCCCAAGCCATTATATTTTATTAGTTCATTAGTTAGATAAACTGAATCCCGTATTTCATTTTTTCAACTTAGGAGGAATACTTATGTCTTCTCTGAATGGAGCATTTGATATGATTATGTTTGATGTTTTATTCAATCAATTATCAACATTAGGTATCTGATTTAGAATTTGAATCTATTTGTTGATTAGATGGGAAAGATAAAAGAAGGCAGGCACCGTCTGCATGAAGCCAAACTATGCAAACTATCTTCTCCCAACAATGTTATGTTTATGCAAAATAGAATGGAATATAAAATTTAATCCTGGAGTCCATAAGCCATTGAACAGGCTCAGAAGGGATGTTTTGGAACCACTGTCTGAAATCCATGGGACACACTGGTTCTGTGCTTCAAATTGCCATTCTAGCCATGTACTCCAGAATCATCCCATTGTCAAGCATATTAAAAGCAGTAAGGGAATCTAGCCAAATCACCAGCTACCTACTATTCCTGTTCAAGATCCTGGAATAGAGAAGATTATTTATCAAAGCACACCCCAACTCATTAACATACAAAAGGAAGACTGAAATGACTCTAGATAAGCCACCTCCTGCAGAAACCTCTAGGGTAGTAGATACACCTTCACAACTTACCTGAAAAAGAAATATTGGAAATTTGTGGGAAAAGGTACAGTTTGTTGGGAATTTGACAAGCAGTTCCTTATCACCAAAAGTCTCTTTCTTCCTTTAAAAAAAAATGGAAATAGAGTTTTTATTTTTTTTAAAAAAATTAATAACTTTTTTCACGATTTAGTATATTTTAGTTATTTACTCAGTCAGTCATTTTTATAAATCATGAAGGTCATCTGTGATATTGATTATCATAGGTGACCTTGATTGGTTATTGATTAAGGATCTTGTTCCCACACAGAGGCAATACAGGTGAAGAATGCATAAAATGCCTGGGCAAGCAAAGGACATCATTCCTTGCCCTGGAGCTGCACCATCAGATCACACAATGTGGCTGAGAATCATTTCCTAAAGAATCATCACTTGTGTAAGGTATTTAGAATTCCAGCTCCAAGACTAATGGTTTAAACTTCCTGACACAATTTACGTGCAAAGAACTCCAAATGACAGAAAATGTGGCATAAATCTGACACAGCATAAGCATTTAAACATGCTGCGAAAGGGGGTTATTATAAAATAGCACAGTAGGGCAGTCCTTAAGCATTTTATTTATTACATGAGATAGTTGGGGATCTCATAAATTGGGCTTATTCATTTGCCAGAAACCCAGAGTACCCATCAAAAATATTAACTGGAAAGAACAAGTGGTCCAGGGCTACATACCTGTTTGCTCAAAATCCTTGGGTACAACCTTCAAGAGCTATTATGAAATTATAAATGTTTAATCTGATAGAAAGTAAAATGATTAATTCATGGAGAGTACAGTATTCATATCTCTGGTTCAATTTAAGCATGAATGTAACTAAATTTAGTTTCTCAACCTACTCATTACTAGAAGTGCAATCTCTGGTTTGCTGTTCATTGGGCAAACATGTAGCCCTGGGCGGGAAAAAGTTGTATCTAATTTAGCAGATCATCTTCATATCATAGCAAAAGACTAAGTCACACAAGCCCAAGGCTCCTTCCTTTCTTTCTGGAAGGCAATTCTTTCTTGACTCCAAGTTTATTAGCAATAGAAGAAACTTATCATCATCCAAGATCATGTGAAAGGGAAACCTGGAGCCAGCCTGATAAAGCTGCAAACAAACATTCACAATCAGAAGATTAAAATGGTAGGTTAGTGAGAATATAATGAATGCCAAATTCCTTGTAATGAGCACAGAAGTTTTCCCAAAGTGAATGTATTCCTGCTGGGAGGAAAAAAACTTGCCTTGAGACACTCTAATCATTAACATTCTGGAAAGCCATTTCAGAAAGGAAAGGATTTTGATGGACAACAAATGATTCAATTCTTCTTTGTAAGAAAGTGTTTGTTGGAAAGAAAACTGCTAATCTGATTTTCCCCCCACACACAAATGATTATGCTTTACAGTAGGACCCTGATCCCAGATAGATTGAAGTGTGCTAAACTGGGGAAGACTAATGCAATATGGGTTGTCTGATATTATAAACTTACGTTAAAATATTCTGTGAAATATTTTTCTTCAGTTGACTTCCTACCAAAATTTCATTAGACCTGATCATATATCACACGATCTATTCAGTAGTTGGCTGAACAAATTACACCTGGCTAGATTCACAAAGCATGTTAATTTTGGTTTATAAACCACACCAACTAGATTCATACTACACAGGAAGGCAATCCATACCATTCACATCCCATCGTAAGCTGGCACCTTCCATGCATTAGACCAGGGCTGTCAAACTCCCGGCCTGCAGACCCGATGAGTCACACTAGTCACATCCATGTCCGTTTTAGCGAGGAAAATGGTTTACTGTTTTTTGAGGGGGGAAAGTCCCAATCTGTCACATGATGCTGCTGTGACAATGTGAGCTTGACACCCTTGCATTAGACCAGAGGTTCCCAAACTTGGCAACTTTAAGACTTGTGGACTTCGACTCCCAGAATTCTCCAGCCAGCAGAGCTGGCTGGAGAATTCTGGGAGTCGAAGTCCACAAGTCTTAAAGTTGCCAAGTTTGGGAACCTCTGCATTGGACCATTTATTACACCACAGAAAAATACCAAGCTCTGAGATAGACTCTATTCTTCAGCTGCAGCTACTATATGTGGACATTTCCCACAGCCATTACAGCCAGAACAGGCCCTGAAAGAAGTAATTTGTTTACAGAGAGATTTATTTATTTATTTACTTATTTAAACCATACCATCAACTGTAATTAGCCACATTAATTTGGTACCAACTACAACTTTTTCTGTTTATATAGATTAAAAAACACACTAGAAGGACCTCTTCAGAGCAGCTTTTTAATAATTTTACTATGTTCTGGCATGAGGATGGTATGGCCGCCCTGGGTCCTTTGTGGAGAAGGGCGGGATATAAATTTAAATAAATAAATGGCAATAACCACATATTTGTGCTCATACATGCAGTGCAGTGCAGTGCAGTGCAATGCAATGCAATGCAATGCAATGCAATGCAATACAATACAATACAATACAATACAATACAATACAATACAATACAATACAATACAATACAATACAATACCAGACTTGGAAGGGACCTTGGAGGTCTTCTAGTCCAACCCCTGCCTAGGCAGGAACCTTATGCTGTTTCAGACAAATGGCTATCCAACATATTCTTAAAGACTTCCAGTGTTGGAGCATTCATAACTTCTGGAGGCAAGCTGTTCCACTGGTTAATTGTTCTGTCAGGAAATTTCTCCTCAGTTCTAAGTTGCTTCTCTCCTTGATTAGTTTCCACCCATTGCTTCTTGTTCTACCCTCAGGTGCCTTGGAGAATAGCTTGACTCCCTCTTTTTTGTGGCAACCCCTGAGATATTGGAACACTGCTATCATGTTTCCTCTAATCCTTCTTTTCATTAAACTAGACATGCCCAGTTCCTGCAACCATTCTTCATATGTTTTAGTCTGCAGTCCCCTAATCATCTTTGTTGCTCTTCTCTGCACTCTTTCTAGAGTCTCAGCATCTTTTCTACATCGTGGCGACCAAAACTGAATGCAGTATTCCAAGTGTGGCTTTACCAAGGCATTATAAAGTGGTATTAGCACTTCACGTGATCTTGATTCTATCCCTCATGTGGTTTTATAGTTAAGGAGCTATCTCTTTTTTCTTGAGTAAGAAACCTCCTTAACAAAGGGGTCAAAATAAGAACAAAGATCTTCCTGTTAGATAGCTACTGATCTCATTTTCACCTTTCAGCATTTATTATACAAAATATTATCAGGGTATGGAATGGAGACGCCTTGAGAAGACTAGCTATGCATCTCAGTAGACTTGGCATTTAATCAGAAATGGTTATATTGACTGCATAGCTATTTGATTGTAATCAGTGAAATTCTCCAGATTCTTCTGGTGATTCAGGGCTTGAGGTACTGGCTGTTCACAGCCCTGAGGGGATGAAGTGATTAGCAGCATGGATGGAAAGGATGGCTTGTTCACTGGGACTGGCGGTGCTGCTTTGCCTTTGACATAAGAGAAGGAAGTGCGACCGATGGTGCTTTCCTAGCATAAAGGAAATCCCCTGTTCAGGAAAGATGTTTGACTTTGAATCTGCATCTATACCAGGAAGTATATGCTCCTGTACTGGATTTAGTGAGATTAACTTCTGAGTAGGCCTGCAGGCTGGCATTGCATGCCTGCAGTCCTAACAATATTCACTAAGGAGCTAATACCATTTTCTCCAATCACTGAGGTGTGTGATATATTCCATGGGAAGCATGGCTCAAGATGCTGTAAACCCAATATCTTTAGAAGACAATACGTTGAGGAAGGCTAATTAGATCTACTGAACTAAAGTTTGAGAGTTTGTGGCAAGAGAGTCAGATTGTAAGATGACTATTTTCATTGCAATGGCTAAGATGGGCTATCATATCTACATGAATTTAGCAGAAATAACCTTACACAGCAGCTTTGGACAAGGATTATCATTAGATGAATTATTGTGCTAAGGAAGCATTTGGAAAGGGCCACAAATAAAATGTCAGGGGGAACCAATATACAGACTGACCCAAAGTCACCCAGCTGCCTTTCAGGATTAAGGTAGGACTAGAATTCACCATCTCCCACTTTCTAGCCTGGTGCATCTAAATCAAATTATGGTAGTCCAAATATGAAATGACAAGAGTACTCAAAATATCTCAATCCACAAGTGGCTACAAGTCTCTAAAACAGAGGTGGTATTCACCAGGTTCTGACCAGTTCTGGAGAATTGGTAGCATAAAGTTTGAGTAGTTTGGAGAACTAGCAAATACCATCCTGCCCTCATCTATTCTCTGCCTCCCCAGTCCCAGCTGATCCGGAGAAAATGGGGATTTTGCAGTAACCTTCCCCTGGAGTGGGGAGGGAATGGAGATTTTACAGTATCCTTCCCCTGCCACACCCACCAAGCCATGTCCAACAAGCCATGCCACACCTGACAAGCCATGCCCACAGAACCGGTAATAAAAAAATTTGAATCCCAAACTGCTCTAAAATGCTTCTTGGTTCAGGACATGTTGGCTTCTTTTACCTCATGATATAGGAGTCTGATCTGCAGACTGATCTGCACCAAGAACAACTGCAAATTAGAACAACTACGGACCTCTGCTCCTTCCGTCAAAAATTGAAAACACATTTTTTCTGCTTGGCCGGCCTAGGTTAGTCTTCCGTTTTTAACTGGGTTTTTAGGGGGAAGTAGTTTAGTTTTAGTATAGTGGGTTTTAGCGCAGGGACAATTTGTTTAATTCTTATTTTAGCTATTTATGTATTTTATATTTGTTTTTTTAACTTTCTCTGTGCACCGCTCCGAGTCCCTTTGGGGAGAGGAGGCGGTCTATAAATAAAATTATTATTATTATTATTATTAAGGACTGATAGGTACTTTGTTGTTAAGAGTCATTAGGTCTGTGCTCAAAAGATTTCTACATGTCCAAGCAAATGAAGGAATTCTAGTCAGAGTTTCTGAGTAATATCAACTTCAAAAATGGAGGGCCTTGATTAAATGTTATATTTTCCAGCTATTATTCCATTTCCAGATTTAATTGAAAGTGTCCAGTCTTTAATGTGCCAAAACAAATTCATTCTTACTTTTAGACTTCTTGGTTTTCTTAGTGAACATCTCTTCTTCCATCAGACCTCCCAGTACTTTAGACCTTCTGATAAGACTTTTGCCGAGGAAACTAAATTAGCAAGGGAGGGGGGCTGTGGGCTGAAGTCCCCATACATGAAACTCTCTTCCAGTGAAGATTTGTGTAACTGCCTCTTGTTCACTGGTGTGTCTTACTGACATAAGAAATCCTATTCACTTCAGGTACAAAAATGATTAGGGGACTGGAGACTAAAACATATGAAGAGCGGTTGCAGGAATCGGGTATGTCTTGTTTAATGAAAAGAAGGACTAGGGGAGACATGATAGCAGTGTTCCAATATCTAAGGAGCTGCCATAAAGAAGAAGGGGTCAACCTATTCTCCAAAGCACCTGAAGGCAGAATAAGAAACAATGGATGGAAACTAATCAAGGAGAGAAGCAACCTAGAACTAAGGAGAATTTCCTAACATACAGTAAGTATTAATCACTTGCCTCCAGAGGTTGTGGCTGCTCCAACAACAGAGGTATTTAAGAACAGATTGGACAACCACTTGTCTGAAATGGTATAGGGCAGGGGTCTGCAAAGTTGGCTCTTTTAAGACTGGTGGACTTCAACTCCCAGAATTCCCCAGCCAGCCTGGCTGGCTGGGGAATTCTGGGAGTTGAAGTCCACCAGTCTTAAAAGAGCCAACTTTGCAGACCCCCGGTATAGGGCAGTGATGGCGAACCTTTTTGTAAAGGTGTGTCAAAATTGTGCGTGTGAGTGCCCACACCCACAATTCAATGCACCTCACCCACTTGCGCATGTGTGTTCAACCGCCTGCCCTGTGTATGTACACATAACCTCCCCGTGTGTGTGGGGAGGCGTTTTCCTTCAGGAAAGTTCCTTCCGGAGGCTTTTCTGAAGCCTGGGGAGGGCGAAAAATGGGTCCAGTGAAAGTTCGGAAATTATATGTTTACAGCTTCTGGAGGCCCTCCAGGGGGTTGGGGGAGGCTGTTTTTGTCCTCCCCATGCTTCAGGAAAGCCTCCAGAGCCTGGGGAGGGTGAAAAACAGGCCCAATGGGCCAACCAGTTCATTCCCGACTTCTGATTGGCCCATTGGGTCCGTTTTTCACTCTCCCCAAGCTTCAGGAAAGCTTCTGGTAGACGGGGCCAGCCAGGGTGGGATTTGGAGGGTCTCCAAACTGGCCATAACATTAGCTATGGGTTCTCCTGAACCCAAGTGAACCCGTAGCAGCCCATCCCTGGAGATAAAGGACCAACAGTATAAAAAGACAATCGGGATTGGGTTGGAGTGAGTTTGGGAGTGATGTGATCTGGGAGAAAGAAAAAAAATGGATACCAGTAGATGGGTGGGAAGCGCTATGTAACACAACATAAAGATTGGAAGAGGCCACTACAATAAAAAAACAGATCCAAAATATGAACTCTGTGTGTCATGTAAGAAAGGTAGAAAGAATGAGGAAGTGATTCCAGGCTCTCTGAATACAAAGTGGTGGGACTGTTTCAGACTTTCAGAGATCTGAACTTTCCCATGGCTACACTTGGAAGTAACTTACAACACATTTCAAAGAGTGCAGCATTAGGACCAGATGGAAAGATTATAATCTTGATCAAGGCTGGATTTTGGGGATGCATGGGACAAATGAGTGGTTACAGGAGTTGCTGTGCTTGAGCTATCTTAGGAGTAAAAAAGCTCCTAAAAAGGAAGTCAACATGGAATAATACAAGCAAATCACATTGTGCAAATAGAGATGCATTTAAAACAGACACAGCAAATGATAGCTTTTGAAGTTTTTACCCTCCTTGCCAAGAGAATCGGATCTTCCATGGCTTCACAAATATACCCCTCCAAGCACCACACCTGGGTAATTAGAAAAAATTTCCTCTCCTTCCTTCCTTGAAGACTTTTATTGTATTCATCTGCATTGCTCTCCATAGGAGGCAAAGTACTTCCCTATGTGTGATGCCATATACTTTATTTGTATACAGACACCTACAAACCTGTGGGGAGGGAGGAGGCGGGAAAAGTTCTTGAATGACTTATTTTCCTGAACTCTTTTCTTTCTCAGGATTAAGCCCTTGCAGTGATGCATTTCCGATGAAGAGTAACTTTGATATTCAGGAATAATTTTACATTGGATAGTGCCACACAAGGATGATATCATATCACATATATTGCTTATTATGGACAGCTCTCTGTATAATTTACTGAGCAATCATATTCATATCTGATAAAAATTTACTGAGAATGAGAATGGAATTTGCAACAGAAAAAATCCATCCATCTTTCATAAGCTCCATTTTAAACTCTATCCAAATTTGTTCTGAAATGTTGCATGTTTGTGGAGCAGATGCATAGGTATTAAGTGTGCGAGAAGCCAAATAAATGCTCAGAGGAGCTGGCAGGTGTGATCTCTGAATCACTGACCCATGATCTCCTTCAAAGATCCTGGAGCACCAGGGAACTACCAGAGTTCTGAAAAAGAGCTAATGTGGTTCCCAATCTTCATAAAAGAAAAAAAAAAAGGATCCAACAAACCACAGACCAATCAGCCTAACATCAATCAAGCAAAGCTATTACTTGAAGCCAATATAGGTTTGTCAAAAACAGACCATGTCCGAAAAATGTTATTGCATTAATAAACTAGATTAGTGGACCAGCAAAATGCTGTGAACATTCAGTAAGGCATTGGACAAAGGAGACCACAACGTACTTCTTGGTAAGATATAAAAATATGGGATAGACAGCATCATTTCAGATGGATTCATTTATTAGTCACATTTATTATTTTATTAGTCACATTTATATACCGCCCTATCTCCCTAGTGACTGGCTGACCAACCACACTCAGTGTGTAGTTCTCAGTGGAATTACATTCTTAATGGAGAGAAGCATGCAGTGGGGTATCCCATGGTTCTGTCTTAGGTCCTGTACTCTTCAACATTTTCATAAATGATTTAGGTGAGGGGATAAAAGGGGAATTCATCAACTCTGCAGATGACACCAAGCTAGGGGAAACAGCCAACATTTTAGAAGATAGACTCAAGATCCAGAAAGATCTTGACAGACATGAACACTGGGCCCTATCCAATAAAATGCAATTCAGTGGTGAGAAAAGTAAAGTTTTACGCTTCGGCAAGAAAAACCAAAGGCACAAATATAGAATAGGTGGTACATGGCTCAACAGCAGTAACCATGAGAGGGATCCTAGTGAAAAACCACAGTGTGCTGCAGTTGCCAAAAAAAAAAGCCAATGTCATCCTAGACTGCATCAACAGATGATAATATCAAGGTCACATTAAGGGTTAGTATTGCTTTTTACTGCTTTAGAATAGAATATTTAGAATATTTATTTGTATAACCGCGTCCTCTCCCCTAGGGGACTCGGAGCGGTGTACAGGGAGAAATAAAACAGCATAAAATATATACATGAACACAATAAATACAATAAAAACAAATTAAATTTGACTATCCCTGCACTAAAATTCCCATTTAAAATTAACAATCCCTAATCCCTGGGCAGAGACTAACCTAGGCCGGCCAAGCAGAAAAAGTGAGTTTTTAATTTCTGACGGAAGGAGCGGAGGTCCATAGTTGTTCTAATGTCGGGGGGGAAGGTCGTTCCAGAGGGCTGGGCCCGCCACAGAGAAGGCCCTTCCCCTGGGCGTCGCCCGCTGACAAAGTCTAGTGGACGGCATCCGGAGCAGTCCCTCTCTGTGGGAGCGAATCGGCCGGGAGGATGTATGGGGCAGAATCCGATCCCGCAGATAGCTAGGTCCCGAGCCATGGAGCGTTTTAAAGATGAGAACTAACACCTTGAAGCGCACCCGAAAGACGACAGGTAGCCAGTGCAGCTCGCGCAAGAGCGGTGTTACATGGGTATACCTTGCGGTACCCATTATTGCTCGCGCGGCTGCATTCTGGACCAGCTGAAGTCTTCGGGTGCACCTCAAGGGGAGCCCCATGTAGAGAGAGTTACAATAGTCCAGTCGGGATGTCACGAGAGCATGAGTGACTGTGCGAAGGGCGTCCCAATCCAATAGGGGGCGCAACTGGCGAACCAGGCGAACCTGGTAAAACGCCCTCCTGGCCACGGCTGTCACTTGATCTTCCATGGACAGCCGGGCATCCAGGAGGACACCCAAGTTGCGCGCCCCATCCACTGGGGCAAGATGTTCGCCCCCAATGGCCAGCGATGGAGTCAACTGGTTGAATCGGGCAGCCGGAAACCACAGCCACTCGGTCTTGGTCGGGTTGAGCCTGAGTCCGTTTCTTCCCATCCAGATCCGTACGGCTTCCAGGCACTGGCACATCACCGCTACGGCATCGTTGGGGTGGTTTGGGGTAGATATATACAGCTGATTATCATCAGCGTAGAGATGGTACTCTACCCCAAAACCACGGATGATCGCACCCAGCGGCTTCATATATGTGTTAAACAGGAGAGGCGAGAGGACCGACCCCTGAGGCACCCCACATGTGAGGGGTCTCGGGGTCGACCTCTGCTCTCCTGTCAACACAAATTGCGATCGGCCAGAGAGGTAGGAGGAGAACCACCGTAAAACGGTGCCTCCCACCCCCAACCCCCCCAGCCGATGCAATAGGATACCATGGTCGATGGTATCGAAAGCCGCCGAGAGGTCTAATAGGACCAGGATGGAGGAACAACCCCCATCTCTGGCCCTCCAGAGATCATCGACCAACGCGACCAATGCCGTCTCGGTGCTATGCCCGGGCCGAAAGCCGGACTGGCGCGGGTCTAGATAATCAACTTCCTCCAGGTGACGGGGAAACTGTTGTGCCACCACACTCTCAACAACCTTCGCCAAGAAGGGAAGGTTGGAGACTGGACGATAGTTGGTTAAAAGAGCTGGATCCAAAGAGGGCTTCTTAAGGAGGGGCCTCACCATAGCCTCTTTTAGGGAAGCAGGCAAGGAACCCTCACTTAAGGATGCGTTGACAACCTCTTGGAGCCAGCCTCGTGTCACCTCCCAGGATGCCAGTACAAGCCAGGAGGGACACGGGTCCAATAAACATGTGGTGGCTCGCAGTCGCCCACGTAACCTGTCCATATCCTCGGAAGTAACGGAGTCAAATTCCTCCCAAACAAGATCTGTCTCGTGGCATCCCACTGGGCCATCAATGCGGGCTAACTCGTTCTGTATCTGAGCGATTTTCTCCTGCAGAAAAATCACAAATTCCTCTGCTCTACCCTGTAGCGGGGCTTCCCGCACACTCTGTTGGAGGAGGGAGCGGGTCACCCTAAACAGGGCGGCAGGGCGGTTTTCTGCGGATGCTATGAGGGTGGCACAATGATGGCGTTTGGCCACTCTCAGCGCCACAATGTAAGTCCATAAATGGGCTCTTACCTGTGTCCGGTCGGATTCAGAACGGGAAGACATCCATCTTCTCTCTAGGCATCTCTTGTGGCGTTTCATCACCCTGAGCTCCTCGGTAAACCAAGGAGCCAGGGTGGCTCGCCGCCACAAGAGAGGCCGCAAGGGCGCGACCCGATCCAAGGCTCCCGTGGTCACAGTATTCCATGTGGCCACGAGGTCCTCCATCGGGGCACGGGTCAGGGGTACAGGAAGTGGCCCAAGCGCCGTCTGGAACCCATCAGGGTCCATCAGGCGCCTGGGGCGGAACCAAATTGGTGACTCAGGTTCCGCCTCCCCGCGGTGAGGGGCAGCGGTTGGAAAGTCGAGCCGGAGAAGTGAGTGGTCTGTCCATGACAAGGGCGTGATGACTATATCCCCTATACCCAGATCACTCTTCCATTGGCCTGAGACAAAGATGAGATCCGGTGTATGTCCACCCTCGTGAGTGGGGCCTTGAATTACTTGGGTCAGGTCCATGGCCGTCATGGAAGCCATGAACTCCCGAGCTACCCTGGATGATTCGCCCACCGATGGCAGATTAAAGTCCCCCATGACTAAAAGTCTGGGGGTCTCAACTGCCATCGTAGCGATCACCTCGAGGAGCTCGGGCAGGGCTGCTGTTACATAACGGGGAGCCAGGTATACAACTAGCAAGCCCAACTGCCTCCCTAGGCCCCACTTCACACAGAGGGACTCACAACCGGTGGTCTGTGGCACAATGGTCTCTCTCGGCTCCAGACCTTCCCTAATAATAACCGCTACCCCACCACCCCTGCCTAGGGCCCGAGGCTGATGAAAAGCGCGGTAACCTGGTGGGCACATTTCAACGAGGGGGAGTCCTCCCTCGTGGCCCAACCAGGTCTCCGCAATTCCTACCAGGTCTGGCTCCCCCTCTGACACAAGGTCATGGATGAGGGGGGCTTTGTTGACCACGGACCTGGCATTGCAGAACATCAGCCGTAGACCCTGGCTCTGTACTCCCTGACCACCTAGCCTGCGGGGGTTGTGGCACTTGACCGTTTGTAACCATCGGCCTCGTGCCCCCAACCGGGAAGATAGTACTTGTCTCCCATCGGATCTGCCTCTCCCTGCCACCCTCTCAATGGGTAGGCCCTCCATGGAAACGACCCCTGTATCCCCCCTCTTGGCGGGACCATCCGCCTCCCTCCGTCGTCTGCTGGCTCGGCCCGTTCCCTTCTGGCTAGTCTCAACCTGACTATACCCTCCCCCCTCCCTGGTACCCCCTAAAATAGACAACAATTTTTTAACTAAAAAACCCCTACACCTGCGCTTTCGCCACTTCTCCTGACTTATTAGTCCCTCATCAAAGTGTGCCCTTGATAACACAGCGGGCCATACCTGCGAGAGGGGGGACTCCCGCAGTAGGATTAGGTCTGCCCTTGAATATATTACGGGTCACATCAACAGCAGGGAATCAATTGGGTACAGAGATGCTTGGATGGTCAGAATAAATATTAAATAAATATTACAGATGTTAAAATATATATTCAATAAATATTAAATAGATGTTAAAATTAATTAATTCCAGTAAGCTTTGGTAAGACTACATTTAGAATACTGTATCCAGTTTTCATCTCCATGATACAAAATACTTGTTGAGACTCAGAAAGAGTACAGATAAGAGCAGCAAAGATGTTTAAGGTTTAAGGCTAGAATATATGATGAACACATGCAAGAACTGCATGTGATCCAGTGGTGGGTTTCAATTTTTTTTAGAACCTACTCTGTAGGTGTGGCCTATTTTGTGGGCGTGGCTTGGCAGTCATGTAACAGGGTGAGAGTGGCCAACTTGTAAAATGTGATGAAACTCATTTAACAACGCTCTTGCTTAGCAACCAAAATTTTGGGCTCAATTGTGATGATAAATTCTTTCTTTCTTTTTTCTTTCTTTCTTTCTTTCTTTCTTTCTTTCTTTCTTTCTTTCTTTCTTTCTTTCTTTCTTTCTTTCTTTCTTTCCTTTCCTTTCCTTTCCTTCCCATTGGGTTACTGGCAGCGGCAGGCCAGAATTACTTCTGGGTCCGCCGGTGGAACCCCCTCTCACCGGCTCTCTAAATTTCACCATCTGGTTCTTGCGAGTAGGTGTGAGCCTGCAGAAACCCACCACTGATGTGATCTAATCTAAAGAACTGCATGTGATCTAATCTAAAGAACTGCATGTGATCTAATCTAAAGAACTGCATGTGATCTAATCTAAGGATTAGGGGGTGACATGATGCCAGTGTTCCAATATCTGCCATAAAGAAGAGGGGGATCAACCTATTCTCCAAAGCACCTGGAGGCAGGACAAGAAGCACCAGATCAAAACTTGTCAAGGAGAGATCCAACATAGAGCTAAAAAGAATTTTCCTTACAATGAGAACTATCAGTGGAATGGCTTGCCTCCAGGAGTTGTAGGTGTTCAATCAATGTTTTAAAGAAGAAATTGGACAGCCATTGTCTGAAATGGTATAGGGTGTCTTGTCTGAGTAGGGGGTCGGACTAGAAGATCTCCAAGGTCCCTTCCAACTCTGTTATTCTGTATTCATTTTTTCAATGGTTAAGCAAGTCACTATGGTCATTAAATGTATCTGGCTTCCCCGTTGACTTTCCTTGTTGGAAACCAGCTTCGAAAGTCACAATCGCTGATCATGTGAGGTCAGAATGCTGCAGCCCTCATAAATACATGTTGGCTGCCAAGTGCCTGAATTTTGAGCATGTGACCACAGAGATGTTGCAACAGTTGTAAGTGCAAGGACAACTCTTATCATAATTTAGAATGGTCATTAAATGAATATTTGTAAGTTGAGAATTACCTGAACTTAACATGTTAGATACTTAATTTTCCAATGAATACTGAACATTACATATTCCTTCACCTTATATATAATTTTATCTTAAACTAGCCTCAAGAACTAAAGTGATGGTTTAAATGGATATGCATTCAATAAAATTACTTTGCTGAACAAGTAATTTCTAGTCATCTTATCTTCATAAAAGGAATTCTTTCAAGAATTTGACCTAATGGAATATGTATCTTTGATATGAATTATTTTCTTTTGGGTGCAATACTGGAAAAATATAAAAGACCCAACTTTGAGTATAAAATATGTAAAAATGATTATGCATAATAACGATAGATCATCATGCTGACTATCCTTATTAGATTATTTTAAGTGTTCTAATCACATCAGTAATTAATCCCCACACAGGTGGCAGAACTGAGCCAGATGTTAGGTGTTCCCTGGATGGACTCCCCTACTAGGGAACTAACTGTCTCTGGAAGAGAAGATGAGCCTCACTCTCATGTTGTCCTATGAATTCACAATGGATAATTGAAAAAGCCAAAGAGTAACTCAAAGAAGTCAGTGTGTCCTTCACGGATTGTAAAAAGTCCTTTTATTGTATCAGTCATGTCAAGCTGTGGAAGGTGCTTAGAAAATGGGAGTTCAAGAACATCTTATTCTCCTCAAGTGAAATCCATATACAGGAGATGAAGTCACAGTCAAGAAACAACATGGTGGAACAGACCAACTCCGTGTCAGGTAAAGGAAGAAGAAGAAGGGTCTGGTTTTAAAATTGGTAGAAGGAAATATCAATACCTTTTTTCTGTACTGAAGACACTATCTTGATAGTGAAACTGCAAGTGATCTTAAAGCTGTAGTCATTAAAGTCAAGGTGCACAATGAAAAAGTGAGACCCAGATTAAATATCAAGGAGGCAGCAGAACTGACATGAATATACTGAAGTACTAAATAGTGCTTTTTAGGATTGGCTATCAATAGTAAAGGAACTTGTAGTGAAGAAATAAACCACAGACTAGAACTTGGTAGGGTAACAATGATGCCTCTGGAAAAAGTGCCCAGATGCCTCTGAGATGCCTGTACCTACAAAGATCAGAATTGGGCAGGCAATGTTTTTTCCCTGTGATAGTCTATGAATGTAAATTGAATCCAGTCTCCTTGCTGCTGTTGACAAAGCAGAATAAACATTATTGCTCTTTAATGGTGGTGGTGAAGTAAACTCTTGAGAACATTATGGATAGACAACAAACAAATGGCTCCAACAGAACAAAACAACCCACCTGGAGGACTAGGGGAGACATGATAGCAGTGTTCCAATATCTCAGGGGTTGCCACAAAGAAGAGGGAGTCAAACTATTCTCCAAAACACCTGAGGGCAGAACAAGAAGCAATGGGTGGAAACTAATCAAGGAGAGAAGCAACTTAGAACTGAGGAGAAATTTCCTAACAGTTAGAACAATTAATCAGTGAAACAGAAATTGCCTCCAGAAGTTGTGAATGCTCCAACACTGGAAGTCTTTAAGAAGATGTTGGATAGCCATTTGTCTGAAATGGTATAGGGTTTCCTGCCTAGGCAG
This sequence comes from Rhabdophis nuchalis, assembly GCA_039707465.1. Lineage (NCBI taxonomy): Eukaryota > Metazoa > Chordata > Lepidosauria > Squamata > Natricidae > Rhabdophis > Rhabdophis nuchalis. Next base: position 104,797,554 of record CM077646.1, read on the forward strand.
GGGGTTGGACTAGAAGACCTCCAAGGTCCCTTCCAACTCTGCTATTGTATTGCATTGAATTTATAGCCTGTTTGAGAAAATGATTGATATTGCTTTTATAACCAGACGCAAAGACAGAATTCTGTGCATCTCACATTCTCTCTAATTACCACATTAGATAGAAATTACCTGGCTTAAATTATAAGACATGATGTACAAATTATACAGAACTCAGCTCCTTGGAGAAGCCTATAATGATGGAGAAAGTGGAAGGAGAAAGAAGAGGATGAACAGCAGCAAGGGGGGACTGATTTAGTTTGATTGCTAACTTCACCATTGCCAAACCTAAAGGGTCAAGTTGAGGACAAGTTATCCTGACAATCTGTCCATGACAATCATGTCAAGATCATTCAGAAAGGACGGGTTTTCAGGATATTTTTGTTTCTCTCCCCCAAATATTCTTCTGTCTTTGCCGCTGATCAAAAAAGCAATGTCAATCATTTTCTCAAACAGGCTAGATTCAGGTGAGCCATTCTTTGGACAACAAGTACTGTAACTCAGTTTTCACATTTCTTTCCTTCACGTGGGATGTGGGGCCGCAAGGACAATGAGGTATCTTGCCCCCCGTTATTGTCCCGCATGCAGAGAGAAATTTGTTAAGTGCTAATCTGAATTCACCCTATAGTTCTAATATAGCCATACATTGAAATGTCTTAAACTCTATGGCATGTGACTGGTTTTGTTTATTTTGGCAGGAGGGTAATATATGCTGTCCCTGAAGATGCGTTCTATGGAAATGTTATCTACAGGAATTTGCAGCTTTGGGTTGAAGCTTTGGGGATGGACTGAAGCTTTGTGATAAGACGTATCTAGTGTGCAAATTGAATTATGTTAAACATTCATCATACCTGGGCGTCTGGTGGGTATTAGTCTGTAGCCTAGGGTCAGATAGCCATCAGCCTAGACAGGGCATTGCTAATGCTAAGCTAAGAATATTCTTATTCACACAAGCCAAAGGACAACACTTTATGTTTTCAAGCCCTGTGCCCTAGAGCTGCTGCTACTCTCCCACACCCCTACTCAATGTCTTTCCAGTCTTTCTCAAAGGGAAAAAAAATGAATAACTTCTCCTTTTGTTTGAAGTTTTCAATAAGCAGGTATGTGGCCTGCAGACTGAAGTATTCTTAATATAACATTAATATGCATAGCCGAAGGATAATTCCAGTAAGGACATTCTCTTCCACAAGGTTAATCAAATAAAATATTTGAGACTTTTTCTGATGAAAAAAAGAAAACAAAAATGTATTGTTATAACAATGGCACCTCAAAGTTTCTAGCAGGATTTTTTGTTCCCAGTCCTCCCTGAAAATGCAAAGGACTAAACCTAATGATTGAAAATCCAGATGATATCTTCCTTTCCCACTAAAAAAGAATCTAGCATTGTGCTTCAGCTCTGCAGTATTTTTCCTAGTGGTTTTGTTGAGGAAGGCTCTGTAACCTTCCTGATGAGTTAATAAAGTGATCTTGTGTTAACATCCTCAAAGAGCATAGAGTATGAACATACTATAGATACAGTCCTGCACAACTTTATTCTTGAGGGAAATGAGCTAAGCTTCTCCTAGGGTTCTTATATGTATTTTGAATTGGTTGTGGCAATTAACTGGAGGACAAGTCTAGCAACTGGTGCTTCATCTCTTCTCTAAGAAACTAATGTCGGGGTGAACAGCGCATTTTCAAAGCTTTGATTTCTTTGAAATATTAATATTGATCTTTATTTTGATAACATCCTGATTCATGCATGCAGCAATGCATGTGGATACTATTATCCAAGACATATTTGACACTGCACTTTTACTTCTCAAAATGACTCATTCTGTTTGCTTGTTGATCTTATTTGCTGGATTCAATTTATTTATTTTATTTATTTTATTAAATTTATACCCCCCCTTCTCCTAAAAAAGGACCCAGGGCCAATGGAAATAAATAATGTCACAGAGAGATAAACATATAGTAACTTGTATCTTGTACCCTCCATAAGCCTGAGCTATCATACATAGACTGTAAAGGTAAGTAGTGTAGCATTTGGGTTCTTGGACTCATTTTTCAAGCATACTCCATGATTACAGTAGAATAAAACTTTTGAAATCCATTTCTTAAAAATTGTCTATGTAGTATTGATAAATAAAAATTGGTCTATTTTATATTTTTCTGTGTCTAAATATATTGTATGTAGCGTTTCCTAACTTAAAACTCTCTCTGAAAAGCCAACTACCTGACATCTTTAAAGCAGCAACTGCAAAGAGTGTATTAATTGTACTGTAGTACCGTTAAATAAAAATGTGCCTTAAAAAGAAACATAAAGGAATTTTTGTGAAATCATTTTTCATAAAACAGTAATGTTTCTTATTTTTGATACTATGATCCTAAACATCCTATTCTTCAGATGTTACTTTGATTATTTCACTAGATCTATTAGATGCATATATTCTTCTTATATTTATTATTTAACAACTTTTTTCTGGGGATATGATGTAAATGCTTCAATGCCATTAATTGCATATTTTCTGCACTAGAGGGGAAATCTTCATGTATGCTAACCTTCATCCTTGCATTTTAATCAGAATACAGTAACCTGGAAATCTCATCTGGGGGTATTTAAAAAAAGCTTTTGATCGAAACATTCATGTTATTTACTTTATACAAAGTTCTTTCCCTTAATTGTACCCACAATTTTAAAAATGGAAGATTTTAAATTCAAGACATTATTTCGTTTTTATTGAAAAATCATATCCTGCCAGGCACATTCTTAGCTACCAGATGAGGTTCAATTGTCCTATTTACAATGGAAATAAATACTGAACTTTTTTTTCTGAACATATTTCGGTTTCTAGTTTCTGCCATTAAAACCTAGAAGTTTTGCCTTCAAGTCATTTTTGACTTCTGGAGACTGCATCCTGTGGTTTCCTTGGCGGCATTTTTTCAGAAGGGGCTTGCCAGAACTACTTCTCAGGACTGAGAGAAAAAGAAACAGAAAGAGGAAGAGGTGGGGTGGGGGGGATCTTGGTTTCCACGAACCAGATGCTTCTCATACATGTTGACATCTTAACCAGATGCAGTACAATGATGGAAAAGTACCCTCTAGTGAAAAACAAGTCACACTGCAAATTCAAGCTCTTCCCTCACCCCAAATATATTTTAGATCAGGACAGTTAATCCTTATTCTTATGCTAGCATTAGAGAGAGAAAAGAAAGGGCCTGAGTGGATCAGCTGAAACAGTTATCTAGTCCTTCCCCTTTAGTTTCCCAAAGTAGCCCTTCTAAGAAATCTAAGTGAAGAGGAAGCAGGAAAGGGTTTATGACCTATCGGTATTTCATAGTAATAATAATAATTGACATGCTGCTTCTTTTTTAGTTCTGTTGTCTACTAAATTGCCTTAGCTTTTGAAGTTAATTGTCTTGTGCTAATATTATTTATTATAATAATAAATTATTTAAATGTACCATCACCTAGCTCCAACACATCCATTGTCTAAATTTGAGATGGAAAGGGTAGTTTTTGGTCTGTTCAGAATCCCCCAATATCATGCTCATCAGATGCAGGGACAGCAGTCCAAGAAACAAAAATGGATGAGTCATTAGATAATGACGATTTCATTTTTCTATCAGAAAAACATATGGATTAAGATTCAAACCTATGACCCTTTTATCTGAAGAGTAAATGGGTTAATATTGATATTTCCAAAGTTTCCAAGTGTAAATATGATCCAGCATGATAAATTAGTATGTAACTTTCTCTTATGGAACATTTTCATACCGGGATGAAATATATATTTGATCATGGAGGGCATTCAAAACTTTAATTTTGCAATCAATTGGAAAAGAATAATCTGTGGTGACATTATCCTGATAATCTTCAAACATTCAAGCCCCATGCCTGTTACGGACATAGAAATGTTTAATTGTGGTTAAATCTTATTATTACGGATGTTTACAGAAAGTCTTTTTGATCAAGACGCATAGCTCTTTTTGAATTAGAAAATGTAATTTTAAACAAGGGCAACACATCAGAAACTGGTTTATTGTGGGGTTCCATATCAGATAGTATATGAAAATAATAGTTTCTGTTGACAAACAACAAAAAGATACATTTTTGGCAAATTCAAATATATATTGGATACACAATATGCAGTGTCTTTGGGAAATTATAAATGGTGTTTTGATTGCTTTAAAACCGATTGCTGTTTTAATACAGTAAAAAAAGGCTATTTCTGAAAAAGAAATATTTCAATATTTCAACTAATAAAAGATTTTTAAAATGTAGAACGTAAAACCCCATAGCAGGAGATGTTAGTCATATCTTCTGATTCAACTTCAAGGTGTGTTTTTGCTTTGCTTTTCCTGTTCAATAACTGTAAAAAGAAAGAGAGAGAGAGAGAGAGAGAGAGAGAGAGAGAGAGAGAGAGAGAATTTGTCAACATATGACATTTGTACAGATTTTTTTTAAAAAAATTACACAATTAAACAGGTCTTTTTCATTGTTACTAATTTTTGCAAAGCAAATGCTTTAGCAACCATGAAAGATTAACACAACCACTGTTGCAGATCAATCATTTTGCACTATTTGTTTTATTGAGTGGTTCAACAGTGCTGAAAGTGAGATTTCTGAAGTTTGAGAAAATAATTTTGATCGGTTGAATAGAAATAGAATATTCAGGTGTATCATGGTCAATTGAATAGTTAATTAGGGAGACAACGAACTTTTGAAACCTTCTGATCTATTGCCTCTAACATTAGAAATTTTGCATTGGGAGAAATGACATATAGGATGGGTGTCAGACATGCACAGGGCCAGGATTTTATTCCATTCCCACCCCCCCTAAGTTTCAGCACAGGAAAGAATGAGTGTTGCAGGATCCTGGTGACATGTATACAGTATTTATCTTCATTCTTAAGAGTGAGTTTGGTTTTTCAACAACTACTTTATGATATTTTACTCCAATCTACTCCAACCTGTATTTATCACTTTATGGGAAACTGTCTTGGCAATTAGAATCAGATAAGAATTTCCTAGGCTCTAGGCAGTCCAGGGCAGGACCTCAAGCAGTCCAATACAGATATCTTGCAAACAGGCCTTTTCCCTAAATTAAGAGTTACAGAATCCCATTGCTCAGTGGTCCCCAATCCTTTGGGCAGCAGGGACCTGATCCGTGGAGAGAGGTTTTCCCATGGCCCGAAGAGGGGGTGTTTTATGTGCTGCCTGCATACTATGGATGGGGCTTTGCCAGTGGTGGGTTCAGGATCACGGTGCAACAGGTACGGTGCAATGGGGCCTGGCATCCACCACATGAACATGCACAGCACGCACATGTGTACTTACTGTCTGCGACACTCCGCAACATCTCCGTGACGCTGCAGCTGCTCAGCGGAGCATCGCACAGGTGTTGTATGCTCCGTGCACGTGCACAGAAGCCCCGAAGAACTCAAATACAGGTAAGGAAGGCGGGCGGGCAGGTGGGCCCTCCGGACCACCATACCAGAATGGTACCCGCGGCGTACTGGTCGTAACCCACCACTAGGCTTTGCTTGTCTAGGATGGTTTCTGGCATGCTGCAGACTAAAGCCAGTCCACAGACCCAGGATTGCCCCCCCCCCATCATAGCTCACTATGTGCCTGGCAAAATAATTTTGAGGCCTACCTTTCCCAATATTACACTAAAGAGACACTGCAGTACAGGTAGTCCTTGACTTACAACCTTTTGTTTAGTGACGGTTTGAAATTAGAACAGCACTGAGAAAAGTGACTTATGACAGTTTTTCACACAACCGTTGCAGCATCCCCATGGTCATCCAATCAAAATTGGTAAGCTTGGCAATTGGTTCCTATTTATGAGGGGCGCAGTGTCCTGGGGTCACATGATCAATGCTTGCAACTTTCTGACAAGCAAAGTCAATGGGGAAGCCAGATTCACTTAACCACCGTAATACTAACTTAACAACTGCAGCGATTCATTTAACAGCGGTTGCAAGAAATGTCGTAAAATGGGGCACAACTCACTTAACAAATGTCTTGCTTACAATATTAATTTTGAGCTCAATGGTGGTCGTAAGTCAAGGACTACCTATAACCCATTAAAGAATCTTAATGAGCAGCTTGAATTTGGAATGGAAGGAAAATTGACTCTGAAGTGAATTCAACCCTATGGGGTTTTACACTAAAAACATCCTTGCAATTTTCTTGGCATGATGCAGAACTGGATGGTTACTGCCTTCTCCCAGGAAAGTGACTTCCCAGTCTCAACTAAAGCTCTTCACTTCCTATCTGCTCCCCCTTTAAATACTAATCAATACTTAAACTACTTAGCCTCCTAGGTCAGCAAAGATTGGTTAGGTGCTGCCATCTGTTGAGACTTAGAAGAATGAAGATAATTTAACTCCACACTCTGTTAGAATAAAGCAGTGCTTCTCAAATAGTGGGGCGGGCCCCCCAGGGGGGGCGCGAGGCTCCGTAAAGGGGGGCGCGTTTGACCTCGACAGTTTAGTTTAATTAAGGATTTAATTTTTTTTTAATTTCTAATGCACTTTAAATCTTTTCTGCTACAGTTAATAAAGCTATTCTTTGTTGTAAATTGATCCACATTCCTTTCTTTTTTTATTCTCTTATACGTTAATAAGGATACAGTGTTATGCAGAGGTGTACTTATAACAATTTTATAGACAAATGATACTATTTACAGTCACGCGGGGGGCGCGAAATGTTTTCTTCTTCCTAGGGGGGGCATGACAGAAAATAATTGAGAAGCACTGGAATAAAGGGAAGGCCAAAGAATTGAGGCCTTTGAACTATGGTGCTGGAGGAGACTCCTGCAAGTCCCTTGGACAGCAAGGCAATCAAACTCATCAGTCCTAGAGGAGACCAACCCTGACTGCTCTTTAGAAGGCCAAATCCTGAAGACAAACTTAAATACTTTAGCCACCTAGTGAGAAAGAAGGACTCACTGGAGAAGAGCCTAATGCTGGGAAAGATTGAGGGGAGAAAAAGAAGATGGGGAAGACAAAGAATGAGGTGGCTGGATTGAGTCATCAAAACAGTAGGTGTGAGCTTAAATGGTAGAGGACAGGATGGTAGAGGGCAGGAAGCCCTGGAGGAACATTGTCCATGGAGTCACAATGGGTCAGATACGACTTCGCAACTAACAACAACAAAAGGTGTCACTCTTAGCTTTTTGGAAGTATGGGAGGATAAACATCTTCATCAACAACAACATTGTCCTAGTGTTTTCCTACAGGTACAGGGTATTATTAACACTTAAAAATAAATGACAAAGTTTCGGCAACTGCATATCTTAAACTGGTCCATCTTTATTGTCCTTCATCTCCTCCTTTATGGGCCCAAAGTCAACTGATGCTTGGTATGAAAACTAGTTGCTCTCTCATATTGGTTACTGGCCCAACAATTGGACATTTTAATAAGATTGGAAAGTGCCAGAATCCCTTCTCTTGTATCAAACATCTGCTGTGCTTGACAAGGCATTATTTTTCAATATTGCCTCTTTCTGTAAACAAATGACAAATTATAGTCCCAGAGATCAGATTGCTAACTCTGTAAGCTATTATTTATTTTTAGAACAGACCCAGTGTTTTAAAAAAAATCAGGATTTCAGTCCAACATCACATGAAAGGACTTAAGCTTGTACAACAAAATTGCTTCTTTCTGCCTGTTTACCTCCTCTGCCCCAAACTGCTCTGAGTGTCCCATAAGTCTCTAGATTAAATGCAGCAGTTTGGGGGAAGGTTTTATAGGAGAGAAGGAGAAATAGGGTTCCGCCAGAAGTATGTTTCCTGTTAATGGACATTGAACATGAAATGCAATCCTGGGAATGCATAAACAAAGAGGTGGATATCGAGTGAAAGGAGGTGTAACAGAAGACAGCAAAAGAATCTCATGATTCTTAGTCAATGCACAGGAACAAGTGCTCCCAAAAGAGGTAGAGAAGGCTCTAATTCAGTGTTGGCTAACCTTTTCGGCACCAGGTGATGAAAAGGGAGCACACACGCGTGCATGTGGCACCGAGTTAGGGGTGGGTTGCTGCAGTTTTACTACCGGTTCGCAAACCCCTCATGCATATGTGCAGAACAATTTACAGTGAACCGTGCAGTCACTAAAAACCAAAATGACGGCGGCCCAGCAGTAGCGAAGGAACCGGTTCAGGAGGCATAGGAGTCATGGGTCACTGATGGTTCTATGACCCAGACCTGATTTCCACTACTGGTTCGGCTGAACTGAAAGCAGCTCACCTCTGCACCAAGTGCCGAAAAGAGAGCATTTTGTGCGCACTCCTCTTATTTATTTATTTATTTATTTATTTATTTATTTATTTATTTTCAAATTTATACCCCGCCCTTCTCCTGGCAAGGACCCAGGGTGGCGCACAGGCAGTCTTAAAAACCATACAAAAAATATAAAAATACATTATTAAAAACTAATTAAATTATATCCCGTGCTAAAAACCCTTATAAAACCTTACGAATTAAAATTTATCAAAATAAAAGTCAGAAACGGGGGGCTATGCTAGGCTGGCTTGCTGGAATAAATACGTCTTAAGACGTTGGTGGAAGAGGCAGAGGTCCGAGGTAGTCCGTAAATCAGGGGGTAGATTGTTCCAGAGGGCTGGGCCCGCCACAGAGAAGGCCCTTCCCCTGGGTGTTGCCAAGAACTGCTCTTCTGGCTTCCAGCACTGCCGCACGCACAAGGGCGAGCTGATTGTCATGTGTGCATGTGGCAGGGGTAGGTTCTGGATTTTTTCACTGCTGTTTTGCTCAGGGACATGCTTCAGGAGCGCACATGCTTGATGTGCGCTACATGTGCATGTCCAGTAGTGAAAAAATTGCTTCTGTGTATGCCCGGAGGCAAGAAAACAAGATGGTGGCGCCTATGGTCCCGCCAATAGAACCAGTTCAGGGGCATGGGCGACTGAGTTACTACCTATTGGTAGGAACCCACCTCTGGCATGTGCGCCAGAAATCCAGAAGAGGAACGGGCAACATCGTGCTTGCCAAGCAACATGGCTCCACATGCCACTTCGGGCACATGCGCCATAGATTTGCCCGTAACTCTCTTTCTGTAAAATCATGGCAGGTAAAATACTAATAAAGTAAAGCAACACACATATTGTATTTGCTTTCCATTTGCTTCTTTCTGTGTTTGGTATTTTTATCCCAAATCTTGTTCATTATTAAAACACGAGATTTACTCAGAACTAAAGCTCCTGATGCCAGAAAGAGGCTGCGAGATGATAGCCCATGTCTTCTCTTCCCTCACCCTGGGCAAGAAAAAGGGCGTGTTGCAAACGGGGTGGGGGGGAGACACAGAAGGAGAGGCTGAGAAAAAGGCACAGGCGAGGCTTTTACAACCCAATGGTTTTGTTTCATAGGATCGTAGAAGCAGGTTTCTTCTGTGTCTTATGAAGTTCTGGTGAAGGATTAGGAAGTAGTCTGGTGATTGCAATGCTTTCTCTAGAGATCGTTTGATGTTTTTCACATGCAAAGGGACCCATTACTCCTCAATGAATGACCACAGCAATTCTAAGCGATGCAGTCATTAACTGAGACATCACGTGACTGCAACTGGTGATTTTAGTGCCAGCTTCTCTGTTGATTTTGTTTGTTGGAAGCTGGCTGTGAAACTCGCAAATGGTAATCGTGGGACCACAGTGTGAGGACTAGTCATAAAGTTACCTTTTCAGGACTGTTATTGAGGAATACCTTTATCTGAGTGTCTGAATCTGTCTCTGAAATAATCCGAGGAACTATCCTTTTCTTTATTATCTCTTTTGCAAGAATATAGCTGTATGTTATAGTATTTATTGAAATATAGATAAGAGATATTAACTGACCCATTTATATTATACCCAATAAAGAAAAATATTCCATTCATAGGAAAAGCATTTAGACTAGCAGGTCACAAGATCTGTGATGTAATGTCCTTGCTTCAGGAAACACTTCAGATTAAGGCTGGCAAAATGGATGCATTACGATTTTTCTTTTTTACCATGTTAAACGGTTATTTTTTGCAAGGAAAATAATAAGTCTTGCAGCAGATCAACGGCTGTAGGATGAAAGCCTCATCAAGCAATATTATATGATGGATTTAACTAGCACTACCAGCAGAGGGCAGCACTAAGTAATTTTTCAATTGATGGAATACTATTGTCTGCAATAGTTAATAATGCTGTGCATTTATCAGTTTTTTAAAAATATGGTTGAATCTCCTTAAAACTTTTACATTCATTATAACCACAGCTTTTGTAGGTTACTGTAGCACAATGGTTTTCGCCACAAGGAACCAGTCAAATCTTTAAATAGATACAAAATCCTTTGTGCGTGAGCCGTGCATGTTGCTGAAACGGTTTCAAAGCTCCCTTTGGTATGTACTACATGAGATTTTAGATGGGAAATTCCAGCCACAATGCCTTAGGAAAGTCACATGAAATAAACAGTTAAAAGTGCAGATTAAATTATTGCCTTGCTTGGCACTGACTGGTTCAATTAGATTGAAAGTCATAATTTGCACTGGAAGAAGCCAGCATACGTGCCTTCATACGTGACTGCATGAAACCATTTTTTAAAAGCGCTAGGAAAACAGGAACGCTGTGTGTAGCTATTTGAGGAATACATTCATTCATTTCAGCAGGACCTGCCTGTTCATACATCTGTATGAACAGTTTCCAAGGAAATGTGGTCCATTAGGTCACTGCCAATTTATATATCATACACACTGATTAACTAATTGTACAAAGAAATCACTTACTTTCCTTGGTAGGTAATGGATTTTTTTCTCTAGTTTCAGTTTTTTTCAGTTTGGTCTTATCAAACGTTTCGATTTCTGCAAAATCTGGTTTGTCAGACATGATGAACCCTGACAAAGAAGGAAGAAACACACCCATGGCTTTGTTAACTGGTGCTAGATTGCATGCTATAGACACACACACACACATTTTAAAATACTTCTGGATTATACTTTATGTGAAATCCAATAATATGTACAGTAAATGTTCTACTTCTGAAGACATAAGAGTTTAAAAATTATTTAAACATGAAAATAACAAACAAAGGGAAATAAAAGATTTAAATTTATTTCTGAATAAAATATTCCTTGTGAAATTACCAAATGCTTTGAAAACAATTTAATGAAAAGCTGGCTCTGGGTGGGTGCACAGAAGCTGACTTTCTAGTATGCTTCATTTTATTTTATTTTATTTTAAATATCCTCTAACACTTGGGGATCATTTCCCAGACCCCTTCAAGGACATTGTTTAACGGACAATTGAGTTTCCTTTAGTAGAACAAAGCCACAAAAATAAATGTCCAGAAGAGCAACGGCGCACAACTGCTCTTAACAATAGAATGGAAGATCTGTAAGATTGCTTTGTTCATCCGTATTTTTGTTTCCATTCATCACATCCCATGCAGAATATTTCTGATTAAACAAACATCTCAGCATTAAATCTTTCCCTAGTGGATCATATTTAAGCTTCTGATTTTTCTCCCTTAGAAACAGAGTCTATATCCAGATTTTACCCTAAAATTTACCCTAAAGTTTATCAATAAAGGCTGCCTTTTGTACTGAAGCTAGGCACATTTACTGCTTTTATATGATTAGGGCAGGGAAGATAATAAAACCACATGCCGTTACCTGTTCTGCTCCTTCCTCCTCGGCTACGTTTTCACTATCTGAGCCAGCATGGGTTGGGAAAGGTCACACGCTGATCCCTCCTCCCCATCTCAGCCCACCTCAATTAATATTGATAAGCTTGCAGCAAGGGTGGTTCAGCGAATATCAATTTATTATTTCACAAAGCACGCTCCACATAGCCGGGTGCACCAGGGACAAAAGGGGAATATCCAGCTTGGACAATGAAAACCTCAAAAGAAAAATCAATATTCTATTTCCCCCCCTTCCCCCTTATTTGCTGAGCCTTTTTTCTTTTTTTTAAATTCTGTGTGCAAAAATGTTTGAGCCAAATATGTGGCAGGCTACACATACCTCGGCTGGAATAAAACCTTCCCTTTCGAGGAACTGCCTTGCAGAGCTCAGCAATTTCCCGGAACTAGCCTAGGCATTGATCAGAAATAAAGGATCTTTTATTTGCACATGAGAAAGCTGGATTCCTCTTTATGCTAAGAGGGGGTGAGCAAGGATGCAAAGACACTGTCACACCCAGTGCTGTAGGAAGATGGCAATATGCATCCGCTGATGTTTCACTTGCTTATCTAATCAGCAAATAACAGCAGTGTAAAATAAATTGATCTTAAGCATTTATTCGCTCAACTATAAAAGAAAAATTAAATCAGAAAAGCTATAATTGATCGAAATAAAAATGACAGGATATGTAGAGAGTAGCCATCTCTGATACAGGCGTTGTCTTTTTCTCATGATTGCTCCTGCAATCCATGTCTCTTCCTTGAGCACATCACATGGCCTCCCTACCACATTTTCTGAGTTTAAATATATTTAAATAATGTGTTATTGTTGACCTTAATGTTTACCGTATGCTGTTTCTTTCTATCCCAGGCCTGCATATTTAGATTCTTATGTAGGAGAAGATATTTATTTATTTGGAAGACAAATAGCATCTCTAAAACCTGTTAACAATCAACTCACCTTTGGATTCGATTTTAGGCATATAATCTAGTCAAGTTTTCTTTCTTTCTTAAATTTAGCCTTTGGTTCAGGAGCTCAGCACAATGTACACTGTGTAACCTCTCCTCCTATCCTTGCTCAGGGATAAATGTTAATGCCCTCCATAATCAGTTCACATGGTCAGGTTTACTCCAAGGAAAGATCTAAGACAATTGATGCACACCCATGTAACCACACCCATTTGGTTACTTGTGTCAGATCCATAGCCATTTGGTTACTTGTGTCAGATCCATAGCCGTGAACTCAGAAATGACATGAGATCTTTACTTGAGGGCATGAAGGTTGAAGTTACTCCATACCAGAGGGGTAGGCTTCTGATGGGGCTAGATCTAACTATTTAACCAGGTTTGAATAATACATACCAAATTTACATGCTCATCTATCACAGGGCTGCCAAACTCCCGACCTACAAGCCAGATGCATCACATGTTGGCCACGCCCACACCCGGTTTAGCAAAGGGGGGAGAAATTCAGATACGTCACTTGATGTTGACATGCTGACATGAGTTTGACACCCCTGATCTATCAGTTTAGGTAGGATAAATGATTGCAGTCTTATTTTGGATAGATCTGATGCTTACCAACAGCAACTGGAAGTAAGGCATCTGACAATTCAACCACCTGGGTCTTGCTTGGGATATGGATTATTACTGCTATTACTGCTATTGCTACTGCTATTATTACTATTGTCTCCTTTTGCCAGTGTAATTTTAAACAAAGGTTATGGTAGGAATTTATAATAGAGCTTTTTGTTGTTGATCCAGAACATGCACAAATAATTATTTTAATTCATCTCCAACCCTTAGAAAATGAGTGGTGAATGAGGATTGAATTCATCTGCAGGATCAGGCTGAAATTAGGATTGTTGATTAATCACAGACTTTGGGATACAGTTCCCTACATAGTGAAGTGGGAGAGGACTCAGAATTGTGAGAGAAAGCTAGAAGGTTTGGAAATTTTCAGCTTGGGGAAATGGTGATGGAAGGGGACATGATTGAAATGTATGTAACCATCCAAGACATAGAGATAGCAGACCGGGAAAGATTTTGTCTCCTTTTCTCAAAATATTACAACCAAGCATCATGCATGAAATTTATTGGAGGACAAGTAGCATGTAATTAGCTTATTATGGAATCTCTACTACAAAGGATGAAGACGGACATTAACTTAAATGACCTCAAAAAATTGCAAAAAAAATAACTAAATGGCAGGTCTGTCAAAAGCTTGGCAGGTCTTGACTTAGGGTTCCTTCTGTGTCATGGGCATCACGGCTTTGAAAATCTGTGCCAAGGGAACAATGACAAGGAAGATATGTCTGCATTTTTTGCTTATGAATTTTTACTTTTTACTTATAACGTAAGTAAATAATGTATTTGCTGATTTCTTCAAGCAAGGCTATTCTTATGTTGGATTGAGTTTATAACATTTCTGAATAGAACCATATAAGATGGGATGTACCGATTAAACAATGTATACATTTTAGTGAGAGCCAGTTTGACGAAGTGGTTAAGGAATCAGATATGGAGGTATTTCAAATGTGTAAGGTTTTCCAAAATGGTATTTTCCCCCAGTATCTGATTATAATAATAATAATTAATTAATTCATTATTATGATTATAATTAGATATCAGTAAGTTCATTATCCATTTTGTGTCTAATGCAGCAAGATCAGGGAACTTTCAACTTGTGTAGTTTGCTAATGTCTTTAAAGCACATCGTTAACTCCACAAATGCATCCTTACAGGACTGTATTTTCATGCATTGATATTTAGCAACTTGTATTAAATATGAGAAGATTGACAGAAAACAGATATCGTATTTTTGGAGTATAAGACGCACTGGAGTATAAGACACACCAAGGTTTTGAAGAGGCAAATTACAAAAAAAAGTAGGTAGGTAGATAGAGGGATAGAGAGGGAGAGAAAGAAAGAGAAATACAGAAGGTAGATAGGTAAAGAGAGTAGGTAGGTAGGTAGATAAAGGGCTAGAGAGAGAGAGAGAAATAGAGAGAAATACAGTAGGTAGGTAGGGAAAGAGAGAGTAGGTAGGTAGGTAGATAAAAAAATAGAGAAATAAAAGAGATGGAGAAATACAGTAGGTAGGGAGGGAGGGAGAGAATGTGTGTAGGTAGGTAGGTAGGCAGGTAGGTAGTAGGATAAATAGAAAGAAATGCAGTAGGTAGGTAGAGAGAGTGTGTGTGTGTAGGTAGGTAGGTAGGTAGAAAGATAGAAAGAGAGAGAGAAGGTAGGTAGGTAGGTAGATTGATGTTTCCAGGTGTATTTATCCATGTCCTGGAGAAGGAAATCGCTGACAAACCTTAAGACTTTGTTTCTGCTGGCACAGAAACAGTTAAAAGAGCTTAGAGAGTGTTTTTGCAGTCCGCAAGCCTCCCCCAAACGGCCCATTTCTCCGCGCAAACGGGGCCGTTTTTCTTCAAATAAAAAGCATGAATAGCCTTGGGGGGGGCTTGCAGAGTGCTCCTGGGCAAGGGGTGGGGTGGTCAAAAATGAGCAAAAAACCAGCCCATTTATCGCGAAAACGGGCCATTTTTGTAAATGGCATGCATAGCCCTATGGAGGCTTATAGAGTGCTGCTGGGGACTGGAGGAGCAAAAAACGGCCCGTTTTAGGCTAATTTCTGCCCTCCCCAGCCCCCAGGAGCTTTCTGGAAGCCTCCATAAGGTAGGCACAGCCAGTTTGGTGAAGGGGGCGGGGTTCCAGGAGGCAAAAAATGCTGTATTCGATGTATAAGACGATTTTCACCGTCTTTTTAGAGGAAAAAGGTGTGTCTTATACTCCGAAAAATACTGTTTTGGTTTGGGATGAAGGAGATAGTGTCCACCTGGTCCTTATTTTTGTAATGAACTGATTTCTTGTCAACCTTTAACCCTCTGAATTAGTTTCTACATTTAGTCATGTGGTTTTTGGGAAGTATTTTGAAAATCAACTAATGGCTGGATAAAATTTCTTATCCTGGGAAACAACTTTTTAATTTATGTATTTCAGGTTTCATGATTCCATCTAAACAAAGCAATGCATAAAAATATGAAAAAATACATATATTTTTTCTAATTACATAAATGCCTTAAGCTTTCCCATCTTTGTCAGAGTTGGTGTGTAACAAATGGCCTGAAATTCCCATTGTTTGTAGTCACGGTATATAATATAATATATTACGTACACATTAATCTTATAAAAAATCAATAGAGAAAAGTGTCAGCTTGCAGAAACAAGAATATTTGGACTGCAGAAATCTATATGATCACTAGATGACAGCAAAGAGGGATAAATTTTCAGTCTAGATACGGTATGTCTACATCAACTTACTGAGGAGGGTAATGATCTGAAGATGTAACATATTTTAAATCTAGGCTAATACATTTTGATCTGTTCAGTTAAAAAACAGAATTACAAACTTACAATACAGATTATTAAAAAAATATATTCAGAGGTCCTGCAGAATACTGTGCTCAATTCTCTTGACTGTCTTTGCTCCATGATATTTACAACCTCCAATATAATAAGAAGAAGGTGAATAATAAGGAAGTATTCTTTTTATAGGTGTTATA
This sequence comes from Rhabdophis nuchalis, assembly GCA_039707465.1. NCBI lineage: Eukaryota > Metazoa > Chordata > Lepidosauria > Squamata > Natricidae > Rhabdophis > Rhabdophis nuchalis. Next base: position 104,813,801 of record CM077646.1, read on the forward strand.
CTGTAGATGGTATGTGTAAAAGTAACAAAGAATTACGTTTTTCTTCAGGGAAAAAGTAGGAGACTGGTCTTTGAAATCAAACAATGAGGCCTTAAGTAAAGCAAGCATTTTGCCTTATCAAAGCAATCACGTTAAGTCAATAAGCTCATAGAAATGGTTTATATTCATATTAGCGTTACTTTGGAGCAGTGCTTCTCAATTATTTTCTGTCATGCCCCCCCTAGGAAGAAGAAAACATTTCGCGCCCCCCGCGCGACTGTAAATAGTATCATTTGTCTATAAAATTGTTATAAGTACACCTCTGCATAACACTGTATCCTTATTAACGTATAAGAGAATAAAAAAAGAAAGAAATGTGGATCAATTTACAACAAAGAATAGCTTTATTAACTGTAGCAGAAAAGATTTAAAGTGCATTAGAAATTTAAAAAAAATTAAATCCTTTGCCGAGGTCAAACGCGCCCCCCTTTACGGAGCCTTGCGCCCCCCCTGGGGGGCCCGCCCCACTATTTGAGAAGCACTGCTTTGGAGCAACACACATTCGAACCACACTTGTACATGTTCTATTCTTAGTAAGTGAAAGCTTGAGAGTTTAGAATTCAGAATAAATTAATACAGGAATTGTGTATTGCTCAATTCCTATTGCGGATAAAAGGTCTTTATATCTGCTGGATACAGCCGAGTGCTAGAAATGTCAGATCATTTCAGATTTTTGTATGAAGCCTAAGAAAACAGAAAAAGGTGATCATCTTGCAAGAAAGGCTCTTATTCCCTCTGTGTCATTTGTTCTGCTTTACTGCCAGGATAAATATCTCAACTTGGAAACAGAAACAAGTTCCCAGCCACGAAGACAATGAATCACGAGTGTGTCGAAGAGGCAGCACGTGGCTCCTGTTGCTCCATGTTGCTGACCTCTGTCCTTCAGTTCCTGGTCTTGCCACTAGCAATCAGGATTTGCTGGATTTAAAACTGTAGCGCCTTTGTCTTGCTGCGGAAGTCCTCATGCAGGTGGCTGTTTATCCCTGCCAGTCCTCTTCAAGGCGTACCAAAGGCCACCCCACCCTCAGCTCATCCAGCCTATCCAAGGTGCACTTTTTAAAGGCTGTACAAAGAAGAACGTGATTAGCACCACATACTTATTGCATTTGAACTTTAGCTACCAGTGGCCAAGAAACTCATTTGTAGCCTAAAAGAATGAAACAATCAAATATTTTAGAGACAGAAGCAGAGTAAGACATGTCAGATTAAAAGAAAACAACCCAAAGTTATGGTTTTGTGAGATTAATGGACAATTTAAAATTAGGATTATAGGGCATGACTAGTTATTTAGTCTCTCATTTTATTTTCCTCTTGAACCAAAATGATTCCAGAACAGCTTTGTTAATTAAATAACAAATCTTCCTAACTGCTAATTGCATGGGTATTATTTTGTAGAGCTTGCAACTCTCTCATCTCTTATTGCTAAAATTTAAGATCATGTTAGGTAAGAAGTAGTTTACTGGTGGCATCATAGCAATGTATAGGCTGATCCGCCTCCCAGAAGCTCCATTTTAGCCGGCAATGAGCAGGAGGGATGTTGCAGAGCCTCTGTGATTGTTCATGAGGTTGAGCAACTGCCGTGGTGCTGCAAGTATTTTTGGGCTTGTTCATAAACACTAGAGGGCGCTTATCACGTAACTTAGAATATTCGCTAAGGGAACAGTCATAACCTGGGGATTACCTCAGTGGTGCAATTCAGCCAGTTCTGTCCTGTTCAGGCAAACCGGTAGGGGCAGCGGGAAGCTCCGCCCACCCATCTGGACGTCATCCCATTTTTGACGCTCTGTGCATGCGCTGAAGGTCCTGCATATGTTGGCGCCCGCGAGTGAAGCAATATATTTACTGTATACAGTATATCTCCCAATGTTGCCCACAGCCTTGGAATTTCCTAATAGTAAGGATTAATTAGGGACAAAATTAATTTATACTTAGCTTTTCTGAAATCAGTTTATACATTCTCATGCAAACCTTTAGTATTTATAATTTGTTTAATGGGTGTATTCAGTAGACATTATTTGGGCAAGCATTCCCTGGTCAATGCACATGAAACTTATCAATTTTTTAAAATGTCATGTAGGATTCTAGAGAACTGAATATTTCCATCATATCCAGGTTAATTTATCTTGAGTTAGGTACACATACAAACATTAATTGCTGGTGGATAATGAAACTGTAATATCAAAAAAAGAACAACCTGAAATAGAGGAAGTACAGCCAATGTCAATAGCAAAATTAACGGTTGCCAGAAATCTCTGTTGTTTTCATTGTAACAAACAGAGCAAATTCTCTTGAAATTCCCTCTCAACAATTATCTTTATGTGTCAGAAGATTGTGTGCTCAGTGGAAGTGAAAATGCATCCTAGGTCAGAAAGGCCATGCCATCTGGCTTTGAAAACTGCTAAAGCATGTGACAATTTTGCAGTTTTATTTTACAAAGCAAAGGGAGAGCTTTGCAAAGCCTGTGAGCACGTTACTATCCTCACAGCATTAAAGCTGCTGTGTCTTTTGAAGGCTTTAAGCAGGCTGTTCTCGACTATCTGTGCCTGCCCACAAAGCTGCCCTTTGTGGCAGAATGTGCTGTCTGTGCAGAGATGTGCATTCAGCTGGGAGCAGCCTTCGAAACAGCTCTGTCAGCCTTCTAAAGGATGTGGCTGTTCTAGTTCTTAGACTTCTGCTTGTGCTAACACACTTTTGAACGCAAAGCACTAATTAAGTTACAAATGGCCAGAGTGCCCCAGCAGAAAGGAAGTACATAAACCCAGCAAGCAGATTAAGTAAAAGCTCTCCTGGTTCATTAGACACATTTGACTTATATTGGACTATAACATTCACTCAGTAGAAATCTGCAAAGGATTTTTACGGTAGACTCATGAATTAATCCCAACCGTCACACCCCACCGCGGGGAGGCGGAACCAGATACACCTAGGTGGTTCCGCCCCAAGCGCCTGATGGACCCAGAAGGGTTCCAGAGGGAGCTTGGGCCAATACCTGTGTCCTTGCCAAGCGACTCGACTGAGGACCTAGTGGCCGCATGGTATAGTGCGGCCGCGGGGGCCTTGGACCGAGTTGCGCCCTTGCGGCCTCTCACGCGGCGTCGACTCACCCAGGCCCCCTGGTTTACCGAGGGGCTGCGGGAGATGAAACGCCGCAAGAGACGCCTAGAGAGTAGGTGGAGATCTTCTCGATCCGAAGCTGACCGAACACTAGTGAGAGACCATATTAGGGCTTACTTAGTGGCGATAAGAGTGGCCAAACGGGAGTATTGTGCCACCCTGATCGCGTCCGCAGATAACCGCCCTGCCGCCCTGTTTGGGGTGACCCGCTCCCTCCTTCATCAGAGGCCGCGGGAAGCCCCTTTGCAAGGGCGAGCAGAGGAATTTGGAGCTTATCTGCAGGACAAAATCACTCAGATTCGGAACGAGTTGCCCTCCACTGAAAGTGGCCCAGTCGACCTGTCCAATGCCGGTCTTGTGACAACATCTTGGGAGGAGTTTGACTTTGTTGCTACCGAGGATATGGACAGGTGGTTGAAGAACCTTAGGGCTACCACATGTTTAGTGGACCTGTGCCCCTCCTGGCTTGTACTGGCATCCTGGGAGGTGACACGAGGCTGGCTCCAGGGCATTGTCAACGCATCTTTGAGTGAGGGGTCCTTGCCTGCCGTCTTGAAAGAGGCGGTAGTGAGGCCCCTCCTCAAGAAGCCGTCCCTGGACCCAGCATTATTAGAAAACTATCGTCCAGTCTCCAACCTTCCTTTTTTAGCGAAGGTTGTTGAGAGTGTGGTGGCCCAACAGTTTCCTTGACACCTGGAGGAAGTTGATTATCTAGACCCGCGCCAGTCCGGCTTCCGGCCCGGTCACAGTACCGAGTCACGTTGGTGGATGATCTCTGGAGGGCTCGGGATAGAGGTTGCTCCTCTATCCTAGTCCTATTAGACCTCTCAGCGGCTTTCGATACCATCGACCATGGTATCTTATTGCACCGACTGGGGGGGGTTGGGGCTGGGAGGCACCGTTTTGCGGTGGTTCTCGTCCTACCTCTCTGGTCGGTCGCAATGGGTGTTGGCAGGAGGGCAGAGGTCGACCCCGAGGTCCCTCACTTGTGGGGTTCCGCAAGGGTCGGTCCTCTCGCCACTTCTGTTCAACACCTATATGAAGCCGCTGGGCGAGATCATCCGTGGTTTTGGGGTGGAATACCATCTGTACGCTGACGATACTCAGTTGTACATATCCACCCCAAACCACCCCAACGATGCCGTTGAGGTGCTGTCCCGGTGTCTGGAGGCCGTACGGGGCTGGATGGGTAGCAACAAACTCAGACTCAACCCGTCCAAGACCGAGTGGCTGTGGTTTCCAGCACCCCGGTACAGCCAGATTAATCCAACACTGGCCATTGGGGGCGTCCAACTAGCCCCCGTGGAGAGGGCGCGCAACTTGGGTGTCCTCCTGGATTCCCGGCTGACCATGGAGGACCATATGTTGGCCGTGGCCAGGGGGGCGTTTTATCAGGTACGCTTGATACGCCAGTTGCGCCCCTTACTGGACCGGGGAGCTCTTCGCACAGTAACTCAGGCATTGATGACATCTCGGCTGGACTACTGTAACGCTCTCTACATGGGGCTCCCCTTGAGGTGCACTCAAAGGTTACAGCTAGTCCAGAATGCGGCCGCGCAGGTAATTATGGGTGCCGCAAGGCAGGCCCACATAACACCTCTCCTGCGCGAGCTGCACTGGCTGCCTGTGGCCTTTCGGGTGCGCTTCAAGGTGCTGACGACCATCTTCAAAGCGCTCCATGGCTCGGGGCCTAGCTATATCCGCGACCGCCTCTTGCCCCATACATCCCTTCGACCGATCCGCTCCCACAGAGAGGGCCTTCTCAGGGTACCGTCGGCCGGGCAATGCCGGTTGGCGGTGCCCAGGGGAAGAGCCTTCTCTGTGGCGGGCCCTGCCCTCTGGAATGACCTTCCCCCCGATCTACGCACCATCGTGGACCTCCGCCTCTTCCGCCAACGTCTTAAAACTTACTTATTCCAACAAGCCGGCCTAGCATAACCCCGTTTCTGATTTTATAGGGATAATTTTAAATTTTAGAGTGTTAGTATTTTAGCACAGGGAATTATTTAATTAGTTTTTAAAATTTTGGATTTTGTACTGTGTATGTTTTTTAATGATGCCTGTGCGCCGCCCTGGGTCCTTTTTTAGGAGAAGGGCGGGGTATAAATTTAATAAAATAAATAAGTAAATAAATGCCAATGCATCAGAACTGTTAAAATCATCACAAACTCTGGATAGTGAGGAGATGGCATGCAGATGTAATAAATAAATAAATAAATAATTGACGGATTTCAATTATATATACACATTCAAGTAATCGAGCTGAACAATAAACCATCTTGCACTTTCTTTTCTTACTGTACATCTCTCTGCTGAAATTGCAAGAACTCGTTCCATTTTAACTGGCACTGTTTGATGATACTAAAACATAATTTAACAATAGTAGTCTGTTCCCGGTTTCAAAGTTTTAATTAGTATGCAAATTATTTTTAAAGTTTTCCTTAGAATTGAAAAAATTGTAAAGTTGTATTGTATTCTTTTATATTGCATTGAATGATCACATATTAATATTTATTTCAACATCAAAGCAACGAAATAATTTATTATGCATTGTTCACTAAATAACAATGAAATTTAACAGAAAGCTTGGCTGGACTGATTAGAATTAAGTTATTCGTAGTGGAGGAAATCTTTTGCGGCCTGACCACATAGAACTGCCAGCACACCAATTTTCTAGGTCAAGGTTTGCCTATGGATGGAGATGGGCCAGAAGTAAAAAGAGCAGAGTTATGCCATAACAAGCTACAGGCCCATCTTCTTCACTTTTGTTTATTATGACAGCAGCTTTCCAGAATTCAGACAGGATTATTTTTTGAGCCCTAGTTAGAAATATCATGAAAACCCCTTTCAGCATGTTTTACTGTGATGTCACAAGGCTTTGAGGGGGGATATATGCTGTAATCAATTGGTCATTTTTAAGCCAACATAAAACAGCAAGAGAATGGAGTGGCTTTGTGTTACAAATATTGTTCCATTTAAGATGCTCCTGACTTCATTATAAAATCACTCCAGATGCTTCTGGATAGCGAAGCAGTGTAGAAATAAATCAAAACTGCTGAACACAACTACAGAGACTGTTATTGCAGCTATTTTAAGTAACACTGTTTCTCTGAATCCAACCTTAAATTGCTAGCAAACTGGATTGGAAAATGCTGTACTGGGAAAAGTGGAAGGAAAGAGGGCCATTACAGCAAAGTCGATGGACTTGATTGCAATGGTGATGAGTGCACCATTAGAAAAACCAGGTTAAGGACAGGTCTCATGGGCAAAAAATGGAGCCCAGCACCAACTTGACAGCACATAATCACAATTCAAAAATACGACAGGGTTGGGTTTTTTTTGTTTCCCTCAGCAACTGCAGAGAGGGAATCAGAGTAAAATAGGTACGATATTCTGGATTAATGATCAGAAAGTATAAAGGTGATGAGGAGTAAGAACTGGTTTTCCTTACTCTTCTAACGACAGTCACACCTCAGAAATTCAGCAGCTGCCACTTGCCTCATCACTGCCACCAAGCAAGGCCATCCATTGTCTCCCCCCCAACCCCCACCCTTGGGATGTCAACTAAAGGCGGTCAATGCAGGAGAGGCTCCCTAAAGCGCAGCAGCCCCTCCACGCCCCGCCTTCGGCGCCTCCGCCTCCTTTGACCACACCCACCCGCGCCCCGCCCGAGCCGTCATTTACATACACGGCTCTCCTTTATGATTCTCACTGAGGGGGGAGGGGTGGGGAAGGGTGGGTGGGAAAAAACGTCACTTCCTATCCAAAGGGGCGGGAAAGAAGGGCTCGCGAGCGCTTTGGCGTTCCCTGCCAATCAGGCTCACGCGTCACTTCCTTCTCCAGGCGGCGGCTGTGGCTTGCTGCTATTTTGCTAACTACAGTTGACGAGTCCGTCAGCGGGGAAGCTCGCGCTACGGGGAACGAGGGTTTCTCGGTCGCGCGCCAGGGACCGTGCATTTATTTGGCCTCCAGGGGCGGGGCCGGGATCGGGACGGCAGCTTCACGCTTGTTACCCTCGGCTGACGCCGCTCGAGGACCAGCCCTGAAGAGCCGAGCGGCACCTAGTCAAGCCGGGCCCTCGAACGGAAAAAGCCGGAGAAACCTGCTGCTGAAACTGAGGGCCGAGGGGAGAGTCACCCGGCAACGGTGAGGGAATTGAGGCACGCATGCGCGGCACAGCAGCAGCAGCAGCAGCAGCAGCAGTGGCTGTGGGGAGGAAGGAGGCGGAGGGAGCTGAAACGATGAGGGCAGAATAGGAAAAAAAAGGGATGCGGGGAAGGGGCGGTTGCGCTCCGTGGTTCTTCTTCGGAGGCTCGCTGCTCAAAATCGGGCTCGGAAAGCCCCTTTTGGCAGGCACCCTTTCCCCGTGGAAGCAGGTGGGGAGGCTCTGCTGTGGGATCGCGATGGCGATTTAGAGACTTTGGCCGAAGTTGGAGCCATCTCTACTGAGATCTTATTGGGAGGGGGACGGTCATTACTTTGCAAGATCAGCCCTTCTTTAAGGCTTCCTGTTGCCATGGAGGGGCTAGAATAACAGAAACATTTGGGGGACATCAGGGGTTAACAAAGCAAATCACAAAAGTGGAGAATGTGGCATTCCTGTTATGTGGTTGCTGAGGGTGGAAACGGGATAGAGGTTAATTCCATCTTCCGCCTTTTTCTCTCTGTCTCTGGAACCAGCATCCCATAATGGTATTTCCCTTATTATCGCAAAACATTTATTACTATGTCTTATCCGACTCCTTACAGATTAACTTCTGTAATTCAGGATCAGGTGTTATAAACAGAGAGCAGGTGCAGCGCAGAAAAATTCTCTCAGGACAAAATAGACATGTGATGACTAATTGAAGTCAAGTTGAATGTTACATCAACACTGCTGGAAGAGGTATTAATTCATAAGGATCAGTTAAGTCCAGTGTAGATAATGTTTTTTTATGATTCTTCATGTTCCAAGAGAACTTATCAAGCATTAATCAAGGAGGACTGCAATAGCATTCATGCTTTGCTATTACTGATCATTATCTGCAGGAAAGTGTTATGGCATGTTCTAGGTATCTTGGTTTGAATGTAACAGAGCCTCTCATAAGTTTCTGTGATGATCTGTATAGTAGGCAAATGCACAGAATTTATTTACAATCTGATTGGGAGCTGGTTTTCCAAGATTTTGAAATTTATATCTACCAAAGAAAACTTAGCCTGAGTTCTTAGTTTATTCTTCACTGAGCAATAATAATTTGGTCTGATAACTATCATACTATCATTGAGTTTGGTGGTCTTTTACTCAGATGTTTAAAGCAATGACATGATTCAGGAAGGTGTATAGAAAAGAGAAGGTCTTTATTCGCTGCACCGGTTAGGAAAACATATTGGAAAGTAGAGCGGTATTGGATGTAAGATGTCATGTGCAGTAACTGGAAATAATGGGGATGTACAGCAGCACAGCACATGGTGCTTGTACTTTCTCAGCCTCAAGCAGAAAATAGAAATACAATAGCCATTGCTGTTTTCATTACATAATTCTGCTTTTTCACCCCAATTATTAAGAACAAAGCTCAGAAATACTAGGAGCAATGGGCACAGAGGCTGTTGTTGCAGCTATTTTAAGTAACACTGTTTTTCTGGATTCAACCTTAAACATTTTCTTAAATGAATAATGCTGATATCAGTTAATGTGAATAATATTGGGCATGCTCCCAAGTGCATGTTCGTGGATGTTTAAAAATGCAAGAATGCCATCTGCCCTTGAAATGTTTCCTGCAGTAGCCACTGGCATAACACCATGTACCTGCTGCAGTCTTGTCTGCCACATGAAGTGGGGACTGCATGTGCTTACCCAAAATTCTACAAGAGATTCTTCTTTCTTCTCTTTTTGCTGGATGGGTATTTTGTCCTGTATGTAACATATGAACTCAAGCTTTCTATTATAGTGTAACACTTTATTATTACTAATTATCAAGAAATTCTTAAAATGGGTTATAAAAATAAATTAGATCGGTTTAATATTGTGAGCTTTGTTATTTTTTCCTTAAAAATAAACTGAGTTAAAATGAAAAAGCAATACAAGCATACTTTTAAAAAGTAACATGACAATTGCCAAGAAAAATATAGCATGGGGCAATACTTTAGGATGAAAAGGAGAAGCTTCAAAATCCAGTTAGTTCAGAATTGTTAATAGAGTCAAGTAAAGAATACAGTAGGCAAGAAAATTTTTTGGGTTTGCTTTTGGCTTGCATTAAAAAGCATGTGGGTGATGGAATTTGTATTAACAGTTTCCTACTGGCTCCATCTTCATATGTGTATTTTGCATGCAACATTTTAAAGAAATGGTAACTAACTGTACTGTTGCCACAATTATGGCAGCTCTGCTATGTATATTGATTGTCCATAGTCTGAAGAATAAGCAGTACATAACGTTGTTACTCTTGAGATAGACATATTTATTTTCTAAAGGTAAGAGTTGATAATTACCATTCTGAAGTAAAATAATGTAATACAACATAGGCTATTTATTGTAATGTAAGTCATTGGAGTAAACACCATCAAACTCAGTAATTTATTTTGAGGTAGACTTGTATAGAATTACACTGCAAAATTAGTAAAAACTGTGGGGAAGCCAACAGTATCAGGTGTCTCATGTTACTATGAGTTATGTAAGATGTACTGACTAATGTTCCTGAATTATGTTATTTTCTGATAGTTATTTGTTTTAAGAATTGGGCAATGTCTTCCGCTGCAGCATGTTTTGTAATATACATAGGGAATAAAATCTGTTTTGTATTTTTTAAAAGCTATCAAACAAACTAGGTTAAGAGTGGAAAGATATGGTATGTTTTTCTAAAAACCTATTTACTTATTAAATTTATACGCCACCTATCTCACTGATAAGGCAACTCTGGGTGGGTTACAAACAATAACATATTTGTATGCTGCTGAAATTAGATGAATCATTGAGCAATATATTATATTAAAATGTAAATGTGCTTGTTTTCTTGGGGGACAGTTAGTGACATTATTGTGTAGTGTTCTAGTGTACATGTGTTCATCTTCAGTGATGTTATATGTTTGGTTCATATATGTTGGTCAACGGAGAAGGGACTGGTTGCTTCTTAACTGTTTATAATAACAAATGAGGGCTCAAATAGTGCTGGGCTGCTTGCTGCCTTGCCCCAGTCCTCCAATAAACTTTGTTGCTTGGACAAGGCAAGTGTAGTAAAATAACAATGCTGAAGGAAGGATGGAGCAAGTGAAAAAAGAGCTGCTATTCTGCTACAGATTGCCTGGAAGCACACCCAGAATAGGTGATCCTTGTGGTGGAAACAGCTCTTGGAAACCCTCATGACTTTCTCACAGAGTAAACATTGTGATGCAAAATACAGAAAAGGAGTAAGAAATCTGTACGCTGATGATACTCAGTTGTACATATCCACCCCAGACCACCCCAACGATGCCGCCGACGTGCTGTCCCGGTGTCTGGAGGCCGTACGGGTTTGGATGGGTAGTAACAAACTCAAGCTCAACCTGTCCAAGACTGAGTGGCTGTGGTTTCCGGCACCCCGGTTCAGCCAGGTAAGTCCAACACTGGCCATTGGGGGCGAAATACTGCCCCCAGTGGAGAGGGCGCGCAATTTGGGTGTCCTCCTGGACTCCCGGCTGTCCATGGAGGACCATGTGATGGCCGTGGCCAGGGGGGCGTTCTATCAGGTACGCGTGATACGGCAATTGCGCCCCTTACTGGACCGGGCTGTCCTCCGCACACTCAAGCACTCGTGACGTCCCGGCTTGACTACTGTAACGCTCTCTACATGGGGCTCCCCTTGAGGTGCATTCGAAGGTTATAGTTAGTCCAGAATGCAGCCGCGCGGGTGATTATGGGAACCTCTAGGCATTCCCATATAACGCCTCTCCTGCGCGAGCTGCACTGGCTACCTGTGACCTTTCGGGTGCGCTTCAAGGTGTTGACGACCATCTTCAAAGCGCTCCATGGCTCGGGCCTAGCTATATGCGAGACCGTCTTCTGCCCCATACATCCCTTCGACCGATCCGCTCCCACAGAGAGGGCCTTCTCAGGGTGCCGTCGGCTGGGCAATGCCGGTTGGCGACACCCAGGGGAAGGGCCTTCTCTGTGGCGGGCCCTACCCTCTGGAATGACCTGCCCCCCGAACTACGCACAATCTCAGATGTCTGCCTCTTCCGCCAGCGTCTTAAAACGCACCTATTCCAGCAAGCCGGCCTAGCATAACCTCCCGTTCCTGACTGTTATTAGGTAGATTTTAATTAGGGGGATTTTACACTATTTTAGCACAGGGTATGGGTTTAATAGTTTTTTTTAAAAAAAATTGTATATTTGTATTGTTTTTTAAATTTCCTGTGCGCCGCCCTGGGTCCTTTTAGGAGAAGGTGCGGGGTATAAATTCGAATAAATTAAATTAAATTAAATTAAATAGCCAGCATAAGATCTTGTCCAGCGTGTGTATAGGGGCATTCTTAAGACGGCCAGTCTAATTTGGCAGTTAAGGCATCCAGCTAAAAACCAGGAGACTATGAGTTCTAGGGTCACCTTAAGGATGAAAATCAGCTGAGTGACTTTGAGCCAGTGATATACTCCCAGTCCAACTCACCTCAAAGGGTTGTTGTTGCTTGGGAAAATAACAGGAAGAAGTAATATGAAACTTTTTTTGCTACTTTGAGTTATTTATAAAAATAAAGAAGCATTTTAAAAATATAGCTAAATCAAGTTATGGGCCTCATCATACACTTCAGAACAGGGCTCAGAGTTTTTTCTTGAAATATTATTCCCCACATCAATTTTGTCCACTTTCCCCCCCTTGTTTTCTTTATACTCCTCTGTACTTTACATCAGAAATGTACAGCTTGAGAGCTAGAAATAGCCTCTGAAAATGTTGAATATGGCCTAATGAGACCTTTCAGTCATTGAATTACTATTTTTCATGATAGAAGAAGAAAAGTTGTTACAGGTTGCCTTGATTTTATGACCACAATTGTGCTCAGAAGTTTGGTTGCAAGTTGGGAGTGTTACGTCCTGATTTGATTTTATAATTGGTTTTGCAACTGTATAAAGCAAATCACTACTATCATTAAGAAAAAAATGGCAAAAATGTTACCAATTGCGGTCATGTGACTATGGATGCTGCAACAGATTGTAAATGTGGACCATTTGCCAAGCGTCTGAAATGTCACATGATCATGAGAGTTTATTTAGTATATGGCATCTACAGAGGTCATACAATCACTGATTTACAAATGTAGTTTAAAGCATCAGCAAACATGTAAGATAGGTGGCCAATACTATAATATATATAATAACATGTCAAGGTAAAACCATAATAAAATCACCATAACATGAAGCCATAGAATTGCAGTGGGATATATGTTATAATTCAGTATCTAAGGAAGCTAACTATCTAACTTCTTCTGGTGTGGCTGCAGTGAGATCATTCCAGCTGCCTTGAAATTTCCTGAGGAGACATTCTTGAACTATATGTGTTATAGTTTACTCCAGTGAAACAATCACATTGAGGGCTCTCAGCCATTCCCCACAGTTCTGGCATGGCTTGTCCAGATTCTATTCAGATGGCTCCATGTTTTTTCGGCTATCTTCCGTGATCATTAGGGTTGATACAATATATTATAGCAGTCCCAGGCTGTGTTAACTTCAAATAGTCATTAAGTGATGAGTCTATTTGTAATATCAGGCATGTAATCCAATGACACCATGCTATTTCATAGTAGAGAATGTTGAGCAGACGAGAAGAATATATCAAAAAATTTAAAAACGTGATAAGGAAACAGTTCACACTAATATCATTCACTGTCACTGTCATTGTCATGGAATGCATCCTTATATTATACCTGCTTAATATCCCCTAATTTGTGATATTAGAAAACAATAGTGGTAGTCTCTAATTCTAGTGTGCATAGAATAGCATAATCAAACTCTGCCAAAAGTGACTGTTAGTAATCATTAGTAGGAAATGCTGCATGTGACATGGTTATGGCTTAGGCTGGAAAGTCAGTATGCATCTATTCTCTATCACTGACAAATATTACATATATAAAAGCCTCAGCAACCCTATGATAGGATCCTATTTCTGGGATCATCTAAAGCAGGGGTCTCAAACTCAATTTACCTGGGGGCCGCTGGAGGCAGAGGCTGGGTGAGGCTGGGCCGCATAAGGGAAAAGCTTGATTTAAATCATAGTTTTCTACATAAAGACTAATTCTTGCTGGTATAACTTATTATATGCAAGTAGATGAAGATTTTTAGAATAACAACTTTTCATATTAGTTTTTTTATCCCCAGTTTAATAGGTTAATCATTCATATTTGGACAACTTTTCTGTTGTACTTAGGAAGGAGAAAAATAATCATTACCTTAATAATAACAATTTAAATAGATTTATTCAACTGAAACAATAACATTACAGCATATGTTATTTGCTTAAACAAACATCCATGTTTGTTATCTAATTTGGCTAAACAAAATATATATATATTTTAAGAAACTTAGACTTCCATTTTGTAGTACTGCTTGTCTGCTTACCCCTTCCTCCTCACACTTAGTTTCAATTTCTTCTTGTGCAGATCTATTCCACTCCAAACAATCAGAAAAATATTGTTTCTATTCTATTCACTGAACTTCTTGAAATTTAGCACTGAAGGGGTTAATTCTGTATTCATAGGTTTGTGGAAGTTAGGATTAAGGTCTTTTTTTCAACTCTGTTCATGTTATAACATTTTTGCTGTGAAGAAAAGGCAGGTGATCTCTGCTGAGTCAAATTCAGTTTTGAGAACTGCAAAAGTAAACCAAGCATCTGTGATAATATCTTGTAGGCAGAGAAACTGCCCAATAATCTTACAAAAACCTCTGGAAGAGCATGACATTTTGAATGGATTAATGTAATTTTTTTACCAAAAAAATTAAACATATACGGCCTTATTCTACATAATTAAAAAACTAAACTTTATTTCATGATGGAATAACCTTTGGATGGTAATATATTTTCCTCAAAAAGCATTTTATATTAAAAAAATCCGATTTAAATACAAAAAACCCTGATTTTTTTAAAAAAATCATTGATTTTTATCCACCCTGGTATGTATGTATGTATGTATGTATGTATGTATGTATGTATGTATGTATGTATGTATGTATGTGTGTAAGTATGTAAGTATGTAAGTATGTATACTATATATGTATATAGAGGGAAAACTGCAGATATAATGAAACAGACAAGGAACTACTACTAAGAGGAAAATATGGAGATTGGTATGTTGGGATTGTGGGTAAAAAGGATAAAAATGGAGCTTCTAACTCAATATGAAATTAAAAATAAATGTGATAAAATTAAAAATAAATGTGATAAAATTATTTGGTTTGAAAATGAAATGACAATTCTAGGAAAATTTTAAAGTTTTGTATAGGAATGATAATAATAGAAACCTTAACAATTATATTTCATATGATTTTTCCACATGAAAAAATAAAAGAATTTTAGAATAAAAGGAATTCCATTCCATTTGCCTTAAATCATGCTATATTCAATAATATTTTACCATCTGAAGTACTAATCTTTAAAATGTATGTTTGGATACAGTGGAATAAATACTGTATTATTGGTAACTGCCTGCTGGAATTTTGATTATCTGTAATTATTTTATTGTTTGAATATAATTGAATATAAGCTACTTCATCTTCGTCTTAATCATTAATCTTCCATCCAAAGGAACCTTTTATTATTTTTTTAAAAAAATACTGAAGTTTGTTAAAGTTTTTTGCTATGTTGTACTTGCCACTAAGCAATTTGATTTTATATTTCTAATTGTTACATATTTTAGAATTTCAGCCCAACTATTAAATAGTACAGTATCTAATGCCTTGTGCCAGATTTTGAAAAACTGAGTAGATGAGAGAGTAGCAGGAAATTATACTGGAAGTTTAAAAAAATCCGATGCAAAGGCAATGTTAGACTATCTCTGTATTATTGTAATATCAACACCCACAGATACGTCCATGAAATAACAAGGTCAAGTATATGAAAGAAGACTTGGCTTTTTCATTTTCTTTTCAAGCCCAGTATAGGAACTGGATCCAATCAGATCTGGGTGGGAGGGTGGGCGGGAAAATAAAAGTAAGTTCAAAATTGTGTGTGTGTATGTAGAGAAAAATGAACTATATATTCTTATAGAGAATTCAGCTAGGTAGCTAATCATATGTTGCCACTCTTTCGTTTTCAACTTCCCTATCTTTTTCACTCTGGTCTTAAACCCCAGAGAATAATATACAGTACATTTACTGCTTTGTAAATCCCAGTGTGTGCATATAGACAAGTACACCCATAAACAAGAGGATGAGGGGACTAAAACACACAGGCAGTCTATTACTTTTATTACACAGAAGAAAGTATCCCTCTAGTAGCACTACTTTTACACTTCTGGTAAAAGAATTGGAAGGAATTACAGAAACCTACATGCTTTCTCTATTTTGCTATACTTAGAATTTGAATTTTTATCTATGTGCTGCTTGCTTTTTTATTTCTTAAATTTCTATTTCTTTTCCTTCAGGAGTTTTAAACAGTCTCTTATTCCTTCCTTTGTCCCCACCCCCACCCCAATGATAACTTAATAAAGTTCTCCAGTTTCCATAGTTGGAAGTTGAATCTGAATCTCTGAGTCACAGTCCAACATTTTAATCATAGTATCGTACTGGGACTTTTATTGATTGATCTAAAACAAATTACTCCAACCTTTTCAGCCTGTACAATAAGTGTGAACATTGGAATAAAGCTGATCTTTTTTCTTTTTTTTTTGGTAGGGATAGCTTTTAAAATGAACTTAAAAGTGACCATTTTGTAATGGATGAATATTTAGAAATACATTAGTGGAAGGAAAGAATGTTGCACTTCTTGGCTATAATTTTGTAATTGTTTTGTATTTTCAGAAATGACTAAGGGGCTCATATTAAAAATGTTAATTATAACTTAAAGGTGGGCTTGTGGTTGCAACTAATTTTGTTTTCACTAGATTTCCATAATGTATTATGAAAAGTTGGGAATACTAAGAAGGAAAACTAGTTGTACTGGAATGTAGTCTTCAACCAAACAATCCCTGAATTCATGGACATCACTTGATGGAGTACACAGAAATAAAATTTGCTTTATTAGTGGCACAAGGAGATGGACAAATTCAGTTTCAGAGGACTACAAAAGAGCTGATATGGTTCCCGTCTTCGAAAAGGGGGAAAAAATAGATCCAGGAAACCTCAGACCTGTCAGCCTGACCTCAATACCAGGGAAGATTCTGGAAAAGATAATCAAGCAACAAATCAGTGAACACCTAGAAGTAAACAAAGTAATAACCAAATAACAACATGGGTTTGTCAAAAGCAGATCATGTCAGATTAATCTTATTGCATTCTTTGACAAAGTGACAAAATTAGTGGACCAGAGGAATGCTGTCAATATAATTTACTTGGACTTCAGTAAGGAATTTGATAAAGTAGAATATAACCTATACTAGATAAAGTAGAAAAATGTGGGTTAGACAGCATCACCACCAGATGGATTCGTAACTGGCTGACCAACCGCACTCAACGTGTAAGTCCTTAATGGAACTGCATCTATACGGAGGGAAGTATACAGTGGAGTACCCCAAGGCTCTGTTTTAGGCCCAGTACTCTTCAACATCTTCATCAATGATTTTAGGGGATACATTTAGGCAAGAAAAACAAAATGCACAGGTACAGCATATGTGGTACCTTGCTCAATAGTGGTACCTGTGAGAGGAATCTTAAAATCCTAGTGGACAACCATTTAAATATGAGCCAGCAGTGTGCAGCAGCTGCCAAAAATGCCAACACAGTTCTAGGATGCATAAACAAGAGGAATGAGAATCCACATCAGATGATACCACTTTATAATGCCTTGGGAAGGCCATACTTTGAATACTGCACTCAGGATACCCTAATGTAAAGATGTGGAGACTCTAGAAAGAGTGCAGAGAAGAACAACAAAGATGATTAGGGGGGACTTCCGGTTCCGGCTCCAGCGGCGACGGGCGAACTTAGGGTTCGCTCGCCGCTTTGCTCCTTTTCCTGCCCCCCCGCGGGGGCGAGAAGCCCCTTTTTTGGGGCTTCTCCCGTAAAGCCGGCTCGACAGGGAAGCCCCCCCCCACGGCAGTGGGGAAAGCGACCCTGCTCCTCGGCTTAGGCGGAAGAGGACATGCTGCGGGGGGCTTTCCCTTCGCCAAAGGTTGGCGGCACCATTTAATTCCATGGAGAGAGATGATCGGAAGAGTCGGGAGGCTTTTCGGGACCTCAGCTGCGAGCGGAGAGTGAGCGATTAAAACTTTTTTTCTTGTACTGTCAGCCGGGCTGAAAGGGACTGGAGGGGGGTGTTTGTTTCTAAACCCCCCCCCCTTGGACTAAAAGCGGCACTTGGAAATGCCTCGTTGCGAGGAATCGGAAACCTTTAATCCGGACTGTCTTTAACAAGGGAAAGTACTCTGCGGTCTGTTTGCAATTATGTTTCTAGGTCTGGCTGAAACAGTTTTTTTTTTTCTTTAACCACTCTCTCCCTCGGGCTCTGAGTTTGGGCGGTGGAAGATGCCTTCTCTTTGTCCCCGACTGACTATGACCTATGGAAAATTACCAGTGTCTCTTTGTGACTTGGACTTCCTCTAATTATTGATGGAGAATTTTTTTCTTTTGGATTTGTGTTTTCTTTTCTGGATTACCTTCGTTATTACACCAATGGAGTTGGAAAAGTGTTTCTCTTCTGGTTTCTGAATTCTGCAGCTCTACAACTCTGAGAACTTTGGACTCCTGATCTGCCTCACCAGCCCCACCCCAAAAACGCCATTTTATTGGCACGGATTTCAACAGCTAATCATGGCACAAGAAGCAACGCTGGCAAGCCTTGAACAAAGAATGACTGCCCTCGAATCTGTTATACAAAATTTGGTATTAGAAATTAAGGCCCAGAGGGCAGAAAATATCAATTTTAAAAAGGAATTACTGGACACTCGAAAACAAGTGCTTGAGAACACACAGAAGAATGAAGAATTGAAAGGAGGGCTGGAGGGGGCTAAGGGAGAGATTAAAAATGTTTCTAATGAGGTTGTGGAAATAAATGGGCATGTGACTAGGATAGATATGGAAAGGATGACATATTTTTTGAGATTTCAGAATGTTTCTGAGATGGATGGTGAATGTCTCCCTGATCTTATGAGTACAATTATTGCAGACTATTTACATAAACCTAAAGATGAGATCAGAGGGGACATTGACCTAGTCTACAGAATAAATTCTGCATATGCCAGGATGAATGAAGTACCCAGAGAGATACATGTTAAATTTGTCAGAAGGTCAACCAGAGAGGAAATCTTGAAGGCGCAAAGAGGGAGTCCTATGATTTACCAACAAAAGGAGGTTACCATCTTGAAGCAGATCCCAAGAAAGATTAGAGAAGCCAGGAGGAAATTTTCCTTCTTGTCTAAAACATTGTTTGATCATGGGATCTGGTTCAAGTGGGTGATACCCGAAGGGATGCTGGTGTTCTGGGAAGGAGGAAGAGTGAAGATTAAAACAGTTGCTGAGGCGGAAGCCTTTCTTAAAAAACATTCCTCTGTCCTGGGAGAAGATCCAGGGGGGGCAGGGGGAGCCATGGCCCCGCCCGCTGGGGGCCCGGGGGAGAAGGTGGAAGATACAATTGCCAAAAGACTTAGATCTAAAAAATAACTTTGCCCTGGTTTTTTTTTTTTAGTAATATTGTATGATATTTGTATCTGGATTTTTGTAATTGACTGACAGTATATAACTGAAAAATTTAGAAATATGTTCTTGCTCCCAGCTTGTAGTGTTATGTGAAATGTTTCTTTTCTTTCTTTTTAATAATGTAACTTGAGGTCCCGGAGGAGCCGACGACTTTGACGTGACCACTCTCAAAATTTCTATGTATCCCTTACCCTACCCCACGAAAAAAATGTAAACTCAATAAAACTTTTTTAATATAAAAAAAAAAGATGATTAGGGGACTGGAGGCTAAAACATGAAGAGCGGTTGCAGGAACTGGGTATGTCTAGTTTAATGAAAAGAAGGACTAGGGGAGACATGATAGCAATGTTCCAATATCTCAGGGGTTGCCACAAAGAAGAGGGAATCAAACTATTCTCTAAATCAGGGGTCCCCAACCTTTTTTGCACCAGGGACCGGTTTCATTTTAAACAAAACTCTGCGGACCGGCTGAGTGGCTCAGCAGTCATGTGACTGGGTGGGCGTGGCCAATTTGGAAATTCTCTTTCTCTTTATTTCTTTCTCTTTCTCTCTCTTTATTTCTTTCTCTTTCTTTCTCTCTTTCTCTCCCTCTTTCTCTCTCTCTCTTTCTCATTTTTCTTTCTTTCCCTCTTTCTCTCTTTATTTCTTTCTCTTTCCCTCTTTCTCTCTCCCTCTCTTTCTTTCTCTTTCTTTCTCTTTCTGTCTCTTTTTCTTTCTTTCCCTCTCTTTCTTTTTCTCTTTCTTTCCTTTGTCCCTTTCTTTCTCTTTTTCTCTGTCTGTCTTTCTCTCTCTCTTACTTTCTCTCTCTCCCACTTTCTTTTTCTTTCTTTCTCTTTCTCTCTTTTTCTTTCTGTCTCTCTCTCCTTCGTCCGCCCATCTCTGTCACTCTGTGTGTGTGTGTATGTGTCTGTCTCGCATTCAGGCACTTAATCACTCATTATGTGTCTCTGTCTATCTTTCTCTCCCTCCCTCCCTCTGTGTGTGTGTGTGTGTGTCACTCTCTATGATTCCCTCCCACCCTGTCTCTCTCTGTGTCTATGCCTCTCTCTGTCGGTCTGTCGTCGTCCCGTCCCCCCCCACCGCGGAGTCTCCTCAACCCGGCTCGACTCACTCACTAGCCTTAGCCTGCCCCGCCTGGGCGGCCGCTGCCGCGCTTGGTCCCTCGTGCACTCGGTCAGGCTCCTTCCAGGAGCTGAGAAAGCTCCGTGGGATGGGGGTGGGGGGTAGGAACCTCCGCAGCCCCTGGAAGAAGACGAGTGGGTGGCATGCCGGTTGGGGAAGCTCTGGGGGGGGGGCAGGGAGGAAGGGAATCCGCGGGTGGTAGGGAGGGCTGTTGCTGCGGCGCGCAGGAGTCCCACCGTCGACAAAGGTGGAGAAAGGCGCACCCCAACCGCGCGAAAAGCCCCGCCTGCGCTCTCCTGCGCGCTCTACCCAGGGGGCTGCCCCCTCCTCCTCCTCTGCGGCCCGGCTCCTACCCAGCCACGGACCGGCACCGGTCCGCGGCCCGGGGGTTGGGGACCCCTGCTCTAAAGCACCTGATGGTAGGACAAGAAGCAGTGGGTGGAAACTAATGAAGGAGAGAAGCAACTTAGAACTGAGGAGAAATTTCATGACAGTTGGAACAATTAATCAGTGGAACAGAAATTGCCTCCAGAAGTTGTAAATGTTCCAACACTGGAAGTTTTTAAGAAGATGCTGGATAACCATTTGTCTGAAGTGGCGTAGGGTTTCCTGCCTAGGCAGGGGTTGGACTAGAAGACCTCCAAGGTCCCTTCCAACTCTGTTATTCTATTCTACTTACAATAGCGAAGAAGTTGCCATTGGCTGACTGTGGAAAAGATCACTGACGTCTTTATATGCACATTCCAAATCAGTGGAAGAAGGAAGCCAATTAATTGCTGCAGTATAATTTGAATTTATACAATGTTTTCAAGAAGAACATCCGTTTCTTCAACCCATCTCATAGGATGATTGTTTGGGAAAAATAGGAGGAGGAATGTGTGTTGGATATGTGCCTCATCTTCAGTTATTTGTAAAAATAATATGGCAGAATACAAACAAACAAATGAATAAATGAAAGTATGGCAAACAACAGAAGAATTAGTAAAGCTTTTAACCAGCAAACCTGGAGAAGACACAGTGGCCAATAAAATTGAAAGAGATTCATTTATATACTAATATCAAAAGAAAGGAAATTTGTCATATAATATCCAGTAATACAGTAATTTCCCATGCTAACAAAATAATGCTTAGAATCATTCAGCGCAGATTAGATTAGGCTTAAAAAAAAAGCAGAGGAACATGAGACATTATTGCTATTATGGAATCTCCAGCTAGAGTGGAGGGAGGTTTGAAGAAGGGGCCAAGATTAGAATCCCATCACAGCACAAAATGGGACAGGCCTTACTTTTCCAAGTCCCTGAAGCCTTTTTTGACCATTCCTAAGAGAATTCAGCCAGTCTAGTTAGATTCTCATAAATAGGCATCGCAACAACAACCAAGTAATTTTTATGGATTCATAGTGTGGGCCTTGTTCCTTGTGTCTGACAGTTTCTGATGCATGCTGGATAACTGAAGAGGCCCAAAAGCGCCAGAAATCAAATATGATTGGTTGATTGTATAAAGGCCTTGTATAGTGATATAGTAGGCCATGTCTAGGGATGGAATTTGTTTAGGAAAATTGGTATCCAAGAACATCATATTCTCCTTGTGCAAAATTTATATACAGGATAAGAAGTTATGGTCCATATGGTTGGAACATGGTAGAACAGCCCAGCCTCCCCTCTTTTGTTAATCTATATGTTCAGTATATATTGATAGGGTATGGATTGGAAACAGATGGATTTTACAATTGGATGTAGAAATATCTATAATCTGTACTATAAGCTGTACTGATACACAGCTGAAAATGCAAATACTCTAATCTTTAGTAACGAAAATTTTTTCAGCAGACTGAAAAAATGAGACTATATTAAATATAAAAAAGGCTAAAAGAATTGTAGCAAGTACAGCAACCAGCATAGAATTTGCAAAGAAGATACTGAAGTGATGGATAGCTTCTACCTTTAAGGGTCAACAATGAACAGTAACGGAACCAACAGTTAAGAAATACATTGTAAACTTTAATTTGGTAGGGTAGCATTGAAAGCCTTGAACAAAATTTTCAGATGCCATTATGCGCCTCTATCTAAAAAGATAAGAATTGTTAAGACAGTGGATTTCCCTGTGGGGAAAGGAAGCAAAAGTAGGACCTGGTGGCATAAAATTAGTATTATTAATGTGATAAAATCAGCATATTGTTATCTAGGTGGTGTTTACTTTTCATAGGAAGCTAAAAGTAATGTATTGGAGTAACTTTAATGGTTTAGCATTTTGCACAAGAATACTTGCTTATTGCTCTTTATTGCAGTTGTTGAAAGAGACTAATATAGCTAGCCCTCTAGGAATTGTGAGAAATAGTACATATTCCATGACTTTTTAAATAGGTAATTTAAACTGAATTAGGATGGAATCTAGAAGAACTGTGCAAATGAACATATACATTTTTTTTCAAAACATGTTTTTTCTCTGTACCATAAGTGAGCTGTGTGACTGTTTTAGTGATATCACTGTAGTTTATAGTGTTTCTTTTGCATGATGTGGAAATTTTCTGAATAGGTATTAGTTGGTGTTCTGCAGGTAGTCCTCAACTTAAAAATTACAGTTGAGCCCAAATATTTTCTAGCTAAGTGAGGCAGTTGTTAAAGTGGCTTTGCCCCAGTTTATGACCTCTTGTCACAGTTGTTAAGTGAATCACTGCAATTGTTAAGTTAGTAACAGGGTTAAGTGAATCTGGCTTCCCCATTGACTTTGCATGTCAGAAAGTCATAAAAGGTGATCACTGACCTCAGGATGCTGCAACTGTCATAAATATGAGCTAGTTGCCAAGTATTTGAATGTTGATCATATGACCATGGGGATGCTGCAATGTTGGGTCATAAGTCATTTTTTTCAGTGCTGTTGTAACTTCAAATGGTAATTAAATAATGGTTATACCGTATTTTTCGGAGTATAAGACACACCAGAGTATAAGACGCACCCAGGTTTTGAAGAGGCAGTTTTTTTTAAAAAAAGTAGGTAGGTAGATAGAGGGATAGAGAGGGAGAGAAAGAGAGAGAAATTCAGTAGGTAAGTAGGGAGAGAGAGTAGGTAGGTAGGTAGGTAGGTAGGTAGGTAGAGGGGGAGAGAGAGAAATACAGTAGGTAGGTAGGGAGAGAGTAGGTAGGTAGGTAGGTAGAGGGAGAGAGAGAGAAATACAGTAGGTAGGTAGGGAGACAGTGTGTGTAGTTAGGTTGGTAGATAAAGGGATAGGGAGAGAGAGAGAAATACAGCAGATAGGTAAGTAGGGAGAGAGTGTGTGTAGATAGGTAAGTAGGTAGAGGGATAGAGAGAGAAATATATATAGAGAGAAATACAGTAGATAGGTAGGGGGAGAGAGAGTGTAGATAGGTAGGTAGGTAGAGGGATAGAGAGAGAGAAATAGAGAGGGAGAAATACAGTAGATAGGTAGGGAGAGAGAGGGTAGGTAGGTAGGTATGTAGGTAGATGTTTCCAGGTGTATTTACCCATGTGCTGGAGAAGGAAATCACTGACCACCTTTGGAACAAATCTTTGCTTTTGCAGGCACAGTACTTGACCAACGTAATACTCATCAATCACTCTAACTAGACAGCTTTCCGAAAGAGAAAAAAACCCCTTTTTGCACTGCAAACCTCCCCGAAACGGCCCGTTTTTCATGAAAATGGGTCATTTTTTTCAAATAAAAGGCATTAATACCCTTGGGGGGGCTTGCAGAGTGCTCCTGGGTGGGGTGGGGGGGGGCAAAACGAGGGAAAACGGCCTGTTTTCTTTCGTGAAAATGGGCCATCTTTTGGTCAAAAAACAGCATGCATAGCCTTGTGGAGGCTTATAGAGTGCTGCTGGGGGCTGTTGGGGGGGGGAATGCCCTGTTTTTTGCTCATTTCTGCCCTCCTCAGCCCCCAGCAGCTCTCTGGAAGCCTCCATAAGGGTATGCAGGTGGCCATTTTGGTGAAGGGGCGGAGTTTCAGGAGGCAAAAAATGCTGTATTTGATGTATAAGACGCACCCAGATTTTCAACCTCCGAAAATTTATACTTCGAAAAATACGGTAAATTGAGGTTTACCTGTACTCTAAATAATTGAGTATAATAATTCAGTTTATGAAATGGTTATCCATGTTTATTGACTAGCTATAATTGTATTTTAATTAATTCATTACAGAGGGGCTCTTTTGTTTTGTGAAACCAGGCTTAAACCATCTTAATGTGTGAAAACCGTTGTGTGAAAAATAGAGGCAAATCTTTCTCCCAGATTGTGATTTAAACCATGTCTCTTTAATGGCCAATGCAGCTACCTGCAGAAAAGTGCCAATGAGTATTTGGTAAATCACAAGCAGTTATTTTAAAACACAGATATACACACATACATACATACATACATACATACATACATACATACATACATACATACATACATTTCATTTTTTAGTTACTGTACGGTAAGTAATATATAATCATTTAATGGACAATTGTTTTTATTCCTCTAACTCAGGGGTGTCAAACTAGATTTCTTCAAGGGCCGGATCAGCATTGTAGATGTCCTCCATGGGCTGGCTGGCTCGGGGGGAGACAGAACAGACGGCAGATGGAACGGACACCTCCTGTAGCATACTGCTGGCTAAAACGGGGCATGGGGACCACCTGCGCCCCTCCCCCACACCCTGTTTTCGCTGGCAGGGTGCTGCAGGAAGCAGTCCAGGCTAAAAAGGGTACGGGGGGACCAGTTTTGGCAGCAGAGGCCAGCCAAGCAGGCCAGATCTAAGCATCCTGGGGGCCCGATGCAACCTGTGGGACTTGAGTTTGACACCCCTGCTCTAACTCATGATAAATGTTTCTGTATTTTGGTAGACTACCGTACAGAGTGTTGCTCCATTCTGGCTCAATAACTAATCCTATTTATTGCATTCTGAGGGCAAATTAATTGCTGTAACCTTACAGAAAGTTTTCTGATGCTGTGTGGAACATCCTGGAAAAATGTGAATGTGAAATGGCCTCATTTTAAGACTGAAACACAATTCTTAAGGTTGAAACATTTCTGGCATGACTGAAAGAGCATTGGCACACTTTTAGTAAGTCCCAAACAAATGCCCTAAACTACAGACAAGGAGTTTGATTTTAAAACAAGGTGTTTGAAGGTCAAACCTTTTTCAAATGGAAATGTATTTACATGCTACAGAATTTAGTTATTTTTTAGTACATCAATTTAATTAATTAATTAATTTAGTGTATTGTGATTACATTGTTAAGATATCAAGTACTCAAATGCTTTTGTGTGTTTTGCAGATTAATAGCTGAGATACTGATCAAGTTCTGCCCATCTTCAATGAGGAACTACAGGCTGATCTTCTGCCATAACCTTAAGCAGCCATAAATGACAAAAGAATGCTTGGTCAGTAAAGGTAGCTGGCATAGAAAGTATTTTGTGAACATAGGTGTTTAAGTGCTGTGAGGTAGGTGTTCGCAACTATTATTATTTTCTCAATATATTCTTAAATTGTATTGATTTCAAAGGTATTACTTTATAAAAATGGAACATAATGGAGAACATTCTTCAGTAGTGTGGTAGATACACTCTGATCTGCAACTCTGGGCAATCTGTGCGTATTTTCATATGTAAGGCTCGCTCCCCCCCCCAATAATTTCTCATATTGTAAAGTCCATTTTGCTTACACTATCCATTCACATTTAGCTTTTTTGTATTTAAGATACTACTTAATTACTTATTGTAATTATCCTTATGAAAATCCAGTTTTCTTCCTTATTTTTTAAAATGCCAATAAACATTTGTAAAAGGCTGAAATTTGTCAAAAGTAGTTCTTTGTACTATTCAAAAGGCATAGACCTAGACTGTTTGATAATTGATGCCCAGAATTGTATATTCTGATTTTTTAATAACTTTTAGAGATAGTTCAAAACCCACCCAGAAGTATTTTTGGGTTGCATGTAAGCAGTGAAAGTGCTGTATATGATCATCATCTCTTCTATTAAACAGTATGTGATAAAAATTATAAACAATCAGTCTATCAGTTTCTAATGTGTTTAAAGTGTGTGAAAAGTGGTTTGTTTCAGAATATTAGGCAGCTGTATTTTAAAATTGCATTCCCACCTTTAAGTGTTTAGAGAAATAGAGACACATTTGGTTTAAATCCTGAAATTACAAGACAAATGGGGTTGAATAAAAGTATTATTGCAGTTCCCTTTTTCTCTGAGATGTCTCTCCTAAAGTTTGGGGAAATCTTTCACATGGTGAAAGATTTGTCAGCATGCTACAGTGATAGTAGCAGGCTGATAAAAAGTGTGAGTAATTTTTAATGAAAAAAACTAAACTGGAGACAAGTTAAGCCTTATCCAGGAAATGAAATAGCTAACCAAATTTTGGTATTCATTCTGGTTTATCTATTGTCTAGTGTAAATTTGCCTGGCAGCCAGCATCTAATGAAATCATCATTTTGTGATGGTGTTTATTACTGGAGACAGTTCTAATCCCTTTTCAGGTAATAAATATCTGTGGAAGCAGTGCATTACATTGAAGAAGTTAAATTTACAACTAATTTATTTTCAGAAAGACACTTTGACATTGGGCTGCATAAAGATATGAGGAAGAGCTCCTCCCCTTCTTTGAGTAATTGCAACTCTGTTCTTACTAATAAAATATTTGGAATTCCACTTGATGAACTGCAACAGGAAGGGCAACCAGGCAGTGAAGTTCCATTCATAGTCCGCCAGGTCGTGGACTACATTGAGGAACATGGTATGTATTTTTGTTCTGTGCCTTAATGATAAAATTAAAACTTAGAAACAAAAATACTTTTCACATATTCTTCTTGGGAAGTTATGAATACAGTTCTCTCCTATGCTTTATAACAGTGAATGCCATCCTACCGTCTTCTGTACCATTCCTATAATCTAAGCAGCATTTGTACAGGTAGCCCTTGACTTGCGACTATAATTGGGATTGGAATTTCCATGTTAAGTTGTTATGGTCGTAAGTCAAGTCAGAATTGATTTTATGGCAGTTTTTACAGGGGTTGTTAAGTGAATCACTGCAGTTACTATTTTGCTGGAAATTAGGAACAAAATTTACAAATTGTAATCACATGACCACAGGACATTGTAATTGATCATAATTCCGAACTGGTTGCTAGGTGCCTGAATTGTGATCACGTGATCACGGGAATGGTTCGATGGTCATATGTGTGAGTGCAGAGATTGTAAGTCATTTTTTCTGACATACTTTCAAAAGATTGTTAAATGAGGATTGTAAATTGAGGATTACATGCAATGGAACAAATTCTTCTCCCATCACTTTATATACTCACTAAATCTGCTCTTGTGGGTTGAGGACATTCTAAAGTGGACTTTGAGGAAAGAACAAGAGAAAGTTCCAGTGCACAAATAAAATCTCATGGGAGAAACTATTAGTACATTCTATTTTTATATTTATACTGTGCCCTATGGTTGAATGCCTCAAAAGTCATAAAATCAGACACAGTCATGCAATAACCCTCTTAATGACAGCCATAACTTGCAACCATGATTCTGGTTCAATTATAGTCTTAAATCTAGGGCTACCTGTATTCCAAGCAAGAAACAAGCTCTTTTCAGTCTTTAGCCTATTTTCCATTCAAAGATTCCATGAACTTGAAATTGGAAATTTTGTGGGTTTCATTGTTAAATGATAAATGCTCCTATATTTTTGTTGATGTTTGTAAATGTTTCTTTGGGTAGCAGCGTTGTGACATTCATGAGTAAGAAATGAATATATTTTCATTTTAAAGGGAATATTGGTTTTTTCATTCTATTTGAAGGAGGTCTAGAGCAAGAAGGACTTTTTCAAGTCAATGGGAATGCAGAAACAGTGGAGTGGCTTCGGCAAAGATATGATAATGGAGAAGATGTGGACCTGGTTAAAGAAGCAGATGTACCTTCTGCTATTAGTCTTCTTAGATATTTTCTTCAAGCACTTCCAGAACCAGTTATTCCTGGCACTCTTCATATGCATTTAATACAACTGCCTCAAGGTATTGGAATGACTTCAATATACTGTATATGAAAAAACTGCTCAGAAATAGTTAATTTAGAAATTTTAAATGCCTGAAACATTTTCCTCTCTAATATTCCAAACGTGCATCAAGTTCACTGGGAACCTTGCTTTGATATTGATAAAAATAAATACTGTATGTAGTGGGAATAGCATTTCTCCCACTTTTAGACCCATTTAATAATTATTATGTAAAAAGAACATTTACAGGTATTATGATTATATTATAATACCTATCTACCTCTTCACAGACATAAATGCACACTATGTTATTGATGATTGGGGTTTATTTAGTTTGGAGTTCTGTTAAATTGATATCCACTGGATATATAGAGATAGGTTTTGGCCCTATCTCTTATCTGAAAAACTAAAAAGAAAATGAAATTGTCTTAATAAATCCCGACATACCTATTTTTATGTGGTCTCTTCTCAGAAATTTGTAAACAATCTAACATAAAAGCTGGTCAGTTGACCTTTCAAAGAATATGTGTTGGATGCACTGAGTGAAGTCCATGTGTGTCAAAATATCCTTGCATTTATTTCTTGTGGTTTAACTATATCTAAATTATGTGAACATTTCAACACATGGAACCACAAATAAGTTTAGATATTTTGAAAGTTTAGATATTTTGAAAACATTTTGAAAGATACCTTCAATTGATATTTCATATTTCTTTAGAAACATTCAAAAACATTCTTAAACTCTTTTCTAGAATTAATAGAAACATATTCTGAGTGTATGTTTCTATTAATCTATATGTTTCAGTTTCCCCTATTGAGTGGCAATCAGTTGCTACATAAGCTATATTTTTCTTAATATTGATAATCAAAATAGATTTAGAGGTGACCGTCATATCTTGGTACGTAGGTAGATATAGGTTTGGAAATTGCAGGAATGCTTGGCAAGGCAAGCAAATGTGTTCTTGTGAACATGCTGTTCAGAAATGTCAAGGGCAACTATCTGTTAAAGGTTTGATGCACTCATTTCAAGCTTTCTTTCTAGGTCCTCTGAGCAATTGTTTTAGCAACGATTCTGACAGATATCTTTTCTGTGCATATATTTGTGTGTTCAGATAACAGGGAAAAGGCATTGAAGCAGCTTCTTAAAAAGATTGACACAGACCTGCATAACAAAGGTCTGATAAAGAGCTAAACTTGAACAACTGAGCAATGTGCATGAGTTCTCTGAACCATTATAAATAAACAGAATTGGAATATAGTTCTTGATTGCTGCATGTACTATATTTAAATACAGTTATTTTTATCCAATGTTTTCTTTTCAGTCTAATAATACCTTTTTCAAAGCCAATCTGATAAGCTTGTGATACATATTTTGCAAAATAAATGAATAACTTAATACTTTGGTATCTGTGTGTTCTCCTGTTGTTTTGGTTAATATGAATATATAGAATGCAGTAATGTTTTCTGCAGGCAAGATGAAAAAGCTATTGACACAGAATTAAAATATTAAAATATAAGAACTATAGAAGTAGTAACAGCTTCAGATGTTAATTCCTGGTATAAAATAACTGCAATACTTGGGAGAGGATGGAAATTTATATTACATATTAAATACATTTTGTGTACATATCTATTTAGATAATTTAAATCATTTGACAAAGTAAAGATAATATAAAACTAACAAAATAATTATACAACAAGCTAGGAATGATAGGAAAGATTGCAAAAATCAGGGACAGAAAATTAGATGAAAAATGTTCAATTACTGGAAAGGTTTTTTTACTTAAAAGTGACATTTATATTTACAATTGAATTGAACGGTTCTGCATGAAACGTCATACTGCTATTTGAATTGAAATTTATCAAATGTGGAATACTGCATAAAATTTTATTGACAATTCTATCACACTGCAGATTATAATGAAGATGAATTTGGAAGAAAATTAAGATTCCTCTTGCAACAACTTCCGTCTGTGAATTACAGTTTATTAAAGTTTCTGTGTAGATTTTTAGCTAATGTAGCATCACATCATGAAGAGATTTGGTCTGCAACTTCATTGGCTGCAGTTTTTGGTCCTGATGTCTTTCAGTAAGATATTGTTCCCTTCCCCTTTAGAGTAAAAGTGTATTTAAGAAATTTCTCCTGTAATCTAACAATTAAGTAATTTATTTTACCTTCCTTAATTTTATCCATTCAGCAAATTTATTAAATATTATGTTAAAATTATATGCTCCTTAAATTAACTTTTCTATTAAAATGGTGTAAAAGTTTGTTTTCTTTTGCTAAATTAACAAAACTTTTGTTAATTAATTACTTTAAATTAACAAAACTCAATTTTTGTATAAATATTTGATCTGTCCATTGCTTATTTTTTTCAAATGTAATTCCACAATGATATTAGATGCTCAGAATGCATAGTAAATCATTTTCTGATTAATGTGATGAATAGATCTCATTCTTCCTAATTTCAGAAACACAAAATTGATTGGTGTAATTCAAGCAGGGGCCCTGTTTGCTAGACAAAACAAAATAATAATTTCTTGTAGATGGTGCTCTTAGAAGGTTGTCTAGCTTTAGGGAGGAAAATGGTATATAGGCAGTCCTTTTTAATCTTTACCTCTGGTAACCCTGGAGTAGGAAATATTAACATCATTTGATAAAATAATGTTAAAATACATGAATTTAGTTTTGGACATTCTTAAAGCATTTACACAGATGTGGAGGATCTGAAAGAGCAAGAACTTGTTAGCAGAATAATGGCAGGACTGCTAGAAAATTATGATGAACTTTTTGAAAATGAAGAGGAAGATTTCTCATCTAATGATTTAAGTTCAGTAACTGAGCAGGTAAGAAACTAATGCATTTTTGGATAGATAAAATATTTGTAATATATAAAAATAGAAATATTTTGCTGTACAATGTACTGTGAGATATGTTTATAAATTATAGTTCGGTTTATTAATTGGGCTTCATTTATGTTCCTACCTTTTATTTTACCATATGCAGAAGATGCTTGAAATAGCTGGGTTGTAATAGACCCCTATTATTTCTTATATACTTCAGAGAGTAGCCCAAATGAAAATTCTAAAGTAATGTTAATTGTCCTGTTTGCAGAAATGAAGTTATAAGCTATTTTACTTAATTATTAAACAAAACCAGTTCTCATAGGGGAACCTTAACACTAATCTATGGTTTAATGAGATGTGAACAAGTCTAGCCTTGTCATTATAATCTTCATATTTCTCTCTTCTCTGCTACACGAGAGAAGAAAAGTACGTTGCATTTTCTCAAATACAGTATGTGCAGTCCTATTATTTAAATTGTTGATATTTAAACTAAGAGAAAAGCATGGTTTAACAACAAACAAAATTTTTGTTCAGTTCATTCATCTAGCAGTAATAATTATAGCATGCTCCAGTGATATGTATGTAATTTATTTAAGTCACCTTAGAGAAGAGATGGGTGGCATAAAAATTTAATAAATACAATAAAACAAGTAAAAATTCTTTCTCTGCAAGTGCAGCATGAAAAATAGTTATGCAAACCAGTTCATTTAATGTTACTCTTTAACCCCTCTGTTTCCTACTTGGAAAATAAACACGAAAACTAGTAAGAAGCAAGAAAAACACATATGCACAGAATCAATGTGTCTAAGCAGATTTTGCAAATAGGTGACTAACCTATTGGTGATGAAATTTGAACACAAATTTAATTATTGCATCTATGTTATGGGAACGTGGAGGCTCAGTGGCTAAGATGCTGAGCTTGTCGATCAGAGAGGTCGGCAGTTCGGTGGTTCAAATCCCTAGCTCCGCGTAACACAGTGAGCTTATGTTACTTGTGCAGGCTTCTGCCAACCTAGCAATTCGAAAGCATGTAAAAATGCAAGTAGAAAAAATAGGAACCACCTTTGGTGGGAAGGTTACAGCGTCATGTGCGCCTTCGGTATTTAGTCATGCTGGCCAAATGAGCCCGGAGCCATCTTTGGACAGGGCTGGCTCTTCGGCTTTGAAACGGAAATAAGCACCGCCCCCAAGAGTCAGGATCGACTAGCACATATGTGCGAGGGGAATCTTTACCTTTACCTTATCTATGTTAGATTGAGATTTCATTCAATTGCTTTCAGAAATAAGGAGAGCAGAGATACTCTTCATGATATTATATGTGCTTTACTTAAAGAAGATACACATCATATCTCTTAAAAATCTTGTGCCTTTCTTCAAGGAGTAGATGTCTTTGTTTTTCTTCTTGTGTATTGGCCTAAAGTTACATTTTATAGGCATTACCCCTGGCTGCAAATCCAGAGGTTCATTGATACATGTTTGCTGAGTTGAGATCCAAAACATAGGTATCAATAAAGTTTGATCCACTTTATTTTTTACATATACTTTCCCTCCAATGTGTGGAATTTAATAATTCGTTTTATCTGAGAAAATGGGGTCTTGATGTTACTTTTTTTTTTTTAGATAAATGATTTGTTGGATGAAGATGATATAAAGCTTGAGCAGTCTGAAGAACTGCCAGAAGAAGAGGAAGAGGAAGAAAACACAGAGGATCCAAAATATAGGGAAGATACAGAGCCTCAAGATATGATGGAGAGCATCCTGGAATCATGTAGTGTTTCAGCCTCAACAAGGTATCAGCAAAGATACTAAGGATGGTGTCATTAGACAGTACACTGTAGTTAGTATACTTCAATACTCTATATGCTTCTGTTTTTAGTGTTGAATTTTAGGATTTTAGTTATGCAAAATTTTGGAAACAACTTTCCAACCATTCTGTCACAGAAGTCAGACTTAGATACAGTAATATAGTCAAATTGACCCAAAAATCTCAGACCGGAGTTTCCTTCGTCTAGATTAGTGATTCTCTGATAATGCAAAGTAGAGTTTAAAATAGTTGCATTTTGAATTATGGATGCATGACAAAATTTCAGGATATCAATGCTTCATAAAACAGTTCACAATTTAATGAAATAATAGTTTAAAATTAACACTTAATTTAGCTTGAAACAATTTTTGAAAGTTCTGACTCATTTGCTGCTTTATGTAATGTAAAAAAAAACTTTCTAAGAATGCAAAATGTGTTTAGTTAATGTTCAAGATCCAGTATTCTCTGTAATTCCATATAGTTTCTTAATATCCAAAAAATCAATATTAGAACCCCATTTAAAATGATTTTTAAAAGACTACAATGTAGGCATATGACATTTTGTTTATTACATCCTGCATATTTTGAATATAGCATCCTTAATATAGTAGCCAACTAATTTGTTATGAACCAAAAAAAATAGGAAATAACATTTTTGTACTTATTCTTTTTATATATTAAATGTCTCTGCTGCTCGTCTCTCTAATACAGTGACACTGGGCAGCTTACAATATAATAAAAAGTTAGAAAGTATTAAACAATTAACATTGGGGGGGGAAAAGATTAAAAGTTAAGAACCAAGATGATGATGAGAATATTCTCTACCCCATCAGCCATCCCCAATGTAGCAGGCCCCTATTGGGGCCTCAAGCTGTGGCAGAACCAGGTTTTTGGGCTCTTTAGGAAGGTCAGAAGTATGAAGGCAGATCTCACCTCAGATGGGAGAAGGTTCCAGAGGGGTGGGGGTTTAGTTAATGTTCAAGATCCAGCATTCTCACTGTGGCTAGCCTGATTCTAGTGGTGAGCACAGAGTAATTTTACAATATCATGTAAAAAGAAGGAAAAGAGTACATAGGGTGATGCCCAGCTATTTTAAATAGTTATTTTTGATTATTTCATAAGTATTAATTTGAGAGGTCACATTAATAGCATATGTATAAAACAGTATTCATTTTCTTATCATACACATATACAATTATTAATTCAGGATGTAACCTTTTCATTGCATATAATTTTTAACTGAGGGCACAGTGGACGTTGATACATAGCTAGCCATATTTCTGTCATTGTCAATCTATTATGTACTGAAGACAAATTGTCTAGATAATGTTTGACACTTATATGTCAGGTTTGTATTTACCTCTAGATGTCGATGCTATGAATGTCTTTAGCTCTGTTTCATAAATTGGATAGTTCTGTCTTCATAAATTGCAGGATTAATTAATACCTTGTGATGAATAATAAATAACACTATAGAGAAATGGAATGGAAATTCAAGGTGCATTTATTGTTGTCTTTTATGATTAAGAGATTGAAGGCTAAAACATATGAATAATGGTTGCAGGAATTTGGTATGTCAAGCTTAATGAAAAGAAGGACTAGTGGTGACATGATAGCAGTGTTCCAATATCTAAGGAGCTGCTACAAAGAAGAGGGAGTCAAGCTATTCTCCAAAGCACATGAGGGTAGGACAAGAAGCAATGGGTGGAAACTAACCAAGGAGCGAACCAACCTAGAACTAAGGAGGCGTTTCCTGATTGTTAGAACTATTTATCAGTGGAACATCTTGCCTCCAGAGGTTGTGGGTGCTCCAAAACGAGGTTTTTAAGAAGAGATTGGACAACCATTTGTCTGAAATGTTATAGGATTTCCTGGCTGAGCAGGGGGTTGGACAGGAAGTTCTCAAAAGGTCTGCTCCAACTCTGTTATTCTGTTAACTAGTACTGAATAACACCAAAAGATATGCATTCTGTGATACTTTTATTGTATAATCATCTCTGTTGATGAATATTATTTACTTTCATAGCTGGATAAACTAGTTTTATTGCAGCTTGAGCTGAATTTCCTATTCTTTGGCTGCATTAAGGGCTTATATAAACTATGATATGGAATAATTGAAATTAAAATGACATTTATATATTTCACATTTTTCTGTGATGATTTAAATGGAAAAGGTTGAAAATTTGTTCAGATGCCCTTAAGATCCACTATCTTGTATCCAGGAGTTGCCTATTAGAAATAAAATGTTGATTGGGCAGCTTACTGTCAGTAGTGACCTCATCTTGCAGTCTTTTCTATGTAGACTGCAGGACTTAGTGCAGTACTTCAGTGCTATCTTAGAGGCAACTACTTAAATTAAGCGAGCAGAATAGCCAACAGAAACTGCTGATCTGTTTAGTTTTTTTCCAATGAAGTGTTTTCATATGAAATGTTCATTTGGAATAGGAAAAATAATGAAAATGGCTTACAAAGTTCTACTACATAGGTAAGCTGACTTAAGGGGTTGCATGATAGAACTGAAATAACTTTTAAAAGCTAATTAGCTTTGGAAATATGCACTGCTGTACATTGCTATTTCCCTGCAATCATATAATCTATTATATTTAAGGAGAATAAACCATGTATTCCTAATTGTTTATTTGGGGTATTAAAATTATAATACATGAATATTTACATGATTTTGTCAGATTATGACAACATATTTAAATGGCTATGCTGTATCATGCTGTGTCATTCTTTGTTAGGAATTCACCTAAGCAATGCTGGCTGCTTGAAAAATTAAAATCTGTAAAACTAATGAAAGGGACTGTAAAAGCAATAAAACAAATTTAGGCTTGGAAGTGATACTGTTTTTTGGAGAATAATCACTTCATTGGAGATAGCTGAAGTGGGAGATGCAGTGTTGAGTGTTTTGTTTACTGATTAGGTTCCCTCCCCCCTGTTGGAAGCACTAAAAGAAGTTTAGAACTTTGTCAAGTACAGCTATTATATAATTTAATAAAATGCTTGCTGATCGAAGTACCTTAGATAAACTTTGAATATTCAAGTGCTTATTTAAAAATTAATTTCTTTAATTTCTTTAATAAATGTTGTTTAAATATTTTATTTTGTTAAACTTTATTTTGATCCTCTGTATATTATATAATACAGTGTTAATATAGTGCTTACGTTAGTTACTAAGTCATGGTGGCTCTTCACAACCCCATAGCCATAGCATACCAAGTCCTCCTGTCCTCCACTGTTTCTCTGAGTTTGCCCAAATTCCTGTTCATTATGTCGATGACACTATCTAACCATCTCATCCTCTGCCGTCTCCTTCTCCTTTTGCCTTTGATCATTCCCAACATCAGGGGTTTTTCCAATGAGTTCTCTCTTCTCATTAATGCTGCTTAAATACTTCATTGCATTTCACAGGTTAAGAGCTTGTTCGTATTAGTTACAATAGATGAAAAGTATTTGTTTTTCCATTCCAAACTTAACAGTAAAAAAAAATGAGGTTGTTTTGAGAAAAATAATTAGGGGACATATTTTTATGTTATTTATATCCAAAATGGAAAACCTTTGTTTCTACTTTTCCCAAAATATATAAACATACAGGTTCTTAATGAACTGATCAATACGCTTTATAAAATGTTATTCTCTTATTATTTGTCTTCCCAGTTCAGTACTTAAAACTGACTAGAGCTACCAATCAAACATTTTCTATTCATGTTTAGTTGTTGAGACATTCATATGAACTTGCATGTGAAACCTCAATTCTTCCTGCAAAGCCATTACATTTTCTTGTTTGGAGGCTACTTCCCTGTTTAATTACTGTCATACTTCATCAAATTATGGCTGTTTGACTAATACTGTTCATTACTGCTTTCTGAACTACTTTATATCATGTTTACTTACATTAAAACTGAACAGATGCACAATATTTTATAATGATTTGCTAATCTTTGTTATAAAGATTTTGTAGGAAAAGAACATGACAAAAGATTAAATGACAAAATTTATGCTTAACTGAGTTTTTTTTAAACCCTTTCATTTTTTTAGAACAAGGAAACACAAAATTATTTTGGAAGAACATTCATTAAAATTTCATATATTTTGTAAACTCAAGTGCAACAAAGTGTAGAATTTAATGAAAACCATACTTATTTTGATTATGGTACCTTGAATGTATTACTTTCCCCCCCAAGAATTAATGCTTTGCCGCCTTTAAATAGTCACAATTTTTCTGATGAAAGTGTTGCGCTAGTAATCTAAAGCAGGGGTCTCCAACCTTTGCAACTTTAAGTCTGAAGGACTTCAGCTCCCAGAATTCTCCATCCAGCTTTGCTGGCTGGAGAATTCTGGGAGCTGAAGTCCTTCAGACTTAAAGTTGCAAAGGTTGGAGATCCCTGATCTAAAGGATGAATAAAACTGCCTTCCTGCCAGTCATGAGAAGTCCTCCCTGATATGTTACACCCAGCTGTGCTGCTATAAACATTCTTGCTATGTTAATTAAAACACTCCTCTTTCATATCATGTCTTCCTGGGAGGAAATTAAAAATGTTTTTTCACCTCCTGTAAAAAGCATTGTGCATTTCTTCATGTAAATTGAAGGGAAAGGAAGCAAAACACACATCTCTTTTTAATGTATGAAATGTCCTTTCATACTTCATTTTTTCAAGAAACAGCAGCAAGGTGATGGGGTGCTGTCTTCAAAATCTTTATAAGCTAGACCATATATTTTCCTTTATAAAAACACTGTTTCTGTGCATAAGTAACTAAGGAGAGTTTTTAAAGCAGCTTGCAAAGAATGTGGCTGTGTTATCGTTTCAAAGAGAGGCGCGTTGTTAATGTTAATACACTTTGCAAAGCACCTCTTTGAAATACTTTGCACAGGCTTTCCTAGCATTAATAAATAACAT
This sequence comes from Rhabdophis nuchalis, assembly GCA_039707465.1. Lineage (NCBI taxonomy): Eukaryota > Metazoa > Chordata > Lepidosauria > Squamata > Natricidae > Rhabdophis > Rhabdophis nuchalis. The sequence goes on from CM077646.1 coordinate 104,851,415, forward strand.
GTTAATAACAATAGTTATTGTTGAGATCAACACCTGGATCTATTCTGTTAGCAGTTCATGCTTTGCTGTGTTGTTTTGCTTGTGTTAAAGGACTGCATTTAAGTATGCTGAATGAGAAAATCTTAAAAGAGTGGCAAAGACAACACATAATCTGGTCAACTAGAATTATGCCTGATTATAAAGCTTATATTAGTGTTTGTAACCTGTCATTGATATACTAGGTTTCTTACTGAACATCATTACAATGTGTAAGTGTAGGCAGTATATCATTACAATATACTAAAATGAAAGGAACTGAAACCTGAATGTCTCTGTATATCATTTTCATTGCAGTGCTCATCTCTCCCCCTTAAGTATCTTGCCAGCTTCTGCAGAGTAAGTATAAATTCCTCATAGGTGTAGAAAATATTCATGATTGCACAGTATGCAGGTAATCTGACTTACAACTATTTGTTTAGTGACCATTCAAAGTTACAGCGACACTGAAAAAAGTGACATGACAATTCTCACTCTTAATGACCATTGCATCATCCCCATGGTCACATGATTAAAATCCGGTCACCTGGCAACTGGCATGTATTTATAATGGTTGTAGTATCCTGGAGTCATATGATCACCTTTTGCTATTTTCTGACAAGCGAAGTCCATGGGGACGCTAGATTCACTTAACAACCATGTTACTAACTTCACAACTGCTGCGATTCACTTAATAGCTGTAGCAAGAAAGGTTGTAAAATGCGACACTTGTCTTGCTTAGCAATGGACATTTTGGGCTCCATTGTGGTTGCAAGTCATGGACTGCCTGTAATGTTATGGAACCTTTGCAATGTTGACCTTTTGGTGAATAAATACTGGCTGACTTTAGTATAGATAAAAAGTTGGAATTAATATTGAATGATTATTTAAAATATCTGTTAATGTTAGCCACCATTTTTCTTTTCCTAATCTTCCATATACCCACATTTCTTATTGGTCTAAGAGCACATGGCTTGTATTGACCCTAAATTATTGTTCTTTTGAACTATCTTTTTAGTTCCTTTTTAAATTATACCTTTATATTGTACAATTCACAATTAAACCACCAATTCTCAGACGGGTTGCTATTCTTTCAGATTGCCCTCAGCCTGCTTCCATTTCTAAACCTGGTACAAGATTTCATTATATTACTTTGAACTATGAGCGTCAGAAATATTCATGATATTACAGCAATATAACTAGTGATTAGGAGTGCTTTATGGATAATGATCATTGTTTTCATATCTTTATTGATATTAATGTTTCCATTAATAAAATGAGATTTCAGATACAGGGAACCAAATATAAATAAAGCAATAAATAGGCAGTAGTCTACAGTAAACAAATTAAACAATTGTTCTTTAGGAAAGCCTGAACCAATAGTAATATGGTCATCCTTAAGTGAAACTTTAATCCAGGCAGAAGGAGGGAACAGTAGGTTAGCAAACTAGGATATACTCACTTGTTTCAGCTTACTTAATTGGGTGTCAACTCTGTAATTTTTTCCCTCCAATTATTAAAATTAAGAATTGATAGAAAAATATGCTGAATCAGAATATGGGATGAATGGCTCTTGGACTTAATTTTTAAAATTTTCATGCTTTCAGTTGGAATTATAAAGGGATTTACTTTAATCCTCTTTGTGTAAGGAATTTGTTTTGATTGTAATGTTTTTTTCTTTCTGTAGTCTGTTATTGTAGCTTTTCTTTCTGTTTGTCTTATTTGAACTGTACCATGACAGCAGTCAATTTAATTAAAAACTTTGAGAAAGATTTATTTTTGTAACGTAAGCACACTCTGTCTATTTGATAATAAAAGTGAATGGATAAACTAGTTTCTTTTCAGTTGAATATCCTCTGTCTGCTAGGAAAAAAATTGAACAACATGATTTACACATAAGAAAATAGATTATTAATACATATCATTATTTTATTTCCAGTATCTTGGAAAGAACAATTAGAGCAGCTGTAGAACAACATCTTTTTGATCTGCAGAGCAGCATAGATCAAGATCTCAAGAATTTACAGCACCAAGTGGTGTGTCATGAAGGAGATATTGAGGAAGATGAAAAAGGATCTAACAACCGGTAAGATTTTATTTTATATTGCTTATTTGATTACAAAAACCAATCATTTAAAATAAAAATGATTTTTATAATAAATAAATAGCAATAAAATGAAATTTTATTGTTTGCAGTGTTTGGGCACTATGTGATGATGATAGTATGGAAAATGAATAAAGATGATCATAATGATGATAATGAAGAGGAGGATATTTGGTAGCATTTATATTATCCTTAATATATTTCATAAGAGATTTCATAGTGTTTTGATAATTTATTCGTGCTCTGTTGCGTTTTACTTCAAATCAATTTCCTATAAGAATAAACAAGGAACTTTATATTGCTGTCCAATTGTGGCAGGTGATGATTTACCTGCAGGACATTCTAATTAAATAAGTATAATTTGTAGATTGTTGTTGCTGACAGTATATTCAGTAATGTTAGCCAACTGCAAATAAAACACCCAAACTGAATGATTCCACAGGGTCAAATATTATTACATCACAATTGGCACCAGAATTTCTGTCATAAGTGAGGGTGGTCGTAAAGCAAGACATCATAGGCACATAAATGCTTGCTGCTGCTTGCTGAGGCTCCCAGGGTGTGTCCAGCAGCTGTAGACCCATGTGGTTGTGGGACTGCTTGCCACTCAGTGAAGCAGGGTGCAGGGCAGCCAAAAGGAGATGGGCAGTTAAGAAATATGAAATACAAACAAATACATGGGCAGTGATGTGCCCCTTGATTGTAAGTGTAGGCAGGCTGCCAAGTGCCTGAATTTTTGTCATGTAGCTGTGGAAGTGCTGCAATGGTGATAACTTTGGGCACAGGTCATAAGCCCATTATTTTAGAATTGTAATTTTGAACAGTCGCTGAATAAATGATGGTAAGTTGAGGACTACCTGTAGCACAAAGATGCCTGCAGCATCTTAGATCCTTTCTTTGATATAGTGGCCTTAGGGGAAAGTTTCATTCCCTTCCGCTTCTTCTGAAGTTATTCTTCAAGTAACGTGTTTGAATAGGCAGCAGCTTTTGTTTCGTAGATGTCGGTTGTTTCAGAATGGTTTCAGTGTGATCAATTTGTATCAACCAACTGCAATGTATGTTTCTTTCTATCACTGTTCTAAACTCCTTGCATTGGGGAATAGCAGTCTAAGGATCATTGCGGTATCTACAGCCTATGGCTGGATTTGATAGGAACAATATTAAGTTATCCCCAAAAGTAGAATGTTATATGTGTTTGTGCTATAACATTTATGAGCATCTTATTCAATAATAAATGGATATTAGGAATTTACTTTTTTTCTTTTCTGAATGCAGTTGTACAAACATATTCTGATTTCATTAATCCAGAATATTATGATCACCAAAATAGTAAATGCTTAAAGTCCTTAACCTAAACCCATAACCAGATAGTTTTATGCAGGTAAAATTCATTATTTAGCATCTTGTTCCTTTTGTTAGGGATGATACTGAAAAGAATATTACTAAAGATTATGAGAATCTTGGAGACTGCTCTGAAACAGTGAATTGCACTAAATTAGACAGTGAAATTGTACAACCTGTGTCTGAGGAAAAAGAAAATTATCAGGTAAGAGTAGCATAAAATATGCTTCATGCATTTTGAGTTTTGTTTCCTGTAACTGTAGTCTGAAAATATTTTAGTGCAATCTGAAATATAACCAGAAGGAATACTATTAGCATTTGTTTTGTAAATATATTGTTATCCTGCTGTAAAATAGCTATAATAACAATATCTTCACTTTACATTCTTTGTTGATATAAGAGAGTCTCCAGACTATGCTTGTATTCTTCCTTTTAAATGAAGTATTTCTATGGTCCTAAACCATCATAATTCTTCTTTGTAAGTCTGGGTGGGGAACGTCAGTCTAATGCTGTCTGCTAGGCAGGTCATCCAAGCCATGAGATGAGAGTTTGCCTCCTCTCGTCAAACTCAACTTGAATTGGCAGGTGCTCCATACACCTTTAAATACAGCTTGAAAAGGCAAGTGGTAGTCCAAGTTATAAGAACTTTGCTTTTAGGCACTCATTTGGAACACCTGTGAGCACAGTTCTGTCATTTTCGTGTAACAATAGATAGGAGTGTTGCTTTTTCTGCATGCAGAATGTGAATCCAGTGCCTTCTGGACATTAAACATGCCCATCAAATTAATATCTTGATCTTAAAGCCATCTATATGCTATCAGGCTTTACACTCTTTCAAGTTTCCTTCCCTTTTTGGCTCAGAAGACTGTACTCTTCATGCCCTTGGGGTAAAATATGATTTGCCCTGTGTTCTTTCACCTTTTCATCTGTTATTTTTAATCTTTTAACTAAAGCATTCACATAATTAATTCAAATTAAAACTGTTTACTTTACCATTCTTCTTCTTGCCTTCTACTGTGACAAGAAGCCAAGTGCAATATCCATAAAAGAACACATAAATTTGATACATTTGTTCCTGTACGAACTTAGTTGGATTGAAAATAAAAGGTATTTTCAAGATAATCCAGGCAACATGATGGGTAAACAGGGAGTTGTATCAGATCATTTCAGGACAATTCAGGATTCTACCAGAGAATCTTGTTCTTTTCTCTGCAGAGACCTATGTTAGGGCTTACTTGCCCCTGGGAAATATATATCATTTAGCCTAAAATTATGTTTAAACCTTCATTGTTATAGGGGAAAAAATTGCTAGAAAGCTGGAATGTTGTTCCCATAAAATTCAGTTCCAAAATGTCCCACATTTTGTCAGCCCCTGCTGTGATTCCCCCCATCTATTTTATAGGATAACACCCCCCCCCCCCAGATGCAGTGTGTATACCTGTGAATGCTTTGAATCTGATCGAAAGCATTTCACTGTCATACAATATATATTTATAAAACTACCAAAAGAGAGGGTAACAGGAAACTTACCAAGGCCTAGAAATTTAAAGCAGCTGACCAGTCTGGAACTGCCCCCCAACCCAAAATGAAGGCTAAACTATACATCATGTTTGATGTTATTTATAATATGTATTTATATATATATATATATATATATATTTAGTGTCCAAACCTATGGGAATACTTGCTTTGAATCTTAAGCAGTGTTTGAATCTTAAGCAGTGAATCTGCAGTGTTTGAATCTTAAGCAGTGTTTGAACAAAACAAACATTATTTTTGGTTCCTGCTAGCTGCCATTTTCCCCCCTGAAATAATTTGTGTTTGTGCAAAAGATATCATTTTTGCCCTGTCCTGTGTGACATTCTCTTTCAAGAGCTACACCCCCAAGAATATTGCAAAATACCCTATTTATTTTTTAGAATCCTACCTCTGTGAATGTTAGTTAAAGGAAAAATTAGCAAAGACACTTCAGAAAACCTTTTGAGTGGCATGTTGGCCTAGCAGTGAAGACGCCCGTCTCTTACTTGGAAGATTGAGAGTTCAATCCTAGGTAGCAGCAAATGTTCCTCTTCAGAGACTCTGCAGTGTGTGGTGTCAGGGAGGGCATCTGGCCAGTAAACGCTCAGCTCCATCCGGTCACCCTGACTCTCATGGATTAAGAAATTACAGGGTGGTAAAAATGAGTTTTTATTGTAAAAAAGCTTTAGATCTATAGAAAAATTTCAAGAATTAAAAAAGGAAAAAGTGACAATTTGTAGTAAATTTACCACTTTTTCTAAAGGAAGATAATAGCTTTGTAAGAAATTAATTAATATAGTCCTCCTCATTATAAATTAGCATGTTTTCTGGGGGGTTTTACTTACCATACTACCCTAGCAATGCATAGCTGAATTATTCATCTTTATATTTATATTAGAATCATTTGTTAACTTCTTTTACTAAGATTTACATAATACTAGCATGCTAAAATTATATGAATATTACAAATATTAATAAAAGTAGTTGCATTAAGAATCCTATATGTACTCTTTTAAGAAATTTTCTGCAAAATGCAAATATTTGAATGTATGTAACTTTCAGTTGTGTTTTACAATATTTTTACCCTTTCATCCAGTGTAAAGGATGTAAATAAGACCATGCTGTTATTTTAGTCACCATTTGAAATGCTTCAAATCAAAAGAGCCAAGAAATTGAATGCATATGTTTATAATAATAGTAAATGGCTTGTGATATAAGTCATAGAAATAGAAAAATATATATTAGGGATACACAAAATTTATAATTTCCAGAGACATGACATTCTGGATAATGTTAAGATAGTTTTGCAGTTCCAATAAGCCATGCTAACTTTCTGAAGATTCTCCCTTTTCAAGGATGGTTTGGTGAAGTTTTTTTTTGGATTTCTCCATACTGGAGGCAGTTCAGTGTGCTTTGGGGGCTGTAAAACCCCAAATAAACAAGTTTCATCTGGAACATCATTTCCAGAACTTCTTGTGTGATTTTTGAACAACACGCTGTTTACAAAGCACTTAGGTATTTTAAGAGAAAATGTATAAATAAATAAATAATAATTTAAAAAATATATATGTTTTCAGCATTTGGGGTTAGGGCTTTGGGAACTGAATACTGCCCTCATTTAATATCCTGGGTATAAAATGTGCTTTATTTAAAAAGGAAAAGAGCGAATGATTGAAAACTATCTGAAGTATGTTTAGCTATCTTCAGATCCAAGGGACAGAGGAGAAGCTATATTAAGAAGCGCTATTACTGCTTAGCAGTGAATTGAGTATTTTTCTCTATCAGCTGTCCACAAGGATTAGTCAATAATCTCTTTTAATGTGATTTTCTTAGTGTATTAAACACAGATTTTTAAATTAAAATTTAACAGATAAGCCAGTTTTAACTGTGTGTCTTTATTAGTGGCATGAGTGCTTTCTGCCAGCAATGTTCTGTCCATGTTGCAGCTTTATTTAGTAACAAGGATTAATAGTATCTTTTAGAGTCCAGCAGATGGCTCATTCTGCATAAGCTGAGACAAGTCCTCAGAATCCTTGTTGTTAATATTTTGTTTACATCTTCAGGCCTCAAATTTATTTACATTAGCATACTTCAGCAGGGCAGTTGTAAAGTTTCCCCTCAGAAGTTAAAGTAACTAAGTAGTTTAAATTTTTTTAAATTCCCTTAGAACCACAAAATGTTGCGGCTTTCTTCCTTTCTTAAAACAGAATGGTGGTTACCATGCTAAGGTCTTTGTTTTCACCAATAGGCTGTAGGCGTATTGTTGAAGCCATGTGATGATGGAAGTGAAGATAAAGAACCCTTTGGAAATAAGTATGTACTGCAGTATACATGAGATACTTTTTATTAAGGTTATCTTTATGAGAAACTGTTTTTCCAGAATTGGTTTCCTTAGGATGAGGACATTTATCTGTTGCTGGGAGAACAGATAAAATGTCTATACTTAGAATATTTAGGACTGAGTATATTTAGTGAGTTGATAGTATTAGAGCCAGAATTGTAACCTTATTTTGTGTTACAGGATACAGAAAGGTTAATTTGACATAGCTTTAGTGATTGTTGCCTTCAGAGTAGGAAAAAGCCCAGAGCCAAGTAAGAAAATAATTTAATATTGTATAAAAATGTCTTGTCTTCATCAACTCAGCCAGTCTGTTTTCTTTTGTGTCAACTAATTTTTATATTATGAAATTATTTTATAAGTCTTGCTTACCATTCCACAACACCAAGTAAACCAGATCCTTTACAATTTCTCAAGACAAGTAAAACAGAGTTTTGCAATAAATTCAGGTTTAGTTTAATAAATCTAGAAGAAACACATTTAACAGTGATTGCCATGATTTTTTGTATTGAAGAACCATGATTTGTTATTTATTATTAAATCATAATAAGAAAACATTTTAAATGATTCCCAAACCATTTCTTTTGGATACTATGTTTTATCATGATAGCTAAATTGATGAATCATAAGTATAGCTTTGTATACACAGATATATTACTAGCCATGATACTAGGTTTGTGTGTCTGTGTGTAGGTATTTATGTCTGTGTGTATTAATAATATCACTAGATTAGGGGGGATAATCGTAAGTGGTTTATCAGACAAGCTAAGTTTATTTTGTTTTAAATTGTACTGATATGACTGAGTTGAGACTGTAAGAATTGTCATCATAAATGTTTTGAAATAAACTTCTCTAACTTCCTTTATAGGCAAGATTTTATATCATTTGATGATGGTAGCAAAATGACGACACACATGATTCTGGTGAGAGCTTGCTTTTTTTCTTTCCCTTGTAAATCTAGGCCCATTTTAAATATATATCCACAAATATATTTCCACTTTCACTTTTTAACTGCATGAATATTAATTTTAATTTTACAGATAGGTAGTATTTGACATTCTGTTGTCTGGTTCCTATTCCATATATCTGTAAAGGTTTAGTTTATTCAATTGCTTGTAGTTCACATTCTTTTTATCAGTCAGGAAAACATACTGAAATCCACAAAACAAAAATTTACACGTATGCTGGAATAGTGTATCATTTATTTACAGGATTGTGTTAGCAACATTTCTGATCAAAATATGAAAAATGAATCGGAGGAATTGAAAAACAAAAATAACAATGCTCCTGAAGCAACACTGTGTGCCTCTTTACCACATCTTGATTTGAAGAATGTGAATGGTGGTGACAAAAAGGAAGGTAATTCTTGATTTTAATGTTTTTCAAAAATTTGTTAATTTTGAAAATTCAAATATGTGATCAATTATTATTATTATTATTATTATTTGGATTTATAAATGGCTCCCTTTCCCCACAGGGACTCGGGGCGGTGCACAGGAAGTTAAAAAACATATAAACATAGCAATTATAAATAATTAAAACCGAATTAAATAATTATCCCCTGTGCTAAAATTTTAAAATCATTAAAACTATTATCCCGTTTAAAACCCAATTAAAACAATTTGAACTTCAGACTATAGGCTAAGTGAAATAGATTAGGCCAGACCGGCCTGATGGGAAAAATAGGTCTTTAGTTTCTGGCGGAAGGAGCGGAGGTCCGTAGTTGTTCTAAGATCGGGGGGTAGGTTGTTCCAGAGGGTTGGGCCCACCACAGAGAAGGCCCTTCCCCTGGGCGTCGCCCGCTGGCATTGCCTAGTGGACAGCACCCGGAGAAGTCCCTCTCTGTGGGAGCAAATCGGCCGAAGGGATGTATGGGGTAGGAGGCGATCCCGCAGATAACTAGGTCCCGTGCCATGGAGCGCTTTGAAGGTGGTAATCCGAAGCGCACCCGAAAGGCCACAGGTAGCCAGTGCAGCTCGCGCAGGAGCGGTGTTACATGGGAGTACCTAGAGGCTCCCAAGATTGCCCGCGCGGCCGCATTCTGGACTATCTGTAGTCTTCGGGTGCACCCCAAGGGAAGCCCCATGTAGAGAGCATTGCAGTAGTCTAGCCGGGATGTCACAAGCACATGAGTGACTGTGCGAAGGGCGTCCTGGTCCAGTAGGGGACGCAACTGCCGCACTAGGCGAACCTGGTGGAACGCCCCCCTGGCCACGGCCGTCACATGGTCTTGCATAGACTGCCGGGTATCCAGAAGGACGCCTAAGTTGCTTGCCCGATCCACGGGGGCTAGATATTCACCCCCTATGGCCAGTGATGGAGTCAACTGGTTGTACCGGGACGCCGGAAACCACAGCCACTCGGTTTCTTGGATGGGTTGAGTCTGAGTCTGTTCCTTCCCATCCAGACCCGCACGGCTTCCAGACACCGGGACATCACTTCGACGGCATCGTTGGGGTGGTTTGGGGTAGAAATGTACAGCTGTGTATCATCAGCGTACAGATGATACTCTACCCCAAATCCACGGAGGATCTCACCCAGCGGCTTCATATATGTGTTGAACAGGAGCAGCGAGAGGACCGACCCCTGGGGCACCACCCCACATGTGAGGGGTCTCGAGGTCGACCTCTGCCCTCCTGCCAACACAAATTGCGATCGGCCGGAGAGGTAGGAGAAGAACCACCGTAAAACGGTGCCCCTCACCCCCAACCCCTCCAGTTGATGCAATAGGATACCATGGTCGATGGTATCGAAAGCCGCCGAGAGGTCTAATAGGACCAGGATGGAGGAACAACCCCCATCTCTGGCCCTCCAGAGATCATCCACCAACGCGACCAATGCCGTCTCAGTGCTGTGCCCGGGCCGGAAGCCGGACTGGCGCGGGTCCAGATAATCAATTTCCTCCAGGTGACGGGGAAACTGTTGTGCGTACATTTAACTTTGTATTTCTTTATACTTAATAATGTATTTCAAGTGGGTATTAGTAGATGTCTAAGGAAATGAATCAGAACAATAAAAAGTTGCAAATGGGAAGCTAAAACTTCCAAATATATGTACTGAAGTTGCCAGTAATTCTTAACAATTTCTTGAATCAGCTTGAAGTCTGTGAGAGAGGAGTTTTCTACTAATATTCTTTTAAAGAATCGATGGCTTTCAATATTTGTGTACCGCTTGGTATGCTTTTTTCTCAATTTATAAACTGCAAAGATTGCTGGGGATCATTATGATAATTGTGTAATGGGTATTTCACTTCTGCCTAGCCCTATAGCTAAGAAAAGGAGGATGTGTTGACTTCGATGATGTCAGCCCCATTTTCTATTGTAAAAGAATGTATGAGGGAGCTTAGCTAGAGCTTGTCTGTCACTTCCTGTGTTTTTTTATTGTACCGTATCAAGGAAGATACAGGATTCTATCCATTTTGTTTTAAAAAGAATTTAAGAATTTATTACGTTCTCACACATCATTTTTATGATATCACCCATGTAGCAAATAATGACTTAACAACTATCGTATTTACAATGGCTATAATATGCCAGCAAATAACTATGAGTGCTTATATAGAATAACGTATACATTCATTCTAATATGCAAATTTTAAAACAAATGCCCTATTTTAGAACATCAACATTCATATTAATCTCTGATGAAGTAACTGAAGTTATAATTTACAATAAAAAACTAATATTGTGTTCTATGTAACATTTAATATGTAATATTTAAAAATGGGTTTGATTCTTCTTTTTGAGAATAGGGAGTGTATTGATCATAAAGTGCAGAAGTGCATTTTTACTGCCATAAAAATATATTCAAGAAAATTTCAGAATCTGCAACAGTTGAAATTATATTAAAACTTTACACTATATTCAATTTCAGGATTATCTTTTTCTTTTACAATTCTTTTTCCCCCCTGTCATATGTATGAAAGATGCCAGTAATTCTTGCTTTCTTGCTTTCCTGTGGTAAATGTATTGGTGAACTTCTGGATAACAATATCTAATAGCAACCTCCAAAGTGCAAGAATATGGTTTCTGCTTATCTTGCAAACTGAACCAATCAATAGTATAGTGATCTTAATTTCCAAATGGGAGATAATGGTTGTTCTAACGTTCCTCTGAATCTAAGGATAAAACATGTATTTTGGCCAGATAACTACTTAAAATGGCTCTTTGTTTAAGCAGTAGCTTCTTGTTTTATTTGCTGATATACTCTGGGAACAGGATCCAAAGAAATGCAATGCATTAACACTTCCAGAGTTAATGGAACTGTTTCAGCTCAAGAATATCCACAGATGGTAGGGATTTCTTTAAGGGGAGGATTAGGGGCTACTATTGGGCAAAGCTGAAAGTTCCTTTATATTCTGCAAAGTTCTTTGGACCCTGAACTAGGTTTGTTGATTCTCTGTTCTCAGATTGAATTCTTTTATATTAATCTTATTGTTAAAGCCTATATTGATATAGTTTAGTGATTTCTAGCTCTGTTATGTTATTATAAATTTACTTCTTTTAAAAAATGCATATCTTGCTAATTCAGACAAATGTATATGTTGGACACATAAATAATTGGCATATGAATTTTCTCTGCATTTTGGTTTGTTATCTTTAAACATATGTGAGCAAAATCTGTCTTGTGTGTAATTTTCTTTTCTTTAAAATGTCTTTTGTTAAACATGGAAAAGCATGTGGCTTTTTATTTGTCACCTCTGGACCACTTCTAGAAAGACTTTTAATTAATAAAGGGCTTAATTTTGAATGGTGTTGGGCACCTTTTAACTGCTCCATTCAGTTGAGAAGAGTGCTTTGACCTGGCCCAGAATCAATTGGAAGACTTTCTATGTGGTGCTATACTCCTACGTATTATTTATAATTTGTTCTAACTGTGCGATGTGTTCACTTCAGTATTTTTTGCCATTTTTTTTCATTTATTAGCGCCATGCCCTATCACTTTTCCCCTCATTGATTTCAAAACAATGCATCTACAGAGAGAAGGGGAGGGTAAGTATGGTTCGCCATACATTCAGTTACTGCCTCTTTCATGGTTTATGGTTGCTTTCAAATTGCCCCTTTTACCTGCTGCCTTCTGGAGAGTCATGGCTTATGATTGGTGCAGTGATATGCATATTAATGTTGTACATTGATAGGCATATTAAAGGATGACATGCTGGTATGGTCAGTTAAATGATTTTACCAGCAGAAGTAGGAAACACTGCCTCACAACCTGGGAAAGCCTCTGCCAGCTAGAGGAGAATGTGCTCTGCTAGTTGGACCAGTGAAGAGTGTCCATATAAAGCAGCTTTATAAGTTCACACCATGACAGCATGTCTGGTTTGCCTTTTTATAATCCAATAACTTTTATTTTAAACAAGGAATTCTTTAAAATATATTTTGGTGTTTGGTGGGAAGCAGGTATAAGTGGGTTAATCAACATCTTATTGTGTTGTCACTGTATTGTTCAAAACTATCTTTCAAGTATAAGATTTGCACTGGAAAAACCAAATACAGTATTTATGTCATTCTATTTCTGTGTTTGTAAATAAAGAGATAGAGTGAGGAACTGTCTCTCTGTGTGTATTAATATTAGTACACACACATACACACATATATGCTATTTTAGAGGGACACTAACAAGGTTTTCCTTTCTTGGATTATTCTAATATTTCAGATTCCCTAGAACAGCCAAAAATTATTTCACAAACACACATTATAACTATAATGTGCAATATTAAATATTATTTATTTACTTTCTTCACAAACAATTAATGCTCCTTCAATAGAATTATTATTCTTCAATATCAATATATGGAGGAGTCAAATCTTTTGTATTACAATGAAACATAGGGTTTGCACTTCATTATCTAAAATCTTTATGTAAATATATTGATGCACACTGTTGCACTTGAAGGAATTTACTGTGCTTTCTGTTGTTTTGGACAAAAATTACCTGTTCATATGGTTTAAAACACATAATCAAAATGCACATGGTACATATTTAGTGTACAACATGGTATAGTTTTATATATTAATGCATGATGATTATGTAATAAAATATGTTAAGTGGCATACACTTATGGGAAGATTGTTGTATATGTCTTAAGTGTATTGGGCCTATTTTCTTTTTGTTTGCTTTGACATGTAGCTTTCCAGTGCATTTCATTATTCATTTTAGTCACATTGTGAATTTGCAATTTTTGCAGTCTTCTAATACCCCAGTGCCATTTGTTTTTTATTTCCTTCTAGAGCCATTTCCTGCTTTTAAATCTTGGCAGGGAGATAACGAATCTGGAGAAGCTCAGCTTTCTCCACAAGCTGGAAGAATGAATCATCCTCTGGAATTAGATAGTCATCCCATATTGGCACACCGGAGTTTGGATTTTGGGCAAAGTCAACGTTTCCTACATGATCCAGAAAAAATAGATTCTTCATCTAAAGCCCTTTCTTTTGTTAGGTAAGTAGTTAATGTTATTCACAGATACATTTCATAAGAAAAAACTGTTAATGATTTGTATTAGGATATAGAATTTTTCACCTTTAACTCCAAAATCACGAGTGTTAGTATCATGTAATTATTTTCTATAACGTAAGACTTTTTGGTTTTGTTATCTTTCTAGAGAGCGTCTGAGTTAAAAAAAAAAAGTAGGTTTATAAAAGAAAAAAATGTTTTGTAGAAGAGAATTTGCTATTTCCACTGAATAGTTTTTATTATCAGCTGAAGTTTGGTATAAATTTATCTTTCTTCAGTTGCAACTTGTTCATAGAATAAAAATGCCTGTTTAAAATCACTATCAAGCAAAGCTATGGGAAAGCAGTAAAAGAATGACAGGAATCTTCTTTCAAAGAATGAGTAGATTCCAAATGTTTTAATGCATGTAAACTAAAATGAATAGAAAAGCATAGCAAATATTGTTTTAAATCTTGAGAAATGCTAACTGTGAACTAAACCGATAACATTCAGTTGAAGTAAGTTAAATAAATTAGGAGTGATGTACATTGACAGAAAAAATGATCTTTAAGCTTTCATGAAATATGTTACTTGTTTTGGGCAGCTAATAAAGCCTAGCCAACACAATAATTGTAACATTGAGATCCAAATACCGTGTTTCCCTGAAATAAGACAGGGTCTTATTTTCTCTTGACTCACGAACTTGGACTTATTTTCGGGGAGGTGCAGGAGACAGCGAATGCGGTCACCTCATGGCTGCTGCTGTGTTACAATATTTTCGGGGGAGGACTTATTTCAGTGCATGTCCTCAAAAGCCTGATTGGGCTTATTATCTGGGGAGGTCTTATTTTTGGGGAAAATAGGGTACTTGTATTTTATTTTTTATTTTTATTTTATTTTCAAATTTATACCCCGCCCTTCTCCTAACAAGGACCCAGGGCAGCGCACAGGCAATATTAAAAAAACATACATAAATACAAAAATACATTATTGAAAACTATTAAATTCTATCCCGTGCTAAAAACACTTATAAAACCCTATGAATTAAAATTTATCCAAATAAAAGTCAGAAACGGGGGGCTATGTAGGCCGGTTTGTTGGAATAAATACGTTTTGAGACGCTGGCGGAAGAGGCGGAGGTCCGAGGTAGTGCATAAATGAGGGGGTAGGTTGTTCCAGAGGGCTGGGCCCGCCACAGAGAAGGCCCTTCCCCTGGGCGTCGCCAACCGGCATTGCCCAGCCGACGGTACCCGGAGAAGGCCCTCTCTGTGGGAGCGGATCGGTCGAAGGGATGTATGGGGCAGGAGGCGGTCTCGTATGTAGCTAGGCCCCGAACCATGGAGCGATTTAAAGATGGTCGTCAGCACCTTGAAGCGCACCCGAAAGGCCACAGGTAGCCAGTGCAGCTCGTGCAGGATCGGTGTTATGTGGGATTGCCTTGAGGCACCCATAATCACCCGCGCGGCCGCATTCTGGACTAACTGTAACCTTCGAGTGCACCTCAAGGGGAGCCCCATGTAGAGAGCGTTACAGTAGTCCAGCCGGGATGTCACGAGTGCTTGAGTGACTGTACGAAGGGCCACACGGTCCAGTAAGGGGCGCAACTGACATATCAAGCATACCTGATAGAACGCCCTCCTGGCCACGGCCGTCACATGGTCCTCCATGGACAGCCGGGAATCCAGGAGGACACCCAAGTTGTGTGCCCTCTCCACAGGGGCCAGTTGTTCGCCCCTGATGGCCAGTGTTGGACTTACCTGGCTGAACCGGGGTGCCGGAAACCACAGCCACTCTGTCTTGGACGGGTTGAGCTTGAGTTTGTTACTACCGATCCAAACCCGTACGGCCTCCAGACACCGGGACAGCACCTCGACGGCATCGTTGGGGTGGTTTGAGGTAGATATGTACAACTGAGTGTCATCAGCGTACAGATGGTATTCCACCCCAAAACCACGGATGATCTCGCCCAGCGGCTTCATGTAGGTGTTGAACAGAAGTGCGAGAGGACCGACCCCTGAGGAACCCCACACGTGAGGGGCCTCGGGGCCGACCTCTGCCCTCCTGCCAACGCCCATTGTGACCGACCAGAGAGGTAGGACGAGAACCACCGTAAAACGGTGCCTCTCACCCCCAACCCCCCCAGTCGGTGCAATAAGATACCATGGTTGGTCTTAGATGTCATGGTTGACTAATTTTGGAAACAGTCTTTATCAAGAAAAAGGGGTTTTCCTATCAGTGTATTCAGAGGTGGGTTGCCAATTTCTTTGCTACCGGTTCAGCTGCGCGCACAAAGCTTCTCTGCATGCACAGAAGCATCTGGGCAGATGGGCGGAGCCTCCTGCCGCTGCTACTACCCGTTCAGCTGATCCGGGCCAAACCGGTTGCAACCCACCTCTGGGTGTATTGATTAACAGCTTTTTAAAACTCTTAACCATGTTGCCTTTTCAGCAGCCAGTTTTCCACCTCTGAGTGTATTTTCAACAGCCAGTTTGATCTAATAGTTAATGTACAAGGCTAGAAAACAGGAAATTGTGATTCTAGTCCTGCTTTAGGCATGAAAGCCAACTGGGTGACATTGAACCAATCACTCTTTCAGCCCAGCCCAGCACAACTCAACTCAGCACAATAGAGTTGTTGTGAAGAAAATAGGAGGAAGGAGTATTAGATGCGTTCTGCGCCTTGAGTTATTTATAAAAATAATAAAAAGCAGGAAATAAAGTAGTAATTTATAGTAAATATTGGTGAGAATATTGTAAAAGTAAAAAAATAATTTTGTTCTCTCTGTTCCATGGATTTTATAATGGAAATATAAATGTATACCTGTCTCCTTTTTTAACTAAACATGTAATATATGTGTACGCATATATATATAGTACATATAATATTTACCTCTTCTTTTAAATTCAGAACTCGAAGAGCAGCATTTAGTAGTTCTAAGGATGATAGAAAGGAAGAAAAGACTCCATATCAGCTAGTCAAAAAGTTGCAGAAAAAAATAAGACAGTTTGAGGAGCAATTCGAGAAAGACAAAAACTTCAAGGTAAATTATTTTAATATTTTACATTGCTGTTTAGGATAATATTTATTTGCTCTTACTTTACAAAAATGAACTTGCATTGATTTTTTTCATCATTCCATTCTTTCCTCTTTTCTACTTAATTTTCTTTTCTCAATTGTTACAGTAACACATATTAGTATAGTTTATTGAACAAAAATAGGATAAAAAGGTTGTTCTTTTGATTTCCTTTATAGAACACCATTGAATTGCTGTGTTTATCTTTTCTGTTTGGTAATTTTTTTTCTTTGCACTAAAGCAGAATTGACAATATCAATTGAAAATAAATCAATAAGGAAAATCATAATTTTGAATTTCTCTCAGAAAGCTATATGATGGAAATGAAGCTTCTTATTCCTTTAGGAATATTTGTTTCCTGGAGAACCAGTGTGTGTTAAGGTGCTGTACTAGGAGAGGGTACCCAGTTTATAGTCTTCCCTTAGGCATAGAAGCTGGTCAAGTGACTTTGGGATCTCATCCCTAGATTGGAAAGTTCAAAATCATCCCTCTACCAACCTACACTAGACATATGGTACATTACTATCCATAACCTTCAAAGAAGAGGCTTTCATGTGATAATTGACTGGTTCAGGATGGTGATGATGATGAAGTATATACATAAATCACTTTATACTGTAAAAAGTAGCACACATTAAGCTTCCAGATATTTTTTAAGGGCAGCTTCATTACAATAATCCAGAGGGGAGGTTACAGCATGTGGGTGAGAAGGACACATTGGGCAAGGAACAGGTGTAATTGGTGCACAACTCATTATTGTGCCTTTGTGGCCCCGACTTTCATTTGTTCCTTGAGCTGGAGAACCCCTATATTATGCACTGGGTCAATCGGGAGCAGCGCAACCCCTCCAGAACCAAAAAGATAGTATTTCTCCAAGAGCTAAAGAGTTCCTAACTCAGAGCCACTCTGCTTTGCCAGGGCTCAGTTTTAGCCTGTGGTTCCCATTCAGACCTCAATAGCCTTCAGGCACCGAGAGAGTGGTCGCAGCATCACTTAATTCACCGTGGGCAGAGATGTAGAACTCACTGTCATCAGCCTACTGATGATATCTCACTCCATGGTGATGTATGATTTCCCCATACAGTTTTATATGGATGGTAAACAGGAACAAAACAGGTACCAATCCTTGTGCAGGGTTGATGATTAGTCATATTTTAATGATTAGATATGTTTATTACAATAGAAGTACTGTTATGGATTATTGATTTACAGGTTTTGATCTGTATCAAAGAAAGTCGGGAGTTTAATTTTTTCTATACCTTTTGCAATTAGAGCTTGCATTCTCTAATTTTGTTTTTATTATCCCTTCCCCCCTTTTTAAAATTCCATTTCTTTGCTCTTTGGGTATTTTATATTTTTTTTAAAAAATTATTTTCTTTGCAGCCTTCGTATTCTGATATAGTAGCAAATCCAAAGGTTTTAAAATGGATGACAGAGCTAACCAAATTAAAAAAGCAAATAAAAGGTAGGTTTTTCATAGATATCTCTCTGCAGCTCATGCCTATTAATTATTGATAATTTTCATTAAGAAAGCATTTGATTATTATTTCATTCTACTTTCTAAAAATAATGTTAGGTATCTGTATGCCACTAGAATTCTCATCAGTGTAACCTTAAACTGGATGAAACATCCAGTTAAACAAATTTGGAACCGAGGTTTCACAAATAGGCTAACTTACAGAATGCATCCCAAATCTGGATCCATTACTTTTGTGAGATTGAACTTTGTCAAAATTATGGCCAGTTGAGTGCTGCTGCATTGCCATCCAGGGTTCAAGCAGGCCAATCCCCATAGCCGTTCAGACTAGCCTTTCCTTCAGCTGCTGGAGATCAGGTAAGTCAGTCCTGTTTTAGCCCTCTGGAGGCCATTGGCTCCCAGAGGGTGGTTATCTGCAGTCAAGCTGGTTGCAAGTTAATCTCACTTCCCCTGCCTTTTTGCCCTTGGTCATTCTGCTTATCTGTTTAAATAAGGAAATACCTCTGAAATAGCAATAGCACTTAGACTTATATACCACTTCACAGTGCCTTACAGCCCACTCTAAGTGGTTTACAGAGACAGCATATTGTCCCCAACAATCTGGCTTCCCATTTTACCAACCTCGGAAGGATGGAAGGATGAATCAACCTTGAGCTATTCAGAATCGAACTCCTGGAGTGAACCTGAAATTCTGCTTTCTAACCACTGCAACCATGACTCTTGAATGATGACCCATTGGGTGCAGGTGGTTTAGTATTTAAATTCCTCATTTCTGTTTTTAGTAGGCAGATTAGAAGTAACAATTACAAAGTGACTGAGATATGTTCTATGGGCTTGTGTTTCATTATTTTTTTTAAAATTCAATGTAGATGCAAAGCACAAAAGCTCTGATGAATTGATACCTCAGGCACGTCCACGAAGCAACACACTTCCAAAAAGCTTTGGTTCATCTCTGGACCATGAAGATGAAGACAATGAAGATGATCTGCGTGTTGCTCAGAAAGAGAAGAAGCCTACAAAAGAAATCACTGTTGAACTAATTTTTAAAAAATTGAAAGAAAAGCGAATTGATAGATGCTTGCCAGAAGATATAAAAGTAAGTATTGCATATACTGCTACATCAGAAAAGAAAATGCATCTGTCAAGTTCATTATCCTATTGAATTTCCTAATATCTCATTTAGTAAGTAGCTTATAGTACTGACCCATGGTGTATTAACTTGATAGGTAGAAATATGAATAATCTCTAATGCATGTGTTGGGCTCTGCAGAAGAAATGGAATTTGTTTATATAATGTTGGAGACAAATATTAACCTGATAGTTATTTAAAAGAGGAAGCATCTTGCAGAAGAAGCAGTTCCCTGGAATAGAATGCTTTGACATTTTAGGGACAATATGCAGCTCTTTTTCTTTCAATATCTTGCCTTATGTGGTGGTGGTGAAACATAGCCTTGATCTATGTTTACTTAACAAAGACAACTCACCAGATTAATTGTATAATTATCTAATTATAGATAGTGTTTAAAATTTCTGCAAGGATAAGATAAATTAGACTATCCTTAAATACATCAGTAGAAAAGGATTCATGAAATGTCTGGATGACTTTGAAACCTTCGATTTGGAAAGATGGCCCGGATAGGTGGCACCATCAGGCACATTTTTAAACATTAAGACGGTGAAACAATCTGCAAATTCACTTCTCCACCGCGCTCATATTTTAGAATTTTGTAGGAGTAGAACAGTTAAAAAGATCATTCTGAACGTTTGGCTGCCCAGTAAAGTACTGTAATAAAGAAACTGAAAGTAACTCTAGAACAAATGTATTGTTAGCCACCAAGCCAAAATGCAGTTTTTACACAACTTATGTCCATTCAACTGTGTCACCAGGAATGCCTTTGCTAGAAAATCCATCTCTTTTTGCCTTTGCATTTAAAATCAAGATCATTGTAAGAAAATACTTTATTTATCGCATCTTAGATCAATGTTTCTCAACCTTGGTGAGAAGGTTGGCTGGGGAATTCTGGAAGTTGAAGTCTACAGGACTTAAAGTCATCAAGGTTGAGAAACACTGTCTTAGATTATATTAACAAACCAGTTGTTTGAAGTGGATTACAAATTAGATTATATCATTTTATAACTGGGCCACCTCTGTGGAAGGAGCAGAACTTCCAGAAGGCTTGCATAAGCATATTTGGTCCAGTGGTGGGTTCCAGATTCCGTTCCAACCGGTACGGTTGCATCGGCCCTGGCGTCACCCACATGCATGTGCGCAGTGTGCACATGCGTTGTACTTACCTGTAACGCTTCCACAAATCTCCATGTCACTCCAGCTGCTCGGCGGAGTGTTGCGCAGATGCCGTACGTGCCATGCATGTGTGCAGAAACACCAAAAGCTTAAAACACAGGAAAGGAACAAGGACAGGCGGGTGGTCCCTCCAGAGCACTGTACCGGAACGGTATCCGGTGCTCTGGGCAGGCTCCGGAACACCTGTACCGGGGCATACCACCTGCAATCCACCATTGGTTTGGTCATATACAAACCCCTGTCCAGACTGTCAGGAATTGCTTGGGTAAAAATAATATCATAAAAATATTGGATAAATATAGCAGTCCAGATTTATTTGCCCCTTGCTTCAATATCAAACATTTATTTTTTATGAAAATGAATGTGTATTCACATTTGTAATAATTTGTATAGAACACAAGATTTAACCCAGAAGCCAATATGAATTCTTTTGAGACACTTCCCCGAAATGTCATTGGTTTCACCATTTTAAAATAAGTTTTATAGTTCAAAGGAATTACAGAAACAA
Source organism: Rhabdophis nuchalis (assembly GCA_039707465.1). Lineage (NCBI taxonomy): Eukaryota > Metazoa > Chordata > Lepidosauria > Squamata > Natricidae > Rhabdophis > Rhabdophis nuchalis. Next base: position 104,872,529 of record CM077646.1, read on the forward strand.
GATAGATGACCAACAAAGCTCGTAATGCAGACTATAACACCAGGTGAGGCCTAACATATTGAAATATGATATAGAAAATAAACAAACTAAATATTGTATGATTAAATGAATGCAGAATGTACAGGCCAAATAATATGCAGCAATGGGAATATAAATGGAAAATAAATATTAAATTTCCTGCAGATATCACATTTTGAGAAAATTGGTACAAGATGCTTTTTCATTGATGCAGTATCCCAGACTTCGTTGCTCTAACAGACAATTCAAATTTTAAGACTACCAGACTACCAGAAATGCAATAACCAGGTTGGATCATTTTTCTAATACTTTGTGGCAACTAAGAAGATCAACAATTTGGAAAATGATTCACCATAAAATGAAGCAATTTTTAGTATAGACTTTTATTGCTCGCTAGCTGTTGGTTTTTTTTTTGCTAAATCTTACCAAACATTATATTCCTACAGAATATATGGAGTTGGGTCTAAACGTGAGAACAGCTGCTAGAATATTTTCTGCTTCTTGGTCAAAATTACACAAAATTCCTTCTCTGAAAATAGCAGACTGCTATGGAACTAAGCATCCATGTAACAAATAACTTCAGATTTAAGAAATAAGCCTAATACTACATTTATTTACTTAGAAACTATCCATAACTATAATTCTGCATGTGAACATTCAAAGTTTGGGTTACTCCAAGGCTTTAAAATGTTATATATATTTTAATAATAATAATAATAATAATAATTTTATTTTTAAACCGCACCCTCTCCCCACAGGGACCCGGGGCGGTGCACAGGCAGAATAAAAACAGTCAAAAAATACATACATTTCATAAAAAACAATTAAACCAACCCTGTGCTAAAAATTCGCTAAAAATGTGCTACCCCATTAAAAAACCCCAAAGACAGAGAGACTATCCTAGGCCGGCCAGACAGAAGAAGTGTGTTTTTAGCTTGAGACGGAAGGAGCGGAGGTCAGTGGTCATCCTGATATCGGGGGGAAGGTCGTTCCAGAGGGCCGGGCCCGCCACAGAGAGAGCCCTTCCCCTGGGAGTCGCCCGCTGACAGAGTCTAGTGGACGGCACCCGGAGAAGTCCCTCTCTGTGGGAGCGGATCGGCCGTGAGGATGTATGGGGCAGGATCCGATCCCGCAGATAGCTAGGTCCCGAGCCATGGAGCACTTTGAAGATGATAACTAACACCTTGAAGCGCACCCGGAAGACGACAGGTAGCCAGTGCAGCTCGCGCAAGAGCGGTGTTATGTGGGTCGACCTAGTGGTCCCCATAATTGCTCGCGCGGCTGCATTCTGGACTAGCTGAAGCCTCCGGGTGCACCTCAAGGGGAGCCCCATGTAGAGAGAGTTGCAATAGTCCAGTCGGGATGTCACGAGAGCATGAGTGACTGTGCGAAGGGCGTCCCGATCCAATAGGGGGCGCAATTGGCGAACCAGGCGAACCTGGTAAAACGCCCTCCTGGCCACGGCTGTCACTTGATCTTCCATGGACAGCCGGATATCCAGGAGGACACCCAAATTGCGTGCCCCATCCACAGGGGCAAGATGTTCGCCCCCTATGGCCAGCGATGGAGTGAGCTGGTTGAATCGGGCAGCCGGAAACCACAGCCACTCGGTCTTGGTCGGGTTGAGTCTGAGTCCGTTCCTTCCCATCCAGATCCGTACGGCTTCCAGGCACTGGCACATCACCGCTACGGCATCGTTGGGGTGGTTTGGGGTGGAAATATACAACTGAGTATCATCAGCGTAAAGATGGTACTCCACCCCAAAACCACGGATGATCTCACCCAGCGGCTTCATGTATGTGTTGAACAGGAGAGGCGAGAGGACCGACCCCTGAGGCACCCCGCATGTGAGGGGTCTCGGGGTCGACCTCTGCTCCCCTGCCAACACAAATTGCGATCGGCCAGAGAGGTAGGAGGAGAACCACCGTAAAACGGTGCCTCCCACCCCCAACCCCCCCAGCCGATGCAATAGGATACCATGGTCGATGGTATCGAAAGCCGCTGAGAGGTCTAATAGGACCAGGATGGAAGAACATCCCCCATCTCTGGCCCTCCAGAGATCATCTACCAACGCGACCAATGCCGTCTCGGTGCTATGCCCGGGCCGAAAGCCGGACTGGCGCGGATCTAGATACTCAATTTCCTCCAGGTGACAGGGAAACTGTTGTGCCACCACACTCTCGACAACCTTCGCCAAAAAGGGAAGGTTGGAGACTGGACGATAGTTGTTTAAAAGAGCTGGGTCCAAAGAGGGCTTCTTAAGGAGGGGCCTCACCATAGCTTCTTTTAGGGAAGCAGGCAAGGAACCCTCACTTAAGGATGCGTTGACAACCTCTTGGAGCCAGCCTCGTGTCACCTCCCAGAATGCCAGTACAAGCCAGGAGGGACACGGGTCCAATAAACATGTGGTGGCTCGCAGTCGCCCACGTAACCTGTCCATATCTTCGGAAGTAACGGAGTCAAACTCCTCCCAAACAAGATCTCTCTCGTGGCATCCCACTGGACCAAGAATGGGGGCTAGCTCATTCTGTATCTGAGCGGTTTTCTCCTGCAGAAAAGTCACAAATTCCTCTGCTCTACCCTGTAGTGGGGCTTCCCGCTCCCTCTGTTGAAGGAGGGAGCGCGTCACCCTAAACAGGGCGGCAGGGCGGTTTTCTGCGGATGCTATGAGAGTAGCACAATGATGACGTTTGGCCACTCTCAGCGCCACAATGTAAGTCCGTAAATGGGCTCTTACCTGTGTCCGGTCAGATTCAGAACGGCTAGACCTCCATCTTCTCTCTAGGCATCTCTTGCAGCGCTTCATCACCCGCAGCTCCTCAGTGAACCAAGGAGCTAGGGTGGTTCGCCGCCGCAAGAGAGGCCGCAAGGGCGCGACCCGATCCAAGGCTCCCACGGCAGCAGAGTTCCATGCGGCCGTGAGGTCCTCCATCGGGGCGCGGGTCAGGGATACAGGAAATGGCCCAAGCGCTGTCTGGAACCCATCCGGGTCCATCAAGCGCCTGGGGCGGTACCAGATTGGTAACTCTGGTTCCGCCTCCCCGCGGAGGGGAGCAGCGGTCGGAAAGTCGAGCCGGAGAAGTGAGTGGTCTGACCATGACAAGGGTGTGATGACTATATCCCCTATACCCAGATCACTCTTCCATTGGCCTGAGACAAAGATGAGATCCGGCGTATGTCCACCCTCGTGGGTGGGGCCCTGAATTACTTGGGTCAGGTCCATGGCCGTCATGGAAGCCATGAACTCCCGAGCTGCCTCGGATGATTCGCCCAGCGATGGCAGATTAAAGTCCCCCATGACTAAAAGTCTGGGGGTCTCCACTGCCACCGTAGCGATCACCTCCAGGAGCTCGGGCAGGGCTGCTGCTACATAGCGGGGAGCCAGGTATACAACCAGCAAGCCCAACTGCCTCCCTAGGCCCCACTTCACGCAGAGGGACTCACAGCCGGTAGTCTGAGGCACAATGGTCTCTCTCGGCTCAAGGCCTTCCTTAATAATGACCGCTACCCCACCACCCCTGCCTAGGGCCCGCGGCTGATGAAATGTGCGGTAACCTGGCGGGCACATTTCAACGAGGGGAAGTCCTCCCTCGTGGCCCAGCCAGGTTTCCGCAATTCCTACCAGGTCCGGCTCCCCCTCTGACACAAGGTCATGAACGAGGGGGGCTTTGTTGACCACGGACCTGGCGTTGCAGAACATCAGCCGCAGGCCCTGGCTCTGTATTCCCTGACCACCTAGCCTGCGGGGGTTGCGGCACCCAACCGTTTGTAGCCAACGGCTACGTGCTTCTTTGTTACAATAAGGACACATTTTTTTCAACTTAGATAGAACATGTGTTGCTTATTCTGATTGTTTATTCTTCTATTGGCTGCCATTGCTAAATTTAATTTGACAATGGTATTAAAGTATTAAAATTACCTCTATATGCTGTATTAATCTAAAGTTACTTTGAAAATTTTTACTCAGTTTTATAGCTTTGTAGAACGGCCCTTTGTAGGGACATTCAGTATGACAAAATAAAATTTTATAGTATGGTTGTGCAGTCCAGAGAGTATGAACCGATTGCATTGGTTTTGATTTATCATTAAGATCCTTAATTGTTTTGAAGTCTTAAAGAGTTCAAAGAAAGCCACTTTTCTCCTGAAGCTTTCTTGTAATCTTTAGCTTTCTTTCCACAACCAAGAAAGGCTAAGTTGATGGATACTTAAGTCAGAGTTTTTTCTGTGCTAGCATTCTGACTTTGGAATTCCTAGCACTATCCCTAACGATGTTTAAACATGAAATAAGAATACCAGTATTTTGAGAGAAATTTCATAGCCTATAAATTGATTTTTAATATTACAGATTGTTTTATACAATGTTTTGCATTACCTTTTGTTCTGACAAGAAACTTCTGCATTGGTTTAAGAAACCTACTTTTTCCAACAGGCCGGCCTGGCCTAACCTACCGTTTTTAGCCTTAGTTGTTTAGTAGAGAAATTTTAAATTGGACTTTAGGGATTTTAATGGGGTAGTTTTTAGCACAGGGTGTAATTTAATATAGTTTTAATGTATTTATGTATTTATTGTGATGTATTGTATTTTTATATTTGCCTGTGCACCGCCCCGAGTCCCTTTGGGGAGAGGGGGCGGTTAATAAGTCGAATAAATGAAATGAATGAAATGAAGTCGGTATGGGAAGAAAAATATTTTCATCATAATTCTTTTTCAGTTTAACTATTTCTATTTTATTATTTTAGCTTCACAAGTAAGTATAAAAACAAAATGGCTATAGGATAAAACAGTTTCATTTCTCTCATTGTAGAAAATGACGAAAGACCATCTGGCAGAAGAAAAAACATCACTCCAAAAAAGTCTCCTGTTCTATGAAAGTCAGCATGGACGTCCGGTAATATTTCATACTCTCCCTTCTGCTTGTTTAGAATTATTTAAAACACTGTTGACATCATCTTGCAGAATCACTGAACACTTGCCCTGATGTTTCTTCTAGTTAAGCTTTAGACTGAAGGAATTGTGTTGGAGACCAAAGAATAAATAGGACTGAGTTCTCCAAAACAGCTGAACAACAGAATTCTAAGAATTCTAAAAGAAACTATGGTTTCTTTTCAGAAATTTGTTCCTTTAACTTTCATCAACATTCATCAATATTTATCTAAATGTAATCTCAGAAACATTATTCAGAAGTATTTTAAGAACTATTAATTTGAGAAGAGAATACAGGTAGTCCTCAATTTATGACCACAATTGAGCCCAACATTTGTTTCTGTGAGACATTTATTAAGTGAGTTTTGCCCCATTTTATGACTTTTCTTGCCACATTTGTTAAGTGAATCATTGTGGTTGTTAAATTATTAACACGGTGGTTAAGTGAATCTGGTTTCCCCATTTACTTGGCTTGTCAGAAGATTGCAAAAGTTGATCACATGCAGCGCACTGCAACTCTCAATAATGTGAGTCAGTTATCAAGCATCTGAATGTAAATCACATGACCATAAGACTGGTGCAATGGCTATAAGTGTGAAAAATAATTGTAAGTCACTTTTATCAGTGCGGTTGTAACTTTGAACAGTCACTAAGCCAACTGTCGTAAGTCGAGGACTAACTAACATGTAAGAGTTTAATTTTGCTGACAGTCTATATTGTGTAGACTTTTAAAAAAAAATGAAATTAAAATCTAAGGAATTGAAAAGATGGGGTTGTTTTACTGGTGTGAATTGAGATGCTGCTGCTTCATATTATAAAAAAGGCACCTATCTCAAAGAGTCCATTTTTTATTTATTTAAAGCTATACTTACCAAGTCCCTGCATACAACTGTTATATGGATCACATGTTAAATTTAAATACAGGTATTCTTCATTTAGCTACCCTGAGAGTGGCACTTTGTTGCTAAGCAACATAGTCACTAATGAAACATCACCTAATCACAACAGACTTACGATATCATTTCCCATTTGATTGTTAAGCAAGACATCACACGAGAACAAATTGCGATTTTATTGCTGGCTTCTCCATTGTCTCTCCTTGGCAGAAGCCAGATGTAAAATGTGAAGTGTGAAAATGGCAATCATATGACTGTGGAATGCTACAACAATTGTACATGCCCGACAGTTGCACACTGTCCAAATGTTGATCGTGTGACTGCAGGGATGCTGTTACAATCATAAATACAAGGGTGGATCATAAAGTTACTTTTTCAGTGCTGTCATAACTTTGAATGGTTGTTTAACAGGGCAATCATGAAGCAAACCACACGATAGATTTTCTCTTGCATGGATCCCCCATACAGTAGATAAGGATTGAGTCGTTAAAGTTTTTATAAAAGTGCCCTTCCTATCCCTGTCGCTTTTATTTGACCGCTTTATGTCTGCTTTTTTCCTATCAAGCCCAACTTGTTATTGATTTATTTCTGTGTGATTTAGTTTTGCCATCTTTATATTACTCTGTTAGTTTTAAGACAAGTCCCTTTTGTTCATTTCCAGTGTTTGCATTTTCTTTCAGCTTTCCAGAGAAGACAGGCATATTGTTAAACCCCTCTATGACAGGTACAGGCTTGTGAAACAGATGTTAACTCGAGCAAGCATTACTCCTATCCTTGTGAGTATAGAATCCGTTTTTCATACGTTTTCTGGTTGTGATTTATTTGCCTCGATAACTTGTTTTCAGCTGATTTTTGTTTATTATTTTAATTTACTTTTAATGTTCACAATGACTATAATAAGAAATAACTAGGGAAATCGTTATTCTTATTTTACCTGGTCCATTGGTTGTGGTTAACCAATCTCTAAATTAATTCCAATCTCTGAGGTATTTTATCATTTACAGAAATTTTTAATATGTATTTCGCTGTTGCTACCATTCATTAACAAGTGTTTGATTATCCTTTCAAGTGGCTTTGAATGTTGGAAATGAAGATCTTTTCTATGAAAATATTGTGATCTGGTGTGAAGGCTTCAATATATTTGGAATGCTTGGCATTAGAACATTAATACCATGTAAGAATAGAGAGTTAGAAAATTGCCTTATAATAAATATTATGATAATGAAAGTTCTTCGTTACTATTCTTTTATGCTTCTTAAAAAGATTGTTTATACTTTCTTGAGTGAATGGGAGATATTATGCACTAATTATAGTATTGCTTTTATTTATTTATTTATAAAATTTATTGGCCATCCATCTTATCATAAAGTAACTCTGGACGGCTTACAAACATTCATTTTATTCATGTCTCTAATTACTTTACGTTAGATAGGGATTCTTCAGTATTGTCAAATTTCATTTATTTTGATTTCTAAACAAGGATAGATATTTTGATATTTTAAAGCCCTTCCTTTCTGTTGTTTCCTTCTATTGTGCAGTTTTCTTCAGTTGATGCCTTCCAGTAATATCATCTCATTTCTTTTATATCTATTGCATTTGCTTCCTTGTATTAAGAATTCAAATTCCTTTTGAACTCCCATACTTTATTTTTCTTTTTAACATTAGTGTATATGCAATGAATGTTCTATAGTTTGAGTCAATATTCTTTATTCTCACTTTATCCTACAAATAAAAACAGTGAAGATAGAATTTCAATGTTTCAGGAAAAGTTATGTAAACTAGAATGGCACATGCTCTAAATATATAGGAACATAGTTTTTAAAGCATTATCACCTTTTGATTATATTTCAGGGATCACCATCAACTAAAAGGCGTAGCCAGATGTTACAACCTATCATAGAAGGAGAAACAGCCCATTTCTTTGAGGAAATTAAGGTATTTCTCGATAAAGATGACTGCACTAGTTGCCAACAGCCTTCTGATAAATTTAAAATGCTATACTTATGAAGCCATGCAGTGCTTGCACTTATCTCCTGTAGTCTAATCTCTCAAAAGAATTGGTCTAGCTCAGTGGTGGGCAAACTCATTAGTCAACAGAGCCAAATATCAACAATACCACGATTGAAATTTCTTTTGAGAGCCGGAAGGTGTGGCCTGGTTTGTGGGAGTGGCTCAGCGGTCATGTGACTGGGTGGGCGTGGTCAACTTGGAAAATGTGAAACTCACTTAACAATGGTCTTGGTTAGCAACCAAACTTTTAGGCTCAATTGTGGTCATAAGTTCTTTCTTTCTTTCTCTTTCTTTCTCTCTTCCCCCCCCCCCTCTCTCTTTCTCCATTTCTCTTTCTCTCTCTCTTTCTGTCTCTCTTTCTCTCTCTCTCTCTTTCTCTCTCTCTCTCTTTCCCTCTTTCTCTCTCTCTCTTTTTCTCTTTCCCTCTTTCTCTTTGTGTCTCTCTTTGTGTCTCTCTCTTTCTCTCTCTTTCTCTCTTTCCCTCTTTCTCTCTCTTTCTCTCTTTCTGTCTCTCTGTCTCTCTTTCTCTCTCTCTCTTTCCCTCTCTCTCTCTTTCTGTCTCTCTCTTTCTCTTTCTTTCTTTCCCTCTTTCTCTCTCTTTCTCTCTTTCTTTCTCTCTCTATCTGCTTCGTCTGCCCATCTCTGTCACTGTGTGTGTGTGTGTGTGTGTGTCTCGCATTCAAGCACTTAATCACTCATTCTGTGTCTATCTTTCTCTCCCTCCCTCCCTCTCTCTGTCTCTCCCTGTCTCTCTGTGTGTGTCTGTCACTCTCTGATTCCCCCCTCCCTGCTTGTCTCTCTCTGGGTCTGTGCCTCTCTGTGTCTGTCTGTCTGCCCCCCCCCCCCCCTCAGCCCAGCCTGCTGCGGTTACTGCTCGACGGCTCAGGGTACTTCCAAGGCTCGATGTGGGGTGGGGAAGAAACGAAGACCCTCCGGACGCCGGTTCCCTCCAATCTCCCTGGAAGTAGCCAGGCTCGCCCGCCCGCGCTACTTCCAGGGCTCGGTGTGGGGTGGGGAAGAAACGAAGACCCTCCGGACGCCAGTTCCCTCCAATCTCCCTGGAAGTAGCCAGGCTCGCCCGCCCGCGCTACATCCAGGGCTCGGGGTGGGGTGGGGAAAAAACGAAGATCCTCCGGACGCCGGTTCCCTCCAATCTCCCTGGAAGTAGCCAGGCTCGCCCGCCCGCGCTACTTCCAGGGCTCGGGGTGGGGTGGGGAAAAAACAAAGATCCTCCGGACGCCGGTTCCCTCCAATCTCCCTGGAAGGAGCCGGGCTTGCCCGCCCGTGCTACTTCCAGGGCTCGGTGTGGGGTGGGCAAGGAACGGCGACCCTCTGGATGCCGGTTCCCTCCAATCGCCCGCGGAGCCTCCGCACCCCCTGGAAGTAGATGAGTGGCCAGCATGCCGCCTCGGGAGGCTCCGCGCGGGGAGCGAGGGAGAGAATCAGCGGCTAGTTGGGAGGGTTGCTCCGGCGGGTCCCAGGAGTGTGGAGGAAGAGCCGCACTCGAGGGGCCAACTCGCGAGCCGCGGTTTGCCGACCACTGGTCTAGCTGGTTCAATCAATGTAGAAAAAGCTTGACTCCTATCTTGGTTTAGTTAGCTTTGTTTGATTAATTTAATTTATTCTATGTGTTTTATTACTATGTGGACTGAAGTTTAGGAAGTTTCTAGTTATGTACATTGGATCTTATATGTAAACTGCTGAGTATCCTTGGGGACTTGGCAATTGTTAATATAATTAATAAATCAATAATAAAACTGTGCTTAGATTTAAGTTGTTTAATATAAAGTGTTGCTTTGGTGACATCTCTGGCTTTCCCAGTATAATTGGCCAGAAACATTATCATTAACCCAATGTTATTATATTTATATTTATTATATTTATTAAATTTTTATCCCGCCCTATCTCCCAAAAGAGGGACTCAGGGCGGCATACAAAGGATGAGGTACTGTAATACAAAGGATGAGGTACTGTAACGTGAAAATTTGAAGATCTTATTGATCTCCTACTTAATAACGTCTGTGAAGCCTAATATAGGTGTTTCGTAATGTAAATGATCCTGCATTCAGAATATCCTGGAAAGCACAGCTTCTATAGTTTGTAAAATAGTAGGAGACCTACAAGTGCTTGAGTTTATATTAGTTTTTTTTTGGGGGGGGAAACCCCATTTCTTGCACTTTTGACAATTGTATTACATTTTAAAAGGAAGGTTACTTTTATTTAGGTTATAGGTATGATACACACACACACACACAGTATATTAACACTTATGTGGAGTTATTTTTATGAATTCCATTATTGAATTGCTTTACAGATAACTTTCTTTGCAGTGCACTTGGGTTATTTAAATACATATTTATTTGTACAAATGCTCTAAAACTATTTTTCTAATATATGTCTTATAGTATTAAAGCATTTTGGGGTGAAAATTTTTTAAAAATATTTTCTTAGACTGTTCCTATTTACACCTACAATTCTGTTATACTTTATAGTGCCTTGGGAATTTTCTATTATAAAACACTGAACCATACAAAAACACAATTTACATTAGCAAGTGATTTTTCCCATTGCTTTACTGTGCATTGCTGTTCCAATTCTTTGTATTTCCCAAAGTGCTAGAACCACTGTTGGCTTTAACACTAGACTGCACATTAATGCCCAAACAATTCTTAACCATCAATTGCCATACATAAATATGAATATATCTGCAGTAGTATTTTTTTTAAAAAAACATGCCCCATTATTTGAATCCTCAAAACCTGTCTATTATTTTTAAGGAAGAGGAAGAAGATGGTGATATATCTTCAGAATTGACTGATATATTAAAATCCAGTGCCCAAATACATCCCATTGCTACTAGCCCTGTGGAAAACTCAGAATCTGATGTTGAAGAAAGTCAAGAGAAACTAACTCGAGAGCTTCGACTTTCTAGTATCCGAGCAGCTTCCATGTAAGTAAAAATTACATTGTAAATCCCAAATAAATGTACTGCTGCTTATTTTTTTAAAAATCATTTGTGGATTCTGATTAAATCCAAAATAGATCAGTGATACACAAAATATTATACTGTTAAATTGAAATGGGCCATTCTAAAATGGGCTAGAAAAGTGTCTGATCCTAATAGTGGCTGCTTTGACATCAGAAAACATCTTGAACATTTTGCATACCCCTTCAGTGAAGAGTCTCCTGAAATGTAACTGTAGCTTTATCACTTCTTTAGTTTTCTTTATCTGAATTATTAGCAAGAGAACAAGTTAAAGAAAGAAATAAAAACTTATTTGACACAAGCTTCTAAAAAAGTTATCGGTTATCTAATTAAGTTGTGTTTCTTTAAAGGATGGGCCAGTAATGATGGTACTGATTAGCCAGAGTGTTTTCTTACAATGTGTTTCTAGGCCTGAATTATTAGAACAACTTTGGAAAGCCAGAGGTGAAAAAAAGAAATTGCGCAAAACCCTACGGGAATTTGAAGAAGGATTTTATCAACAAAATGGGAGGTCAGTTTAATATATAACACTGCCCTAGATTTGCATTGTTAATAAAAATAAAAGTGGAAACATGCTTGTTTTAATTGAAGCATTGGTTTTGCTGGGTGCTGTTTAGTGAGAATTAATACACATAGATTTTTTAAAAATTGTATTAATAATCATGATTTTTATTTATGTATATTTCATTTAATGAAAATCTAATGTTGAGTTATTAGAAACCATTGAAAATAGATTTTTTTCAGAGATACATTGTATAAGAGATTAGATTAAATTTCTTTGATAATAATACCAAAGGCTATATAATTAAAATGTATTTGATTTATATATCACCTATGAACTAGAGCAGTCAAACTGGCTTAAGAGTAAGATGCACACTATAAAAAAATGAAAAAGCATAAATTAAACTGAAGATGTAACAGTAAATGAAGTTGAAAGAGCACCTTGACTCCTCTTGTAAAGCAGGACAGAATGGTGGCTATACGCAGCTCCCCCCTCCCCCTCCCTGCAGTTCATGAATCATGAGTGATTCTCCCATGTGCCAGAGAAATTTTTGGGCAATGCAGCCACCTTCAGAATATCTTGCCTTACAAATCTTAAATGCAAAAGAGATTCATAGTGAGAGAGGTAGTGTGAATGTAATAAGAAGATGGACACTCAAAGGAAAATGCATTCCAGAGGAGCAACCTAGCCCAGGTATCCTGGATGAGGGAAAGAGAGTGAAAATAGACCACCCCTAAGAATCCACATTGTATATTGTAGATGCAGTTATTGTAGATGCAGATAGTGGACTCTTCAGTCTGGCCAGATTTTTTCCTATAGATGTAAAACAATAAAGAACTGATCTTTGAAAAAATGTCCACCTGTCATTCTTGGCTTTGGTCCTGATAGGCATTCATATAATAAGATTCTAAACCATTTCAGCAAATACCTTTAATTTTGTCTGCAAAGCAGTGTAGCCCTTGCAATCCAGATGACAAATAGTTACTGTATTTCTCATTGTTTAGCAGTCTTCAGTTGCTGCATTTTGTAGTTTTGCACTAGTTACAATTTCTCCGCACTTTTTAAGGTGGGCCCACTTTCAAGTATGTTGCAATAGCCAAGGTAAAATGTAACCAAAGCAAAAATAGTTTTCCAAATCTACCCAGTTTAAAAATAGAAATAGCTGCTGTACTAATCATCATTGTACAAATGCAATCCTGATGCAGATGTCATCTCTCAATCCCATGTCATCTGAAAATCAGGGCTGCAGATATAGTCTGCAAGGGGAATCCCACCACAAATAGAATCTCTTCTCTTAAGACTGATTTGTTATTGACCATCAATAATTCTATGTTGCTTGGGCATAATTTCAGCTTTTGCTCCTGTATCTGCCCATGATACAGTTCAGGCAATTGTCAGTGGTACTAATTACTTTTTTGAATTAGGTGATAGGAGCATTGGCTATCATAGGGATATAGATAATAACTAATTTCATAGCTTAGAATGATCTTTGTGGAGTTTCATGTAGATGTTTCAAAGCTTTAGTAGCTTACAGACTAAGGTCATGGCTTCTGTAACATCACTGGCAGTACATACCGGTAGCTGAGTATCATAATTTGTATGGATAGTATTGCACCTGAAATTGACTGATGATTTCTCTCAGTGATGTCATATGGCTATTAAAAAATACGGTAAAGAAAATCACCATCTCTAGGTCTCCGTGTGGAAGTGCCATGCCAAACTGTCATTGGAATTGTTTACTTAGGAAATGGCAGAGGCACTTTAAACAATGCTTCTGGCCCACAACCCTTGCAGTCAGTGCAAAAATATACCAAGATGATTGGCATCAAAAGCCATTGAGACCTCAAACCAAACCTTGACAAACCAAAATGACCAATGTCCCAATTTCATGCCTGGGCCTGAATGCACATGCTTCAAATAATCTACCTCTAGGATATTCTGTGGCTGCAGATACCCCACTTTCTCATTGACCATCCCTTAAAAAATGGGAAGTTGGAGGGAGACCCCAAAGAAATGGGTCCTGAAAAGTCTTTGATTATTTCTGTTAGTAGAACAGCCAACAAGATAAAAAAGGACTATCAATAGAGTAGGCCCATTACAACTGTATGTTAATTTGGCAAATAAGACATTCATTGCATTTGGATAAAAGTACAGGTAGTCCTCAACTTAGAACCACAATTGAGCCAAAAAATTATGTTGCTTAGTGAAACATTTGTTAAATGAGTTTTGCCCCATTTTATGACTTTGCTTGCCACAGTTGTTAAGTGAATCATTGCAGTTGTTAAGTTAGTAACATAGTTAAGTGAACCTGCTTCCCCATTGACTTTGCTTGTCAGAAGGTCGGAAATGGGGATCATATGATCCTTGGACCATCATAAATATGAACCAGTTACCAAGCATCTGAATTTTGATCTCATGACCATGCGGATGCTGCAGCGGTCATAAGTGAAATACAGTCATAAGTCACTTTTTTCACTGCTGCTGTTAACTTCGAATAATCACTACATGAACCATTTCAAGTTGAGGACTACCTATAGGGCTAAAATGTAAAGCCATGGGACAAAAAAATATCCAGAAAACTTTAGGAAAGTTTTTTTTCTTAAAGTTTCTGGACTTTTTTCTCCCACGGCTTTACATTTTAGCCCTATAGGTAATCCTCCATTTACAAGAGTTCGTTTAAGTGATGCATATGTAATAGTTAAGACAAGGTTTATATATCACTACTCATCCTTGATTCATTACAATTAATCAGGGTAAAATTACATAGAGGATAAGCAAATAGTACAATTCTTGATTAAAGGACACAAACACATTCCTTTCTTCAGAATACATTTACATTCATTTTTATAAAGAAAACAAGAGGAGGACATAGCTCTGCTTCAGACATGGGCTTGTTTCCTTTTATTGATGCAAATAATTGTTGAATATTACAAGCATTATTTATAACTTTTTATCTCTGTGTCGATCCTTCTAAAATATGTACATACTGAAAAAATCAATGTTCACCCTAAAGATCTGTTTCTTTGGGGGATGGGATGATGTTTTTTCCATGGCTTCAGAAGGGTTAAGCACTTTTCTATCATTCTGTCTATCATTCATAAACTATCAGTGCAATGCTGCTCAGTTTTATGAAATGCTGTGAATGTGATTTTTGATTGGCCATTTTCAGTAATCTAGATAGTCATAAAACATAATCTGAGGCATTGCTTATTTCTTCTTAGTTAGCAGAAATTATGTTTATCAGAAGGAAGGATACTATCAAGTCCTTAATTCTTATGAAATCTATAGAGTGAAAAACTTAAACATGGTGACCCCACTGTCTACTTTAAAAAAGTAAGCCAGCCAAGAATTTTTAACAACATATTTTATTTTTTTCAGGAATATTCAGAAGGAGGATCGTGGACCCATGCTTGATGAGTATCGAGAGTACAAGAAAGTTAAAGCTAAACTGCGTCTTCTTGAAGTCCTTATCAGCAAACAAGATCCATCAAAATAAATTATGTTTCCCCATAACAAAGAACGGTTGTTTTCATATGCTGCCCATAGTGCTATTAGGGGTATTCTTTTGTTTTGCTTTATTGAAAGAATGCGGTTTTTGTACACTTTAGAAGGACAGGTAGGTCCAATCTAGGAAGTTAATGAAAAAAAATTAAATTGCGACTCAATCTGTCCAACTTTAATGGTTGTTCCCCCCCCTCTCATTTTTAAAAAGTTACATCTTGTTCTCAAAAGACTTTTATTCTAAAATCATTCAGAAATGTTGGACCTGCTAACTTCACTTCATCTGCATTTATTAGTATTACACTGAACTCCTCTGTTGCCTTTTTAGTATGGAAGACAATGGCAGCCAATTAAGAATTCTCCTGAACACCATAAAGGAACTGCAATGCCTTTTAGAGGACTGCGTGGAATAACTGATTGCAGATGGCATCTTTCATATAGTAGAATGATAGATGGATATTGAAATATAAAGTACATTCTCCGGTTTCAGATGACAATGGACAAACCAGAAAGTGACCTTGCTTGTTGTATTTTTAAAACTTGGAAAAACCTGAACATTTATATCACATATTGCCTACAAGACTTACATTACTGTTAATTTCTATTTATTGTCTACCGGTGACAGTGTGTAGTCTGAATTGGAGACTGCATCTTACCCTTGTGTTGGTGCTCAGATTCATTCAGTTCAGTAAGCTTACACCACTTTTGCTGTATCTGAAATAAACTTATTTTACCAAGGGCTAAAATTAATGTAATTAATGTATTGAACAAGCTGGACAGAACTAGCTTTGGAAGAAGCCTTTCTACTTCCATATACAGAAATGGAAAGAGAAGTGATCTGCCTCAAGCAGGTATGACACAATTTTTGCATGTCAAAGCTTCAGAACCAAGAGGGTTTTTTAACTGATTTTTTTTTGTTGCCTAGTATACATAACACAACAGCGGCTGATTATTTTTTTAAACTGCACTCCAAAATCCTTCTAAATGACTTGAGTACCTACATGAGATATAGTACAGAGGAAAAGGGCTTATATGGAATCCTTTACACATAGGCCCTGCTTCTGTGGTTTGACTGGATTAAATCCTAAGTGTTGAATACCTTCTGGATCTATTTTGTCTTGTGGCCATGTTTTTGCATGTGCCTATTTGCTGCATGTGTTATGAACAGCTAATGCCAACACAAATTGTTTTTCATTGCTTTTCTGAAAAAACAGAAAATGAACTTCAGTGAAATAATAGCATGTAAACTCATCAGATTGATGTGTTAACATGTAATAGGTAGAAAATAGATTTTAGAAACTCCATACTTCTATTGGTTGTGTTTCTCGTTTTTATTGTAATTCTAGGCATGTAATTTTGGAACACAAAAGTGACTATTAAAATGAATTTATACTATAATGTTTTGCCTTTTTATACAGCCTGAAGGATTTTAGTGGACTGTAGTGAATTACAAGATTGGGAAATAATCTGGAGATTTTTCCGTGGCTTTTGTTCAACTTCATCGTGCAATGTACATTTCAGTTACTTTTCCATCAATCTGCAAATCACTGGTGCATCAAACATCAAAACCTATGTGTACTGTATAGTGTTGTACATGAATGTTTTATATAACACATACAAAATATCAATATGCACTATTTAAATGTTTGTTTTAAATAATATATTGCTCCTTTATAATGCTTAAATCTATATGATCCCAATATTTTTATAAAGTGAGTGATCAAATTGGTTCCACTTCAGAATCAACAGCTGCTTTTGTGTGTGCTTTGCAGTGTTTGGCTGTTTGTTTGTAGCAAGCATGGCATCAGTTATGCTAAGAGTGTGTGTTGTGCCATCTTATTGAGCAATAAATGGTAGAATTAGGCATTTTGTGATAACACAGTTTTACTTTCATATAAGTAAAAACTATATGTGGATATATAGATATATAAATATATATATATAAATAAACCAGATATGAATGATTGCTATGTCTGGCATTTCATTGTATAGATTTTTATAATAAAAAAACTTCTATTGTCATATTTATATTTGTGTTTTTTGTGTGTATGCGCGTGCATGTGCACGCACACAATTTGCATTTTTGCTTCTAAATCTTGGCAAGTGTAATTCTTAAGCATTGCTAGGGTTTTTGTTAAAAGGTTGCTTAAAAAATGTTGAGTCTAATTCTCTCTGGTGGTTTATCTGCAGTGGTTTATCCAAACTGATAATAGTTGGAAGGTGATTAGAACTTAACTTGAATTTTTCATTTTATAAGTCAAGATGTTTTAGAAAAGTGGCCTATAAATATATCTTACAAACTTTGCTTTAGAAAATGTAACCTTTTCATATTGTGCCAATTGTAGGTTTAAAAAAACCCTCTCACTATCTCCAATATATTTGATATGCAGCACTTTAATTTGCTGGAGAATTCGATTTGCCTCATGATTTTGTCTTAAATTTAAGCAAAAGCGAGCATGTTTCTGTCATTTATAACAGACATAAATATTTTCTCATGATGGAAAAAAATAATTTATTGCCAGTTACCTCCCATTTCAAAAATCAATTCTGTAACATTTAATATTTTTTTGTTTACAGTAATTAATTTGCTCCATCAGAACATGAAGTAACTATGGACTTGGTTGACATACCTGTACAACTAATGTTAAAGACCAATGCATGAAAACCTTGTATAATTTGTACCTAATTCAAAGTGTGTTCTCATAAACAATAAACCATGTAATCTCCTCACACACCTCAGTCCCTGCAAGAGCAATAGGGATGAACTATGTGACTTAAGGAAAAGAATTCCTTTTAAATTCCTAGAATTATGTTTGGACATAAAATGCTCTGTAAAACCCTGTGTGTTTAAAAAGTTCAGAGATAAATTTCTGAATTTCAGTTGTTAAGTACTGCTTCAACCTCCACCAGTTTTTCATTACTGGAAGGAAGAAAAATCTGGTATGATGTTTAGACTAAATGATGCCAACCTGAGCTGGGACTCCGCGAGATGAAATACGTTTAAGAGCTGCCTTTGATAATAAAATACAGAAAACATAGTTACTAATTATAAATATTTCTGCTGCTAAAAAAGTTTGCTGTTACAATAGTATGTTTAATTTTAGGAGATGTTCTCCAAATTATTTGCCTTAGAATATTTACAACACACCACTGCAAGAATGTATCATTTCTGGCACTGGGCCAGTGAATTAATGTGTAACACAGGTGTCAAACTTGATCGTGTCACATGACATAGTGATAGTTTTTGCCTTTATGGAACGGGGTGGGTGTGGTCTGCATGTGATGCATCCAGCCTGTCTGATCTATAGCAAACGGGGTTTTTTTTTTTAAACAACGGACCTGAAATGGGAAAGCCCTGGAGAAACAAGAGTACTTAAAGAAAGATGTACCTCTCTCTTCTCCCCCGCCCCTCCAAGGGGCCAGTGGTAGAACAAATCCTCACCTCTTGCTAGTTCCTCTGTTGGTATTGAGTTGGAGGGAGAGTTCTCATAACTGTGTCCAGCTTATAATTCACATCCTTCAGTTGTCTTTCCAAATCTTCTGCATATCTAGAAAGTCTAAAACAAAATAACAAAGGAGATTGAGGGAGTTTCGGAATGTTTGCCTTTGTTTTTTATTTTAAATTCTGCAAAACCTGAAGAAAACTGGTTAATCACTTAGCAGTCTAATAGTGCATACTGATTCAGATACAGATTCCATTGAATTCATTGTGTAAATGTAAATTTCATTGAATTCAATGTAAAGATAGACATATTTTTAACTCTCAAACTGAACACTTTTGTTTTACGTTAACCAACCAACAGCCATTTTCTTTAGAACCCAAAATGCCTCAGTTGAATTTTCTTAGAACTTTATATCAAAGGAGGATAATGCCTGACCTAAAACAATTAGCATTAACAGCATTACAACTAGACAAATATGTGGTATGAATTAAAAGTTAGATCCCTAAATTTGCACTTGGTGGACAACATAATGATGTCTAAGAGCCAAGATTTGTTGATATTTCAGTTTGGGAGTTTTATTTTATAATATATATTACGATTGTGCCATGAATTATATTTTGTGTGAAGATTCTACTTTAAATGTGGAATCTCAAATTGGGGACCTCAAGTTGATCTCCTGTGATCTAAAAGGTGAACCCCAGGTCTACAAAGACTGAAGACCACTGGGGTTACAATGTAAATAAACAAACCTCTGAAAGTCCCTCGCAGAAACTGTGTCATACTGTCCAGAGGAAATCTGCTGTCTCATGAGATCCTGCAAAGAGAATTGGTCAACATGACGACTTAGGATGCAAAAGAAAAACTTATTATCTCTGGGATTGGCAGATTTTGTTTGTTTATCAAATTTGTATGGTTGCTACCTCACAGAAAGTGATTGGCCGATGTACAACAATCCAATAAAACAATAAATATAAAACAATTGTCACCTAAAAAATCTTGCATTTATTTAAAACATTAAAAACTATAAAAGCAGACCTAAATAAGAGAAGAAAAACAGTAAATGGAGGGATTTGCTAGGCCTGCCTATTTGCATAACTAGATCTTAAGGAAATGTAAAAGCCCAGGAGTGATGAGGCTGACCACATCTCGGGGAAGGAGGAGAGATTCCTCAATACAGACCTTATGGCACAAAGGATGCCTGCCAAATGTAGCTTTCTAGATCAGAGGTGTCAAACTGGCAGCCCATGAGCAGGATGTATCATGCACAGGCCATGGCCACCCCAGCTCCGCGAAGGGGAAAAACATAATGAAACATCACAGGATGGCAACGTGACATGCCTAGTTTGATACCCGTGCTCCAGATGAACATGCCTATTCTATTAGATCTGGTGGGACAGGCAGATGAAGTTTGGAAGAGGAAGTGCCTTAAATATCCTGGTCCCAATTGTTTAAAGATCAACACCAGCACATTGAATTAGATCCAAAAGCAAACTGGTAACTAATGCAAGTTGTCCAGCAGAGGTGTAATATAAGCTCCCAGGAACATACCTAACTGCTTGCACCACTGCATTTTGTGCCAGATGAAGTTTTCACACACCCATGTACAGCACATTGCAATAATCAAACTGCCGTATTTTTCAGAGTATAAGACGCACCAGTATAAGACACAGCAAGATTTTGAAGAGGATTTAAAAAAAAAGGTTTTGCACACTCTGCAAACCTCCCCAAAATGGCTCATTTTTTCACGAAAATGGGCTTGTTTGTTTTTCAAAAAAAAGGGCATGAATAGCCCTTAGAAGGCTTGTAGAGTGCTCCTGTGGGGTGTCCCCCACAAAATGAGCAAAAACGGGCCCATTTTTTGTCAAAAAAGGCATGGATAGCCCTTAGGAAGCTTATAGAGTGTTGCTGGGGGGGGGGGGGGAGAATAGGCTGTTTTCCGCTCATTTCGGCCCTTTCCAGCCCCCAGGAGCTCTCTGAAAGCCTCCTACAAGCTATGCACAACCATTTTGGTGAAGGGGGCGGAGTTTCAGGAGGCAAAAAATGCTATATTTTCAACCTCTTTTGAGGGAAAAAGGTGTGTCTTATACTCCGAAAAATACAGTATATGTCCAGATGACCCTAGTAAGCCCCCTTAATCCAGGAACAAGTGCAACTGGGGCACAACACGAAGTTGCGCAAAGGTTTCGTAGCCATGACTGCCACTTGCTCCTTGAGTAGGAGCACCAAGCTGCTTTTTCAAAAGGCAAGTGGACTTTGAAGATGTTTCGCTTCTCATCCAAGAAGCTTCTTCAGTTCTGACTGAATGATGCGGAGTTCAGAATTAAAGATGCTTCTTGGATGACAAGCGAACCATCTTCAAGATAAAAAAACAAAGAAAAGTCCAGTTGCCTTTTGAAAAAGCACCTTTAGGACAACCATGACCTGGGTGACTGAGTATCTCCATAGACATTGAGCAGGAGGTGTGAGTTTAAGAGGACCCATAGAAATATATGCTCATATGCTTCTCAGAGGACAAGTGGGACAGTTGATATGCAAAATAAATGTATATACATTGAGAAAATATTAAATGGAAGAGTACTTTGGGTTCCAGTACATCTGTCCCTAGCAAAGGAAGCAGCCATTTTTAATAAAGAACATTAAATTGCTACACAAAATAGCTGAGTAACATTCATGAAGCTGAATATCTTCTATAAATGGAACAAAGTCAAAAACTTTCATTCTAACATTCAACACAACAGAGACAACCTTGACTAGTCTATGACCCAACAACCAGAGTATGTTTCTTGTTAAAGTGTTGTGGTATTGTCTGCATTTCTAAACTGATATTTTATAATCCCTCCCCCTACCTGTTTATGTGTATGCATGTATTATGTATGTATTTACTCTCAGATACGTGCATAGAATCAGATGAAAGTTTATGCAAAATAAATTTTGCTAAGTAAATATAAATGTCTCCATCCTCCCCTCCCCCCCCCCTTTTTTTTTGTCAAGTGGAAAGAAGCATATGACTCTTACCTTGTCACCAATTCTGGACACATCCCTACT
Organism: Rhabdophis nuchalis; assembly: GCA_039707465.1. Taxonomy (NCBI): domain Eukaryota; kingdom Metazoa; phylum Chordata; class Lepidosauria; order Squamata; family Natricidae; genus Rhabdophis; species Rhabdophis nuchalis. The sequence goes on from CM077646.1 coordinate 104,893,854, forward strand.
TGTATCCAGTCTAGAGATGGTCATGCAAAGGGGAAATAAAACCCAAAAATTTATTTAGATACAACGTATTAATGCTCTTACACTACAAAAAGAGAGAGAGAGAGAGAGAGAGGTCTTGATGAAATTAATCTAAATTGAAGTAGTGGATATGCTTGTTTCTACTAGACAGGACTGATCATAGGCTACACAGTCAATAAAGGCTGCCGCTTGTTGTTTGCTTTATCTTTTTCCCTGGGGAGTTGGCTGTTCCTGCTGTTTTGTCAAAATGAGAAAGCTCCATTGCATCATTGCGAAAGCAGCTCAGGCCCTTTCTGGATGTGCATGCTTTGATCAGGCTGGCTGACACCTTCCCCCTCCCCTCCGGCAGCTGCCACTGCCTTTTTATCTCAGTGACATCTATTTCAAGTTGATATGATGCCATTGCCTTCAACATTTTCCATTCCTCACAGTCAGCAATGAAGTAGAGACTGTGGGTGTAAATGAGGATAGGGAAATATTAAACAACAAAGATTGACCCCTTCTATCATAGCATGGTACCTACTCAGTTTGCCCTCCAAGTGTCCATTTCAGGCATTCACTAGCTTAGTTTACTGGTTGTTTTTAATTGGCAAAGAAAACCCAAGCACCATGAACTTAAGAGGACATATAAATAAATGTTCAATGTATGGATTTAAAATACCACCCGTCACATTTAGTTCTATCATTTGTTGTTGTTGTTATTATTCGATTTGCATGACATTTACTGTATTCCATTCACAGAGCTTGTAGCTAACAGCAGAAACATATAATACAAACATAAAAAAAGTTTCTTGACCCCAAGCCACACAGGGCTGCCTCAGATAAACCTGATTATTTGAATTACACTTAGAAACATATGGAGGGTCCACAGAAAAGATGAAATAATGATCAGGATGGCAACTTTTGGCCAACAAGTGAGCCACTGCATTTTGGACTAATTGGAAGATTTTGTGTAGTCTTCAGTAGCAGCCCCTGTAGAGCTTATTAGAGAAATTCAGACAAATTGTGTTAATGACAGCAGTTATTCAAGTCTCGGGCTCCAGGAAGAGCTGCAATTGGCTTACAAAGCAAAGCTGGGAAACATCTTACTTGGCCATGTATGTATGTGTAGAAAAGGACTCCCAAGTTGTGGTCCTGCTATTTTTGCAACATAAAGCTGAAGATTGACAGTATTACATTGTAAACTACTAAATGACCTCTTCCAACAGCTTTATACAGATGTTGAAGCACCAGTATACTTATAAGGAGGCAGCTGTTCACTCTTACCTCATCAGGTCAGGCATTAGGGCAGCTCAGAGTCTCAAATGAGACTTGTGACTGAATATATTAATTACCAAGGCATGGGTAGATAAGGAAGAGGTCTCGGTGTCCATATATTGTACAATGCTATAATAAGGGATAACTTTGGTTATTTTTACATTAGTGACTCACAATTTCTTATGCCTTGAGAGGACTATAGCAATGGTCAGGATGATACAATAAAGACTCTTTAAGCCACAAGCAGCAGAAAGCCCTTAGTTGAATTAGGTCCATGTCCTCATTTTAAGAAGCTAAATTTTGAAATGATTTGGAGAGATTTACAGTTTGCAGTTGTGGTTTAGTGAGATGTTTGATAGAAAGACATGGCTTCCTTGTGGTTTCCTATCTTGGACTTAGGTGGACAGATTTTCCAACATTTTAGGTCAATGGACAGCTTTGAAATAGTGAGAACAGGTAAAGGACCCAGTCCCCACTGGCTATCAAGAATGGGAAATGGGAATGGTCCATATCCATAACGATATGATAAGGCGACTCCTTCTGCAGTGACCCAGAATCACATATAATCTTTACTTCCAGTAATAGTATTGAACTTGTGATGATACAGGTAGTTTTAGAAAGCAAGACAGTGGTTGGCTTACCAGCCAATATTTTATTTCAAAAAGCTCTCACCTGCTCAGAAACACAACAGCAATAAGCTGAAATAAGAGGGACCTCTGGAAGGCTAGAGAGAAGCAATCACATTGGTTTGCTGATAAATGAGTGTTTTATGGTTGTGTGGAAGCATCTTGGTTTTTTTTTTTTTGTGGGATATAACCTTGGAAATCCCAACCTGCCTTAATGATCTTTAAACGTCTTGTTCTCTGACTTAGCTGCATATCAGGATGCCTCTTCATTTATCCTAAAGGGTCTCACTGAGTGGAACAAAAACATTGGTATCTACCATCCTTTAGGATCATATGTATGAATAAGAGAATTAACTAGAAAATTAAAGTGGCAGTATGCCTAAAATTTGATACCCACTTTTTCAAATATACATCTTCTGTCTCTGGTGCCTGTCTCTTCAGTTTGAGTTTGACTAAAGCTTTATTGTAACCCTAAACAAAAGAAATGAATAGGATTGTTAAATGGAAATAGTTGTGATGTCATAGTTGTGATATATACAGCTTCATGTGGGGGAATGTAGGAAACACTAGTCAAGCTTAATTTGATTAAAGGATAGAAAACTATTTTAGCATGAACTAAAAATTACAATATAGCCAGAATATAAATGAGCAGGGCATGGTTTAAGTTCTTACCTGTTTTATAAGATCGCTGATCTCAAATTCTCTGCTTGGAATTACTGAAAAGTCAGCTTTTACTTCAGAGTATGTGTCGTTAATGATAGCCAAGAACATGTTCTACATGGGGGGAAATGAAAACATGTGAACAAACAATGCATAAATATGCAAGAATCTCACAAATGTTCCAAAGCTAAGCATATCAATTCCAGGATAACCAATAATCATATTAGAATATATCATGTTTATGGTAGCCTAGTTCAGTGTTTCACAACCTTGAAAACATTTAAGATGTGTGGGCTTCAACAGCAAGCATTTGCTTACTGCATAGGCAACAAAGGAGTGAATCTTGTTGGTTGGCATTTCTGATTGTTATTTATCATTTGCACAGTAAGAATACTTTTCTTGATAACTTGGTAAGGATTTGGGACTGAGTCTGAAGTCTGACCTTATCCAAGAAGTTCAAAGCAAGCTCCACAAGCAATATGACTCATGAGATCTGGCCACTGAAAGTATTTTGCTCAAGCCTGTCACTCTGAATGAAAGCAGGAATATTTCAGAGATGAGGATGGGGTTCTGGGCAGTATACCAGCGGAAGCTGAATATCTAATGGGCTTAAAGGTAAAGGTTCCCTTTGCACATATGTGTTAGTCGTTCCCGACTCTAGGGGGCGGTGATCATCTCCGTTTCTAAGCCAAAGAACCAGCGCTCTCTGATAACATGATCATGTGGTTGGCATGACTAAATGCAGAAGGCGCATAGAGCACTGTTAACTTCCCACCAATGGTGGTCCCTATTTTTCTACTTGCATTTTTACATGCTTTTAAGCTGCTAGGTTGGCAGAAGCTAGGACAAGTAACGGGAGCTCACCCCGTTACACGGCACTAGGGATTCAAACTGCCAACCTTCTGATTGACAAGTCTTAGCCACCGTGTCCCCTCTAGTGGGCTTATCTAGAGCTAATTTATTTAGAAGAAATCATTGCTTTTTTAAATTTTTTAGTAAATTATAGCAATAAAAACCCTGACCCTGAACAGTTTAATTCACTTGGAAGGATGTAGGTTGACTTTACTTTGATTTTCTCATCTACTTAGGTCTCAGAAGAAATTATGAACAACATTTTCATCCTTGAGGGTCATGCCTACTTTCCATTGAACTACCGTATTTTTCAGAGTATAAGATACACCGGAGTATAAGACGCACCCAGGTTTTGAAGAGGCAATTTTTTTAAAAAAAGTCGGTAGGCAGATAGAGGGAGAGAGAGGGAGAGAAACAGAGAGAAATACACTAGGTAGGTAGGGAGAGAGATGGTAGGTAGGTAGATAAAGGGATAGAGAGAAAGAAATACAGTAGGTAGGAAGAGAGAGAGAGAGTGTGTAGATAGGTAGAGGGATAGAAAGAAAAATAGAGAGAAAGAAATACAGTAGATAGTTAGGGGGGGAGAGAAGGAGGGTAGGTAGGTAGGTATATAGGTAGATAGAGGGGGAGAGGGAAATACAGTAGATAGGTAGGTAGAGAGAGAGAGAGAGAGTAGGTAGCTGGGGAGATGTTTCCAGGTGTATTTATCCATGTGCTGGAGAAGGAAATCGCTGACAACCTGTAGCACCTAACAACCTATTTCTGCTTGCACAGCACTTGAGCAATGTAATTCTCATCAACCCCTCTAACTAAACAGCTTTCTGAAAGGGGAAAAAAGTTTTTGCACTCTGCAAACCTCCCCAAAACAGCCCATTTTTCATGAAAAAAGGCCCATTAAAAAAAAAAAAAAAAGCAGCAGCACAAATAGCCTTGGGGGGGGGGGGGCTTGCAGAGTGCTCTGGGGGGGGAGCAAAAACGATCAAAAAATGGCCCGTTTTTCATGAAAACGGGCCATTTTCTTTTGTCAAATGAATCAGTGTTTATTTTCCCAAGATTATCAAATGTTTCCTGAAAGTTGTAATATTTGGTAAAAGTATCCCTGCTCCCATTACAATTCTAATTTCAAAAAGTGAAATTAGAATACTGGAGTTGGATATGGGAGATTGAGTTTTTGTTTATATTAAGTAACTCCACTAATTTTCTCAGATGAATCTTGGGGTTATCATTAGGGGTACCGTATTTTTCAGAGTATAAGATGCACCTTTTTTCCTCTAAAAAGAGGCTGAAAATCTGGGTGCGTCTTATACACAGAATACAGCATATTTTTTTTGCCTCCCGCCTCCTTCACCAAAATGGCCATGCATAGCCTTATGGAAGACGCACCCAGATTTTCAGCCTCTTTTTAGAGGAAAAAAGGTGCATCTTATACTCTGAAAAATACGGTACCCCTAATGATAACCCCAAGATTCATCTGAGAAAATTAGTGGAGTTACTTAATATAAACAAAAACTCAATCTCCCATATCCAACTCCAGTATTCTAATTTCACTTTTTGAAATTAGAATTGTAATGGGAGCAGGGATACTTTTACCAAATATTACAACTTTCAGGAAACATTTGATAATCTTGGGAAAATAAACACTGATTCATTTGTAAGACTATAGAGCTAAGCATTATATTCTTCTGCATCTATGAAATGTATATTTTTACTGAGAAACAGACTATCCTTTTCAGGGATTTGAATGCTAGTGTAAGTGTTTTTCACACCTGAAGAATTAGCTACACCTACTGAAAAAATGCACTAGGGCAATTGTGTCACTGATCATATTTTTGACGATAGGTATTAGGATTAGGCAAGAATGATCCATATCACTACTGGTATTCTGAGTCTTTCAGATCCAAAATCCCTTTATTCACCCAAAATTTCAGGATTAATCATCTCTCCATTTTATCAGTATCTTTTTTATTTGCTCTTTACAATTTCTTCACCAACACCAGATAGACAGCATGTATCTTCTATCTATCCAATTGTTGTCAGGATGTTTGCAGCCCTGGCAAAGTAATCCCAATTTTACAGACTGATTCAGTTATTCAAGATTGCACTTACCAGCAAGACAAAGAATACAAAGAATACAAAGGTGATGAAGTAAATTGGTCCAAGAATTCGATTGGCATGTTCTATGTCGGCAAAATTAAAATCTCCGAGTACAATACGAAACTGGGTAAAACTTAGGACGAAGCAAAAAATATACTAAGTATGATATTCTATCATTCACACTAAGGTTGCAATCCTGTATAGTAATTTGGTACCACTGAACATTTTGGAATTAACAAAGTTATGATACTTGTGTAAACTATTCTGCAATAGATACTTGATACTAAATTTAGTAATATGAAGAACCATTGATTACTACTGAGTTATTACCATTAGCTTACAAGCCTATCTTTGGTGAAATTGGATCAAATAATTTCTTACTATTTTAGATATTGGCCATCAAATTTCTTAAAGCTGTCCAATGATATCCAAGAAACTGAGGAAGATGGTTTTTGGGGGGAGGGGGAAGATCATGACACTGGTTATGTCCTGCTTGCAGAGCTGTACCACGTAAAACCTACTCAATTTGTTTCTGAAAGTTATCTAAATTGGAAAATGATTTACTTTGAAGGAAACCTTGAATTGAGTATGACTGCTTTGCTCAAAGACCAAGTTTCCCATCCCAATTGTGCTTATAAGTTGACGAACAGCTGTATCAAGTATTTCATGTACTTTGGCCTTCCTCTAAAGAAAATCCTGCTCTAACTAATGACACAGTGAAACAACCATATTAGATAACTTGGAAAGTTCCATACATGCAATTCTGAAAAGTGGAAAACTCATCCACTTGCGACCCAAAGACCAGGTAGCCCAGCTGTGCGTATGCAAAGAAGATGATAAAAAACATGATGGCAAATCCTATGATGTCTTTAGCACAACGGGACAGAGTAGAAGACAGCTGAGTCATTGTCTTGTTAAAACTTATGTATTTAAATATCTGGAATACAAAAAATAGAGGGCATTATAATGTGGCTAAGACCCAACTCTACCACATACTCTTAAATCTTAAAAGACTTTCTACATCTCTCCCAGGAAATCAATATTAAACTGTAAAACCAGTTAGTTGAGATTAAAGAACTAAAGGAACAAAAGGATCCACAAAAGGATTTATATCAGGATTTCTGTTATATTCCCAGGTTATTTCTCAATATTCTAGACCAGGGGTGTCAAACTCGCGTTGTCACATGATGTATTGTGACTTTTTCCCCCTTCGCTAAACTGTAGATGGGCATGTCCAGCACGCGACGTGGGCTGTGAATTTGACATCTCTGTTCTAGACTATCCCAGCTAATTACTGTTATGTCGGCTTCTAGTCCATTTCCACCCCTGATTGATAAGGTCTGGCCATAACCTTTAGAACCCTCACTGACTACGCCCTACTGTATCTGAAGGAGCTTCCTCAACAGGAGTTGGAGGTTACATTATCAATCGGGGCCAGAATCTTCATTGCTAAGCTAAGTGATCATTAAGTGAAACATCATGTGGTCAGGCCACTTAATGACAGCAGCCCTGGTTGTGATAATAAGGCAAGGACTGCATGTGACTGTGACATGAGAAGAGGTGATGAAACTGTACCAGAGTAACAAGTCAGTAGGAAGGCAGGTGATGCTATGGGGTTTGGGCAGATAGGCAAGTGACCTAGTATAAGTATAAGGCAGACAGGTGGTTTTTAAAAAAGAAAACTTAGTTTATTATAACACTGGTTCTATTGTGATTTCTTATTTTCTGTCAACTTGTTGATAAAGCAAAAACAGCAACCACATTCCAGGATAGAAACCTGATCAAATTATCATGAGTGAAGGGGAAAAAATGTAAACGTTCCTTAAACTTTACAATGGGTTTAGAATGTTTTTTTCTCTTTTTATACTTTGTTGTGATTAACTTTTTTTTAAAAAACCAATACATTATGACATCAAATTAGGTTAATAGCAGTACCTTTATCCATGCAAAGAAGACATTCACTGAAATCATATTATTATAACGGGTCTGCCAAAATCCAAGGAAGTAAAAGTCTGGATAAGAATCTGAATTAGAGAGCAGATTTTCCATAAGCCTGGATACCTCAATCGTTCGATAAATATTGAAAGCAATAGCAAACAAGGACAACTGAATGAGGGAAAAAACAGAGGGTTGTAAGGCTACAATTGAGAAAATCAATTTAGGGCTGCAAATCATACATTTATTAATATTGCAGAATGTAGGTAAAATACTTGAGAGAATTCTATGACTTTATGAAACATCATACTCTGCTATTCAGTATTTTAGTGTTTAGTGATTTTTTTTTCTAAAGGGAAGACTTTCTAAACCAGTAATAAAATCCATTTATTTGACGTTTTATATGAGCTGCCTTATGCAAAATTACCGTGGAGGCAGCCAACAATTATACTCCAACTTAAAACATAGTATAAAGGCAACAAAAACAGAAAGCAAAACAAAACTTCAATTATATTCAGCACAATCAATAATTCCTGTGATGGCCACCCATTATCAGTCAGCGTCATAAGAATTCTGGAACACATAGTAGTACTGACTTTAGTTGTTTTCAAAATATAAGGAGGGTAAGGTGCCACATGTACCCCCAAGGGGGAGGAGCAATATTCCAAACTCTGGGAGCTGCTAGGGAGAAGGCCTATTGTACTAGTATAAGCGAATATACGTAGCTCAGAGTTGAGTGTGGTTCCTTGGTTCTCCAGTTTCTAACTCTCTCTGAATCAAGATATCCTGATGACTAACAAATCCCTGATCAGCATTCAGCTGGTCTACTATAATGGATTTTATGTGGGGCTGCCATGGAGACAATATAGAAATTGCAACTGATACAGAATGAGCCACAGTGTCTAAAAAGCTGTTCTGGGCAGAATACCAATTTTAAAATTGCTCCACTAGTTAGCAGAAAGCTTTTAGGCACAACTCTAGGCTAAGCATTATCTTAAAATGGCAAAGCACCAGGATACACCAGGTAATGCTTTGCTAGACTTGAATCTGCCCATCCAGCCAGGAGACTTGGTAACAATCTCTCTCCATGAGTGGTGTACAAATTTGTACCACACAAGCAGGGCCTAATGGCCACAGCCACTCCATCTTGTCAGGAGTGAGCCAAAGTCTCTTCCTCCCCATCCAGACGCAAACAGCCTCCACACTGGGCATGAACCTTGAAGGCTTCACTTGTACAGCGCAGGATAGGAATGTAAAGACGGATATTATCACCATACAGATAATACCCAACTCTAAACTGGTGGATGACCTCACCCAGTGGTTTTATATGTTAAAAAGGAGAGAAGTAGGCGAGGGGCTGTGAATGTGATCTCTCTCTCTCTCTCTCTCTCTCTCTTTCCTCCTGTCAACACTGAGGCTCCATTAGTTAATTGTTCTCATTGTTAGGAAGTTTCTCCTTAATTCCAGGTTGTTTCTCTCCTTGATTAGTTTCCACCCATTGTTTCTTGTCCTCCTGTCTGGTGCTTTGGAAAATAAGTTGACCCTCTCCTCTTTGTGGCAACCTCTCAAATACTGGAATACTGCTATCATGTCACCGTCTAGTCCTTCTTTTCTCTAGACTAGCCAAACCCTAATCCTGCAACTGTTTTTCATATGTTTTTGTCTTCAGGCCTTTCATCATCTTAGTTGCTCTTCTTTGCACTTTTTTTTTTCTGAATTAACCACTAGGTAAGGTGGTGAAGCATTGCAACACAGTGCCTCCTACTCTTAACCCCTGCAATTAGTCCAGAAGGATGCCATGAACTTGAAAACTGCTGTGCACTAGAATGGATGCACCACCAAAGTTCATCAAGCCATGGGGTGGTTGGGTTATTACATTATTTTATTAATTTATTTGATTATCTTCTTTTATTGTTATGTATGTATGTTGTATAAATTATATCATATCCCTGTAAGCTGTCTTGAGTTGCCATGTGCAAATAGGCAGCAATATAAATTTTCTAATAAATAATAATAAATAAATACGGTAAAGTAGCAAACAAATATCAGCACGACCAGCCCTGTCTCCATAATAATATCTTGGTCTGAAGACAGGTTCAAACAACTTGTTTTCTCCAAGAGCCTGTTTATCAACTTTTGGCTGCCATAACAACCTGGGAGGGGCCACGATCGAACAAACAGGTGGTTGATTTGACAGCCTGGAGAACTTTGTCCCTCTGGAATGGGAGAATTGAACTCAGTCTAGATCAGGGGTCTCAAACTCAATTTACCTGGGGGCTGCTGGAGGCAGAGTCTGGGTGAAGCTGGGCTGCATAAGGGATTCATTCCCCCTGTGGGCCGCACTAATATTATATTTTCATATCACGGTGGGGGCCACAAGATACCATCCTGTGGGCCGCGAGTTTGAGACCCCTGGTCTAGATAATCTCACGAGACTATGTTCTGGAGATCTCCCTTGAGCCGGTCTCTGATGAATCTGAATGACTTTATCTGTCAAATAGTGTAACTATTTCTCACATAGTCAAAATCCAGCCCCCACACAATGAGTCACTCTGAAAAGGGCCAAAGCAGCTATCAGAAGACACAGTGAGGGCAAATAATGGTGTTTTGTTGCCTTTATCACTACAATGTAGGCACAAAAATTGACTCTTAACTTGGGTTTTAACAGATTAACATAGTTGGGAAGAGACCTTGCAGGTCATCTAGTCCAACCTCCTGCCCAAGCAGGAGACCCTACATCTGCCTCTACTTAGGATCAAACACACAACCTCCTGACTGTGAGGTGAGAATTCCACCTCTAGGCCACAGAGCTCCACCAAAAGTACATCTTCTACCCCAGATGGGACTTGAACCCACAATCCCTGGCTTAGAAGGTCAGTGTCTTATCCATTAGGCCACTGAGGCTACATTTTTTGTTTTTTATTGGTGAGAGTTCCTCTTCCTGTAATAGTTTTCCAGGCATTGCTTCTGGGACCTCATCTCTCAGAGATTCTCAGTGATCTAAAGTGCAATTCTTTGCACGTTTCTCTTTCTTTGTTCTTCAGGGTTCCAAAACAGAGGAGTCCATTATGGCAAAACCTTCTCTGATTCATTACTTCAGATTTTACCTTTCCTTGGACCAATGTATGTTATGCCCACAAATAGGACAATCAAGGCAGATAGATAGATAGATGATAGATAGGTAGCTGGGTAGGTTTTTATAAATTTAATTTTATTATTTTAATTTATTGGAGTCTTTTTATTACTTTTACTGTTTTAAATGGAGTTTTATACTTTGTAAGTCACCACGGGCAAATAGGCAGCTATATAAATTTAACTATAAATAAATAAATAAAATAGGTAGGCGGGCAGGCAGGCAGATTTCTACCCTCCTCTTATCCACCTTGGCATCAGTTAAAAAACCCATTTTCTAAATCAACGACATGGAAACGCTGAAACTTACCAAGAGCAATAACATATCCAGCCAATTCCAAACATCTCTAAAATAATGTCCTTTCAGTTTCCGCATTTTTATAAACTCTTGAATGAGGAACGTGAAGATGAAAAGGCAGAAGATGACTTCACAGGACGCTAGAAAATAATCGTAATAGGTGACGTATCTGAGAAGTTTTACAGAGTGGAACTGCCAAGAAGGGATTACGCCACCTGTTGCAGGAAACTCCATAGTCAGCCTGTGTAAGGAATACAGAAGATGCCCTGGGTGTATCCGGAAGATGGTGGGTGATGTCCTACCTCCTAAGCCAAGAGTCTGCAAAGTTGGCTCTTTTTAAGACTGGGGACTTCAACTCCCAGAATTCCCCAGCCAGCATGGCTGGCTGGGGAATTCTGGGTGTAGAAATCCACCAGTCTTAAAAGAGCCAACTTTGCAGACCCCTGTCCTAAGCTAAATGAAACTATGACAAAACCCACCCCAAGAATAATGGTGTTCCTGTTACTTCAACTTTGCACGACTAATGATTATGGTAGTTTGTTCATCTTTAATTATACAAATTTTAGTAATATGAATTTTGATGTTAATGATTTGGTGTATAGATAGCCAAGTAAAAAAGAAAACAAAAACAACAGCATACCATAACAGGAAGGAGATCTTCATGGAATTCCTGACTTAAGAAAGGCAGCTTAACAGAAGCATGGGGCGCTAAGGAACAATTAAAGCAGGGATGATGCCAGGAGTACAGAATGAAGAAGCTGAGCTTTGAATTGACAGTATATAACAAGCAGGTAGAAGCAGAAGAATGAGATGTGTACTGCAATTTTGGAGAGTATGTTCTAGAAGAAAGTAGAAGCTCGATATGTAAATGGGAATTAAGAGATGGAGAAGCTCTAGACCTGAAGACCCCTGAATGAAGGAGAGTGTCTACAAGAAATGGCTGAAGGAAATATCTGGGTACAATCATTATGCCCAGTCAAAATGGTAACTGCTTGAAAGTCTCTACTTACCATGTTGCTTTAATAAGGACTTTTCAAGTAGAACTCAATCAAGTCATCCCCAACAATGCAGGTATTTCAGTAAGTTACTCTCAAAAGTAGGACATACATAAAACAGAGTGATTGGAAGAGCTCACCTGACTATGCAGAAGAGGTTAACATTAGCATTGTACATTGAAAAATCAATGAAGACAACCCTTGTCCCTCGGGTGATCCAGCTGTGTTCCTTGAGGAAGGTCACCATCTGTAAACTCTGGTCCTTGGATTTGGTCAGGATGAACATAAATCCTCCAGTACTATATAGGCCAATAAGGCCCCAATGCCAAGGAGCTAAAGTAGCAGAAGTATAGTAGTGCCACCTGGTGGACAGAAGAGTATGAATCTAAACTTTTACAGTTAAATGTCACAGCTTTCCAACTGTACATAGGAGTAAGTAGTAAAGCATTTGTCATTGGTGCAAATGGAAGTCCTTTTCCCCATACAGATGCAGGTAAGGAGCAAGACACAATCAGGACCAAAGTACAGGTAGACCTCAACTTACAAATATTCATTTAGTGACCATACGAGTTTACAACAGCACTGAAAAAAGTGACTTACCACCATTTTTCAAACTTACGCCCACTGATGCATGGTCACATGATCAAAATTCATATACTTGGCAATTCATATTTATGGTGGTTGCAGTATCCTGGAGTCACGTGATCACCTTTTGCAATCTTCTAACAAGCAAAGTCAATGAGGAAACCAGATTCACTTAACAACCATGTTACTAACTTAACAACTGCAGTGATTCATAATTGTGGTAAGAAAGGTCGTAAAATGGGGAAAACTCACTTAATATCCGTCTTGCTTAGCAACAGAAATTTCAGACTCGAGCTTAGCAGAAAGTTATTAAACCAGCTCACAAGCATGCATTGTTTCGGAGTTAGAACAATTTAAATAATGAAATAATGGGATTTTGTCTGAGAGGGATTTGAATCCCACGATCAATCTGTGTTTGTTAAACCAGGGCTCTCCAACCTTTGCAACTTTAAGTCTGAAGGACTTCAGCTCCCAGAATTCTCCAGCCAGCAAAGCTGGTTGGAGAAGTCTGGGAGCTGAAGTCCTTCAGACTTAAAGTTGCAAAGGTTGGAGACCCCTGTGTTAAACTACATGTGAAATGAAGACATCGGGGGGGGGGGGGGGGGGACACGGGACCCCCAAACAAACCTGAGATGCAATTCATACTTACGCAGTATCATTTTTAAAGCCAAAGCTTTCTCTGTCTTCATGGTTGTAGCTATACTGCCCGTAGCATTCTCTCATAAATGCCCGAAAAGAAGGATAGACGGAGCAAGTGTTGTTACGGACTTTCAATTGTCGGATCTGAGCCACTCCGAGGAGTAAGTTCTCATAGTAGATATGGCTACTGTTTCTGTAGCTACTGGTGGAATTTTCGGTATACCAGCTGTTCCAATAAAGCCCATCCAGAAGTGGGCCTTCTAAAAACTGCATTACATGAAAGAAGTTACTCATTTGCTTTTTCATAGAACAAACCCATCCTTTGAAAAACATTTACAAGGAGTCTAACATATCTGGAAGCTCATGCACAGAATGGGAAACCATCCACACCGTGGGGAAAAGTGTGTTCATCTTCTTTGGCTTTACAACCCTCTTGCCCAGGAAAACGTAACAAAACCAACTATCACATCACTTGATGACATTGAGACATACAGAATCTCTTAAGTGTTATTTTGAACAATATTTTGAATTTTATTTCCAGGCAAGATCTATACACATCTGTTCAGAAGCAAGCCCCTCGGGATTATTTCAGCTAATTCTGCACATACCGTATTTTTCAGAGTGTAAGACGAACTTTTCCCCCCTTAAAAGACTGTGGAAATGTTGGTGCATCTTATACATCGAATACAGCCATTTTTGGCCCATCGAAGTCCCGCCCTGCATCCCACTTTTGCCAAAAATGGGTCATTTTTGGCAAAAACAGAGGCATTTTTGCCGTCCTTCAGACCCTAGAAGCACTCTGCAGGCAAAGTGCTCAGTTTTTGTGAAAAATGGCCCGTTTTGCGCAAAAATGGGGGCATTTTTTACTTCCTCTAGCCTGCTAAAGACTGCAGAGTGCTCCTGGGGGCTGGGGAGGACAAAAAATTTTTTTCTCTTACTTACTTCTTCAAAATCTTGGTGTCTTATACACTGGTGCGTCTTATAGTCCGAAAAATATGATAATCTAAACTTTAAAAAAACTTGTTCCTAATCAATCTTCTGTGAACATGATCCCCTTCTGCCTTCTTGTATGAAGGATTGTTCCCACAGCCCTTTGGCCTCCTATACAGCATCCGATACATATTGAATATCCACTCATCGATCTTTTAAATCTCTAGTCTGAAGGGGAAGATTTCCTGTCTACAATCCTGAAGAACCACTGCCAACCAGTGTTGCCAACGCTGGCTAGAAACTCAGCGCAAGGCAATCCGATGCGTATGGAGAGGCTGAAAAACAAGAGCTTGAACTTCTGAATTTAGTAGGATTGCTACCAAAAGGCAAGTAGTGAGGATTCTGGGACCTGCAACCTAGAGGTCTCCAAAGACTGCATGCAGACTGTTGGTTGCCTATTCCTAAACTAAGCCAGAATTTAACTGCAGTATGTTGAACAATAAAAAAACAAGTCCAGGTCTGGTTGGGTTTGCACACTGCCCTAAACCATACGATGGCTTATTGGCTTTGGACAGATGTAACAACACTTACTAAACCTCAGTCTTGCAGATAACCAAATTATTCATGATTGGTTTTAGACAATTCTGGATTTACTTGGTTGCTCCTATCCCTCTGTTGGGACTGGAATTGGTCAGAGAAAGCCCCAATGCACCAAACAGGAGGATTTTGAGGAAAGGCAGAACATTTCTGAAATAGCCAATGAACTGGAGCCAGTCGTCATAACAATGGCCGAATCAGATAGCTATGATATAAACTGTCGAGGAAACCAAAGTTTTTAAAAGAGCAAAGATAGAAAGGAAACTTTACCTCCCAAAAGTCGGAGATGCTGCCCATCGTTTTGAAGATTGTCTTATCTGAAAAAGGTGTTTCCAAGAAGAGATTGGCCATTACTCTGTTTAGGTAATACATATCTGTGCTCACCATCCCAAATGTCACTGCAGAGAAAAATAGGCAGAAATCTGACCTGAGGAAATGAAACAGCGGGCGGTTCAGATTGCCTAACACTCTTGCCCTGTTTATTCATGGGAAACCCAAAGAAACGTGATTTCTGAACTTTTAATGGGCCACAGCAAATATCAGAGGGTAAAAAGGCAATCAGGCTCTATATCCAAGATCTGTGTTATTATGTAGAAACAACAAGGTATGCTTCCCTCTTCATCCTTAAACATTTCTACATCTTCTACATCTTTCAGAGGAGCAAATGCTTTCTCCCAAGCTTCTCGACTTGTTGTCCATGACTATATGGTAAAGGTTCAGCTGATGTTCTTGGGTGACGTTCCCCTTGTCTTTCTAATCTCTTTTCATCCATTGCATTGAAATTTCCTGTAAGATTGCTTCTTGCCTGATTTATTGCATACATTCTACTTTCAAAACTGTGTTATCTGTTATATCTCATCCTATCTATCTATCTATCTATCTATCTATCTATCTATCTATCTATCTATCTATCTATCTATCTATCTATCTATCTATCTATCCATCCATCCATCCATCCATCCATCCATCCATCCATCCATCCACCCACCCACCCACCCACCCACCCACCCACCCACCCATCCTATCAAATAGAGAAATGGTTTTACAATTATAAACTCCTGAATTTTTTGTTGAATAACTGTACAGATACAAATCCACTTTTCTCAGGGATCAGCAGTCTGTATAAGTACATTATCAAATTGCATTTAAAGCTGCCTTTTTAAATTGTCACATGTGCATACACACCCACAGCTACATTATGACATTAACAAAAATCAGAACCCTAGTGAAGGAATCCAGTTTTACTTCTCACTACTATAGTTTGAACAAATCAAGAAAAACACAAGTGAGTGGTATAACCTAGGTCTATAGCTGATTAGATTCACATTATTATGCATTCATATTCATGTCATATTTTATATGAAAGCCAGGCTGGGTGACGATGGATGGAAACTAACCAAGCTGAGAAGCAATGGGTTGTCATGACATTGATAATAGCTGAAGTGCTTACAGACTCATTGTATATTTCAGGGGTGTCCAAACTTGGGAACTTTAAGACTTGTGGACTTCAACTCCCAGAATTCCCCAGCCAGCAAATGCTGGCTGGGGAATTCTGGGAGTTGAAGTCCACAAGTCTTAAAGTTCCCAAGTTTGGACACCCCTGGTATATTTAAATGATCATTAAACAACTGGCCATAAATCAAGGAATATCTATACACAAACTCAAGGTAGTGAGCATATAAAGATAGTCCTTGGCTTACAATTTGTTTAGTGGCCATTCAAAGTTAACAGTGGCACAATTGCAAGTGACTTATGACTGTTTTTCACACGTATGACCGTTGCAGCATCCTCATGGTCACATGATCAAAATCCAAGTGCTTGGCAACTTATTTATGATTGTTTCCGTGTCCTGGGATCATGTGATCACCTTTTGCGACCTTCTGACAAGCAAAGTCTGTGGAAAGCCGGATTCACTTAACAACGGTGTTGCTAATTTAACAGCTGCAGTGATTCATTTAACAGTTGTGGCCAGGAAGATTGTTAAACGGGGCAAATGTCTCATTCAGCAACAGAAATGTTGGACACAATTGTGGAACTACAGTGAGGACTATCTATCTATCTATCTATCTATCTATCTATCTATCTATCTATCTATCTATCATAAGAAGAAGAAGAAGAGGAGGAGGAGGAGGAAGAGGAAGAAGAAGAAACAGAAGGCTTTATTTTGGCAGCTCAATAATAATAATAATAAGAAACAAGGCTTTATTTTGGCAGAATAATAATAATAAGAAGGCTTTATTTTGGCAGCTCAATAAGAAGAAGAAGAAGAGGAGGAGGAGGAAGAAGATGAAGAAGAAGAAACAGAAGGCTTTATTTTGGCAGCTCAATAGTAATAATAATAATAATAATAATAATTAGAAGAAGAGGAGGAGGAGGAGGAAGAGTAAGAAGGCTTTATTTTGGCAGCTGAAGAACAAGCCTTAGCCACAAACTGCATGAAGGCAAAAATTCATCATGTTACCACCAACAGCAAATGTTGCCGGCCTAGGATAGCCCCCGTTTCTGACTTTTTATACGTAAATTATAATTTGGCAGGGTTTTTAAATGGGTTTTAGCACGGGTTCTAAATTATTTAATATGTTTTAATGATATATATTGTTTTGTACTGTGATTTTAGTAATGCCTGTGCGCCGCCCTGGGTCCTAACAAGGAGAAGGGCGGGGTATAAATTCGAAACAAAAATAATAATAATAATGAGAAAGATGAGACAGTCGACCACCTGATCAGTGGGAGCAGCAAAATTTCACAAACTGACTACCTACAACGCCATGACCATGTTGCTAAGATCATTCACTGGAAATTGTGCCAGAAGTTTGGATTTGAGTACAGCAAAAACCACTGAGACCATACGGTTGAGAAAGTTTTAGAGAATGAGAAAGTCAAGATCTTGTGGGACTTCAGAATTCAGACTGACAGGCACTTGTCCTACAACACACCTGATATAACAATCGTTGAAAAGAAAAAAGTATGGTTCGTTGACATTGCAATACCTGGTGATTCACAAATTGAAAATAAGCAACAAGAAAAAGACTTGCAAATTGAAGTTGAGTGACTGTGGAGGAGGAAGTCGTGTGTTGTCCCGATTGTGATTGGAGCCCTTGGAGCAATACCTAGGGGACTGCCTCGCTATGTGGAGGTTCTAGACTTGAGCATTCTGACTCTACAAAGGGCCATCCTGCTTGGAACAGTTTATATCCTCCGATGTTACCTTAACAGTTCCTAGGTCCTTGGTTAGGACTTGAGTTGTTGAGCTACGAACCAGCCCCAAAGGCTGTGAATCTCACCAAAGATTAACCATAGATAATAATAATAATGATGATGATGATGATGATGATGATGATGGTGATGATGATGTTTATAACAGCTTGAGAAATACATAATTAATTCTGTACTTTCCATTACACAATTTTTGTAAGAAATAATCCATTCCCTTTTCTGGACTTACATATACATAAATCAGTTAGAAAAATTATGTAGATCAATAGTTCTTGGAGAGTCGTCTTCATTTCAAGCTCTCTGCTATGAGTCAGTCGAGGCTTTATGTTGCCTGTTAATGTGTCATGTTCAGAAAGAAATAAAAAAAGGAAGAACAGCTCAGAATGCCCAGAATTGCCTAGACCCAACCAAGCAAAATAAAACCAAAATTACAAAACCAAAATTACAAATCCAGAAGTGGCTGTAATTCCACATGTATTATCACTTTCTGACTTCACTAACATATCACTAAATTTAGACATCTTATCCTTAGCAAATGAAATGCCACTGCCTAGGCAGCCAACTGCAATGATGCATATATCATATCACGTACCTGAGTTTCAGATTTGTACACTGATGCTGCTGAGCTCTGAGGATGAGTCCTTTGCTTCCTCTCTTCTCTGCCCCCCCCCCACCCCGAATGTGGATCCTCTTATTGCAGATTCTCCACCTACTGTTTTACATTCTATGGCTTTGAAATCAACATCCAACTTTGTGTCCAAAGAAGCTGCCCGGTTCACCTACAGCAGTGGGTCTCAACCTCCCTAATGCCGTGACCCTTTAATACAGTTCCTCATGTTATGGTGACCCTCAACCATAAAATTATTTTATGTTTTCAGTATTTCCCCCCCAAAAATATGTGTTTTCCAATGGTCTTAGGCGACCTCTGTGGAAGGGTTGCTTGACCCCCAAAGGAGTCCTGACCCACAGGTTGAGAACCACTGACCAACAGAGAAGGGCCACTTCCCTGATTTTGCGGTTTCTGTGGTTTGTTTACTTTGGCTATAGACCAGAGGTTCCCAAACTTGGCAACTTTAAGACTTGTGGACTTCAACTCCCAGAAATCTCCAGCCAGCTATGCTGGCTGGAGAATTCTGGGAGTTGAAGTCCACAAGTCTTAAAGTTGCCAAGTTTGGGAACCTCTGCTATAGACTATCAATCCAAGCCACTGATTTGTAACTCATGGTTTACGGCATATTTGGGTGGCTGGAGAGGTTGTGTTTAACATTCTTTTGGTTTTTGAGAAAGGAATTAAATAAAGAACTTTTTCTGTTTATGCTTCTTCATTTGGGACGTAGAATCAGTGTTTTTATCTCCTACATTATGTTTCTTTTATGGATTTTGAGTGCATCCTATTACAAAATAGCAGGAAACTAGGTCAGCAATTTTTAAGAGCAGTTGTCAGGGGTGCAGAAGGGAGGGACCAGGTTATAAAAAAGGTTTAGCTTCAATTACCAACTTTGGGTCTATGGTATAATGCAACCAACTGTTTATTTAACATAGCACAAGGAAGCAAAGTGCATGCATGATTGTCCAACAACTTAGAACTACCATAGGTTTTATGCAGAGCAAAGTTGTGTTTGCACAACATGCAGATATTCTGGATTCCCATGGCATATTGAACTAAACTATTCCCACAAGCGGGTTCACACAATTTAGTAAACTGAAGTGAAGTGTTAATACCACTTTATAACGCCTTGGTAAGGCCACACTTGGAATACTGCATAGTTTTGGTCGTCACGATGTAGAAAAGATGTGGAGACTCTGGAAAGAGTGCAGAGAAGAGCAACAAAGATGATTAGGGGACTGGAGGCTAAAACATATGAGGAACGGTTGCAGGAACTGGGTATGTCTAGTTTAATGAAAAGAAGGACTAGGGGAGACATGATAGCAGTGTTCCAATATCTCAGGGGTTGCCACAAAGAAGGGAGTCAAACTATTCTCCAAGGCACCTGAGGGTAGGACAAGAAGCAATGGGTGGAAACTAATCAAGGAGAGAATCAACTTAGAACTGAGGAGAAATGTCCTGACAGTTAGAAAAATTAATCAGTGGAACAATTTGCCTCCAGAAGTTGTGAATGCCCCAACACTGCAAGTCTTTAAGAAGATGTTGGATAGCCATTTGTCTGAAATGGTATAGGGTTTCCTGTCTAGACGGAGTTGGACTAGAAGACCTCCAAGGTCCCTTCCAACTCTGCTATTGTATTATTGTATTGTAAATGTGATTTCGTGTTGACTGGTTGCACAACTGTGGAGAGTAATCTCTATAGATTGGACGCATGCCTTGCTCATTGTCACTTATAGTAGAAAATGGCATTTTCATTTGAAAATTCTCAGGTTCAGGAAACCCCAAAACACCAGGGTCTTTCCTGAGAAACTTGTGCAAACGCCGCAGGCTCTTAAGTGAGTCCACCTGTTCAGCAACAACAACTAAAGTTACAGCGTTTAACGAGGAGAACAATCTTTCTTTTTCGGAAAATAAAAGACCCATCGTGGTCATTGGCACGGCTATTCGAACATCCGTCGGTTCACTTCTAACGTCCCCCGTCTGAGTTCTCGAAAGGAACACCTGTATTTGTTAGTGTAACTACGGCGAACCCCCCCCCCCCCCCTTCTACGATTCCTTCCTCCGCGTGCCCAAAGCACAGGTGAAGCCCGCGGGGAAAGCCCGAGGCAGGACGGAGCAAAGCCCAAGCAAGGGCGACGCACCCCAGCCATAATTGGCCGGGCCGATTCCCGCCCCAGGCGCTTCCCTCCCCTCCCGGGAAACCGACCCACCGAAGCTGCTTCGTTGATCCAACGTGGACCCTGCCTGGCTGAGAGCCATGACCGGGCTGGCAAGGAGGGCTGCGCCGCCGCTCCTCTCCGCCCTCCGCCTCGGAATAACGAACACACCGCCACTCTATCAGGGCGAAGGGCGGGGCGCGGATGCTTCGTGCGCGAAAGCCGCCCTCGCTTTCCCTTGCGCGCAACGCGGGATCACGTCTTTGCACCCCCCAAGAAGCCAACTTTTAGCGGGCCAAAAAGTTTGGGAGTTCTGCAAAAATAGAAACTCGTTCGGCACAACGTCTTGTAGGAGTTCGGTTCGAGTCGTCTTTCTTCTGAAACTGTTTTTTAAGCAGAGATCATGCCGGCTGCTTTAGTGGCTGCGTTTAGTTAGAAGCTTTCTCCGCGTCGTTGCGTAAAATACAAATTAGGTTCATGGAGTAATAAATCATAATTACACCAATAGCTGGGGGTCGCTAGAGTACAGAACTGTACCATACAGCCAGCGGGTTTTATAGCTGAACAAAGGTTTTTTCTTGCCGCAGATATAGCGTTCTATTTTCCTGCAGCACAGCATTTGCATTTACAAATATTTCGATCGTTTCTGTAATTGATGGGTAACCCAGAAAACGATCTAGTTATCAACATTCACTTGAAGTGCTGATCCTCTGAAGGGGGGTGGGGGGAGGGAAGGATATTGTTTCATGAGAAAAACAGTTGAAGCTGCATTTCCTGAGTTAAGGGTTACCTGCCATAAGGTGGACTGCATCAAGAGATGGCAGGCGAGGATACGAAATCTTGGCTGTCATGTATATTGGCTGCCTGGTTTTTCAGCTCAATATTTTTACAGAAGTTTGCCGTTTTGTAATGTGGCTCCTGTTCTTTATTCCAATCACCTAGATGAGATGGTATATACATGCATGATCAGTAACAAGTTTCCCTCCCTTAAATGTCTTTTTGGGTTTCTTTACTCCTTTGGAATTACTGTCGCAGCCTAGTTTTTAAAATTTGTTCAGTGCTTTTCTCTGTAGTTTTTTTTCTACAGGACCACAATGCAAGAAACAATTTCACCCTTGCTGTCCCTCTTCCATTAACAGAGATTTTAACATTTCTTGTAAATGTTATGACTTGGCATAAGAATCCACTACAGATAAAAGGAGCTCTAGCTGAAAGCTCTGCAATTACAGTAAGAACCTCTTGACCTCCAAATTAAACATTTAAGTGGAATTTTTAGCATTCCTATTACAAGAATTTCCCCAAGAGACCTTTGTTTGCTGTGCCACCTTAAGATACATCGTTGGTTATTCAATGGGCTCTTCTGAGCAGAATGAAAGCACTTTGTGCATAGAGAAACTCTGGGAAAACCCAATTCATGAAACCCCCAATAAGTAGAAGAAATTGCCTCTAAGAAAATCAAGATCTTACTTTAAAACAAACAGAATTTTGTCCATAACAGAATTGTAGTAAAATGATAAAATTCTATTTTGCATCCTGGAAGTAAGGAGTACCTTTAAAAGAGGAACCTCCTTCACTTTATAATTATTCAAAGACAACAAGTAAATTTAAAAAATAGTGTAACCTAAACCTAATCAGTTTTTTAAGGATCTTCATTAAGTGTTATATCTATAATCCAAATGAAACAAATTGCAAATATTCTATTTAAACCTTTGGTATTTTCTCGGAACATAAAACTTTCATTAAAAACACCCAAATTTATATTTATTAATCAATCAGCAGAAATGTTTACATTGGAAGTGATATTAATGAAGCAGTAAAAATAAAAACCTTGTGACTGAAACTAGATGCATTCAAACTTTCTGGCTTGAACTAGGCCCAGTTTCTTGGCCTTTAAACTCAAAAGTACAAACATTTGCTATTTCCTTCTGCAACAGCACACGCATTAGTAAAAATGGATCAAATTTAAAGCAGCAGGAATAGCAGGAGTTAAGTCATAAATAAAAATATATTAAGCATGTTTGCTAAGCAGTGCTATTGCCATTTAATTGAATCTATGCACTGTTTTCTTAGTCTGTTGCAGGGGCAAAACATATTTTCTTTCTTTCTTTCGGTTATTAAAGTTCGTCACTCTCAAAAAGTCCGGACTGTGCTGCCATACGCTGATATTCTCCTTCATCAGGGAAAAAAGCCTGCTTCACGTTCACACCTTTCCCATTAAGTGCCAAATACTTGCTAAAAGTTGGTCGGACCTTTAGCGGCTTTGGATTTGGAAGTGGCTTGTACGTGTGTGCTGAAAAACAAAATGAAGAGACACCGTTTACATTGTCCTGCAGAGGGGAAGAAACTACAAGAGGCTACAGCATTAAGATTGTATGTTAATACACACAGTTCGAATGAGTTTTACCATGGTGTTAGGAGCGCAGTGGCTCATGTGGTTAGGACGCTGGGTTGACAATTTGCAAACCTGCATTCAAAGCCTGTGTGACAGGGTGACATCCCATCATTTGCTCTAGCTAACCTAGCAGTTTGAAAGTATGCAAATGTAAGTACAAAAATAGGTACCATTTTGGTGGGCTCATTAACACGGATACGAAAGGAGTGTCCCTCAAGCAATCCTTTCACCATGGAAGTGTTTCGGTGCTGGAAATATAATATTCCATGGTCTTACCCGATTTTGCTATATCACCTTTATTCTTCTAACCTGCCCAAAATAATCCAAAATAGATGATTTGCAGACTTTCAGGTAATTGAGCCCAAGGAATATATAGCTGAATGGATGCATTTGCTAAGGATCAACCTAGGTATAAAGAAAGGTACATTCACTCAGCAGAGAAAATATACTTACTAGCCACATCCAATCTGGCATGACACGTTGCCACTCCTGCCTCATTGACCGCAGATACTGTGTACCACCCAGCATCTTTTTTAGTTACATCGTGGATCAGCAAGCAAACCTTGCCAGAAGCATCATGAAACATGCTACAAAATGGAGGAAAAACAAAATTACCTTAGCCGGACCTGACTAAAAACTGTTGCTCTTAATTAGATTTTAATACGTGTATCACATTCTTGTTAAACAGTTTTGAATGTTTCATTGCCCAACGTATGTTTTTTTTATCACTGATTGCAGCCGAGGGACACTGCTCTCTAGTGTCCTATCACATAAATCAGACCTCATGTTGCAGATCTATCTTCTTTATCCCAAATTCAACAATTTCCAGTATTCTGCAATTGCACAATCTCCATGCATCTCTCTGAACAAATTCCTCTTCTCTATCCTCACTGCACAACACAGATATACTTCCCCATATCTTTTTGTAAGATAAATCAACCAGTAGCAAAATTCTATTTTTATCAGTGCTGCTGCCACTCCCCATAATGAAATAGACAGGAAGGAGCTAGTGGACAATTAATTAAATTTACAGACTGTCTGACTCCAAATGACTGGGCCGTTGCACTTTTAAAAAACAGAGGAACTTAGTTCTAATTTTCATTTTAAAAGTTCTTAATTTCAGTAAGCTATGCTTTCTAAACACTGAATCACTCCTGGAAGAGAAGCAAGATCAGACTCTTACATGTTGACTATAGAGTGCTGGATGGTAAGGCAGTACGAAGCAGTGGAGAAGGCACTGCTTATAAGTTTTTCTCTAATGGATCAGTAACATCTTTAGCCCTTTAACTAGACTCTACCACAGGGAACTTATCTTTACTTCTAATCAGCAAAAATGCAAATCCAGCAGAAGTGTCCTTACCTGATTCTGTCTGTATTGAACTGAACCATTTCATTATTTCTTTTCCAGTATATTTGTGGTGGGGGGATAGCAGACACCAAGCACTCAAGTCTAGCTGAATCCCCTTCATAAACCTTTGTGCTTTGTGCTTTAGAGATGAAAACTGGTGCTTTCCGGTGTTCTCTTGCTAGAGAGTTTAATAAAGAAACATAAGGAATCAGACTGTTTTAAGAAGCAAAACTGAAAACAAACCACACATATTCATAAAATAATAAAAGCGAATACCAATAAACAAACAAACAAACCAGTAAGTTAACTGACATTGACGTGGTTGGAAATGACTCTCTTTTAAAGTTGAATAAATGGCTCATTGCGTATGGTAGCCTCAGTTCCAAGTTATCTCAGGAGAATCTACACTGCATATCAGATTTATGTCAATGTTGGCTATAGTTCCAACATGCATTGCAATGATGCTTACATCATCACTAAGAATAGAGCAGGAATAGAGAACCTTTTGGACTTTGCAAATCTTCCATTTTTAGCAGATCCAGTTGAAATAGATGATGAAGCAACATCATGAGGGCTAGATTCTCCACCTTTAGAACTTATGCGTTATATAGTCCTCACTTCTCTATATTTGATCATATAGGTAGTCCTCGGTTAGTGACCGTTTTCAGTCACAACTATGATAAAGTAACTTTATGACTATTCCTTGCACGTATGAACTTTGTAGATATGTAAAGGAAAAGAAAGCAGAATTAAGATCAAACATGTGACTTCACTAAGCAAGGGCTAAATGAGACACTTCTGGTGAGGAATGGTGAACTGACGTTCTGTAGATTGCAGCAGACATTATGGCCATAAAGGCAATTGGATGCTGGATTTGGACTGCCAAAAATCATCTCTGGACAGAGAAGAAATCTTGAGATTACCCACACATTATGTATTCCAGACAGCTGGTTTTTTGTGAGTAGACAGCAGAAATTGATGTTTTTGTGGTCTCGCTATCAGCTGGGAATTGCGGGATTGGAATTCCACCAAGTGCAGAGCTAGCTGTCTTTTCATATACTCAAGGCTCAACCAAATCTTGTCTTTTAAATCACTCTGTAGTGTTTTTTTAAAATTGTTATATATATTTTTAATTGTTATATTGAAAAATCTTTGAAGCCACAAGTTCGCTGCCTAAGTTCTTCAACCAGTTTAAAAACAAATAAAGTTTCTTGTTTAAAGTATTGTAACAATTTCTTGGAATATACCCCAAAAGGGTGAGTGTAGCATTGATCTCATAAAGTTTTAGATAGATTAAGGGGCCAGATGGATTTGAAATAAATACTGAAGTTAATTGAAAAGATCCTCTCTTGTGAGATAATTCTCTTTATATTTTGAGCTGATAAAAATTACTTAGAAGGTTGGACACTAAAGGGCACCGGATGGCTAGCTTATAAGAAATGTTTGATGTTTGGGTGCAAAGGGTTTTGGAGTTATTTAAAAAGGTGTTATTGAAGAGGAACAAGCCCTAATGAAAGAAAACTAAAATAGACTTAATGTGGATTCAAAAATTACAACCCACAAGAAATTAAAATTTCATCTAATGGAACTGGATGATGATTTAAAAACAAACAAAGTTTTCAAGTAATAAATCAAGAGTGTTGTAAATTATTTTCTTATATAGTATTACTCAAGATTTATTTGAAGTACTATACTGGATTACCTCTGACAAAGATGACAAAAATTTTGAGAGCAGAGACAAAGAGACTGAGAAAACAAGTATTATAATTTTATTTCTGGGACTGAACAATCCTGAAAGAAAAAATACAAAATGGTGTTATGCAATCACGGTTAAATAAGGGATTGCTACGTTTGGTGGTGCCTAGTGGTTTGATGAGGATTGGATGATAATAGTTATTTGTGATAATATAGTTGTTTACATCTCTTGTTATTGTAGATAATATAATTAATGGGTTACTATTTCTGGTGATGTCTAATTTTTTTAAAAAAATGGGATTGAATGATGGTTACTTTTGGTAATGCTCAATTACTTTTATTTTATTCGGGACTGGACTTTGACTATTTGAAGAGCAGGACTAAGGGCTATTTGTTTAAATGGAAATGGAGAAATAAATATTTATTTCTTATGATCCTTATTGGATTATTGCTGATTAATGGGGAGAGATGAAGATTTAGAGGTGGGTTTATAGTAAATGGGACCAGGTATAGAATGAATAAGTGTTTGGTTGTGTTTTAAGAGAGAGTGATAAGTGGTTAATGTTGATTATACTTGCTTGGGATGAAAGGGCATCTTTCTTTTACAATGTCATTTTCCCCCTCTGCAGTTTTTATCATAAAAAATAGAAATAATGTATTGCTATACTATAATATACTTTTACTACAACATATATGCTTAATATTATCCTTGATAAAATTATTGACAATAAAATCAATTGTGGTAGCTAAACAAGGACATATATAATTGAAAGATATAATGGAAAGGGTAAAAAAACAGTAGCAACAATAGTATGGTTATTGGCACGCTTTCCAAAAAATATTGGATGGCACTTAGAAAATCTACACATTGATAAAAATTCCATCTGGCAATTAACAAAAGGCAGCACTGCATATACACTGCACTGATAGGTTGAGAAGATCTCCATGCATATGAATACCAACTCCACCTAAAGAACTGGCAGCTATAATTTCACAGTTGTGTACAATAATGACAATAATAATCTCATGCAGTGTATAATGATATATTACATCTGTTGAAGGAAAAACCATTTCCAAGCATACAAAGCCTTCTCATACCAATCACATCTACTTTCAATGAAAAGGAAGCTTCTCCAGCACGGTTATAAGCCACACACTCCCATGTTCCTGCATCATAGACCCGAACTACTTCGAAAATGAATGAGTGGAAGCCTTTTTCTGATACTATCATTTTATGAAAATCATCTGGGTGGATAAGTCTTCCATTTAGGTACCATGCCACATCTGGGGTTGGTAGCCCACTGACCTACAAGGGGAAAGAGAGAAATTGAGGGAAAGTTTAATGTCCAAGGGCAAATCTACATGGAAGCACGCCATTATTTCTTGTTTATATTATAAGTAAATAAATAAATTCTACACTGTTGTAAACATTTGTATTTAGGATATGGCATATAACATGTATATATGGCAAACTCCGTTTTTTTGGAAATTGGACAAGATCATGGTGCTCCAACATACCAAAATTGTGTGTTATAAACATCTATTTTGCATTTGCACTAATGTGGTAATACATGAAGCAGCTTTAACATGTAGGCAGGGCATGACTACATAAAAAAGGTACACAGTTAAATGGACAAGTTTTAGTCCAAATGGCTGAAATTAGGCAAAGTAACTGAAATTATTTAAATTTTAAAATTTAAAATTCTTTAAAATTTAAAGTTTGCTGATTTGAACATCTAGTGCTTAAGTAAAAAATGGACAAAGCAGCAGAAAAACAGAATTGTTTCTTTTTTTTAAATACAGTATATAGAAGAAGTGGTCTATTGTGTAATATAGTGAGATGTAAATATAGTACTACCCATATGAAATTATCTGTACGGCCTAAAATTAGGACAGAAGGAACAAGCACACAAGACTAGGCCACAATATCTCTGTCACACAAATTGCCCTGTTATAATCACCAGTATAATGCCTGTAGCCTGGAGATCCTTTCACATTTCTTATCCACTAGCAAATAAGGCTATACAGGAAAGTAAAGGGAAATAATATTGGCAGAATACTACTCTAATCTAATGGCCATATGCAGTGTAAGTCACTAACTTCAAAATGGTGGGTGCCAGCCTTTTGGTCACCTGCAAAACATCTTTTTAATCTTTGTTTCATACCCTGCATTCCTGTAAAAGGGTAGAGCTCTACTCATCCAGTCACAATCATTATGAAGCCAGTGATTATTGCTGTGCTCCTCACTGCCAACTCTCCAATGTATGTGGCTACTAACCATAATATTACAACTAAACTCTACTCACAACAGTATTCTGATTCAAGCCTTGTACAGCTACAATTTTTTAAAAAAATGCTTGTGACAATGGATGATTAACCTGCTCGGGAAAGCTTTTGGCCATTATCCTAAACCACTGTTACTAAAATTCTATAATTAACCTATGGAATCTAGTATCAAAAGATCTGAGGGTCGATAGTTTTAGACGGCTTTAAAAAGAGATTATGCAGTTTCAGGGAGAATGGAGAGAAGCTTAATCTACTTTCTTAGTATCAGATGCCTGGGAAAAATACAGGATCATCATGTTCCAAATGTGACCTTTTAAGATCCACCTATTTTAATCCTGATTGAAAGAGAGTCCTGAATTCTCAAAATTTTAATTTAGCAAAAAAATATTTTAAATTTTTTCCAATATTATGTCTCAAAAACACCTGGAAAGAATGCATATATTACCTTAAAATCAAGCCTACAGAATCTTCCTTCTTCAACTGTTACATCTTCAGGCACTTGTACGAAGCGTGGTTGAAAAAATTTCTCCTGAATTACTCCTTGATCATTTTTTTCTCCCCTTGAAGATGGCCTATTCCTACATTACAAATGAAATAGGCAATAAAATGATTTTTAAATAAGCTTCCTTTCTCACCTTAAGTCACCCAGCCTGCAAGGTTAGTTCCACTGCATGGCAGCTAAATTATTACCTTCTCAGAATAAAATTATATTTCTAGGTTTGCCCCTCTAGTAAGAAAACTCTCAGAATGTGTGCCTATTTCACAGATGGAAGCTCCTAGGCTTATGGTATTACAGTGCCCTAATAGTTTCCCCATAAGTCAAATCAAATATAATTTATTCTAATAATTTGTCATCTTCTAAATGTCCAAACGATTTGAATCACAACTGTTATGTCTGCATCTTAAACCACATAATCTAACAGTGGCTAAACCTATTTAATATATTCAGCTTTTTTTTGGTAATTCATTCACTGTTCAGGGCAGTGTTCAGTATAGAGAATGAGTGTTTCACACAAAATGTTGCTTGGATAGAATGCCGTATCAAAGCATACCAAGAGCCAGTACCTTACGTGCTGTTGAGGAACTTGCAGCCGTACACTTTCCAAGTTCTGCTGTTGAAAACAAAAAGACGTAAGTGATTGTTACATTATGATAACATAATTCTGCAAAAAGGACATAAACTTCAGATCTTCAAGTACTTAAACTTTCCAGGTAACGAATAATGTAATCACAGCGCCCCCCCCCCCCCCCTATAGAATATAAAACAACCTTCGGTACCAGCATTTCACTTTCACATTAATGCAGTAAGAACCTCAGTTGTTAATTCTTGTGACTATGGTAGGAGGGTCTCAGAGTGCACTTGTGGGCTTCCCCCCAGACACCCTTAAGACAGAACAGGGCGCTACTTGTCCTTCTCAGGAGAAACACCTGTGTCTATAGAATGATATAGATTTTTTTGGCATAGTGTACAGTATTTTGGGAAACACAGTCTTTGTTAGAAAAGAGAGGCTACTAAGTCACTAAAATAAAGCCTAGGGACATACTGTCCTTCAGGAGTGCAGGAATAGCACTCGAGTCATTTTAATAGAATATTGGCAAGAGCACAGAGTTGTACATGCTCACAAAAGGGTTCCAATAGCAATTAACACATCTTAAATTGGAAAATATTTTCCTTGTTAGATCACAGCTACCTGAGCTTTGACAAAAACTTACACAACATGAAGTGGCTACATAACCTTAAAATAAACCTTTTTAGCTTAAAATAATATCTTCACCAACTTGTTATTTTAATAATCTGTTTCTGAAGCAAACTTTTAAGAAATCTGAAGTATTTAGTGATGACAAGAATAGTTAAATGTAGGTAGTGCAACTCAGACAGCGCACACCCATCATAAAATAGTATAAACTTTGTGACAAATTTTACATCTGCTGAGTGTATTTTGGAATGCTGATTTTTGCGGTGGAGAAATACACCAGACTAATTTCATCAAGACTTTCGTATGAATTGTAGCATATGATTTGCCCTTCAATTGACTATGATCTCTACTATGTAAATAAATATATAACTACCACCAACTATTAAGTAGTCAACATGAAATAATCCAGAGGTTGAAAAAGCTGCAGAAACAACACATAGGCAAAGGAATCACTAGAACTAAATTTTATTACTGTCCTTTCTCTGATCAATTTCTTTCCTTACTACACCGCCTTCGTATTTACTATATAAATTAATGAGACAAACGCTATGTATCTGAAACCTAACCACCGCATTCCAATTTCATAGGACAAATGCAATGCCCCCCCCCCCTCAGCCTTTCCCTCTATTGGTATGAAAAAGCATTGTTATTATTTATGTAGAACATGCTCAGTCTTTGGGACTGCGTGGATGCTCCCAACTTCAGCCTTAAGCATCTTGAGCCCCTGAGTTTGTGAGTCCATGCCTTTTTGCTCCGTTCTCTCCCTATTTACCTCATGTTTGCCTCTTAACTTAGATACTAATAAGATAATTAATACTATAATGATGAAAATAAAACACATTACTATGAAGACTTGCAGGTTCCCCTCAAACCCCTCAATTTCTGTCTTTGATTTGCATACTCTAAGCATGGACAAAATTAAAGAAACTAGACAGGGACAATTAAGCAATAGTAAAACAAACCACGAATAATTTATATTTTATTTTTTGTGAGGTACTCTGAATATCAAAATATCAAAGCAATCATTTCATTCATACGTGATTAAAGAAATAGAGTTAAGTGTAATAGTTAGGGCAATAGGGTAGAAACCAGGACACTGTGAATTCTAATCCTATCTCAGGCTAATCAGTCAGCCAGCTAGCTGACCTTGGGCCAGTCACTCAGCTCTATCTACTTCCCAAATCTTGCCAAGAAAATTGCAGGGATTTTTCCCAGTAATGTCCAGGAATCAAGATTGACTTGAAAGTATTAGAGGACAAAAAGGGCAAAGCTATAATACGCCTCTTCCCTCCCTCCCTCCTTCCACCATGGCCTCCGTGCAGGCCATTTGATCTTCTTTCTGTCTTTTTTTCCCCTCCTCCCTCCTTATAGCTTTTTGCTGACCCCAAATTCAGTATTTCCAACCTGCCTGCCCGCACTTGAATCTAAGGGTGATGGACATGTGGCAGCTAAGAGCAGGTGGAGACCCGAATGTGGTGAGATGGGGGAGAAAGGGGAGGGAGATATACTGCACTTGAAAGTATTCACTTTCCTTCAGCCACCACTGATGACTTTGCCTTCCCTCTCATTCTTCCAACCCCACAACGTATTTATCTGGAATAAACATTTTGAGTTCATGGTCTAAGCAAACCACATTTCACATTTTGGACACAAACCACAGCAAAAAGAAGTTCCATACATGGAACAGTTTATGTGTGGGAGGTTTTGTGCTTAAGTAACAATAAGCTGTAATGGAAGAGTTCAGGATCAGTAAAGATAATGGCTCCTTTCTCCTATCTTTCTATCCCTCAGACAACTTGGAGACAAATCCTACCTCCATCCATGTTTTAAATAAACAATTTAAGTTTATACATTAGGTTAATGTGTTTTTGTTTCATTTTAATTCAGCACAATATATGAATTTAGGCATTGTGGTTTGTAAACAATGTAAATTGTATTATGGGTGAAGTTGGCCGTGACTTGTTCAACAAACCATGATGGGAAATGAATACTCTGGGAAATGAATCACTCTCTTTCCATTCCACATTCAGTAACTTGCTATGTTTCAAATACAGGTAGTCCTTGATTTACAAACATTCATTTAGTGACTGCACTGAAAAAAGTTACTTATGACTGCTTTTCACATAACCATTGCAGCATTCCCATAGACATATGATCAAAATTTGGGCACTTGGTAACTGGCATGTATTTATAACTGTTGCACTGTCCTGGGATCATGTTATCACCCTCTGTAACCTTCCCAGCTGGCTTCTGATCAGCAAAATCAATGGGGAAAGCCAGGTTCACTGAACCACCACGATTCTCTTAACAACCACAGAAATTCGCTTAACAGCTGTGGCAAAAAGGTCATAAAATGGGTCATAACTCACTTAACAACTGTCTTGCTTGGCAATGGAAATTTTGGGCTCTGTTGTGGTTTAAGTTGAGGACTACCTGTACTGCATTCAGGAAAATATCTTCTACCTTTGTATGATTATGGGCGAGAGTTTGGATTTCAGTTCAGCTTTTGGGTGAACAGGAAAAAAATTAAGAAAGACTTACTTGTGCGTCCTGTGCATTTTGTTCATCCTGTGATACAAACACAGATGCAGCGTTCTCTGGTCCAAGTAACCTGCGAGCCATTCTTTCTTCGTAGCTTAAACGCTTATGAAAAGGAAATGTGAACAGGAACATTAAAGAAAACCAGTGACCACTCAAATTTCCATTCAGAATAACACAGTTCCTGGGAATGACTCTCCTTTGATAAGAGCAGAAAAAACAACTTTGTTTTAATCACTATCGTTAGCAGATGTGAGATGTGAAAACAGCATACTTTTAATACAGGAATTCTCTAAGTAGAAGGTAAAATCTTCATTAAGCAACACAATGGGAAAAGAAGTATATCTACCAGGAAAAACATATACAGTACAGGATGTTTTTATTGGATACCCTGTGGGTGACAGCTTTGTGTTTTGTGAGCCAATCAACAGGATCCTTTGCTGCCATGTTGTTATTATAAATGACTGCTTGAAAAAGATCAAATTCTTGAAGTAAGCTCCATAGCTGCTTCCAGGCTAACTCTACCATAACTCAATCAATCAATCAATCAGAATAGAGTTGGGAGGGACCCTTGAGGTCTTCTAGTTTAACCTATACCATGGCTGGCTGGGGAATTCTGGGAGTTGAAGTCCACCCGGCTTAAAAAAGCCAACTTTGCAGACCCCTCCCTCACCTATACCATTCTGGACAAAAGGCTGTCCAGCCTCTTCTCAAAAGCTCCAGTGATGGAGCATCCACAACTTCTGCAGGCAAGCTGTTCTACTGGTTTATTCTTCTCACTGTTAGGAAATTTCTCCTTAGTTCTAGTTTGCTCTTAAGCTTCTCTCTGGATTAAGAAAGTTTAAGGTTATTTAAATGCAGCCCTATTATTCCTCCAAGAAAAGTAATATATGATGCACCCTGAAGGATGCCAGCTTGCATTGTTGTTGTTTTCTTTCTTACTTTCTATCATCTTGTATTAGCTTTTATTTCCTGGTTTAAACATTTCAATTAAAAAATATGCATAAAAAGCAGGAGTGGACTCCTCCTTTCTTGCCCCTCCTTCCCCGCAATAAGTAGTTATGGCATCCAGATTCCTTCTAAAAGTAGGTAGCAAATGATAATTGTTAACATAAGATGGACAAAACTATTAAATATGCAGAAGGTAATAATTAATGATGCTGAATAGTCCTGTTTTGCCTCAACTTCTCCTTTTTAACACAATACCAACCACGTCATCAAACCAAATTATGTATTTCTCTGGTCTGAAGAGAGACTGCAATCCCCTACTGTTGCCAAGGTATCACACCTCGGTGGCATGCAGGATGCTCACCTCAGTCAGTGGAACTTATTGCTACACTATGATTAAGAATGCTGTACTAATGCATGTTTTTTTCTGTGAAAAAAATATCTTACAGTATACATATCTGATTGATAACTTCCCCTCATTCTTCCACCCAGTGGTGGGTTTCCATTTTTTTTTTACTACAGTTCGCTCATGCGCTTGCGCATTGGCAGAGACTCCCGCCACTGCTACTGGTTCGCCCCATCCGGGCCGAACCGGGAGCAACCCACTTCTGCTTCCACCCATGGAAACAGAAATAAACGTCTTGTATATATTGATAAACTCCCCCTCCTCTATTTTGGATCCCATTTCACAAGCAAATTGATATGGTCCCATGTGTTTGCATTAGATCTCCTTGCTAAAACAAACATTAACGGTGGAGTTCTAGTTGTTTAAAAATAGTTGCATGTTACTAAAAGGGTAGCACACAAATACATATGTGACTTTATGTACCCAGGGTATTTTCATATGGTGATTTTCAGTTTTCCACATTTAGCAGCTAACCCAATTTATGTTTAGATCAGCTGCAGCCTATTAAAACATACAATAAAACTCTGATTTGTGACAATGATTGTGACAGCCCACTTCCCAGACTTCAGATTTATCTCAAAAATCCAAAGGGTTCAATAGATTTTCAGCCTCCCTCCTTCTTCCCCGGGAACTAATAAATTATTTCCACTATGTTCAAACAAATGTACACAGCATGAAAATATTATATGAATGGGGCACTGATACTGCAAGCGTTCCTTTGGTCTGCAATGGTGTGGTGTGGTAGGATTTTTATATAGCAGCTTGGATGGGGCAAAATTCAACTACACACTTTGCTTGATTTTGGTCTTTGTATAAAATGATCCTAGTTACTTGTAGTTTAAGGATTAGTATATTGAGTGAACCCAGCCTGTTGTAATTAAATAAACCATGGTTAATCAAACATTTGCTTAATATAGTACTAAAAAAATCACAGTTCCAGGGAGGATAGGAAAATGCCTCACCTAAGCTGATAAGTTACCTAATCAATGAATAAAACATAACATTAACTTCTGATATCTACATTATGTAAAAAAAACAGTAAACTCACTTTGCTTACATTTAATTTTGATAACCCTCTGGAATGACCTGCCCCCCGACCTCCGTACAATCACAGACTTACGCCTCTTTCACTGGGCTTTAAAAACATACTTTTTTCATGTGGCCGGCCTGGCATAGTCTTTTATTAGTGATTTTTAACATGGGTTTTAATTATGAATTTTTAGCACAGGTTCTTAACTTGATTTAATTTATTTTAATTATATTTGATTGTATTTATGACTTCTGCTTTTATTATTCCTGTGCACTGGCCTGAGTCCCATTGAGGAGAGAGGGCGGTATAGAAATATAATAAAATAGAAATAAAATAAACACATGAAAGGGAACTTTAATGTAATACAAATCTGTTGTAGTTTCATTCATAATGAAACATGAACGATGGACTGAGTGCAACAGCACTAGATGGATAAAAGTAATCAAATCAACCCTTTATTGTCAGAATACATCTCAATAACTCAATAAATAAAACAAAAAAAGTCCCTAGACCCAAATAAATAATAACTAGCACACATTCCCACATACATATATGTACATAACATTATATTACATAAGTATAAACATGTTGCATGGTGTGCTGGCCCTGCAAGTCTATCATATTAAACCTGATTGTGGTGTTATATTGAATTCAGAAGTCTGATGGTAACAGTCTGACAGTAACATGAATTATACATGTAGAAAGCATAGAGTTGCGGCCATTTTCTTCATTCTCTAGAATCTAATTCAATTTCCTGTCACAATTCAATTTCCTGTCATTCCTCCTCCCCCCCCCCCCAACCACTTGGTGGCTCCCCTGGGACACAGGGTAATGATGTCAGAATACTTATCTAAATTATTGTGGTCATAATAAAGGGGAAATGGTAGGCATACAATACATGGTGATGCTTTTCAGCTTTACCCCGTTATTTGTAATTAATTGTACCCTATTTTCTTTCACAATTGGCTGATCAAAAAGGATTCATTTTTATCACAAGTTGGAACTGATTTCTTAGATCAGTTTTTCCTCTTGGATAATGTCCCAATATTAATCCCAGACCTATTATCCGTAAGTGGCTTTTGATCAAGATGTAAGTATATGTGAGTCAAGAAATAATTCATGTCAAGGTGCATGAATGAGAATTTTTTTTTAGAGTAATTCATCTTAAGTGGTAGTTTCATAGCCTCCCTTTTATATGTATTCTCTATACATTGTCTTACTTGATTCCCGTTATGCAGAAGGTTATCTTTACATCGCAGTTTCCTTTCCAAGTCTTGAATGAGGGCGTCTTTCGTTCCTTGTATCTCTTTGTCGGAAGCCTTTGGTACTTGTTTAAGGCTATCAGTTTGTGGGCTGTACATAGGCTTTGAATGACTGCTAATTAAAGGAAAAGAAGGGTCATCTTGTACTTATTAAATAGAGCTGAGTATAAAAGACAAACTATTGAAGATAACTATTATTATAACTTTATATTGTAGCTGATGTGCAAGAAAAAAACCATTAATGCCATGAGTATGAAGTCTGCTGTATGCTGCGTATCATATAATTTTTTTAAAAAAATGGCCCTAGAAGAGGAGAAACATAAATAATTATTAAGCTCTAAAAATCTTAACTGATCAACTAAAATTTTTGTGGGATCTTTAAACTGAGGTTATAAAATACAAAATATGAGAAACATAGTGTGGTATTTTGTCGGAAATTACTAATGTTCAATCATTTTTTCTGCTTTTGAGGATCAAGAACAATCATTTAAAGGTGGGGGGGACACCTCAAACTCAGTGATTTGTTTACACAGTAATTCTTGCTGTTAAATAACAAAATAAACGTTTCCTTTCTCTCTTAAAGTCCATTCTACTGAGAGTGGGTGAAGAAATTTAAAGTCAGGAGAGCAGCTGCTTACTGCCTTTAAAGCTTACTTTGCTACTAGAAGCAGAATCTTTCTACTTCATTCCAACCTTTTCAAACAATGCAGATCAGGAGAGAACTGTGCTCTCAAATCTTCATCACTTATTTAACTCTATTTATATACAAAAATTAAGCATTACATAGCGTATATTCCTATTAAGACTTAATGAAGCTAGGAATTTTAGTTCATTTCTTAACAATTAATATGTCTTTATGTACCTATGGTGTATCATTAACAATTGTATACTGTATAACAGTATAGATGTGTAAAAGCAAATTTATTGTTAACAATTAACAGCAATTTGATAATACAATCCCACATTTGTTATTTTGTAATGTTAAATCTATTGTGATGTCTTATTATCAATTCCTGTATCAAATTATCTCTCACTTATTATCACGGGTCTTAATTCCAGGTAAGATCATGATTCCACCTTCTAGATTAATTAGGATTTCTTTCCTCACAAGATGATTTTTTAAAAAAATAATGGAAATGTAACTTTTATTTATAAAATATTTTTATTTTTGCGTCACAGGGTGTTGAACGCAAATAACAGGTAAATGTTTAATAATTGTATAATGAAACTTGTTTTTGAAAAACAACTTTAATTTTTAATACACTATGGTAGGTAGTTCAGAAATCTATATTCCCTGTATGCAAATTTTCTAAAAAAAATCATAGCTGTTTCCTACTTTACGTTATTGATCCTGCTAATACTAGGAAACATTCCTCCTTCTCTTGAAACTTAATGCCTTCAGATTTTTATGCAGAATGAGGATGCTGCTTTCTTTGTATGCATAAAGATTTGTGGGTGGGTGACACCCAAGAATTTTGGGTTCTATGAGGCATCGGGGATCTGTCATTTATTTAAAAAAAAACTTTATACCAATAAAATAGTTACCTAGCTTCTTATTCAAGAAAGCTTTTTAAACATGTATGAATTCTAAAAAAGAAGAAACAACTTTTATTTTTCACTTTTTTCAGGGTAAGATTCATTATACAGTAGCAAAAGTATAATGTAGAAGAGATAGGATGTAGCCTTCATTGCTATCAGATGTATTTTCCATTCAGGGCTGGATTGTACCCAACTATGCCATTTGTTCCAGATCAGTTGCTTAGGCCTAGATAAATAGAACTAAAGTAGGAAATGCTCTAAGGAAAAAACTAAAACTCAAATTATTAAACAGTACTGAAAATTGTTTCTGTCAGATGTGTTGATCACAGTTCATCTTAGCCAGAATGGCTAAAGAGGACAATAGCAACTGTAAGCCAACTCATCAAATTTGAAAAAAGCTGCACTTGTGAATATACCCAACAATGCAGTGGCAGGATTTGCACAACAAACATAGTCATAGTTACCATAATCATGGTTTACTCAACTCAATTTTCTGGATTTGCATGATACATGGCCTGGATTTCCACAACACACTAAGCTAAACTGTGATTAATCTGTCACTGTCCAAATACATGCAGTGACACACATAAAACCTCTCACAGCAAACAGTGTTTACTCCCAAATAAGAATCCTTAAATTATTTGATGGAATTGTGCTAAAGCTATGTGTTATACTCAGGATAAAAGCATAGGATAAATCTATAATTATTAAATGAACTGAAATAAAATTAATCTATTAATTTGTCTCAAATCTATT
Organism: Rhabdophis nuchalis; assembly: GCA_039707465.1. Classification (NCBI taxonomy): domain Eukaryota; kingdom Metazoa; phylum Chordata; class Lepidosauria; order Squamata; family Natricidae; genus Rhabdophis; species Rhabdophis nuchalis. Next base: position 104,932,348 of record CM077646.1, read on the forward strand.
AATCTTTTCCTGAAATGAATAAACAAATAGATTTAGTTTTTATTATTTCAACTAGACTAGTGCATAACTTTCCAGAATTAGATTTCATTTTCAGGGCTTGTTTAAATAGGATGGTATTCTGCCTTTACTTTTATTTCTCAGCCACCACCTCTTACATAAAACTTTGGAAACTTCCGTACATTTTGCAGAATGTTGGCATTTGGAACAAAACAGACCTTGCACAATTAACAGTGGTTATAGTTTCCATTCCTGAGTTTCCCCTTCTAATTCCCATCTCTGCATTCAACATTTACATGCAAGCATAGCTCACTCACAACAGGAACATAGCATTCAGGTTTTCATGAATGCACCTACACAGAGTTCAAGGCAAGGGAAAGAGCATACTTACTTTGAGTCCACCGAGGAAGGACCTTGGCTATTATTATAATCAAAGTGAGAGGGCAACACAGAACAAAGGAATGCTGCAGGGGACTGGTTATGCATGGATGAAATTCTCGGCCCAGATGATGAGCTAGCAGGCGACTGTACAGATGCGGGTGTTACGGGAAATGAAGCGCTATATGAAGGTGAAGAGAGTGAGATTGGCGAGCTCAGCGATGAAGAGGAAGTAAATTTCTTCTCATTAGGATTACAAGGCTGGATTAAAATGGAAGACTGCTTGGTTTGCCTGCTCGGAAGTGCAGCAGAGGTCTCTGATCCCGGAGGCTGTGGCTTCCCTTGATATGTATTTTGAGACTGGATAAAGTGTTTTGGACGCTCATAATTAAACATGCTGGGTTGGTACATAGAGGACACAGATGGGAGATTACTGACACTCATGGGGAGGCTTTCACAATTGTCCTGCGTTTAGAAGGTGAAAATAGACTTTGGGTTGGTGGTTGGAAAGAATGAGTTGATAAATTTTGTGGCCTTTCTTGGCAGGGATCCTAGGTAGGACAGAATCCCTGCCTCAGCAAAGAGTAGCTGTCTTGATGAAGATAATCCCTTTAGGAAAACAATACAAATAAGAACAGAAATAAATGGGCATGCAACAAGATTATATAGACAATCAAATTAGAAGGGAACCAATGGACAAATGCGAACATTATCCATTTTCCTCAGGAACTAGATGTTTTGTACCTAGAGCATCTTTGAAATTTGCCTGCCTTATCTCCCCCTCCCCCACCCCAGTTTCCTCATAAACATGCTGAAATATTCTAGGAATGCTCATAGGGATTTAAAAGTTTTCAATGTACAGAAGTTATTTTAATACTCACCATCCCCATATGTAGAATATACAATTTATTTTATAATGGCTTTCATTGCAACCCCCACCCTCTCCTGCTAACTGCATGGCAATTGAACCTATATTAAACTCTTTTTCTGAAATCACTGGACAGCACTATCTTTGCGAATTTTAACTCTAATTATTATTTAAAGATACAACTCATCCATCTAAGGATTCAGTACAGATTTTACTACAAGTCCATTTCAGCCATGTAAAGCCTTTCTACAGTAAATAAAAATGATCACAAGCAGATACTGAATTCTATCAATGCACGTCACTTAAAACAATGTATTCAAATAAAAAAATTATGCAGTACCAATACTTTATGACAAAGGCATGTTCCTTGCTTATACTGCAAAGCTTCCACCACCCAAACAAAATTTGAGTTCCAAGTAAACAAACTCTGTTATGAATCTCAAGATCAATAGGATTACGTTTCCCCCCTCTGACTATGCTCAAATTCCTTATAATGCAAAATACAGTACTGTATACATATAATTCTAACCAGATCTTAGTACCAAAGATGTGCCAAACTATAACTCAATTTTCTGACCAGCTTTTACAATATTTCTAAAACTAATGAGAAACTGTATGAGGCATATTAAAATAAAGTATGAAGATAAAAAGTTCATGAAGTAAATTTTCATTTTTTTTGTCTAGAGTCTAGACAAGCAGCATTTTGCTTCAATTAGGATTAAAAGAATAGAACGTTGCCAGATAAAGTTAGCAAGAAATCTGGCTATAAGTGAAGTAAGCTTAGTTATTGTGTTCATTGAATATGTTGATATATCATGATTGCTACCACATGTGCCTGTCAAGACATTTTTTCCATATGCAAATCCCACACTTTAGTTGGGTTACTATTATTACAAATTGTAAATGAATTCTATAGGAAGTTCTTTATAAAATAATTAAATATTTGGTTTATTTGAACAAAAAAATTAATAGTTCAAACATTCAGCTGTGTGGCAAATTGCTCAATGTATCCATATGGAGCAAACTACAGTACTACTTTTTAACAAAGCGCAAAAAAACTTCCGGAAGAAGTAAATAAAATAAAATAATAGTGACTACTCCTTCTCTTCCCACTTAAAATCCCTCCAATATCTATTTTTTCTCTATAGAATTTCGTATCAACTGTTTTGCTACTATATCTGCATCCAGTATATTGCCTTCCTTTCATAGGAAGAGCCTAAACTAGGTTCCATGAGGTCATGCATTCCTCAGACAGATCAAATTATTCGGCTTTTTTTAAACGTATGATTAAAGAAGCCCTTCATTTCGACTTTTCGTATAAATGTACTTATCGAGCGGTTAAGAATTCTTATCTTGTATTTCTAACTTTCACCATGAAACAAACGCAGCAACTCGTGTAACCCAGAACCTTCTAGGAAAGGGAGCCCTAAGACGCTTGGATCCGCTTCAAGTGAGCGCGAACAGCTTGCATATTTTAATATTCACCTTCCTCTATTAAAATAAAAGTCCGCCGCTACAATAGTTTCACACGAAGTTCGTAAAAACTACCACACAAAAACCCTTCCCTTCCCCCCCGTTGGGAATCTATTAAGCCCTTTACAAGAGACACCAACTTTCCAAACTTGGACCAAAAACGTCTTGTGTAACGTATTCTGAAATGCAAAGATTCGGTCACGACCTTCTGCAACGACTAACGTGCTTCTTGCAAGGCAATCTTCGGCCGGACCGCACTCCTCCGTTCCCCGAGCCAAATGTCCCGCGCGTGTCAGCCTTAAACTACCACCCACGCGGGTCAGGTTCGCAAAAGCTGCTGGGCTACTACACCGGGTGCACCTCAGCCAAACCTTCCTGGCCCGTAGCGCGCAAGCAAGCAACCCACCACCTGCGCTCCTTTCAAATATCAGTCCCTCTCGTCCTAGGCACGCTGGGCTTTCCCTGGAAGTACAGCTCCTAAAAGATGAATTGCACCGCTGCGAGCCGAACCGGGAGGGGTTGGGAAAGAGGAGGAACAAAGAGGAACTTACCTGTAAGCAAAGGAAGGGATCACCTGCGGGCCTACGAAGCGGTGTTGTGAAGGGAAACCAGCCATCCACTAACACAGACTAGAATCATAGTACCTCTCTACTTAAGTTTTAATAGGAGCGCGGGCGATTAGCCCTTGCCAGGGAATGACATCGGAGGTATTCGCTCTTTCCAGCCACCCGGCTCGACGTTGCCAAAATAAGAGCTTTCCCTCCCCCGCCCTTCTCCACCCCGCCCGGCTGCTCGGCCATCCAAACTAGAGCCCGCGAGAAAGAGACGCGCTTGGCCGCTGGAAAGAGGGCAGAGCATTCCTTGCGTGCATTCAGAAACGCGCAGCTAAATGAGATAGTTAAGACAACTCGGTAACCAAGATTGTTCAGCTTAAAGTTCGGCGCGGTCGACTTTTTTTTAGGCGAGAAAAAGGGTTTGTCACCGGAGCTACTCTTTAAACTCTTCGGTGGGGCGCCTGCAGAAGTAGCGTGGCGGGAGGAAAGGGAATAGAATTGTTCGGATCTAACTATTCATACGCTGTAAACAAGCCATTTTTCGGGCCAGGGTAATGCGGTGGTACTTGGACGGAGGATCCCGTATACGGAATAAAGCTATATTCCAACGCACGTACTATAGAAGTGTTGTCTCGCCGCTGGCAACACTGCTCTGAATCCAGCGGTTACGGTGGCAACAGTCGAGGGCATTTACTTCCCTGCCTCCGCTGGCGAAAAATGCCTCATTTTGATCCAGAAGCTTACTAGCCGCCACTTATACGAAAAATTGCTCTGGAAGCCTCCGTTCTGTAGTTAGTGAGGAGTTAACTCGGCGAAGGTTGGGAGTGCGCGCGAAACGCCTTTGTGATTAGGAAACAGGTGAAGAGGAACCGAGTTTATTGCCCTCGCGGAGTTGGCGGGAGCGAGCGAAGGAAGGACAGAAATAAGAGTCTTAGCGGTATATAGTAAGCCGTAAAAAGTTGGATTCGCGTATCTGTCGACAAGGGCAGCCTCTTCTAGTTGGAAGTGGTTTCAGGGACACTAAAAGGAAACCGCATTCCAGCTCGAGGGGACTTTGATTCTGAAGCGAACGCAAGCCGCGCTTCTATAGCGCCCGATCGAATTTCTTTTATTTCCAACTAGCCTGCTGGCGCCCCTTTTGTTCAAGTGCCCGCGGGTTTTCCTCTCTTGAAAAGAGCATAGCGAGCTGGAGGACTCGAGAAGTAGCTACTAACACATCACAACCGAGGAGGAAAAGAATATAGCGCCCAGTTCTCTAATTCACACAAACATAATTTACATCAGAGGTTCCCAAACTTGGCAACTTTAAGACTTGTGGACTTCAACTCCCAGAATTCTCCAGCCAGCTCTGCTTTACATGGTTTCTGGTTTACATGCTCAAATATAGATTTTTTTTCAGCTATCTAATCCAGGATATGCAGCACAGTATAGAAAACCTGTTGTGACCTATATTAGTGAAATCTTACTTCAACTTTTTATCCTTCAGATGTGTAATATTGTACTTCACATCTTCTGCCTAGAGCTTGGGGAAGGATATAGTCATCCCTAAATCCAATTTTCAAAGAGATAGCTGTGTTGAAGTGCAGACAGTCCTCAATTTACCACCACAATTGAGCCCAAAATTTCTGTTATTGAGATATTTGTTAAGTAAATTTTGCCACCTTTCTTGCCTCAGTTGTTAAATGAACCACTGCAGTTGATAAGTTAGTAATCCAATTGTTAATAGAATCTGGTTTCCCCATTGACTTTGCTTGTCAGGAGGGTGCAACGGTCATAAATATGAACCAGCTGCCAAGCATCTGAATTTTGATCAGATGATCATGGGGCTGCTGGAAAGGTTGTAACTGAAAAATGGTCGTAACTCCCTTTTTTTAGTGGTTATAACTGGTCACTAAATGAATGATTGTAAGTCAAGGACTACCTGTACAAGACTTTTGTGTTATCTTTTCTATAAATCATAAGTTTGTATTTAGAATCCCTCAATACGCTTTCCATTTTCCAACAGTATAGATACAGTACAAATACAACAATTCATTTAGTGACTGAAGTTTCAATAGTAAAGACTTATGATCGTTTTTTATACTTACGACTGTTGCAGCATCCCTGTTGTTACATGATCAAAATTTAGGCACTTGCAGCCAAACATCATTTAATGGAGGTTTTAGCCTGTGTCCATGTGACCACCATTTACAGCGAGATTCTGTCATCCAGGTCATAGTTGTTTCAAAGATGCTTTTTTCCAAAGGCAACTGGAATGGGGTTTTTTTTCCTTTATTTTTTCTCCCTGAGAAGGAAGAAAAAAATATTTTGCTTCTCATCTAAGAAGCTTCATCAGTTGGGATGCTGGGGGTTAGAAAGATAGGTACTATCCTTCCATCTCTCAGCATCATAATTAATGAAGCTTCTTCCTCAAAGACAGAAATAACCAGTTCAGTTGCCTTTGGAAAAAACACCTTTGAGATACCATTTGTAATCTTCCCAGGATACTTCTGACAAGCAAAAGTAATAGAGGAAGCAAGATTTAGAATAACTTTAGAAGAAGTTATTATTCTGCAGTGATTAACTTAACAATTGTAACCAAAAAAGGTTCTAAAATGGGGCAAAATTGACTTGCCTTGTTTAGCATCTGAAATTTTACTCTCAGCTGTGGCCTTAAATCGAGAACCTACCTAAGTTCTACTAAGAAGCTTTTTATAAGGTTTTTAAGCTTGTGATGCCTTTTGTGCATTTTATTTTTTCATAGAATATATACATTTATTCAGTTGCAATTGTATTTATTAGATTTACGTCCTACCTTGATTTGTACAATGTTTCCTCTTCCTATTTACATTTATGTATTTTTAAAAAATGGGTTACTACCATTAAAAGGCTGATTTTTCCCAGGTTGTTTACAAAATACCACAACATAATAAACCAATCCAATATATTATAAAATGCAATATATGAAGTATATAACATTAAAGTAATAAAAACACCAAAACAACTAGGCACAAGGACAGTCTTTCCCCCATGCCATCACTCTGCTAAGCAACTAATTCCCACAATACTGTCAAACTACCTAGTAAATCTGCATTACTTTAATCCTTCACATCTTTCCTATCACTGACTTCCTCATCTTCTTATGACTATAACTTTGTGGCTTGTATTTTACGATTTATATTAATTGTTTTATTTAGTATCCCAGTATGATTTATGTTGATTGATTATTTAGTGTCCTATGACTATCACTAAGTATTGTATCTTATGATTTCTGATGAATGTATTTTATGATGATTATGATCATGATTTATTACTTGTTGCTTGTATGTACACAGAGAGTTTATGCACCAGAGACAAATTCCTTGTGTGTTCAATCACACTTGGCCAATAAATAATTCCCATTTTATTCTTTACTCCTGTAAAATGTTCCAGAGGCATGACAAACAATGCATTTGACCTATTTTATAAATTCCTATCAATCACAGCAAGAATTAACAAAATGTTATTAACCTAGACAGTAGACACATGAGGCCTAAAGAGAAACAGGATAAATTTCCTTCTGCTTTAAACAGCTGTGAATGTCTGAATATTTTGGCAGAGTGAAGACCCATATAAAAATGCAATCAAATTATGTTATAGAAAGATGTGAATAATCTATTTTTTTCTTTTTGACAGAATACTCAACTATGTCAAAAACTCAGCGATCAATTTGAAGGGCTACAAGAAGAGATCCTTGCAGAGATATTGCCTCATTACTAGCTATATTAACTGAGGTAAAGTAACAATAGGGATCCAGTATGACAATAAATGGGAATATGCCAATGCTATCTAGGCAGACACAGCATATACTCAGAGGTGGATTTCACATAAGTTTACCACTAGTTTGCCCCATACGTGCATGCTTGCTTTGTGAGTGTGCGCGCCTTCTGTTCATGTGCTTTTCTTGCAGCTTGCACGCATGCACACAGCTTAGAAAACCTGGCTAAATAGGACGACATAGAGCCGGGGTAGGTGGGCAGGCCCACCCACAGGTTGCCACTACTGGTTCACACAAACCTCTGAATATACTGTATGTATGTATGTATGTATGTATGTATGTGTGAAAATACAAATGACCATTCAAAGGTGCTCCATAGCAGCAGATGATTAGAAATCAAGCTCCGTGTAATTAAGACAGAAATCTGCATTAGCTAAATGTGTTTCCTATAATATAACTGTTTGGGCAATTTCCCTTATACCAGCAAGCAGAGTCAAACTTGCAATGTGGGGTATTGAAGCATAAAAATTTAGAGGTTAATCTTGTTTCCTAAAAATGTATGCAAAAAATGTGAGAGACTTTAAAAAAATCTCATGCTGCTAAGCAAATTAAATATATAGATCATTATATTAGATTTAAATTTTAGAAACATGCATAAGCATGCATAAATATGGTTTATTTTGCCACAATTTAAATTTATTCATTAATAGAATAATTGCTTCATCCTTTCCAAATAATACAGCTACCAGTTTTTTTCTCCATATTGGTTTGGAAAAGGGCAATCTAATGTGAAAAAATGTCATAAGGGAAAAGTGACCCTCTGATCCAATTTACCCACTCACATATTGTTGAATTTAAGCAAATAAAGAGAAGCAAGATGTAGATTATGAAACTTGAAACATGTTATAAAAGCAGCCTACAGAGCTGCCTGAGAAATCTGCTTATATTTGTTCGGGTAGTATAAAAACCTATTAAGTTGCAATTCTGTGCCAGCTTAACAAGGATCACGTTGCGCTAAGTAAGTAGAATTTACTTCCATATGAGCATTCACCAAGCTGAGCAGTAAATATAAGCTTTTATTTAACAGAGTCAAACTGTAGTAATAAGAAGAAAATATTTTAAAAGGAAGCAAACGTTTGTAAGTATCTCGTTTTACTTAAAAGAAATCCTGCACTGGGAAGGAATGACCTATGTATTGAGTTTAATATTAATATTAATTGAATGAGAATATGTGCCAGGACTTTTGAGATACAGTATATAAGATCTCTTTCCATTCATTTGTTTTCATGTAGTTGCTGGCTACATAAAATAGCTGTGACTGTAAGATTATTGTACTCTTCTGCCCATGCTTACAACCCATGTGGTGAGATGAAAGTGTCCATTGTTGTATAGCTTCCCATTTTTTCCTAAACATTATTTACTGTATAGTTTTACATTAAGCTGCAGGGGCTGGGGGGCACCGTTTTACGGTGGTTCTCCTCCTACCTCTCCGACCTGTTGCAATTTATGTTGGCAGGGGGGCAGAGGTCGATGTCGAAGTGCCTCACTTGTGGGGTATCACAGGGGTCAGTCTTCTCGCCTCTCCTGTTCAACATTTATATGAAGCCGTTGGGTGAGATCATCCGTGGTTTCGGGGTAGAGTTCCACCAGTACGCTGACGATACTCAGCTGTACATCTCTACCCCGGATGACCCCAACGATGCCATGGAAGTGATGTCCCGGTGTCTGGAGGCCATGCAAGTCTGGATGGGGAGAAACAGGCTCCGACTCAACCTGTCCAAGACCGAGTGGCTGTGGCTTCCGGCATCACGATATAGCCAGTTGGTTCCATCTCTGGCTATTGGGGGCGAATCATTAGCCCCCACAGAGAGGGCTCGCAACTTGGGTGTCCTCCTGGACTCTCGGCTGTTTCTAGAAGACCATATGACAGCCGTGGCCAGGGGGGCTTTTTATCAGGTTCACCTGATAAAAGTTGCGCCCATTTCTGGATCGTGACGCTTTACGCACGGTCACTCAAGCCCTCGTCACCTCCCGTCTGGACTACTGCAATGCTCTCTACATGGGGCTCCCCTTGAGGTGCACCCGGAGGCTCCAGTTAGTTTAGAACGCGGCCGCGTGGGGGATTCTGGGAGCGTCTAGATGCTCCCACGTGACACCTCTCCTGCGCGAGCTGCACTGGCTGCCTGTGGCTTTCTGGGTGCGCTTCAAGGTACTAGTAACCACCTTTAAAGCGCTCCATGGCAAGGGACCTGGTTACCTGCAAGACCGTCTCCTGCTACCAAACGCCTCCCACCGACCAGTTCGCTTCCACAGAGAGGGCCTCCTCAGGGTGCCGTTGGCCAGGCAATGTTGGCTGGCGACCCCTAGGGGGAGAGCCTTCTCTGTGGCAGCTCCTGCCCTCTGGAATGACCTATCCCCCCTGACCTACGGACGACCACGGACCTATGCCTTTTCCGTCGGGCCTTGAAGACCTATTTATTTCGTGTGGCCGGCCTGGCGTAGTTTTAATTGTTTTTAGTAGCGGTTTTAGTAGGGTTTTAGGACAGGCTAATCATTTAATATATTTTTAACGTGTTTTATACTATTGATTTTTATCGTTGCCTGTACACCGCCCTGAGTCCCGAAAGGGAGAAGGGTGGTATAAAAATCTAAATAATAATAATAATAATAATAATAATAATAATAATAATAATAATAATAATAATAATAATAATAATAATAATAATAATAATAATAGTGATGTTTATGCCAGAAAGGAAAATGGAATCGAACCACAGAACAGATCAATAGGCATGATAGGCAAGGCAGAATGATATCGGGGGCAAAGCTAAAACACTAACTTCAAAAAAATAGGAAATACCGTATTTTTCAGAGTATGACGCAGCTTTTTCCTTCAAAAAAGAGGGTGAAAATCTGGGTGCATCTTAGACACTCAATACAGCATTTTGACCTCCCGAAACCGCGCCACTTCACCAAAATGGCCGTACAGAGGCTTTAGGAGGTTTCCAGAGTGCTCCTGGCAGCTGGGAAGGTCAGAAATGGGCGAACGATTGACTGTTTTTTGCTTGTTTTTGCCCCCCCCTCCCAGCCCCCAGGTGCACTCTATAAGCCTCCTAAAGGCTATGCATGCCCTTCTTTCTTTCTTTCTTTCTTTCTTTCTTTCTTTCTTTCTTTCTTTCTTTCTTTCTTTCTTTCTTTCCTTCTTTCTTTCTTTCTTTCTTTTTTTTTAGAAAAAACAGGCCCGTTTTTGCAAAAAATGGACTGTTTTTTTGAGGTCTGCTGAGTGCAGAAACTTTTTTTTTAATTTGCTTTTTCAAAATCTTGGTGCATCTTATTCTCCAAAAAATACGGTAAATATCCCCTTTATTTTTAATAGCATATGCAAATAATCTCCTTCAATCTATACATCAGTGTAGCTACAATATTTTAATTTTCTGTATAAAATTATAAAGCTGTATCTCTAAGCATGTGTTAATGTAATAATATCCATAACCCTAATTTCTGAACAAGCATATTCAGACTGTACACATGCTGCTAGGCCACATTGCTTCCTTCAGCTGCACAGTTTAATATATTCTGCTTGCTCTATTCGTTAGATGAACAAGACATTTCTGTAGGAATTGGAATATGTCTTTCTATTCTATTCTATTCTATTCTATTCTATTCTATTCTATCTATCTATCTATCTATCTATCTATCTATCTATCTATCTATCTATCTATCTATCTATCTATCTATCTATCTATCTATCTATCTATCTATCTATCTATCTATCTATCTATCTATATCATGTGCACCAACATTACCTTATACCAGTGATGGTGAACCTTTTTTGGCTCACGTGCCAAAAGCAGGGGGAGCGCAGGGGGGTTGTGCGTGGGTGTGCCATACCCATAATGCTATATGCGTGACCCCCTGCTTTTAGCGTGCTTTTTTGCCCTCCTCAGGCTCCAGAGGCTTTCTAGGAGCCTGGGGAGGGTGAAAACATCCTCCCCTCCCCACCTCCAGAGGCTTCAGGAGCTTCCCTGAAGCCTCCAGAGGGCGAAAAACGGCCTCAATAGAAGGCCTAAATCAGCTGGTCAGCACACACATGCACGTTGGAGCTGACAGGGCAACGCCTCGCGTGCCCTAAGAAATGGCTCTGCGTGCCACCTGTGGCACCCGTGCCATAGGTTCGCCATCACTGCCTTCTACTGTCCTTGGTTCCTGTCTTTTGCTGAGATGGAAAAGTATCAATAATAACAAAATAAGAACCATCCAGAATAGAACTGGACTTGCACAGCAGTGATTGGGACACTTCTATAAGTTTAATTGTTACTATCATGAATTCTTTCTTAAAGGTGATAATGAAAAGATAAAGGGCATTCTTTTAAAATGAATGAAGGCTGTTCTGAAATCAGAAGTAAGAACCAACAGAATAAAATAGGGGAACATTGTACTATAATCATCACCTTTGTAAAACATTATGAGAAAAAGGTCATCTCTCTTTCGTTAAATTCTAGCACTTTTGACTTCCCAGGAAGTCAACCTATTTACTTGAAAACTGATTTTAAAGAAAGAGACATCTGTTAAAGAGCAGCTACCAAGAACAGAGTGAATGAAGACAGGCCCAGAAAGGAAAGAGGCTTAAATTGGGGCCTAGTGTTTACTTAGTGTTTCTGAGCCTCAGTAACTTTAAGTTGTATGGACTTCAACTCCCAGAATTCCCCCAACCATCAAGTTGGCTGAGGAAGTCTGAAAGCTGAAGTCTACATATCTTAAAGTTACTGAGGCTAAGAAACACTATAAATAAATCATGTTTGAGACATTCTGTTTTTCCCAGTAAAGTTTGGGCCATGCCAGATTGGCATGTCTGGCATGGGGAAGCTTCCTCTTGCCAATTACCCAGCATCACCTTTGGCTTATATTCTATCTTCCCTTTAACATGTGATGACTCTAAAGCTGATAGCTTTAAATAATATTTCAATATTTTGAGCTCTAAAATAAACTTTAAATTCCATTGCAAGATGGCGTGACTCAAAGAGGGATAGGTTTACTATGATCCAAGATAGATGGTCAGTGTAAATAGCTTCTCTAAACCCTTCCTGTTTTGGATGACTTGTGCCAACCAAAACCATAACAGAACTGCATAGTATAACTTCTAAGAACTTTTTGGTTTATATAGTTTTCTTCTAATAGCAAATGTAATCAATTTCCAGAATCTCTTATGAAATAAATGCAATCATTTGTTCTGCTTTTCTAGAAAAGTTATCACATTGATTCTGATCCTCATAATAATTCATTAAAACTTGTATGCCACCCAACTCTCAATGATTCTGGACAGATTTCATTAACCTTTTTCTTACCAGTTTAAATCTATGTGCATGCCTAGAACAATAATTAAAATGACCTCACTTGCCCTGTAAAAGGGCTTAAAATTGTGAGACTTATTTCCAACAGCTAATGCTGATTATATTCCAAATGGCATTAAAAACCTGCATAGCAGTACTATATAATAGTCTATTGTTGTGTCTGTCTAATTTTATTGAAGTTGAATAAAAATTGATGGTCCTTTTGCACCAGAATTCAATTATTTCTATAAGTTGGTACCTTACATATCTTTGCAGTTTATTCAAAGGCAAACTTACAATCAAAACTGGGTTCTAGATTCCCGTTTTAAACAGTTGTTGCAAGGACTACTAATTCTGATTAAATTAATTCATGCTTTATACAAAATGTAGCAGTCCCAGGTTATTTTCAGTCAGTCACAACCGATACTAGCTATCTAGTCTTGTTTCAGACCTGGAATAGGAAAAAGTACTTTACACTCCCCCCTTCCACTATACCTGTTCTAATTCTATTCAACAGTACCCCAAGGCCATTCAGATTAATTTGTATAAACCCTATTTCTCTGAAACAAAATAATTAATGTTTATTACTTCAAATGGAGAGAATCAGTTTGGTGTAGTGGTTAAAGCATCAGGCTAGAAACCAGGAGACCATGATTTCTAGTCCTACCTTAAGTGCAAAACCAGTTGGATGACCTTGGGCCAGTCACTGTGCAGGGGCCATGCAGTACAGGAAAGATGTGAAACTTGTCCAGTTTTGGACAAAAAAGGACAAATAACAGCAAACAACTGCATTTTGATTTTGGTTTCAAGAGATTTCTAGAGAAAAAAAGAGGTAAATTAAAGGTAGATCTTTTCATCTTCTGGGTTTTGAATCTAGCTTCCCATTCTTTTCTGAGTACCTTTTTCCGTATGTACCCAGTCTATAGAGGTAAAATGTGTCCATCAATGTAATACATACCAATAAATCAATATCTCAAAATAGGCAGCAAAATGTTGTCTCCTTTTTGCCAGGGTTGTGGGAGTGGACTGTAGATTGTTTGAAATCTATCAAGGTTTAATGCATTAAAATTAGTGTTTTAACTAATGGAAAACTCACTGAAGTTCATTGATTTGGTACCGAATTCGGGGAGGATAGTTTAAAAGAGATTAATCTTCAATTCAATTTTACCAACTGATTGAAATATATATTTTTTTGCATATTGTCTCATCTTTAGGTTGGACAATTACCTGTTCTAGTTACTTACATTACTGTAAGATGAATACAGTATAGGTAGTCCTCAACTTACAACTATTTGTTTAGCAACCATTCAAAGTTACAAGAGTACTGAAAAAGTAACTTCTGATCATAGAGGTACTCCTCACACTTACCAATATTGCAGCATCCCCACAGTCACGTGATCAATATTCGAATACATGACAACTGGCATGCATTTATGATATTTTCAGCATTCAGAGTCATGTGATTGTCACTTGTGACCTTTTCAGCTGCCTTCTGACAGACAAAGTCGATGGGAGAAGTTGGATTTGCTTAATAACCCCAGTGATTTGCTTAATAACCCAAGTGATCTGCTTAACAACCCAAGTGATTCACTTAACAACCATGGCAATAAAGGTTGTAAAATCAGGCACCACTTTGCATAGCAGTGGAAGTTCTGGTCCAGTTGTGGTTGTAAGTCAAGGACTATTTGTATGGCAAATCTGTTTCAGCCTCAACATTTTGTGTGTTCAGAATAAAAGCTACAGTAACTTCCAAGTTGGGTAGAATTTCTAATCATTCTACACAGAAATTTTAAATTAATCTCTTTTATGACTTGGTTGTAGTGTTGTATTCAAATCAAGTAGTTATGTTTAAAAAGGTTGATTATCAATTCCAGAAATAGAATAATCAAACCTACTAAACTACCTGTTGCCTCACATCACAGGAAAGCAATGATAGTTGGTTGCAGTGTGCAATAAGATTGCTGGGTTAGCTATTTAACAGACAGGGCACGGGTTCAAGCAATGCCTGCTCTAGCAGATAATAATTTCTGTATTCTTGTTTTCTGGCTAATGGCCAAATATATGATTTTAGCAGTGTGGTATTGGAATAGTAATCTTTCTACAGATGTTACAACCATTTGTAGAAATCTTTGCTTGTCATTACGTTGTAGAACAATTTGTGCTGGCTCAGGAATCTCAAAGTCTTAATTCACTTACATGGAAAAATGAACACACCAAACATCTTTGTAATAGCATGCCTACACTTACAAGACAATTTAATATATGCATATACACCAACCAACAGCAAGAGAGCTTTCAAAATCCATGCATGCTAGCAATAATTTTTAGCAAAAGCAACTGACGTGGATCAAAACAAGAATCTTTATTTGACTTACCAATCATGTGAATTGTCAGAGGGATTTTCATAAAAACCAGGAAAACTGATGCTCTGATTGGTATAATTCTGACACTGGGAGCTTTCATGTTCCACTTCATTTGCTGAACCAGAGGCATTTTGTCCAACTGCATCAGAAAAGTTCTCCTCTGCCTCTCTTCCCATTGCTAAATATTCACTGTCTGGCACAGAACTGATGTTCAGGTTGGTTAGCATATCTGTCAATAAGGGGGCAGATTCAAAGCTTCCAGTTTCTTCTGTTCCCGAGTCTGAAAAATACAGACATTGGTGACATACAAAAAATAAAACCCAAGGTGATGCTCTGTACCCCGATCATTGCTTAAGATGGAGAATGATTCCAGAGAGCTTTTATATAGCAATTCCTCTATTCATCTGGGAAATTCTGTGCTATTTCCTTGTTCACAATTATTTTGATATTTCAGGTGAAATCCAACAATAAAGAACAAAAACAATAAGTGGTCATTTAATAACAGACACTTTGAATAGGAATCTCTATGAAAATTAATATATAACTGACAGTTGCTTGGTAGATAGATGAACAGCAGATGAATTTAGTAAATAAACAATATAACCCAGAGCCAGTAGAGGAGAAATAAGTTGTAATAAAGCAAGTAAGAAGTAAGTAAGAAATAAAGCAAATGGTTTTTTAAAACTTTAGAAAGTTTTTATAATGATCCCAGATATAGCTCAAGTAAAATGTCCATGGTAGGTGTGTAGATTTTACAAATATGATAAGCTGTGTGTGCACTTTAATTATGCATGTATTATTGTAGTCCATTATATACATATTGTTGGGAATGTACCAAAGAACTTGTGTGGGAGTCTCAGAAATATTTTGCCTGCCTAGCATGGAGGAAAAAAACAACGTTGAGCTTTCTTTTAATGAAAATGATGCATAGAAGCTATAATATAAATAAGTAATAGAAATAGATATGACGCTTCTTAGCTTTTAGATGTTAATAGCATGATCTGCTATATGAAAATTCTCCAGTCTTTCTTTCCCTCGAAATTCTTTCAGTTCTTTCAGAATTTCTTTTAAAAATTCTTTCCCTCAAAGACTGCAAACTTACCTTCAGGAACCCAAAGAAATGCGCTGGATGCTACAGCCCCCAAATCATTTTCAGCAATACATAGATATATTCCAGAATCTTCTGGGAAAGCTTCTGTTATCACCAAAGAACAAACTTCCTCTGAAAGAAGAAAAAAAGTTAATGAGATAATAAATAAATGTACAATAATAAATGCATAAACACAATATTACAGACCAACTCATGTTAGTAGGAACTCTTTTCCATAAATTTACAATATATTACTATAAAGAGACCAGTTCCCTGATGAAGCACAAAAGCTACTTAGGTAGGTGAGCTTTATAAATGATGTTCCTAATTCACACCTAGAATGCTACAATTATGTAAGATTTGAAAAAAAAAAGTTGGGTGAGGAGAGGAAAACAGTCAAAAGTAATCGGTCCAATGATTTACACAGTGGGAAGTGCTTTTAATGATTGGGTATGAGTGTGCACTCAGTGCATTCAAACAATGCATCATCAAAGATCTGGAAATCCAAAAAAATCTGGCTTATTTTCCCAAGGATGTTTTTTTTAGCAGTCAAATTCCCCCTTTCAAAGCATGAGATATTTATATCGAATAACTGTTCCCATAATCCAAAGGCATTAACCTTAGCATGCTGTAAACACGCACTTCCCACAGCAGTTTTGGAATGCTGGTACAAAAAACAACAACCCCCCCCCCCCCCATTATGAGCTGAAATTGTGCCCTTGTGGAGAAGGGGCCATTGAAGTTACAGCTCATGTCCTGCTACGTTGCATCTTCTATACTCTATAGGGATACTCAATTTGTAACACCTCACCTAATAAAAATACTCGGAGAAATACTGATTTTGTTTATAACTACTGTTATCCGAAAAGCATCATCATTATTACTGTTTTTAGAGCTTTTATTTGTAATGGTGGTCTGTAACTAATAAAAAAATTGGTTGAGTAGATCAAAACTGCTGAATGCATTATTGTATGCCCCAAAAAACCAGCAATTGCAGATTGAACAAATACTACAGTAAAAGTGCCCCAGCAACAAAATCAAATTCATCACTGAATAGATTTGTCTTACTGAATGGAAAAATTTCAAAATTATTCTGAATTTAGTACAAACAGTCCTTGTTTAGTAACTCTCCTTTAGTTACAATAGTGATGAAAATATTACTTTGTGAGCAGCCCCCCCCAGCTTTTGCAAAGAAAAGCTGAGCTGAGGGTCCCATTAGCGATCACTAAATGAGGATTACCTATAGATTACCAAACCAAGATTGCAAAACCCCAAACAACCACAAGATGCCGTAAAACAAGCCCTTTGCTGATATCTATTCTAATTTTCATAGATAAATCTGGTACTAACTTCATAGAAAGGTGAAAGCCGCTAAGTGCAGGTTTGAGAGTGGGTTTATCAAAATCAGTGGGGCTGATTGCCAAGCAAATAAGATTGAGCTAGAAACAATTCTACAGTATAGTAAGAGCCTAACTATTAGATGGATATTATTGTTTAACCCTTTACTCCTTGAAACCTGCTGAATTTTTCATGGGTTATGAACATAACTTGCTAAATACTGTTTTTACATCCAGCTACAAGGTTTTGTGCACAGTGGCACAGGGTTGTGGACTTGCATGTGTCTGTCTTGAACTAGGCCTTGCTAAGATCGTTGGCGGGATTCTGATTATGGGTTATGCCCCCAGCTCTTTTTATTTAAAAGTACTTACCAGGGACCATAGATGAGCATGCCTCTGTTAAAGATAGAAAGAAAGAGACAGAGAATTTAATTCTGAACTATTATTTTATGGATTCAGAAAGTGAAAATGTAGAACTGCTCAGAGACACTCACAACTGCAGATCACACCCACACCCACAGACCCTATCCATCTGCTGATCCCCACTTACTAAGACCCAGGTGGCAACATAGATTCTGCCCCTCCAGACCTACATGCAACTATTAAAAGGGGCGAGAATTCTGCCCCATTTGCTTCTAAGCAGCCTACTTTGCAAATCATATTAAATCTTGAAATAACTTATTGATATTACAAGGCATTTATCTGAATTCTGCATTGATTCCCAAAGCAGCACCCATGCCTGCAGTAGGGCTACTGAACCTTTTCTGAACAGCCGTTATGCTGTTTTTTAATCTCAGAGGGGGAACATATTGCTATGATTAAGCAGAAAACATCCAGAAGGAGTAGAATGAGCCTCGGAGCAATTCTGTAAATAATTTTATTTTTAAAGCAAATAAACATAGAAGCTATATTATATTTCATATTTTTACATTAGGTAAGCCTTTGAGGTTAATTCAATTCTGTCCAAATAGTGGACTTTGAATCATAAGAATTATGTAAATAGACTTTCTAATAGTGTGTGCAATGGACACACTGAGAATTAACTAATAAGGTTATTACGTTAGAGCTGAATCAGTAATTGGTTTTGCCCTTCTGTCTTCTGCTTCTTGTATATAAATCTGGTTAGCTACTGATATATTGTGGGTCACACAGTAAATTGCATGTATGTATGTATGTATGTATGTATGTATGTATGTAAACACACCCACACCCCGAATCTATTATTTTTCAGACCAACAAAAGGCAGAATGAGGCAGAAATAGTTCTATCTTGTAATGCCCACCATAGCAAAAGCAGCACTTAGACGTCTGACTATTGTAACACTTCTGTTATTGGAGTTCCAAGAATTAAATGGGCGTTTCAGATGATCCTAACAAATATTGTAAAATATGCAAATATATATGTTAATATGAAACTCTCAACCCTAGTAAACATATATAGTAAGGGGAGCCTTATTGATATGAATCCCCGCCTGTGAATGGAAACTTTGGATAATTTCAGTGGAATGCCTGTTGTATTAAGAGACATTTGAGATGAAGAATGGATTGTGTACAAATGCTGTCTGGAATGTCATACAAGCTTTGCGTTCCATGCTAATCACCTTATTGGTTTTTAATCTGTTCTACATGTTACCTAATACAACACATTTGTTTTTATTTTAATGCCTGATCTGTGGTCAATCCTTTGCTTTGCCCAGTCCCCCTTCCTGTGTCCGCTTTACATATCTTACAGAAAACAGATGAGTTCAAAAGGCATGTGTTATTGGGGGAAAAACTAGAACACTTAATTGTTGGATAAATTCAGTCATAGGTTCCTATTCCATTTATCTCATCTCATTTACATTTTCAATAAAAGATTGCTGGGTAGGGGGTTTTTTTTTAGTCTTTATAGCAGGATAATTTTTTCTTAATACTTTTATACTGGAATATCTAGGGTACACCATGCTTAAGTCATGCTTAACCTTTCAGAAGATATACTTATGATTTTAATGTTATTTTTCCTTATGTCATGTGAAAATAAACCTGTCTGATGATATAGAATTATCTGATTTTCTTGAAAGTCCTGTCCAATACCAAAAGTTGGTTAATGTTCTTCAGAGAATAATTAAATCTTGGTCCAGTTTACATGTAATATTAATCCACAGTTCAGCTAGTTTATTTTTGCTTTACTGTCATATTGGCAGTCTTTCAAGAAAGCAGCTATATACAAACCAGTGATGCACACATCATAAAAACCCTAAAAACCCCAAATGAATTGCATTGTAGATAATTTATGTGTGAGGATGGAGAACGCCTAGCTGCTATCAGGCCACATTTCCTCCATATCAGTATTCTCTCTTTCTCCCTCTCCTCCATACCCACCTCTCTCTCTCTCTCACACACAAACAATAGCTTTTAGTATATCTTTTCCCTCCATTTATATACCATTGCTTGCATTAAGTTTGGGGCAAGGCTGAACACGACTCAGTGATATGTTTCTTTTATTAGATGTTACAGATGTGGATCAGCAGCAACACACTGTTGCCGTTAGACAGCAGCTGTGTGTGTTTACAAAAGAATTCATCCCACTCCAAATTAGCTAATTTAATCTGAGTAAAAATATATATTGTAGCAATTGGCAGCAGCTCATCATAAAAACTTGAACATGCACAAATGCTCTATGTCATTCCTCTCCCAGGGAGGAGAATGCTGCATTTTTAGTAACTCTTTGTACAGACCTCTCCAATCACAGTCATGTTTCATGTTCCTCAAAAGGAAACACACCAATGTCTGCACTTCAGAAAGAGTTTCATCATGGGCTAATGGGTGAATTAACCCTTCACAACATAAATTAAATAGTGGTCAAGGAGATTCATTTGTACTTTAGCATACTTTTTAGTTGCCATATCCAGATTTAGAAGGTCTGCAACTCACCATGGCCAATTCAATGCAGCCAAGTCACCATGGCCACCTCACCGCGGGCAACTCGTCATGGGACAATTCGTCATGGCAACTCGCCACAGGACAACTTGCCGTGGGACCAGAGTTACACTAATGCCAAATAAATAGTGGCACAGAATCATTAAAAGAAAGGATGCCAAAGGAGGGACAAAATGAAATGTGAATGACAAAAATTTAAAATAATTTTAAAAACTATTTTAAATAATTAAATTGAATTGTTGAATTGTCCTCCCGAGGTCAAATAAGGAAGACCAGATTCTTGCAATTTAAACAAGTATATCTTCTATTTCTTCCCCTCTGAAATACATTTGATAGATTATGGTTCGTAAAACAGAAATTGTCCCACAGATGGAGAGCATTTAAAGAACAAAAATGCCTACTTTTTCTTAATATGCGGAAGTCTGCAGAATCTATGATTTGGTTGCACTCTCTGTACCAGCGAACCTGAAGAGGGGTGGAGGCTCTTATTCGACACTCAAACACCACCAGCTGTCCTTTAGTAGCTGTAATATTTTGTGGGCTCTGAAAGATGATGAAAAACATTAAATTTATACAGTTAAAGGTGCTATGTATGGAACAAACTTCTGAATACCAACTATTCCCAAGAGAGTAATTATAGCACTTTCCCACAAACCTGAGTTTCTTGGACTATCCTATATTTATAGTCAGATTGATATCTCACATTTCTTCTAAGAAAAGGAAATGTCCTGAGGGTGATCTACATAGAATTTCTTCCTCCATTCGTCCCCTAAGTGGAGTGGGTTGAGAGAGGATGACAGGCCCAAAGTCAATCAGTGAACTTCCATGGTTGAGGGTAGATATGAGTCCCCACTCTAGCACTAGCACTTTAATCATTTCCTCATACTGTTTCACACACCCATAATCCCCAGCAAGCAACGACTTTTGAATTACGCTAATACCAAAAAGGAGTTTCCTCTCCAGTGATTAAGGTAGGAGGCTAAAAACTGGGAGGCTGGGAGGTCTATTCACACATTGAACACAAAGCCACCTGGATGGCCTTTGGGCCAGACACACACACTCAGCCGTAGGAAGCACAGAATGGCAAACCACTTCCCAAAAAATCTTGCAAAGAATACTATAGGGACTTGTCAAGGCAGTTGCCAGGAGTCAATACTGACTTGAATGGAAATATTTTTTTAACACTCAACCATATCTATTACTTCTTTCTGGGAAATCAAAGATGAACATGTCGGATTATTAGATTATTATATTTGAGCTGCGAAAACCTAGGGGACCACTCTAGGCGATGGCCAAGAGTTGGGTTTTCTGCATATATTTTCTGTTACGTAGTGGTTGTGCAGATGCTTGCAGTCCAGATAAGAGAAGGCCTACTGCAGATGGGAATGTCTGGAGCCTGTTTTCAAGAAGTGACAGATGGATAGGAAATAAGAACATTTCCAGTAGCAATGGCGTCTGCACCTACCACAGGGAGATTTTTGAATCTAATTTAACACTGAGATTATATCTCTTACCTTTATGAACACAGGAGCTGCTTCATAGGCAGATCCAATCATTTGGGAGGGATTCTGCATCTATAACAGAAATGAAATATGCTGCAATCACAACGCATAATGTGCAAGACTTGGATGGCTATGTATCCCCATTTGCAGATAAATATAAAAACTGTTTTGGGGATTGCTGTACTAGATTATGGTGGAAGTCTTTTTGTGAACCTTTATTTAAGTACTCTATGGGAACTAATCCCTTTAGCTACAAAATTATTTAAACGAATATATATGACAACAATTGTCATATATTTATATTCACTTGTGACCTAGATCAGTGGCCCTCAACCTTTTGAGTACCAGGGACTGGTTCTGTGGACAAAGGTTTTTCTGCAGATCGGAGGGGGCATTGTGATGGCCCTGGACAAGGAATGAAGGCCACACAGCCAGATAAGAGTTCAAACTCCCCTTTAATACTCCAAAATTCCTCAAACTCTCCCATGTTCTTGGCAAGCCCTAGAGCAAAGTGCACCAACATACAGATGGCAGCCTCTGGCTGAGTGCAGTCCAGCAAAGCCAAAGAACAAACAATGAGTCCACAAGGAAGGAACAAGACTCTGAGTTAACAAAGCAAGGAAGAGGCAAGCAGTCCTGCAAACTCCAAATGTCTTCAACGGTACATACAAAATTCTACAAATTCAGTGTTTGTTCCAGACAAACGCCCCTCCCCACAGTGTTTCCTTAAATCTCAGTCCCCAGGTATGCCTTGTGAATAGGGGCAGGGCACTCTCCTCCTAAGTTGTCAGGTTGGCCTGTGCTGTTCCTGCCTTCTCGCCACTCTCCATGCTCGGGGATCAGGAGGGAGGCGGTCCTTGCTCATTGCCTGAGTTCTGTCACTCCTCATTTCCACTGCTTGCCCTTTCTTACAATACAATAGCAGAGTTGGAAGGGACCTTGTAGGTCTTCTAGTCCAACCCCCTGCATGGGCAGGAATCTTATACCATTTCAGACAAATGGCTGTCTTGATCATATTGCCCCCATTCCTCCCTGCTAACAAGCTGTCCCAATCCTGAGGGGCTCTGGGCTGCCTTGGCCTGCTCCTCTCCACATTATTTTGAAGCCAACGAAGTTGCCCCCTCAAGCTCTGTCGCCTCCAGCTCTGGCTTGTCCTCCTCCACAGATTCAGGCTCTGACGGAGGCATGACAGGCATGGTTTCATGTGCTGCCTGCATCCCACAGATAGGGCTTTCCTTGTTTGCTTGGACCAGTTGCTGGCATACCACAGATGAGTGCTAGTCCATGGACAAGGGGTTGGAGACCCTTTTCTTAGATATACTAGTACAAATAGTTTTAAGTAGCCTTGGGTACCAAATTGAAAGATATACAGAGTTTAGCCCAGTAGTCTAGCATTTGCTCAATCTACCATTTTGGATTCTACTGATAATTTGAGTCTACCTTTAAAAATTTGATATCTGTATGTCACCTCCATTCCTAAATTGTCAATCTGTTATCTAACATAACAAAGACTAATTAGATTATATGCTGTAAAACCTATAAGGAGAGACTATATGTGGGCTAATTCTTAAATTAACAGTATTTTCTTTGAACTATAAGACCTTATAGTTTGAATTTTTGAAGTCCTGCTTAAGCTACGCAATTTACAACAAACAAAAACAGTCCTAAATTCTGCTTCGCTATATTTAGCTCCCACAAACTACAGTATGCTGATTCTGTAGCACACCGCATACCATTGGTACTCAAATCCATAGCAAAAACTGCTACACCACTCTGCACAATATATTCAGGTCCAAATCATGTACAAAGCTTGCATGAAGACAGAGAAAACATCTTCAGATACTCTTTCAAGTTAATAAATGAGGTCTCTTGCTGATGACCATGAAATAACCAAGATAATTCACAATAGAACTGAAAACAGATACTTAATTGGATGTAGAACAGGTGCACTGTATTTTGAAAGTATTCTAAGCTTTTTTTGTTTGGTTAGCTTTGACTTAACAAGGTATGTAATCACAACTGATTACATTTTATTTAGTAAACCATGGTTAAATAGATCTTGATTTAGTACAATCAACAACTTCCATGTTAAACTCCTGTCAATCAGTAGACGATAGATGATTTGAGATAAGATATATCCACTCCATATTTTTTTGGAGTATAAGACGCACCCAGGTTTTGAAGAGGCTTTTTTTTTTAAAAGTTGGTAGGTAGGTAGAGGGAGAGAGAGGGAGAGAAAGAGAGAGAAATACAGTAGGTAGGTAGGGAGAGAGAGTAGGTAGGTAGGTAGGTAGGTAGAGGGATAGAGAGAAATAGAGAGAGATGGAGAAATACAGTAGATAGGTGGGGGGGAAAAAGTAGGTAAATAGGTAGAGGGGGGAGATAGAGAAATACAGTAGGTAGGGAGAGAGAGAGTGTAGATAGGTAGGTAGAGGGATAGAGAGAGAGAAATACAGTAGATAGGAAGAGAGAGAGTAGGTAGGTAGGTAGAGAGATAGAGAGTAATAGAGAGAGAAATACAGTAGATAGGTAGGGAGAGAGAGAGTAGGTAGATAGGTATATAGGTAGATAGAAGGGGGAGATAGAGAAATACAGTAGGTAGGTAGAGAGAGAGAGTGTAGATAAGTAGGTAGGTAGAGGGATAGAGAGAGAGAAATAGAGAGAGAGAGAAATACAGTAGGTAGGTAGGGAGAGAGAGAGTAGGTAGGTAGGTAGATGTTTCCAGGTGTATTTACCCATGTGCTGGACAAGGAAATCATTGACCACATTTGGAACAAATCTTTGTTTCTGCAGGCACAGTACTTGACCAACGTAATTCTCATCTATCACTCTAACTAAACAGCTTTCCAAAAGGGGGGGAAAAAACCTTTTTGCACTTTGCAAACCTCTCTCAAACGACCCATTTTTCGCAAAAATGGGCCCATTTTTTTCAAATAAAAGGCATGAAGAGCCTTGGGGGGGGGCTTGCAGAGTGCTTCTGGGAGGGAGAGGGGGGGCAAAAAGAGGAAAAAACGGCCCGTTTTTTCGTGAAAAGGGGCCGTTTTTTGGTCAAAAAAATAGCATGCATAGCCTTATGGAGGCTTATAGAGGGCTGCTGGGGCTGGGGGGGGGGCAAAAACACTCTGTTTATTGCTCATTTCTGCCCTCCCCAGC
Source organism: Rhabdophis nuchalis (assembly GCA_039707465.1). Classification (NCBI taxonomy): domain Eukaryota; kingdom Metazoa; phylum Chordata; class Lepidosauria; order Squamata; family Natricidae; genus Rhabdophis; species Rhabdophis nuchalis. Next base: position 104,957,047 of record CM077646.1, read on the forward strand.
CCTCAGGAGCTCTCTGGACGCCTCCATTTTGGTGAAGGGGCGGGGTCTCAGGGGGCAAAAAATGCTGTATTCGATGTATAAGAAGGACCCAGATTTTCAGCCTCTTTTTAGAGAAAAAAAGGTGCGTCTTATACTCTGAAAAATACGGTAACTTAATATTACTTCTCTTGCCAAGTCAAATTGGTTGACTCAATTTACAGTATATAAGCATTGTGAGCTAACAACAACAATAATAATAGTGGAGACACTGTGCCAAAAGAAAGCAAAGATAGTACCAATAGTAATAGGTGCCTTGGATGCAATTCCAAAACAACTGGAGCACCACTGGAACACCATCGACATTGACAAATTCACCATTGGTCAATTACAAAAGGCAGCTTTACAACAGCTTACATCCTGCAATGATACTTCTAACACCTACCCCAGCTCCTTACCTACCTCTTATCCACTCTGTAGGTGGATAAAAATGCTGACTGTGTAATAAACCATAGTCATTCTACTTCTATTTGTAGGCATTTGTATTCTGCTATTTTCTCCATTTTTTTTCTTTTTTATTCTGCCCTCATCAGGTACTGCAACATCCATTAGCCAGGCTTTTTTGTCTGTTTTATCAATGCCCCAAACTTAACAAATGTGGATAGAAAAACAAAAAAGTCTGGATAGTGAACATTCCAGTATCTGGGGACAGCAGAATAAAAGAGAAAGAATGAGAGAAAATAACAAAATATTAAGACATACAAATAGAAGTAGAATGTCTGTGACAAAAGGAAGCAAAGATAATATTAATAAAAGTAAGCACCTTGGGTGCATTCCCAAAACATCTGGCGCACCACTTGAACACCATCAGCATTGACAAAATTGCCACCATCAATTGCAAAATGTAGCTTCGCTTGGAATAGCTTACATCCTGTGATATCTTTAATACCATAAAACAATAACATCTGTTTGTCCCAGTTCCCAGATCAAAATGCCAAGTACAGTCTAAATATCTGGTTGACTGTATGTGACCAACCATAATAATAGTAATACATATTAGGATTGGGACATGTTGAAATTATTATTAAATAAATAACTATTATTTGTAGTGATGAGTTGTACTAAATTTATCTTGCAGTATGTTTTAATACAAAACAACCTCTGTTAGAATCTCCATGCACCAAATGGTGTTATTTAAATGGCTCAAAATTGGGGATAGTTTATTAAATAATAGTACAGTGAAGACATTATTACTAAGTAACCAGCGTAAGACAGAAACCTTTGTTGTACAACAAATATTTTAATGCATTCAACAGCTTTTTAAAATGATATAGTCAGTTCTGAATGAAAAAGCTAAATAATCTTATGTTCATTAACACCGGCACTTTACATCATTATTAATGCTGATATAACTTTTCTATCTTTTAAAAACTTCAATGGTTTAAGTTGTCTAAACATTAGAGTAAATTATCCATGGTTAATACTGTCAAACTACCAAAATGATGGATGTATGGATGTTTCATATGAATTAAGAAAAGAAAAAGAAAGAAGAAAGGAGAGAGAGAGAAATAAACAAACAAACAAATAAATGTGGACAGTTTGCTCAAATTATTAATCACTTTAATTGATTCTACGATCTATATAGGAACATTCTACTACTTGGTGCATCATGGTGAGAACTGGGTAACTCATAATGTTGCCAACACAACTTTCCAATGGCACACTGAATGACTGCATTGTTTACTTTTCAATAAATGTACAGAGCTCTTCCCTGACAAGGAAACATTCTATCGTACCTTCCTGAAATGTCCTTCTTCTCAAGGAATGCATGTAGAAACTATTGTTTGAAGACATTTGCTTTTCGATTGAGCATAATTTTATAAAAAGAAATCTATGTAGTCTCTCTCACCACTCTCCCCAACCGTTTGAAAGGCATTTAAATCCAGGGATGTTTTGAATTTTCCATGTCTATACTAAGTCACTGCTTTGATCCAACTGTCCTTTCTTAAATGTCTTTGGAAGAAGATGACAAATGGCTAAGCTCCAGGGAAGGCACATGATGGCTTCTAATCTCCCACTGATTGATGTCCAAGCTAAACCAATTCTGGTTCCAATAGGAGGAGGGTTAAACAGGAAGACGAGTATGTCTGGGAAGACAAATTGACATTCCAACGCTTGGCTTTGTATTTGAGAGATATTATCTGAGATTCACACAAATGAAAAACACAATTGGTTTTTTGGCCAATAATGTATAATGTAACAATCTTTGCACTATACTATGCCAATGCCATTGAATGCCAAACTGAGAAAATGCAGATACATTTGGTTCTTCCACAAACTCAATCACTATTTATTCTGGGCTTTGTAGTGTACTCGTTATTGTTGTTGTTGTTGGTTAATCTTTGGTGAGATTCACAGCCTTTGGAGCTTGTTGGTAGCTCAACAGCTTGAGTCCTAATCAGGAACTGTTAAAGTAACTTTGGAGGATATAAGCTGTTCCAAGTAAGGTGTTTTTTTTGTAGAATTTCTTTTTCTTCGACTCTGGCATCTCCTGGTACCGCGATGTCAATAAATTGTATGTTTCGGCCCTCTACAACTGTGATATCTGGCGTGTTGCGTTCCAAATGATGATCTGTCTGTATTCGAAAGTTCCACAAGATCTTCACCTTCTCATTTTTGGTAACTTTTTCAACTTTGTGCTCCCATGACTTTTTGGATACAGGTAAATAGTATTTTTTAACATAATGACCAGTGGATTAATTTAGCAACTCGGTCGTGTCCAGCTGTGTAATCAGTTTGTGCAATTTTGCTGCATATTAAATGTGAAACAGTTTCAACTTTGTTGTTGCAAAGTTGGCAGTTTGGATTGTCAGTGGATTTTTGTATCTTCACTTTCATGGCATTAGGTTGTAGTGCTTGTTCTTGAGCAGCAAGTATTAAGTATATGGTTCCATCTTACGCCATGTCAATGTTAAGTTGTCATCATATTTTCCTTCAATGTTTTCCAAGTGCTGTCCATGCAAAGCTTGGTTTTCCATCTATTTAATATTTCATCCAGTTGTTTTTCCTTATATTCTGCCTTTTTCTGCAGATACATTTGGTTCTCCCACAAACTCAAGCACTATTTATTCTGGGCTTTGTAGTGTTGTTGCTGTTGTTGTTATTGTTATTATTAGGTTAAACTTTGTTGATATTCACAGCCTTTGGGGCTGGTTGATAGCTCAACAGCTTGAGTCCTAACCAAGGAACCTAGAAACTGTTAAGGTAATGTCGGAGGTTATAAGATGTTCCAAGTAAGGTGTTTTTTTGTAGAATCAGGATGTTCAAGTCCAGTAAATTTAGAATTTCCAAATAGCGAGATAGCCCTTTAGGTATTGCTCCAAGGGCTCCAATTACAATTGGGACAACACACGATTTCTTTTTCCACAGTCACTCAACTTCAATTTGCAAGTCCCGGTACTTTGTAATTTTTTCTTGCTGCTTATTTTCAATTCATGCATCACCAGTTATTGCTATGTCAATGAACCATACTTTTTTCTTTTCAACTATTGTTATATCAGGTGTGTTGTAGAACAAGTGCCTGTCAGTCTGAATTCTGAAGTCCCACAAGATCTTGACTTTCTCATTCTCTAATACCTTCTAAACTTTATGGTCCCAGTGGTGTTTTTGCTGTACTCAAATCCAAACTTTTGGCACAATTTCCAGTGAATGATCTTAACAACACAGTCATGGCGTTGTAGGTAGTCAGTTTGTGAAATTTTGCTGCACCCACTGATCAAGTGGTCGACTGTCTCATTTTTCTCATTACCGATGCGACATTTGCTGTTGGTGGTAACATGTTGAATTTTTGCCTTCATGCAGTTTGTGGCTAAGGCTTGTTCTTGAGCTGTCAAAATAAAGCCTTCTGTTTCTTTTTTCAGTACTCCTGATCTTAACCAGTTCCAAGTTAGTTTTTGGTCAGCTTTGCCTTCAATACTTTTCAAGTAATGGCTATGCATAGCTTTGCTTTTCCAATTTTCAGTTTGCCTCTCAATTACCTAATTATTGTTATTGTTACTATTATTTTAACAACCATAAACAACACCACAAATTCTGGGTCTAGAGGTAAATCGATATTTATCCATGGTATAATTTGATTTATGTATTTATTTAAGCAATTTACCTAACTGCCCATCTCATAGCAGTGACTGGATGATGCACAAAAGATCAAAACCAAAACCAAACCAAACCGTAATATACAAACTTGATGCTAGAATAATAATAGCAATAATAATAGTTTAACACATGCTCACTTTTAAAAATAATCCAATTTTAATCTACAGACCAAACAAATCAACTAATAAGGCTGGTTTAACCTCCCTTTGGGTTTATAGTAAATTCAAAAGTACCATTAAATATTTATGCCTAATTTAAAGCAAATAGGCATGAGTCACTGTGGCGCAGTTGTTCGAGTGCAGTATTGCAGGCTGCTTCTGTTGACTGCCGGCTGCCTGCAATTTGGCAGCTAAAATTCACCAGGCTCAAGGTTGACTCAGCCTTCCATCCTTCTGAGGTGGGTAAAACGAGGACCCAAATTGTTGGGCGCCATATGCTGACTCTGTAAACTGGTTAGAGAGGCACTGTAAAGTGGTGTATAAGTCTTATTGCTATTGCTAGTGGATACGTGTTCTGACCCAGGCCTCCTTAGAAAGCAAGAAGAAATTAAAAACTCACTTTTTCTGCTTGGCCGGCCTAGGTTAGTCTCTACCTCAGGGGTTAGGGAATGTTAATTTTAAAATGGGGATTTTAGTACAGGGACAGTTGATTTAATTTGTTTTTATTGTATTTATTTATGTATATATTTTATGCTGTTTTAATTTTCCCTGTGCACCGCTCCGAGTCCCCCTGGGGAGAGGACGCGGTATAGAAAAATAAAATCTATCTATCTATCTAAAGTCTTGGTTTATTTTTATTTATTTATTTTTCAAATTTATATACCGCCCTATTCTCCCTAGTGGGACTCAGGGCGGTGCACAGAAAGAATAAAAACCCACAACAAATAGACACAATAAAATAAAATAAAATAGTTAAGTCTGTGCTAAAAGTAGTTAAAACAATTAAAATGTTAAATTTAAAATTAAACCCTTGATGTATGCCAGGCCAGCCAGATGGAAAAAGTGCGTTTTAAGCGCCCGGCGGAAGACGCATAGGTCCGTCGTGGTGCGAAGGTCGGGAGGCAGGTCGTTCCAGAGATCTGGACCCGCCACAGAGAAGGCCCTCCCCCTGGGGGTTGCCAGCCGGCATTGACCGGCAGACGGCACCCTGAGGAGGCCCTCTCTGTGGGAGCGAACAGGTCGAAGGGAGGTATGTGGCAGGAAGCGGTCTCGCAAATAGCCAGGATCCGTGCCATGGAGCGCTTTGAAGATGGTTACTAACACCTTGAAGCGCACCCGGAAGACCACAGGCAGCCAGTGCAGATCGCGCAGGAGGTTCCTGCAAAACCTCTTTTATTTGTAAGTGAATTCCTTTCATTCACAGTCAGCAAGGCTTAGTAAACAGTCTTTCAGACGAATGTTTATCCACATGCACCTTATCTCGTTTTGAGTGCTGCCAGATAACTAGTTTCCATACCCAGGGCAAAGTAAACTTGGCACACGGTCTCTTAAAGTCACACGCAGAACTTGCCAATCTTAAACTGACCGAATGAACCTGCAAAAGCCCCCTCCCCATTCGTTACTCTTTTGCTTCCTATAGGAGGGGCCAATTGCCTCCAAGGTGTGGCTCTACTCCTAACTGGATCCTGCTTTCTTAGTTGTTCTTATCTTCTGGCAGCTCTGTGCATGTGCACACTAGGAACATGCTCCAGCTGTTCTTCTGCCTCACTGCTGTCTAACTCCCTCTCTGCCTCCGACGCAGAGCCTGAGCTTTCCTCAACCCTCAGGACTGGCCCATGTTCCTCCCCAACTTCCTCAGTGTCTGACTCTGCTGCCAACTCTGCTGGCTGCCGGCGGGCCCCAACACTAAGCTTCAGAGTGGGATGTAACACTGATGATGTTGCCTAGTGAGGTAATGAAATGTCAGAAAGCAAACAACCAAGCTCAAAGAGTCTTAAAATGTCTCTTTAATTGTCTTAGCGTCAGTCATTGATATCAACATCCCATACTATTTTCTATCCCTTTTGACATTATAACATTTAACATCTCAATTTCCATTGACCGTGAAGCTTTCTTGACAGAATATAGAAGTGGTTTTTGCCGTTGCTTGACTTCCCAGTCTTTATAAGTCCTAACCAGGCCTGACCCTGTTTAGCTTCTGAGCCCAAGGTCAGCTATTTGCTGTACTATTTTCCATTCTCACTGGATGGAGTAGCATAGCACTAAGGCCAGAGCTAGCAGAACTTTCCCCTGAGGGATGGGTATTATTCTCAGATCACCTACTATTTTTGCCCAACTGGCAATCCATTGACAAATGGGAGGGATGCTTTAGTTTGAAGCAGGAGCCTTACCATAGCAGGAATACAGCCTTACAGATAAATATCAACACAATCCATGCCCTCGGACCTTAGTAAGTCGAAGTACTGGGTTCCAAATGAGTTAGGTACCCTACAAGCAAATTTGGGCCCAGATCTATTTCGTTTCACAACTGCACGTGACTTAATCCCTGGACATGTTTTCAGCAACAGTAAATGAGCTCGTATGGGAGACTTTTCCTGTGGAATCAGGGTAGAGAGTTTATAGTACAGAGGAGGAAGGGTGTTGGTCTTCTTTTGGATAGTAGCACCTTATTGTTGGTCTTCCTTTGTATGGTGGAGCATTAAAAAGAGATGGAAACTTCTCCTGGACCTTTCTCTGCTTACATTTAGTTAGCAAAATGTTCAATTGCTTTTAAAAGTATAATATTATACTTTATACTATTATAAAGATTGATATAATATCAATCTTTTAGCCTTCTCCAGCCTTGCATTACCCACACTGACTGATGGGCTTCTCTCCAGGGCTTCTAAAAATACCTACCATGTTCATTGTGCAGAACACAGGTAAACTGACTATTTGTATCTTCGTTAGATGAAGATCATGGGGGCCTCAGCCAGATTGGGACCACTGCACCTGAGTTGCGTGGGAATTTTAATTCCTTCCCAGGTAAATTTTATAAAAGAAAAGACCCTTCTGCTCTGCACAGATCTTGGCTGGTAAGTCTTTCCTTCTGCTTTTCTTTGAATTTTCCTGCTTGAACACAATGAAGCTATAATACGCCAAAAAGTAAAATAACTCTCTCGGATGAAACTTACACAGGTTTTTGGTTTTTTTTACAAAGTGTTAAAAATGACAGGCAGTCCTTGACATATGACCACAATTGGGATTAGAATTTCCATTTCTAAGCAAAGTGCTTATAAAGTGAGTCACGACCAATTTTATGACTTTTTGATGATGGTTGTTAAGTGAATCACTGCACTTGTTAAATGAATCACATGGTTGTTAAGCGAATCCAGTCACCCCCCCCCCCCAATGACTGCTTGTCAGAAGCTTGTTAGAAAGGTTGCAGATGGTAATCACATTACCCTGAAAGTCTACAGCCAGGATGGCGAACCTATGGCACGCGTGCCAATGGTAGCACACAGAGCTCCTCTCTGTGGGCATGCATGCCGTTGCCAGCTGATCTTTGGGTTTTGGGGGCTCCGGCAAACGCAAAGACCAGCTTTGCATGTGCATGCCAGAAACCAGGAGAGCAGGTGGCTGGTGCGCATGCCACCTGTGCATGCCTGCACCGGCCAGCTGGCCTTCAAGTTTCCAGGGTTGCGACGTGCAAAGCTGGCTGGAGAATTCTGGGAGCTGAAGTCCTTCAGACTTAAAGTCGCAAAGGTTGGGGACCCCTGCTTTAGAGCAGGGTTGTCAAACTCGCATCGTCCCGTTGTTATCACGTTACACATTGGGACTCCCCCCCCCCATCACTAAACTGGGCGGGGGCATGGCTGGTGCATGACGCATCTGGCCCACGGGCCGCGAGTTTGACAGCCCTGCTTTAGAATCTAGATAGAGATTTTAGAGCAGAGTCCATTTTAATGCCCAGAGTTTGTTCCTAGTGCAGTTTCTCTTCTACTATAATAGCAACAATATAAATTAATGCAATGGCCTAATGGGTGTGTCATGTTAACATATTAAAGTAGCAGGATTTAGATTTAGAGCTCTTAAGGTCTCCCATCCATATCTTAAGATTCCCTCTGAGCATGTGGAGAGAGCACTCTCTCTAACCATAACTTGCTCCACATGTTTGTTGTGAAGGAATAAGACTTCCATTGCTGCATTACACGGTATGCCTTCCTGGCAGACTTTGGTTTCTAATTTTAGACATTAAATACACTGTCAACAAGCAAAGCAATAGAAGCTTGCGCTTAGTTGATCGCAATTGCTTCTGGAGCACATTCACATTATTCAAGAGAAGCACTACCCATCTAGCGGAACAAAATATACATTATACAAATACTGAGAAACAAAACTGGCCTGTCTTTCCATGTCCATGAATGCCAGAGGTTTCTATTTTGCTTTGGCAGAAGCCTTGGTATTGTCCTGGTCATGTCCTTGAAAAAAATACCATCCTCTGTACCTAAGGGAGTCTTTTTAGCAAGCTCAGTGTGTTCCACGTAAATCGCAACCTTTACTTGGTGTAATTTTAGACATTAGTGAAGATGACGGAATTAGACTCTGCCAGATGAAGAGAGAGGACCTTTGCAATCCAACACCGGGAATATTATAAGGTACATACCGATCATGCTGTTGATAGAAACAATAATGACGACTACCTGAATAGCTGAGATGTTTCCACAATTATGTTATCTCCAAGATGGGGACAAAAGTAATACAGAGAGGGTTAAGAAAAATATTATGGAGGGTCCATGGGGGCTTTGTCAGACATCTGAAAGGCAGACAGTCTTTTAAAATTGTTAAGCAACCAGCATTTCTCCTAGTAGTGTAGAGTGTGAAAAGGAATTTCTATAGCTTCCTGATAAGGAAGACAGCAGCTTTCTGTAGTATTCAGCAGATAGGGTTGAATAATCATTGTTTAATTTCAAAATATACCACTGGATATGATGAATTTGGGAAATCACATTGCAAAATGTAGCAATTCTGATGCCTTTTGCAATGAAGGTTTAATATTTATATGAATAGGCTGTGTTTAAAAACTTGATACTACGTTGTTATAATATAGTTTTATTAAATTATTCTAAATCATGTTCCTGGATCTGAATGAATATGTAAGGATACATTTTTGGAAGTTCTGATTTTGTCTCAGTTTTAGACACTTAAAGATTGGGGTATACAATAATAATACAATCCTGGGATTCCATGTTCTTTTCCTCATTCAGTCAGAAACCCAATAGTACCAAATAAATTAGGGCCCCTGCAATCAACATCAACTGCTGAGAAAGGAAGAAAACTACTGCATCGTCAGTCTCCTACTTCTAATCCCTGCAAATAGTACAGAAGGGTACCATGACTAATGGCATCAAAGACCCCGGAGAGATCAAGGACAATCAGGACAATTGTATCACCAACATTGTAACTCTTCCAGAGGTCATCAAAAATTGCAATCAATTCCTTCTCTTAACTTGGTTTGAAACTCAACTGACAAAGTCCAGGTAATTTTTGTCCTCTACAATCCTCTGAAACTGTAATCTAACATTTTCTAGCACTATCAGCTGGCCAGTGATGGCTTCTTAAGAATGGGGCAGACCTCTGCCTCCTTTATTTTGTTTTTTTATTTTGAAATCTACCGTAGATAATTACCCATTTCACCAATGCAATTTGGGGTAGGTAGGACCACTCTCTTACTCATAGTTGCATTCATCACCATATAGACCTGCCACACATTGTCCAGGACAATCTTAAGTAGCCAGAGGGAGATAGGTTTAAAGGACTGGAACCTGTCCTGCTTCCTGTCCTCACAATCATTTGAATTGTAATTGAATAGTAGTGTAAGAATGCAATTAGAAGACATCTACCTTGCTACCAAATATTTCAACTAATATTACAAACTAACAAAGGGATTTACAAAGGTGTTTTTTTCAAGAGGCAACTAGACTTTCTGGTTTTTCTCTGAAGACAATTTGATTTTCATCCAAGAAGCTTCTGAAGAGCTGAAGAAGCTACTTGGATGAGAAACATAATGTCTTCAAAGAAAAACGAAGTCCAGTTGCCTCTTGAAAAAAACACCTTTGAGACAACCATGACCTGGATGATTTAGAATCTCCATAGGTATTCAATAAAGGGATCCTTAACCTGAAACCACCATAGCTAATTTTGTCACAAATGTCCATCACGTTTTCAGCTCTCAGATGTCCAGAAACAATCTAAGATATTCTTTTATGATAGCAAGTGTTCTAGAATGCAACAAAACCCATCCTCACATAACGTACAAGATGGTAAAAGAGCTCATTGTCCTGGCAGTGCAGCTTTTTATTTTATGAAAATAAATGGAAAAAGAATGCAAGGAAACAAAACAGAGGACAGGAAAAACCCACAATGTTGTGAATATGTGTACATATCTAACCTGTAGTGCTTTTTAAATATCCTTATTGACATAAAAAAATATTATACTAAAAATAGAAATGTTTTAATAGTGGCCCAGTGATTAGAATGCAGTATTGCAGGCTAATACAACTGATGGCCAAAAGTTCGATTCTGACCGGCTCAAGGTTGACTCAGCCTTCCATCTTTCTGAGGTCAGTAAAATGAGGACCCAGATTGTTGGGAACAATATGCTGATTTTGTAAACTGCTTGGAGAAGGCTGTAAAGCTCTATGAAGCGGTATGTAAGTGCTACTGCTATTGCTATTATTTACTGTGGGCCACATAACATGGCCAGATCTATCTTCTCCAGCCGCTTTTTGTGTCACCCTGTGCTTACCTGTAACATGCATGCCTATTTGGGAGAAGGTAATCCTTTGCTGTCTTACATGTAGTCCTACAATTTTTGATGCAAGTGTTAGAGCAAAGTCCACAGTTCACAGGCCAAACTCAATTACAGAGGGGGGTGGGGGGGAGAGAATTTGTAAAGAAATAACTACGGACAGAGAAGTGGGTTAGGATAACAAATAATATATACAGGTAGTCCTCAACTTGAGCCCAAAATTTCTCTTAAGCAACAAAGTTGTCAAGTGAGCTTTGCTTCATTTTACAACCTTTGTTGTCACAGTTGTTAAGTGAATAACTGCAGTTGTTAAGTTAGTAACATGTAAGTGGCTCTGGCTTCCCCATTGACTTTGCTTATCAGAATGGAATCACATGACTCCAGGGCACTGAAACCATCATAAATGCATGCCAATTGTCAAGCATCCGAATTTTGATTCTTTGACCATGGGAATACTGCAACAGTTGTAAGTGTGAAAAATGGTCATGTCATTTTTTTTCCAGTGCCATTGCAACTTTGGTCACTAAATGGTTGTTAAGTCGAGAACTATCTATATTGGATTATCAGGAAATCTGTGAGGGAGCCACAGCTAAACCTCTAGCTATATGCGAGACCGTCTCCTGCCCCATACATCCCTTCGACCGATCCGCTCCCATAGGGAGGGCCTTCTCCGGGTGCCGTTGGCCGGGCAATGCCGGTTGGCGACACCTAGGGGAAGGGTCTTCTCTGTGGCGGGCCCAACCCTCTGGAACGACCTGCCCCCTGAACTCCGTAGCACCTCGGACCTCCGCCTTTTCCGCCAGCGTCTTAAAACGCATTTATTCCAACAAGCCGGCCTAGAATAACCACCCGATATGGACTTTTTAGTTATAAATTTTAATTAGAGGATTGTAAAATGTTTTAGCACGGGGTAATTTAATTTAATTGGGTTTTAATAATTAGTTTATTTATGTATGTATGTTCTGATTTTTAATTTTCCTGTGCGCCGCCCTGGGTCCTTTTGTAGGAGAAGGGCGGGGTATAAATTTAATAAAAAAAATAAAATAAAAAATAAAATAAAATGAGGTTCAGCCAGTAGGGACAGTTAGAAGTTCTACTTTCTTTCCAAAATATACATAGTAGCCTCTTCTTTTTTTTAACCTTCAAAAAAAAAAAAGCAGAATAACAGAGTTGGAAGAGATCTTGGAGGTCTTCTAGTCTAACCCCCTGACAAGTGGTTATCCAATATCTTCTTAAAACCTCCAGTATTGGAGCACCCACAAATTCTGGAGGCAAGTCATTCCACTGATTAATTGCTCTCACTGTCAGGAAATTTCTCCTTAGTTCTAGGTTGACTCTCTCCTTGATTAGTTTCCATCTATTGCATCCTGTCCTGCCTATGGGTGCTTTGGAGAATAGATTACCCCCTCTTCTTTGTGGCAGCTCCTCAAATATTGGAACACTGCAATCATGTCTCCCCTAGTCCTTCTTTTATTAAATCAGACATACCAAATTCCTGCAACTGTTCTTCATATGTTTTAGCCTTCAATCCCCTAATCATTTTGTTGTTGTTCTCTGCACTCTTTCTAGAACCTCAACATCTTCCTTGTATTGTGGTGGCAGAATATTTCATCACTGATACTTGCTGGACACAAAACTGAAATGAACTACAGTAATATTCTACAACAGGGGGAGGAAGGCATTTAACATTTAGAGCGTAAGTCCATTTCCGTGTTGTAAACATTTTACTTCCACAATAAATAAATCATCTTGGGATAGGAGATATCTAATTATCTGATATCTGATCTACCACCCTCCAGCATATGCTTGGCCAGAATACTTGTCTAATCCAAGCCAGGTTCTGCAGGACTCTCCTTATGCTCTTGTAACCTGGAAATCATAGCTCTCAGTTCCATATTCTGGCTCAAAACCGACTAGCCCTATTCATAGGCGCCACTTCCCACTTTGCAGTAATTTGTCGCTCTTAGCTTGGTAGTCCAATGCCTATGCCAGTTATGTGGGTCAAGCTTCAACCCTTACGCTGCAAACATTTGAGACAAAATTTAATGTAGATGCAAGCTATACAGTATAGGGCTTTCAGATGGTATATCAGGTTCCCTGGCTTGCAGAGGAAATTAGAAAACCAGAATTGTTTCTTTCTGCAGAAGATAAATAATATGTTCCTCATAACTCACATTTGCTAAACGAGCATAAACGGCACCTGCTCAGCTTCTAAGAAGCTGCCCAGAGTGGATCTTACACATAGCATATTTCAGTAATGTTATCTTCCACTTCAGAGAACTACGAAAAAAGACTGAACACGAAGGAAACTCTTGCAAGCATCTCATCAGTTAATGGGCAACCTCTTTGGATATTTTTCTGTTCCAGAAAATATCATGGAGGTCTCCTGTTCCGAGTTGACTCCAAGATTCCTTTGTGAATATATTACTTATTTTGCAGCAGTCCCTATCTTAGTATTGGAAAATGGCTTAATAATAAAAAGCCAGCATGCACATTGCTGAATTAAATTTCATCTGATATATGAACATGTAAAACATTTTTTTTAAAAAATTATCTCTACCTATTACTAGCTCGAAAAATAAAAAGACAAAACTTATGAAAACTATTCTAGCCAGGTGAACATTCAGATGGATTAAAAGGTTCCTGCTTTTGTCAAATAGGGACAATGCTAATGTGCATGCCTTAAAGAGAAACTTTATTGAAATCTACACCTGTTTGATCCACCCATAGGTGGAATTTATGGAGATTTCCCATTGCAAGTAAATATTAAATAAAATTTCCTAAAAATATAAAGCTTTGCTCTCATTTTGCCTCCTGAAAGTACAAAACAAGATAATGGACTATCTCATCTCCCCCCCCCCCCCCCATCCTGCTTCCCTTCCTACAGAAATGTTAAACTACAATTCTTATCACTCCAACCAGCAGTTACTGGAAATTATGGATATTGTAACTCATCCTTTCAGAGGGGAAGCTAAGAATAGAACCTGTGAGTGCAATCATAAAAGTGCCAATCCGGCTGTTGTGTAACTCCATTTATCCTCCCAGCCACTTTGGAGTTTTTAAACCTGGCATTGTAGGTTAACAAACAACGCTGACCCAAAAGTCTAGTTTCCAAGGCCAAATAGTTTGAAAAGCAAAACCGTTTTTTCGTCAAATATGCTAATTCCTTCTGGGATGCTTTATTTTTTAAAAAAGTTACCTTTCTTATAAGAGCAGCCCATTTCAATGTGGCCTTTGGCCGCATCGTATCTTTTGAGGAGTCTTCTGAGAAAGTGTGACATGCCTCAAAATGTGTTGCAAACACATCGAATATAACGAGGCGTTTTGATAGCAAGGGGATGTGGATTTCTGGGATTAACAGAATAGCAGAGGCCTTCTCTGTCTCTGCCAAACCATCTCCCTTTTAGTGCTGGAAAGCTCAGGCCACAGAGCCCCGTCTGTCTGGGGAAGTATAGCAGAATCTATCCTTGGAAATCCGATCCGATTAATTTCTAATTTTACCTACGTGTGTAGCATTTAATATAGAAGCAGCTGATGGGAGTATAAATCGACTGGCCTGTCAAGCAGTCCAAGTGCAGTGCTAAAGCAGATGTCTTTCTTTCAACACACGCAAGCGTTCGGACAGGCTGCAATGGCGCTTGAGCAGACAAACAAGAGCCACACAATCCGTAAGAAGCAGGAAAGGCAGCCAGCGCCTCGAAAACCCCAGAATGAATGCTAGCATGTAGCACTGATCGATCTTGTTTAGCTCAGCGGAAACATTCCATGCCGTTTACCTACCTGTTCGTTTTATAAGCAGTTAGAAAGGACAAAAACAACAACCCAAACTCTATTCAAAGACTTTTGCGGTGCCACCGTGAGTATCCCTGGTGAAACTCATCTATCTCCTTGAAAAAGGTGGTTTATAAATCTTGCCCTACAAGTTTTCAAATCTTCTGTGCTGAGGCTAAGCTCTTGGTAGACCCTTCAGCTTCTGGGTGTCACACCAATCACTTAGGGATAAATCGAGGAAGTGACCTCAAGGTCTCCTCAGATTTCGGCTTTTTTGTCAGCTGACTCAAGATTATGAGACAAAACAGCAAGGGCTGGGCTGTTATTGCCAAACCATGACTGTGGAGCCATTTCCTATGAAATTCTATATATGACGTGGTCTCTAATCAAGATGGATCCCACGGGCATCTAGACCAGCAGAGGCTGTTAGCCAGTCTTGTTCTAAAAGAAACAGGCACAGTGAAGGGGAAAAAAAACCTGTTCAACCAATTTTGCATTTATTTGTCCATAAATGGAAGTGCATAAATTAACAGTGATTCCATTCTAAAGTTCTGTTAGAACTTAAACATGTAACTGTGACATGTTAAAATCTAACTGTGATCTTAGATGTGAATTGTTCTTTTAAAAAATGAACACAGAACATGATATGAGTCTATTATCAGGAGACTACTATTACTCTGGATATTCACGGTGCGAATTTAGGAGTTGTTGAGTAAACCATAATTGCAGGAATATACCTTAGTATAATGTGTAGTCAGTGTAAGATGATGTGAGAAATATTGCACCAAAGTTTTGTTTCTGAGAACACAGCAAATTCATCTGATAAGAGGCTAAAGTGGTATATATTTAAAAAAAATCTACATAATAACATTTATAGACACTCCTTAAAGGAGTGTCAAACTGGCGGGCAGGCCACACCCACCCCAGCTATGCAAAGGGGAAAAACGTCACAAAATGTCACGTGACAGCAATGTGATACCGTGAGTTTGAAACCCATGCTTTAATATATTCATGTATACATACATATTGCAAAATCAAGGAAAGTTGCAAATGTTGCCCTTGACGTGATGTCCCAGTTCCTGGAGGCCGTGCGGATCTGGATGGGGAGGAACAGGCTCAGGCTCAACCCCTCCAAGACCGAATGGCTGTGGTTCCCAGCATCCCGATACAGTCAGCTGGTTCCATCGCTGGCTATGGGGGGGTGAGACCTTAGCCCCCACAGGAAGGGTTTGCAACTTGGGTGTCCTCCTGGATGCACAGCTGTCCTTAGAAGATCATATGATGGCTGTCGCCAGGGGGGCTTTTTATCAGGTTTGCCTGATTTACCCTTCCTAGATCGGGATGCCCTACGCACAGTCACTCACACCCTTGTCTCTTCCTGTCTGGACTACTGTAATGCTCTCTACATGGGGCTCCCCTTGAACAGCACCCAGAAGCTTCAACTGGTCCAGAATACGGCCGCACGGATAATTATGGGGGCGACGCTCCCATGTAACACCCCTCCTGCGCGAGCTGCACTGGCTTCCAGTGGTTTTCCGGGTGCGATTCAAGGTGTTGGTTACCATCTTTAAAGCGCTCCATGGCTTAGGACCTGGGTACCTACGAGATCACCTTCTGCCACCGAGAGCCTCAGTGGTTAGTAAATTCTAGTCTGAATAGATGGTTTGTGTGGAGAGGAGTATCTGTGTGACTTAGCTTGAGCAGCTACCCCTCTGAGACAGTTGTAGGAGAGAAGGGTGGGAATGATGATTGATGTAAAGTTGGTAGGGATCCATCCCACAGATGGGGAAAGACTGCTTCTTGACACAGCACATAGTTATCTATAAATAAACAACGGAACTCACAACCACAAGCTGTGTAATGGTCACCACCCTGTTGGATTTAAAAGGAGATTATAAAAATCCAAGGAGTTCAATGATCAAACCCTACCTGACCTCATAAGTCTATTATCTCCGCTATTTATATATATTGACTCTCAATTGCTAGAGCAAAATGGCATTGGACTTACATCTTACTATTGGAGTTCTCATTATCTGTAGAGGAAACCAAACGCTGGATTAGATAGGTTTTTAGCCCGACCTGTCTGTTCCTAGGATAGGTCCGATATCTTGACCTGAGATTGTTGTCAAAACATAAGTGGAAAGTGAATAGCATCCATAGTTCCTTCAGTGATGTTAGAAAGAAAGAAAATTCTTTCAACTTGCCATTAATGTCAGAATAAATCTCATTGATCTAACCATCCTCTCTTACTAAGGCCCATTTAGCATCATTCTTTGCCACCTATCACCTTTATATGGCTCTTCTGAACCTACACAGTAGTCTTAGTCATTATTTACGGCCCATCCCAAAGAATTTAAAAGTAATTCTTTTTCAGGACAGGCAGTATATCTTCCATTCAAAACTGACTCCGAAGTCAGAAAGTAAGCATTTCCAGCATTTTCAGAAAGTAAGCATTTCCAGCATTTTCTTTGAGAACACAAACCTAATAAGGTGCTTGACTTTTAAAATCATTAATTCATGTGCAAAATGTCTTTATCTGACAAGTCTCATTCGCTTTCGTTACTGGTTGTTTTCCCTCTGTTGATTTCCTACATTAATTTCTCCTGATTGAATAATTTCTGTTCAGTCTCACTCCCTAGCCCATCCTAGAGCAGGCCCTTTTGTCCTACAAACTTCAGCCAGTAACTTCCTAAATTATCCTGGCAGGCTAAATTACATGTTTTCCAACCAGCGTGCGAATCACCAAGAATTTACTCCCCACATTTGTCTACGCTGACATGATCCATACATGTCAAAGGTGAATTGCAGCTGCCTTTTGCTGGGGAGTGGGAGCTGTGTGTAACCATTAGACTCTGTCCCCTTGAATATTTCTTATGCCTGAATGAATAGCCTAGAAGAATATACAGGCCACTTGAGCAATTCTTCCTCCTTCCTGGGCAAGATTCACTCAGCTCCTGTGGCAGAATTGTCTGGGGCAAAGAATTTCAACTATTATTCACCTCCTGGCATCATAATTACATGGTGAACTTTTGACATTGACATGAATGTGAGGATGGCTAGAAAAGAACAACTATTTAAACCATCCCGAACTTTTCACAGGGTAGGAGAATAAAAAGCAGCTGGTCTTCGGTCTGGATATATGAGACTCTTGTTTGTCTTTTCCTCTTCTTGATTTCCTTAGGGTTTTGTCTGAAATGACTTTATTTTTTGATCAACAACACCTCATGAAAATATAGTCCTTCTACAGGAACAATAATTAATTTTAAAAAATTAGAAGCTTAAAAAAATAAACATCTCCAAAGGATGAAGGTATTTCTTTTGGAAGATCTTCAGACTGATTTTTTTAGACCAGGAGTTTCAAACTGGCAGCCAGCAGGCCAGATGCGTCACACACAGGCCACACCCACCCCAGCTCCAAAAAGGAACAAAAGTCACGATACGTCACGTGACAGCAAAATGACGCCACAAGTTTGACACCTGTGTTTTAGACATATTTATGTGTATGAATAAGAACTCTTTCAATTTTTTGTTGAAGCCAAAAGTCATAGAAACTAAAAATAGGCGTGGTCATCATCATAACACCAAAATAGTGTTAAAACCATAAATTTGTTTGTTTCATTTACTTAATTTATATATCACCAGTTTCCAGATGGAATCATGGCAGTGTACAATAAGCCAAAATAAAGAAGGCAGTAACAGATTATTGCTGGATATACATCTGAAATTTTATCAGAAAGATATCTCACCAGCTTCCTTTTATGAAGCTTTTATATGTATTTAAAGACTTTCATGTCTTGAAATATGGTAGAAAACTGATTGTCCCTAAAAATCTATTTATTAATTGGCACAATTTGAGGCTCTATTGGGCTTTGGCAATCTTTTCTATTTTATGTTCCAAAAAACAAACGAATGATTGCCAAAACTACAAAGAGATTCTGGAGGAGGGCACATCCAAGTTTTAACAATGAGTTTAGTCTAAAAAACATATTAAAATCTGAATCTCATTTTAATTTACATTGAATAGGCTGAGCAACATATGTGAAATCCGTTCACTGTAACAATGGCAAAATAACGCAAGGTAGAATAAATTTTACAATCATTGATCCAAAATGTCTTCTTTTTCATTAATCTGATAATAGCATACATAATAGCCTCTTTGACTTATGACCACATTGCGCCCAACATTTTGCTGCTAAACAAGACAATTATTAAGTTAGTTTCCCCCCCATTTTATGACCTTTCTTGCCACATTTGTTAAGTGAATCACTGCAGTGGTTACATTAGTAACAAGATTGTTAAGTGAATCTGGTTCACCGTTGATTTTGCTTGTCAGAAGTGAATGTATATTTAATCATGGAACTATGGGGATGCTGTCTTATGTGTGAAAAATGTGTGAAAAATGATCACAAATCATTTTTTTCAGTACAGTTGTAACTTCAAGTGGTTGCTAAACAAATGGTTATAAGTCAAGGACTACCTGTAATTCCCTTTCCCATGCATTTTTTCCCCATGCTTTAACTAGAAACCTCATCGTTGTTTTATGCCCTTTGAACTAGCAATTCTCACGTGTGTCTGCTACAGGTAGTCCTTGATTTATGAATATAACTGAGATTGAAATTATGTTGTTAAGTTGTTACAGTTGTAAGATGAGGCACTCACATCACCGGAAGTAATTTTTGGGGCATTTTCTCAGTGGTCACTGAGTGTCATTAAACCTACAGTTGTTAAGTGAATGCTGCGGGTTTTTAAGTGAACTCCTTCATTTGAATGGACATTTCTTTCCTGAAAACCAGCAAAAAAATTATAAACCACGGTTATATGACTATGAAACACCACAGCCAATTGTAAAGCTGATCTTCCTGGCATACAGTCACATGACCCTGGGGGTGGGTGGGTTTTGTGTGATCATTTACACAATCTGTGGCTGTCGTAATCTGAACAATTGTAAAATGACCGGTTGTTATGTGAGGACTGTTTCTAAACTGGTCAGTATACTAAAAAGTATAGTAAAAGTCTGTCTTTGAGCTTCAGCTCTTTTTTCCATTATGGTTTCTAAAGGAAAAATACTAGATGAATAACTAAAACATAAAACTGTAACCCAAGACAAGAGTAATGAAGATGTTGGAAGTGATGCAGGCTATGTGCTGATTGAATTCACTGGTATATAAGAGCAGTTTCATATGCTGGAAAATTCTTTGGTTCCCATGAGCACAACAGTTAATGTATGATAGAAACTTCAGCGGAAACCCTAAGTGATCCCAGGAGTGCAATTTCGTAACACAACTGGTCTAAATATTATATACTAACACCTTTATTTCAAGAAGTCCTTCCCTTCACCGAATGATCTGACAGGCATGTTTTCTGGCAGCCTCTGAGCTTAGTATCTGTTTTATATCTGTTCCCAGGCTATACTAAGTTCCAAACCTTTTCACCTATCTGATGCATTTCCTGTTGTCATTTAAAGTAATGTCAACTAAAGATGTGCACAAATACCTGCTGCTAATTTGAGAAATGTCAGCACATCCCTGAATTCTTGCTAATCCACTGTAACTTTGTGTGTAGATTCTACTGTTAAGACCAGTGAGTAATATTTTTTTTAAGTTTCCAGCCAGATTATATTTGCAATATATAGTGGATGGAAAAAATACAGACTCTTTTTACAATTCATACTTTCTCATAGCAGTTGCGTTGTGCTACTGTACTGTTGCCTATTTGATATGGTTTCAGAGATAGAATAGAATAGAATAACAGAGTTGGAAGGAACCTTAGAGGTCTTCTAGTCGAAGCCCCTGCTTAGGCAGGAAACCTTATACCATTTCAGACAAATAGTTATCCAATCTCTTCTTAAAAACTTTCTATAAACTTAAAACGTTGTATTGGTATAGCATGCTGATATAGAATAATATTTTAATTTATTTTTCATTTAGTATAGAATAATATTTTATTACATTTTATATTTTATTTCTTTTAACTAACTTATAAGGGGTTCAATGGCTTAACAGTTAAAGATGCTGAGCTTGTCAGCTGGAAAGCCCAGGTTCAAGTCTCAAGTGCCATGCAATGGGATAAGTTCCTGTTCGAACTCCTACCCACCTAGCAGTTCAAAAGAATGCAAATGCAAGCAGATAAATAGGTACCACTTCAGTGGGAAGGTAACAGCATTCCATGCACCTCAGCAGATAGTCATGCTAGGCACATGACCATGGATATGTCTTCAGACAATGTTGGCTGGCATCCTTTGCTAAGAAATTTTGTGTGTCTATTGCTAATATTGTGTTTGTTTCTTTGTTTTCATCTACCCATCCGATCAGGAGTGGCAGGAGAAGCATGTTACAAATCTCTTCTACAAAAGAATGTGGTGCGACCCAGGAAGAGAACCTACATAATCATGCATTCATGTACATGACAGCAGTGTCACTTGTGCAGTTTCGGTAAATGGCTAAAATTGCCTCAATCATCTTGCTCTGTATAAATGTCCTTTGACTAACCCCAGGAAATTTTATTATGCGGTGAGAAGAAAATCTCTGTAATTAAGGTAGAATGCAGGAGCATCCACAGTATGTGTGTGTTTGTGCATGTGCACACGCATGGGTGTGCAAACAGAGAAGAGGGTGGATGTGACACTGCTTTCAAAGTCTGCTCTTGTTTGAATGCATATAAGGTTGGTGTTTGGGTGAAGAGTGGGGCTTTGACTGTAATGTCACATCTAACATCTTGACAATTTTGAGCCTGTTAGCAGAGTATCTAGTTAGTATTACATCTTATATAAAAAATACATTAAAAAAATCTCTGTTGTCTGCAAACTGACATAAGTATGTCCATAAAAGCAATGTTTGGTTATCTATCCCTAGAAAGGCAAACAATCCTAATGTTCTTAATATTCTATTTTTAATTGAGAGGAAATGAATGAATTAAGATCACATATATTAGCATGAAGATGAATCTTATCCAGGTCTACATTATTATAAAATAGTGCTAAGTATAGGCCTGCTTTTATCCCAGAACAAAACATTAAATATATGTTTCAATGTTACCATTAAAATCAAAGATATTACTACCTTGCTTTAATATAATTCTCTCTCTTGAGCACTTTAGAAGCTCAAGACCCATTGACCCAGATGATGTCACACCTTTTTGCTTTTAAGAAGAAAAATGTATAGAATTGACTTGCACTTGGTGTCTCCTGTCACTGTGTGGAAATCACTGGAAAGGAAAAATGCTGATCCATTACTTGCACCTGGTCTGGATTATTCCACCAGACTTCCCTTTAGCCCTACATTGTGATATAACATCTCTACTCTCAGGTATTTATTGCACTGAAATCTCTTGCAATTTTAATCCTGGACCACAGAACAAAACTTTCTGGATGCCTAACAGTTTTGGAAGAATTTTCTTTCAGTTAATTTTCCTGAAATTATTTCTAATAAGTTTTTATTTCTCCTTTGTGGCGACTATTAACGTTTTTTAATGCATCCACTCTGATTTTCTTCAAGAAGAGTCATAATGTTGTTGTTATAAAGACATAACTCTGTTTTTGTAGAGGGGCTTTTCTTGATTGCTCCCAAATAAACTCATTTTACATGATTGTAAGATTGGCCTTTATTTTTCTAGCTTAACTTTTGATGGAGCATGTCCAAGGCTGACTTTCCACAAGCAGAAGTATTTCTTCTGCTCACTGAATGTTCTATAAATAAGTTGCAAAAAGTTAGGGGACTCAGGCAAATACATTAGGGAATAGGAGGAGAGCAAAGGAAGGGCCTGCAGAATAAGGAGAAAAATACTTTATGTAACTCTGGATGGCGTTTTAGCTATTGTATTGGACTTAGCAAAGGAAAAAAGGCAGGAAGCTGAGGTACTCCCCATGTGTACTTCCTTGAATTTTCAGAAGACAGGAGAGAACTGTAATAGTAGTAGTAGTAGTAGTAGTAGTAGTAGTAGTAGTAGTAGTAGTAGTAATAATAATAATAATAATAATAATAATAATAATAATAATAATAATAATAATAATAATAATAATAATTTGTGCATCACCAGGTATTGCAATGTCAAGAAAAAAGTATGGTTCATTGACATTGCAATACCTGGTGATGCACGAATTGAAAATAAGCAGCAAGAAAAAATCACAAAATACCGGGACTTGCAAATTGAAGTTGAGCGACTGTGGTGGAGGAAGTTGTATGTTGTCCCAATTGTGATTGGAGCCCTTAGAGCAATACCTAAGGGGCTGCCTCGCTATGTGGAGGTTCTAGGTTTGCTGGACTTGAGCATTCTGACTCTACAAAGGGCCACCCTGCTTGGAACAGCTTATATCCTCCGACGTTACCTTAACAGTTTCTAGGTTTTTCGTTAGGACTCGAGATGTTGAGCTACCAACCAGCCCCAAAGGCTTTGAATCTCACCAAAGATTAACCACAGAATAATAATAATAATAAATAGATTAAATCAAATATTGGTCGATCAGTAAGGGAAATCTGTATGATGGAGAGTCTTCTATTCACTTTAACAGCAAGGGAAATAAGCCATATCTGCATTGCCTAATCCTTCCAAAAAGTTGGAAGTGGACCTGCCCAATTTTCCCATGCAATTATCTCAGTCTTGAAATGCTGAGAATACCATAAGCCAAATGTGACTCTTTCTTCATCTGATTATCAAGAGCCTGTGGAAGGCATTGTCCAAACCGTGCTCTCCCCAAATTCTTTCCAGGTTGAAATAACAAGAACAACAACCTCCATAACTTTTCCGTTTGAATCCCCACCCTCCTCCTCACATTATGTTTTCATTATGTGCTGTGAATTTTTCTTGTGAGTAGCACTTCAGCGCCCCAAACCCGAAATATTTTTAATGCAGTGGAAGTATCCAGCTGCCTAGCTGACATTCTCCCCATATTAAAAATCTTGAGAGCTGTGAAGCTTTCCTTTAATTCCATACTTAGAGACAGTAAGGTGACTTAGGTCATGAGGGTCAGGGAGATCAGACAATTGGTTCTGAATAAAATGCCCTCTGTTTAGGGTGCAGGTTTGGCATTCATTGCAAGGGTGCCTCCCTAAGGCCATCCTTTCTACGCCACTGGAGTGACCCAAATCCTCTTACCTTTTAGGCAAGAGAGAAAAGCCAGCAGCAACCTAGAACGAAGGAGAAATTTCCTGACACAACAATTAATCAGTGGAACAACTTGCCTTCAAAAGTTGTGGATGCTCCAACACTGGAAGAGATTGGACAATAATTTGTCTGAAATGGTATAGGGTTTCCTGCCTGAGCTTGGGGTTGGACTAGAAGACCTCCAAAGTCCCTTCCAACTCTGTTATTCTATTCTATTCTATTCTATTCTATTCTATAAATCAAAATCGCTGAAGCAGGTTGGTGTTTTGCACACTTGCTTCTCCCCTGCCAAACAGTTGAGATTAGTTGAGAAGGAATACACCTCTGCTAAATCTTGGTGGTGTATTCTGTACTCTGACTCAGGAGTCAGAAGGAAGGGTGAGGCCCTGCAATTTTGCCCCTCTCCCCAAATATGATCTTTAATTTGTATAAGAAAAAGTGTCCCATTGCAGCCAAGCTGGAAAGAAACGGGCTGAGCCATCAAAGGCAGCCAGTGTTGTGGATCACACAGTTCCTACCTTGCTTGTCATCTGATACAACAAAGTCATTACAAAGAGATAACCTCTAGAAAAAAACATCCCTCCTTGAAACATGGGAAGATCCCCCCTCTGCTGGGAAATGTTCCCTGGGAGTCTAGATGAACTGTGATTTCATTAATCTGGGCTTGGCAAATGTGAAGATCTGATCATTCTAGTTTCAAAAATATATATATGAGAAGCTGAAAAGAAACATGAAAGCTTAAGGAATGCATGGGAATTCCCCATCAGATACATTTCCTGCTTAGGTTCCAAAGAGTTTCTGACTCAAGTGAACACAAACCAATATAGCCTCTGTTTAAAAAAAAAAAAGTGATTCTGTTTTTAGGTCTTACAAAACCTTTCCTGCATGTATGGGATTCTGTCCAACAGTTTGTGTGTACAAAAATACCTTGTGCTGTTCCTTGGGACAAACGTCTTTTAATTTCATGGCTCCAGTCGCCCTCTGCCCTGTTCTTGGAACCCAAGTCAACGAAATCTGTCACTTCCTCCATTTCTTCCTATTCTATTTGACATTTTATAGGAGAAATAAGCAGCATAAGGGATGGAAAGCCACTTCTTGTACCTTTCCTTTCAGAGGACCTGTAAATATACATAGTCCTGTTGTAATGGAAAATCTAATATTTCAATATTTCACAGGCGTTGTTAAAACATAAGACTGTAATTATAAGACTGCCACAGCAGGTGGCAGCAAACGTCTGTCCAGAAATTTAGCACATTTATTTAGTGTCTTGGATATTCCCTGATGGTCAAGTCTGATGGAGTGTGTGTGACACTTTATTAGTTGTGGTGGAGGGGAAACGATAGGGGTTACAATTAAAAGAAAAGTAGCTGGTTTCCTTGAACAAATGTCACAATCATATATCGTGTTAATATTTTAAAACTATTTTATTATGTTTGATGGGAATGCAAACATTTCATCTTATTTATTAATCAAATTTATATGGCCACCCATATCACAGGAAGTGACTCAACAAGCAACAAATACGCCACAATATCGCTCAGCAAGTTCTTATAAAGCAGAATCCAATTCCTTAAAGTTTGTGTTGCAATAAACGTGCTAGGATTCATCTGACTTAAGACATAACAAGCTAATGTGTCTTAACACCCTAGACATTTTCCTGTTGAGAAAAGGAAAGGCTTATCTACTGTTATTTCAGTCAATCTTTAGTCCAGTTCTATTTATCCACCCAGAAATAAGCCATTGGATCTGATTAAGTTTCTGCTCAAACAACTTAATCAGATTCAGTGGCTTATTTTCGAATGTTTAAAACAAAGTAATCCATTATCATTCTAAACTTGATTAATATTGGTCCTTAAATAAAAAGTGTCAATCCAAAGCTGGTTGTTCTTTCTTTTCGTCTATCTAGATCAAAAGATGATTTGGAAGATTTTTTGAGATATTGGAAGAACAGAAGGACAAGCTACTTTGGTACTTCCTCTAATAAACATATGTGGTTTTATTGTCCTTGTTCTCTGGCATTATTATAAGCATTATCTTTATTAAGCTCCATGGCTTGGGGCCAGGGTAGCCACTTTTTCCTGGTTACATCAACCTGGTTACATCCCAGAGTGGGAAGGCAGGGTATGTTGTGGGTCCCATCTATTAAGGAAATATACCTTATCTAGGGACCTAGAAGAAGGCTCCCTTTCTTTGGTATATCATTCACTCAGAAATGCGGTTGGCCTTCTCCTTGCTACTTTTCTGAAAGGCCCTGAAGACAGCAGGCTTGGGGACCCCAGGTTGATTTGGAGCTGATCAAGTTATGATAGCAGCGTTCCAATATCTCAGGGGCTGCCACAAAGAAGAGGGAGTCAAACTATTCTCCAAAGCACCTGAGGGCAGGACAAGAAGCAATGGGTGGAAACTAATCAAGGCGAGGAGCAACCAAGAACTAAGGAGAAATTTTCTGACAGAACAATTAATCAGTGGAACAACTTGCCTCCAGAAGTTGTGAATGCTCCAATGCAAGGGGTTGGACTAGAAAACCTCTAAGAGGTCTTCTAGTACAACTCCAACAGAGTCCAACTCTGTTATTCTATTCTATTCTATTCTATTCTATTCTAGTCTAGTCTAGTCTAGTCTAGTCTAGTCTATTTGGCTTATCTGGTTATGTTTGTCGCTACCACAAGGGATGGAGGTTTCTATCCTGTTGATTTTTAACTTTGTACGTTGCCTGGAGTCACCATGTGCTATTGGGTGGCCATATAAATCTATTTAATAAATGAATGAATAAATCAATGCGATGGCCAAATGGCCATTTATAACTATTTTCCAAAAGCATATCCTCTCAATTCCTTTGCTGGCTAATCTCTATCATAAACGTTGCTGCTTTACATTGTTCTAAGCAATTTCTAGAGTTTAAAATGATTCTCAAATCATTTTATTTTTAAGCTAAGTTTGTTATTAAAATGATTTCAGTAAGTTGTGTTAATATTTTCACTGGGCAAAAGTAAGCTACATCTTAGTAATTCTCCTGAAATTGATTGATTGAAAAAGCCATATTGGGATCATAATTGATGCGTAAAAGAGTTTTACAGCATAATGTTGAGTTGAGCAGCTGTGCAAGAGTCGTACAATCCTTTAAGCATCATATCTAGTGGCCTGATCCACGTTTAATGGGTTAAACAGGAATTTCAGATGCTACTTTACGATTGGCTGTTCACTATGAAGTTTTCCTGCACCTAAGAAAACACATAACTTATTTTAATCTTCTTATAAGCAGTGTAATTGTCTTCCCAACCACCAAACTAAATAAAAAATCATAAGGAAAATTAATGTACTGATATATACTTTTAAAAAATGCTTCTACAAATAAACCTTCTGCTTAAAAGTGTAACTTCTGTCAAGGGGTTCTCTAGCAAAACTCCCTCATTTCATCAATATTATAAATGCTGTTTGGATTAAACGACTCCAGGCCCACTCAGGCACCTTTTCACTTTGCCACTTAGTACCAAAATAGTTGGTGTTCTGCTTTCTATCATGACTGTTTAAAGAAGGCATGCCACCTTTATTTTAAATTGTTCTGCCATATATATCTTGAATGGCAGCCCAGTGTACGGAAATTGTAGCTGCAGAAAGACAAATGAACAGAAGCATAAAAAGATGATTGCAATCCTTTCTTATTACCTTGTTGGCACTAAGTAAACATGATAGGTATCATAATTCTATTGTGTTTCTTTAAACTAAGATCTATTGAGTTTCTTAGAATATATTCCCAATATGTGCAATATGAATTGCACCCAGAGGCTCATTGGCTGGGTTCACACAAACCATATTGAAGTTCACTAGTTTTAGGAAATTATGCAATCTGGTTTCGTTTGATAGTTTACCAAATTTTTTTCTATATGTAAGAAAAAAAATTGATATGAAAGTGTGAGTAATTGCTGAATTGAACTCCTGGCTGGTTTTACATATGCTAGGCCAGGATTTTTTAACATGGTTTATTAAATGTGGCCTAATACATAAATCACATTAAATTAGGGGTGAAATTCAGCAGGTTCTGGAGAACCGGTAGCGGAAATTTTGAGTAGTTTGGAGAACTGGCAAGTACCACCTTTGGCTCGCCCCAGAGTGCGGTGGGAATGGGGATTTTGCATTATCCTTCCCCTGCCATGCCCACTAAGCCACACCCACAGAACCAGTAGTAAAAAAAATTGAATTTTGCCACCACTAAACTCTAATGCAGGGGTGTCAAACTCAAGGCCCGTGGGCCGAATGTGTCAAATGCTTTTCCAACCCGGTTTCGCAAAGGGGGAAAAAAGTCCTGATACGTCTTGTGATGCTGCTGTGACTCCGCGAGTTTAATACCCCTGCTCTAATGGGTGGCTTCACTCAACACTAAAATAACAATCAAACAGAACTTATGGTTTAATAAAATTTGTGAATGCAGCCATTGACTTGGAAGAACAACACCTCCAAGCTCAAGGCAGAATGTTTAAGGTTTTAAATAATATGAAAGCAAAACTTTGTTCTAAAATTCAGCACAGGAAACTGAGCCTAACTATTACCTAAAGTGGCTTTATTCTTAAGGTGTGTGTTTGTGTGTGCTCATGTATGCATTTATGGGTATGTATGTATGTATGTATGTATGTATGTATGTATGTATGTATCAGAGGTGGTATTCAGCAGGTTCTGACCAGTTCTGGAGAACCAGTAGCAGAAATTTTGAGTAGTTTGGAGAACTGCTAAATACCACCTCTGACTGGCCCTGCCCCATCTATTCTCTGCCTCTTGAGTCCCAGCTGATCGGGAGGAAATGGGGATTTTACAGTAACCTTCCCCTGGAGTGGGGAGGGAATGGAGATTTTACAATATTCTTCCCTTGCCCCGCCCACCAAGCCATGCCACGCCCACCAAGCCACACCCACAGAACTGGTAGTAAAAATTTTTGAATACTACCTCTGATATACAATACAATACAATAGCAGAGTTGGAAGGGACCTTGTAGGTCTTCTAGTCCAACCCCCTGCGTGGGCAGGAACCTTATACCATTTCAGACAAATGGCTATCCAACATTCTCTTAAAGACTTCCAGGGTTGGGGCATTCACAACTTCTGGAAGCAAGCTGTTCCAGAGGTTAATTGTTCTAACTGTCAGGAAATTTCTCCTCAGCTCCAAGTTGCTTCTCTCCTTGATTAGTTCCCACCCATTGCTTCTTGTCCTGCCCTACATATGTATGTAGGTATGTAGGTATGTATGATGATAGGTTCCTCTTTTCTGGATGTACTGAAGCGGAGACAAGACAACCTTTGTCTGCATTACTTTAATTTGTATCCTTGCATGAGCAAGAGGTTGAATTTGATGGCCCCTTCCAACTGTTCTGTTCTGTGATTGCTTCTTGTCCTAGTGGCAGCTGTTGGAAATTTGAACTAGTGCAGAAGCCTATGGGATCACTTTACAGATCACCAGTCTGCTATATGGATATTAGTAGTACATTTGGAATTATGTTGTCCTTTCTGATTTTAGTGAATTCAGACGAAGTGCAGTTGAAAACAAATATTATGGAAGAAAGGGGTGGACAATCAACAGGAGAATGATTGACATTTGAATAGAATTGACCTAACTAGAATGTTTCCTGAGATTCCTTTGACAGAAGTACCAGCTTTGTCACTTCAATGACGTTAAACAGTATTTAAGTGATCTTAGCCATCCCAGGTAAACCAGATAAGACACACAACCGGGTGAGCTACCGTAATTCTTCTTTATTATAAGCTTACATTGATACAATCTTGAAAGTCTGGAGGTACAAACCATTACTCCACAAGGGGGCTCCCTCCGGTAAGGGGGAAAATCCAACATTAGAAATTATAAATATAAATATAAATAAATTTTATAAATTTTATTTATTTATTTATTTATATATATATTTATATATATTAGAAATTATGTTTGCTCTGGACATTTTCCCCCTATAAATAATACCCAGGCAACTCCAGGTTATCGGTTGATGGTTACTATAATGTCCAGAAGACAAAAGAAAGGAGGGAAAAAACTATTTGAAACTATCAAGCCAAGATAGATATCAATTCCTCCATCAGCAACTATGACAGAGTTCATATGCAACCATTTTTAATCCTACTTTAACCTCATTTGAGCTAGCTATTAAAAAGGCAAAGTGAATACGATGGATTAATTGAATGAATTAATAGATAAATGAATGATAAGTAACAGAACAACGATACATGTAATTACTGAATAATTTTTTAATTTGTAACAATAATCCCTGTATTGTTCCTGCAGAGCAGACACTGTACTCCATATTTTATTTTAGAAATAAAAGTTGAATAAAGTTATGATTTAATTCTGCAAAATAATGATAAATTTAAAATGCAAACAAAAATTCAAGTCCAGAATATTACTGCAAATCACTTTCATATTTTATTATGAATTTATTTTATCCAGATATCCAGATAATAGTATAAAGTATAGCCTAATGAGATTTAATATGCTGGGTGGCTGCTGTTTGAGCATAAATTGGATTAGATTAAAAATAGATAATAACTTTCTATGGTTATATTTTTCCAGTTAAGGAATTAAACTGCAATAAAGCTAAGGAAAGGGAATAGTAGTTTAAAAACAATTAAAAATAAAATATGATTACAAATAGTAAACACAATATGATGAAAGTGTATTTTAATAGAAGATTGGGAATTCACTTGAAGTAGGAAAGAATGAAATAAAGAGTTTATATGACAACTATATTTTCTTTGCTTTGATCCTAAAACGACTTTCCTATAACCTCAAAAGTTGTAACAAGGATATATTTAACTGATAAATATTTACATCATTTTAGTTTTACAAAATTTATATTGTATTTGGGCAGCAAAGATCTGGATTAACACTGGAAGGAAACAAAGAAATGGACATTTTAATAGATTTTGTAGACCACAAATAATAGAACCAGGCACTAATGTGGCTATATAGGCTTCACCGGAAGATACACTCATTCTGAGGAGAAGAAACTTTATATTGTATTATGATAGAAATTAAATATTATATTTCACTTAGAATATTTTGTTGGGCAATACTGCCAACCAGGACTGCTTCAGGATTAGTGAATTTCTCAGCATCCTTTGTTTCCCCAACCCAACTTCAGCTTGCTATGGTAGAGCCATCTTATGCAAAGGAGAAGGAGGAAGTAAGAAAAAAATTGATATGAAAGTGTGTATGAATAGATGTTGTGTGAGGGTTCCAAGTAATACCCCCAACAAAAGAAGACTCCAAGATGTGAAGTTCCTCAAAGTTCCATTTTATGTCATACTAGCTATACCCGGCCACGCGTTGCTGTGGCCCAGTCTGGTTGAATGGCTAACCAATCTGTGTGTAGATCTACACCTGCACACATACACCCAACCACCATATAAGCCCCAACCTACCTACCTACTGTATTTCTCCCTCTCTGTCTATCCCTCTACCTACCTATCTACTGTATTTCTCCCTATCTATCTATCCATCCCCCTACCTATGTACCTACCTACCTACTATATTTCTTCCTTTCTCCCTCTACCTACCTACCTACCTACCTACCTACCTACCTACCTACCTACCTACCTACTGTCTCTTTCTTTCTTTCTTTCTTTCTTTCTTTCTTTCTTTCTTTCTTTCTTTCTTTCTTTCTTTCTTTCTTTCTTTGTATCTATCTATCTATCTATCTATCTATCTATCTATCTATCTATCTATCTATCTATCTATCCACCTACCTACCTACCTACCTTATTTCTGCCTCTCTATCTATCCCTTGGGGGTCATCTAGTCCAACTCCCTGCTAGGCAGGAAGCCCTATACCCATGATGGCGAACCTATGGCATGGGTGCCACAGGTGGCACACGGAACCATTTCTTAGGCCACTCGAGGCATTGCCCTGTCAGCTTCAGTTTGTATGTGTGCCCTGGCCAGCTGATTTAGGCCTTCTTTTGAGGCCATTTTTTGCCCTCTGGAGGTGGGGGAAGGCTGTTTTCACCCTCCCCAGGCTCCTATAAACCCTCCGGAGCCAGGGATGATGTAAAAAGCATGCCAAATGCAGGGGGTCATGCACATAGCATTATGGATGTGGCACACCTGTGCACATCGCCCCTGCACTCCCCCTGCTATTGGCAAGTGAGCCAAAAAAGGTTAGCCATCACTGCCCTATACCATTTCAGACGAATGGCTATCCAACATCTTCTTGAAGACTTCCAGTGTTGGGGCATTCACAACTTCTGGAGGCAAGCTGTTCCACTGATTAATTGTTCTAACTGTCAGGAAATTTCTCCTCAGTTCTAAGTTGCTTCTCTCCTTGATTAGTTTCCACCCATTGCTTCTTGTCCTGCCCTCAGGTGCCTTGGAGAATAGCTTGACTCCCTCTTCTTTGTGGCAACCCCTGAGATATTGGAAGGCTGCTATCCTGTCTCCCCTAGTCCCTCTTATATTAAACTGTATTTCTCCCTGTCTCTCTATTCCCCTATCCACCTACCTACTGTAATACAATAATACAATAGCAGAGTTGGAAGGGACCTTGGAGGTCATCTAGTCCAACCCCGCTGCTCAAGCAGGAGACCCTATGCCGTTTCAGACAAATGGTTTTCCAGTCTCTTCTCTCTTCAGTGTTAGGGCATCCATAACTTCTGGTGGCAAGATGTTCCACTGGTTAATAGTTCTCACTGCCAGGAAATTTGCCCTCAGTTCTAGGTTGCTTCTCTCCTTGATTAGTTTCCACCCATTGCTTCTTGTTCTGCCCTCAGGTGCTTTGGAGAATAGCTTGACTCCCTCTTCTTTGGGGCAACCCCTGAGATATTGGAAAGCTGCTATCCTGTCTCCCCTAGTCCCTCTTTTATTAAACTGTATTTCTCCCTGTCTCTCTATTCCCCTATCCACCTACCTACTGTAATACAATAATACAATAGCAGAGTTGGAAGGGACCTTGGAGGTCATCTACTCCAACCCCGCTGCTCAAGCAGGAGACCCTATGCCGTTTCAGACAAATGGTTTTCCAGTCTCTTCTCTCTTCAGTGTTAGGGCATCCATAACTTCTGGTGGCAAGATGTTCCACTGGTTAATAGTTCTCACTGCCAGGAAATTTGCCCTCAGTTCTAGGTTGCTTCTCTCCTTGATTAGTTTCCACCCATTGCTTCTTGTTCTGCCCTCAGGTGCCTTGGTGAATACCTTGACTCCCTCTTCTTTGGGGCAACCCCTGAGATATTGGAAGGCTGCTATCATGTCTTCCCTAGTCCTTCTTTTCATTAAACTGTATTTGCTGTCAGATGGGTGATTCTTTGTTACAGTTTGGTTCAGTTTGTATTAAACAGTTTAAAGCAGCTGCCTGCCTCCATTTTTTTTTAACCTCAGAGAACAGTCCTGAGCAGAATTTCTCCCCCCCCCCCTCTATGGGCCACCTGGGAGTTTGCTGTCCTCTGTGCCTTTTTGGCCTCAAGAGGCCGCCGTATGAGGCCTTTTCCAACACTGGCAGTTGAAAAGCAGTTTGATGGGCGTGGCTACAGGGTTGTTTACACACATTCAGTGGGTACATTTTTTTGTGTGTAATTTGTACACAACTCACGCGTGCTAGGCACAAAATGATTAGCTATTCTATTATCGGAGGTCCTTGGCTACGTTGTGTCAAAATTTGAGGCAAATTGGTCCAGTACTTTTTGAGATTAGTGGATTCGTACAAACTATTTTACATTTTTATTTATATAGATTGATGTCATAAAATGACATCCCAGATGTCATATTGGCACATCTGGGAAAATCCGAATCTGAAAACTCCCAGCTTTCCCCGCCCAAATGAAAGTCCAAGCCCGTGCCCAGCACCCACATGTCCATCACATGGCCCAATCAGACACCATCCCAATTGGAGATGCCTCCCAGCCATATCTCTCCAGATGCAGGGCAAGATGTCCTTGACTCTCTGAGAAAGGAATGTTGTTATGACTATATATCGCCCATATTCCATATAATCGCCTCTCCCGCTTTCCCACAGCATTGAATGTGACAGGCCCGAAGGCTCAATGCAAAAGATGACTTCCAGGCCTGAATGTGTGTGTATATGAGAGTCACTGGAATCAGAAGAATTGAGAAGGTATCCCTCAAAAATATCTTGGTTGACACATTAATGGGGTGGTGTAGGATGTGAGGTGAACCAAGAACAAACTCATCTGGTGCCTCCCCCTTCCCCCTAGTCAGCTGCAGTACTATTTTCCTCAGATGATCTAGTCTTTGAGAAGATTGATACTGCCACATCCAAAAATATATCAGTTGACAGATATATGAAGTGGAGCAAGGGGTAGCTTGCAGCATATAAATCAGGGGTTCCCAAACTTGGCAACTTGAAGACTTGTGGACTTCAACTTCCAGAATTCTCCAGCCAGCAGAGAATTCTGGGTGTTGAAGTCCACAAGTCTTCGTTGCCAAGTTTGGGAACCCCTGATATAAATAGAGCTCCCTTCACACTCCATTCCCTTGTATATCCCATTGATCTTTCTGTTTCCAGAAGTTTGGAGAGTTATTTCTTTCCTTGAGTGGAATCGACTGAAGTGTTTGCAGGTTTTAATTACCATTCTTTAATAAGATCTCCAAACACATATGGAAAAAAATGAAGGTACTGCTTTTTTTACACTGATTCCTACAAACCACTATAACTAAATTCATACTTTGGTTAAATGAAAACCCAAAAGTTCTATTATGCTTTAGCAGAATGTGTGAAACCAAGGTATTTCTCCAACCTCTCTCTATATTATCATTCAGTACTTCTGTAAACTTGCCGTAGCATATTCAGTTAATCATCATTAAAAACTCTGGTTTAATCTTAATTTTTTTATTTAATTTAAATAATTTTATTAAACAGTGTTTTTTTTAAAAAAGAAATTTGATATTTTGCTTCTATACGCTTCCCTATCGGTATATATTCATTATTTATCCTTCCTCCCCTTACTTCAATCAATCTTTATCTATACATGTAATTCCAATATTTTTATATACATTCTACTATATTCATATATTGAATTACAATTAGTCATTATTTGTCATTTCGATTAATACAAGCTTATTACTAATTTCTAACTCCTATATCTTCTTCATTTAACCCTTAATCTTTACACCTATCCTCTAACCATTTATACCAATCATTCCATACCATATAGTAATCTGTTTCTCCTTTATCTTTAATTTCTTTTGTAAGTCTATCCATCTCTGCACACTCTAAAACTTTCCTTATCACATCTTGCTCTGATGGTATATCATTATTCTTCCAATTATTGCGTACATTATTCTTGCTGCTGTTGTAAGATATAAAATTAAATATTGTGTTTTCCTATTGTACTTCCCTGTAAATATTCCCAATAAAAATAATTCCGGTTTCATGTCTATTTGCTGTTTGGTTGTTTTTTCTAGCCATTTTCTAGCCAAAAAATCCCTCTGGCTTAATCTTATCTCCAATCAGGCCAACATGTGACCAAGGGCAGAGGTCCCCAACCCCCAGGGCTATTGACCAGTACCGGTCTGTGCCTGTTAAGAACCAGGCCACACAGCTGCAGGTGAGCAGTGGACGAATGAGCGAAGCCAAAATCATCCCTCCCCCCCCGGTTTTTGGAAAAAAGTATCGTCCATGAAACCAGTCCCTGGTCCAACAAAAGTTGGGGACCGCTGACCAACATCATATAGAATCTGCACATCGATGTCTACACCTGCTTTCCAACTTCATTAACTTCGTTCCACAAATTCTGTAATTTTAGTGGTTGCTTCTATACGTTTTTGAGGGTGTTATCTGTGCTATTGTTATACAGCTCTTAATAATCCCTGAGCACCTGAAAGGCAATAACAAAAAAAAAAAAGATCTAGTCAGTCAACCTCATTTTTATATTTAATCAGCTTTCATGTTTTTGACCTTCCAACGTGATTTTACTTCTTTTTGAAAAGTGATGGGGTTTATATTTATTTGCACTTTCAAGATTTTGCTTTTATAGATCCATGTTGCACATAAAGTGAACCAGGACTTTGTTCTAACATTGTTAATTTGTGTCTTTCCTGGAATATGTTCTTAGATTCTTTTTAACTGCATGGTGCAGATATTGATGTGATTGGGTTTGGTGCAATGGTGAATGCTTGTTAAGCTCAAATCTAGGTTGGCAAGGGAATGTAAGTAAAATGGTTAACTCCCCTCTTTGTGAAAGGAACAATTTCCATTTTATTGCAAGATGTTGTAAGTGCAGGTGCCGGTCAAAAAGCATTTTTTTTAAAAAATTGTTCATTTTTCTTTCTTATACATACATTCACCAATATACATTTCTCATATATATTATTAGTATTATATGCTATCCTTTAACATTTATTATTCCATTTCCTCCCTAAAGATATACTAGTATATTCGAAATTTGCTTTCCTGCCATCCCTTACATCCATCTTGTGTTACAACAACCCTACTTCTTCTTTCTCCTTTTTCTCTCCTTTCTTCTTTCTCCTCTCCTTCCTCTTTTCTTCTTCCCTTCCCTCTCCCCTACTCCTCCCCTCTTCCTCTCCTACTCTTCCTATCCCTATCTCCCTTCCTTTCCTTTACCCTTTCTTCTTTCCCTCTCCTTTCTTCTCTTCTCCTTTCCTATTCTCTCTCCTCCTCTCGCCTTTCCCTCCTTCTGTTGTTGTGTTTTCATATTTTATTCAATCTGATATATTTGCAGGATGGTGTTCGAGCAAACCCGGTTCTGTGTTTACATAACACTCTTAAATTCCCTCTTCCTAAAAAGCATTTTGACCATTGTAAATTTCCTATGAGATGGATGGAAGAGGAAAAAGGCTATCCATCATGTATTGGGCGGAAGGGGCATTGGAACGTCAAATCTGGCTCGTAATTCCCCTTTTCAGCAGTCCATTTTAACTTTGAATAGTTTCTAAGTGACTGGTTACAAGTTGAGGACTAGCTGTATGTTGATGTTTTTTTAAAAAAGCATTTCCAATAATTAGAGTCTGGACCTCTACATGAAAAAAGCAATTGTTGTGATCTCCAAAGCATTGAAGGATCTTCTGAAACATCTCTACAATATGGTCCTAGGTAACTCTCTTTCCTTACAACCCACCCATTCACATATTGTGGTGCATCAGCCAACGTTAAGACTTTTGTATCCTAAGATGTTGCTGCAAGACATTGTGCAACTGCCAAGCACATAAATGCTTAAGAGGGGAAAGGTACATGCAATTGTGGGCATCCACGTCAGGCAGAGCCAAGGCCCATTAAAAATCATGCTAACTGAAGGCTTGTAAAGATGGAAAAGTGTAAATAATCCCTTAATGGAATATTTAGAATTCACAGTATCAACTTTCCCTAATGGAACATGCTATTCATTTACTAGGTCTGTTTTTGTAACAGCAGCTTGTTATTGTTAAAACGCGGGTCGGTTTGAAAATATGACAGCTTCTGTTGAATGTCTTCTCCTGTTCTCTATTTGCAGACACTGAAAGCATTTGAATGAAACATCACAGAGGTCTCATCTCTACTGAAAACTGGCTAAGGCAAGAAGAAAACCATAGGATACTAAAGGAAGACATTTGATCACATTTGTACTCTACTGGAGTTGGAGTAAGTAACTATTGTGGATTTTATGTGACAACTATATTTGACAACTAACTAATTAACTCACTATTCTTTAGCAAAACAAATTACTCTGTTAAATAATTATTTTGCCCTGTACTCCTTCAAGAAACTTTACCAATTTTTTTTCTGCCCCTAAAACATACTTTCATTTATTTCATTCCTCTAATCATAATTCTTTTGCATTAACCGTCTTTTAAAAAAGGAATCATAATATGAGCAGAAAATATCTTGTCTAGATTTACTATCCTCATGTACTCTCATTTAGTGTCTTTCTGAAAACCACAGGGCCTAAACAGATTATATATTAATCTTGGGATAAACATAGGAGAGTTAAATTTTTATTTTAACTGTAGACCTTACATTTTATTTTTAACAGGACAGGAGACAATCTGATTTAAGATCACAGCATACAGAGGTGCTAAGAGACAGCAAATGGTGCAGAGTCATCCAAGGAGTGACATGGCTTAGATCTTAGCACTGTGTGGCAGAGTGAGTTCCCATCACTCGCTTTAGCTTCTGTCCACCTAATAGCTCAAAAGCATGTTCAGTGCGAGTAGGTACCACTTCGTTAGGGAGATGAGTTGGTTCAGGGCAGGCAATCAGATTCCTACCAACTCTAGGTATACTGGTACCGGCATAGCGAGAGCAGATGTTGTAAAAATAAAATGTCCTTTTGCAAATGAATTTTATTTTATTTTATTTTAAATTGCCAAGTGTACCAAACAGATTAGTAGATTCATATCAAGGATTTATTTCATATATTATACAGAATACTCTAAAGTGAATGGAATAGGTATTGTTGTTGTTATTATTACTATTTAGCCCAACCCAATCTCAAATCCTATAATGATCACAACATCCCATTCAGTCTGTCACAGAGACAAAGGGAAGAGGAAGCTGATTTTAGAGTCACAGGGCCAGAACATCCAGAATCTGTAGTTGGAACAATGAACAGAAGAAGGTCGTGATCAGAAGATTGTAGAGTGTAAGGAGACATAATGAGAAGTTGCTAGTTCAGGGGTCCCCAGTCTTTCCAGGGGATGGTTCTGTGTGAACGGCAAGAGGCAAGTACCTTGGTTTTTGCAAACAGCAGGTGTTTGTGCCCACTATTCACGCAAATGAAGCTTTGCATATGCACACTCGCCCACCGTTTGCGTGGCCTGGTTCCGAACAGGCTGCAGCCCAGAAGTGGTCCCTGGCCTGGGGGTTGGGGACCCCTGTGCTAGTTGACCTGTGGCCAAAGGGCTTTGAACTTAAGTACCAGTACTTTAATTGGGCTCTTGCTCTTATAGGAAGCCATTACAGTGCACTGTAATGAGATGTGGGAATAGTGAGGCAGGTCTAGAGTATCCTGAGTAGCGCCATTTGAGACTAAAATCAGGGAATGGACAAAAGGACCACAAAGAGAACCACTAAGCAGTAGTTACCTGTTAGTTGATTGCTATAAACTGGCTACCATTTCCTCAAGGTCTTCTGACACTGGTTATTGTCTTCTGGTTTTTAGCATTGTCATTCATGTACATCAGGGGTAGTCAACCTTTTTATACCTATCGCCCACTTTTGTATCTCTGTTAGTAGTAAACTTTTCTAACCACCCACCGGTTCCATAGTAATGGTGATTTATAAAGTAGGGAAGTCAATTAAATAAAAAAAAGGAAAGTGCTTCAGTATTTGACAAAACCCCACCGCCCACCATGAAAGCTGGAACGCCCACTAGGGGGCGGTAGGGACCAGGTTCACTACCACTGATATACATGATTATGAATGCTGTAGGGATTCTCTTTCATAGATGTATATAATGATATTTGCTTCTTCATTTTTTGGTTGGCTTCTGATTGGGAAAGCCACCGATGCTAATTTGTCTGACTTGATATTGGAAACCTCAACATCATCTAGTGTTGTATTGTATTGTATTTTATTGCACTCCCTCCCTCCCTCCCATTTATTATTGTTTATTTGCTATTGTGTGTGTGTTAAAATGGTAAGGTGACATATAAAGAGTTTGAGTCCTTATGAAATGTTCTTTGAATGATGCCCAGTATAATTTTGAATGTGGGTTAGACAACAATTAGCCTCTGCAATGAGGAAGAACTAGTGCACAAATGAAGATAACAAGGAAAGGAAATTTCCCACAGCGAAGTTACCAGTGGCCTGTTTTCTGTGGCCTGATAGGGTGCTTAAATAAAACAAAGATACAATGAAAAGTAGGAGTGATGAACTTGAGTTGCTTCCTCAGGCACAAATCTTGGTATCTTTTCCATTCTCTAATTAGGCTTTGTATTCTTTCTCTCTCTTTTAAAATATTCCATAAATATTGATGCATGTGCTTATTTTTTCACTGTTGCATCACTTTATTTAAAGTTTAAACTTACAACTGGAGGGACTGGGGAAAGAAATTTCCTGCTGCGGATCCTACAAACATTCGCAATCTGTGTTTCTGAAAAACATTTGCCATTTCTAAAAAGTAATTTAATTTATAAACAGAGAACAAAATTGATAGGCAAATGGGAAAATATAAACTGAATCAGTTCATAGGATATTATATTTGTTTTCTTCCCTTGGCATGTCATAATCCAAAATTATGTTAAGGATATTTCTGCAGAGATGAGTTAGCTTCAGAACATGATGACAGATGACCCTTTAAATAACTATTGTATCCTGAGGCACATCACCCAATTAAATCTGAGATCAGAAGTAGGAAAGGGGGCTGTCTGATGCAATAAACTACAGTAATCTGTGATTAAACAGTAAATGTCAAACTAAGGTGGAATTAGAAAAGCTGAGTACCAGGCAACACTTTCTTTAATCAGAGAACTCCACGGCAAAAAGACATTTCCAAGACTAGGGAATGATGAAGACAAGACTTTGCCTTCACCCCACTTTATAAATATGACAGTAATTCTAACCTAGTTTATAATTGCCATGTACTTTTCAGCTTGGCCACAAATCGCATGCAGGTTGAGTGAACATTCTGATTACAAGATGCTCTGCACCTCACAGAATTCAGTTTCTTTCAGCCATTTTCCTCTTAGATTTCTCTATCAGCTACAATCACCAACTTCTGGTCAGTTTACAGAGAAGAGCAAAAAGAAAAAGAAAATTTTAGTTCACAGCAGGACTAAAATATAAATTATTGAAACCATAATATGTCTGGATGTTTTAGAAGTTGGAGTAATACTTTGGAAAACAACAAAATTTCAAGTTGGAAGAGACCACAACCCATAATAGCTTTCATTTGGTTCCCTGTGTTCTCTTAAGGCAAGCAGATGTAAAAAGTTGGATCATGATTTTTAAGATGTTGAAAGCTGTGGATTGAATAAGATTTTTACCCTGTCTTTAAAACTAAATTGCATCAAAACTGAAACTGGTGCTTTTTGAAAGAGAGTGGAGGGTCAAAACGAGAACCTTAAAGCATAATCGTAAGTACCCATTTTATCCCTTAAACCCCTCAGTCCCACAAAGAATGCCAAAGTATGGCTCCCCCAATTCTGGTGACATTGTCTAGCTACACCTGCTGCACCACATGGAAACTCCATAATATTACAGTACAGCTCTTAGTCATAAAAATGTTGCCCATGCTACTATAAGGCTGTGCAGCCATTTACATCTCTGCCCACTTGTATCCTTTCATACAAGCATGTCATCCTTGTTTCTCTGTTACAGTCCTGTAGTGTCACTCCCACTAAAGTTGCTGGTTTCAGCCAAGGAAATAAATTGGCTGATGTAAGCCAGATGAATTGGTTTCCTGCCATCAGTGGCATTTAGAAAACACCAACCTGTTTCCAGGCCAGGAATTGGCTGTATTGATCAGATGGTCTAGGACTGTGACAGCGAACCTATAAACACATGCCCAAAGTAGCTCGTGGAGCCATTTCACGTGGCATGAGTGGCTTTACCTGTTATTCTTCCAGGTTTCCAGTGTGCATACATGGCAACAATCAGCTGGCCTTCATGTGTGCGGCAGTGCTGGAAACTGGAAGGGCTGGTTTTCCGTTTTCTGGTGTGTGTATGTGTGCTGGCCAGATGTTTTTCACACGTGCATGCTTGCCACTAACTGGAAGACTAGCTGTCCAGTGCGCATGCATGTGTTGGAAACCAGAAGTTCATTTTCCGGTGTGCGCCTTTCAGTGCTGAAAAGGTTCGCCATCACTGGTCTAGGGGGGTAAGGGTGGCACTATGTTTTTTGCACCAGAGGTCCTTGCAATATTGATGCTCCAACTTTGCTATTTGTAAATGTTTTTATTTTTCTCTTTCTAAT
Source organism: Rhabdophis nuchalis (assembly GCA_039707465.1). Classification (NCBI taxonomy): domain Eukaryota; kingdom Metazoa; phylum Chordata; class Lepidosauria; order Squamata; family Natricidae; genus Rhabdophis; species Rhabdophis nuchalis. Next base: position 104,998,632 of record CM077646.1, read on the forward strand.
CTAATGGTTCCTCAAAACTCATTATTTTAAAGTGTCAGTGTTGTGTCCTGCGTTTCAGGAATGTGGCCATGCATGGCCTCTTCTGATTGGTTAAAGCGTGCAGCTAGAGTGGGAAGCTAGGCATGTTCCAATTGGTTGGGTTTTTGACAGCTAGCATATAAATAGCTGTCAACAGGTTGCGCTGTTTGTGCTTGTTGGTTCTGATCAGTTACCTTCTGCTGTTTTGTTGCGGTTACTAAATGAAGGCATTTTAATAATGACTGGCTAGTCCTGTGAATGCTAAACCACCACACATACTTAAAATTGGTGACAAAGGTGGGATGTTGGATGGCAATAGCTAAGGAGTGAAGTTGACGCTGATTCTGCCTTCGGAACTGAGTATTTTCGAGGCACTATCGTCAGCCATTCTCCTCAGCCACTCGTCCTGAGGTAAAAACAAATGTCTTTTTTTTTGGGACATGGCCACCTTAACCAGTTTTGCAGCTTTCTGTCCTTCCACTGAAATATGGGACGCCTATTCAGAATGTTTCAAATGTTTTCTAGAAGCTAACAACCTGACAAATCTATCTAGTAGCTGTAAGCGGGCTTGTTTTTTAAGTCCTTGTGAATACGAAGTTTTCGGAACAGCCAGAGCCCTCAATGCCCCTTAGCCTGTTAATTATGTTCCTTGGGACATTTTACTTCAGAAACTGAGGAACCATTATGCCCCAGCTCCTTCCCAAATTGCAAGACGGCCTGCATTCTGTCAGAGATTACAGCTAGAGGGAGAGACAATTAACCAGTACATGGCCTCCACTTTGGCAGTATTAAATCTGGTTCTTGCAAAAAAAAGAAGTCTGATTTTATAAATGTTATATATAAATGTAACTTGAATGTACCTTTAGCAAGCCATTTGAAAAATAATAATAATTCTTCTTTCCTCATCCTATAAAACAGAAACAAAATAGCCTTGTTACAAAAGTATAGATGAAATATAAGCTTACAGCTTGGAGAATAAGCAAATAAGGAGGAGATAACATTCTTTGTCCCTTGCCATTGCTCCATTTCATTGTTACTGTCTATCCTGCCTTTCAATCAGCAATTTGACTTTTGGAAGTTGCGCAACAGATCTGGAAAAGGGAGCCAGCATGCCAATATTGTGTTCAGAGAGGAAAGGTTCCAGGATGTCCCTGTGACCTGTTGTGCTAATGGTCTGTGTCTATCAGCCATCTGGTCTTAAGAAATGATTTCCTAATAGGAATAATTAAACAAATATCACGGGAATGCCAATAGACACTTTATACTTTCATTGCAGATGCTTTGTCAAAGTTCACAGAATTCAGCTATCTTGATCAAGACAAGACTGTTTATGTGACCAAACTTAAGCTGACAGCATCCAGTGACAGCTGCAAGATGCATAACATTTGTTACACATTGACACCTCTTGGAAGCCAAATCAGGTGACTAGTGATGGATATGTTCAGAAATATGCTTGTTAGCTGTTTTAGACTGCTCCTCTCTGTTCTCTAGTCAGTCTAGTCTGATTTTCTTTTGTTGTTATTTTAATAAAAAGTTGGTTGGAATGTATTCCTGGAAGGTTATAAATTGTTTAAAAGAAACATACCTGACCAAATAGAAGGTGGAACTTGAATTATATGTAAAAAAAATTACTACATCTACAGAAATACATAAAACCAAGGATAAAAGCCTCCTTGAATACATATGGATTAAAAGAAAAAGAAAAAAGAATGACATTGCTATAGATGTATACTACCAACCAAGCAGAAGAAATAGATAAACTTTTTGCTAATCAGTTAACTAATGCACTGTATGTAGAAAACACAGCACTTGTAATGGGGGATTTTAACTTCCCTGGTATCAACTGGGAAACAAACTCGGCATCAAGTGGGAGATCGAACAGATTCCTTATGAACCCAGTTGACAACTTTGTCATCCAAAAGGTAGAGAAGGGAACTAGAGGGTCAGCTATACTGGACTTAATTCTTACTAACAGAGATGAAATGATAAGAAGGGGTTGAAGTTGCAAGAACATTGCGGGAGAGTGACCCTGTCATATTGGCAATCAATATACTGCAGACACAAGCAACAGAACAAAATCAAACTAGTATTTTAGACTTTAAAAGAGCTGATTGTACAAACTTAGAGAGAGCTTGGGCAGGATTCCATGGATGAAAACCTTAAAGGGTAAAACAACTCAAGAATCTTGGGAAACTCTAAAATACATGATTATAAAAGCCCAATCCAGCAGAATAAAAAAGCAAAATAAGAAATGAAATGAAAAAGAAAAATAAGAAATCCAAAAAGAAACCAGCATGATTACACAAAGAACTCTGATAAGCTGAAAGACAAAAAGGATAAATATAAAAAATGGAAAGAGGGGCATGTAACTAAGGCAGAATACCAGCCTATAGCCAAAATCTGTAAAGATAAAGTAAGGAAAACTAAAACTCAGAATGAACTAAGACTTGCAAGAAATGTAAATAACAACAACAACAACAACAACAACAACAACAACAACAACAACAATCATGTGTTGTCCTGATTGTAATTGGAGCCCTTGGAGCAATACCTAAAGGGCTACCTTGCTATTTAGAAATTCTAAATTTACCGGAATTGAACATTCTGACTCAACAAAAAACCACCCTACTTGGAACAGCTTATATCCTCTGACGTTACCTTAACAGTTCCTAGGTCCTTGGTTAGGACTCGAGCTGTTGAGCTACCAACCACCCCCAAAGGCTGTGAATCTCACCAAAGATTAACCACAGATGATGATGATGATGATGATGATGATGATGATGATGATGATGATGATGATGATGATGATGATAATAATAATAATAATAATAATAAGAAGAAGAAGAAGAAGAAGAAGAAGAAGAAGAAGAAGAAGAAGAAGAAGAAGAAGAAGAAGAAGCAGCAGCAGCTAGACATGACCAAGTTGTTAACTTAATCCATTGGTCATTATGTAAAAAATATGGTTTACCTGTATCCAGAAAGTCATGGGAACACAAAGTAGAAAAGGTTATCAAGAATGAGAGGGTGAAGATCTTGTGGGACTTTTGAATACAAACAGACCGTCATTTGGAGCACAACACACCAGATATCACAGTTGTAGAGGGCCGAAGTGTACAGTTCATTGATATTGCTGTTCCTGGAGATGTCAGAGTCGAAGAAAAAGAACTAGAAAAAATCATGAAATATCGCGACCTGGCCATCGAAACCACATGGCGATGGATAAAGCATGTCACAGTGACACCCATTGTCCTTGGGGCATTTGGCACCATGTCCAAGAATTTTAATAAATATCTCATCAAATTGCAGCTTCCTGCAATAACACCAGCGGAACTGCAAAAAACGGCACTACTTGGCACATGTTATATTCTACGTAGATACTTCGTTGATACCTAGGATGCTGGCAGCAAACTGTATCAACAATTAGCACCAGTCAATAGTATTTGTAATATGCATTTTTAAATGTTCAGTTGGCTGAGTTTCACGTTTTATGTTGTTGTTGTTGTTGTTGTTATTATTATTATTATTATTATTATTATTATTATTATTATTATTATTATTATTATTATTATTACATATAAAAAATAAGAAAAAGTCAAGGAAACGAATGGTCCACTAATGGGAGTAAACAGCAAGGAAGTGACAGGCAGCAGGCAGAAAGCAGAGCTGCTTAATTCTTTCCTTACATCTGTCTTCACTCAAAAAGGAAAAATAACTCAACCTACCAAAGACAGAACCATAAAAGACAGATTAGAAATACAAATTAAAATAGGCAAGAAAATGGTAGAAGAACACCTGTCCATTCTAGATGAGTTCAGATCTTGATGGATTATGTCCCAGAGTTCTGAAGGAGCTGGCTGATATGATCTTGGAACCATTGAAGCAAAGATCCTGGATCATTGGGGAAATATCAGAGGCCTGGAAAACAGTTGGTGTGATTCCCATCTTGAAAAAAGAAGGGGGAAAAAAGAGATCCAGAAAACTACAGACCGATCAGGCTGACATCAATACCTGGGAAGATCCTGGAAAAGATAATTAAGTAAAAGATTTGCGAACATCTAGAATAGGGAGGCCAAGCCTAATTTCACTGAGGGCTGCATCAGGGTTGTTTGACCTCAGGAGGTGTTGTGGGGTCATGGCTGGGATAACCATGGCCAGGGTGGGTGTGGCATTTGGGATCTCTTCTGTATGACACCCTTTCAGATATTTCAGGAATGCGATCTTACACCTACCGCCAATCCTTTTTTTCTCAGAGTTGTAGATACCCTCCCTTCTTCAATCTCTCTTTATACAATTTAGTTTCTAATCTCTGATTGTCTTTGTAAACATCATCAAAAAATGTTTCAATTTCTCTGAATCCTGACAAGAAGAGGGAAAGAAAAGCACTTGACATCAGTCTGACCAAAACAGTAGAGTTAAATTGCTTTCTGTGTATGTTTGGAAAACATACAATTTGCATTTGTCTTTTTTGCAGTGTTATTACGCTGCAGGATCCTATTCAAATTGATGGCTTCCCGAAGCTCCATTTTTGCTAGCAGAGGCACCACAGGCCAGTCCTTTGCCATTTACAGGGTTGCCCTGTGGGCCAGATTTAAGCACTCCATGGGCTGAATACGGCCCATGGGTCTTGAGTTTGACACCCCTGATCTAGAGCCAAGAAAGGTTATAATCAGAAGCCAACATGGGTTTGTCAAAAATAGATCATGCCAAGCAAATCTTATTTCTTTTACAAAGTGACTAAATTAGTGGACCACTGAAATGCTGTGGACATAGTATACTTGTATTTCAGTAAGGCATTTGACAAAGTAGACCACAAACTATTTCTTGATAACCTAGAAAAATATGAGATAGACAGCATCACCACCATATGGATTTGTAACTGGCTGACAAACTGCACCCAACATGTAGTATTTAATGGAATTATAGTACATCTACATGGAAAGAAGTAAGCAGTGGGGTACCTCCTGGTTCTGTTTTAGGGCCAGTACTCTTCAATATCTTCACAAATTATTTAGATGACAGAATAAGATGGTTGAACTCATCAAATTGGCAGACAATACCAAACTGACAAGAAGTGCCAACACACCAGAAGATAGGCTCAAGATCCAGATGGAACTTGACAGACTTGAACCCTGGGCCCTATCTAGCACAATGAAATTCAGTGGAGATATTTTACACTTAGGCAAGAAAAACCAAATATACAGGTACAGATTAAGTGCAACTTAGCTCAATTGCAGTAACTGCTAGAGGGATCTTGAAGTCCCAGTGGACAATCATTTAGATATAAGCCAGCAGTTACTACATCCACTAAAAAAGCCAATGCAATCCTAGGCTGCATTAACAGAGAGATAGAATCAAGATCATGTGAAGTGTTTGTACTGCTTTATAATGCCTTGGTAAGACCACACTTGGAATAGTGCATCCAGTTTCAGTCACCACAATGTAAAAAAAGATGTTGAGATTCTAGAAAGAGTGCAGAGAAGAGCAACAAAGATGATTAGGGTGGTGAAGGCTAAAACATATGAAGCATGGTTGCAGGAACTGGGTATGTCTAGTCTAGTGAAAAGAAGGACTGGGGTGACATGATAGCAGTGTTCCAATATTTGAGGAACTTCCACAAAGAAGAGGGGGGGTCAAACAATTTTCCAAAACACCAGAAGACAAGGCAAGAAGCAATGGATGAAAAATCAAGGACAAAATCAACTTGGAACTGGGAAGAAATTTCCTGACAGAACAATCAACGAGTCGAATGGCTTGCTTCAGAAGTTGTGGGTGCTCTGTCACTGGAGGCTTTTAAGAAGATACTGGACAACTGTTTGTCTGAAATGGTATAGGGTCTCCTGCTTGAGCAGGGGGTTGGACTAGAAGACCTCCAAGGTCCTTTCCACTCTGTTGTTCGGTTTTGTTCTTTTGATAGAAAGCATCTGAGTTTCTTTGTCTGGTGTCTGGTGGTATCAAGCAAATGAAACCAGAGCTAAGAAGAGCTTTAAAAGCCAGAGTCTCAAATTAATTAAGCAAAGAAGTAATGATGCATTTACTATAGCAGATTTCCAGTAACTGAGAAAAAGTTGTAAAAACAAATAACAGGAAACAGTTCAGTCTGATGATTTAACCTTTATAACTGAGCTCAGAAATATCCAACAGAATTCATGACTATCAGTCAGACATGAAGGATTAATTTAGTGATTAATTAATTCAAAATACAGTATATTTATCAAAAGCCACTTCAGCTATTATTTCACACTAATATATTATTTACCACATCACAAAAAAGATGTTGAGACTTTGGAAAAAGTGCAAAGAAGTGAAGACAATTAGCTAGTAGAACCGTTTGCCTTCAGAAGTTGTAGGTGTTCCATCACTGGAGGTTTTTAAGAAAAAACTGGACAGCCTCCTGTCTGAAATGGTATAGGGTCTCATCTTTGAGCACGGGGTTGGACTAGGAGACCTCAAAGGTCCCTTCTATTTTGATTGAATGAAGTCTAAATAAAGAAAAAAATGTATTAACAATTTGGCTAGCTAGATGATCACTATTAATTAGAGTGCTTTTGAACTAGTTTTGTCCTGGAAACTACCTGGACAAGTTTCTGCAGTTTTGGGGGCACTATTTTCAGCAGTGATTTGTCCTTGCTTCCTTCCTAGGGCTGAGAGAGAGTGACTGGCACAAAGTTACCCAACTAGCTTTGTGCTCAAGATAAGACCAGGATCCTGATTTCTAGCCTGGTGCTTAAACCTCAATACCAAGCTATGCAGAGCTATGCTTATAATCGTTGTTGTTTTTTACAGTCTGACCTTGTTTAAATCTGTGAGAGATTTGTATTTTTCTATAAAGAAAAAGATGAAAGGGAATCTTTGCAGCAGAATGTTCTTTGAAATTCTGTGCATTTTAAGATGAACATACCCCAGGGAATTTTAAGAGGTACGTCAGTTCTTCTACACACATCTGAAACTTATAAGTTGAAACAGAGACACGTTAGGAAATTTTTAAATATAGGTAGAGTGAGATAGCTATAGTGCAAAGGCTTTGTGTTTTAATGAGGTTGCTGTTGAATCCATATACTTGTGTGGCGGGTGTCAAATTTTTCAACTTTCAATTTCCAAACCTTAGGGGTGCTCAAATGTTGTGACATGCCTTGGGGATTGTAAAGATATTTTGGTGACTTTAATATAATTTAGATGTGCTTGGTAAGCAACTACATAAATATCGTAACTTTTTAATATTTCATTTGTTTCATACAGCCTTGAGACAATCCTGTGACAAGGTATTCAGATTATAATCCTATTTCGTTCAATTAGGCATTCTCCCAAAAAAGCATGCATGTAGCTGTTGCATAAATGTATGAGTAGTTAAACTGCAACAAATCTCTACATTGCCCTTAGCAATACACGTACGTCAGAAATTAAAGCCAACAATTGTTTAATGGAAACTTCTATGGAAAGAATGTAATGTCTCCTGTGCAGTTTCCCGTTTTTCAGGAGTTGTTTTCTTCGTTCCCTAAAGTAGTTTTTGCCACACCAGGAGTGACTCCATTTTCACATTGTTGCTGTTGCAATATCTATTGTAATGTGCACTTCAGCACTTATTGCTCTTGTACCACTTGTGGTACAAGCAGTTCTTGTGGAGTTTTGGAATAAAAAAAAGTAACTTGTCTTTAAAGGAAAAACTTCTAGAACTGTTTTGCAGCAACTCTGAAAGTTAGTTACCTCAATAAAATTATAGCAAACCTTAGATGGCTCCCAACTCTGGCAAACATTATTTATACCCCAACACATGCTACCTTAAAAATAAATGTAACTTTATTTTTAGAGGTTTAGGTTTGCCTTTGTTTTCCATCTGTTCTCTTCTTTCTTCTTTCTGTCAGGTACAGACACACAACTGATTACATTGGTGACTGATTTATTTATCTGTTGCCTACAGCTGGAATGTGATAGCTTTGAAGCCATCAGTCATAAATTAATAAGGCCCTTTAATTTGAGTCATACTGCAGTGTAGCTATCGCCTTCAAAATTCCCATGGGGGCACTAAAACAAGAGATAAAGGGAAAACAGCCTTCATGAAGATTGTGGTATCAAAATAACTTGCTGAGATACTGGCATAGCTTTATGAAACTCTGGCATATTTAGGCAGACATCTGAGAAAATATGGGATTTGTACCATTAGGCCTACAAGAAATAAAATTAGCTGGCATGAGTTGTGACAGCATAAGTCACAACAAAAACAAGGAGACGTTGTGACAAATCAGAGGTGCTTTTACTGTACTGTCTTCCTAGCTGCATGACAGCACTTCTGAGTGCTTGATTTCATTACAAGAGTGGTTGTGGATTTTCCCAGACTGCTAGAATCTTCTCCATAGGGTGACAAGTAAGAGTTCATGATCCCAACAACAGCTATGGGCTTCTTCAGGTCAAAATGGGCCACCTCATGTGGCTAACTTCTCGTTAATCTGATATTGACCTTGGAGAAGATGAGTTATTACCTGGTTCTGGAGTACATATCACTTCATGACTGAGATTAATTGGAGCTATCAATTTCTGCAGGAAAGTAGGAGTCCATTAAGATGACACACCAGATGGTGCTTGAGGGTTTTAACAGAAATGTTGAGAGTATCAGTCTTGACTTATCTTCAGGGAAATGCAGTGCATGGAACTCGAACAATTCATAATCGATTGTGTTGGCATTACGATTAACTTCATCTATTATGAACTCGTGGAATTTCCATGGTGCTGCTTATGTACAATATTGAGCAGGGTTGCAATTTGTCTTACCTTTGGGTTGCACTGGTACCTCTTCATCTCCCTTCATGCAAATCATGGGGCTGAAGTAATTTGGCATGTCCAATTAGCAATGAACTCTGCAGTATAAAGAATTTGGTTACAAGAATGCCAGATCTCTAAGCTTCTTACCTCAAAAATTAAATAAATACATGAAGTATCTATAATAAAAAGTTGAAGGAAGCTAGGGAAAGTCTTTATTTGTTGTGTTCATCACCTTTTGAGGTGATTAGTAGTTTTTAAAATCTTTACTTGATCTGACTGACCAGTACATATCTCTCGCTCACTCGCTACCTACTGTGTTGTGAGAATCATACTTGTTTAAATTTGGTTAAGCTTCTACTATGTAAATATTCTGTTAACCTTGCAATCACTGCCTAGTCTCCAGATTTAGGTTCCAATCAGATATTGTCAATCACTGTATTCTTTCTTGTAGTGTTGAACAAAAGTTATGGAAAGAAATACATATAGTAGTACAAAGCAGAAAATATTGAAATTCAAATTTGAAATGAAGCCACGGTTTTTATTAGATATAATCTCGGGGTGGTGGTGGGGCTAACAGTTTTTGTTTACTGAAAGAACTTCTCCTGTGTGATCCATCATACAATGGCAGAACCGGTGGAAAACAGCCTATGCCTTTATAATTTCATCAAGAATCATTAGGAAGGTTTCAAATAATTTATGATTTGTTGTCTAGACCAAAGATATTTATATAGAAGACTGTCCATGACTGAGCAAAGGAACAGTCAGCTTTCCTAGGAAGCTTAGCTTCCCCTTGTTCCCTCACAAGCTATACAATTTGAGGATAAATAAATGCTCAGGAAGGAAGGAAAGAGGAACAAAAGCTTTCCTATACGCATCTAAGCAGGAGGCCCAGATGATACATTTCCAACCTTTCTCTCGGCAATGAAATGAATCCAAATCCAAATGCTTAGGCAAGGAGTAATACGTGGCCAGTTTAGCTAGGCTGACTGTATTGACTTTCTGTCAGGCCTGGAAGCCATCTTTTGCATTGGGCCTTCAGACCTGCCACATTTACTGCTGAGGGAAATTGGGACGGGGATCATATAGAGTGGGACAGATACAGTCAAAATAACATTCCTTTCTCAGAGAGTCAAGATGTCTTTCCATGCACCTGGAATGGTGTGACTGGGAGGCATCTCCAGTTGAGACGGTGCCTGATTGGACCATGTGATGGACATGTGGGTGCTGGGCAGGGACTTGAACTTTCGTTTTCGTGGGGAAAACCTGGAAACTTTCAAATTCAGGTTTTCCCAAATGTGCCAATATGACATCTCTAATAAAATGGGACTTTGGAGAACCTCAAGCTTTGGAGTCTTTTTTCATTGGGGGCGTTACTTGGAACCTGACAGTAGATTTGACTTTTTGGTTTTCAAAGGGAAGTTCCCATTAAAATATTTCCTGTGTTCAAGAAACACCAACAAGTTGTGGTGTTTCAGGACTTCGTTAAGATTTCTTAAGTCCTGTAGTTTTCTGAATTTTCTGTATTTCCTAGGTCGCAGACAAAGGGAGACTTCTTAGTAGAAAGGCTATTAACTATTCATCTAGACATATTTGGGTCTAGTATTAAGAGGCCCAGCTTGTCTTGTGGTAGCCTATTGTGGTTATTTTTCACTGGGGAATCCTAGGAAAATGAGGTGTGCCCAATAATTGTTAAATTATTTCCCCTCCTAGTTTGGAATGCCCTAACTGCGGAGAATACTTTGGATATGCTTGGGGTTAAAATGAGCTTTGGTGGGGCTTATAACACACTGGTGAAAAGATGACAAAGCTAGCTGATATTGTTCCATGCATGTGGTATGGATACAAGTGAGACTGGTAACCCAGGATACTCTTTCTTTCACTTATTAAAATATGTTATGTGAAACTCATCTAGTAACAATAATGTTACTGGAAATTACACTAAATTTTCTTTGCCTTGCAGCAAATTATAAAAAAACATCCAAAAATATGCAGATTTAGCCAATACATGTATCACAATATTATTTTTTCAAAATATACATATGCAATCAGGTCAATTGAAGATACAGTAAGGTGTGTTGTTGTTAGTTGGGAAGTCATGTCCAACCCATCGTGACCCCATGGACAACATTCCTCCAGGCCTTCCTGTCCTCTACCATCCTCTGGAGTCCATTTAAGCTCACACCTACTGCTTCAGTGACTCCATCCAGCCACCTCATTCTCTGTAGCCCCCTTCTTCTTTGGCCTCAATCTTTCCCAGCATTAGGCTCTTCTCCAGTGAGTCAAGGGCACCAAAAGACAAAAAGGTAAGATGTAGTCTACTACTAAATCATAAAGAAATCTATCTACATGTTTGCTTAGAACTGTTACCAACTTAATGGCAAATAATATATTTAAAGCAGATGAAAATTGAGGATTTAAAAGAAAAGACTCTGTAGTTTCTTCTCCAAACCCCCATAACTTTAACCTTAGACTGTCTACTGTCAACCTCACCCCATTCCTAGGTCTGTAAGGTTGGTGCACATAAGCGCACCATTGTGCCTATCAGCCCTATCCTAATATTTCTTTTTATTTGTATCCATTTCATGTATCCAAAATCATGTTTATACATATATATGTTGTCTAATACATGCATAATGAAATTTTAAAAAACCATTGATTTTTAACATAAGGATAAAGTCTTTTATTTAAGGGATAAAATTGTTATTATTACTATAAATAGTAATATTTATAGTAATACCATAAAACCTGAATGAAGGTAGACTAATCTTGTGGGGTTAACCATGAACAAAAGGGCTAAAATAGGTATCAGAAAATATGAATTGGATTCATTGGGATTGTTATGAGACCGTATGAAAATAGAGGCTATTAGTTTGGTTCCAGAATATTTATTTTTAAATTTTGACTTATGGTTGTCACAAATGAGGAAACCTTAAGTGATTTACAGTGTGTCTACAAACAGTACAATAAAATGCCCACATTATATTAAACAAAATAAAAATGACAATATAAGAAAATCAGCGAAACATCCATACACAAAATAAAATGAAGCAGTCAGCAACTAACATATGAGCACATTTAGAACCCATAAAATCAACGGTGAGATTAAATATCTGAAATGCTCTCTGGAAAGAATCAGCCGCCAGGTGGGTCAGCAGTCAGGTGGGAGATTTATTGGCTGATTTGATGAAAGATTGAAAGAATGGATATGTGATTCATGAGAAAGTCTCAATGTGGGAACAAACTATTAACAATGCCGGCTGGCGACACCCAGGGGAAGAGCCTTCTCTGTGGCGGGCCCGGCCCTCTGGAACGACCTATCCCCCGACCTTCGCACTACCTCGGACCTCCGCCTCTTCCGCCAACATGTTAAGACGTACTTATTCCAACAAGCCGGCCTAGGATAGCCCCCCGCTTCTGACTTTTTAAATATAAATTATAATTCGACAAGGTTTTAACAATGGATTTTAGCACGGGTGTAATTAATTTAATATATTTTAATTGATGTATTTTGTATTTTATGGTTTTATATAATGCCTGTGCGCCGCCCTGGGTCCTAACAAGGAGAAGGGCGGGGTATAAATTTGATAAAATAAAAAATAAATAAAAATTCGGTTATGTGAGAAATAGGCATGGGGTGGGGGGGAAGTAGGCAAAGAAGAAAAAAGGAAGAAGTGAAAGGAACTAGAATGCATCTGCTGTGGCATAGAGGTGGAGCTCTTGCCTCACAAGCAGGAGGTTGTGAGTTCGATCCTAGGTAGAGGCAGATATAGGGTCTCCTGCTTGGGCAGAGGGTTGGACTAGATGACCTGCAAGGTCCCTTCCAACTCTGTTAATGAGAAATGAGAATATTTCAGGAAGAGAAAGTACAAGCCCTGTATGAAAAGTTGTTGGAAAATAATCTCCCAATAAAGTGAATGAATGCAAAATGGATGCCAGAAAAGAGGAAATTGAAGCAATGTGGAACAGTGCCACAGAACCCAAGAGTACTAGGAAATATGAAAAGTTCTATGACATATGACATAAAAAAGATTGTGGGTTGTGGAATGAGGAAAAAAATGTGTGCCAATCAATGACTGAAGCAAAAAAAAAATTAGATGAAGATATGATGTAGATCTGGACAGCACTTTGGATTTGAAAGCAAAAGCTCTATTGGAGAGCTTGGGAATGTCCATGTAGGATCCATTTATAACAGGGGTGAAATCAACTTACCTTTGCTACCGCTTCGCAAATATGAGCACATGTGCAATTTGCTTGTTTAATTGGAAGCAAATCCCACTGTATATTGGGTTGAGTTTCAAAGGTTGAGTCTTAAATGAAGCATCAAGCAAAGCACCCCCGCTCCATCTCACTGGGCTAAAAAAAATGAAGCTGAACCGAAGGGTTGGGGTGGTTTTTTTTCCATACAAAGTGGCTTTTGTGCATGATTATCCAACATCTTGATTTTGAAATCTTCCTCTGTGTGCCCCAAGTGTCTTGAACTTGCATCTGGTGCTACCTGTGGCGGGAGCATCCCCTTTAAAGATTCCCCTGCTCTCAAAGGATTTGAATGGTGACATCATCTTATCCTGCATTCCTCCCAGGTGAGCGAATCCATTCTTGGAAAAATCACATTGTAATCTCCCTCTTTTTTCTCATTGTTGGAGAAAAGGTAACGGTGCATCTCTTTCATTAGCTGTTAATTGTTGGCTTTTGGGAGACATTTCTTTTATGCTAATTTGAACCGGCATGTTGAACTTTTTAATACTGTTTGTGTTTAAAATTTTTGTTAGCCACTTTGATTGTTCACCAAAGCAGAAAGGCCGATATTACTGAAATACTGTAAATGCACAGCAGCTGTTTCTTTGAGGCAAAGCTGCTGCTTTGTCCAGAAAAGCACTGAGCACAGTCTGCTTGTCTGCATGCCATGTGGCTCCTTCCCAGATCACTGAACACAGCAGCATTTACTTTTGAGTAAACACGGACAAGTTTGCACTGTAAAAAAAAACAAAAAAACCCTGCCTCGGAAACTAATTTCAGGATTTTTTTTTACTTGGCACCTTGGTTAGCTCCCTGCAGAAATCAGACTCAGGCATTTTTAGATCTATTTTTTTAAAATACACTGATTATGAGAGAGTTGCCCAGCATCTTGGTTGTTCACATGATTTCCCTGATCAAATTTGGAAGAACATCCAGAGATCCTACATTATTCCACTGCTATTCAGTAGCAAAATGATTAGATCCTTTTGTGTTTTAATTAATAACTAAAAGTAGAGCTAGCTACTTAAGCAGCTACAGTACAGAATTAGCACTTACAAATGAAAAATAAATAAATCTAAGCCCTGCCACATCCTCAAAAGGGATAAAATGTTTGGCCCCTAACATTTCTTGGCTCCTATTGAAATGTTGGTTTAGGCTGTATTTCTAGGAAAAACAAGTGTTTCTAATGTTTCATATGTAATTAAAAGTTTGAACTACCTACAATTCTTATGTGCTTTTATGAGAACGGCATAGCAAGGTATATATTTCCATACATTATAAAAGATTACACAGTTTAGTAAGCTATACAACCAGACTGATAAAAACTCCTGCAATGCTTTATGTATAAAACAGTCACTGTAAAGAGACGAATTTAATCGCAATTAGGTATGGATATTTCATGCTGGTGTATGACTATAAATAAAAAGAATGAGAACTTTCCATGCTATATTCATTGCCACACAAATTGTTGCTGACTCATTATAGCAAAAGAAGTCTCCTTGTTTTCTTAATAAATAACATAAGGTTGAATGAGACAGTGGGCTGATTTTCATATCAATACTGATTTCACTTGGATATCCAATGGGTATATTATTCGTTCTGCCATACCCAATTAAAATGTAATATTCTGTATTATTCCTCATGAATTTTTCCCATTCCTAATTTCAAAGGGAAGAAGTAAAAATGTATGAAACTTTCAGCAAAAAATAGGTCATTTGTAGATAACCCTATTTTAATGTACTGTAAATAACAAGCATTTGTGCAATAAACTCTGTAAAGTCTAAATAAACAAAACAAAATTTTGCTGATCATATTAACAGAAAAGCAGCAGTACTGGTCAGTGAATATATTGAAATATTATAGAAAAAATATTTTAAAGTGTATTACAAAATAAAGCTTAGAATAACACTGATGTTCCCAGACCTCAATCCTGAAGAATAACATGCTCTAACATAGCTGAGTGATTTTTTTAAATCATTAGCCAGTGTAAATCATCCCAGCTAGTTTGCACATATGGAAAGGGAGGATGGAGGTGGCCTTGGACTTATCTCCTACTATGAACCATCCTTTGCAGCTGCCCATGGAACTTTTCCTACCACGAAGAGCTGCTACCCTGATCCACTTCTCTCCTCTACAATGTTTAAAATAAAAAGGAGATGGAGGAAGGGAGAGAGAGAGGGAGAGAGGGGTGGGGGGAGTTCCTATTGAGGGATGCACCTCTTTATGTAGTTTGGCATTGAACACATATATAATTCTAAAATAGACTGTTCAGTTTGCATCTCTGGGTTTGTGTGTATGCCCCTTCGAGTCAGCATTGACTCCTGGGGGCTACTTGGACAACTCCCTGCAATTTTCCTGGCAAGATTTTAGAAGTGGTTTGCTCTTGCTGTCTTCTTAGGGCTGAGAGACAGTGACTGGTCCAATGTCACTCAACTGGCTTTCAGCCTCAGGTGGGACTAGAAGTCATGGTGTCCTGGTTTCTAACCTGGCACCTTAATCACTAGATCAACTGGCTTTCATCTGAATCATACTCTCCACATATGCCCCCAGAATTCCTAGTGGCCTTGAATTGTGGTGGCTAAGAATTCTAATTCACACACTGAGACATCATCAGATTGGAAACAGCAGTTGTTAAAGCATGCTACAGTAATAAATCTTCTCAGTATGAATTTCCTACGTTTCAAGTCAGAGCTATGAACACGTGCTGAAAAACATTTCCCCATATGAGAATATTTTAACCGGCAAAGTGCAGGGTGGAAACAGATTTGCTCCTCTAGGTTAAAAATCAATCTTTTATCAACAGCTAAGTTAGGAAAGCTTTGGATTCATTAGAGGCAACATTTCAGCACTGCTGTGCCAACTAACTTGGAAAATACCCGAATTAATTTGTTTTAACTGAAAGCCTTGCCAGACTAGGAGAGAAAGTTAGAAAATTAAAGTTTGGCCCCATAAAGAAAAATGTTGTAGCAGAAGTGAAGGTGAGAAACATTCATAGTGAAAACCAGAATATTAGTTACAAAACAGGTTCCTGTAAAAAGATCCATGTCTATCTATAGATATAATGGTACATGTATCTTCTGCAGTTAACTCCAAGACAACAGCATGCAATTGTTAAACTAAGTTTCAAGTCTAGGACCTGGCACACACAATATATACTATGGTGGCATTTAGGGCACCAGTATGTGCTGCTACTTCCTCTTTCAGCACCTGCCTGATATCCATTCCAAGCCCATTGTTTTCTAAATCTTGTCATCTAAAACAGGGGTCTCCAACCTTTGCAACTTTAAGTCTGAAGGACTTCAGCTCCCAGAATTCTCCAGCCAGCAAAGCTGGCTGGAGAAGTCTGGTAGCTGAAGTCCTTCAGACTTAAAGTTGCAAAGGTTGGAGACCTCTGATCTAAAATAAATACCAAAATTTGGAAACTAGTATGACTGAAAACAAAAGCCTGAATCTCAGTCATAACCTAAGAATGTCTAATAAAACATTCTTTTTGAGACTGTTTGAATGTGAATCTCTTCTTTATAATGCCTATAAGGGTATTAAAGTAAGTGTTAGCACTGATGATGTTACATAGTTTGGCTAATGAAATGTCTGGAAGAAAAGAACCAAGCTCAGAGAGCACCAAGGATCCCTCAAACTATTAGTTCATTAGAAGAAATATTTGAGGCTGTCCACGAGACTTGTGGGAGGCATGCATGGGCCACAAGGAATACTGCCTCATTTCCCAGCAACATGATGCATTTTTTTCTGAATTGTCACACATCACTTGTTCAGCACTTGAACAAAAGACACTCTTGCAATGGAGTTAAAACTGCTATGGTTAATAATAAATTTTTGTTTTATTCATTTGGAAGATCTTTTAGGCAGCGTCTGCTTCTAGCACAACAGTACTAGGCCTTTGATTTCATCACCCTAAAAAACTACACTTGCCCGCAAGAGGAATTCAGCAACACAATACATAGATCAATGGAAAGATATGGAAATGATCGGAAGGTTGCCTGCTTCAGGGGTTTTCAGGCATGCTGCCAAGTTTCATGGATCCTTTGGACATATCAGTGTTCACAGTTGAAAGGGCAATGTTCTCATATAACTTTTGAGATTCAAAGCATCTGAGGTGGTGAAGCATAACAACCGCATCTTTCTGAAAATTCTTGTTGAGGAATCCATAAAAGACGGGATTGACACATGTGGAGATCATGGCTATCAAATGGCAGAAGGTAAAGACCACGTTGTGGTGGCAATGCATCAAGGTTTCATAATTCCAGTCAAACACAATGTTAAATATGTGCAGAGGCAACCAGCAGGCGCCAAAGGTCAAAACAATTGAAACCAAGATAACATTAATCCTCCTGCTTTCATTTAGCCTGCTCCCATTCTCCCTTACCTTATCCACTCTACTGTACCGTCTCTGCAGGCACACAAATATTTTTAGGTAACAAATGAAAATGAACCCTAGTGGAAGGAAGTACTGGAAAACTAACATGGTGGTGGTGAAGCCCAGCTGCCCTTCAATGGATGGCCACACCTCAAAGCAGATCATTTTGCTGACGTAGCTCTCACCATGAGAAGAGAGATTTTTTAGGGGATCATCAGAGACTTGATAGAATATCAAGAAGGGAGTGGATATTATTAGAGAAAATGCCCAAATGAAGACAATTCCCCAGAATGCATGTGAAACATTGGGCTTCCAACCACGGGGGTTCACGATTAACTGATGCCTCTCAACTGCAATTAACACAAGTGAATTTGTAGAAACAGAGACAGACATACTTTGCGCAAAAGCAGTTATTTTACACATAGCCTCCCCAAAAACCCAGTAATCCATCCAGGTATATGCAACAGTAAAAGGAATGCACATGACACAAATGATGATGTCAGATACGGAGAGATTGGCAATCAAAACGTTAGTCACATTTTGACTTTGTTTTTGTTTCTTGATGATGACAATGAGGCAAAGGTTGCCCAGAAGTCCAACCAGCATGACCACAGCATATGCTATGATGAGCAACAAGAATGGAAGGAGAGATGGCTGGCAGGATTCAAAGTGCACAAACTGTGACTTACTGCTGTTTGCCACAGATGAATCCATGTTGGGTTCTGGAGTGGTTTTATCCATCACGAAGTACCTGTGAAACCACAACACAATTAAGAGTGAATCATCCTTATTTTATCTTTATAGTTTTCAGAGCCCTCCCCTCTCCAGTATAAATGACCTAGAGAAGAGTTTTTAAATTCAGAAGTTTAATATTTTTGAACTACCTGAGTCCAATTTGGCTTTAAAACAAGGAAACAAAAAGTACCTACTTAGACAAAAAGTTTATGCAATGCATAGATTCTCATGTGAAATATCAAACTGCACATTCTTATACCCTGTTTCCCCAAACATAAGCCCTCCCCGGATAATAAGCCCAATTGGGCTTTTGAGCGCACGCGCTAAAATAAGCCCCCCCCCCGAAAATATTGCAACATGGCAGCAGCCATGAGGTGACCATGCTCGCCACCTCGTGCACCTCAAAAATAATAAGGCCAAACGCTTATTTCGGGGGGGGGGGGTGTCAAAAGAAAATAAGACCCTGTCTTATTTTGGGGGAAACACTGCGGTCAGATAACTGACATTGTCGAGGTAGTGACAAAGCTGTGTGCACAAACAGAACTCAGCAAAAAGAACCATATGTGTAGAACCCAATACCAAAAATTAGTTCTGTGTTTTGAGTTACTGTACTATAAAAGATTGGGCAGATCCTATAGCTGTTATCTTATTTATAGCTTTTATTTTGTTTAAAATCATGGCTCATGTTAATATTTATGTATTTAGGAGAGTATAAAACATTTTTTAAACCGTGTTTTCTATCTTCTCCTCATCTTATAAAATTATTTGATTCCCAATTCTTTTTTGCAAAACAAACTGCAAAATTATAGTTTCTCACTTTTTGCATTGGAAGAAAGCATTGATACAGGCAAACATTACAGAAACTGTAATACAGAATGGAAATAACCAGTGGGATACAGTAATCTCTGGATAGAACATCTAGAAAAGATAGTGGAATGATGAGTAGAAAAAAAAATACAATGGCTGAAGTCTTTCAGAGGCACAGAGCCTTAGATAAGGAGCTACACTTGAGAATGGAAGCATCTAACACAGGGTTCTCCAACCTTTGCAACTTTAAGTCTGAAGGACTTCAGCTCCCAGACTTCTCCAGCCAGCAAAGCTGGCTGGAGAATTCTGAGAGCTGAAGTCCTTCAGACTTAAAGTTGCAAAGGTTGGAGAACCCTGATCTAACAGATGGAACAACCAGTTTGCGCTATTCTCTAAGGGCGCCAACTTTACATATCTGACCTAACTGCCCATGTATTCTCATGTCTATACTTTAACCAATTGTTAGAGATACCTTCTTATCCTAAGAGCTATGAGTTCTGGCCATTAAAAGCTTATTAGAAAGCTGAAAAAAATGCAACCAATGCAAACCCAGAGCAAACAATATGGTTAGAAAGATGGAGTATCTCCCTGAAGATGAAATAGTTTAGCAACTAGAGCCTTTTAGCGTGGATAAAAGAAATCTAAGGGGAGAGATGATGAAGGTATATCATGATCAGAGATATTTGGATAGAAATCAGCCCCCCACTTTCACATTAGAACTCTGAATCATTTCTTGAAATTAAATGCAAGGAAATCAGAGACTAATAGAAGGAAATTCTTCTCTTCTTTAAAACACAAAATATTTGTTAAACATTTCTTCTATGGAAATTTCATAATACATGCTTACCCCTGACCCCATGGATGGCTTCTCCAGCACGCAAACTGCTTGCAATTTGAACAAGCTTAGATTTGATACTTGCAGCCTGAGAGGTTTGGATGTGCAGCTGAAATTATTTCAAAACCTTCCCTACAAGTAAGTTGTTTCCAAGGTTAAAAGTAGGCACCATGCTAAACTTGTGATTGCATTTGGGCATTTTTTCCCCTTAAAAATATAATAATCTGGTTGTATTCTAGAATAAAACTATGACATGGGGGAAGAAGGGTAGATCTTTCCCTTATGATAATCTGACAAGTTGCTTCACCAAAGCGGCTATTTTTTAAAAGAGGAAAATGTGGTCCTCTTGTTGTTATTTAACCAGAAGCCTTCAAGTGAGTAATTGTTTGCTGGAAGAAGAGTGGATTCTCTTCTTGAGGATAGAAAAATGGCAGGATAGAAATAATTGTAGTAAAACTTTTTGAAGTGTTGACTCTAGGAAGGAACCAAGGGAATAACATGAGATCTCTCCTTCAAGTAGCCAAATGCCTTAGATCAGTGTTTCTCAACCTTGGCAACTTGTGGTGGACTTCAACTCCCAGAAGTCACGAGCCAGAACCTGTTGGTTGGGGAATTCTGGGAGTTAAAGCCCACACATCTTCAAATTCCTAAGGTTGAGGAACACTGTCTTAGATGGTTTTACATTGTTTGTAAGTTCACATATATCAGTGATTACTACAAAGGGCTAGTAGTTAGGAAACTGAATCCAGCTCTAGATCAGAAAACACTTGCTCTGAATGTGTAGTCTAGCTTTAACAAATTTCTTTACATTATCAGAAAAAAACAAGAGTGAGTGCGAACACTGCAGTGGCTGGTTTTTAAAATGTATTTAGGAAGAAGTACAAGAGACCCTGCTGAGCAAAATTTGGGAAATGTAATGGCTTTATCCTGGATTGTAGAGTTTAGATTTGTACTCTTCTGCAAGTCCCTGAAAATTATGGATGTAAAAAAGAACATTTAATGAAAGTTAATTGATTTAGAGAATTGTATGATAAAGTGAATGGGTCTGAACTATGGAATGTGTTGCATGATATGGAGTTGAAAGTTGTTTGTTAACTGTGATAACAGTAGTGTATGAGGGAAGTAAACCTTACATGACAATAAATGGAAAGTTTAGTGAATAATTCAACACTGAGTAGGAAGTAAGACAAGGATGTATAGATATCATCTTGGTTCAGTAATGTATTATGGACAAATGTATTAGGACTAGTAATATTAGAATCTGAATGGTTTCCAGTGAATGTTAGGCAGATTGTATAATGGAAAGAGGAGAGTGAATAAATGGATAAAACTTTGATACATTCTAAGACCACAGATTGATTTTAAAAAATTATAGAAGAAAGAAGGAAGGAAGATCAAATACATGAATTTGGGAATCTTGGTAGAATGTTTAATAAAGTTGCAAAAATTCTGAAATTTTAAGGAATGCAAATACCTTAAAGGGTATGCGGTCTGTTGCAATGAATGAATCTTTGTTGAAAGACACAAAAATAATTATGTATAAGAGCATACGTCTGCTCATTATTTTTTTGCATGGAAGTGGGGACTGGGTCGAATGCAGTGTAAATGGATTATTAAAGAAGGTTGTGTGATAAAAAAAGAAAAGAAAGTTTTAAGAGTGATTGGCTGCTGAATGAAAGTGGATTGAATAGAAAAGTAAATGACCCTATTAATTTCTTTGGTTTATGAATTCACACTTGTTGCGCTTTGTATAACACTTCTTATTTGAAAAGGATATGATTGATGTGTCTATGTTTCTCTCTCTCTCTCTGTGTGTATGTGTATGTGTGTATGTACTTGTATGTATATGTGTATCTCTCTTTCTCTCCGTGTGTGTATACAGGTATACTATAAAACAGCGGTCCCCAAACTTTGCAGCTTGGTGGTCCAGCTGGAGTGGGGAAGAGGGGAACCGGGTTGCACAAATGGTGGTCAAGCACATGCACAGCTTGACTTGCACAAACGATGGGCCATTGTGCACGCAGCTTGACTTGTGCAAAAAGTGGGCCAGCATGTGCGTGCATGGTCCGGTTCCGAAAAGGCCACGGTAGTGGGCCGCAGCCTGGGGATTGGGGACCCTTGCTGTAAAACACATTGATGGAAAACAGATTTCATAAATTTATAGGAGAATTAATTAGTATTGCCACTTTCAGTAAATATATTATTAAAAACTAAAAAGCTCGGGTGAAGGAACAAGCAAACTACCTAAAAATTAAAAGGAAATACAAATTAAAATGATCATTCTCCTCTTTTCTTTTTGGGCCAATTATTCATGGACTGCATTTCACGTTATCAGTGTTAAGTGTCACAAATGGTTTTGCCTCTGTTGGGAATTTTTTTCTTTGCATGGTGTGGGCAACAATAATTAGGGAGAATTGAAAACATAATATGGACACTATAATATATGACATTCCAACATACATACTGGTAGGTAGAAAAAGGTGAAGGGGAAATCCTATAATACCAAACATTGCTGATAGCTATGCTTTCAGCAGCCCTATAATTCCTCCCCCCATCTCCCACTAAATAGAACAAAACTACAATGAAAGAGGGTTCATTTTTTTCAATTGTTTGTTTTTTAAATATTATTTCCAATTCCCAGATGTACTCAGAAGCTTCTTACCTGCAAACCTGGTACTTGGGGTGACCTAATAGCTCATCGGCTGCCCGCCAGAGGGATGAATCAACTCACCAGGTAATTCAGGAGAGAATGCAGTCTCTTCATATTGTTCTCTGTCCTGCTTCCTCTCTTCCTCTCCAATGAACTATAAATTTTCTTCCACCTAAACCTTCACTCTGAGACTCTTTTTGTTTTTTCTTCCTATCATATATATTTGCATAGCCTGAGGTAGGCATATTAACTTCTGTTCAGATTGTGAGTTTTCAGTGAAATAACTTTGCTCCTTTATTTTATTTTATTGAGATACTTTTAAATACTTTTAAATGGTGTTTCTGTGCTTTTCTTTGGCAACAAGATTGCCAAATTGGTTTAAACTTAATAAAAATCAAAATTCATTAAAGAAATAATTCAATTCAATTCAATAAAAAAGGCCAAACATTTTAACTCTATTCATGCCACTACTGTTTGGAACCAGAAGGCCCCCAAACCCTAGAGACACTCAGAGTGGCCAGGGTTCAGATGAAGCCTGTGTTCCCCTTCTAAACCCTTACAGCCTCTGGGACAAGTTGTCAATCACATCTTACTTTGCCAGAGATAGAATCCCATCTGAAAGAAGTCCAGATAATCTGCTTCATACAAGGCCCACTGAAGCTGCCTTGAAATGAAAATTGTCCAGTATGGTGAGATCCAGCAATGGCTTGAAAAGGTGGTGAAACAATACCTCCTTTAAGTGGTGTGTGTGTGGTGTGTGTGTGTGTGTGTGTGTGTAACAGCCTCCTCTCCCAAAGAAGAATTAACCATTTCTTGGATCCAACCAACTACAGACACACCTCTCCTTGGATAGCCTTAATTAGCCAGGAGATGCATGGATCTAAGAAGCTGATGGATCTCAGTCATTAGGACCCTGTCCACTTCCTCAGGTGCAACAGATCAAAACTGATCATAGATAACTGGACAAGATCATCTACCTGAGATGTGTACCAAAGTAGGTATCCAACTTGGAATGAATGTAATTTCATCTGACAGAATCTCTGCAAATTCGACTGCATAGTTTTACACATAGATCTCCAAGTACCCATTCCATAAAAAAGACCAGTGGTTGGCTATATGTGGACATTGTAAAAGGAGAAAACTATTGCTTTCCTTATTGCCACAAGGTAGTCTGAATAGTGGTTCTTATCCATGTTTGGACAAGTTCATTCTTTGTTGTCCTTCAGCATTGATCTAGACATCTATTTTCTCATTTAATCTTTCAGTTTCTCTATCAATCACAGGGAGCAGTGGGATCCATGAGAGGAGAGATATCCCGTGAGTGCAATCTGACCCAAATCTAAGCTGCTCTCTCATCCCAAGTGGCAGATAAGACTTTGGTCAGATCATGCAGCAGACCCCCAGGAGTAACCTGCAGCTCCCTCTAGAAGCCATCAGGGTCCATCAGTCAATGGGGCAGATCAACCTAATAGATTTTGCCTCCCTGTGGCAGAGGGCAGCATCAGACAATCTCATAGTCAAATGGTGTATTCTGACCAATAGGTGAGATGCACCAAGAACATCAATTTCAGATCACATTGCCACTGCTCCAACAAGAAAATCAAATCAGGGTATGACCACTGTCCCATGTCAAGCCCTTAATGATGAACTTTCAACCACCTCAGACTCCAACCCCCAAGGAAGGCAAATCAAAGAACTCCAGTATCAAAAGCCTGGGGAGCTCATTGCCAATCTCAGACTGAGCAGAGGAGCTTAGGTAGGGAGGTTGCTAACTCAGCAGGGAACTGGTACAGAAGCAATAATCCCAACTGATTGTCAACTAATATGCATCTTGAAGTGATTCATTTTTGATGGCTCAACATTTAGTACAAATAATCAGCACAGTCAATGAGTGTTGAACATGCATGCATTATCTAGCCTTATGAATCAAGTACATTTATTTTATTTATAGAATTGAAGGCTGTCCACCCGCAAATGATTCTGGAGACGTCTCCATAGTATTGTAAACCTGCACTACTTTTTAGATCATATGATTACCAAGTCAAAGCTTAACTATTCAAGGCTAATCAGAAGGAAAATATGGTGGTTACTGCAATGGGACTTTGAGGAACTTCACGCTTCGGAGTTTTCTTTCATTTGGGGGTGTTTGTTATTTGGAACTCTGACATTATTCTCCTTTTGTTTCCAAATAACCAGACATTACACATATAAGCATGTAATAAAAGCCATCTTTTTTCCTTTTAAGATTAATTGCTTGAGGAAGGATTAATATAGAATGGGGTGCATAAGACTTTCTGCATCTAACTCCTCCAATATGGATGGCAATACAGGAGATAGCACTGTATTATCCAGATACCACTGGATGCAAGAAGTTAGAGGTTTTAGTTTTAACTTTCCAGTTATGTAATGATAATCCAGGTTTTTGCAAACAGATATAATAGCTCTATCCTTTTCTAAATATCTGAGAAAGAACTTTCTGTGCATGTACAATGCAAAGGAGCATAATAATCTAAATCTTGAATAACAGTCCTTTCTAGTAGAATAAAAGCAATTCCATAATCTTCAAGAAAGGCATTGGATAGAATAAGGACATGTCAAAGGGCAAGGTACAGTTGATATCAGCAATCTTCTCCCTTTCTTTATATATGCAGAGAGGTGTAGCTATTGTATTTGCAAACAAAATATTAAACCTCAGACTCTCTTCTGCTTTGTACATTGGTTTTGCTAGCCTCAATGCCAGCAAGAACATTCAAAATTATGGCATATAAATACATAATTCATATCAGTGATTAAATAATGACTTTGGGGGAGGGAAGGGTGACGTATGATCAGCAAATAGAATGAAAATGAGAGCATTTGTTCGAATACAAATTAGTTTTCATGGAGTTTTTATAATAGAATTCATGTAGTGAAAGCTTTGCACTTTGCTTACATTAATTTATAGCAAATTTTTGTTCTATTTTCTTCTTTACTTTTTATCATTGGTTACATTTGAACACTGTCTTTTTATTCCATTTTCTTATATACATTAACATTATATATGTTTCTCAACTTATTATTTGTAATAAACTTTGATAAAGATAATGGTTGTCTGATTTTATATATTAAATGTGCCTACGAGTTGTCATCATCAATTACAGCCTTGAAATTACTTACTTCACAAGTAATGCTGAGATTCTGAGATTCCATTATAATGGGTTATCAGATATGTGTGACATCTTAGAGACATCTTATTCAGTAGCAGCTGGAGTCCAAAAAAAATAGAAGTTAAGCCATTAATGAACATAAGAAATAGAGCAACTTCTTGCATCCAATATGAGGGATACCAACTCCTTCCTCTGAGCCCTGTTTTTCTAATACTTATGAATTCTGATATGAACAAACACTACCATACTTTTGAAATACATTTCCCAAAATTAGTTAGAAGAATCAATATCTTTAATTCCTTTCTTAGAATACAGAGAATGGCATCAATTATAGTTTTCTTTACCTAGTGTTAAACCGATGAAGAATATAGAACAACTTGCTGGTAAATTAGATATTAATTCCCATTTCTATATAAAACAATATTGGGTATATCTAACCCAGACAATATATTATATTGTACTATTATGCAAGGTACAAAATATAGCATATAGCTTTCGTTCAAACAGCTAAAAATTAATAATACCATTTGAATCAATAATTTTCAAATGAAGCAATAAGTAGTAGTTAAATTGTAATCATTTCAGAATATGTATGTTTTACAAAGCGTATCCAACAATCGAGAAACAATAATTAATATTTCAGTCATTAAAAAACTTTCCATCTCCCTTTTTCACCTGTAACTTACATGTCAGGAGCAATTCCATGCAGCTTGCCAGGAGGAAAGAAATATCACAGGATTGAATGTAGATCAAGACACAGAGAATAGCAAAATGCTCATAACTTACCTCCTAGGAAGTTCAAATGGAATGTCTCCACTGGTTTGCTGAATCTTTTCTTTTTTTCTTTCTTTTCATAATAAATATCAAAAATAGTATAATTCGGGGCTAAGAGAGATCAGTGGTAATGAGGACCTTGCAAGATGCCAGAGGTGAAGTTTTCTCAGTTCTCCGCAAATTAATCGATTAAGACTTTCTAGTGAAAATTGAAATGCCTCACGGAGGAGAAGCTGAACAATAAAGCAAGCTCTGGAGCCTGAGAGGAGAGGAAAGCAAAGGAGGAGGGCAGATGACAGACCAGTAGTCATGGGGACCACATTTGTTATTAATGTTTTTCCAAATATCATCTTGGAGTTATCTATTTCACGGCACATTTGTTCACTTAAAAAAAACACAAATTATGCTGGATTGAAACATGTAAATATTTACAAATGGCTCACTGTTCATTATAGAATGTGATAGTGTTTAAATATGAATCTACAGTAGACTGATTATTTCGGCTCTTATTTTTTTATATTGCAAAAGTTTTATTGGTTTTTACAAATTTTTCAGGTAGGGTAGTAAAGAAATATTTTGAGAACTTTCACGTCGAAATCATTGGCCCCTCCAGGGCTTCTTAATAAGACATTGGTAATACATTTTCCAATAATACTACAAGGTGAAAATAAATGCATATATCATAAATTCTAAATTCTATGCTGGCAGTCATGTACAAACATCCAGATAAAAAGTTATACTGTATTAATAAAAAGCAAAATCATTTATTAGATCTAAGTCTCTTGGCAATTGTGTCTTCTTGTTCTCCTTCCTGGCCCCCAGCGGGCGGGGCCGTGGCCCCCTCTGCCCCCCCTGGATCTTCCCCCAGGATAGAGGAATGTTTTTTAAGAAAGGCTTCCGCCTCAACAACTGTTTTAATCCTTACTCTTCCTCCTTCCCAGAACACCAACATCCCTTCTGGCATCGCCCACTTAAACCAAATTAATTCGGCTCTTTTTTGAAGCACTTTTGGAGGCATAATGTTCCCTCCCTGTTTATAGATATATATAAAATGTTGAAATTTACTGGGTTTTAATCAAACTGACTTCTGAATCATGTAATATATTTCTACCATTTGTAGCCTACAAACATTCATTCATTCATATGCTATTCAATCCTTTGAATATCCATATCTGCTTTCTGTACATTATCTTAGCAAATTTTGTATTGGTGCTTTAATGGAAGTGGATTATTATCTCTGTACTAAAAGAAAGTTGGTCATTTTTGTTATAAATTTGTTTGATGTGTTTTTTTGCCACAATTACCTTTCTCCTTTCCTTATTTACTGGTTTTTATTTTAATGTTGAAATTTAATATGTTATTTATAAAAAAAGAGAGTAACCTGTCCATACCAGAAAGAGCTACTTAATTATTCTGTCAATGCATGAAAAATCTGTGTACATACATCATGGCTAAGCAATCCATAACTTGCAAGCTACATATACCTTGCCCAACGCTATCAAGCTAAGGTGTGGTCCTCTAGAACTCCTTTTACATTTGCCACCCAAAAACTTTGAGGTGCCAATGCTGCTCCATTTCCAAGTTGTTTGGTAACAGATGCTCTAGAATAGGTTAAAAAATACCTGCATAAATTAAACTATCAAACTTTTCCTAGATATGAACTCAAGACTCAGGATTGACATTTGTATTAAGTTAAACTCAGAAGTAGTTTAAATTGTTTGCTTGTGTTGCTTTTTTCAAATATTTTGTTTAATGACAAAATAGACTGAATTTTAATTCTGAACAGTTAACCTTTTTACTTTAAAAGAAAAAAATTATAGCAAAGATTTTGCTTCCTTCAGTGGTTTTCTTTTGGATTTTTAAAAGAATTGTAATTGGCCCAGGGAACATTTATGCACACTAGTTATTTGTGTATGCATGTGTGCTTGTGTGTGAGAAAATGGGTGTGCATGTGAGATAGATAAAAAAGTGTGTTTACATGTGTAAGACAGATATTGGGTTGAAAAAAACTATATCCCTGTTGTTTGGTCTTGAAGATGCTATGTGTTGTGTTATCTGCCAAAATAGCATCTAAGGCAATATAAGACTAACATCTCTGGAAAAATCAGTAACAGCTAGATCCTATGTTCATCACATTCCTAGGCCAAGACAGACACTTAAAAATACAGGCTATAAAAAGTTATACCTTGTCGTATTGAGTATCATTGTTTTACTCATTTTTTATTGAAAACAGCTTCTACAAGTAGAATTTTTTCTCAGCGCTATATTAGTGTGATTCTTCCAGTTCTTGAGACAAGAATAAAAAAGTATGCTGGAATACTTTGCACTACCTTTACTTTCCTAAGCCTTGTCCTATCTCAGGTACAAGACCATAATATGGTGTTGTCCATACACTTAAAAAAAATATTTAAAAATATTTTTACATTTAAAACAATGCAGTACCGCAGAGTCGAAGTGACCATACATTCACACCATACACAATTAGTCTCAACCATTAACTATCCAATCACAATATATAGTTTGCTCCAGTCTTGTCATCTTGTCTTATACCAATCATAAAATCTGTTCCAGACTTCAAAATATTCTGATTCCCCTTTATTTTTAAGTTCAAGAGTGGGCCTATCTGCTTCTGCACAGGCCAACACTTTTCCGATTATATCTAGCTCTGATGGTGTATTTTCTTTTTTCCAATACTGCACAAAAGTTATGCGTGCCACAGTTAGTACATATATAATTTTTTCTTAAACCCCTCCATTATTATGGCTAGGAGAAAAATTTCTGGTTTAAACAAAATTTGGTCTCCCACCATTTGTTCCAACCATGATTGAATCATTTTCCAATATCTTTTGGCCTCATTGCATGTCCACCACATATGATAAAAAGTGCCCAATGTTTTGTCAATACACTTTTAATGTGGAAGAATTTAATGGAAACGATTTATAGATTTCCCCAACTTTGTTTGCTCTCACACTAAATATCATCAACTGGCAGAAAAAAACATCCACCAGTCATTCTGTTTAAAGTGGGTTGGGAAGGTTGATAGATGTCCAGACCAGTGGGTTTAGCCACCTGTCAAACCATGCTCTGGTTGTAATGAGACTTCTTTTGATTTACCTCAAATTAATTTGAATTGTCTCGATGATTTTAATGAACCAGACTCTCTGCAAAAAAGAGAAACAGTTTGCAAGTTGCTCTCTCCAAATGGCCATTTTTGTAACACTGGAAAATAATACAAGAAAAACATGGCTGCTAATTTGAGGCAACCTACTTGTTGGCGTTTCACAGCATTTATCATTTAAAGCTACCATCCAACTAAGCATTTGGAAGTAAGTCTCTTTTAGGCCCTTGGTGGATGGGCTTCAGAAGTCAAAATATGACCGTTTCAACATAGGTAGACAAACATTCCTTCCCATTTAAAACATGAAATCCTCTGCATGCCTATTCAGGGGTAAACTGAGACTACCGGTAATGGAGGTTTCTCATTTATTTTAAAAGGAATATTTTAACATTGCTTCTTCCCTTTCACCCACATGCCTCTGGAAGCAAAGTGTCTGATCTGTCTGCAACCCAAACTACACTGTCCATGGGAAACAGTGCCAACCAAATAAATGGAAGGGGGGCGTATACCCACTTCAGACTAAAGAGACCAATAGGAATTGGGAAAATACCAGCCTCTATAAGAACTGGGAGAAAAATTTTCGTTACAAGATTTGTGTCTTGAGAAGACATAAAATGTGCTTCTAAACTGCAGCTGCTAAATTCAAAGTTTGCTGCTTTCACAATGGAATAAAAATGTCACGAGGATGCAAACTTTAGAGCAGTTAGTGAGAGATCTTCAAGCTATAGTTAGCAGGATATGAGGATTATCCTTAACCTGTTTCTTTTATTGAGTAGACTTACTTCTGTGGGATCAACCCTGACTGCTTTTTAGAAGGCCAGATCCTGAAGATAAAACTCAAATACTTTGGCCACCTAATGAGAAGGAAGGACTCAGTGGAGAAGAGATTAATGCTGAGAAAGATTGAGGGCAAAAGTAGAAAGGGATGATAGAGAATGAGGTGGTTGGATGGTGTTACTGAAACAGTAGGCATGAGCTTAAATGGACTCCAGAGGATGGTAGAGGACAGACAGGAAGGCCTGGAGGAACGTTGTCCATGGGATCACAATGGGTTGGACGCAACTTCTGAGGATTGTATAATATATTTATATTTTATTAATTAGATTGCTCTTGGGATGTCTTCTCATTGCCAATATTATTTTGTTCTCAGATAATTATATCCATAAGTAGCCAACTCTGAAAATGGCCCAGGTGATAGGCCTTGTAGCTTTCTTAAAAAGCAAAAGAAATCCAAAACCAAGCCATAAAACATGCTCGCCAATGTTCTCTATTTCCCAATCAATTAATTTAGATCAATGATTACCTCAAGATTATGTAACTCACATGATAATAATGGCACTTGTTATGTGACTTACGCCGAAAAGGATTGCTTTCAATTTATCACAGAAAAATCTAATTAATGTAGCTCCTGCACATATCATTAATATTTTAAGCTACCCTATAAAATTAACATGTGTACTTGCAGCATTTTGAATACTTATTGATTCCCCCAAATAAGTAATTTCTCTGCTTAGTTTTATCAATGAGCAACCAGGTTAACAATGAAATTAGATCAGGATCTTTTAGGAGATGACTAATTTCTGAACTGCAGTTTTTAATGCTGTATACAATGTGCTTTTAAGTGCTATTTCCTACAACTAAATTAGAATATATACCTACTGTATATGCATAATTGGATAGATCCCAAGAATACATAAAGTTAAATTCCTAACTTATATGTAACATTAGCTATATGTAAACCATATGTACTTAGGTCCTGCATATTCTCTATATAATAATAATAATAATAATAATAATAATAATAATAATAATAATAATAATTTAATTTATAACCCGCTCTCTCTCCCCGAAGGGACTCGAGGCGGGGCACAGGGAATTTAAAATACATATAAAATCACAAACATAGTACAATATTAAAATAAAATTAAACTAACCTTGCACTAAAATCCCATATTAAAACTAAAAATTAGTCGTTAGCGTTTTAGGGTTAAAAACCCTAAAAACAGTTGATTACCCCAGGCCGGCCAAGCAGAAAAAGTGTGTTTTTAATTTTTGACGGAAGGAGCGGAGGTCCGTAGTTGTTCTAATTTCGGGGGGAAGGTCGTTCCAGAGGGTCGGGCCCGCCACAGAGAAGGCCCTTCCCCTGGGCGTCGCCTGCTGGCACAGCCTAGTGGACGGCACCCGGAGAAGTCCCTCTCTGTGGGAGCGAATGGGCCGCAGGGATGTATGGGTCAGGATACGATCCCGCAGATAGCTAGGTCCTGTGCCATGGAGCGCTTTAAAGATGATAACCAAAGACGACAGGCAGCCAATGCAGCTCGTGCAGGAGCGGTGTTACATGGGAAAACCTAGAGGTTCCCATAACTGCCCGCCCGGCTGCATTCTGGACAAGCTGAAGCCTTCGGGTGCACCTCAAGGGGAGCCCCATGTAGAGAGCATTGAGGGCATGAGTGACTGTGCAGAGGGCACCCCGATCCAATAGGGGACGCAACTGGCGGACCAGGCGAACCAGGTAAAACGCCCTCCTGGCTACGGCTGTCACTTGATCTTCCATGGACAGCCGTGCATCAAGGAGGATGCCCAAGTTGCGTGCCCCATCCACAGGGGTTAGATGTTCACCCCCTATGGCCAGTGATGGAGTCAACTGGTTGTACCGGGATGCCGGAAACCACAGCCAATCGGTCTTGGACGGGTTGAGTCTAAGTCTGTTCCTTCCCATCCAGGCCCGCACGGCTTCCAGGCACTGGCACATCACCTCTATGGCATCGTTGGGGTGGTTTGGGGTGGATACATACAGCTGCGTATCGTCAGCGTAGAAGTGGTACTCTACCCCAAAACCACGGATGATCTCACCCAGCGGCTTCATATATGTGTTGAACAGGAGAGGCGAGAGGACCGACCCCTGAGGCACCCCACAAGTGAGGGGTCTCGAGGTCGACCTCTGCCCTCCTGCCAACACAAATTGCGATTGACCAGAGAGGTAGGAGGAGAACCACCATAACACGGTGCCCCTCACCCCCAACCCCTCCAGTCGATGCAATAGGATACCATGGTTGATGGTATCAAAAGCCGCCGAGAGGTCTAATAGGACCAGGATGGAGGAACAACCCCCATCTCTGGCCCTCCAGAGATCATGCACCAACGCGACCAATGCCGTCTCGGTGCTGTGCCCGGGCCAGAAGCCAGACTGGCGCGGGTCCAGATAATCAATTTCCTCCAGATGACGGGGGAACTGTTGTGCCACCACACTCTCTACAACCTTTGCCAGAAAGTGAAGGTTGGAGACCGGACGGTAATTTAACAACAATGCTGGGTCCAGAGAGTGCTTCTTGAGGAGGGGTCTCACCACCGCCTCTTTCAAGATGGTAGGCAAGAACCCCTCACTCAAAGAAGCGTTGACCACCTCCTGGAGCCAGCCTCGTGTAGCTTGCAGTCGCCCACGTAACCTGTCCATATCTTCGGAAGTAACAGAGTCAAACTCTTCCCACAAAACTGTCTCAAGATCCGCCTCGGGGCATCCCACTGGGCCGCTTTCGATGGAGGCTAATTCGCTCCGAATCTGATTCCTCTGCTCTACCCTGTAAAGGGGCTTCCCGCACCCTCTGTTGAAGGAGGGAGCGGGTCACCCTAAACAGGGCGGCAGGGCGGTTATCTGCGGATGCGATGAGAGTGGCACAGTGATGACGTTTAGCCACTCTCAACGCCATAAGGTAAGTCCGTAAATGGGCTCTCACCTGTGTTCGGTCAGAGTCAGACCGTGTGGATCTCCATCTCCTCTCTAGGCGTCTCTTGTGGCGCTTCATCACCCTCAGCTCCTCGGTAAACCAAGGAGCCTGGGTGGTTCGTGGCCGCAAGAGAGCTGCAAGGGCGCGACCCGATCCAAGGCCCCCGTGGCCGCAGTATTCCATGCGGCCACCAGGTCCTCCGTCGGGGCGTGGGTCAAGGACACAGGTAATGGCCCAAGCACCGTCTGGAACCTATCTGGGTCCATCAGGCGCTTGGGGCGGAACCATATAGGTGAATCAGGTTCCGCCTCCCTGCGGTGGGGTGTAGCGATTGGAAAGTCGAGCCGGAGAAGTGAGTGGTCTGACCATGACAGGGGTATGATGGTTACGTCCCCTATACCCAGATCACTCTTCCATTGACCAGAGACAAAAATTAAGTCCAGCGTGTGTCCTCCTTCGTGCGTGGGGCCCCGAATTACTTGGGTCAGGTCCATGGCCGTCATGGAGGCCATGAACTCCCGAGTTGCCTCTGATGATTCGCCTACAGATGGCAGGTTAAAGTCCCCCATGACAACCAGTCTGGAGGTCTCAACCGCCATCGCGGCGATCACCTCAAGGAGCTCGGGCAGGGCTGCTGTTACATAGCGGGGAGCCAGGTATACAATCTGCACGCCCAACTGCCTCCCTAGGCCCCACTTCACACAGAGGGACTCACAGCCGGTGGTCTGTGGTACAGTGGTCTCTCTCGGCTCAAGACTTTCCCTAACAATAACCGCTACCCCTCCACCCCTGCTTAGGGCCCATGGCTGATGAAAAGCGCGGTAACCTGGCGGGCACATTTCTACGAGGGGGAGTCCTCCCTCGTGGCCCAGCCAGGTCTCCGCTATTCCCACCAGGTCTGGCTCCCCCTCCGACACAAGGTCGTGGATGAGGGGGGCTTTGTTGACCATGGATCCTTGACCACCTAGCCTGCGGGGGTTGTGGCACCTGACCGTTTGCAACCATCGGCCTTGTGCCCCCAACCGGGAAGAAAAAACCTGTCTCCCATCGGACCTGCCCCTCCCTACGACCGTCTTGATAGATAGACCCTCAATGGAAACGACTTGAGTATCCCCCCTCTTAATGGATCCATCCGCTTCCTTCCTCGGTCTGCTGGCTCCGCCCATTCCCTTCTTAATTGCCTCAACCTGTCTACACCCTCCCTGGTACCCCCTAAAATACGTAACAAATGTTTAGCTAGAAAACCCCTGAGACCACGCTTCGCCCATGGATATGGATTATGTTTGCTAAATATGGATTATATTTGCTAAAACGGTTAATGAATAGCAGAATTATGTTTGCATTATTTGAATTTTCATGGTACGGCACTTTTAATTGCTGAGTAAAAGTCGATGCAAGGAGCCTTTAGTACTAAGTAAACATTGATTAATTGCTCAATAGGAATAAAGACTGTGGCTTTATTAGGGAGCTAATTTTATAATCACTATAACATGATAAGAAAATATTGTGAGTATATTGTAGATAAAGTCTTGCAAAACAGAATGAATGCAATATGGTAGACAGCAGGTAATTAACTTCTCAAATGACAGTAAAGGTGAATTTGCATTTCAGAAACAGGCAACATCTTCAGCATTTTCTGTGGAGATTTTCAGTCATCCAGGTCATAGTTGTCTCAAATGTGCTTTTTTAATCTTCAAAAGGAAACTGGACTGTTTTTTCTTTATTTTCTTATTTTCTCTTCTTCTGCAAAGAAAAAACAGTCTAATTTCCTTTTGAAGAAGAAAAATCACTTTTGAGACGTCTTCAACATTATGCTCTTAGTATTCCATTTCTACTTCACACAGATATGCAAATGGAACGCCCAAATTCAAAATGGTAATATATAATTTAAATCAGACTTCTACTATAATTGTTTGTTTTTGGCACTAAACTGCAAGGTAAATATTTTAAGAAATGGTAGAGACAGTTGTCATCTTTTACTTTATTCCTTTTCTCCAGCACCTTTGTTAGAAATACTGTATATTATTCTGATGGAAACATTTGGAGATCTCCTTGTCAATAAAAGTCTTTATCCTAAATTCTCTTATCTATTGTTCAGTTTATTCATACCATCCACAATGAAATAGTTGATAGTCACCCAGCTAACATCAAAGTTCATTTAGCATAATT
Organism: Rhabdophis nuchalis; assembly: GCA_039707465.1. Taxonomy (NCBI): domain Eukaryota; kingdom Metazoa; phylum Chordata; class Lepidosauria; order Squamata; family Natricidae; genus Rhabdophis; species Rhabdophis nuchalis. The sequence continues at coordinate 105,033,974 of CM077646.1, forward strand.
TCCCAGAACTGTACTTTTCAGAACAATGACAACTAGTAATTCATAAGCCATTATTTGCCAGAGCAGAAGTTTTCAAATCACTGAGCTTTATTAGACTTTTAATCATATTGCTGAAGTCCTCAAATCTTAACTTCCTGCTGCTTTGAGAAGCCTAGAAATCAAAATCTGGAATGAACTTCACTGAGATTTTGTTTTGTAAGTTGAGCTTTGTTTTGCAGGTAATACTGATTGCAGAAAAACAGTTCTAGGAACTGATAGTAGTAAATAAATAAACCTATTAGCAATTGTGGCATTACAGAATTAGCTAATGTCACTTTAGTATGTTATCCTCATGATTATTTTAGGATTAGATAATAACATAATTATAAGTGTAACTGTTTTCTGAGTAGCATGTGTAAACTTTGAATATCATGATTTCGGGATCGGATTCTGCCCCATACATCTTCCCGGCCGATTCGCTCCCACAGAGAGGGACTTCTCCGGGTGCCGTCCACTAGACTTTGTCAGCGGGCGACGCCCAGGGGAAGGGCCTTCTCTGTGGTGGGCCCAGCCCTCTGGAACGACCTTCCCCCCGACATTATGGTTCAAAAACTCGCTTTGAACCTACTGTGAATTATTGAGAAACAAACATATCAACTGGTTGTGACACATCAGTTAAAGAAAGAAAGGATTACTCGGATTTTTTTAGGACGTAAGAAAAACAAGTTTCAGGCAGAGAAATCCTCAAGATGACGCCTAGATCTGGGTAGTGGAGAATTTTTAAAACCTAGGTTGTATCATAAACAAAGCCTTGATGAAACAATGATCGCAGATTCTTCACGAAGTTTATGTTCTGTAACGGTGGCACCATCATTATCTCTTGGGAATATACAAGGGCAACTGCAAGAATTGAAATGAAGAAGCGGAGAGCACCACCCCTACCAGTTATTCCATCCTTTTCTATTGGGAAAGCTGAGAGAGAAGAAAAAATGCCAAGTGCGATTTCTCAAAGTTCATTGCAACAAGAAACAAAAAAAAAAGAAAAAGAGACGTGCTCCTCTTCCACCAACTCCTAAAATGCCAAACAGATTTGAAGAAATGGATAATAAAAGACAAAGTACAATTGATCCTTTTCAACTGTCATTTGGCGGCCATTTTATTTCAACTGTCATTTGTCGGCCTTTTCATTTGCCTGGAGAGAGATTCCTACTGTGGCTGTCACTGCTTTCTGTATTCCACCTGGCGCTCAAACCAATTTCATTGTAATTTTATCATTGCAATGACAATAAAGATTATTATTATTATTATTATTATTATTATTATTATTATTAGAACAACTACGGACCTCCGCTCCTTCCGTCAGAAATTAAAAACTCACTTTTTCTGCTTGGCCGGCCTAGGTTAGTCTCTACCTCAGGGGTTAGGGAATGTTAATTTTAAAATGGGGATTTTAGTGCAGGGACAGTTGATTTAATCTGTTTTTATTGTATTTATTTATGTATATATTTTATGTTGTTTTAATTTTCCCTGTGCACCGCTCCGAGTCCCCCTGGGGAGAGGACGCGGTATAGAAAAATAAAATCTATCTATCTAAATCTATCTATGATTTCTCCTATTGAAATCCATTGTCTCCATTTATGGACATTGAACTATAATGTTCTTATAGGTAGTCTCTCTTAGTTTTATACATATGGAAAATCATAGAATAAAAAGAGCCATAACAATTATGAGCAGAGCAAAAATCCCCTATAATCATATTCTAGAACTATTTAAGCATGAATGGAAACTTGCAACAATTTCTCTATATCTTAAATAGGTATTCAATCCAGCAGGTGGTCAATGTTACCAAAGGTTCTCTTCATCTAGATAATGGCTGTCAAACTTGCGGACCACTGGCCCAACGCCTTACGTGATGGCCATGCCTATGCCCGGTTTAGCAAAGAGGGAAAAAATTCTCAATACATCATGTGACGCCGCCGTGATGCCGTGAGTTTGATACCCCCGACTTAGATTATCCAACAGGGTAGTTTCTGTTAAAAATCGAAAGCCAAAGCTGAACTAAAAAGGATCTAAAAAAATCAGACTCATCCAAGAGGAGCTGGACAAATTACTTACTCATGTTGGCAACTATAGTTGACTTGTGTCCATTTCTGCAAGAAATGAACTGAAAATCACTCCTTTTTTCAAAGAAATTGGAACTTTAAAAAAGAGAATAAAAGGCAGTCTGTGGCTTTTTAAAAGTGCATTTCATTTGTTAGTAGTGTTCAAGAATACATGCTAATTTTTAATACTACTCTGCCACCATGTGGTTCCAAATGTTTATTTTTGTAAAATATAACAAGCAGAAAAATTTAACATACTTTAGATGTAAATTATTCAAAAGTCAATGGAATGTGTTGCATCTTTATGTAAAATCATGTGGTAAAAGAATTGCACTTTTGCTATTTGGTTACTATGGGAATTTACAAAATGGCACAAAACTTTATAATAATATAAAATTGTGGCAATTTTCAAAGAATGGGTCTGTTGGAAGAAAAATCCATCTGATTCAGTTCTAAGCTGGGAGGAAGGCATTGGAAATAAAATGGAAGGTGGATGTTGATTAGAAAGAAAGGTTCCATTTATTGATGAAGCAAAACTACCAACCACATGTGACTTTGGGACAGCTGAAAAAATGGAGTTGAGAGTGGGTGGATCTTCTTTTGGGCTTTATATTTGAGCTTCCTGTTCTTGTGTAAGAACATGTATTTTAATATTCCATTGGCTGTTGTCAGATTCCTATGGAGTTGTCATGCCACAACATATAACTTTATATATTGTTGTTGCTCTCTGGCCCCATCTAGTGGCTGGAGAGACAAATGTGCCCCAACTAAATTGTTTGAAGCTGAACTTGCCCATTTACCCATCAACCTGCACTCTCAAACCAAGTGCACACTGGGAATTCAGACTCCATTTCCTAACTTGGAGAAGGCAAAAGCACAAAGAAGCAGCCATCTTAATCTGTGGCACATGGTCATCCAAGGACAAATCCACCACCACCCCACACACACACAGCATCGCTGGTGAGAGTCAAACTGCTTGTATTTATTAATTGTTCTGTTCAGCAGTAACTTAACACTGTCTATCTTATATTTGATTCTCACTGCATGTATCCCTATTTTCCTCAGATTCACCATATCCTGTTCTCCCACTAAGGCATTCAGATCTACGCAAATGGTCCGTTTTATTGGAGAATAAGTGGGTTTAGCTGCATGTCGAGCTGCACACAGACTAACATGTAGTGGGGACAGAAGAGTGAAGCAGCGGCTACCCAGAAATGGGATCCAGGGTAAAGACTATATAGAGACCTGCTACTCTGCCAATGCAGGTACCTGCATATAGCCATACAGCAGTCTCCAGACAGTCAAGCACCACCAGAAGACACCATGTCTCAGGTGGTGCCACAGCGGAGAGCAATGTGCTTGAACCAGAAGCTGAACTCCAAGATCCTTTGCAATGCACCTCAGAGTATGTCTATCAGCACTCCGGGCCAAACAGCAATGCCCACCTAAATAGGGAAAACAATCTTCAAGTAGATAAGTTGGAAGGGGACTTGCAAGGACTTGCATCCTTGACACAGCCAGAGGATTGTACAAAAGTTACCCTATAACTTGCAAGATCAGTAGATCACACATGGCTCCAAATACAAAAGAGAGGACAATGTTCCATTTCTCTCCTTCTCTTTTTTTTGTGTGGACTTTGTGTGCCAACAAACTAAAACAAGAAATGATCCTAGCTTTGACGTCACATGGTCATGTGCTGCTCCTTCAGAATGTAATCCTCGCAAGCCCCAAGTAGTCCACAAAACTAGGTCTGCCAGTTCCTATCACATAGAAATGGAGATCCTGGTAAGCAGTGTCCTCTACACCAGAAGCCACATCATCTCCTAAAATGCAGAGCCTTCAGGGAGAAGTCCATAGAAGATCGCAAAGCTTTCCTGAAAGTGAACAATATCTGCTACAAGTGCTGCTCATCAATTTCCCACCTTGCCAACAACTGTAAGGTCAGTGTAAAATGTATGGAATGTGGCAGCACAGGCCATCACACAGCCTTACACCCAGGGCCAGTACCAGTGGCAATGAGCACGGCATGGAGGAAGAACACACTGCTACAACCACAGCAGAAATCAACACAAAGTGCACAGAAGTCTGCAAAGAGATTGCAGATGGCAAGTCCTGCTCCAAAATCTGTTTAATCAGAGTCTACCCAGCAGGCCAAAGAGACGAATCCATTAAGCTTTAAGCCATTCTAGACGACCAAAGTAACAGGTCTTTAGCCAGCTTAGTTTTCTTTGATGCCTTTGGCATTAAAGGCCCCAACACTCCATATTCCTTTTAAACTTGTGCAGGAGTTGTGGAGACGGCGGAGAGAAGAGCATCTGGTTATCAAGTCGAGTCAGTACATGGGAAAATATGCCTGACTTTACCAACTTTTATCAAATACAACCAGATCCCTGACCATAGATCTTAAATCCTTACACCAGATGCAGCGATTCATCACCCATATTTCAACTGCATAGCACATCTGATACCAGAACTCAATCCTCGGTTCAGATAGTCTTGTTCCTAGGGAGAGATGTTTTATGAGTCCACAAAGTGAGAGCTTGGATCAATGTCCCCACAATGCCCCCTACACTCCGAAATTAGAGTTAGGGTGGGACATTATAGGTGATGTCTGTTTAGGAAGCATGCACAAACCAATCTCCACTAGCAGCATGCTAACAAGCACATTGGAGAATAGACATCCTTCTATCTTTCAGCCATGCCACAACCAACTCCTCTTAAAGGAACTACCATACATTACCCATTTGCCTTGTCCTTTCATAGGCTCCTTTAGTGACAACCTCACCTGTGACAGTGACCAAGGTCTTTTGAGGTGCACAATCTTTCAAAAGACAGAAGATGGTAATCCGGTGGCAGCATCTACTGAGGACAAACTCCCTTTAGAAAAGACAGGGCAGGGATTAGTCAAAAAAGATAGTGACAACCTCTGTTCCCTTCAAACCACAGAGAAGACACCTACCTAATAGAGAACAAGTGCTGAAGCACTTTCCTTAAACATAATTTCCAAAAAAGCCAGAAATGAGAGACTACTTCTTTTCCTTTATGGGGAAAAATCTTTGAGAATAGTCATGCAGAAATAGCTCCCCCTCTCAAAGACTATGAGGAGCACTGGTACCTACCACTATTTGTGGTATATCACCCTAAAAAGCAAGGTCAGATTAGAGTAGTATTTTACTCTAGTGCCAAATGTGAAGGTCTTTCCTTAAATGATGTTCTCCTGTCAGGTCCAGAGACCTCAATAACAAACTTCTAAGGAGTGCTCTTGTGGTTTTGCAGAGACTGTTGCCTTCGTAGCCCACATTCAACAAATGTTCCATTGCTTCTTTGTCAGAAAGGAACACAGACATTTCTTAAGATTTCTTTGGTTCAGGAAAAACAATCCCTCCAAAGACATCATATAGTACTGTATGAAAGTAAACATCTTTTGCAACAGCCCTTTCCCTACAGTCACTATCTATGGCCTCAGACAGTCTGCCAAAGGTGAGACAGAGTATGGCTCTGATGCCAGACAAGTCATAGAAAAGGACTTCTATGTAGATGATTGTTTAAAACTGAAGCCATCAAATGAGTCTGCAATTAGTCTCCCCAAAAGAGCACAGGAAATGCTTGGCTGTTCAAATCTCAAGCTTCATAAAATTGCTTCCAACAGTAAAAAAATTATGAAAGTCTTCCCTTCTCAAGACTACTCTAATGATCTAAGAGACTTAGATTGAGGGACAGATTCTCTATCAGTCCAATGCACCTTGGTCTTCTTGGGACTTGAGAACTGATTCCTTTACCTTCCAAATAAGTACAGAAGAAAAACCTTTCACTCATAGAGGTGTCTTGTCTGCAATAAATAGTCTGTATGATCCATTAGGATTTGCAGCCCACATCACAATTCAAGGTAAAGCATTACTCAGAGACTTAACCTGTGAAACATCTGAATGGGATGTTCCACTTCCTCCTGAAAAAAGGAACTCCTGGGCAGAATGGAAGAATTCCTTAACAGCTTTATCTGATCTTACCCTACCCAAAGCCAAAAATTCTGTATATTTTCTGTATACTTCCGCCAGTGTTTAAAGACACATTTGTTCCATTTAGCTGGCCTAGCGTAACCTCCACAAATGACTATTTTAGATAGTTTTAAATTTGGGGATTTTAATTTGTTTTTAGCGCAGGATGGGAATGAAATAAGTTTTTTAAATTTTTACTTGATTTTGTATTGTATTTTAAATTCCTGTGCGCTGCCCTGGGTCCTTTTGGAGAAGGGCAGGGTATAAATTTAATAAAATAAAATAAAAAAATAAATGCTTCTATCAGAGCCATAGCTGCTGTTGCCTACTTAAAAACAATAGATACTAAAGCACAGTGCCACATAGGAATCGTTATAGGCAAAGCAAAACTGGCTCCATAGCCTGAACATACTATACCCAGACTAGAACTTTGTGCTGCAGTATTAGCTGATGAGGTAACTGAACTTATTTAATCAGAAATGGACATTGAATTTAAAGATATCGAATTCTATACTGACAGCAAGGTAGTGCTGCCCTACACAGTGGCACTATATACCTACAGATCACAACCTCGCAGATCACACTACAAGAGCTGTTGCTGCAAGTCACCTTAAAGATGCTACCTGGTTTCAGGGCCTGCAATCTTGTGCAACACATACCAGACTGTACCTCAAGTTGATACATTCAACCTGGTAGATGCGGACTCAGATGCTAAAGTCTGTCCTACAGTTCTTACGTTTTGGACAGTCTCAGAGGCTTGACTTGACACATAGATTTTGCAGATTCTCAACCTGGAATTCAGTCATTCAGGCTACTACTTGCCTGACTCATATAGCCCAGTAATTTAAAGGAGCCACACACAACAACTTCAAAGGCTGGTATGTACCACTGCCAAAACATCTGTGTCTCTCTCTCGCCGTCTCTCCCCACTCTCCTTGTATCTTGTCTCCCTCTTCTGTCTGTCCCCCTCAAACCATCTGTATCTCTCTCTCTGCATCTCTCCCCCCCCCCGCCATCTCCTCCCACTCTATATCTGTCTCTCTCTCCCCCTCTCTCTGTATCTGTGCCTCTCCCTTTCTGTATCTCTCTCTCTCTCTCCCCTCTGTATCTGTCTCTCTCCCCCCATCTCTATGTCTATCTTTCTCTATCTCCCCCCTCTCTATATTTCCCCCCTCTATGTCTCTCTCTCTCTCTCTCTCTGTGTATCTCTTGCTCCTTGACTCTGTCTGTCTGTCTGTCTCTCTGAAAGCCCAGCGACCTCTCCTTAGGGTTCTTCGCTACTCCTTTCTTCTTTTTGGAAATCCGGGCTGGCTGAGGAATGATCACAAGACCACAAGGGAGGAGGCTTCCCTTCTTCCCCCCTCCTCTCATGAGCACCATCCTGGCCCCACCCAGCTTGCCAGGGGGTCCTGTGTAGTGGGGACAGAACAGGGGTGGTCATCTAGGGGTCATATCTGGCTCTATAGGCAAAGGAGGAAATACAAATCTTAGGTGTTTGAGCTAATTTTGCCTTTTCTTTGTACCTTATCTGAGTTTCTGTCTTCACCCAGTCTTTCTGAATGGATTAGCAAATTTGCATTTCTAAAAGCTGGCCTCTGCTTTGGGCAGGGAAACTGACTCCCTTCAGATTTTTTTATTTCTCCTTAAGGAAAATATTTTATCCTGCTTTTTAACATTTCCAAAAATATTTCATTCTTCTAAGAGGGGGGGAGGGGTTTCCCTACAGGTCCATTATTATCTACAATATCAGAAATGTCAGCAATGATGTCTGCTTCTATGGACGGATTATGCCCAAAAGATGTTAAATCTGATGCAGAAATACTAGAACCAGAAATGCTGCATAATTATAACACATTATAAATATTGGAAGGTTTCAGTGATTAGAATGATTTTGTAATTATCGAAATAGCTTGAAATGTTGCAAAATATAAAGCAAAAGGTTTGTTGCCTCAAATTTTAGGCTTCCTTATTAACATTTTAAAAGGTGATATTAATATTATTAAAATGGCAGTCCAAGCCTCTTCTCTATCTATAAGAAAACATGTTTTTCTTTTAGCCAAGGTCATTTTTGGTATGCCAGAACTTGCCTCTTCAGCAACCACACAATAGACAGAGTATTCTGAAAGTCCTTGAGTATACTTGCAACTTTCAAGAAAGATACTAACCTAGCTAGAGAAAAGTAACCGGTAAAGTCATCACTTGTAGAATGCTTTCTAAAAGCAATGTTTTCTATTATTCAGATTTTGTATGCAATCAATGTATTTTGTTTTCTCATTTACTTACTGACATACACACACACACACACATATATGTCAGTATATATTCCAGTATATATATTTATATACTGGAAGTTATGCATCATTTGTTTCTGTACCCTATAAAGACTTGAACTCTCCCCCCCCCCCCAATAAATGCTTTTTGCTTTGCCTGAATTACTTGGTGATTCTTATTTTCAGGAGGCAAAGAAGCCCCTTTGCAAATGTAAAGAAGTGTTTTTTCTCCCAAATTCAGGGAATTGATCTTCATTCCGTGCACAATTGGGATGCCTCCAGGACCAGGACTAAATTTATGGACTTGCATGTTGATATGGGATGGGTTATAGAAGAGATACTTAGCCCTCATAAAGGGTAAATTTATCAAATTTGTTTTTACTTTTTGTGATTAAGATTGGAAGTCACTTCTATACTGGTATATATTTTTCTTTTACTTTCTTCTTTGCACTTTTTATTCTTTTTCTTTTAAAAAACTGATCTGCTTTGTGACCTACCAGAAAAAAATGCTGGTGGCATCCCATTTTTATGAAGGAAGGGGCTAATTAGAATATACTACCCACTGTAGACCAGCTTTTCTTCAGAAGCTAGACTTTCATCTACTGTATTGCCTTGTTTACGTTGATTAAAATGCCTGTAATCACTTTGTTTCGGATGAATATATAAATTTGACAAATACATAAATAAAATGGAGTTCTCTTGCACGACATTTAGGAATTGATTAGCTGATGCCATGAATGCATTTATTGAGTAATGAAAAGCTTTTTTCTTATATTGAATTATTTTTGTTTCAATACATCTTTGTAAATTTGAAACTTTTTTCTTCTTTTGAAACTTCTATGGTTTCAGTGATGTAAGCTACCAGTGTCAGATTTGGAGCATGCAACTAAAATAAAATTGTTTATTGAGGGCATTGGAATGTTCTGCTTTATGCATAATGAATAGAAGATAAAATTGTAATTAATGTTGCAAACAAGAAACTTCCTTCACCATAAATATAATCTTAATCTGAAATATAAACCAATAATTTAGATAAATTTAATAACAGATTATCTAGTAATTTAGATAAATTGAAGGTAGACAAGTTAAACATTTATTACTATCTTTATATTTCTTGACATGACTAGCTGGAATGGAAGGTGGACATGCTCAGGTATCAGCCACATCTATATAATAAATCTACAATATATCATTATGAAAACTGTAGTAGAGAAATACTACTAGATAAGCCATTATTAGCTTCAATAGTTTGAATTATTGCAACGGAAATATCTTTTTCAATATGTAATTTCCAAATAGAAAAACTTTTTTTTTCTCCCTCTAAATTTTGAGTCTTTCTTTACCCTAGGTTTTGAGAGATTATTTCTTTATCCTTAGGAAGAGAATTTGTATGATTGTCAAGTTCTTCCACACTCTAGATGGGAAAGATCCAACTGTATTAATCCCGCCATCCCTCCCCCCTCCCCATGGAATTATTTTTTCCGAAAAACTGAACAACAGTTGTACTTTTAGTATTTTTAGCTGATCTAATGCAGGCACGGCCTTAATATGGTTTTTTTTGGTCAATGCAGGTGCCTTCACTTTCATTCGTACTCAAGCTTGCTCTCCTACTAGAGGCTCAGCTCATAAATCTTGCTCGGAAAGAGCCTAGGGAAATGCAGAGCGCGACATCGGATAACGGCCAAACGAGCTCAATATTTCAAATAAACCTCGTTATCTTCATTGCACTACCAACCCCGCCCAAGGGAGAAGAGAGCTCTCCCGGAGAAAGCGCGCGCTTACAAGCGGGACTGCCTATTGGCTGATGCCTTTGTCCATGGGCGTATCGGAGTGGCTTTTGTCTCCTTTGGACGTCGGCTCAGTACGTAAGCGCTTGTTTCATCCGCGGCTGTTTAAAGCAGAAATGTGATAGGTTTCTTTCCGACGTCAATTAAACGATTCGCTCCTCCTCCTACTTTTTAAAACGCGCCACGTCACTCGGACGGGAAAGATGATTGGCTTTGGGATCTATCATTCAGTAGTAACGTAAGAAGGCAATGGCGGACGGTTGTTGGCTCAGTCGGTACTCCAGGAAAGGAGGTGTGTCTCGCACTCCCACGGAAGGCGGGCCTTTTGGCGCTTCCTTTGTGTGTGGGCATCAGTGGCTGGCTGCGAGCGCGCCTGAGGAGGAGTAGAAATCGCAGACGCCATTTTGTACGTTTCCTTTCCCCACCCCCTTTCCCCGTTCTCTGCCGGTGGATCTGGGCCGACCCGTCCCACGACGAAGATTGCCTCGTAGCGCCTGTCGATTTTTATCCGGCGGCAGCTGCCCCCTACCGGCGGCAGCAGCAGCGAGGAGGAGGAGGAGGAGGAGGCGTGTGACGGCCGCGGCTCCGGCATGGAAAACTCCCAGCTTTGTAAGCTGTTCATTGGCGGCCTGAATGTGCAGACGACGGAAGCTGGGCTGCGAGAATACTTCGAGGCCTACGGGACCCTAACCGACTGTGTGGTTGTGCTCAACCCGCAAACCAAGCGCTCCCGATGCTTCGGTTTTGTCACATACTCGGCTGTGGAAGAAGCCGATGCCGCCATGGCTGCCTCGCCGCACGCTGTCGACGGCAACGTGGTGGAGCTGAAGCGGGCCGTTTCTCGCGAGGATTCCGCCCGGCCTGGCGCCCACGCGAAAGTGAAGAAACTCTTCGTCGGAGGCCTCAAGGGGGACTTGGGGGAGAACGACCTAGTAGAGCACTTCAGTCAGTTCGGTCCCGTGGAGAAGGCCGAGATCATCTCCAACAAGCAGAGCGGCAAGAAGCGGGGCTTCGGCTTCGTCTACTTTCAGAACCACGACGCCGCTGACAAGGCGGCCGTGGTCAAATTTCATCCCATCCAGGGCCACCGGGTGGAGGTCAAGAAGGCCGTGCCGAGAGAAGACATCCAAGCAGGAGGCGGCGGCTCTTCCAGGTCGAGTTGGGGCGGACGGGGTAGAGGAAGGGGCGGAGGTGCCGGCAACCGGGACCACAACGGTCTCTCCAAAGGCGGCGGCGGTGGCGGCTATAACAGTTACGGAGGCTACGGAGGAGGAGGCGGTGGCGGCGGAGGCTACGGCTCGTACGGTGGCGGCTCTTACGGCGGAGGTGGCAGCGGCGGCGACTATGGCAACGGGTACGGCGGCTTCGGCAGCTACAGCCAGCACCAGTCGTCCTACGGCCCTATGAAGAGCGGCGGTGCGGGTGGCGGCGGCGGTGGCGGCAGCTGGGGCCCCCGCAGTAACAGTGGACCATACAGAGGCGGTTATGGCGGGGGAGGTTATGGAGGCGGCTCTTTCTAAGCGGGAATTCCCACCGATCTGGGGGACGTTAGTTTTGTCTGCATGGAGTATGCTCTCCGTTTGTACCGGGCCAGGCCAGGCTTTCAATACTTCCCCTACACTTCGCCTAAAGGCACCTTCATACATAAAGGTTCCAGTGATGCGAAGCAGATCTCGAATGTTCCTGGTGGGGTCGCTCTGCTGCCTGTGTCACTTTCTTGAAGATGTACTGGGTCTTTTCACACAACGATTTTGTGTTAGTCATTGATGGACTCTATTTTTTTATTGCTTGGACATTAGTCGTTTTTTATACTAGGAACAAGATATTGTTTTAATTTTGGTTTATTTGGGGATGGGAGGGAAAGTCATGATTCTGAAGTAAAACTTGGGAGGGAAAGGGAATTAACTTTGTAAGGACTTGGAATATCTACACATTTTTTTCTACAATGATTCCATGGCTGTAAAAGGGGTTAAATCGTTTTTACATTTTTATTTTTTAAATAAATCATTGTGTTCATTGACCTTTACATGTCTTTTTTCCTAGGGTTCATTCCGTACATTTCAAACAAAAGTTTTTTAAGCCAGTAAAACTTACTGATGCTTGAATAGCTAGCTACGTGTGTTAAAAAAAAAGATTGCTTTATTTCAAATAAAGAGCCCAGCTCTTGCTGCCTCACTACATTGTTTTTTTTTTTACTGCTAAAGAGTTTGTGCCAGTTTTTGAAATATGTTGGTGGATGAAGTTGGTTAAAATACCTTATTCTACATCCACAGTTTTGCAGTTGGGCATTTGCCTTGCAAACACAGTTGGTCTGTTCTTTTATAGAGGGAGTTATTCATAAAAATGTTCTAACACATTTAAAGCATGTGCTTTTTTATATATACATGTTCAAAATGTCAGATTTCTTAGTTTCACATTGTGTTATTTATTGGCTTGTCTGTAACAATACATTTTTAAAGGGGAGAATGATTTCCCTTATAAATATTTTGTTTGCATAGTGAAGTCATTTCAATTGGATACTATCTTAATTGTTCTTATTTAAAAAGCCAAGTATTAAATAGAGTGCCATCTGCTGGCAGACTAGTTGACTTTTGTGTAAGTTTTATTAAAACAAATTGGCTCTCAGAATTGTAGACCATTAGATCTTTAGATTGCAAGGATTAAATTAACATCCCAATAAAATATATTGGCTGAAATGAAATACTAAAATTTAAAAAAGTAAAAACCAATTTAAGTATTCAATTTTTAAAATTTGTGCTCAGTGAACAATAAATGAGCCAGTAACTTAGGCCAATTGTAAATCAAAATTTCTGTAGTCTGCTTGATGTATTTGTAGCCCTTTCACATAGTAGAATTAACGTTTGTTGTTCTATTAACAATGTTCTAGACAGAAACTGACTTCCTGAATAGAAATATAGAATAGTTATGAATATTGCAAATAAAAAATTGAATTCTTCACATGCTTCAGTGAGTATGTATGAAATGACTAAAATATTGATTTTTTATTAGGATTTCAACCAAAGTATTTTACTTGAGCTGCTTTATATTTCAACATTTGCTAAATCAATTTTTTACATAGAAGTAAGGTGTTAAAGTCAAAACTAGGTTATATTTAAAAGTTTATTTGACCCAGTAGATTTTATTAAATAAGGTTTGATAATTTTTAATAGGTGATAGTTATGGTTGAAGACAGTAGCTAGCTACTGAATGTCCTGATGTGTCTTTGAATACACATTTTTAGTGTCATTTACTCTAATTATAGTTATATTAAATTGAAACAACAATAAATTGGCTTTCTTTATTTGATGCGCTACACTTTTTATGTGTACAGTTATCCATTTGACTTCTACAGCAAATATTTGTTCAGTGTGATGTGGAAATTCATTACATTATCTGCAGCTTGTTCTACACAAACCTTAACAAAGTTCTAATTCAGTTAGAACTATACACATTCTTTAACCATCAATAAGTCAATTTTCTAGGTTTGACAAAATATGAAAAAATTTATTGGCTTGATAAGTTATGCTGTACAAAAAATCTTGGGTTAAAATGGTTTGAAGCAAATTGGAACCTGAACTAGGTGGCTTAAGCATGTTGAATAAAAACTATTCTGGTTCTTTAATTTCATTAAATTTTAGTGATTTACTGGTGCTTTTATCTTTTGGGGGAAGATAAGGTACTACTGAAGTCAGATCTCTGGAACTGTTACCATTGCCTAGAATAAAAACTGGCTTCTAATAACTATAGCTATAATTTGTATAGTAACAACCTTATTTCTGACTTTTCGGGCCCTTAAAAATGGTTTATTCTAAGGCTTGATATAAAGGTAGGCTGATTATGCTAAAATTAAGTGTAAAAAATCCAGTGAAAAATTAATGCTGTTGTCTTTGAAATACATGTGTGATAGGTTGCATCATTTTATCTTCAGCATTAGAGTTTACATTACTTTTACACCTGGGGTATATTTGTCTAAAAGAACATAACTACACACAGCTTTCAATGATGTATATGGACTCTCCCCATAAGGGGGAAATTAAGCTCTATTAATAGATTTGCTAAAGATAATGCAATGATGTTCTTAGAAATTGTTACATGCAGGCCTTTGCAAGCTACCTTTTTGGACATACAATTTAATTGCTGTTTATAATGCTTTTCTGTTTTCCAAAAGCACATCATGGTGATAAAACACTGTTATAATAGTAAAAACAGTTGTATATTGCCTGTAATGCTGTCCTCTCATATTATGACCTTTCAAATCTTCTGTGAGGTAATAATCTCATATAATGAATTAACTTTTAACACAGTGATTCTTAAATAACAGGTGCTATATGGAGATTGATCACTAGCAGGAAATACTTTTATTCCTGAATGTATAATATTTACCTATATATTTGGAAATATGTACATGATTTGATCATACTGTTCATTACTGTTTGGTTAGGTCAGAATATCTGGTTTGGTCTAGTTTTCGTATGACAGAGGCAGAATTTGCCAATTTTTATACATTATAACTTGCTCTTGAGTATTGCAAAGATTAACAGAGTAAAAAGTTTTAACAAAGCAAATTTAAATTCCTCTATCTGAAACGTCAATGATGTATTTTATTTCATATATTCTAATTATATAAACCTACCTTTGGTATTGGATGCAAGAAGCTGACTACCCTAACACTTTCTACTTTATGAAAGAATGAGTTAATGTAGAATATAGGAGACCAACATATGGCATTGACAAGTCTTAAGAATTGCAGATAACTTGAAACTTTTTTTTAGTATGTGAACAGTATCATAGAATCCAATGACACTTCAGTTAATTCTTTTTGCAAGTGTTTCAGGATAAGCTGTAGTATGTTGTTCATGTATGGCAGTGTTCATTGCAAAGAGGTCTGTGTCTTTATTGCTCATAAATTTGAACTTGTTCTTTTGAAAAATAAGCCTGGTGATATTGAAATAAATTTGCCAATCAACCTTAATAATGATATTTTTAGGCCTGTGATGGTTAATGTCTATCTGGTGAATTAAGAATAGCACTATGTTTTATTTATTATGTTTGCTTTCTCTATTTTATTTTAAAGCTATGTTGAGAGAATATGCAGATCTTTTCACAATTTTGTACTCCAGCTGTTGTGGACTTAAGCTCCAGTGATTTCCCAGAGCCAAAGTCCAAAATATCTGAAGGCAGAAATTTAGGTAAGCCTGGACTGCAAGCATAATTAAACTATAAAGATACCAGATTGAGATGCCTTATATGTCTAAATTATATGAGTCTTTATAATCTTAGACCATAATGTTTCTGCAGTTTTGGACACTTGTCTGTATTAGTGACTGGTCAGCCATAGAAGTACTGTTTTCTTCTAGCTTGAAACCCCAAATTTGTAATCTGCATATGTCTATGTATGGGAGAGAGAGAGAGAGATTGTGCAAGTTTCCTACCCAATGAGTTATTCAGAAAAAGTTTTTACTAACAGTACATTGTGACACATTTCATACAAGATGATGTAATTTCAACATCCTGTCATGGCATCCTGAAAGAAAGGTACAGTTTAAGTTTAGAAATTACGTGAAAAACCCTATTTAAAGCTTACCTATGCATTATTTGATGTAAAGTTGTATTTTGGAACTATTTATTATGTGTGATTAGCTTTTAATATTTTTAGACACTTTAATTTCAGATCTAATATAACCTGATGGCCTCAGAGAACATTCACAAGATTGGCAAGTTTAATTGCTTGAAATACTATGAGTGCTTGTATGGGTGTTGTAGTGTTGAATAAATGCTTCTGCTTCTCGGGCTTGGTGAAATAGTCTGGTGCTTGTTCATATAGTTGCATTCTAAAATTCATTCTAAAATTCAGGCACCCTTTTGTCACATTGTATGTTTCAATGAATCCCTAAGTGAAAAGTGACACAGCTTCTAAACAGTACAGACAAATTTCTGTAAATGTGAAGAGAAATATCAATGAAGAAAATTGAAGCCCAAAAAGTTCAGTAATAAATTATTTGAAGTGTATATGGAAATAACCATGAAATGTAAGAAAGAAAAGGTTTTCAAATTGTCCTTGAGATATTACTTAAATTCAGTGTAGGGAGAGCTCATGTTCTTAATATTTCTAAGGAAAAATGCTTCTGCAAGGAAGAGTGAAAAATTCCAAAAGTCATTACAGAGAGACTTAAATCCAGTGACATCTGTGTGTAAAGAGTGTTTAACAAAATTCAAGATGATCGCAGTAGGCCCATCAAAGCCCAGTATAAAATGCTGCATGTGTTGTGGTAAAGCATTAATGTATGGTTTCATTTGTGTTGTGACTGACCTGGACTTTTATGTGTTTTATATTCTCCCCTCCGTCCTTGGGAATTGCATCTTAACTGGCTACCAAAAACATTTTTATTAAATTTTTAATCTGCTCTTTTTTTTTTTTTTTTACTTTGTAAGAATTCAAAGCAGTGAGCATACCTAATACTCTTTCCTCCTATTTTCCCACAACAACCCTGAGTGGTTAATTGGTCGGAGAAAGTGACTGACCCAAAGTCACCCCAGCTGGCTTTCATGCCTAAAGTGAGATTAGAACGTAGTCTCCTGGTTTCTTGAAGTTATTATTTCTGCCAAAGGAAGGTGTTAGAGTATTGTCTGAAAGAATGTCCAAACCTTTGCACCTGACATACTATTAACACTCTAAACACAGCATTAATGCCTTCCAATTTGAAAAATGATTTCTTTAACTCTTTCATAGAGCAGGGGTGACAAACTGGCGGGCCTTGGATCTGATACATCACGTGCAGGCCATGACCACCCAAGCTCTGAATGGGAAAACCGTCACAAAATGTCATGTGATAGCAACGTGATGCGAGTTTGATACCTGTGTCAGAAGTGTCAGCCTCTATTCGGTTAAGGATCACTGAAACAATTTTATGATGGTGCCTAAACTTTTGCCTGCAACTATATATGGAATAATTTAAAAGTTATTTGGTTCAGTATCAAAATGATGTATATGGAATCTAAACCTGCAGGTAATGGGCATAAAGGAAGCAATATGGGCAATCTGAGGTTCCTGTAAAGGAATTAATTTAAGTTGTTTTACTAAAAGTATAAATGTATTATAAAACTTATTAGACTGTATAAAAGCAACTCATTACACAGGATGATTATTGACAAGTCTTCAACTACTTATACTAAATGCTGTCCTTGTATAACATAATTATTTTCAGTGCTACATAATTTAACTAAATAGTGCTAGTAGTATAACCAGAAAATATTCATATCCTGTCTATTGTTTTATAAGCATCTCAAGGCAGTGAATATATACAATACATCTTCTTCCACCTTCCTCCAACAGCCTTGTGAGGTGGTTTGGGCTGAGAGAGAGTGACTGGCCCAAAGTTACCCAACTGTCTTCCATAGCTAAGGCAGAACTAGAATTCAGTGTCTCCTGCTTTCCAGTTTGCTTCTTATCCATTAGACCAGGGGTCTGCAAAGTCGACTCTTTAAGACTGGTGGACTTCAACTCCCAGAGTTCCCCAGCCAGCATAGCTGGCTGGGGAATTCTGGGAGTTGAAGTCCACCAGTCTTAAAAGAGCCGACTTTGCAGACCCCTGCATTAGACCAAGCTGGCTGAATATGAAGATGTACAGTGGGGCAAAAAAGTATTTAGTCAGCCACCAATTGTGCAGGTTCTACCACTTAAAAAGATGAGAGACGCCTGTAGTTGTCATCATAGGTACACTTCAACTATGAGAGACAAAATAAGAAAAAAAATCCAGAAAATCACATTGTCTGATTTTTAAAGAATTTATTTGCAAATTATGGTGGAAAATAAGTATTTGGTCACCTACAGTACAGTACAAACAAGCAAGATTTCTGACTCACAGACCTGTAACGTCTTCTTTAAGAGACTCCTCTGTCCTCCATTCGTTACCTGTATGAATGGTACCTGTTTGAACTTGTTATCAGTGTAAAAGACACCTGTCTACAGCCTCAAACAGACACACTCCAAACTCCACTATGGTCAAAACCAAAGAGCTGTCGAAGGACACCAGAAACAAAATTGTAGACCTGCACCAGGCTGGGAAGACTGAATCTGCAATAGGCAAGCAGCTTGGTGTGAAGAAATCAACTGTGGGAGCAATCATTAGAAAATGGAAGACATACAAGACCACTGATAATCTCCATCGATCTGGGGGTCCATGCAAGATCTCACCCCGTAGGGTCAAAATGATCACAAGAACGGTGAGCAAAAATCCCAGAACCACCCAGGGGGACGTAGTGAATGACCTGCAGAGAGCTGGGACCAAAGTAACACACTACGCCGCCAGGGATTCAAATCCTGCAGTGCCAGTCATGTCCCCCTGCTTAAGCCAGTACATGTCCGGGCTCGTCTGAAGTTTGCTAGGAAGCATTTGGATGATCCAGAAGAGGATTGGTAGAATGTCATATGGTCAGATGAAACCAAAGTAGAAATTTCTGGTAAAAACTCAACTCGTGTTTGGAGGAGAGAATGCTAAGTTGCATCCAAAGAACACCATACCTACTGTGAAGCATGGGGGTGGAAACATTATGCTTTGGGGCTGTTTTTCTACAAAGGGACCAGGACAACTGATCTGTGTAAAGGGAAGTATGAATGGGGCCATGTATTGTAAGATTTTGAGTGACAACCTCCTTCCATCAGCAAGGGCATTGAAGATGAAACATGGCTGGGTCTTTTAGCAGGACAATGATCCCAAACACACCACCCGGACAACAAAGGAGTGGCTTCGTAAGAAGCATATCAAGGTCCTGGAGTGGCCTAGCCAATCTCCAGATCTCAACCCCATAGAAAACCTTTGGAGGGAGTTGAAGGTCCGTGTTGCCCAGCAACAGTCCCAAAACATCACTGCTCTAGAGATCTGCATGGAGGAATCGGCAAAAATACCAGCAACAGTGTGTGAAAACCTTGTGAAGACTTACAGAAAATGTTTGAAATTGTGAACAAAGGATATATAACGAAGTATTGAGATGGACTTTTGATATTGACCAAATACTTATTTTCCACCATAATTTGCAAATAAATTCTTTAAAAATCAGACTGTGATTTTCTGGATGTTTTTTCCTTATTTTGTCTCTCATAGTTGAAGTGTACCTATGACGACAACTACAGGCCTCTCATCTTTTTAAGTGGGAGGACCTGCACAATTGGTGGCTGACTAAATACTTTTTTGCCCCATTGTAATATAAATCTTGATTTCAGTTGTCTATCAGTAGTAAGAATGTATTTTAAAAATTCAATATTACACAGAAAAATGGAGTAAATCAATATGACCTATAGCCTATTCTGCCTTATAGATTTTATATACTTATATGGACCAAACTCCACTGGCAGCTCAGTATTTCTTCATCTGTAATCTGACTATTGGGCAGAAGCTAACAACAAGCAGCATTAAGATGCTTCTGCAGGAAGGAGCAGAATATTATTTTAGAAAAAACAAGAGTATGCTTTACATTAATTTAAATTTAATTTAAAGATGTGAAATTCATAGGATTCTAAGAGCTTTATTTTATCCATATCTTTCCATTGGAATCAATATGATAAAAGTAGGGCATATGTGTACTAAGCTTTTATTTTTCAAAGACTTAGGCTATTAATGAGTTTTACTATAATGCACATTTCTGCCCATGTCAAACATGTTAATGAAGATTTAAAAAGACTGAACACATAGCTCTGGTCAGGATCATAAACTGAATAAAATTGAATGAATATTCTGTGAACTTATACCAGGGTCTATAACTTTATACTGGTAAATATATATATGGCCTGTTTGTTGATAGTGTTTGGTAATTGTGGCGAACCGTTAATAGAAAGTTGGTGAGATTGCTTCCTGCCACCCCACATTCCCTTTGTTTTCTGGGCAGTTGAGCACACAAAGCACTGGATTGTGCTCATCTTGTTATTTTTAAAGGGTATCTGTAGGATACATGTGCTCAGTGGCATAATAGCAAATGAAGAAACCAGAGGGTCACCTTTCCTTAGTAAAAGAATAATAGGACAGAACCTAGCAATTGCTAAGGTTCATATTTATTTCTGTATTCAGTTATAGATAAATACTGATTTTGGTTAATTCACTTGCTATGCTGTCAGAATGACATGATCCACATACATGTAATTTTTAGAAGGCTAGAAAGAAATTTGCTTGTGAACATAAGGTATAATAAATTCCTTCAAAAACTAGTAAGCCCCACATGGTATGTATGGACTCATTTGTTGGAGAGAGCAACAGAAGACATTAGGCATGTAAACGTCACATTTGTGTACAGGTAGTCCTCATTTAACAGACTGCAACTGGGACTGGCCACATCATTGGTAGACTATGCAGTTGTAAAAGGAAACATCATTTGACCATGCCTGACTTAACATTGTCACTTTCAGGTGTGGTCATTAATCGAATCACTGTGTTAAGTGCAATGTCACATGACCACAACTTGTGACTTCCTGTCAGCTTCCACACTGATTTTGCCTTTTGGAAACAGCTGTGAAGATTGCAAATGATGATTACATGATTGGGATGCTGCTACCATTGTAAATATGCATTGGTTGTCATGCCTGAATCACTATCATGATTGCAGGAGACTGCAACATTTGCAGTTTCAAGCAGCCACCATAACTCATCCTTTTTCAGCACCAGTGAATGGTCACTGAATGAGTAGTTGGTAAGTGAGGACTACCTCGAAAAGTTAAGGGATAAGGCTAGAAACTGGAAAGTGGTGCCTTCTGGTCCTGTCTTAGGCACAATACCAACTGTGTGACTCAGGGCCACTCTTTACTCCTAATAAGCTAATGGCAATACACATTTGAAAATTGTCAAGGAAGCTACAGGGACTAATCTAGAAAGTTACAAGAAGTCAAGCTGACTTAAAGACAAAATAGAACAATGGGAACAGCTGGTTCGTTGTTTGGCTGGCTGCAAACTCCAAAGTCTAAAAGTCTAAAAAATGCATGCCCCATTATGCCTTTTCCAATTCCAATAGTGCATTGGTGAAAGTCAACATGTTAATATAAATAAGGTAAATTGATATTTTGGTTCTGCATCCATATTTGATCTGGTAACTAATATATTTTCTAGTTTTATGACTGTTCAGCTAATATGCTAATATATAACAACTACATGAAATGGGATTATGAGTGATTATAACTACATGTGCTAATTCAGAAAAATTAGATGTTTTTTTAAAAGAAACCTGGGTTGGTGTGTCAAGTAAATATTAGATGTAAGAATTGTAATAACACTTAAACAATAGTTTCCATGTACATTTGATGCTGGCAATCTCTGCATTGAATATGTAAAGTATATACCAACTAGCAGTCTTATTTATCATTTGTATGATCAAAGATTCAGTAAACATTTAAGCTATTTTTCAGTCTCCAGTCCATTGCTTTAAACCAGCCTGAAGTATAGCAAGTTGAACATGTGGCATTTAATCTCTGCTATGTGTCACTTGGAGAGTAAAGGTATTAAATAGCCTATAAACCCCATTTTGATTCTTGGTGAGGCTGTTGTTTGAGTTTAAAATGCACACATCCAACTTTTTTTTTTTTACTCTTCTACCCTGACAATCTATCTGAAATGTAAATGTTATGTATAGAGAACGAAAAGGACAGTCGGTTGAAATAAGAGAATATGGATTTTTTTAAAAAGTCAGTCCCCTCCTTCCAATCCGTGCTCCACATTTAACAAGGCGTATACAATGCTGACGCTTTACAAACTCGAATGCCTTTATCTTGGTGGCAAAAAACGATGTACCTTCTTTTACTTAAGCTGATAACTGGTCCTAGTAAGAGGGAAAATGGATGTGCGAAGCTACTATTACACTCACAATAGAGCACATTTTGCCTTAACCAACCCTGCCGGTTTTTAAAACTAGATTTGTTCCAAACTGCAAATAAACACAATAAAAAGGGAATTGTTTCCCTTTTTCAGACATCCTCTAAACGTATGGGTTAAATAAATTTTCCCCAGAGCCTTGGAATAGGGCGAGAACGAAATCCAAATAAGTGGGATGTAAAGAGAGTGCGTGCCGAAGTACGCCTCCCCCTTCCCTAAACTATAAACCACGGGACCAAGATCAAAAAATCGCTCCCTTCCCTTTCCGCCCTTGCTGCATTTGCTTCGTTCCCTTGCTCGGTCTTTTTAAAACAGAGCAGAACCCCGCCAAAAAGATGCCTCGGGCAAATGCAGCAGCCGGGGTGGTGCAATGTACCTATCCGCACAGCTGGTGTTGCCAGGAGACCGAGTCGCATGCTCGGAGCGGGAGAAAGGAAGGCAGAAGGGAGTGGGCTGCCGAGGCTGGAGGCAGAGTAGCGGCGGCGGCAGCGGGGACCTCTGGGAAGGGAGTGTTCTGGCTGCTGCAAAGTTAACCTGCCGCTGTTGCTTTAGGCGTGAGAGGAAGCGGCGCAAGGGCGAGAAGGAAGGCGGCCAGCTGAGCGCAGCCAGATCAAGGGGGCGCCGAGCGGTTCGCTGCGGCAGCGCTGGAGAAGCGAGCGGGCAGGAGGCGAAGGGCGCATGCAGCAGGGCTCCGGCTCCGCTCCGGCGGCGCACAATGGACGACGAAAGGTTGGTGCGGTGCGTTCGGCGAAGAGGGGCCCGCGCCTTCTTCTTTTTTTTGTTGCTTGCGTCGGGCGGTAGGGGTGGGCGCGTGGGCGCGGAAGCCTGGCGGAAGATGTCGCCGGCAGGATTCGCTAGCATCCCCCGAAAGTTGGCGGCGGTAACCTCCAAGCGACGCCGCTTATTCGCGTCTGTTTCTGGGTCGCGGGCCCCGGAGGTTGCTCCGCCGCCGCCGCCCCTTGTTGGAAGACTCCCCCTCTAGTGAATCTCTCCCTTTATTAGGGGAGAGGCTCCTGGTGACTTATTATTTTGCCTTTATTTATTTTTAAATCAAGGGTTCATTCATCGCGAATCTCTTTCATCAGTTTTACAAATCCCCTTACACGCAACACAAATACACACGCGTGCACGTACACACACACACACACACACACACACACACTTCCTGTCTCCGGTGGCCCTTCTTTGAAAGTGTCTCCCTCTCTCCTTCCGTTCGACGCGCAATTTCTAGGGTCTCCTTCGAAAGCAGTAGTCATTTTGGCAAGCCGATTCCATTTCGGCGGGGCAAACTTCGTGCTCCGAGTTTTAATACGCTGGTCGGAAAGATGGTGAGGTGAGGAGTGTGTGTGTGCGTGCGTGTATGGGTGTGTTTGACCTGTGGGTGAACATCCCGGGCATTAAGAGACAAGAGCAGTGATTAGATTCGGTCCTGCCGATTCGTGCACGAACTCCGCTTTCCCTTTTGCTTCTGTTCCCCACCTCCACGCCCCCCCCCCCCATTCTTTCCACTGTTCTGCAATTCGCTTTTTAATCCACACATGCAAGCCTGCTTAGTTGCTTGGTACGGCAATTAAACATAGGTGAAAGGTTAAATTGTTTGGGTTTAATGAATCTCAAGCTGCAGGAAATATGTGTGAGTGGGTGCCTTTGCCGTTGCTATGGGAACATTTTTGTACAGCTACACCGGGGAGATTCACACAATCTGCTCTCTTCGTGTGGGATGCTGCTGCTCTTTGAGAGTTATGGTGGTAGTTGTTGATTGAATAATAGCTCCGAAGTGGGGAGTAGTTTCCTATATACCAATTTCCAAGAGGAGTTTCCATATGATCCATTGGAGAGTCCTTAATATTTAACCATAAAGATAAGTTATGACTAAAATACAGTGTATCACAGTGAGGAGGTCTTGCTTTGCACACTACTCAAGGATAGTAAATTATGCAATTCATTACATAAGTAAAAAGCTGGACTCTTGTTTCCAGCTGAGTGCCAAATGATATCTTCCAAAACATTGTAAACTATAATGTTTCTACTGTTTTTGATATTTGGCATTTCTTTGATGTTTATTTGGGATTTTCTTAACTTGCCTGTTTTTAAGACATCTAAGAAAAGTACAATATGTTTACAAAGGTATTATTGCAAACACAAAGCCAACACTAGTTATGACTTGTAAGGTGCCAGGTGAAGATGCATTAACATCTAATAAAAAGATGACTAACCTATATCAGAATGCATGAATTTTAGAGCCCAAGGCCAGAGTTATGAACTCAGAACTAAATCTAAAAGGTTGCCAGGGCCAGAACAATGACTAAGTTACATTTAATTGCAATTAAATTTAATGAAATGCTGGTCTTATGATGATTGCTTCTATTTAATGTGCCCTATCACGTTGCATTTTTGGAGGAAGTCTGAAGGATCCGTTAAAAACTTTTGGGTCTGTATGCAATTGTGGGAACTTATGTTATATTTAATGCTCTTAAATGCTCAAGGTGTAATGTATGAAATAAGATGGGAAGTTGTATTGTTATTTCCTAGCAATCAAATTAGAAAAGTGTTTTCCTCTCACTGTGGAAGAATTCAGATTGATGTCACAGTGGCCATTCCTACCTAATGCAAAGGCAAATCTTGTTCTCTTGAAAAAAACAGGATATGTCAAGCACTTCCTTTTTACATTGCTAACCGGACTTGTTCAGGAAAAAATAACACGCAGAGACCGCTGTACAGTAAGGTAGAACAGCAACTGCTTGCCTTTGCTGTTGTTAGTATGGGAAAGAGTGCTGTTATTCAAGTTGTTTTAATGCTTGGGAATTAGCTCTATTAAAGTGGGTGAGGCATGCCCTCTTTTTCTCACTTTCCATGGCCTTGTTCACTAAGACAAAAGGAGGGTAAAATGTTTTGGGTCCAGTGTGTTTTGCAAACCTAGACTTTTTTGACTTGTAAAGTATAGTTTGTGAAAAGGTACAATGTGCAAATCCAATCAGTTGTGGTTTATTTGGCAAACTCTGATCTATACTATTAAACTATAGTTTGGCACAGGGGTAGCCAATATTTAGAAGCATATTTAGAATTTCAAAAGCATGTAATTAGGATACATTTAGTCCTTGACTAACAGCCATTCATGTAGTGACAGTTTGAAGTTACAACAGCACTGAAAATTGATGACTAGTTTTCACATTGACTAGCATTGTAGCATCTCCTTGGTCACGTGATCAAAATTCAGGTGCTTGGCAAACTGGCATGTATTTGTGATAGTTACACTATATGCTCACCATTTGCAACCTTCTCGGCCAGCTTCTGACAAGCCAAGTCAATGGGAAGCCAGGTTCACTTAACAATTCATGAACAACTGCAGTCATTTCCTTAACAACTGTGACAGAAAGGTTGCAAAATGGGTCACAACTCATTAATAACTGTCTTGTTTAGATCAGAAATTTTGGGCTCAATTTATGGTCTTAAATTGGGGACTATCTGTATTCACGAGATAGCTGTTATAACACGTATAATCCATCACAAAATTCCCACTTACCAGAAGAGCCAATGTGGTATATTGGTTAAAGCACCAGGGTAGAAACTGGGAAACTGAGGGCTAGTCCTGCGCTAGGCAAAAAGTCAGCTGGGTGACTTTGTGTCAGTCAGTCTCTCTCAGCCCTAGTAAGGAGGCAGCCACAAGCCACTTACAAAAAATATATTGCCAAGAAAGTGGATTTGCTTAGGCAATTTCCAGGAGTCAAGCTTGACTCAAGGGTGTACGTGCACATACAGAAGGCAAACTGGCATCCTAAAGTGATCACTCTTAGAGGACAATTAAACATTAAAATGAACAATGATAGATAGGTTGAACCACGCCTAAAAACCCCTAAAAGTTTTTGTGAAATGACAGATTGAGGATTTCAGGTCCTGCTTCTGAGTGGGGAAGGGTGTTTATATGTATGGAATGGTCTTCTCTGGAAATCAGATTGAGCACACACATTGGCTTTCCCTAAGCTTTTAAAAATCAAATTGTTTTGGAGATTCTAAGGAAGAAGAAATTATCCCACTGATTTGTTCCTTGATTAATTTTCTTTTACAATTCTAATTTTTATATTGTGATTTTGTTACTGTAGGTTTACTGTGTTGTTGATTTCACATGGCTTTTGTTAACTGCTGAAAGTTGAAATAGTGGCAGGGATAAATTTACCCCTAATAAATCAATAAAAACCAACATAAGTGTTTTAGAACAAGCAGTGATTTGGCAGTTATATCATAGTTAACTAAATACATAATTAACATGAAACAATAGGCATATGGGTACATACGCAGTTCCTTACTTCTCTCCATAACCTGAAAATCAAATTCAAATAACTAAATGGATGGCTCATTTAGTGATTAAAATAACCTTTTGCATTAGAATAATAACATTCATTTCCTTGAAGGTACAAAAGAGGATAATCGTGTTTTAATCTGATAACAAAAAACAGATTCCTGTCAAATTCTTCTATAAAAGGAAATCCATACTTTGGGTAACTGAACTGGAGAGGTGGGGGAGAATCTTATTGTTGTCCACTCATTTTTTTATAGCTGGTGGCACTTTGAACCTACCCCCTCCAAAACTGGCAGGAACAGCTACTGTAGATAAACGGGCATCAGATCCTATACTCATTTGGGGCTTAAAATGTTTCATTATCATTATTTCTATGACTGGCAAGGTAAAACTATATAAACAGTCAGCAAACTCCTTGCTTATTTACACTGATGATGTTACCTTGTTGGGTAGTGAAATGTCTGTAAGCAACAACCAAACTGAGAAAGCACTGAGGACGCCACAATTCAACCCTGAGCTACAGATATTCTCTTCTGTTGAAGTTTAATACCCTGATCATTTGACATGGGTAGAAATTAGAGTGTACTGTAGTTCTTTTTCGCCAACTGGTTTTTCTGGTTTTGGTGGAATTGCTTTCTTGTCCTGGCATTTACTCTACCGACTGAGGACAATTACTATAGCTTGTTACACCTGATTTTATATTAGCCTGAAGAAAGGGATAGATGACTTGTTCTCTAGCATTCACATTTTAAAATTAAAATAGCATATTTTATAATAAAGAAAGCATTCTTAGGATAGAAAAAATATAGCTTGACCTAGATGGACAAATCCATGCAAGTTTCATGGCAAGATATGGAATGGCTTGCCATTGCTTTCTTTCAGGATGACCAGGAGTGGTTGGTTGGTTTTGTTTTTCCTTTTTTACCCTTAACATCTCTATACTATCATATTATTAATGCATCTTGTTTTGAGTGTCCTGTGTGTCCATATACTGTTTTTTAGTGAAGTCACCTCTATAGTATTTGGGTAATTTTAAATGGGTTTTTTTCTAAAATATTTTGGAAGAACTGAAAAAAGCTTGGCTAGAGAAGAAAGAACATACTGTTGTTTAATTTACCTATGTTTTTCCCTTGCCCATTATGTATAACACTTTCTTTTAATAAATGGACATGTATATGACAATGCTGCTCTCATTCTGGAGGGGAACAGTTTCCATTATAGATAATATGATATAGATATAAATCTACATTTAATCAGTTCATGGCAAGAATTCTGAGCTTGTAGAATGGTAATCCACTCAGGCTTCTACCATTTCATATTACTCTGATCTGACATTCCACTGGAGTGTCTCTTCACATGGTTTATTCCAATAGAAGATATGTATGGCATGTAGATTGTTTTAACACATCTACTATCCTTGGAATGTGTCTAATATACACGCTATTGAATTTTCTGTTGATTATGCATTATGTAGTACAAAGTTTATTTTAATGTTGTCATAAATATTGGCAGATTCCCTGATTTTCAGTGTTGAAAGCAAGTTAATTTTGCTTCTGGCAGTTTGGAAAACTGACCAGTGCTTAAAGCTGAGATTTTTCGTTTTCTGGTAATTAATAATATATTGTGACAATTTGTGAATGCAGGAAGAAGAAGCATTTTAAAATTATTTTCTGAATTTTAAATTTATGTTAAATGTGTATCCTGCCTTTTGTTCAGCAGCTCAGAATGGTAAAAATAGTAGATTCAGATTTAAAACAAGGATGATGTCTTCTCAAAATCTTTTAATCTACCTTTTTAATAGCTTTTTGTTTTGTTTCGCAATCACTTTTCCCTAACTGATGGTGTGTTTCTTGATTAGCAACTGATTAACTGAATTATCCAAGTTAATCAGTTATATATTCCTATTAAAGGCAAAGTCATTAATATAACATGCATCGTTTACAGATTAATTCTATGATTTTAGCAAGGTCTAGGACCTAACCTATTGGAATCTCTTTAAGAGAATGCAAAAAACCTACTGGCAGAGGACAATAAGCAGTATGTTTTTTCTACATATCCAAATAACACAACAGAGTACTCATAATTGTTAATTTCCTTTGATTGTTAGGATTTGTTTGCTAAAGCTTTCCAGTCTATGATTACCTAATGTCTGGGATATGTTTACTGTCATCCCATGTTACGATATCTCCCAAAAACGTATGTTTTCCATTGTTTTTTTTTAGTCATGATAGTTTGTTCAGGAGGAAGAAAACTGAAAAATTGTGGTATTTCTATTAGAGCTGATTAAATCATACAATACCAAGACACCTTTCAAGTTCTTCAGAAGCACATATAAAAGGAGAGAGAAAAATGCTTTAGAAAGCCCAGGTTTTCCATTGGAGTGCTCAGTTTCCCCTTAGTGCAATAAAATGTAGTTAAAGACAAATCTTAAAAAATACTAACAAGAGAAAGAGGGAGGGTGGGCAGGGGAAGTTTAACCCAGCCAAGCACATACTACTAGTAGTTGAGAAGTATTACTGGTTCTTGTGGTTTTAGACTGAAACCAAAAAAAAACCAGAAAAAAAGGACAGACAGACTGTAAGCCAAAAAACAACAACACCCAACTACCCCAAAGCAGAAAACCTTCTTTTGTGGCTCTTGGGGAAAAAAAGGTTTATTAAAATGTAAAAGCTTCTGGCTTTCAGTCTGGATCATTTCAAATAAATAATAATACAATACATCTTTGATGTATTTTGCCCAATTTCAATCTGTAACACTATTCAAACAATGGATATAGTCTGTTGTTTGGTTTATTGGTATAGATAGTGCTGTCTGTTTACTTTCAAAAAGTTACTAGTTTTTATCAGTAAAATAGGCTTTTTCAGGTAAGAGTATATGTTTAACAGAAATTTTACTTTCTTGCCATTAGTCCATTATTATATTAGTGATTATTTCTGAGTTTGGGAACTGAATGCTTCTCCCAGCTTTTTAAGTCCATTTCTAAAACAGCAGTGGTTTTGGTACACTAACTATAATTTTTAATTCAAGTTACAGTTTTATTCTACTCCATTTATTGCTGTGAGTCTTAAATGCGCTATTAGAAAAGTATTTAGTGTCTTAGTTCTTTGTTTTACTTTATTTGAAATTCACATGGGCAGTATTTTGATTTGCTTGCTGCTATCATTTTTACATTTCCATAAAACATCTTGAGAAAAAAATAAATCCTAATTAAGCCTAGGTGCCTATAATCTCACATCATATGGGGATTTTGTAGGAGATGAGATTGTCAGAATCCTGCAAGATCTGGACTATTTTAAAATTGGGTTATAGGAGGATTGGTACTTATTAGCAGGAAAAATGTCTGACTGCTGCTGTAGGATACGGCAAGGATGAGCAACTATTTTGTGTCAATCATGAGCTATTCTTTTAGTTAGTATTTTTTTCTGCCTACATCATGTTATGATGGAGTACATCATAAAATAGTGTGAGGATGATTTCCCCCCCAACTTTTTATATGGTGTGTGTGGGAGTCTTGATTCTTCTTTTTTAACAGTTGAAGCTTAAATCTTAAAATTGTGGAATACTATTCAAATGATGGACCACCATACTGCCAATTTTCAATAGTTTCTAGTTGTATTTCAATAGTATTTGTGAGCTGCAGATTGATTGAGATTAAATGCTTCCACTCCAAAAAGAGGCATATTTCTATTTTAATACCCTTTGTAGCATTGCTTCAAATAAGCCTTGGGGTGAAAAAGTGAATTGTATTGCAGTCGGCAATGGAATTGAGCATCCATTATGAACTCGGCAGTATATACATTAGGGCTGTCTCCATTCCTGACATTACAAATAGCAAAGCATAATTTATTTTTTCCCATTGTTTCTTTTTATATTTTCTTCTTATTTTTGTATGTTGTGGATTCCTGCTGGGTGGATCATGGACATAGGGTCAAGGCTTGGGTAGAGTCTATTGAATTCCAATCCCACCGCTTTGCTAGGAAATGGTTATACTATATAAATCATTTCTTTTTTACCCATTAGGACTAAAGTGCTACACTTTGATAGAGAATTATGAGAATTATGGGCTCAGAAAATATGTTGCTATCGAAATAGAACAAACTGCTTCTCAATTAGTGTTCCAAAAAATTAAAAATATAATGTTCATATTGTACTTGGCATTTCTTATTTTAGAACTCATCCTCATTTGCTTCCTTCCAATTAGCTCATCTGTTCAGTTCTCTTTCATTTTATTCATGGCCTAGGATGGAAGCTGTTGGGTTTGTTATGGACAAGGCAGTAGACGTTTAATTTAATTTAATTTAATTTATTAAATTTCTATACCGCCCTTCTCCCTTCCGGGACTCAGGGCGGTGTACAGGCAGCAATAAAATCAGTGATATAAAATATAAAAATACATGAAATATATATTTAAAAATATATTAAATAATACGCCTGTTCTAAAACCATTAATAAAACCTACTAAAACCATTAAAAAAATTACGCCAGGCCAGCCGCACGAAATAGATAGGTCTTCAAAGCCCGACGGAAGAGGCGCAGGTCCGTGGTCGTGCGTAGGTCGGTGGGTAGGTCATTCCAGAGGGCAGGAGCCGCCACAGAGAAGGCTCTCCCCCTGGGAGTCGCCAGCTGACATTGCCTGGCCGACGGCACCCTGAGGAGGCCCTCTCTGTGGGAGCGCACTGGTCGGTGGGAGGTATTAGATGGCAGGAGGCGGTCTTGCAGGTAGCCAGGTCCCTTGCCATGGAGCGCTTTAAAGGTAGTTACTAATACCTTGAAGCGCACCCAGAAAGCCACAGGCAGCCAGTGCAGCTCGCGCAGGAGAGGTGTCACATGGGAGCATCTAGGAGCTCCCAGGATCCCCCACGCGGCCGCATTCTGAACTAACTGGAGCCTCCGGGTGCACTTCAAGGGAAGCCCCATGTAGAGAGCGTTGCAGTAGTCCAGGCGGGAGATGATGAGGGCTTGAGTGACCGTGCGTAAAGCGTCACGATCCAGAAAGGGGCGCAACTTGCATATCAGGCGAACCTGATAAAAGGCTCCCCTGGCCACGGCTGTCATATGATCTTCTAGCGACAGCTGAGAGTCCAGGAGGACGCCCAAGTTGCGAGCCCTCTCTATGGGGGCCAAAGAGCTGGCACCAACTGGCTATATCGTGCCGCTGGAAGCCACAGCCACTCGGTCTTGGACGGTTTGAGTCGGAGCCTGTTTTTCTCCATCCAGACTCGCATGGCCTCCAGACACTGGGACATCACTTCCACGGGATCGTTGGGGTGGTCCAGGGTAGAGATGTACAGCTGAGTATCGTCAGCGTACTGGTGGAATTCTACCCCGAAACCACGGATGATCTCACCCAATGGCTTCATATAAATGTTGAACAGGAGAGGCGAGAGGACCGACCCCTGTGGTACCCCACAGGTGAGGCACCTTGACATCAACCTCTGCCCTCCTGCCAACACAAATTGCAACTGGTCGGGGAGGCAGGAGGAGAACCACCATAAAACGGTGCCCCCCAGCCCCACCAGCTGGCGCAACATGATACCATGGTTGATGGTATCAAAAGCTGCTGAGAGGTGTAACAGGACCAGGATAGAGGAACAACCCCTATCCCGAGCCCTCCAGAGATCATCCACCAATGCAACCAATGCCGTCTCTGTGCTGTGCCCAGGCCGGAAGCCAGACTGGCGCGGGTCCAGATAGACAGTTTCCTCCAGGTGCTGAGGGAGTTGTTGCGCCACCACACTCTCAACAACCTTCACGAGGAATCGGAGGTTGGAGACTGGACAATAGTTGGCCAACACAGCCGGGTCCAGGGAGGACTTCTTGAGGAGGGACCTCACCACCGCCTCTTTCAAGGCGGCTGGCAAAAAACCCTCACTCAAAGAAGCATTGACAACTCCCTGGAGCCAGCCTCGTGTAACCTCCTGGGAGGCCAGTACCAACCAGGAGAGACATGGGTCCAGTAAACATGTGGTGGCGTTCACCCGCCCCAGCATCCTGTCCATGTCCTCAGGAGTCACAGGATCGAACTCTTCCCAGATAACAGTCTCAAGGCCTGCCACCATCGGCCCGTCTGAACTAGTCCAATCGGAGGCCAACCCGTCCCGGATCTGAGCGATTTTATCATGCAGATAACACCCAAATTCCTCCGCACGACCCTGCAAGGGGGCATCCCGCGCCCTCTGGTGAAGAAGGGAGCGGGTCACCCTAAACAGGGCGGCGGGCCTGTTAATAATAAATAATAATAATAATAATAATAATTTTAATTTCTATCCCGCTCTCTCTCCCCAAGGGGACTCGAGGCGGGGCACAGGCAATTAAAAATACAAATAGACCACAAACAAATACAAAATACAAAGTTAAAAATAAATTAAATAAATCCTGCGCTAAAACCCATAACTAAACTAAAAATTACCCCTAAAAAACCCTGACCTAAAAAGAGACTACCCAAGGCCGGCCAGACGAAAAAAGTGCGTCTTTAATTTTAAGCGGAAGGAGCGGAGGTCCGTGGTTGTCCTGATATCGGGGGGAAGGTCATTCCAGAGGGCTGGGCCCGCCACAGAGAAGGCCCTTCCCCTGGGCGTCGCCCGCTGACAAAGTCTAGTGGACGGCACCCGGAGAAGTCCCTCTCTGTGGGAGCGAATCGGCCGTGAGGATGTATGGGGCAGGATCCGATCCCGCAGGTAGCTAGGTCCCGAGCCATGGAGCGCTTTGAAGATGGTAACTAACACCTTGAAGCGCACCCGGAAGACGACAGGTAGCCAGTGCAGCTCGCGCAACAGCGGTGTTACATGGGCAAACCTAGAGGTGCCCATAATTGCTCGCGCGGCTGCATTCTGGACCAACTGAAGCCTCCGGGTACACCTCAAGGGGAGCCCCATGTAGAGAGAGTTGCAATAATCCAGTCGGGATGTCACGAGAGCATGAGTGACTGTGCGAAGGGCGTCCCGATCCAATAGGGGGCGCAACTGGCGTACCAGGCGAACCTGGTAAAACGCCCTCCTGGCCACGGCTGTCACTTGATCTTCCATGGACAGCCGGGTATCCAGGAGGACACCCAAGTTGCGCGCCCCATCCACAGGGGCAAGATGTTCGCCCCCTATGGCCAGCGTTGGAGAGAGCTGGTTGAATCGGGCAGCCGGAAACCACAGCCACTCGGTCTTGGTCGGGTTGAGCCTAAGTCCGTTACTTCCCATCCAGATCCGCACGGCTTCCAGGCACTGGCACATCACCGCTACGGCATCGTTGGGGTGGTTTGGGGTAGATATGTACAGCTGGGTGTCATCAGCGTACAGGTGGTACTCTACCCCAAAACCACGGATGATCTCGCCCAGCGGCTTCATGTATGCGTTAAACAGGAGAGGCGAGAGGACCGACCCCTGAGGCACCCCGCATGTGAGGGGTCTCGGGGTCGACCTCTGCTCCCCTGCCCGCACAAATTGCGATCGGCCAGAGAGGTAGGAGGAGAACCACCGTAAAACGGTGCCTCCCACCCCCAACCCCCCCAGCCGATGCAATAGGATACCATGGTCGATGGTATCGAAAGCCGCCGAGAGGTCTAATAGGACCAGGATGGAGGAACATCCCCCATCTCTGGCCCTCCAGAGATCATCTACCAACGCGACCAATGCCGTCTCGGTGCTATGCCCGGGCCGAAAGCCGGACTGGCGCGGATCTAGATAGTCAACTTCCTCCAGGTGACGGGGAAACTGTTGTGCCACCACACTCTCAACAACCTTCGCCAAGAAGGGAAGGTTGGAGACTGGACGGTAGTTGTTCAAAAGAGCTGGGTCCAAAGAGGGCTTCTTGAGGAGGGGCCTCACCATGGCCTCTTTTAGGGAGGCAGGCAAGGAACCCTCACTCAAGGATGCGTTGACAACCTCTTGGAGCCAGCCTCGTGTCACCTCCCAGGATGCCAGTACAAGCCAGGAGGGGCACGGATCCAATAAACATGTGGTGGCTCGCAGTCGCCCACGTAGCCTGTCCATATCCTCGGAAGTAACGGAGTCAAACTCCTCCCAAACAAGATCTCCCCCGTGGCATCCCACTGGGCCATGAATGGGGGTTAGCTCACTCTGTATCTGGGCGGTTTTCTCCTGCAGAAAAATCACAAATTCCTCTGCTCTACCCTGTAGCGGGGCTTCCCGCTCCCTCTGTTGAAGGAGGGAGCGGGTCACCCTAAACAGGGCGGCAGGGCGGTTTTCTGCGGATGCTATGAGAGTGGCACAATGATGACGTTTGGCCACCCTCAGCGCCACAATGTAAGTCCGTAAATGGGCTCTTACCTGTGTCCGGTCAGATTCAGAGCGGCTACAGACACGATAAGAGCGGAGAAATAATTACGTTTCACCGCTTTTATCGCCACTAGGTAGGTCTTCAAATGCGACCTTACTAGTGTCCGGTCAGACTTGGAGCGGGTGGCCCTCCAACCGCTCTCTAGGCATCTGTTCCGATGCTTCATCACTCTTAGCTCCTCAGAGAACCAGGGAGCCAAGGTGGTTCGGTGCCGGGTGAGAGGCCGCAAAGGCACGACCCGGTCCAGGACCCTCGTGGCCGCACTATTCCAAGCGGCCACTAGGTCCTCTGTCGAGTCGTGGGTCAGGTTCTCAGGTATTGGCCCA
Organism: Rhabdophis nuchalis; assembly: GCA_039707465.1. NCBI lineage: Eukaryota > Metazoa > Chordata > Lepidosauria > Squamata > Natricidae > Rhabdophis > Rhabdophis nuchalis. The sequence goes on from CM077646.1 coordinate 105,068,868, forward strand.
AGCTCCATCTGGAACCTCTCAGGGTCCATCAGGCGCCTGGGGTGGAACCATCTCACCTCTTCCAGTTCCGCCTCCCCGCGGTGGGATGTAGCGGTTGGAAAGCCCAGCCGAAGGAGAGAGTGATCAGACCATGACAGGAGTTCAACAGCTATTTCCCCTAAACCAAGATCACTCAACCACTGGCTGGAGGCAAAAACTAGGTCCAGCGTTTGTCCCACAGTATGGGTGGGGTCATGAATTAATTGGGTCAGGTCCATGGCCGTCATGGAGGCCATGAACTCCCGTGCCATCTCAGATGCCTCGCCTATCGATGGCAGGTTGAAATCCCCCATGACCAACAGCCTGGGGTTGTCAACCGCCATCTTGGCTATCACATTGAGAAGCTCGGGTAGGGCTGCTGATACGTAGTGGGGAGCCAGGTACACTATCAGCAAGCTCAACTGCCTCCCATGACCCCATTTCACACATAGAGACTCACAGCCGGCTGTCTCTCAGTGCTCTCCCTCAGGTCCAGACCCTCCTTTATAACAACCGCCACCCCCCCCACCCCGACCCTGGGCTCGCGGCTGGTGAAATGCACGGTAACCCGGTGGGCACATCTCAACGAGGGGCACCCCCCTCTTGGCCCAGCCAGGTCTCCATGATACCCGCCAGGTCCACACACCCCTCCAAAACCAGATAATGAATGAGGGGGGCTTTATTAGCCACGGACCTGGCGTTATACAACATCAGCCGAAGGCCCAGGCCCTGAGATCCAGAACCCCCTGGGTCGCAAGAGGAGCCATGAGGGCCCGAGCGCGCCACCGCTCGCAAACAGTGGGTGCGCCCTCCTCTTATATGATATGGCCCTCGGCTCTCGCCATACCTGCCCCTCCCACACACATTCTTGATACAGTAGCCCTCTGTTAAGCAGACTCTTTAAAGTATGTTTACATTTGCACCACATAAACTGAATCTAAGATCCTGGCATTGAAATGGTCACAATTAATTACAGGTAGTTCTTGACTTACGACCACAATTGAGCCCCAAATTTATGTTGCTAAGCAAGACAGTTATTAGGTTTTGCCCCATGTTCTGACCTTTCTTGCCACAGTTGTTAAATGAATCACTGCAGTTGTTCAGTTAGTAACACAGTTAAGTGAATCTGACTTTCCCATTGACTTTGCTTTCCGAAAGTTGCAAAATGGGATCACATGACCCCCCCCCCCCCAACCATCATAATTACATGCCAGTTGCCAAATGGCTGAATTTTGATAATGGGACTATGGGAAATGCTGCAAGGGTCATAAGTGTGGGAAAACAGTCATAAATCCCTTTTTTCAGTGCTGTTGTCACTTTGAACAATCACTAGACGAACTGTTGTAAGCCAAGGACTACCAGTAATGAGCAACCCGTTAGGAAGATCAGTTTGAAGAAAAAAAGTTTTGTATAAGTTAGCTTTACTAAAACTTTTGATCTAATTGGAAGGGCATTTTGCTTGCCCTTCAGGGAAGTGCTACAAATAACCTGAAAGCACATAAATGTAACTTTAAAGCTTTCAAAACATGAATGTGGGGGGTTTGTCTATCTCTTGGCTAAGTGGTAACATTTTCCACACTTTTCTTCCACAAATAGCAAAGTGTTCAAAATGTTTTTATGGGTTAGGCCCTACTGAAATATGTCCCATTTCTTCTCATGCTTGGGTCCTGTGTTATCAGTTGCTTTTGGGCCAATAGCTGTGATTTTGTTTTTAAAATTCTACTGAAATTTTGCACTCAGCTCTTTGAACAACTTTGTTATTGGGGTTGCCTCATCAGCAAATAAGAGCCTAGTTGGTCTACTGCAGGGATGTCCAAACTTGGGAACTTTAAGACTTGTGGACTTCAACTCCCAGAATTCCCCAGCCAGCATAGCTGGCTGGGGAATTCTGGGAGTTGAAGTCCACAAGTCTTAAAGTTCCCAAGTTTGGACATCCCTGGTCTACTGAGTATAAAGCGCTGGCCTAGAAATCACAAGGGTGTGAGTTCTAGTGGCGCCTTAGGCATGAAAAACCAGCTGGATGACCTTAGGCCAGTCATTGTCTCAGCCCAATTAACAACACAGGGTTGTTGTTGTAGGGAAAATAGGAGGAGGAAGGAATATTAGGTAACCTTGCTAGCTTGAGTTACTTATAAAAACAATAAGTGGGGGAAACAGACAATCAAGCCAACAAATACATGAGTGTCTCTTTTCTAAAGGTTTGAATGTTCAGCTGCACTTTCTCTTTCCCTCTAATAAACTATCATTTTATTTGCCATTGCTTGTCATCCTTTTTTTCTCCAATCCAAGACAATCATTCTAATCCTACTAGCCTAAGTATATAAAAATCACCTTGATTGCTTTCCCCCCATCCAATGGGCAAAAGTCGTAAAATGGGGCAAAATTCAATTCTAAGGAATTTTCACTTAGCAACAGAAATTTTGGGCACAATTGTGGGCATAGGTCGAGGACTACCTGTATTGGAGGAGGGAGACACCCAGTGGGATTATTTCTAGGGAAGACACATTTTGTAGAGCGTATGAAGTTATGTCTGAAAGTATAGGCTGGATAGGAATGAGTGCAAGGAGCAATTGCTTTCCTTAAAAAAAACCCAGAGGAGCAGCAGGAAGGGTTTCAGTATCTTGTATACATAAGCAAAATCACCCAGTTCTCAGCTTCTATTGATGGTGGCTAAGGGCCCAGTTTAAAAGTGAAAGCTGGCATTGTGAGATGCTATGTGGGTAGATTTGCTGCTTCTCCAGGCTCATGAGGCGTCTCTCTTTGGGGAATGGTTCAATTAGCCTTCTGTCTTTTCAGGAAGCGTTTACCTACAGCTGAATTGTCCAGCGCTGTCAGTGAATGTGTTTTTTGTTTTGTTTTGATGGAACTGGTTTGGCAAGATTCTCTGTTTGTTTCTGGCCTGAGTGTAAGTAGAAATGGCCTTGCCTTAGAGCTATTAACAGATGCTTTTGAATTAGGTAGCACATTCATACCAGTAGTCCTCTCCATTTGACCTTGAGAGTGCACTGAAATATTGGGAAACAATATATGAACTGCTTTTTTTTTGTATTAGTAAATAAAGTGCTCAATATTTTATTTCAGGTTGTAGCTGCAGAGTGATTGTTATTAACTGTATCGCCACTCAAATTTGTGGATCCTGGTTTCATACCCTGGATGTGAATATTTCAAGGGGAAAAACAAAAACATTCCTAATAGTGTTTTCCCCCCAGGTGCAATAAATAGATCAGTTGTAATTCCAATGGCCCTGACTTTCTAATCCAGATGTCATACTGTATTTACCAAAAAGGATGATGACTTCATTTCCCCCAAGATTTAGATAGAAAAACTGATCTGCCTTCATTACCTTATTCTTAGTATGTCTAAGAGTCAGAGAATTAAATACATTACTTTCCATGTAAATACTTAAAAAAAAATTACACATACATGTGCATAGTTCTTTAAAAACTCATGTGTGCTATTCACAAATGCTTGTGTTGCTTAAGTAAAGAGTTTGTGCATGTGTTCTGAGCACATATTTCACATAGTTACATCAAAAGCATTCACTTGGGCATAGTTGAGATATTAAAATAGGATTCCAATTACACTAGGCAGACATAGTATGGACAGCTGGTTGTGTAAGTTAAACACTTGCGATCACTTATAACATGTGACAAGAAATGAGATGATGATTTCATGTTAAATTTTTAGGTCATGTTTTATCTTGGAACGTGCAAATTAACAGGGAGTGTTTACTTGTTTTTCTTTCTTGTCTTCAGCATCAAGAGGTGCCCCCAACCACCTGAGGCAGATGGAGATAAGGATCAGCGGACAGTGACCATCAATTCTTGTCATATGGGAAAGGCATTCAAAGTCATGAATGAATTAAGGAGGTACTTCTTCATGTTCAATTTGCCTCTCTGCAATTATTAAACACTTGCTGGCTGGAGTTGGAGGGATCTAACTTGTAGAATGCTTTGTTCAATTCAAGCATGATCTTCAAATCCGTTCGTGTATTTTGTATTAAGTTCTTCATTTGGATGGCCCAAATTGTATGGTGCTTCAGAATAGAACACAATCACTAGTACTGTTGTACAAAATAACAGGATTGTTTAAGCAATTTGTTGGACATTGTACCTTAGCAATATAGATATATTTATTTATTCTGTTATAAACAGTAGATTTGCTTTAGTCAACAATCTAACTTTGGGAATCTACAAACCAGGACTTATCACGTTTTTTACAGGGCCCTGATAGCCTCCTGTGCCTTCCGTCTCTGCTACTGGATTTGCTCCTTCCTCACTTCCACCTCGCTAACCACATATTTGCTTCTTCTCTTTCCTCCCTGTAGCTAGTTTGATGTTGGTTGTAATAAACTACAGAACCCTAGCAAAATGGGCAGGGAGGTGCTCATCTAGAATGCAACATGATGACAAGAATAGATTTACCAGGTGCTGAAAGGATGTAGGGGCTGTTGTGGACAGCAGCAAGCACTGACTTGTCTCAGGAGGATCTTATGTCTGACTAGGAAAATTCAAGCAGGACATTAAAAAAAATCAAACAAAGGACAACAACTCTATAGCGCTGTTTTTCATTCCAAGATAGTGCAGTTAAACTTCAATAGTGTACAACTGAAAAGAACAGGCCAATAATGCCAAAGTGGGTACTCTGCAGCAATCACAGGTGTACTCTGCAGCAATCACACCTTTATGTATGTGCAGTATGTGTGTGCAGTAAAGTGCAGTATTGTAGAATGGTACTAGCTGAATTGCTACATATTGTCCAAGAAAATGGCCAGGACATGGACCTAGTCCTTTCCAGAGGTACCTCTGTATCACCCACGGAACCACTGTCCTATGAGTTCACATAAAAATCAGGAATCAACTCCCATACTTTTTACTAACATGTTTTTTTAAGAAACCTTGATGGTAGGAAAAAGTATTGCTGGGCTCCTGTTTTGTTTTGTTTTTTTGCCTCCAGAGACTAACATAGCTCTCTTCCTACAATAAATTCACAGACGTGCAGCTGAAATGTTTAACAGCTCATCATTTGCCAATACTTAGTGATACATAGATCTTGCTTTATAACACAACAGCCATGCTATGAACACACAGGAAAGCATTAACATGCCCTGTCTAAGAAGGCACCAGTCCCGAGTGAATTATCTTGCCCATGTCCCTTGGTAACAATTTGCTTTTGCCCCTTCTTTGCTGGCATGGAACATGAAAGACTGGAGGACTGTGGATTGTTTGGTACAAAGCAGATTAGTATGGTAAAAATACTAGATTATTCTATTTGTAACTTAATGCTATGGGGGATAATGGAAGAAGACTGACAGCTTTCCTCTTAGAGGAGCTAATAATATAGGCTGCCTATGACGCCCTTCTAAACAAGTTACATTGCAGCTGCCCTGAAATCCCTCTCATTTCTTCCCTTTCCTGCTTGCCGCTGATTTATTCTCACTACTGTTGTTTCTGCTGTTGCTGCCGCTGCTAAGCCATTGCAGAACTAAGGTTTGGCATTTGTTGAATACTTTAAAGTGGTAGGTGACAGCTGATTGCCCAAGCAGGGTTATATAGAAAAGGTGTTGAGGGGCCACTGAATCAGTCCAGGGACAGGAAAAAGAGAAAAGCCCATCTGCCTCCAGTAACATTCTTTAAGAAAGGGATATACTGTACCCATGAAAGGAGGAAGAGTCTTAGCTGGCGAGATTTGATGCTACCATCTGCCCATAGAGCTTGGGATTCTTTAGTGCTGGTGACATTAAAAGTCAGCTGCACTCTGGAGTCTTCCCTGTCAAGCGAGCTAGTCCAAGAATGGATGGTTGATATGACCTGCCATTTTGATAGCTCTGGAACTGGAAAATTCCAACATTATTAAATTATATTTACTGATTGATTATCTTGATCTGTTCATGTTTGCTGATCCCTGCATGAGCCCATGCAAATGCAATGCATATGAAACAAGTTTTTTTTTAAACGAAATCTTCTGTATGTTTGAGTTTTTATGTAGGTAAATTAGAAACTTGATCTTTGTATTTTAAAAACCAAGCACCGGAGTAAATGGGCAATGAAAATAGTACTAATTCCGAGTAATGGTGTCCTTGGGATAATCCATTTTAGCTTGCAGCAATTATGCAATGCAAATTCAAAATAATATAAAAGTGGATGTTAAATATATTGATGAAAGTACAGGTAGTCATCAATTTACAACAGTTCGTTTAGTGACTGTTCAAAGTTACAGTGTAACTTAAAATGTGACTTATGACCGTTTTTCATACTTATGACCTTTGCAGCATCCCCATGATCATGTGATCAAAATTCAGAAGCTTGGCATCTGATTCGTATTTATGACTTTTGTTGTGCCCCAAGGTCATGTAATCACCTTTTGTGACCTTTTTTTAAAATAAATTGTATAAATTTAAATTTTTAATTTTTTTTCTAAGAAGCAAGCAAAGTCAATAGGGAAACCAGATTCACTTAACCTTGTTACTAACCCATCAACTTCAGTGATTTGCTTAACAACTGCAGCAAGAAAAGTTGTAAAATGGGTGAAAATATTCACTTAACAAATGTCTTACTTAACAACAGAAATTTTGGGCTCAGTTGTGGTTGTAAGTTGAGAACTGCCTATACCAATTTAAGGAGTTGGACAATGCTGAAATTAACTTCACCTTTATTTTTGGCCAATTGTCCTGCTCTAAACTAAGCTTTAAAAAGAAAACTGATAAATAGAGGGTTTTTAGAGACAGATGAGTGAAAAATTAATCCAGAAAGATAGAGATTGTAGGGATTGGGAAACTACCTATTTTGGATTGAGTTTTACACCAGATTTTAATCTGGATTGTACTTCTGATGGGCCAAATACTGAGTTCTAGATTCAACACTAACTAGGAAGTCTGAGATGGCAGTGAAAGTTAGGAATGCTTTTTACCAGCTTAGATTGATTTTAGCTGTCCATTCTTTGTAGTGCAGCTTTCTCCAACCTGGAGTGCTTTCAATGAATTGGAACTGCTGCATCTCAAATTCTTTGTTGAAAAACTAGAATAGTTAGTTTTATAGTTTAGTTTATTCAAATTTGTATACTGCCCTTTCTCCCTTTCGGGACTCAGGGCAGTGAACAGGCAGTAATAAAAACAACAGTAAAACATCCAATACAATAAATATACTAAAAGTAGATTAAACACTAAGCCTGCTCTAAAATACTCTGTAAAACCCCTAATAGAAGCAAATTAAAAAACTACGCCAGGCCGGCCGCACGAAATAGATGGGTTTTCAAGGCTCGGTGGAAAAGGCGCAGGTCCGTGGTTGTGCGTAGGTCAGGGGGTAGGTCATTCCAGAGGGCAGGAGCTGCCACAGAGAAGGCTCTTCCCCTAGGGGTCGCCAGCCGACATTGACTGGCTGACGGCACCCTGGTAGGAGGCCCTCTCTGTGGGAGCGGACTGGTCGGAGGGAGGTATTTGGTAGGAGGCGGTCTTGCAAATACCCAGGTCCCTTGCCATGGAGCGCTTTAAAGGTTGTTACTAGCACCTGAATCTGAGCATTTTAGGAATTGTTCCAATAACTGTGAAATATCATCAGTTTGAATAGGAGGCTGGTCTACAGTGGTGGGTTCCTAATGGTTCGGACCGGTTCAGCTGAATCGGTAGTGATTTGGCGGCCTGGGTCACTGGAATCGCAGCGACCCAGGCTTGCCACGCTCCTGAACCGGTTATCCAGGTGGCGGCGTAGGCGGCACCATCTTTTTTGGTTTTGTGCATGTGTGCACAGCGCGCATGAAGCATGCACAAAGTACGTGCACACGCCGCATTCACAAGCAAACTGGCAGTAACGACTACTTGAACCCACCCCTACTGCTCTAGGTTGCCATGCTATAATGTGCAATAGGTAGGTCTATCCCATTTGGAAAATTCAAATGGTGCTAATGTTGCTTGCTAATGCATGCAACCACAATGTGTCACATTATATCACTTTCAGATTGTGTACAACCACTCTCCAGCCCACATTAAGTTGCCCATATTTTCAAAGAGAAAAGCAGTTTGAACTGAGAGATCAGTTGACTAATCAAGCAGGTTCTTATTTAATTCTTTTTTATCTATTTATTGTATTGTTTTATCATTTGTTGTTTTAATCTCCTGTGCACCGCCCTGAGTCCATTTCGATGGAGAAGGTACGGTATATAAATCGAATAAAAGTAAAGTAAGTAAAAGTAAGCTGCATGATAAATAGTTAGCACTGGAGGCCTGCTTTTGTAGCTCATTATTCATTTCACCACATTGAACAAGGGAGTGCTGTTTCTCAGTTGTGACTTGCTTGTGGCATTGTTTTCCATGGGATGTTTGTTAGGCCTTCTCTCTCTAGCCCTCTTAAAGCTTACACGACTACCTTAGCCTGTAATTGAAACTGAATTCAGTCAGGAGCACTGCATACATGACACTGACTCATTGGAATTGGGGATAGGTGGGTTTTTGTATGATTGCTTTTCTGATTACTGTATTTTTCTAACTTTTATTATCTGGGAAGACTTATTCTAATAGGTAGCATATACTGTAGATCCTAACAAAAATGTAAACAAGCATGGCAGCTACAGCCTAGATTTACTTAGCATTTACTTAATAGTTCTGCATTTCCCAGATTAGTTCTGAAACCATCATTGTTGATATGTTCACAGCAAGCGGCTTCTTTGCGACGTGGTAATTGTTGCTGAAGACATCGAAATCGAAGCCCACCGTATTGTCCTAGCAGCTTGCAGCCCATATTTCTGTGCAATGTTTACAGGTAAATTTGTTTTTCAAACAAATAACTATTCTTATTTCGGGAAGAGTAAAAGAGAGAATATTTCTTGGTGGTGTTCCATGGGATACTGTTGTAGGGATGGGAGATGTTAACTGGGGGTACGGCCTTTGTCAAAAAGTGTTCTATCAGAAGAAGGGAAAAGGGGCATGAAGTATATTGCTTATTGCAGGGGTGTCCAAATGTGGGAACTTTAAGACTTGTGGACTTCAACTCCCAGAAATCCCCAGCTGACTGGCTGGAGAATTCTGGGAGGTGAAGTCAACAAGTCTTAAAGTTCCCAAATTTGGACACCCCTGGCTTACAGTATAGGCCAATATTCTTCATTGTTAGTGAAGGGAGAGGGTCTTCTCCGGGTGCCGTCGACCGGGCAATGCCAGTTGGCGGCTCCCAGGGGAAGGGCCTTTTCTGTGGTGGGCCCTACCCTCTGGAACGGCCTACCTCCCGATCTCCGTTCCATCTCAGACCTCTGCTTGTTTCGCCGGCACTTAAAAACTTACTATTTTCATCTGGCCGGCCTAGCATGATCTACTCCACACCCACTGTTTTATAACAAATCAGTTTTAATTTATGGGTTTTTAAATTTAAATTTATTTTAAGCAGGGTATTGATTTAATTTAGTTATTATTTAGTAATATTTTGTATTTATGTATATTTAGTTTAAATCTCTGTTCGTCGCCCCGAGTCCCTTTGTGGTGAGATGGGTGCGGGTTACAAATGTCAAAAATAAATAAATAAATAAATAAATAAATAAATAAATAAATAAATAAATGTATGTTTCACGGTTGTGGAGCTTCGTATTGTGGATTTGATTGTGGAGATAGTGCAAGTTAAAATCAATATGCTCTTCTTACTTAGTGTAGGGTTGTTGTTTTTTTTGTCTTTTGCATAAAGGCTGCCATTGGACTGGCTTTGACGGTAGAGCATAGGTGTCCAACCTTTTGGCTTGCCTTGGCCGCATTGACTGAAAAGGAATATATACAAGTAGTCCTTGATTTACAACAGTTTGTCTAGTGACCGTTCAAAATTACAACGGCACTGAAAAAAGTGACTTAGGACTGTTTTTCACAGTTACGACCTTTGCAGCCTCCCCATGATCATGGGATGAAAATTCAGATGCTTGGCAACTGGCTCATATTTATAATCGTTGCAGTGTCCCAAGGTCATGGGATCTGCTTTTGCGACCTTCTGACAATGGGGAAGCCAGATTCACTTAACAACCGGGTTACAAACTAATCGACTCCAGCGATCCTCTTAACAACTGTGGCAAGACGAAAGGTCATAAAATGAGGCAAAACTCACTTTAAAATGGCTCACTTAACAACAGAAATGTTGGGCTCAATTGTGGTTGTAAGTCGAGGACTATTTGTAGTTAATGTATATAAATCACATAATAATATTAAAAATTTACAGTTGTAAAGAGCCGGGGTGGCACAGTGGTTAGAATGCAGTACTGCAAGCTACTTCTGCTGCCTGCTGGCTGCCTGCAATTTGGCAGAGATTTCCTCACTAGGCTCAAGGTTGACTCAGCCTTCCATCCTTCCGAGGTCAGTAAAATGAGGCCCCAGATTGTTGGGGGCCATATGCTGACTTTGTAAACTGCTTAGAGAGGGCTGTAAAGCACTGTGAAGCAATATATACGTCTTAAGTGCTGTTGCGATTGCTATCTTGTGAGACCGCATTATTAGATGTCCAGGACTATGAGCTGGACACACCTGTGATAGAGGGTAAGACCCTTATTTTAGCATCAAGGTGATGACTAGAACTCATTAATTTAAAACAAATACAAGCTCCATGAACTTTTGTCTCTCCTCCATTTTTTGCCTTATGTTATAACCTCTTTATGCAACTGGGGTTATGACTTCATACCAAAAAACAGAAAAAAAATCATTTGGAGTGCAACATTGCCTTTGGGATGAATCCTCTGCAGACTACAATTCACTAACCATCTTACTTCGCTTACTATGCTCCATCAGCAATATATTTTACAATTAATAATGAGCTTTTTGATCATTAAAAACCCATGGTTTCTTTTTGCTTGAGCAAACGAAATGAAACTGCGTGCATGTGTATGACATTTGTTACTGGTAGATACAATCTAGGTTTTAAAAACATTTTGTTTTTATGAAGTGATCTTTAAAACACTGAAGTATTCTTTAATGGCTATAGCATTGTGATTGTACAGATGGACTTGGTTGCCTGCAAAGTGCTAAATAAGAGACCAATCTACATTTCCTCGTTGTTCAAAGTACATGAGTACACAAGTGTTAATTGATCTGTTGCTAATTAATCCTACCTGCCCTATGAATTGTTACAGTATTTTGCTACCAATTGAAGCAGATTATATTGCTATTTTAAGACATAGCCTCCCTGATAATGCTTATAGTTCTTTCCAAACAGTACGTGCCAATTTTATAAGGTCTTTAAAAAAAAAATAGTTTCTCTTTTTTGTGCATGGGCCCATAAAGGCTGTGCAGATTCAAAGGGAGAAAAAGCTCTGAAGCATATTCAGTGTTCTTGTTCATTTTATCAGCAACTCCTTAAGGCAGGTGTGCCTTCTCCCTTCCGCCCATGTATATTCCCCATTGCCCTTTTCTCTTTCTCAAGTCTACTGTGTACCATCCTTTGAAAATGAAAAAGCCTCCCCAGATAATTACATTAGATAATAAATTACCAATCTTCAGTTGTTGTTGTCCTCCCATTTCCTCCCCCCTCCCTAGATCAAGCAATGTTGACTAGATGTTGCCACACATTACAGGTGACATGGAAGACAATAGTGAACAACAGTTTCTGTGCTGAAATACTTTGCTATGATAATGCAAAGTGCTCCATGATAATGCAGATTATTCAACTGTATGGGCAAATATTTTACTACTCGATGAAGAACTAAGGATTTGCTACATATCTGAATGTGTAACAGAAAAAGAATAAAGTTCACACTTCATGTATTAATGATTTGGTAGAATATTTGCTGAGGAAATTCATTGCCAGTGATAGGTTGGAATTATGTTGTCCTCCATGATTAAAACTTACAAGTGATAAATCCAAAGGAATTATCTACTGCCTGAAATGCAGGGATTTTGTCTTATTCACAACATTTGGCCTCGTTTTGGGGAATAGATAAAATTGCATTTTGTGTAGGAGAGACAAGAAAACATTTTCCTCCTTTCTAGGAACATCAAGCAAGAAATATATTTGGGAGAAAAAGGAAAACATTTGGGTAGTGTTTAAGTACTGACTTCTTTTTCAATTTGAGATGAAGACTGTAAATAAAGTCTTCATTTATGAAGAAATTACAGAACTTGACAACCTTCATATATACCAATAAGAATTTATAATGAAAAGATACAGGTTGGATTTTCAGAGTCAATCATACTAGCCTCGCTTTTTTCATCTCTAGCAAATTAGAATCCATCCCCAAACATATATAGAATATATCCCCAACTGCTGTATTCTTGTCCACTCTGGCTTTACTTGGACTATCTGTTCTGAGGTTTGGATATAAAAGAATACAGAAACTGAAGAACTTTTCACTATGACAATCACAATCATTATGCTCTTAATCAGAGGATAAGCACAGTTACCTAGTTTTATAGCAGACCCCCCCCCCCTCCAAAAAAAAGGATGTTGGGATAAAAATACTCAATTTATCATTTCAGAAAAGAAATAAAAGCATGTTGGCTTTGGCCTTTTTTATTTTTATTTTGGACAAAATTAGGTAAAAAGCTAGAGATTTATTTAAGAGATGGAAGGGAGTCAGGAGATTGTCTAGTCCAGGGGTCCCCAACCTTTGCAACTTTAAGTCTGAAGGACTTCAGCTCCCAGACTTCTCCAGCCAGCTTTGAAGTCTGGGAGCTGAAGTCTTTCAGACTTAAAGTTGCAAAGGTTGGGGACCCCTGGTCTAGTCCTAACTTCTGATGATTCCAGCATTCTCAAAGCAATAGATCCCTAATATTTGGTTCAAAAAAAGATTTGATCACTTTCCCAAATGTATTTTTGGCTATTCAAAAGCTCTGTTTTTAAAATAAAAGGATGATAAACTGATGGAACCTAATGGGAACTCTCCCAGCTTAGACTCTGACTGCCTCTTAAAATAATGTCTAAAATTGCATTTCAGGAGATATGACGGAAAGCAAAGCAAAGAAGATAGAGATCAAAGACGTTGATGGACTAACCTTAAGCAAACTAATAGATTATATCTACACAGCGGAGGTAGAAGTCACAGAGGAGAATGTCCAGGTGAGGGAAGCTGAGAAGGCTCTCTTGGTTACTGTGTAGTTTTGACAGATCCTTGAAGTTCCCTGCCCTGCAAATTATTTTTGAGTCAGCTTCTAGAATATCTTCTACCTTACAAGGCTTTTGATGATGATTTTCATCTGATTCTTAATTTTACTATTTAACTAAAACAAGCAATGTCCCAATATCTCCTCAAGTATAAAATATGACAACATAAGAAAACAGTTAAGACTATTTAAAATATATATAACATTCAGAATCTTAAGAAATAGAGCCATTTTAAACTTCTATATTTAATCGTACTATGCAAAATAATAGGAAGCTTAGAGGTAATATATTTTCAATCTTACTGATGTAACTAATATGCAGAGATCAATTTTGAACAAGGAACATTTTCCAATAGTAGGGTTGAGATGAGGGTCCTTAGGGCGCTCATCAGAAAGTAGCAAGGATACCTCAAGCAATATTTAAAGAATATCTGAGGCCTCTTTGCTAACTCTTGAAAAAAATCTCTTTCAGCCAATGCTGTTTCCTATGTTGTTCAAAATCATTGATCTGAATATATGTGTATTCTAGTTCTGTAAAATGTATGAGCATACTATGTGTAAATTATTGGGAACCCAGGTCAATAAACCTAACTTTATTACCAAATAGGCTTTTAAAATATTTTTTTTCTTCTCATTATTTTGTTGCTTTTAGAACATTTTACTGTATTATCTTGTACATATCTCAGTCAAAAATCCACTAATTTTCATGACAATTTATCCAAAGTAGAGAAAAATATTACTGCTTTCCTTATGTAAGCCACTTAGGAAAATTTTATATTTTTAAGGATGGGCAGAAAAAAATAGCAAAGTACAGAGTACATTTTAGGTTGAAATTTAGAATGAATCATTGTCATTTTATTTATTATAATGTGTGCATGAATGTACGCATACAAAGTTGGTATTGTCTTTTGAAATTGAGTATCTCTAAAGAGATTAAAAATACAGAATGTACTTTTGGAGCTCTATATATGACATGATAATGAAAATATAATAGCTTTGTCTAGTTTGGTATTTCAGTTCACACAGTGTTTAATAAGGATGATGAAAGTTGAGAACTAAAGATTTGAAATGAAATTTACAGTCCACTGCAGTGTGATTATGGACGCCCAAAGGTCAGCATTCAGCACCTGGAGTTATAGTGCATTATAAAATAGGAAGTAGGGATGGGAGCATGATAAGAAGCCATCTCCATCTCTTCCTGCTCCCTTGAATTGGCAGGGAAAGTCTGTATTGAACTGTAGCTGTCTCCATCTTCTCAGAGTGATTATTCACCAGTGTGCCAGGAACTTGCCACTTAGGATTTCCAGTTTCGTGGAAGATGATGAACAAGAGATGAAACCTTTGAACCTTTCCTCTCAGTTTGAGGAGATCTGTAAAGGGGTTTCCAAAGCATAGAGTCTTGGCAGTCCAGTTTGCGAACACATTTTGAAAGTGCTGCCTCTTGTTCTATGATACTCCAATAATTTTACCATTGAAATGCAACATGGATGTAGATGCTCCCCTTCCTGGGAAGCCTGCCATTAATTATATTTAGATTTTGTCCTTCATTGTTTGAGGAGAATATTAAAACCTTGAAAAATGGATGTTAGCTGAAAAACCCAATTATTATTAGTTTCTCTTAACCAATTATTATTTAGTTTCTCTTTTCTAATCTATTCTGAAAATCAAAGTGTATTGAGGCCTAGAGACTGATGGTTTAATTTTATTGATGCCTGTTGGGGTTAGTGCTCTCTAAAATAGTTACTGATTTGTAATATTCCCGTGTGATCCAGCTGGGTTGGATTGTTCTTGCTGGAATAAGAGAATGAATGCACCCCAGGGTATGCTGCAGTTTTATTGTTCTGTTTGGCTGAAGTATGTTAAAGAAGTAGAGAAATATAATTCTTTTCTTGCTCAGGTGTGTTACAGTATTGGTTAGTCTTTAACACTTTTCAAAATCATCTTTCAACATTGTTGTTTTTTTGGAGGAGCCAACACAGGACTTCAATTGCTAATTCTTTGTTGCCTTTTCTTTTTCAAATTTCAGGTTTTACTGCCAGCTGCCAGCTTGTTACAGCTAATGGATGTTCGACAGAACTGTTGTGACTTTCTTCAATCTCAGCTCCACCCCACAAATTGCCTTGGAATTCGCGCCTTTGCAGATGTGCACACCTGCACAGAATTATTGCAACAGGCCAATGCCTATGCAGGTGATTGTAACAGCCCTCAAGATGTTCCTGGATTTAAAATATGAAAATATTGATGTCATGGATACTAGTACACATCCTTCAACCTAAATCAAAACAACGAAGGGGGAGAGAGCTAATTTACTGCTTAAGCTTGTAGGTGATCCTCTTGCGTGATAAGAGGACTTTTAACTTATATAAAATGCTAATTCTTACTGGTGAAATTCAACTGAATGTATGCATGATCTAAACCCCTCAAGTAGAGAAAGGCAACATGGCATCTCCTACATATTTCAGGATGAATTTTCATAATTCTTGAATCATTATCATGTTGGAGGAAGTATATCAAAATGGTAGTTTGGAGGTCAGTATGTTTCATACTCTTAATCTACAACATCCACCTCAGCCTAGATGCCTTTCAAAAGTTGGACTTCAGCTGTCCAAATTCCTTAGCCAGTAGACTGAAATGTCTGGAGGAACAAACATTGGAAAAAGCTGCTGTTAAGATATTATCTAAATCTACATCTGGTATTTTAAATACACCTTTCATGCTAGATGTTCCGAACAGACATGAGAATTACAAAATGCTTTCAATTTATAAGCAGGCAATTTTACCAAATATTTTACAAAAAATATTATACCAATGTTTCGAAGCCTCAGTGTTCAGTAAAATGATCGTTGCATATTTAAGATATACTGAAATAAACAATCAAACTTCCTAATAGTGATTGCCTGCTCCCTAGCCAGCTTTTAAGTTAATATATCATTAACTAGAAAAGGATATGGGGGGGGGGGGGGAAAGTTAGATAGAATATTGAGGTTCTACTTGGGCTCATATCTTTGCTTACTTGGACATACATTTCATTACAAGAGCATCACAGAGTTGGAAGGGACCTTTGAGGTCTTCTAGTCCAACTCCCTGCTTAGGCAGAAAGTCCTATACTAGTGATGGCTAACCTTTTTTGGTTCGTGTGCCAAAAGCGGGAGCGCATGGGGGTTGTGCGTGGGTGTGCCACACCCATAATGCTATGCGCGCGACCCCCTGCTTTTGGCATGCTTTTTTCTCCCTCCCCAGGCTTCAGAGGCTTTCTAGGATCCTGGGGAGGGTGAAAACAGCCACCCCCCCCACCTCCAGAGGCTTCAGGAGCTTCCCTAAATCAAGGCTTAAATCAACTGGCCAGCGCACACAAGTGCGCTGGAGCTGACAGGGCAATGCCTCGCGTGCCCTAAGAAATGGGTCCGCGTGCCATAGGTTTGCCATCATGGCCCTATACCACTTTAGACAAATGGTTACCTGAAGCTTTCCTTAAAGGAATGGAAGAGATGTCTATATCAATGACACAGTCTTCTTTTTTGATGATGATGATAACAGTAGTGCACCATAGGATGATTCTATAAAGCTGCAGTTCTGTTTCTATTGTTTTTGTCCAAATAAAGTGGACTTGGCTGGTAAATAAGAAATTTTCAGTTTGAATCAAATTAATTTGCAAATCCAGGTACACAACTTTTCAGCATGAATTAATTGATGAAGTGGGCATGTGCTAAGGAGACAGATGGTCTGATATAGACAGACAATTTTCATATACCAGGATCTCTTGAAGACTGACTAAAAAGAAGGATTTTGAAACATGGCAGATAGGTCTAGGTAAACATCGGTGCATTCTGTGGTAAGTGTAGAAAACAAAAGGCAAATTCCAGGCTTGTACACATTAGGAAAAGAAGAATTGAAAATGAAATAGCTCATACAGGAGCTATCCCTTATTAGCACAATTTGTTATCTGGACTTTTGTATTGACATGGTCACTAAACAAACCAAATCTAAAGGTTTTTACATATCTGCAATGTAGATCTTGTACTTTGTTTCTTTACTTAAGCGCAGATGACCTTTTTCACATGCATAAAATACATTTTTGTAAGATCTTATTACTGATGTAATGAAGTGAGAACAGAATCCCTATTGATAAGCAGTTCAGCCAATGCACCAATTCATAATATATCTTTGGTGATACTGTACTTAGAACATGCATACAAGTTTTTATCAAACCTTGGCTAATTTGAGAGCTGGGAAAGTTATAACCAAGGTCAGTTCAATACGATTATGGGGCTGGAGTAGCAGTTTTATGAAAAAAAGCTACCGTCCTTAGATTTGTTAACTTTCAGCAAAGGGAGTTAAGAGGAGACAGGTTAAAGTGGTGTTTTCAACCTGATCAAATCCAGATCTTGTGGACTTTAAACTCCCAAAATTCCCTATCCAGCAAGGTCATTGCTTAAGATTTTGGGAGGAGTTCACATATAGTTCACATGGACTATAAACTAGGCTGGAAAATACTATCTTTGAGGAGGATAGGTATCTATTATCCAAGATAGTGGATAGTAAAATCGTTCATAGTATAAACCTGTGAATAGGGAGAAGGTTTTTTTCATTTGTTTCTTACAATGTCAAAATTGGGGGTCTTTCAATATAGTGAGATTGAACCTAATATGGAGAGATTTAGGACCTGTAAAGAAAGCACTTGCTTAATAGCAGTAGCAATAGCACTTATATATTACTTCATAGTGCTTTTTAGCCCTCTCTAAGTGGTTTACAGAGGCAGCATATTTGGGTCTTTGTTTTATCAACCTCGGAAGGCTGGAAGGCTGAATCAGCCTTGAGTTGGTCAGAATCAAACTGCTAGCAGTGGTGGGAATGCAGAATCAACCAGCAATACTGCATTCTAACCACTGAGCCACCACGGCGCCTTCAACCTTACAACTGGTGATGATGGTTATCAGTTTGGGTGGCTGTACAGGTCTTCCTTGACTTACAACCCTAATTAAGACCAGATTTCTGTTGTTAAGCCTGGCGGTTGTTAAGTGAGTAGTACCCAATTTTATGACCTTTTTTTTGGCCATAGTTGTTAAGCAAATGACTGTAGTTAAGTGAACCATGTGGTCTTTTAAGAAAATCCAAATTTCCCATTTGTCTTCGTTTATCAGGAAGGTTGCAGATGGTGATCACATCATCCTGGGATGCTGCACGTGTTGCAAATACTGGCAAGTTGCCAAGTGCTTGAATTTTGATCATGTGATAGTGGGGACGGGGTGTCGCTTGTAAAAGTGAGAACTAATTGCAAGTCTTTTACAGTGCCATTGTAACTTTGAACGATTGCTAAAGAAATGGTTGTAAGTTAAGGACTACCTGTAAAAGATTCTGGGGAAATTCCGGTTTTTTTTAATGGGTTTATGGTTCTTTTTTGCCATAATAGTTAAGCAAATCTAAGTTAACCATGTGGCCTTTTAAGCAACAAAGTTGCCAGCAAAGATGTTTGTTACAACCAACCTGCTTTGAAAATCAACAGCTAAGTTTAACATTTTTATTGAGTTTTAAAATATTGTAAAATACAAAAGTAAATAGAAAAGCCGGGGGGGGGGGGAGGGGGAGGGGGGAGGGAGGAGAAGGGGGGAAAAGGGGAAGAGAAGTGGTGAAAGATAAGAAAAAAGAAAAGAAAAAGAAACTGACTTCCAACTCTCTCTGTTACAGTAAAATAAGGCATTAACATCAAATCAAAACTTTTTCATAATAATATAAACATAATATGTTCTTAATAAAGTGAACAAGCCATTAATGTAAAGATCAGTCAATCTACTTGGTAAAACCCAAAACCAAATTTTCATTTCCCCCCACATCAAGCAGGAAGTTCAGAAGTGGTCTCCCTGTGGAAACAAAAGTACTTATGTTCTTTTGTTTAATCAAAGTAGTCAATTTTTGCCATTTTAGCCAACTCCCATCAAAATCAGAGGCTAAATGAAGCCTGTTGCTCTCTTGTCCACATTTCTGAATTTCTTGAATGTAGGGCATTCAGAGCTTTGCTTACTTTCTTATATCTGGGAGAAATAATTATTATCTTTAAATGCTTGATTTTTAAAACCATTTAATCTTTAACCAGACCAGCACTGAACAAGGTTTAATTTAAATCTGGTTTAATTGCAAGAACTGCTCTTGAGGGTTTTTTTTTTCTTTTGCTGCCCTTCATGAGGTACATATTACTTTAACATCCCCCTATGAAATGTTAATGAAAGTATTCCAGAAATGCATTCAAGATTCCTTTGGCTATACATTAACTGTGTACAGTGAAATAATTTGCATTTTAAAGCAGCAGAAAGAAACCTATGAGTTCATTGAGTACCTTCTTTGAGATATGCCTAAAGCTGATAACTTGTGTTATCATTGTGATTTGTTTGATTTTGGTTTAGTGTGCTGTATGGTCACAGTCTAGTTACCAATAGAGTGTAAACGTTTGCCTTCATGCAATTTTAAATATTTCTTCAGAACATTACATTCTCATTTTAAAAATTGTTTCCTGTAATAAGATATTGAATAACCTGTGATAGTTCATTACATTTATTAAAGTTGGGTTGAGATTTATGTTCTCAAGAGCCACCTGCTGGTGAACAGAAGTAATTTACAGAGACACTTTAAAGAAATATTCAGAACTGATACTATAAATCAGGGCTATCAAACTAGATTTCATGGAGGACTGCATCAGAGTTGTGTTTGACCTCAGGGGACCAGCTGGGCATGGCCAACTCGACATCACTACTGTCGGGGGCGCCTGTGGAGGCCTGAGCGTTCTGGCAGTAAAAATGGAGCTCTGTTTTCGCTGGCAGAGGGTAACAGAAATCCGTTGCAGCTGAAAACGGAGCTCGGGAGGGCTGGACACAGCCCTTCCGAGCTCCATTTTCTCTGGCAGAGGCACTATGGGTCGGCCCTTCACTATTTCCAGACGGCCCTGTGAGCCAGATCTAAGCAATCCCCAGATCTGTTGGACTACAGTTATATTAGGTACAGTAATTGTAACAGATTGTACATTGGTCAATAGATGCTTCCTGCAAGGTTTCAGTTAAATGTTTCTTCTTGTTTTCTGTACATGATTGAACCTGATTGATCCTTGTATGTCGAGTATGTTCTAAGCCAGTGGGCCCCAATCTTTTGGGCACAAGGGACCGGTTCTGTGGAGAGAGGTTTTGCCACGGAGAGGAGGGGATGTGATTTCATGTGCTGCCTGGATCCTGTGGATGGGGCTTTGCTTGTTTGCATGGCCTAGTTTTTGGCATGTTGTGGCCCAATGCAGGACTGGAGGTTGGGGGCCCCTGTTCTAATTTGTGGCTCTTTTACAGTATGACTATGAAATTCAGAGTTTCACACACTCATAGCAGCAGGTTATACATTTCCTGATGTGACAGTGGAGCTTTATTTTCTTTATCGGCGTCACCCTTGAGCACCAGTCAGTCTGGTTTTTTTTCTTCCTACCCTGTAATCTCATTGTTTAGCTATTGTTGCTAGTTCTTCGTGTTGAATGAAAACTTGGATTTTCATTATGATCTTTCTTTTCTTAATTTCCAATTCTTTGGAACAGAGCAGCATTTTCCTGAAGTGATGCTTGGTGAAGAATTTCTTAGCCTAAGCTTGGACCAGGTTTGCAGCTTGATATCAAGTGACAAGCTCACAGTGTCATCAGAAGAAAAGGTATTCTTGATTTGTGTCTTCTGTAATATGGAAATAGAGCTTGACTATGTAGACAGAGGAGAAAAAGAAAGATCTGAGCCTTCAGAGAAATGACATCTTTTGCTAGCTGTCACATGGCTATGAAATAAAGGTTCTTCTTTGAGAAGAGCCTCCCTTGAAGTTCCTAAGGCACAAATATACTGCCATAAATAGGGAGTGATGCTTCTTTAGATATTTGGATCCCAAGCTAATTAATGTTTTAAAGATTGGCACAGTTGGGTTCAAAAGCATCTGCAAATGGTGCTGTCCAGAACTAAGAAATACTAGCTGGATATTCGTGCTCCGCTATGAAACCATGTAATCGGGCTTGCTAACAGCTTGAAAATTAATTAGTAGTTACAATTGGCCTCTCCTCTCCCCTTCTCTCCCTCAGGCTTGCCCCACAGAAGCTTCTCCTATCTTATCCCCTTCTCTTCCTCAAGCTGGCCCCATTGATCCTCTCCAAACTTCCAGCCCACAGGCTGGATGAGTCACGCCCAAGTGGCAGTTGGAACATAGTTCTTTTCAGGTTGGGATGGGGGAGTAGAACATCTAATTCCTTAGTATCAGAGTGTGTTAATAATAATATAAGAAATACTAATGATCTGATGATCATTTCAAAAAATCCTTTCTTAGTGAGCAAACTAGAAGCCAAGAGGAACATAGGGGCCAAATTTCAAGTTAGTAGGCTTTATGGTTCTGGAGATTTCATGATGCTACATGAGTGGCATTTTGCTTTTATATAGAGAGATTGGAATAAACTCTAGCAGGTTTTAAAATTCTCTTTAAAAAAATTCAGCGTGTCTAAAGGCATAATACTTCTATGATCAGGAAAGGGATACACCAAAATGGCCACTAATGAAGCTGAAAAAATAAGAAGGCACACAGATCAAGGCTTACAATTTAAAACATTGCTAAATGAGTATTTGATTAACCTTTTGTAGAAAGTATAGCTAGCTGGATGGA
Organism: Rhabdophis nuchalis; assembly: GCA_039707465.1. Taxonomy (NCBI): domain Eukaryota; kingdom Metazoa; phylum Chordata; class Lepidosauria; order Squamata; family Natricidae; genus Rhabdophis; species Rhabdophis nuchalis. The sequence goes on from CM077646.1 coordinate 105,090,592, forward strand.
ATGCAATTAGTGTCACTTGCAATTTAATGTCCCATCTCTAATTTACACTGGCTGAAGGATTCAGTTTTTTTAAGCAGCACAAGCGTACAAATATGTGCAAGAACCATCAGCACCTTTAATCTGGACATCTCACTGGTGACTTCTTCCTACTGCACATTCATTAAATGAAGCTCCTTTTTTCATTAACATTCTTTCTGATGCTGTCAGATGATCCAGCCTGGCAGTTCCTTATTGGGTACAACTCCTGTATTGAAAGAAATTTGCAGTTGCTGGTGATTGGATGATTTCAGCACAAACCAAGATTTCAGATGTATAATTGTTATAGATATGTGACTACATTTGTGAACTAAACTTTTCTAGTTTTCCTTTCCTTGACTCTCATAATTTATTCTAAACTAAAAATTAGAATTTCCAATGGTTGCTGTACAGCTTTGTTCATTGAATAGAACTCTGATTTTTCCATGTTCCTTTTGTGTTGCCTGCTGTCACATACTGTCTAGTGTAGTATCCTCTTTCCTGTTGTCTTTTAGAACACTATAGTCATGCAAAAGGCTCAAAACAGGCAAATTAAGTATATCTTCCAAGCACATTTTTATTCTGGTGGTGAAATCAAAAGATGAATGCGTATTACCCTGTATCCCTGAAAATAAGCCCTCCCCCCCAAATATTCAAACACAGCAGCAGCCATGAGATGACCATGCTCACCACTTCCTGCACCTCAAAAATAATAATACCTCCCCGAAAATAAGGCCATGCACTTATTTCGGGGGTCAAAAGATAATAAGACTCTGTCTTATTTTTGGGGAAACATGGTACTTATGATCACAATTGAGCCCAAAATTTCCATTGCTATGCAAGACAATTGTTTGTCCCATCTTTCTTGCCATAAGTTGTTAAGTGAATCACCGTAGTTGTTAAGTTAGTAAATTGGTTGGTAAGTGAATCTAGCTTCCCCATTGACATTGCTTGTCAGAAGGTCGCAAAACCTGATCACATAATGCTGGAACACTGCAGTCATACATATGAGCCAGTTGCCAAGTGTCCAAATTTTGGTTGCGTGGCCACGGGGATGCTGCAATAGCCATAAGTGTGATAAAACTTTTACAGTACTGTTGTAACTTCCAACTGTCTTTAAACAAATAGCTGCTGTAAGTCAAGTATTGCCCTTGAGGTTTTAAATTAGGTCCAGAATGCTAACAGTTATAATGTATACTTATTGTACAACCTGTAAACAAATGGAGATCTCTCTGGACTGGAAGTGTGCTATACAATTTGACATCTAAAAGTGTGCACGGTATGGCTTATTTAAACGACCGTATTTTCATCCAGCACACGATCACCCCTTTCCCCCCCTACATTTATAAAATCTTTATTATGTCACTATCCTCAGCATTTTAAAAAATGTTTAAGTCGTTTCTGCAGACTTACTGTTACATAATTTATGAAATCATTGCTTCCAAATTTGGGTTCCGTAATGACAAATTAGGTCCCTTTTAGACAAAACAAGTTTTGCTGTTTGCAGGTCTTTGAAGCTGTCATTTCGTGGATAAATTATGACAAAGAATCTCGCTTGGAACACATGGCAAAACTGATGGAGCACGTTCGTCTTCCTCTCTTGCCCAGAGACTATCTTGTACAGGTTAGTAATCATCTGATCTTGGCACAATTAAAAATATTACCAGCGCCAGGTGCCTTCTTTATGACTTGACATCCGTTCATCTATCTCTCTTAGGAATCCTAATCTTTCCAGCCTCCTTGCTAGGTGAGCCCAATGCTTTTTTAACATGAAGGCTTAGCTGGGTAGAACAGGGATCGCATTTAGCTACAGTAAATGGTGCAAGAAAGGCTGCCATTTGGTATTCTAATGATACATGAATTTAGAATTTTTAAAACCACAATGTATTGATTTTTTTTTAGTGGCATAATCACTGAGAGATCATTTATTGACATAGGGCAGGGGTCTGCAAAGTTGGCTCTTTGAAGACTGGTGGACTTCAACTCCCAGAATTCCCCAGCCAGCACGGCTGGCTGGGGAATTCTGGGAGTTGAAGTCCACCAGTCTTCAAAGAGCCAACTTTGCAGACCCCTGAATACGGTAAAGCTGTAGCCGTGTCTTCACCTCTGGCTGTCAAGATTAAGTTCTAGCAAGCTGAAGTGTAACCATGGATTTAGAACTTTAGCATTGCATAGGGTGGTGCTCCCATTGAAAACTCATCCATAATCTGGGGGGTTCGCTTGGAATTCATGGCTCTTTCTTGAAGAGCAAGTGGAGACCATGACATAATTCTACCCTGTGAACCACTTGTAGCCACTCGTGGATTGAGATATTTTGAGGATTCTTGTCATTTTATATTTGGACTACCATAATTTGATTCAGATGCACCAGGCTAGAAAGCGGGAGATGGTGAATTCTAGTCCTACCTTAATCATGAAAGATAGCTGGGTGACTTTGGGCGAGTCACACTCACACTCAGCCAATGGTGGGATTCAGCCAGTTCGCACCACTTCGGGAGAACCGGTTGTTAACTTTCTGAGCAGTTTGGTGAACTGGTTGTTGAAAGAAACCATTAGGGCAGAGAACCAGTTGTTAAATTATTTGACTCCCACTACTGCTCTCAGCCCAGCTCATCTGAAAATAGGAGGAGAAATATGTCTTAGATGTGTCCCCTGTCTTGAGGCATTGTAAAAATAATAAAGGTGGGATACAAATAAATACATGCAGTAGCCTGAGTAGTAATGGACACCACCTGGTTGCCCTGCCCCTCCTTTAAGAGCTGTACCTGTTGCCATTGGGCTTCTAAAAACCTTCTATACCTTAGAATTTCATATCTGCTTTGTTTGGGTGGAAACTTCCTGTTCAATAAGACCAAGTAGGGGAAACTTGCTGTAGGTTCTGGCTCTAGAAGTGTATTGTTTTGGAGTGACATAGAGGCTCAAATACCTCTGTGCATGTATAAAATGTATGAATGTACAGTATGTTGCTATTGGGCTTGTTGCTGTTAGTTGCTTTTCAAAGGAAAAAAAAATCTAAGAGAACGTAGAGAATAAAAAAATCTAGATTTCAATGTTAATAAAGAGCAACTTAATCTTTCCCCAAAATTTGAAACATTAAGTAAACACTGTTAAAAAAATTAAGATCATAGACTACAGATTAAACTTTTAGATCTTCCTAAAGACCTGTGGAGGTACTGTTTGAGAAACTTCCAATATAGGAGTACTGTTAAAAAAAATCCTCTCTCTTGTACCTGGTATCTGACTGTAGTTTACAATTTCGCAAATAGTCATTGCACAGGTTATTTTGATTTTGATGGTAATTCAGATCTTTCCTACTGTGCACAATTTGGCTTTCTGTGCCTTTTACCCCCCTCTTGTCCAAAATCTTTTGTGTATCCCATTTCAGTGTTGCCCTTAGCAACTTTTGAGATAAATTCGCAGGCTGGGATTTGAAGTCCACACATCTTAAAGTTGCTGAGGTTGGCAAACACTTAATGAGATAAGATTGTAGCAGAATTTCATCCATAGAATATGCATCAGTGCTAACTTGAAAATAGAAGTAATATTGCACATATTTTTTAATGTTCACCACCTATCCCAAAGGTGCTAATGTTCATTACCTATATTCATTAATGAAAAGCAGCCATTGCGCTAACCTGTTTTGACATTTAGACAGTTGAAGAAGAAGCTTTAATCAAGAATAATAATACATGTAAAGACTTCCTCATTGAAGCCATGAAATATCACTTACTTCCTCTGGATCAGAGACAGCTGATAAAAAATCCTAGAACCAAACCAAGGACGCCAGTCAGTCTGCCAAAGGTAAACAATATTTTCTCATTGAAAAAAAATCAATTTTAGTTAAGAATTCTAGTATATACAACAAACACTAGTAGTGATTCCAGCCCAAGCATAAAAATGTGTTGGCATTGTGTTCCAGTAATTAACACTTTTTCTACCCAAATGTTTTTTCTATTTAGTATTGATTCTAAAGTAATTTACCCTAAGTAATTTAGACTATATTTACCCTGTTATAGGATAGGTACAGTGCAAAGAAAGCACAAAGGAGAGGGTTACATATAGTCTTCCTACAGATGTTAAATGTTGGCATGTAATTGGATGACCATGAATATCAATTCAGATTAGTCAACTTGTGGAGGAACTAAGTTTAGTTTTGGGCAAATGTGAATGTTTGAACTTTTTTCTTAGGTGTATTATTTATTTATTTGATTTCTATAGTACCTATCTCAACAAGTGACTTGCATAAGAATGCAAACAAATATTAAACATAGATTTAAAATGTGGGAATAGTTTTTATTAACTAGATTTCATTCTGTATTTTTTCACATTCCGAGTTCTTGTGTGTGAAAACTAAGTTCTTCTGATGTTAATCACAGTTGCCAGGCATTCATAGAATTGTCATAGGTTTCCAGGCTGTTAACAAAAACCTGTGTTTTAGATTCTAAATTATTGGCCTTTTACAAAGCAATATAGTTTATTAAGCCAAAGTGCAGAGGCCTCATCCAAAGATAACAGCATCTTTCTGGCTGTACTTTTAATTTTAATATTTTGCATATGCCGAATTCCCATGCTTCTATTATAAAATATTTTTTCTGGAACAATTTTTTTTATTACTCCATTTAATGCCCTCAGCTATTTTGGGAGATAAAGCAGTTTAAGAATTCTATTGTCTAAATGTATTTCTATTGAAAAGGCCGTGATTCTATGGGATTATTATTTTTTTACAATAACTACCTTTTCTTTCTTACCAAGATAATGATTGTGGTGGGTGGGCAGGCACCAAAAGCCATTCGAAGTGTAGAGTGTTACGACTTTGAGGAAGAGCGATGGGATCAGATTGCTGAACTTCCTTCTCGGAGATGCAGAGCAGGTAAGTTTTGTTCTTTATAATGGTCTCAATGACTATTTAAATAGTATTTGTTCTATTATTTATACAGTATTCTGCCATCTATAAGTAGTTATCATATTTTTCAGAATATAAGACGGACCTTCCCCCCCCCACACCCCCCCAAAAGAGAGTGAAAATCTGGGTGCGTCTTATACAGTGAATACAGCATTTTTTTGCATACCCAAATCCTGCCCCCTTTGCAGAAATGGATGTGCAGAGGGTTTGGGAGGCTTGCAAAGTGTACCTGGAGGCTGGGGAGAGCAAAAAGTGAGCCGCTTTTGCTCATTTTTGCCCCCCCCCCCCCCCAGCTCCCAGGAGCACTCTACAAGTCCCCCCAAAGCCTCTGTATGCCCTTTTTTGGGCAAAAAAATGGCCCGCTTTTGGGAAAAAAAAAAGTCAATTTTTTGCTGGTTTTTGCCCCCCCCCCCGAGCATTCTACAAGCCTCCCAAAGCTCTGCATTCCCTTTTTTTTGGGGGGGGGGGTTGCAAAAAACTAGTGCAGAGGATTTGGGAGGCCTGCAGAGTGCAAAAACCTTTTTTTTTAAATTTACCTCTTCAAAATCATGGTGTGTCTTATACTCCGGTGTGTTTTAAAGTTGTGGTTACTCACTTTTTATATTTAGTATGCCTTCAATCAATATTGATTCATTGTTTATCTGTTTTACACAGACTTCTTAAATAATCAATTCTCGGTGCATTCAACTTCTATGTTGTTCATGACATATCTAGCTTTTGTTTTTTTATAATAAAACAATTTGCTCTTATAGACAGCCATTATTACTTTTGTTAACAACCTGCATACTACCTACACCTTTACCGCTAGCATTTACAAATCTTAAAATGTCTTTATTTATTTCCCTGTAATCAGCATGCAAGGTACACAGATTCATTTACTTACTGTAATGTTTATTTTGGACTTCATGTTCTCTGCTATCTTGACATTTAGCATCTTAATTTCCAAGGTTTGTCAGTCACCCCCAGAGTGGAGAGAAGCTTCTCTGTTCTGGCACTAAAAAGCCTCCATGGCTGAAAATCTTGCTTAGATTTCAGTAGGGAATTTTTTCAGCCAGCCCCATAGTCAGGCGGCTTCAGTGGTGGGTTACTGTTCTGGTATGGTGCCCTGGAGGGCCCACCATCCGGCCATGTTCTTCATTGATATTTGAGGTTTTTGGGGCTTCCACGCCGACACTCCGCCGAGCAGTTGGAGTGTTGCGGGCGGTAAGTAAACATGTGCGCACTGCAGGCTTTCATGTGAACGCCCGACCCCGTTGCACCGTACCAGTTGCAGCGGGATCCGGAACACACCACTGGGCAGCTTCTCTGTTATCTCTGGGGGGCTGGCTGACAAAGCTGTTCATGGAGTCCAGGCTTCTGGACTCCAGCCACCTTTAACAGTTTCCTTTTACAAAAAATCAAATTTCAAAGCCAGGCCCAGAGGTTCCAGTCCATTCTTAAAAAATAAAACTAATAGTACTTTATCTAATTATTTGACTACTCACCTTAACCAAATAACTTTGGGTAAGTAACAAAACAGGTTCATAAATCACATATTATGTGAAACAATACAAAACAATAGCAATATAACAGTTAGATATAGTGTTTTACAGTGCTCTCTGAGTGGTTTACAGTGTCAGCAATTACCCACAACAATCCAGGTCCTCATTTTACCAACCTTGGAAGGATGAAAGGCTGAGTCAACCTTGAGTCTCATCAAGAATCGAACTCCAGTCTGTGAGCAGAGTTTGCCTGCAATACTGCATTCTTACCACTGTGCTACCAGCGCTCTTTAACATAGTTACCTAATTACAAATAATCTTATAGCACAGAACACAACAAAATACACATATCATGCTTCACTAACATCCTGGCCTCAGTGCCTGAAGGAAAGCCAGATCTTCAGGACCATCCAGACTTTGGTGGAAAGCGGTTCCATAGGACGAGTGCTGTGACAGAATAGGCAAAGCCATTTGGGTCCCACTGGATGACATTGCTTCATAGAAGGGACACTCACCCTGCCAGGTCTGATGGGACAGACAGAAACCAGGGGAAATGGGAGTCTTGCAAGTAACCTTCCCCTGAGTCATTCAGGGTGTTAAAGGTGAAAATCAGCACTTTGAATTGCTTCTGGGAACCAGTGCAGTTCATTAGCAGTCGTGTTATATGAGCATATCTACATATCCCAGCAGTAAACCCCAGATTACAAATGCTTCTGCTTTCTGGACTAGTCCTGGATGATTATCTATTTGGGGAGGATATGCTGTCCAAACCTTCCTGTGTCCCCCCCCCCCCCCCTCCCCCAGTTTTGGGAAGCACTGTAATAAGCATTAATAATAATTAGAATTGAATTAGCCTCTGTTAATAAGCTCTCTAAATACATTATAGCAGCTGCTAAAAGCTATTTAAAACACTGTGCTAAAATCTTGCTGAGTGTAAGAATCAAATATGCAATTGCAGACACTTGTACATTATTCAAGGAAAGTTCATCAGAAATTATAGGTGCTTGTTGAGACTACTTGGGGTCCAATGCAATTTTATATTTGTATAATATTTGAAATAACTCATACTGGTTGTTATCAAAGTTATCTGGTGGATTATAGATCATGTCAATGCTAAAAGCTGCCAGAAATTGATAACACAAAGGTTAACATGGTGAATCATGCAATCAGAAGCTGCTAGATGAACAGACACCCTCTTGAATTATTATTATTTTTAATGATCCTTATCCTTGCATGTAAGAAGTTGGAATAGGAGTTTTGTGGTAGGCGAAGGTTGATTTGCTTAAAGCTTTGCTCTCTTCATTTATTTTTAACAGGGGTGGTATTCATGACAGGCAAAGTCTATGCAGTGGGAGGTTTCAACGGCTCTTTGCGGGTTCGGACGGTTGACGTGTATGATGCAGTGAAAGATCAGTGGACATCTATAGCTAGCATGCAAGAAAGACGAAGCACTTTAGGAGCTGCTGTGCTCAATGAGCTCCTGTATGCTGTTGGTGGATTTGATGGAAGTACTGGTAAGCTGATGCACAAAAGCCAGCCCCAATGGGAGAATATTCAACTCTTTATTCTTAAGACTTTCTTCTGGAGCAGGGATCGGCAACCTTGGCTTTGAAGCCACATGCGGCTCTTTCATCCCTCTGCTGCGGCTCCCTGTCAGCAGTCAGCTCCACAATTGATAAGGCTTTCGGTTAGGACAGGTAGAGGAAAAAGGACGCTGTGCTAGGAGGAGCTCTATGGTGGGGAAACTGGACTTCTTGTCGGCTTCAGAATTGAACAGGGAGCTTCTGTTTTTAACCTTTGTGGCTCTTTGAGTGTTTAAGGTTGCTGTTGGGGATATCTCCTTTGGGAGACAGAAAGTTGTGCAGCGGAATGTGCAGCTAGAGAAAACCCATTGCTAATATACACACGAATAGAGTCTCAGACACTGTTAGTAAAAACAAGTAGCTTTACTGGTGTGTAAAACTAAACTACTGCTTCACAAGCAGTGATAGTAGATATTGAATCAAACAAAGTCCTTAACAAACAAACAATTGCTTACAGTTGCAGTTCACAATTCTTCCTTCTTCAATCAATCAGTCAGTCAATGTCAGTCAGCAAGCAAGCAAAAAGCAATCGAGCAGAGAGAGAGAATGAGCTCTCCTGACTTCCTCTTATTGTGGAGATAGTTACAGCTGCTGATTACATTCAAACATTTAAAGCAACAAAGATCATTTTTCATCATGGTATATATATATTGCCTACCCAACACTAGGAGTATACTCCTAACAGTTGCCAGCCCCTGTTCTGGAGTAAGTTCTTCTGTTCATAAATACAAACTTTGGCATTCTATACTTACTTGTGTGACGCCCCCATTTATTTTAATAATGATCTCTCAGGAAAATGGATGGAGCTGAAGCCTAATTTTTAAGGATGGTTGATTTTGGCATGCTCATGGGAAGAACAACTAAATGTTTACTTAAGAAAATTCATTGCTTCCAATTGCCCCCATAATGTAGCTAATAAGATTCTACACAAACCCTTCCTTGAACTTCCCTTCCCTGTTAGGAAGTGGTTTTAGAGCGCCCTGTTAAGCGTAGGTCAATAATAAGAACTGGGATGTTATTCTCAGGGGTGGCTTCTTACTATTGCAAAAGCTCATGATGATTGCAATAGGTAAGGATAGTGTTAATGCCTGGGAAAAAAGCTTCCTGATTAGCAAAGGAGCTCTGGCCTGCTTCCTTCCCTTTGTTTTCCTGAAGGGAAATGATCATTATGAGATGGAGTCTTATGATAGAAAACAACAGTGTTGTGTTTCCCCTTTTCATGTTTTCAAACTAGGTCTGGCATCTGTGGAGGCTTATAATTATAAGGTCAATGAATGGTTTTTTGTGGCGCCTATGAACACAAGAAGAAGCAGTGTGGGAGTTGGAGTCGTAGAGGGTAAGAATTTTCTGTTTTGAAGTCACTCATATTTTATTTACAGCAATGAAACATTGCAACTACCAATATCACAAAATCACATCCAGCCAATTAAATGAGTCAGAAGGATGCTTGATGTTTTTTCTGTAAATATATCTCTGCCATTCTATAAGTACAACTCTGTCTGAAAGCTTAGTTGGTCATGTTCCCATATTTTCTTCTTATTAAGAGTGGCATGTATTATTTTTTTTATTTCCTGTCCTGGAAAGAAATCAAGAAATTAGTGAAGGAAAGAGTTTCTGAACTGGTTAATATGTGTCATGTAGGTAGCCTTCAACTTAAAACCATTCATTCAGAAACTATTTAAAGTTACAATAGCACTGAATGAAGGGAGCTTAAGGTCCTTGAGTTTTAGCCGATTTTAAAGTGTCAGTAACTACAAATGCTTCCATTCTCCATTTTTATAGTAAGAAAAAAACCCCTGAAATGATTGCTGCTTGTAGCTAAAGCTTTTAAAAAGCTTCTTGCTCTATAAAAGTTTCTCATTACCTTGATATTTCATTGGAAATGCCCAATAAAAGCATATTATAACTACTGCCACCAAATTTGTATTCAACAAGCTTATGTCTATTATGTGATAATCAGGTGAGCAGTGATTAAAAATGGTTATTAAATATTCACCATATATTTTCCTTTAATTGATCCTGTTGATGGCTGATGCTAAAATTCTAGGTAAACTGTACGCTGTTGGTGGATATGATGGAGCATCACGCCAGTGCCTTAGTACTGTGGAGCAGTATAATCCATCTACAAATGAATGGTCTTACGTTTCTGATATGAGTACTCGGCGCAGTGGTGCAGGTATTCTATCCCAAATCATTATTATTTATTTACTTAAAGTGTTAGACTTCTGTAACATACAGTGATATTTCCTTTTAGGTTTCCCCCCCCTCAGTTCTTAGTGTCAATCTCCTTATGGCCAGGTTGATAGGCATTCAAGTCAAAGCAGATAGATGCATAACAGGCTGGACTCGACTACTGCAATGCTCTCTACATGGGGCTTCCCTTGAGGTGCACTCGAAAGCTACAGTTAGTTCAGAACGCAGCCGCGCAGGTGATTACGGGAGCTTCAAGGCACTCCCATATTACACCAATCCTGCGCGAGCTGCACTGGCTTCCTGTGGTCTTTCGGGTGCACTTCAAGATTTTGACGACCATCTTCAAAGCGCTCCATGGCTCGGGACCTAGTTATATGCGAGACCGTCTCCTGCCCCATACATCCCTCAGACCGATACACTCCCACAGAGAGGGCCTTCTCAGGGTGCCGTCGGCCGGACAATGCCGACTGGCGACACCCAGGGGAAGGGCCTTCTCTGTGGCGGGCCCTGCCCTATGGAACGACCTACCCCCAGAACTCCGTACCATCACTGACCTCCGCCTCTTCCGCCAGTGTTTAAAAACACACCTTTTTCATCAAGCCGGCCTAGCATGACCTCCGCTGGGACTAATGTAGATAGTTTTAATTGGGGATTTTAATTGGTTTTAGCACAGGGCTGATATTTAATAGTTTTTTTAAAAAATTGTATTATTTTGTATGTATTTTAAGTTCCTGTGCGCCGCCCTGGGTCCTTCTGGAGAAGGGCGGGATATAAATCAAATAAATAAATAAATAAAAAATAAATATAAATATATTCTAAAGAAAAGTAAAATGTAGTATTGACTAGCAAGTTGGGATGTTCAGTGAACTCAGTTCTATAAACATCTGTCATGATTATTGATGACTAACCTGAAGTCTGCTTCAGATTGACAATTCAGTCTAGACAGTATTATGTTCTAGAAGTAGCCAAGATTGACATATTGACATTGGATGTGGAATATTTAGAGGTACAGCAATTCCTTTTCACAAATGCCCTTGCGGACGCCATGAATATGATTAGAACGTAGAAGTGACTGTGTACTTGCCCCATGGTTAAGGCTGCTTCCGGAGAGTTGATTTCCCCCGTATTACCTTCATTTTCCATAGTATACGTAAAGAAATTGATTACTAAAGGGAAACCTCTAGTTGGCCACTGTAGGAACCACAGCACTTACTGGCTATAACATCCCTTAATGGTTAAAAATACCATATTTCTTTGAGTATAAGACACACCTTTTTCCCTCAAAAAAGAGGCTGAAAATCTGGGTGCATCTTATACACTGAATACAGCATTTTTTGCCTTCCGAAACCCTGTCCCTTTCACCAAAATGGCCATGCATAGCTTTTAGGAGAGTGCTCCTGGGGGCTGGGGAGGGCAGAAATGAGCGAAAAATGGCTCTTTTTTTGCTCAATTTTGTCCCTAGCCCCCAGGAGCACTCTATAAGCCTCCTAAAGGCTATGCATGCCCCTTTTTTGGACAAAAATTGGGCCGTTTTTTGCTTGTTTTTGGGCCCTCTCACCCCCCAGGAACACTCTACAAGCCTCCTAAAGGATATTCATACCCTTTTTTTTGAAAAAAACAACAACAAAACCAACAGGCCCGTTTTTGAGAGGTCTGCAGAGTGCGTGATGCGTGAGATGGGTGATGCATCTGGCCCGCGGGTCACCAATTTGGCAGGCTTGGTCTATGGAGATTCTCAATCATCCAGGTCATGGTTGTCCCAAAGGTGCTTTTGCAAGAGGCTACTGGACTTTCTGGGTTTTCTGGTTTTGAAGATGTTTCATTTTTCATCCAAGAAGCTTCTTCAACACCTTTGGGACGTGGATCAGACTAAAAAACCAAAGTTATGGATGCTAATGCTATTTTTATTGTAAAAGTACAATTACAGAATCTTGCAAGACTGTATGTGTTTCCCCTTCACTCCCTTTATTTTTATGAGAACTAAGGGTTAAGTCAAATGCTTTCTCAGATTACATTTTTGCCCTGGAATCAGATTTCTTTTATCTGACCATTGTTTTGATTCTGACTCTTCCTCCTGTTCCTCATGGTTCTTCTTTCTGCCTCTTACAAACACTTAATTTGGGGTTATAGCTACCCCAATGAATACTGTACTGTCAGGGCTATGCTCTTGGCACAGCGATTTATCAACCCTGTCTAGAAGTCGATTTACAATAGATCCTGAAACTCCCTGTTTGGCTTTTAGGGGTTGGTGTTCTTAGTGGCCAGCTATTTGCGACTGGAGGGCATGATGGTCCTTTGGTGAGAAAAAGCGTGGAAGTGTATGACCCTGGAACAAATACATGGAAACAAGTAGCAGATATGAATATGTGCAGAAGAAATGCAGGTATTTGCCTCCCAAATTTCTATATCGCTGTTCAGGTAGTGAACTGCTATTTAGCAGTTGAGGGAAATATTAATACTGAGGATATATGATAATAAACATGTCAGTCTTTAAAGCACTATGGCACTTTTAGCTACTTTAGTAATAAAAATGCCATGATACCTTATTTTAAATTAATGTTTGATTAAGTCTATGTACTTTTAAGTTCAGCATATTTGAAAATATTTGTAAAAATAGTATCAAATAAATGCAGGACATTTATTACCCTTTTAAATTACAAGTTTCTAAATCTTGGGTTTGTAAAGAAATAGAAAAAAAATACACACACAGGAAATATTAAAATATTTTAAAATCACATTTTACTTTTTTAAATGTTAGGATAGTTTACAAGAGGTACGAGTTAAATAGTGGCAGAACTATGGAAATTACAGTAAAATATAATTGAAAAGCACATGCACAGAGTTTGGTAAGAGAAGAGATAAAACTACAAGAATAAATATATTTATTTGAAATGTCTAGAGATCTGAAATTTGACACTTTTTGTCTTGTGAATCTCATCACTTGCCAGGTCCCAGAACAAGCATTTTAAACAGGGCATTCTACTTTATTCTTAGTTAATTAATTAAATGTTAAATATAAGGGGGATATAGTTCAGTTCATATTTATTGCAGAATGGATGCCATGATTAATGAATAACATGCGGGACCTCATTCTATATTTATATATTTAATTCAATTTTAAGGCTGTCCTATTCCTTAATAACTCCAGGCAGTTGACTGAAGACACATACATATATATTTATTTATCAGCTCAAAATGTGTGTATGTGTGTGTGTATGCTGGTCTTGTATTCGGGTGTTTTCCCGTGTAAGAATGAGATTGTTTTTCCAATGTTTCGGCAAGATCTCACTTGCCATCTTCAGGCTTTGGTCACAGACCGAAGCCTGAAGGTGACAAGTGAGATCTTGCCAAAACGTTGCAAAAACAATATTTCATTCATTCATTCATTCATTCATTCATTCATTCATTCATTCATTCATTCATTCATTCATTCATTCATTCACAAATTATGACTTCTTAATGGTTAGAAAAAAAGCACAAAAAATGATACAAGCAGAAACCCACTAGTGTGACTGACAAAATGTGTGTGATTTAGGTAAATAGTGAAATAACGGGTGTTAATAATAAAAATCAATGTTAAATTTGCCTTTCTGTCTTGCCATGACAACAGCCTATAGAAATTAGGACTTCTGCTGTACTGCTTTTGTTCTCTCTGTAGGTGTGTGTTCAGTGAATGGACTTCTTTATGTAGTTGGGGGAGATGATGGCTCTTGCAATTTGGCCTCTGTAGAATACTACAATCCTGTCACTGACAAATGGACGCTATTACCAAGCAACATGAGCACTGGAAGAAGTTATGCAGGTGAGCTGTGCATTGGTCTAGACTGGCATAGAATGACAGGCAAGTTGATTATATGTTGTTTAACTTTCTGCTATGGCTGTTGTTGAGTATTGCTTTTGTTAACTGAATCGGATAGGATTCCAGATCTTCGTTACATGTTTGTGTCTTCATTAGATTTACCCATTGGCGATTTAGCAGCGTGCCATTGGCATGTATGTAACTATGTAATCTCCACTAACAGGTATATTAAATTATTTTGGGCAGCTTTAGAATGTGTATACTTAAATTCTCAATGACATGACATTTAACTGGGTGGAATGAGACACCATATGGCGCCGATTTTTGAACCAAGGGACTTCAAATAGGCTAATTTACACAATGCATCCAAAATCTGGGACTCACAACTGCTGAGGGAATGAAATGTGGGAAAGCTGTGGCTCCTTCAGTGCTACAGTCACATGTTCTTCATTTTCAACATGAAGTGACAATTTCCCAGCCAGTCCTGCAATCTCTTTCTCCCTCCCGCACACAGCAGCAGGTATTTATCTATCCACTAGAAAAGGAAGGAGGGAGGAACAGGGAGGAAGGAACATTTCCCGGCCCATGCCACCTTTTTGTGCATTCCCCAACCTGTGCCAGCCCTAATCCATGCCAACCCCACACACCATCCCTGTCTCCCATGTGCCATGACCCACATGTATCCCCACAAACCCACCCCACTCCATGTCTGTCTGTGTGCCTTCCCTGACCTATGCAGCACCTCTTGGATACACCACACACCCTTTCCAACTCACATGGCACCTCTTGTGCACCCCCACACACCAGGTCTTATTTGCACACATCCCAGATGCTCCCTCCCTCCCTGAACACCAGCCACTTACCTGCCTGCTGGCCTTTCACAGTCTCACCTTAAGGGAAATCCTGGAAATTCTCTCTTTCAAAGGAGATAGAAGGGAGAAACCATTAAGGTTCTAGAAAATGCTTATGAAACTCAGGATAAAGTACATGAACTTTTGACCTTTCAAGTCATCATGGCAATTGTTTTGGGAGAGGCCCTGTCAGAGCACACGACCTACAGTATATCGTCTGACCTATAGTTGTCCAGCAATATTAATAAGAGCTCCGTTGAAGTCTACAAAATAAAATGACAAGCCAAACTATAGCTTTTGACTTTCAGCAGCTCAGTTTCTGTGTCAGAATGTATTAGGGACACATCTAGGAATAAAATAAAGGACATCAGAAAAAAGACTGCACTTTTTTCCGAAAGTGAAGTTAGAATAAAGGCCCAAAAAAGAGATCTTAAAAAAGACTGTCTGTAGTTTTTCAAGGGGGGTGAAGTTAAATAAAACACTAATTGTACCCCATGCGGTAATTACAGTTGGAATGAATAATAATTTGATGGCAGCTGGAATACATTCTCTCCTTGCATCCACTAAAACTGCTGGGGTGTTTTTCGGGTCATGGAGAAGGTGTAATTCATCGTAGAGGCTTGAAAAACATCTCCCACAATTTTTAAAACATCTCAACCTGCTCAATGTCTTTAGACACAATGAAAGTCTTGAATCATGTACTGTTCAGGTCTGTCACTAACACATTATGGAGATGTTTTTCAAACCTTTACAATTTCTCCATGATATGAAAAAAGCATATTTTTCTATTTTTATTGAAAATGCAAATTCTCAATTAAAACACAACATTTTTTTTCCTTAGCGGTAACAGTATAATAGAGTTGGCAGGGAGCTTGGAAGTCTTGCAAAGCCAAGGGGCTGTCCCAGCCCAGCAACATAACACAAAGAGGATTTGTGATGCACCATAGCTGTGGGGCTACCAGAAGTCCCTGATCTGCAATGCAAAGCTAGTTCCGCCCAGTGCAAAGCTGCACCTGGCCCTGGAAACCACAGGTGCCAGTCCAGCTGCAGTCACCCATGCCACTCTACGCACAGAGGCCCCTGCCATCCTATACTTTGCCATCCCACTTGACTTTCACAGTCTTTTTATTCCTGCTGCTGGCAAGGTTTGCTTGGCTTGGCCTTTCACAAGGCAACTCTGGCCATGTGAGGCAACCTTCTCTAGGTTTCTTAAGGAAATTGCCATGTATGACCTGTGTTTAAAAAGCCTCCTGTGGCCAGCAGCTGCTTCATGATAGATGGTGAAGGTTGGCTTAAGGCACCAGGGGCTGAGAAGTGCAGGCAGCCAAAAGGGCATAGATAGGGGAGAGAGGTGGACAAGGGGGAATTGAAGAATACAAATTCATGAAGGGTTAGTGTTAGGGATAGTATAGGTGGGCTTCCAAGCACCTGAATTTTGATCACTGCAACAGCCATAACTTCAGGGATTGGTTTGTTAGCACTGGCATAATTTTGGCTGATCACTGAACAAGTGGTCATAAGTCGAAGATTACCTGTATGGCTGTTTGTATTTTTTTCATTTACCATTTTGTAACCAAACAGTGTATTTCTTAAAGTTAAATTTCTTAAATTTCTCATATACTTTCTAGTAAATTACCCAGTGATTAATTTAACAACTGTGACAATTTTTGCTGATTACTTCAGGACTAGGTACAATATTATGCTTTCAGTCAATAATAACTCCCATCGGTGGTATAAATGTGGCAGAATAATAAGCGTGTTTGGAATCTCTCTGCTGTAACAATGATAAGCCAAGGAGACTTCATTTGTGAAAGACTCACTAGTTGAAGGCTCAAGAGCTTGAATGTTTCATTGAAGTAAAAATTAGTCTCTAATCAACTTGAATAGAATACATCGAGTACTCATCTACTTGTCTCCCTTGCAGGTGTAGCTGTGATCCATAAACCATTGTGACACCCATTTGTGTGAATGCAACACAAGAAATGATGTCTGTCTAGTTGTGTTTTGGAAGACACTGGGGATTTTCAATTGCCATACTAACGCTGCACTTCTAGCCTGACAAGCATATATAATAAGAACATCCCTTTCTTCTCAACATGCCACTGCTGGGAACAAATTCCAGAAATAAGGTGTTGCTTATTTTGTGGGTGTTCTGTTCTGTTTTTGTGTGAGCTGTTTTATGTACAGCCAGGATTGAGCTTGAAGTGAATTTCTCAAGAAAGAGGAAATGTTTCTCTACAGCTTGTGACTGGGAGAAACTTTTTTAAAAGAATTCTTTACTACTGACAGTGAATTAAGTATTAGACATAATTTTTTTACTTGGTTATAAACACTTAATTACACCCACAGAAACTAGAACTTTCAAAATACCCATAAAAACTGCCTGGGAAGCCGTCCAGAAGTTTATTTGCTGTACTGTATCCAATCTGTGTACATATCCTATTTGACTACTGTAAATGTATAATTTTGGGTGCTGGAAGTATCCACTGTATGATTTTTCTCTTGTGGCAAAAACCCAGATTCATCAAATTGGCTAGATGAGCCAAGTAGTGTGTTTTTCTGAACTTCAAATGCCCAAACACCAGAAACACTATTGAAATGCAGTGTTCTACTGCTTTGTGAACACTTTTTTCCCCAAGGTTGACTTTGGTGGAGTGGAGTGATGGGGGAATGTAATATATTCGTTGGCAACAATTGAAAACTAATCAGAAAAAGCAAGCTGAACCTGCAGTCTGTTTTTGGTGCTGTGATATTGTGTCATCTTCAACAGTGTAGAATAGGCTTGTCAAACTGGCAGCCCGCGGGCCGGATGTGTCAGGTGCAGGCCACGCTCACCCAGGCTCTGCAAAGGCAAAAAATATTGCAATATGTTGCGATACAGCCCATGACACAATCAAGTTTGACACCCGTGGTGTAGAATGATGGAAACATGCCACAAAGTTCCACATTGCAATTTTTATGATGATTTGGGGATTTCAGATGGGACCATAAGCCACTTCAGGAACAGAAGCAGTATTGTGCCAGGATGATAAGGTACTGCCAAGTACAAGGGCAGAGGTAATTTGGGGCGAGGGAATTTTCTGTGGAAATGCATCTTCAGAAGTGCAAAGGGGATATCAAGAAGACTAACAATCATCTAGGAAATCCGAGCTAAGCTTTGATTAGAAGGAACTGGATTCCTGCATATACCTCTCATGCATTTGACCATACATCATCAGTTGCCCAAGATATTTAGAACTTCTAAGTGTCTTTCACTTCATCATGTTTAAGTCTTCTATCTGGAGTTATCCTTCTAAATCAGAGGTCTCAATCTCGCGGCCCGCAGGCCAATTGCGGCCCGCAGGATGGTATCTTGTGGGCCCCACCGTGATATGAAAGTATAATATTTGAGGATATTTTTTTAACAACTTTTTTGTGGAATCCCTTATGCGGCCCAGCCTCACCCAGACTCTGCCTCCAGTGGCCCTCAGGTAAATTGAGTTTGAGACCCCTGTTCTAAATGTTATCCATACATTTGCTGTTCAATGTGTAAAAAAAGGCATTTGAATTAATTTATTCTAAAAAAGGGAAAGGTAAGTGACTTCTCAGAATAGGAAAATGTCCAGCTATACAACTTGATCTGTATCCAATCCCATTCTAGCTATTGTTTAAAAAAAAATCAAAACTACCACCACATGGAAAATAATTCTGTTGCTTAAAATATATTCTTATTTATTTCCATTTTTTTCAGTCAGGTAACATTCCCCAAAGCACCTATTTTCCGCTATCTTTTTCTTGAATAAATTTTCTGTTTTATTTTGATTTAAGAAAAGCATATTTAACTCACTTGTCTTGCTTTCAGTTTTTCTGTCACTTAAAGCAACTGTGAAACATTAGTGAAGCAGAAAATGCAATTGAACATAATTTTCAGTAAGTGTTTCTAAAGGCAAGACTGGATTATTATTTTTATAAGGGGTTTCTTCTTTTTAAAAACAAACTCTTTACAACTTAATAATTCTTTTTTTTTTGTATATTGGCAGAGAAAGTATAGTACCAAAGGGTAAGCATGCACATAGAATAATCCTAGCTGCTGTTTAAAACTCTCTCAGCAGTAAACTGATTATTGTCTGTTTAACACAGGGGTCTCCAACCTTTGCCAGCTGCAGAAGTCTGGGAGCTGAAGTCCTTCAGACTTAAAGTTGCAAAGGTTGGAGACCCCTGGTTTAACACATACTTTAAGGTAAAATATGGCATTTTCTTCATTTGTCTTTCTCCCTTTTTATTAAGGTTGCCTGTCACTACGGAATTGTTTTTCCAAAGCTGAGAACAATAAATACATTACATCAATTGCATTTTCTATACTGAGTTTGAGGGTGAATGAAATACAGCTTCCTTTTCTCCACATAGAAGTTCCATCCAGAGCCATTGAATATGGACCGCCTGTGGCAAATCTCTAGTCCTTCTGAGGAAGATTTGAGAATGCTGTGGAGATTTTGACAGGGCTTAGCCAGGCCTGGCTTGGATGTTTATTGCTGAGCAATAAATGAGTTGAGTTGACATCGTTTGTTTAGCTAAAAGCAAACAAGTCTTATCCTGCCTGAAAGTTAAATGTGAACTAGGGCTTTGCATGTGATGGTAGTAGATAACATTCAGTGCTTTATAAACAAATAGACATGGAACAGGATTTAAACTTCATATTTTTCCCTCACTAGCCACACAAACCTCCCTAGAAGATCTGGACACCATAGTTTTTGCTCAAGAATCTCTAGGATGATGTCTTGAGTATAAATCCTGTCATCCTTATTGGGGAATTTTCTGGGTATGATTCTGTTAATCCTGCCTGTAGTACATGTGAATCACTCAACAGGTGGAAAATGCTTCCAGTAATCTGCACGTGAAGACCACAATATGTAAAACAGTCACATCTTTGAAATACGATGAGATTTTCTTTTCTTTGTTTTTGCTCTGTGATGCTAATTGAGGAATTTGTGAAGTAGTAAGATGCCATATTTACCTCATTTGATGATGCAAGTGTTTCTACAAATGTATATGCACTAAAATCCAACTTCTTATCAAAGCTATATGCATGGCTACATTCCACCACTGATAGGCAATGTATTTTGCTGTCTAGCTCTACTATAAAATGGCCCCATGTGACAAGCTGGGGTGGGTGGGTGTATTAGGAACTTGTGTGCTGGCTGTTCATAAATGGCATTGGTTTCAGCTAAGAGCCACTTATCACTAGCAAATGGTATGTGTCACTCTTCTGTGGGTAAACTTGCAGGGTTAATGCAAGTCAAGTGACCTCATTTCTCAGCTATGCAATATTAATAATTGTGACACAACAACCAGCTGCAATTGCCCTTTCAAAGCGCTTTTGAAATAACTTTCATTTGCACCATGCCAATTCTGAGCCGCAGCTTTTCAAAGATTGCCTTTTTATAGGGCTTGGAAATACAGCTTTAGAGCTGGCAAATTTAAATGTAATTATTTTTGTAAGATAATTCTTAATGAGTTCTTGGATCTCTTTTGATGTTGGTGGCAATTATGATTAGTGTCTAATCCTTACACCATGGGCCCAATTCTCACCAGCCATTTATTTATGATGGCTTATGGAAAGGACACAATCCTGCTCAATGTTAATTAACAATGGACTGTTACCTCTATGTTAGTAAGATTCTGAACTAAGGCGCACAGCTATGACCACATCTATTGGCTTTAAAAAAAAAAGAAAATGGACATAATTTGGCTTCAACTTATACATCAGGATTGCTTTATTTTTTTATGGTTCTCTAGTAACAATATGCTCTGCAGTTCAATGCTAAAGACAAATTTATAAGTAGAGTTTCTTTCCAAGATGGCTTTGAGAGAGCTAAACTTGTTCAAATATTATTGACTGAAGCTATTTTACAATCTCTTGTCCAAAAGCTGACTCATTTGATTGTGAAATGATCCTCCATAAATCCGGGTTATAGATGCAAAAGTTAAAAACCATTGCAAAAGATTGTTTTTATGTCTTTGCTCAACATATGCTCCTAAACATAGTACAGATTTTCCTTGGAAGCTTCTAGCAGAAAATCCGATCTCCCCCAGTATTTTAAAGGAAATCTGTATGATGCCAACTTAATTGGCATGGGTATACTATTAATCTTCTCATTTTCAGTTGCTGTTGTAGTTCATTAGATGGTACATAGGTGGGGTGCAAAAATCCAGAGTTTTCATGTGTCTCTGTTGCCAAATAGTTGCTGCCTGGATTTAAAACAACAACAACAACAACAACCCCAGAGATCAATGAACGGCCCAACTCCATTGATGCTTCAAACTTAAGAATTTTGGCAATTGAGGCTTGCAACCAGCGAGCTTATTGGACAAGCTTATGCCTAGATATTAAAGCACAAAGTACTACTGTATTTAAAATGAATTCAGAACCAAGTGCTGTATTTATGTGGCATCTGTAAAGGGAGCTAGTTTCTCTGTCCTAGTATTACAAATTAGCTGCTAGCTTTATTTGAATTTGGGTACCAATTGGCTTAAATGAAGTTCAGACAGGTTAACTGGATTTCATATTTTATATAAATTAGCTTTAGCCTGATACACGTGCGCACACACTCTGTGTGTGTGTGTGTGTGTGTTCAATAGACCCTGAATAACACTGCATGATTAAGCAGTGAATAAGGAATTATTTTTATTTTTTGCACTATATGTATATTGAAGACGCTGGATATTATATTATTTACCTTCTCAATCAAATGAATGCACGTCCGCTACTTAAATGGGCTTGTTTCCTGTTTATGGGTAGGAATCCAGAGTTACTTGAAAGCACTGAAAAATTAAAAAAAAATCCTTTTAAAATAATTAACATTTAGAGCATAACTGAATTAACAAATTAGGGTAATATAAAGGGGTAGATTGCCAGTAGCTCTTGCAAAATGTATGTTTCTGAAAACATGAAATGATTACTTGGTTGAATTTCAGGCATTTAGAGATTTGTCTTTTGCAATCCTGTTTCCAACTGGATTCCATAGTTTGTTCCTAAGTTATCGCTCCAAGTTAAGTTCAATCCTGGATTATGGATAGATGACGATTTGTTGCCATGCAAAATCAGGAGGGAGCCTGTAAGATGCTGCTGGTGCTTATAAAGGTTTGGTTAAGGCTGACATCTGAATGTGCTCAATGTGTGATAAATATATCGTATGATAAGAATCCAAAATACTCTTTTGTTTCCAATATCCTAAATTATTTTATTTTTCTGTGTGGTAGCAATAAACACTTAAGAGGTTTAATTTATAAATATAATGTTTAAGATACAGTTTAAGACTAACAGAAGATTATAAAGGCAAAGCTTTTTTTAAATAAAATAAAATAAACTAGACTGAGACACAATGTAGCTGTGATCCTGTACTATTTACAGCCCAATCCTCTGCATGTTTGCTTCTGCCTACTCAAATGCAAAGTTTCATTTTAAACCAGGGCTGTCAAACTCGCGGCCTGCAAGCTGGATGCGTCACATACTGGCCACGCCCACACCTGTTTTAGTGGGGGGGGAGTCTCAATACGTCACGTGACACCACGGTGACACGAGTTTGACACCACGGTGACACGAGTTTGACACCCCTGCTTTAAACAATGGGAGTTATTTCTAAATAGACCTGTACAAGATTGCAGCTGTAATTAGTTTCATGACCTTTCAATCACATTGCCCATGATATTGATTTGATAACTCTTTATACCTGATTATTGCTGAAGGAGGAACTGGTTGGTAGTACGATTCTATTTCCCCGCCTTTCTTTCAGCTTCAAGACTTCATAAAAATGTTAACTTGTCAACAGGAAGTTATATGTATTTTCTGGCACATCAATTTTGCTTGAATAAAGTTGAGCAAATGAAACTGATCTTGCATTTCTTCGGATCCTGTCAAGGATTTCAGTGAGAAAAAATTTGGTGTGGAAGTATATATTTTTTTTCTCCCAATGATGAGGCTTCAATACTATCGTTTTCTGCATTCATGCAATTGCAATATGTGTGCATTATAACTTAGCTGGGAGTACGATTAAAAAGTCAGCCTTTCCTGTTCCTTCAGATGGCTAATACAAACATTTTTGGGGGAAAATTATATTAAAGGCTTTGGTAAGGTGCCTATTGCTTGGATGAGTAAGAAAAGGCAATTAAAATGTTGGCTGAATTCTGCCTGCAAGAGATGCTAGGGAAAACTGCTTAAAGTTGTATGGAAAGTAGCAACCTGCACTGCTGTGGGAATTAATGGTTTAGAAACATGGATGCAAACAGCCTGAGAAAGTTTACAAACCAATCTCTTGAGAGCCTAAGTTGCTTCAAATTTCATTACTTGTGCAACTTGATCTGTAGACTTCCACAACTCCCCTTTGGGTATGTATTGAACTGCCTATGGCAATGAAAAGCAATTGTGTGAATTGAGCAGGACATCTCTTACATATTTACTCATAACTGATACCCACTCAATGGCTCTTATGTTCAGATGTGCCTAGCACTGTAATCTACATAGACACAGTTGTGGAAAACAACATGTTGGGAAATAGTTGAGGTGATCTCACTCTGTATATACAGGTAGTGTCAGGCCTGGAAGCCATCTTTTGCATTGGGCCTTCAGGCCTGCCACATTCAATGCTGTGGGGAAATAGGAGAGGGGGATTATATGGAGTATGGAAGATATATAGTCATCATAACATTCCTTTCTCAGAGAGTCAAGGACATTTGGCCCTGCACTTGGAGGGCAGTGGTGTATTAACCATTAAGCAGACTAAGCATGTGCTTAGGGCACCTGGCCCAAAGGTGGCACCACAAAGTTGAGAAAGAAAAAAACCAAGATTTGTACAATATTTACAAAGGAGGGGGCACCAAGATTTGTCAGTGCTTAGGGCACCAGTGAGCCTTAATCCACCACTTCTGGAGGGATATGATTGGGAGCCATTTCCAATTGGGATAGTTCCTAATTGGGCCATGTGATGGACATATGGGTGCTGGGCAGGGACTTGGACTTTCTTTTGGGTGGGGAAAACCTGGAAACTTGCAGATTTGGGTGTTCCCAGATGTGCCAATATGACCTCTAATAAAATGGAACTTTGAGGAACTTTAAGCCTCGGAGTCTTCTTTTGTTGAGGGTGTTACTTGGAACCCTGACAGTCCTAGATTTACAACAGTTCATTTAGTGACTGTTCAAACTTACAGTGGCACTGAAAAATGTGACATGATCATTTTTCACAATTACCTTTGCAGCATTCCCATGATCGTGTGATCAAAATTCCCATGCTTGGCAACTGGTTCATATTTATGACAACTTGCGGTGTCCTGGGGTTGTGCAATCCCCTTTTATGACCTGACAAGCAAAGTCAATGGGGAAGCTGAGTTACTATCTTATCAACTACAGTGATTCACTTAACAACTGTGGGAAGAAAGATCATAAAATGACAAGCAATAAGTATACTAAACAATATTCTTTGGGGAGAGGCTCACAAAACTACCCCAAAAGGAATATCCAGAGGAATGTCCACCTGTTCATACTGATCTTGTTTCTTCTGTTGATTAAATTGACGGTGGTTGTCTCAGAAAAATTGAAGATACATCCAAATGCCAAAATTCCTACGCAAATAGGAATAAAATTCACCATTTAAAACCTTTTTTTAAAATAAAAATAATTTTACAAAATTATTGGTTAAAAGTAAAAAAAAAAAAAAAAAGGTCCTTTACCACCAGGGTGGGTTCCTGCCAGTTCTAGCTGCTTCTATAGAAGAGGTTCCACAAATCTACAGTGCTGTTTAGAACCGGTTCCAGCTCCCTCCCCCTGCCTGTCCGCACATCATCAAGATGAAGAGCGAGAGGAGGAATTCTAGGAGTAGAAGTTCACAAGTCTTAAAGCTGTCAAGTTTGAACACCCCTGGGGTTTTTTCCCTAAAGGGTTAGAGCTGCAAGGGTCTTGTAATTTGACAGCTTTAAGACTTGCGTGCTTCAAATGCCAGTTTCTGAGCCAACAGCAAGAGCTGTTAAGTGAGTCGCACCACATTTTACAAGTTGTCCACGCCCACCCAGTCACATGACTGACAAGCCACTCCCACTCAGTCACATGGCTGGCAAGCCACAACCACAAAGCAGGCCACACCTACAGAAGAGGTTCTACATTTTTTTGAAACCAACCACTGTTTACCACAGATAAAACCATAGGGCTAAGAGACACTTATATCCCTTAGCAGTATTTCTTTTATCATCAAAATATATTAATCCAATGAAAAAGTGGTGTGTACAATATCCCCTCACCCCTTTCCTACTTTTTAAATTACAGTTATGTACTATGATTCCTTGGGAATAATGTTGTCAAAGGACAATACAATACAGTTTTCCACAAAGTTTTATACAGTTTTTCACGTCAAAAACTTCCCATATGCTGTTTAATTCCCCCCCCCCCCCATTTTTGTGAATCCAGCTTTGTGTATCTAATTTTAGAATTCAAAGTTGTGTACCTAAACCTAATTTTGACAACAGGTAACAATTAGAAGTCAACTAGACAATCAATCAAACTATCAATCAAAAATGGATTCAAAATAGCCTTTCCAAGAAAAATAACGTTCACTGTCTAGCTCTAGCACGACAGGAGAAGATTGCTGTTTTAAGGAGAAAGGATTTGCAACCAGACACTAGAGGGCGCTAGAGCCAAATAAAAAAAATAATGAAGCTGCAGTGATTGGAAACTGCTTTCTCAAAATACTTTACAATATAAGGTACATGCAGAAATGGGAATGCTCTCTAATTGTGGGTTATCATAATAGCCTTGGTGTAAACTAGAATTATCATGTCCGTGTTGGTTGCTGTTACTGTATGTTTTCTTCAGCTAGTTCAAATGCCAGCTAGTAAAAGTGTGTTCTGTCTTCAGTGCCAGTTTATGATTTTTCTAAAATTTCTATTAAATCAATGGGTAGAAAACTTCTGTTTGCAATCATTTCACCTCTTTATTGGCAAATGAGTGATTGAAAGCCAGGGGTTTATCTCTTTAAAAGTCTTCCTGTATGTAGGCATGTATTTCATGTCACAAAGGGTAGAAGTCTTTTTATAAAATGTCTCTACATAATATGGCAACATGTGGAATTATGAAAGAGGAAAATATGGATGCAGCCTCTGTAGCCATCGCTCTATTAATTCTGCAAAGTGTTACACTTACATTATGCAACCAGGGTGTCTTTGATTCTTTATGTGTAGTTTTCTCATATTGAAATAGCACATAACTTCCCGACCTATAAGAAAAGAAAAACACCAGCTAAACCAATAATTGGGAAAGTTTCAGATCCATCCAAAACTTTCTAACTTATGATAAATTTCTTCTAGCCAGAATATAAAACTTGGATGGAGATTATCTTGCCTTTAAGAAGGGCAGCATTATACTATATTGAAAGTAATTTTTCCTTGATAAGAGAGGAGATATGAATTCTTCTTGGCTAGCCACCTTTATTGAATTTTTTTTTTGAACTGAATATTTTGCAATACTATGCCAGACTGAAAGGACTGGCTTTTGCTCTGTACTGGATTCCAATTACTGTACTGAATCCATACCCTGTTCCATCATGGGAAGTAACTTCACTGCTATCAATGTTTGCTTGGATTTCTTTCTAACGCAGGACAAAAAGCAGGGAAAGGGAGAGAAATGAGCCAAGAAAGATAAATTATAATCTAAAGGGGAAAAAATGGTGGTAGGTGTTTTTGGACCTTCATACCCTGACATATTGCACCTTCTCTCCCAAATGTAGAAGCAGGTGGAACCAGTGCGCAGATTTGTTTTTAAAAAAAACACATGTAACTTCTGTCTTCCAAATTGGGACTAATGGACTACTTACTCTGATAAATGGAATAAATACAGGAGTTTGAAACCATGACTGCATCAGGGTTATTTTTGTATGGTAGTTGGGTTGAAAACTAGTGGTGGGATTCAAATCATTTTACTACTGCTTCTGTGGGTGTGGCTTGGTGGGCATGGCAGGGGAAGGATACTAAAATCTCCATTTCCTCCTGGTCAGCTGGGACTTGGGAGCCAGAGAATAGATAGGGGTGGGTCAGAGGTGGTATTTACTGGTTCTCTGAACTATTCAAAATTTCCACTATCAGTTCTTCAGAACTGGTCAGAACCTGCTGAATACCACCTCTGTTGAAAACAAAAGGAGGAAAGGCATTGTCTACTCAATGGGTCAACTGCTCTATAGCCCCCTCTAGGTGTTGACAATTCTGTTCCGGGAAATTGTTGCTAGACTGGAGAGTGGTTGTATGAGGATATTGTAATATAAGCCTGAGAGCCAATTTGGTGCAATGGTTAAAGCATCAGGTTAGGAACTGGGGGACTGAGTTCTGGTCTTCCTTAGGCACAAAGCCAACTAGGTAACCTTGGGCTAGTCATTTTTTCTCAGTTCTGGACAGGAGCCAATGGCAAACCGCGTTTGTAAGAAATCTTGCCAAGAAAACTGCAAGGATTTGTTCAGGCAGTTTCCAAGAATATAACTCCCCTCTCCTCCCTCCCTCCCTCCCTCCCTCCCTCCCTCCCTCCCTCCCTCCCTCCCTCCCTCCCTCTCTTTTCTCTCTTCTATCTATTGCCAAGTTGGCCAAGAACCATAGATGTTGCTCTGACACGTTCAATTTCATGGCCCTTGTTCCTGCCAGTTGGTGAAGGCTAAATTTTAAATTTTCATTTAAAAGCGGGTGAGGAGGGAGACTCAAGGTGGCAGCCAGAAGGATACCATCAAACCTCTGGCTTGATGACAATCACACCTCTCTGGCTACCATTCTGTCTTTTTATTTTTTTCTTTATAACATAACACTATATATATTTCATAAATGGGTGAAGAGAAACAATAACGGAGGAGCCTGTTAAAAAATGGAAAATAAGTCCCGTTGCCATGACTCAACCTTTAGACAATTTTACCTGAGCATCTCCATGGAAATAACAGGGGAACCTATTCTGGTGAGCATAAGAAAAACCCCTAAACCTGAACCTACAAAGTTCCTTTGGCATCTGAAGACAACATGTACCATGTCAAGTGCAGCTTGAAGCAGCCTTCCGGGTAATTTTGGACTGTGCCTTCCTCCCTTTCTAAACATCGGTCACACTGACTAAGGCTCATGATCAGAATGTTTCTTCTCACTGAACAAAAGGAACATAAAGCTGCATTGCAGCAAATCTGCCCAGCAAGTAAAAGTATTTGGTGGCTTGTCATGTCATAAAGGACTTTATTCAAACATTTTGTCTGCCTCACCTTCTAGGGGACTCCTACGTCTCCAACTTAGGGAATCTCAAATATTGTTTGGATCTATTAAATTTAATTGAAAAAGGTGGTTTGAAATGATTGATGTTGTGTCCTAGAAATGTCTGCAGTCTGGCACTTGAAAGAACTAATGACTGAGAAGCCACCAAGAGCGCATCGCTGTATCCTTTTTTAAAATTCTGTGAGTCTAGGAAACTCAAGAGTCTGTCACCTTCTCAGGATATTTGTGACTGGGATAATTGAATATTGGTCCTGACCCTTTGCTTATCCATGGAGAACAACTTCAGAAATAATCCTACATTTCAGTCTGGTGTGTGTGTGTGTTTTAAAATCCCATCGCCAGAAACAAGATCATGCCTCTGCAGTGCTACTGACTATTTCTTCTACTTTATAATGCAGAATTGTTAGTTTGCCAGACTCTGGAAGCTGAATATTGCAAGAAATAGCTCAGCATGTAAAATGAATTCTAAACTGGCCCTGCTTTGAAAGGGCTTTAAAAAATGGCTTGACTAATGCTGTGCAGCCGTTTCTACAGAGTTTGGAACCAGCAGTGGTGCTGAAGAACCATGGCCCTGTAGACATTCAAGCTACTTCCTTCCCAAAGATGGCCATGCTACTGAGGCCTTTGCTTCTTCTGAAAATTAGACCATATTCAGGCCTAGGGTTCCATTGTTGTCATGCTGTCAGTGAAATAAATTTTAGCTGTGGGTCGGACAGCTTAAAAGACAGGATTTATTGTCCCTTTTAGAATACAGGTATTCTCAACTTATAAGTGTTCATTTAGCAACCTTTGAAAGTTAAATGTCTTTGGAGATTCTCAGCCATCTAGGTCATGGTTGCCCCAAAGGTGCTTTTTCAAGGGGCAACTGGACTCTCTGTTTTTTTTTTCTTTGAAGACGTTTCACTTCTCATCCAAGAAGCTCCTTCACAGGAGAACAAACCCTAGGACTAGATCCAGCAGTCCATCTGCATTTAAAAGATAAAGGCTATTCTTTTGAACACAGCAAAGTCCACATCTTAGGCAGAGAGGACTGCTGGTTTGAAAGAGGGATTAAAAGAGGCCATTTATGTCATCATCGAACAGCCCTCTCTCAACAGAGGGGGAGGGATATGACATCATCTATCTCAAATCTACAACACAGTCTTTTCAACAGCTCCAAGAAGGCTCCACACCCATTTGCACCACTCAGGTAACCCTGATGACACAGATAAACCTCCAGGTGGCCTCAACGACTCTCTAAAAAAAAAAAGAATGCAAGTGACAAACTGTCTGGAAGGAGTATAAATCCTTCCATTGCCCACCATCCAGTCAGAGCTGAAGAAACGTCTTGGTTGAGAAGTGAGGTGTCTTCAAAGGAAAAGACCCTCCCCCCCTAGTTGCTCTTGAAAAAGCACCTTTTGGGACTTTCGAAGTTGAAGTGAAAAAAGTGACTTACAATCAGTCTTTGCACATACAAGTGATTGGTTGCTTGTTCAGATGATCAAAATTTGGGTGTTTGGCAACCAGCCTGTATTTAGTGATGGTTGCAATGACCCAGGGTAATTTGATCTCTGTTTGCAACCTTCCCAGCTGGTCAACCATGGCAACAACAGTTGTAAAATTGGGTCCAACTTATTTAACAACCGCCTTGCTTAGCAATGAAAATTCTGGTCCCAGTTGTGGTCATAGGACAAAGATTACTTGTATTTAGACATATTAAAAGCCTTGCACTTCATACTTTGCTTCCTGTTTCTGATAAAAGCATTTATATTTTTAATAGTTGCATGGTACGTAGAGGTTCAATAGGTGAGGCCTCATACATTTATTCAGTTTGCTTTTCCTCAGGCCCAAAATTCCTTCACAAGTTTCTCTGCAGGCAGAGCAGCATCAAAAAAGTTCAAGAAGACACCTAAAGTTGTGCAATTAAAACTCCACTCCTTTTTGCGCATATCGGTAGTCCTCGATTTACAACACTTCATTTAGTGACTGTTCAAAGTTACAGTGGTATTGAAAAAAGTGACATGGCCATTTTTCATACTTCCAATCGTTGCAGCAACTCCACGGCCACATGAACAAAATTCAAATGTTTGGCAACAGACTCATTTATGACGACTGCAGTGTCCTGGGCTCAT
This sequence comes from Rhabdophis nuchalis, assembly GCA_039707465.1. Classification (NCBI taxonomy): domain Eukaryota; kingdom Metazoa; phylum Chordata; class Lepidosauria; order Squamata; family Natricidae; genus Rhabdophis; species Rhabdophis nuchalis. Next base: position 105,120,779 of record CM077646.1, read on the forward strand.
CTGATCATCTTTTGCAAACTTCTGACAAGCAAAGTCAATGGGGAAACTGGCTTCACTGAACAATCATGTTACTAACGTAACAGCTGCAGTGATTTACTTAACTACTGTGGCAAGAAGGCAAATTTCACTTAACAAATGTCTTGTTTAGCAACAGAAATTTTGGGCTCAATTGTTTTGCATGTAAAATGTAGATGGAATTTCAATTGTGTCGCTATAGCCCCATGTTTGGTTTGACTTACCACGGATGTCCTTGCTCTTCCCTCTTAGAGATCCTCTTAGATTACTTTTTATTCTTTAGCTTTTAACATCAAAATTAAACAAGAGTGTTGAACAACTGGTAGATTTAACACACTTTTTAACAACAACCCCAAATTCAGAAAGAGCTAAAATAATTGTCCTTGCCCATTCTAGTATCACAGCATCATTACCATGTGCCCTGTAGCCTCTCAGAACAACATACGAATACAAACTGCATTCACCATATTAGTAAATTGTGGTTGTAGGTCACAAAAGGTTGACTTAATCTTCTTGTAAAAGGCTATAAGAACGGTTTCTGTTCTTTGGATGCAATACAAATGGGTTGGCCAGAGTAATATATATAGAGAGGGAGAGAGAGTGCTCAACCTTCACCAAACAAAAGGAAACAAAAGAAATATGTCTCCATAAGATGTCCTTGTCTTTAAAAGATTGCATTACAGGGGAGATTTTTTATTGTGATGTCATGATGACCGAGTGTTGATCTCTGCTCCTCTTGCCTTTAAAGACACAATTCTATAAAATAACCAATCTGATTAAAATGCATAATTGGCTTGATGGCATGTAAACATAAGAAAAGCTGTTAAACAGGAAACAGTTTTATGATGAACAGGAAATTAAATTAATGCTTTCCATTTAACATGTAGTTGTGATTACCAGACTGCTGGGAGACAAAGTGTGTGACTGCAAGGTAAGAAAAAACACCTAACAGCTGAGGAATGGAGAATTACTCTGGGGCTTACAGAGATGCCACAAGCAAGGAACCTTTGGGATAACGACAACTTCATCATCTGCAGATGTGACTGTTAATCTTCTAAGTAAATGTCTCTCCTGCTACTAGAACAGCTTTGGTGGAAAAAATGATCTGCCCTTCTGGTGACTCTTTCTACATTATCTCAATTTGGATGTCTAGATGGACCTCTTCCCATCTCCATATCTGGCAGGGGAAGCGATTGCTGTGACATCCAAGGATCTGGTAATGGTTAATGGTCCAAATGCAGATGACACATCTGGAAGCTAAGGGCAGTGAGGAAGGCAATCTGTTCAGGATATGGAAATTGGCAGGATAGAGTTGAAATTTTGCAAGCCTCGTGGTCTGTAAATATCATTAGATCTGTTTGGAGCAAGATGGTTGAATTTTAATACAGGAAAAGTGGTTTTGAACCTGGAAGCTAAGCGCAGTGGGAATCAAATAATATTTTTTTGCTCGGAGACATTATTGATTCATTGTAATAAATCACAAGAGACGTGAGCTGAATGCCTTTAACAGGATTGAAATTTCACAAAGTATCAGCCATAGTAGGTATCTTCTGGTTTTTGTTTTGTTTTAAATGAATGTAATCATGACCACAGGGTGGCTGCTCTCTTATTTAAGCTTTGGTTAACAAATATAGACAAGCCTAAGAAAAACAACAACACAATATTGACAGCTGGTATTATTGACATCGTATCCCACCTTCAGCTACAATTACACATAATGCAGTTTGCATTAAGGATCACAGAAGTCACAGAGAGATCTCACCAATCTTATTTGAAAAAAGCTTTCCTATTTATTGATGCAAATGTTCAACCAAATGCCTTTATACCTCTATATTTTGCTACATACATGTCAAACCCTTTGCAGCAGCTAATGAAGCCAGATTCTCACAGATTCAGAGGAGATGGGATTATTGCGAAGCCAAATGAGTTTTAGTTATAGAAACTTAGACATTGGCTAGCCCAGGGATGTCCAAACTTGGGAACTTTAAGACTTGTGGACTTCAACTCCCAGAATTCCCCAGCCAGCTATGCTGGCTGGGGAATTCTGGGAGTTGAAGTCCACAAGTCTTAAAGTTCCCAAGTTTGGACATCCCTGGGCTAGGTGTATCATGGTCAATGCTACCAGTGAGTATGATAGAGTGGGGATTGTGTACAGATGGTTGTTGACTTACAATTAATCATTTAGTTCGAGTGGCATTGAAAAAAGTAACCTATGAACAGTCTTCCCATGATTCTCACAGCATCTCCGGGAACAAGCAAAGTCAATGGGGGAAACTGGATTTGCTTAATGATTATTTGATTCAATTAACAATTGCAGGGATTTGTTTAACAACTGTGGCATAAAAGGTCCTAAAATTGGATACCACTCACTTAGCAACCACCTTGTTTAGCAATGGAAACTCTGGTACCAATTGTGGTTGTAAGCTGAGGACTATCTGTACTGTCTCCTCCCCCTCCCCCCTCCCTGGCAGTCTTGATTTAATGAAGATGCCAATTGCTGATTTCATGCTATAAAATATCCATCTGTCCCTGTTCTGTAATACTTTAAAACCATCCAATCTTGTTCTCAAAAGATTCCATCATTAATGTACAGGCGCTGGTGTGGTTGGGGCTTTGATTATATATTTCCTTTTAGAGAACCCTCTTTTTCTCTTTGTCTTCATATAATAGCTTTGTTTCAGAGCTTATTTTCCTACATTCACACTAAGCTTTTAAGTAGTGTTTGTTTCAGTTGACAATGCTGTTAGGAACTGTATAAAAACTGCCTTGTTCTAAACCATTTTAAACCAGCAAATATTTGAAATTTTAAAACAGATGCAGAAGCATAATGAAATGAGAAGAACTTAAGATGCTGACAGGAATAAGATGTCCTTCAGCAGAGCAAAATATAAGATATATTTAGGGTGAAAAACAAGTTTAGGTTATTGTGAGTGTTCTATTTTTCCTGTACTGCACCATAGCATAATAGCTCTGCATACAATATTTTATTGCGGGACACACCTTAACCAACAACAGGCCCATTAACTAGATCCTTCTAGACCAGGGCTGTCAACTCCCAGCCCATGAGTCGGATGCGTCACGTGCTGGCCACGCCCATGCCCTGTATAGCCAAGGGAAAATAAAAGTCCCAATATGTCATGTGACATTGCCGTAACAATATGAGTTTGACACTCCTATTGTAGACTTTTCAAGTTGATGTTGCCATGTAAATATAATTTTAATATATCTGCATAGCAATTAATAAAGGAGAGAAGCAACCTAGAACTAAGGAGAAGTTTCCTAACAGTGAGAACAATTAATCAGTGGAACAGCTTGCCTTCAGATAATAATAATAAATAATAAATTTTAATTTATAACCCGCTCTCTCTCCCCGAAGGGACTCGAGGCGGGGCACAGGGAATTTAAAATACATATAAAACCACAGCATAATACAATATAAAATAAGATTAAACTAATCCTGAGCTAAAAACCCATTATTTAAAACTAGAAATTAATCATAAAAACCCTAAACAGTTGACCCTAAACAGATGTGGGTGCTCCATCACTGGAGACTCTTAAAAAGAATCTGGACTGCCAGTTATCTGGAATGGCATAGGGTCTCCTACTTGAGCAGGAGGTTAGACTAGTAGACCTCCAAGGTCCCTTCCAATTCTGTTAATCTGTTAATGCTCTGTCCTTAAAGCAAACAAAAGTCTCCATCTGTAAAGTGACATAAAACATTTGCCTTCCTCTAAAAGGTCTTGCATTTGTTTGTATGAGATACTCTCTGATTGTGGTTGGTCCTTTTCTGGTTGTTGCCAAGCTCCAGCTAAAGTCCCAAGCTTTGCTCTTAAGTGTTGTTGCTTTTGAACACTCTATCCAACCTCCTAAGCCAAGCTCCAGGCAGGAGTCCCACCTGGATTTGGAGCTTACTGCAGCGTGTAGCTCTGGCAGTTAACCGATAGCCCTCTTGCCTGTATGTAATAATTGTCAATCTCCAAAGTCACCTCTTGCTTCTTCACCTCTTTGCTGTTTTCTTATATTATTTTCTTCTACACAACCCTACAAGCACTGTCTTAGCTCTTGTTTTTATAAGGTGAGGGACTCAGTATGGTGAGGCTGCTTCTGGTTGTCTGCACCTTCCTTAAAACATCAGACTGTGTCTGAGTTAGCTAGGCAGCTGGAATGATGGCAAGGATGTTTGTGAGTAGACTATGAGTAAGTGAATGAATGAGCCCATCTCTCAGATTTTTGGGTTGCAAACTTTTACAGCTCTTTTGGAAAAAAAAACCCATGAGTTATACTAAGTCTTGGAGCAGTGGGGGTGGGGGTGGGGTGGGGATGAGAAGCATTTCTGCCTTGTTGCCCTTGCTTTTTCCAAACACGGAGAGCAACCCCAGCTTTCCTTCCTCACAGACACATATACAACATACCAGTGGGATTCAATTTTTTTTACTACTGGTTCTGTGGGCGTGGCTTGGTGGGCATGGTGTGACTTTGTGGGTATGGCAGGGGAAGGATACTGCAAAATCCCCATTCCCTCCCCATCCCACTAACCTGCTTTCCAGCTCCATTCTCCTTTTTAGGGCAACAAAAGAAGATCAGCTAGGAGGCAGCAGGGGTAGGATCAGCCTATTTGCCACTGCTTCCCCAGAACCTGTCAGAACTGGCTGAATCTCTGCAACATATACAATATAGCAATACATAGGAAAAGGCCTTGGGTGTAGCCATTGACAACAATCTGCACATGAATTGGCAGTGGGAGATTGCTGCTAGAAAGGGTAATATAGTTCTGGGCTGCATCAGAAGAAGCATTATATCAGGGTGCATGAAGTCCTTGTTTCTCGTTACTCTCCACTTCCTGAGACCTGGAGTGCTATATACAAATCTAGGCACCACATTTCAGAAGAATATTGACACGTTCAGAACGAAACAATAAAGACTTGAAGATGGGCATGCCTTCTGAGGACAGTTGAAGGGAACTGGAAATATTCAGTTTGGCGAAAAGAAGACTGTGGGGAGATATCAGTGTTCAGGTACATAACAGAGAGCCATATGGAAGGTATGTGAAAAATAAGTGAGAACAATTAACCATTGGAGCGGTTTGCCTTCAGAAGTTGTGGGTGATCCATCAATGGAGACTTTAAAGAAGAGACTGGACATCCACTTGTCTGGAATTGCATAAGGTCTCCTGCTTGAGCAGGGAGTAGACTAGAAGACCTCCAAGATCCCTTCCAACTGTGTTGTTCTGCTATAGTCATTGTCGCAGAAACAAAGGAACAATAATAATGAGTGCAAATTGCAGCTACTTAAATTTCATTTAAATATAATGAACAATTATGAAGATAATATCTCCGAGCTCCTTAAACAGTCTATGCACAAAAGCTATGGATTCTCCATTTCTGGAGATTTTAAAGAAGAGCCTAGCCAGCTGCCTCTACAAGGATGATTTAATTGCTTTTCCTGCGCATTTCAGAGAGAGTTGGACTAGATGATCCTTTTGCTCTCTCTTCCAAGTCTACAATTCTGTGATGCTGAAGAATGAAACTCTAGTTGTTGTCAGCTAGAAGAATGGCAAGTTTCAGAACTGCTTTGAAATCCTGGATGAGGTGGCTGTATTGCTCCACTGGATCCTGTCCCTAACAAGATTCAGGTTTTCTCTTACAACCTAAAGTCAGTGGAAAACCTGCTATAAGGAAAGCATGTATTAGCTGCATCCTTCAGTGGTGTGCTGGATTTTTTCAAAGGCTCCCCATACAAAGAGGAAAGATGACCATATTTGCCTCTGATCTTGACAGAAGCTCTGGGTTGACAGGAACTGCAGAGCAGGTTGAAAACTCACCAACTGCAGCTTTCTCATAAGGCTACACAGCTGGTTGCCAGATGGAGGTACAGCTGCCTTTGTTGCAGCTCTGGGTGGAATGGTACGTTTGTCAGGGAAGTTGGTAGGCACAAGTTTTACCCATTCTTTATTGGGACGTTACATTTAAACTATTTACCGTGTTTTCCCAAAAATAAGATGGGGTCTTATTTTCTTTTGACACCCCGCCCCCCGAAATAAGCACTTGGCCTTATTTCCGGGGGGGTCTTATTATTTTTGAGGTGCAGGAGGTGGAGGTGGCAAGTGTGATCACCTCATGGCTGCTGCTGTGTTGCAATATTTTCTGGGTGGGCTTATTTTCAGGGGAGGGCTTTTTTTAGCACATGCGCTCAAAAGCCCGGTTAGACTTATTATCCAGGGAGGTCTTATTTTCATGGGAACAGGGTATATGTTCACGAGACTCAGTTAATGGAAACAACTACTCTGCATCCAGTTTACTTTTCCTTCTCTGTCATTTGGCCCACAGGCAATAAGAAACTCACAGAGATAGGAGACGCAACATAACTATGTAAGTGTACATAAAATATTTTCATATGATAAAATTTTCATATAATAGAACAAAGCTGGATGGGTTTAGTTTTGGAAAAACACTTTTGTACTGAAGAAAAATATACTTTAAAAAAATGACTTCATACTTTCAAGGTTTTCTTCACAATGGCTAAAAACATGTAAATTGTGTATTTTGTATATAGTTCCATAAATTGTGTTTAATGAAGGCTTGGCATAGAAGCATATTTTTCTTGGCCCTCTTCTTGTTATGTTCAAGGATCAAGAACAACCTTAATTTAAATCACATTTTCTTTACTAGTTATGGAATTGTGGCTTTGTCTTGTTTAAGAGGCTGGAAGATTTTACTCTTCCTTTGTTAATCGTTGTTAAATTAGAGTTCCTTTGTTCACATGGGAAAATGTGGCTTGATGCAAGCCAGGATCTCCACAGCAGACATTAAAGGGCCATACAAACCATGTATTTCACAGCCAGGTACACGTGTAAAACGAACACTCCTCTGACTGTAATTTTGATTACATTCCCATTGTCTTTAACATGATAGAGAGATTTGTGAACAATTTCCACTTCATTTGTCTTGTGTATAATGGCTACTCAGTGTATTTTTTCAAAAAAACACTTTGTATAGGTATTTTAAACTTAGTCCTGAAAGTGAGAAGCCATCCTCCAAAAGAGAATGACATTGAGCACATCTGAACGTATTTCATGACTCAGAGAGCACAGCAAGTAGTGTTGTTTCCCAAGTGGAATATGTTCAGCCTTGGTGGACTCATAGCTTTTGAAAAAGATTATGGGATTCCTATATTTCCTGAAAAATAAAAATCCAAATATCTGTTTGGTTTCTTAAAAATTTGTTATAGCATACATTTTATATGGCTGGCCAGTCATTCAGTAATTTATGTGTCATCTCTACATGTTATGGTATAGGAACTTTGCAGTATTAGAAATGTGAATAAAACGTAAGTTGTCAGGAAGAGCTCCTAGGTACTTGCTCTCAGGTATTTATTCTTATTGTCTGACAATTGCTATTATTTTTAGTCTGCCTCAATATCAGTCCATCAAGAGACGATATAACTGCTTCTGCTTCCTCACAGCATTTACTTCAAATGCAGAACATATTGCTCATATAAATGCTTTTTGCCTCATTTTGAATAGCTAACTAAAGGCGTACTTTATCATGACTACAGAATTATGCACAGTATGTAGAAAAAGAGTTGATCATGTCTGGAAAACAGTGCTGGGATAGATGTTCTTTTCAGTTCTGTCTTTGAGCAAAACAAATACAGGAAATATACCCATTTTCTTAAGTGCCGCTGTCGGCCATTCCTGCTGTTTTACAAGTGAAGGTTGTGATTAATGAGTCACCAGTAATGAAGGTATAAATAGCAAAATGACTGGTAGGGCTGCGGGCTGATGATCAAGCGTTTCAAATATGGTCATGGTCTACTCTAAGATTCAGATTTTCTCAGTGGCATTTTTAATACTTATGAACAATATACTCAAATGCATCTGTAGGTAATTAATTAAACAATGCTTGGGTAAACCTTCATGAAGAATGAATGAATGAATATATATATATATATGGCCAGCTGAAGAAGGCTAATAAGCCTGAAATGGATCCATCCTGGTCTCTTTATTTTCAGCCCTTAAAAATCTAACATATATCTAAAAAATGTCACACAGCAGTAATCTATTTGGTTCTCTGTCTGGATGATCTCTAGGTTGAGTCGAAGGGCAGAGAGGGATGACGTTAAGTCTCCTCCCCTTAAAGGGACCTCTGAACAGGAGCTGTGATAATATTCTCTCATTCAAGAGTCCTGTAAATTGGCTGATGTATCAGGGATACCGGATAGCTCAAGGCATAGAGAGGCTTGCCTCAAATGCTGGAAAGCACCGGTTCAAATCCCAGTAGAAGGAGTATGGCCAGCTGAAGAAGGCTAATAAGCCTGAAATGGATCCATCCTGGTCTCTTTATTTTCAGCCCTTAAAAATCTAACACACACACACACACACACACACACACATATATATATGTTAGATTTTTATATATATATTAAATCATCCCTTAAAAATCTAAAAATCTCTTTTATATATGTAATTTTATATAATTACATATATAAAAATCTAATATATGTAATTGTTTCACAACAACCTGTTATTAGGCCCCAATTAAGGGAGGAGACATACTGTTTCCTTTCCTGCCTTTCGGCTCATCACCAGAGATCATCTAGACAGCAAGCCAAGAATTACGTTGTGTAATTTTTTTAGATATGTGTGTTAGTTTTGATCAGCTCATAAAACTAACACACACACACACACACACACACACACACACACATATGTTAGGTAGGCAGAGAAGGAAGACAGTTTGTGTCCTCCCTTAACTGGGCCCCAACAGGAGTTGAGAAAATCAACCCACTCACAACAACAGTCAGCACTCCCCCCCCCCAAGATTTAAGGAAGGGCGGCGCCTTTGTAACCACAGACCGAAGCCTGAAGATGGCAGGTGAGATCTTGTTGAAATGTTGCAAAAACAATTTCATGCTTACACGGGAAAACACCCGAATACAACAAGACCAGCATACCTACACCCGTGAAAATCTAAGAAAATTTTCTATAGCAGGTATATCTCACTTGCTATCTTCAGGCTTCGGTCTGTGGCTGCGTAGATGCCACCCTTCCTTAAATCTTGGTGTGTGGGGGGGTGGAGTGCTGACTCTGTTGCTGTGAGTGGGTTGATTGGCTGTGCAGCTGTATCATGATTGGTAGATTGATGCTGATTGGTCCTATTTGTATATTTTTCCTTATTTTGTATTTCAACGGCTTGGGTGGTTGGTGGGGCTCGTCTGTTGGCCAGTGCTGGTTTCCAGATGTCTGGTAGGTGGGGGGTGTCATCACGTTTGTTCATATTGTTAGGTTGTTTCTCTATTTCGATGGCTTCTCTGATTATTCTCCTGAAGGCTGAACAGCTCAACTATATAAGGAAAGCATCTTTTATCGCATTCACTGTATATTAAACCGGTTTTGTTCTCCCATGTTGGATTATTATTAGCAGCCTCCTGGTGGAGCAGATTAGAAGGAAAGACGGGTGCAACCATGGTTGAATTTTCCAGTTATCTTTGTCATGCAATTCATCTTTGTCTCCTATGAATGAAGCCACCATCACGATAGCTGCCTTGTGAAAGGCAATACACACATAATGCTGGTAGTTCTGCTCCAGGAGAAATGCAGAGATCTTAGTCATATGGGAAGGATAGCTAGTGATAGCGAATAAAAAATTCAGCTCAAGTGAAATGCACCCAAGAACAGCACTTACTGCCTGTACACATATTTTCCTTGGCTTCATTGAGCACCAAATGAATCGGAATGGGTGACTTGTATATGAATGATCAAGTGCAATACACTAGGTGAAACAGGTTTATACTAGGGCTGTCCAGTGGTGTATTAACCATTAAGCAGACTAAGCACGTGCTTAGGGCACCAGGCCCAAAGGGGGCACCACAAAGTTGAGACAGAAAAATAACCCAATGAAGATTTGTACAAAGGAGTGGGGCACCAAGATTTGTCAGTGCTTAGGACACCAGTGAGCCTTAATCTGCCACTGGGGCTGTCAAACTCCCGGCCCATGGGCCGGATGCATCACATGCTGGCCACACCCATGCCTGGTTTAGCAAAGGGGAAAAAGTCCCAATATGTTCCATGATGCTGCTGTGACAACATGAGTTTGACACCCCTGCTATATATGGTATGCAATGTTGTTTTAAAAAATGAAAGCAATTCATAAATTATATCAGGCTCCAAGAAAAACACATGCTGATTTTTCCATGCAAATTTCTTTATTGTTTCACACTTACAGACAGAAACCTGCCCAACTGAAGTATCCTACTATCTACAACAGTGGTGGGATTCAAATAATTTAACAACCGGTTCGCTGCCCTAATGACCAGCTGGGTAGGTGGGGCTCAGTGGTTATGTGACTGGGTCAGTGTGGCCAATTCAACATCATTCACGTCAATGGGCGCTTTGCTTTAGCTGTTACAATGTAATAAGGGTTAACGAGAGAGGCAGTTTCTGTAAGCAGGGCAATAAAGATTAGGCTAGAAACAACACCAGAATGTTTCCTTTCTGCCTTCCTTACAGGATTAGCCCTGTAAAGTGGGAAAAAAACAAAATTAGATTTCTTCCAACAACCGGTTCTCCGAACTGTTTAGAAAGTTAACAACCAGTTCGCCCGAATAGGTGCGAACTGGCTGAATCCCACCACTGATCTACAACAAGCATATACTGACAACTATTAGGGAGGGGCTGTCTTCACCCTGTTTCTTTCACATAAACTGAGCTGTGTCTTACTCAGAATAACAGAGTTGGAAGGGACCTTGGAGGTTTTCTAGTCCAATCCTCTGCTTAGGCAGGAAATCCTATACCATCTCAGACAAAAGGTTGCCCAGTCTCTGGAATACACTCCATCCCTCCTTGAAATCCAGACTACATTCCATCACAAATTGATGATTAAGTGATGATTAAATCAAGCAATATTTAAAAGTCACAAATTAAGAATTTAACAAAACCTATACAAGATCAAACCCGAGCTGTAACTAATTCAATGCTATATTCCCGTGGCAATGATTGTCTATGGAAAGGTCACAAGTTAGACAGGAGCATTATGGTTCCCCTCCTCCATTTTCTGATATTGAGAGGTTTTTTGGATTAATGTAAGATTTATTTGGTAATTTTGCATACTATCATAACCAACAAATTTCAGCCTGCTGGGCTGAAGAACTCTCATATATTAGTAGCATCTCTACTAACTGCTACCAACAGATTAAGAAAATGCTAAAGTGTCATAGTCTTTATAATATTAATTAGGGGACTCTTCTTCAAGTAGTCTTTGTTTAATGAATGCCTCATTTAGCAACCATTTGCACTTACAATAATGATGGAAAAGTAACTTTATCACTAATCCTCAAATTTATGACTTTCATAGGTCTGTAAAGTAAAGGAAAGTTGCAGTAAGATTATAAACACAGCCCCAGTTTTTCTTAGTGATCGCCTAATTGACTAATCTGCTAGTCTCAGTTGTGGTTGCTAAATGAAGACTATCTGTATTTATGCTCCTCTCTATTAGCACCTGTTTTCTATCCATACATGCATAAGAGGATCTCCATGGTATCCTATTGTGCCGACTGGGGGAGTTGGGGCTGGGAGGCACCGTTTTGCGGTGGTTCTCATCCTACCTCTCTGGTCGGTCGCAATATGTGTTGGCAGGGGGGCAGAGGTCGGCCTCGAGGCCCCTCATATGTGGGGTTCCTCAGGGGTCGGTCCTCTCGCCCCTACTGTTCAACACATATATGAAGCCGCTGGGTGAGATCATCCGTGGTTTTGGGGTGGGATATCATCTGTACGCTGATGATACTCAGTTGTACATATCCACCCCAGACCACCCCATGATGCCGTCGAGGTTATGTCCCGGTGCTTGGAGGCCGTACGGATCTGGATGGGTAGTAACAAACTCAAGCTCAACCCGTCCAAGACTGAGTGGCTGTGGCTTCCGGCGCCCCGGTTCAGCCAGATTATTCCAACTCTGGCCATTGGGGGTGAAACACCGGCCCCCGTGGAGAGGGCGCGCAATTTGGGTGTCCTCCTGGACTCCCGGTTGTCTATGGAAGATCATGTGGCAGCCGTGGCCAGGGGGGCGTTTCATCAGGTATGCCTGATGCGCCAATTGCGCCCCTTACTGGACCAGGGTGCCTTACGCACAGTCACTCAAGCACTCGTCACCTCTCGACTCGACTACTGTAATGCTCTCTACATGGGGCTCCCCTTGAGGTGCACCCGAAAGCTGCAGCTAGTCCAGAACGCAGCCGCGCGGGTGATTATGGGAGCATCTAGACACTCCCACATAACACCTATCCTGCGCGAGCTGCACTGGCTTCCTGTGGTCTTTCGGGTGCGCTTCAAGGTTTTAACGACCATCTTTAAAGCGCTCCATGGCTCGGGGCCTAGTTACATGCGAGACCGCCTCCTGCCCCATACATCCCTCAGACCGATACGCTCCCACAGAGAGGGCCTCCTCAGGGTGCCGTCGACTGGACAATGCCGAGTGGCGACACCCAGGGGAAGAGCCTTCTCTGTGGCGGGAACAGCCATTTGGAATGACCTACCCCCTGAACTCCGCACCATCTCTGACCTCCGCCTCTTCCGCAAGTGTCTGAAGACACACCTATTCCATCTAGCCGGCCTAGCGTAACCTCCATTACTGACTCCTAGATAGTTTTAAATTTGGGATTTTTAATTCGGTTTTAGCACAGGCTTTTTATTAGAATATGTTTTTTAAAATTTTATTATGTTTTTTGTATGTATTTTAACATTCCTGTGCGCCGCCCTGGGTCCGCTTGGAGAAGGGCGGGGTATAAATATAATAAATAAATAAAAATTTTAAATATAAGATTACTAATTCTACTCTGAGGTCTTTAGGAATGATATTGTAAAAATCCTTTCAGGTTTGAAGTATACAATCCCTTATGGATCAGAAGTGGGTTGTAAATCCCAGCGCTACCGGTTTGCTCGGGCTCACACACGCGCGTGCCGCTTCTGTGCATGTGCAGAAGTGTCCGGGCGGGTGGAGCCTCCTGCTGTTGCCACTACCAGTTTGCTGATCCAGGCCGAACCAAGAGCAACCCATCTCTGTTTGGATGTTTCCATATCCACAACTGTTCACATCCATAGAACTAAAACTGACTAATAAAACCATTGCAGCACTACTACATAATGTACCAAACCTAATGCACAACGCACAAATTTATTTAAGGAACTTCATCATCTACATACATTTTGATGGACAGATATACAATAAATCCTACAAAAGTGGGATTGTCCATCTCAGGATTCTAATAGAGCTAGTGATGTAATGTGTTCTTTTTTTTTTCCTTTTGTGAATCTGATTCAATGGAAAATGCTATTGATGGTTTTCTAGGAGATGACCAGGCTGAGCCCAAGGGAGGGGTCAAATGCATCATCAGTCTTGAGTTCCTTTATGCCCACAGGAGATGTAAATCCAGCCTACCTTGAATTCCATTGACTATTATCTACCACCAATTTGCTTTGATCATTAGTAGTTCAGATTCATAGAGAATATAACCTTGCAATAAATCTTTATGCCCATTTGAACTGCCAGGAACGTCTGATTTTCCCATGCTTGACCGGCTTTATGTGTGTACTCTAGTTGATTAATTTTTTAATCATTTAATCATTCACATAATGGAGCCATATTTGGTTTGTATCTATGGGAATATTGTTTTACCAGAACAGACTTACATATCAGCAGGGAAAATAGCAAACTAGAAACCCAAGTGTACTGCAGAACAAATCCTACTGATTGACGTGTTTTAGTCTTCATCAAATCAAGTAAATAATAAAAGAAGCCAACATTACAAAAGCTGTATTTTGGAAACATACACTGTGAGTGTGAGTTGGTCACTGGACTAATAAAACATACTTGATCTACTATACAATTAAATATTGCTCAAGTATTTAAAATATTAATTAAATAATGCGTCAGTTTAGTATCCAGATTTGGGTTAATTAACTGAAGCTACAGTCCAAGTACCACTGCAGTCAATATTTGGCAACAGCTAACAATATCCATATAAATGTAGTTGAGGGTAGAAAAAGCAAAAAAAAAAAAAAACTATAAATCTAAAATGAAATCAAATAATAACTCACATACTCAAGGCTTCATTTCCATTTTACCCCCTTTTTTGGCAGCATTTGATCTCTCAGGCTCCTCTTACTTTAAATACCATTGACTGTAAAAAAAGGCTTTCTATAAGCAGAAATATATGTGTTTATATGTTGGTTTCTTGCCTCTCCACCACATGATGGCACCAGTATACAGGAGCTATACCTGCCATATGGTTAGAAGCCTGTTTTTTTTTCCATAAAGAAGAAAATTCAAATAGGTGATTTATTTATAATATGGATTTCTCTGTAAAACTGGTTCCTGGCCCCTTTATTTTTCATGACATGTTTCAATTAAGAGGTTTTTTAAAAAAAATCATATGATTGGTGTTTGTTCAAATAAAATAGGGGTAGACAGCAGTGGTAAGTTTCGATTAATTTTACTACCAGTATGCTCGCGCGTGCTCATACACACTCGTGCGATGCTTCTGTGCATGCGCAGAAGCATCCGGAGGTGGGTGGGCGGAGCCTCCTGCTGCCGCCACTACCAGTTTGCTGCACTACCAGTTTGCTACCAGTTTGCTGCCGCCACTACCATTTTGCCTCCTGCTGCCGCCACTACCAGATAGCCATTTGTCTGAAATGGTATAGGGTTCCTGCCCACGCAGGGGGTTGGACTAGAAGACCTACAAGGTCCCTTCCAACTCTGCTATTGTATTGTATTGTATTGTATTGATCCAGAACGAATCGGCAGAAACCCACCTCTGGTAGACAGTCTAAAGGCAGTATGAAGACTCTTTTCTCTGAAGCCAAGTACCCTGAATTTATAAACTCAGCAGAAAAAAAGAAAGGCAGAAAACTTCAGTGATCTGGGAATTTTAAGTGTGGGGTTAATGGCAATGTGCCCCCCTGCCATTCTCAAGGCATCCAGCTGCTAAAATATGGGATCCTGATCACAACTTTTCAGGTGAGAATATCACATCTTGACATAGGTGGCTGTGTCCCCACCTCTGGACTAGCTCTTCCTACAATATAATGCTATTTGCTTTGCAATAAAGACCATCCATCCATCATGGAATCACAACTAAGTGACATGAATTGCTGGCTATTCCTTCAATATTAATTCAATAATATCTATTGGTATTGTTAAGATTGCTCCATAGTATGACACTAAGACTTGCTTCAGCAGCAGCTTTTTCAAAATCATACTTGCTCATGGACAGGTGATGACACTAGGCTGACAACACTTAGGGAAGAGATTTTAGATTAATGAGGCTACAAAAGCCAAATTTTTATGTTTGTTTTTAGAAAGTCGCTAGTCAAAAAATCAAGAGCTCAGTGGCTAAGATGCTGAGCTTGTCGATCAGAAGGTCAGCAGTACAGCAGTTTGAATCCTTAGTGCTGCGTAATGGAGTGAGCTCCCGTTACTTGTTCGAGCTTCTGCCAACCTAGCAGTTCGAAAGCACGTAAAAATGCAAGTAGAAAAATAGGGACCATTTTGGTGGGAAGATAACAGCGCTCTGTGTGCCTTTGGTGTTTAGTCATGCTGGCCACATGACCACAGAGATATCTTCGGACAGCCCTGGCTCTTTGGCTTAGAAATGGAGATGAGCACCGTCCCCTAAAGTGAGAAACAACATGCACGCATATGCGAGGGAACTTTTACCTTTACTTTAGTCAAAGAAGCAACTAGTTTTTTTGATCTTCAATCTTTATCCCCAGTGCTAAGGCTAAAAAGACTTTAGACCCAGGTCTCTCAGATTTCTTCCTAAAGATATTTTATGCTAGCTTCCTGGGTTGACATGTTATCCTCTAATCTTAAAGGGGATTTATTATCTTGGAAATGGTAAGAATTGTTTTAAACTTGTTTTACAGAGCCAGATTCTTACTGCGATACTGCTCCCTGTAATTAATCCTGCAGATGCTGAGAATCCATGAGGCATATTTACTGATTATCATGCCTCAAAATGTTTAGGCAATTTTGTGTTCATGCCACGAATGTAAATGTTTATTCATAAATATATGTACAGCATGGAGATAAGCTACTTTCATGGGCATGCTGTGCCTGCTTAATATGTCTATAAAAAGCTTAAAGAACAGCTTCTTGAAGTCTGTATGCTTATGTTTTATTTGCATTAAGGGTAAAACTATTAGAATGTCTCTCGGCAAATACTAAATGTAAGATTATTCTTGAAAATAAAACACATCACACAATCCAGACATGTTTAGGATGATATGGTACCTTCTAAAGATGTCATTTCTTTTGCTCCGTTACCTCCATATTGAGTTCTTTACTTCCTGGAGGCCTAATCCTAAACTCCAAAGAAATTAGAATTGCAACTAAACATTGTGAGCATGCACATAATAGTTAACTCCAAATTTCAGAAAGACTTTTTCTCAGCAGCTTCTTATAGGTGATAAATAACACAATAGAATGATAGACATGATAGAACCCACCAAGGCAATTCCCAAATAGATGCTTCTCTGAATCATCTCTTGTTGAGTCCAAAGAGAGAAGGAGAATAAACTGAAATGGCATTCGAAAAGAATACTGGGGTCAATATTGTCAAAAGCTGCTGTCAGCTATAGGAGTTTCTTACATACTATTACAATGACTAGCTGTTCCCAGCCACGCGTTGCTGTGGCCCAGTCTGGTTAAATGGCCAACCAATGTGTGTAGATCTACACCTGCACACACAAACATGTACACACAACCACTGTATAACCCCCAACCTACCTAACTACTCCCTTTCTCCCTCTCTCCATCCATCTACCTACCTACCTACCTACCTACCTACCTACCTACCTACCTACCTACCTACCTACTGTATTTCTCCCTCTCCCTCTCTATCCCTCTACCTACCTACTGTATTTCTCCCTCTACCTACCTACTGTATTTCTCCCTCTCTATCCCTCTACCTACCTACCTACCTACCTACCTACCTACCTACCTACTGTATTTCTCCTCTCTATCCCTCTACCTACCTACCTACCTACCTACCTACCTAACTAACTAACTAACTAACTAACTAACTAACTACCTATCTACTGTATTTCTCCCTCTCTATCCCTCTACTTACCTACCTACTGTATTTCTCCCTCTCTATTCCTCTACTTACCTACTACCTACCTACTCCATTTCTCCCTCCCTCTCTTTATCCCTCTACGTACCTACCTACCTACTGTATTTCTCCTTGAATCTTATGGGACAGAGTATTTTATGTCATAAAGGATGACATAATACCTGTGGCCCACTGCTCTCGCTCTATCCATTTACCTACCTTTTTAAAACAATTTTTTACATTTCCATTGTGTGTGCCTGGCACAGGTGTGACATCTACACAATCTATATATATCATTGGTGCCGTACTTGAAGGGAACGTTGTGTGAAAATTTGGAAGCGATCGGTGCAGTACTTTCGGAGATTAGCGGTTTTGAACAAACTCTTGTTACATTTTTCTTTATATAGATTAAGACACAGGCAGACTCTTTGTCCTCAACTGATTAAGAATACAGTGGTACCTCGCTTCACGAACTTAATTCGTGAACTGACTCTGTTCGCGTTGCGAATTGGTCGTGAAGCGAGGCACAATTTCCCATAGGGTTCAATGTAAATCCGGTTAATCCGTTCTGACCTTGTTTTTTGGGTTCAATGTAAAGCAGCTGAGGGGCGATGGAGCAAGCCAGCATGACTTTCGCCCGTCTCTTTCTGGGCTCGGTGCTTCTGCTTGTCGGGACGCTTCCCAGAAGCACCGAGCCCAGAAAGAGACGGGCGAAAGTCATGCTGGCAGCCGCTCGCGGGGTGTGTGTGGAAGCGAAGGCAGGGGAGAAGGAGCTGCCTTCCCGGCCGGGCTCCGCAGCTGAGGGGCGATGGAGCAAACCGCGCAAACTGCTCCATCGCCCCTCAGCTGCGGAGCCCGGCCGGGAAAGCAGCTCCTTCCCCCCTGCCTTCGCTTCCACACACACACCCGTCCCCCTCACAACATTCGTTCGTAGATAAAATGTCCGCGGCTCCGGTACGTGAAGCGAGGCGGGGTTCGTGCAGCGGAGCACATTTTTTGGAAAATTTCTGGTCGTACAGTGATGTGGTCGTGAAGAGATGCGTTCGTGAAGCGAGATACCACTGTAATATACATACCTTAAAAAATAAGAAGTTTCAAAGATGGAGACTAGAAAGTGAGATAGCAATACTTATATACCACTTCACAGTGTTTTACAGCCCTCTCTAAGCAGTTTACATAATCGGCATATTGCCCCCAATCTGGCTCTTCATTTTACAGACCTTGGAAGGATGATGGACCCTTTATGGAAAATTTGCATGGGAAAAAATAATGGAGTAGAAAATCTCAAGGAATAAAGATTAGCCTTAAAGTTTCTTGCCTTTCTTACAGCATTACATCATTTCTCATGGTTACAATCTTACACATCTTTTAAGCTGAAACACAGGTTTTAGATATTCAGATTTGAAAGTGTTTATCAGAATTATTGTTATTTTAAGATGACTAATGGCCCTTTTAGCTCACAATTGATTTACCCTTCTGGGTCACCTTAAAAATTACGTTAAAGTTTTCAAATTACCGTACACAAATTGCTTCCCAAATAACTCCTTATTGTCCTCACACTTAGCCAGTTTTGTTGCAAAACCGGCTAAGAGAATATAGACTTCAATATATGCATACATTAATGTATTTGTTTGTAAAAAAAAAAAAAGCAAAATCAAATTGAATCACCTCACAACATTAACATTTGAACATTGGTTGAAGTCTGGTGTGCTCAAACTAATAAGCATTTCCTCCTCAGCCAGAAGCAGAACAACAGAATAATTGGCATGAGGAACAGCAATGCTGTGTAGCTGTCAAAAGGCACAGGCTAACAGGTGATTCACCTGGTTCTGTTGCTGGCCAGAAAAGTATGAAGGAAGAGCTGTATCCTCCAGCTGCCTTTAAATTATGACTCAGAAGCAGAATGTAGATGGTGGCTTGGCCTTCCTGATGCTAGCATATCCCAAATGGTTAGGGTTAGAACTCGAAATCATTGGGGACCTTGTGACCCCCATCTGTTTTTCCCTCTTAGATCATGCAATAATATAAAATACAGGATGTGATCCACTTTTCAAAGTTATGAATTTTCATTAATGATTGTTAGTGAAACAGCAGAGGCAGATGGGATACTTGTGATATGATCAATAATGCTAGGGAGGATGCAGTTTAGTTCTTCTGTAACTGATAGTGTGATTGTATCAGATGTCGTGCTGAAGATGAAATTATCCAGAATGATAAGAAATTTGAGAAATTATTTTTTTCCATCTAGTAAGAGGGAAAACCAATTCTCAAATTTAACTTTTCTCTGAAGGCTCCGGAGGGCAAAAAATGACCCTCCGAGCAAACCGGAAATCACTTCCAGGTTGTTCATAGGGCCAATTTTAGTCCTCCGGATTATGGGTGTGGCACACTCACGCACAACCCCCCTGTGCTCTCCTCGCTTTTGGCATGCAAGGCACAAAAGGTTCACCATCATTGCCCTATGTCTATCTTTAAGTGTTGTACCTTATGATTCGTGACGAATGTATGCTTTCTTTTATGTATCCTGAGAGCATATGCACCAAAGACAAATTCCTTGTGTGTTCAATCACACCTGGCCAATAAAAAATTCTATTCTATTCTATTCTATTCTATTCTATTCTATTCTATTCTATTCTATTCTATTCTATTCTATTCTATTCTATTCTATTCTATTCTAGTGTATTCTAGATTGTCTAAAAGCTAAGTAATGTTTAAAAAAGGATTAAGTAGCTAGAACAGAAGCAAATAATCAATGTAAAACTTGCTGAGCACCTGAATCCAATTAAGTCTAGTGTTTTGATATTATACAGATTGATACTAGATAACAGTATATTCTTACTTTCCTGGCTCTGCATGCTCCCCTCTGAAAAAAAATCCTTTCCAATACCATTTCAATATGCATATGAACTGAAGTGGTTTCATAGGAATGGACTTTAATTCTTCAGCATTTTCCCTCTCAGAGGTCTAAATGCATTTGCATTAACCAAAATGGGCATATGTAATGGAGAGCAACAGCAATGTTTTGCTGTTAAATATAGCATTTTATTATAATAATATTGAAGAACATTGGCTTCATTCCAAAGCCAGCTCATAAATCCAGCAGCATCTTTTACATAAACTGTGAACTTATTTCTACCACCATGGGACTCACAAGGCTATGTATTTGAGATAACAAAAAATAGTTTAATTGATTTAAAACCTTTAAATTTGATTCTTATATTTTTTATAACTTTTTGTGTGAACTTTATGCTTGAGTTGGTATATTCGTTCTTGACCTGATTTATAGGCAATGATTAAGAGCTGCTTTACACTGTCTGGTTTTCTTTTTTGGATAAGAAATTTTGATATAGGAAAAACATATATTAAATGAAAAATAGATGTCTGTCATTATGAATGCAGTTGATGGTTGATAGATGCATAATTAGGAGTTTGTTGTGTGTCAGATGTGGTCTACCTACGGTTCCTGTAGCACCACCCAGGGCTCCTGCTTGAGGGAGTTGGATGGTTTAGAAATATGAAATATAAATTATATATAATATAATGTATATAGCTCCCAGAAATTCAAACCAGTTACACTATAATAGAGACACTGTATGCACACAGCAGACAGTGGTTAAGTGCCTTGATTTTTAGATAGCACAATAGAGATGTGTAAGACAGTCTAAACTAACTTAAATATGCCATATGAGTCAACTATTTTATGGACAGTTTTTATGACATACCGTTTGTACTAAAAAGCAAAACAATAAACATTTATTTGAAAATAAAACTTCAGGTACATCTATGCATTTTTAAAACTTTACATAATGACTTTTGTCTTTTTTACTAGCAGAGTTTTCCTAAATCTCTCCTATGGCAGATATGGTACCTTAAATCATTATCTTCCATTTCTCTCCAATGAACCACATAAATCATTTACCAATCCGCTCCTACATGGTCCAAATCATTTTCAAGTTTATTACTATTTCCTCTTAAATTGACAACGATTTGCCCCTCCAGTTTGTGCCATTATCATGTTCTTTATCACTTTCCTACATATTTTTTCCAGACCAGTGATACAAAAAAAATGAATAAAACCTGCCTTGATAGTAATCTTTATAACATTTTCCAAAAGAGCAACTTCCACCCCCAAAATGTACTGAAATGAATGTCAGTGAAATGGATTCTGTCATACATTAAAAAAAAAAAAATCTGTTTCATTGCCATCAATGCATTAGCCTTAGGTTTTACATGGCAATGTCACAGAAATTAGAATGACATAATATTAGAGACACACATAAAAGGAAATGTGGACATACATCCATTTACATTTTCTAGCTAGGGTCAGTCTCTTCTGATCATAGATGATAAGGAGTTCTCTTCTGGGGGGAGCAAAATTCTATGGACCATAGGAATTCTGTTGCAAATCAAAATCAAAGAATAAAAAAAAACTCTAACAAGTAGAGAGCTGTGCAAAAATATTGCAATATTAGGATTTACCCATTTCTGTCTTCCCAAATGAGGTTATCCTGCTAAACTTGCAGAGATATCAAACTGGTGGCTCATGGGTGAGATGCATCACACGCAGGCCACACCCACCCCAGCTTTGTGAATGGGAAAAACATTGCAAAAGGTCACGAGACAGCAATGTGATGCGGCAAGTTTGACACCTGTGTGCTAAAGCAGGGGTCTCCAACCTCTCCGTCCCCTTTCGTGCGACACTACAAACGGGACAAGTTTGCAGCTGCGGAAGCTGATTTTGGCCGCCGGGTGTTGCGGTCGGCCGTATCTCAATCGTTAGGGCAGGCCTGATCTCGTCCCTCCCGTGGGCTAAATGGGGGCTTTGGTATGTCCCATACATGGATGCTATCTCCACCCTTATTGAGAAAGGGCGTTGGTACTTACCTGATACGCTTCTTCTAATAAGCATCCGGCCCATCCCTGTCTCGTTCGGCCTGCTTCCCTTGTGAGTGTTTTTCTGTTTTGTTACTGGGAGAGTTTGGTTGTTTGTTACTAAAGGAGTTGGTGTTACACCGGCGAGTCTGTGTTCTTTCTTCGTCGTAAACTGGGTATGGCAGCTCCTAAGGGGGGTTATATACCTAGCTTAATTAATTAGTAATCTGACTCAGTCCAATCAGAGCATGGATAGGTTCAACCTATCCTGTGCTAAAGGATAACACCAATGGGCACTTCGAGAAAAAAATTGAAAATTCTATATAATTGCAGTGGAATTGGAAAATGAATTAATCTAATGCCAATTAGTAGGGATTTGCCAGGCAAAAAGTTAGCCTGGCGAATATCTACTAATCTGCACCAAATTCATTCATTTATATAAAAATATAACTGCAAAGGTCAGTACTAGAACTCAGAGGTATAGCAAAGAAATTTCTCAGATACTAAAATAAATAGGAAAGAAAGATAAATAGATCTTAGGGAGGAGGTAAGGTAGGACTTTATCCAGTTTGTGTGAAGTCTGCAAGGCCATTAACATTTGGGAAACCCACAGAGGGCAGAGTTAGTTGTCTTGAAGAACTGAGAAGAAAGAAATTAATTCAGGATGGGGACATAAAAATTGTACAGCTGTAGATACAAGGTACCTTATTATGTGTTGACAGACACATTGGAGAGAAAGACGAGATGCAAGCACTAACCGGGAAGCAATGGATACTATAGGAAACCATTGGCCTAGAAGAAGAGGCAAAGATTCCACACTCAAGGAGAGACAGAAAATTTTGTGAGCAAGGGAGAAAGGAAGGAAGGCACGAGGGTTTTGTATATAAATAACTGGATTTTTCATCATAGAGAGCACCCTGGACTTGTCATGTAGGAGTGAATTGTGTATGAATGAGATTATGAAGAAGTGGAGCAGACTTGATTTGGATGGGCCAGCAAGGAGGAGGTTTCAAGAAGAATCTAAAAGAGGCATGTTAAGATATGATTCTGAGAGACATGGCAAGGGCACATGAATTAACACGATGGGGTGGAGGAGAAGTGAGAGTTGATTTTGTTTGGTTCTATACTGTGCTCTTGAATTGTACCATCTCTTTACAGAATCTTTCTAGCCTGTTGGCTGAGAGAAACTGCTATCCCTGAAGCAACCATCTTCATGAATGGGTTTATTTGAATTTGAATTTATTTCGATTTATATACCACACCTTTTCCATCGAGATGGACCCAGGGCGGTGCACAGGAATTAAATTAAAACCAATAAATAATAGAAAATACAATAAATATAGTTAAGAAGAATTAAATTAGAAGCCTGTGCTAAAATTCCCAATAAAAACCCAATGTCCATTTACTAATCGGCAGGAGCTATGTCACAAATAAGATCTAAACATTAAGCTAGACCAGCTTGCTGGAAAAAATATGTCTTGAGTGAATGGCGAAAGAGGGGAAGGTCCGTGATAATGCGAAGTTCGGGGGGGTAGGTCGTTCCAGAGGGTTGGCCCTGCCATAGAGAAGGCCCTACCTCTGGGCACCACTAGCCGGTATTGACCAGCGGTTGGCACCCTTAGTAGGCCCTCCCTGTGGGAGCGAATCGGACGGAGGGAGGTATGTGGCAGGAGACGGTCCCGCAAGTAACTAGGCCCTGAGCCATGGAGCAATTTGAAGATAGTAACAAGCACCTTGAAGTGCACCCAGAAGACTACCGGTAGCCAGTGCAGCTCGCGCAGGAGAGGTGTTACGTGGGAGCATTGGGAAGCTCCCAGGATCCCCCACGCAGCCGCATTCTGCACCAACTGGAGCCTCCAGATGCACCTCAAGGGGAGCCCCATGTAGAGAGCGTTGCAATAGTCCAAGCGGGACGTCACGAGTGCTTGAGTGACAGTGCGGAGGGCGTCCCGGTCCAGAAAGGGATGCAACTGGCATACCAGGCGTACCTGGTAAAAATCATTCATTCCCATTGAGTTCAATAGTTAGTATTTGATTTAAAAAAATCTTAAATCCCTGTTCAACAGGCACAACTGCAGTGATGAAAACTACTCTGCGTTCAAGTTAACATTTTGTTTATTTTGCCTTTAGTGTCTCATGGAACTCACTCAATATTTTGCAGTAAACCCTAGGGTTCTTCAAAACACAAATTGAAAACTCTCATTTAAATAGACATCTTGATAGACATCTGATTAAAATTATATGTACCCTTCCTTCATTTTTTTAGATCCCCCCCCCTTATTATTTTTATAAATAACTGAAAGTGGCAAACATACCTAATACTCCTCCCTCCTATTTTCCTCACAAAGGCAATCCTGTGAGGTGTGTTAGGCTGAGAGAGAAAGAGAGTGATTGGTTCAAAGTCACCCAGCAGGCTTTCATGCCACAGGCAGGACTAGAATTCACCATCTCCTGTTTTCCAGCCTGGTGCTTTCACCACTAGACCAAACTGGCTCTCTAATAAATGTTGTTGTTTTGAGAAAACAATTTTCCAGGTGTTGCAATACCTGTCAAAGATATTTCATCATACATAGATAAAGAAAACAGATTATTAACTTTATGATTAAGAATCTAAAATTATGCTCTGCTGATTTTATCGATAAAAGATAAATACATTTTGCAATGGATAAATCATATCTAAAAATCCCTACAAGGTATAATAAATATAATTTTGTTTTTATTAAATGTATATGCCTCTCATATCACCATCAAGCGCCTCTGGGACTCTTTAATGCAGGGGTGTGAAACTTGTAGCCCGGGGGCCAGATTCATCACACATTGGCCATGCCCGCTCCTGGTTTAGTGAAGGGGGAAAAAGTCACAATATGTCACGTGATGACAACGTGATGTCATGAATTTGACAACCGTGCTCTAATGCAATGGTTACAATGCAATCAGTGATTAAATAACACCAATTAGACTTTGTGAACTATTTTTTCATATGGTATTATTCAAATGTATGACCAACTGTTGATGCAGTAGAAAAGGAATGGTCAATGTTACGGTTAATTTCAGTGTAAAATAGACAGAAGATGCATATAAGAGGTGTTGGTTGTATTGACTGGAATGCCAAAGTCTAAAATGCTGTAGTGAACAACTTAAAGGCAAAGCCTTTAAAAGAGAATGTAAGCAGGATAATGGTTTGTTAGTTCTCCTGATAGGAAAGAGAAGAGGGTGGCCAGATGAATGGACTAGATTATAATGGCAATAGACCATTGTTGGGAGACCTGAAGGGCCAATTTGGGGATAGAGCATCTTGGAGATCTATTTATATCAGGGGTGTGAAACTCACAATGTGACAGTGGCATCACATGACATATCGGGACTATTTTCCCCTTTGCTAAACTGGGCAAGGGGATGAGCAGTGCGTGATGCACCTGGCCCGTGAGCTGTGAGTTTGACAGCCCTAATCTATATGGTTGTTAGGACTTGTCCACAACCTGATAGTGAAGATTTATTAAATTAATCTTATTTTGTTGGGGAGAGTGTTTTGTTATGACACATGGGGGGAAATGGGGAACAATAAGAAAAGGAGAAAAGGGGAATTAAATGTAAAAGAAAATACTAGCCTGTAGTGAACAACAAACTCATAGCTAGATATGCATCATTCTATATTTTATTTCCCTTTCAGTCCTATATGATTGCACAATTCGATTGCATAATTAGCTGAGAGAACAATAGAACAAAGGATGCATTCACAAATTCAGTTAGGTACAATTGTAAGGTTGGCCAAAACGAAACCCAAATCAAATAAAGTAGCTCTTAAGGGAGCTTGCATATTGACCATGAATTTGGCTGAGAGAAAGTTTTATGATAAACGTATTGAAACTCAAAATGAGTGCTAAAATAAAGTTTCAGGTAGTTTAATTGCTAGTTTAGAAATATTATTACATAGTGGGCTGATGTTAAGAATAACAGTTCCATCTCTGCAGCTAAGTATAAGTTAGATTTATTGGAATAATTTGTAGCAAATTTGCAAAACAGGTAGTGGTGGGTTGCTTCTGATTCAGCTGGTTCGGCCAAACTGGTAATGGAATTCAGGCCTGGGTCACAGAACGGGCAGCAACTCAGGCCTGCCACGCCCCCAAACCGGTTCCCACGTGGTCGCTGGACTGCCACCATTTTGGTTTTTAGTGACTGCCTGTGCACAGTTCACTGTAAATTGTTCTGTGCTTATGCGAAGAACAATATATATTGAACAGTGCATGCATGAGTAGCATGTGGGTTGCCAACCATTAGTAAAACCAGCAGCAACCTACCCCTGAAAGCAGGTCATTGTTACCCCTTATTATATATTGGAGGGTCAGTCTAAAAGAGAGTAATTTACTGTGCCTTTATAATCTGAGGTATTATTCAGCCAGTTCTGACAGGTTCTGGAGAACCGGTAGTGGAAATTTTGAGAGTGGGGAGGGAATGGGGATTTTGCAGTATCCTTCCCCTGCCATGCCCACAAAGCCACGCCCACAGAACTGGTAGTAAAAAAAATTTGAATCCCACTACTGCTTATAATACTTGGTAGATCTCTCTAGGTACATATTCTTCCACTACTGAACCTGTGTGGTGACATCAATGGGCTACATTTAAAAGTACATTTTAAATGTTGAGTTCATTCCAGGCCAAATCATGTTTTTAATTAAATGCTGCTTGGGACTCTAGTGTGGTGTAGCGTAGATTGGCTGTAAGAGCTTTATTTATTTATTTATTGCATATGATGCATATTAAAGCAAGGGTTCCTACTTATGATGCCAATTGTTTTCAAGCTCCCTCAGACAGACACTTGGGTTGTCAGCAGCTTTAGGAAAAGCTGAAGGGTTTTCAGAATTGCATGTTATGAGGTTTTGGTGTGTGTGTGTGTGTGTGTGTGTGTGTGTGTGTGACAGAGAGAGAAAGAGAGACTGCTGCGAGGGTAAAATACAAAATGAGGCTAGAATATTTCATGAGGGCATGGAGCACTGATAGTTGGAGAAAATCTGCTGTACTGTTTAGAAAAGGAAGTGGAATGTAGAACTGGAACACTGGAAGAAGTGTGTGGGATTCCAAACTTTTGCTGCTGACCCCACAGACTTTTTACCATTGGTATTAGTCAAATATTAATGTTTGCTCAACCCCCCCAATCTGTCCACCCTACTATTTTAAATAATTTTGTAGCTGCATGCATGCATGCTGAAAAAGTCGTTTTCCAGTTACTCAGTGTGTTGATGCAACAAAAATGATAATGCATTCATTAGAATCTATCTGAAGTTTGTAGATGTCCATCCATGTAGGACATTCATTATGTATGATGTGGTACTAATTGAATTAGTAAATATGCCCTTATGTAAAGTGAAATTGCATAGATTCAGTAAATTAAGAATACTCATGTCTTTATAACATTCTCATTTGTAACTGCAGGAAGAAAAACAGTGGAAGTGGATTTGAATAATTCCCCTTAAAGTTTCTTGCCTGGCTGTTCCTGTCAATACTGGAGCAATTGTTTTTTATGCCAGCTGAAAGATTCTGAATTCAGGGTGCTGTAAATCCTAAACAATGCATTTGTTAAAAGAAAAGTATTTGCATTTTTTTTAAAGGTAAGAACTTCCCTGGCCTCATTCTCATTTTTCTCCTTTTTCTTTTGGTTGAAAAAAATATTTTCTAACTCACTTCTTGAAAGAAAACAAAACTGCAAAAAATATTTCCTCTAATTTAAGCATTTCCTTCTGCTACGTAAACATCTTTGATAGCAGTTCATGATCTGAAATGCATTTCAGCCATGCCACTGCTTAAGAAA
The DNA here is from genome assembly GCA_039707465.1 of Rhabdophis nuchalis. Lineage (NCBI taxonomy): Eukaryota > Metazoa > Chordata > Lepidosauria > Squamata > Natricidae > Rhabdophis > Rhabdophis nuchalis. The sequence goes on from CM077646.1 coordinate 105,148,578, forward strand.
TAACATTTGCTTTTAATGATAGTAAAAGGGGTACATTAAGCTTTGACATTTCACATAATGCTGAGCTAAGGCAATAGATTGTAATTATTTTAGAAAAATAGGCTGCATGTGTTAGGAGAATATGTTAAAAGAGGAAGCTAAAGGCTAAAAATATTGAGTTAGGAGGGAGTGTCAGAACAACAAGCAACAAGAATCAAAACAATACGGACATTTTTTTAAAAAAAAACGTTTTATTTATACATCAAATTTAGAGACTGCCCATCTCATTCACAGAGTGACTACAAGTAGTGCAGTGAGAACTAAGAGATTGGCAGGATAATTGTGATATGCCTGAAGAGATCATTCTAAAAAGTATCAAACCAAAATTTGGGGATTGGAAAAATGTTTCGAATTCATTTTGGGTTGTTTAGATCACTTTGAGATCAAAACACTATTGAGTTTGAAACTTTTCCAAAATGGATGAAACAATTATTTTCATCTGGAAATGATTGGAATTAAACATGTTTGCCCACCCCTAAATATTCAATCTTATACAAATGAAACTGGAATATTGCATCCAGTTTTGGTCACTGCATTACAAAAAAGATGTTGAGACTGTGGAAAAAATGCAAAGAACAACAACTAAAATGTTTTTGTTAAGGGTATGGAGACAAACACATTTGAAGATCGGTTACAAGAATAGGGTATAGAGAAAAGAAGGACTAGGGGAGACATGTTCCAGTATTTGAGGGGCTACCACAAAGAAGAGGGGGTCAACTTATTTTCCAAAGTATCAGAAGGAAAGACAAGAAACAATGGATGGAAACTAATCAAGGAGAGAAACAACCTGGAGCTAAGGAGAAACTTCCTAACAGTGAGGACAATTAGCTTGCCTTCAGAAGTTGTAGGTTACTGGAGGTTTTTAAGAAAAGACTGGACATCCCCTAGTCTGAAATGGTATAGGGTCTCCTGCTTGAGCAGAGAGTTGGGCTAGAAGACCTCCAAGGTCCCTTCCAGCTCTATTCTGATTGATTCTGAATAACTATATTCTTCACTCCTTTGAATTCATCACCTGTCAGATGGGATTAGAAATTCTGTTTATATAAAGTACCACATAGAGCAATAACAGAAAACAGGGAATTCTACTTAGAACAAAGAACATAGAGCAGGGGTGTCAAACTCATATCGTCATGGTGGTGTCACATGATGTATAAGGACTTTCCCCCCTCTTGACTGAAATGGGTGTGGCCAGCATGTGATGCATCTGGCCCGCAGGCTGCAGGTTTGACAGCCTTCGCATAGTATATACCATAGATCCAAAGTTGAAAACACTGCCATCTACTGGCTGAATACTACTGTAGTTGTTGCATAAAAATACATTCCAACAATGAATTCCAAAAGATGGGTGGGCAGAAAAGATTTGTTGTTGTTCATGAAGTTGCAACTCTTCGGGATACCATAGACCAGTGTTTCTCAATCTTGTCCACTTGAAGATGTCTGGACTTCAACTCTCAGAATTCCCCAGCCAGCATTCGCTGACTAGGGAATTCTGGGAGTTGAAGTCCAGACATCTTCAAGTGGACAAGGTTGAGAAACACTACCATAGACCATAGCACCCCAGAATCCCTGTCCTCCTCTGTCTCCTGGAGTTTGCCTAAATTCATGTCTATTGCATTGATGACACTATCTAACTATCTCATCCTCTGCTGTTACCTTCTCTGTTGCCTTCAATCTTTCCCAAAATCAGGAACTTTTCCAATGGATCCTTCTCATTTGGTAGCCAAAGTATTTGAGCTTCATCTTCAGAATCTGCCCTTCCAAAGAACAGTCAGGGCTAGTTCTTTTAGGATTGACTGATTTAATCTCCTTGCAGTCCAAGGTACTCTCAAGAGTCTTTTCCAGCACCACAATTCAAAAGCATCAATTCTTTAGCTCTCAGCCTTCCTTATGGTCCACTTTTCACAGCCATACATTACTACTTGGAAAACCATAGCTTTGACTGTATGGACCTTTGTCTCTGCTTTTAAATATGCTGTTTAGGTTTTCCATAGCTTTCATTCCAAGGAGCAAGTATGTTTTAATTTCATGGCTCCAAGTTGCATAAAAGATTACAGAGCAATATTAAAACATTTTGTTTATCTTTTTGCATGCATTTTATAAGATTTATAAGGTTAAGTTACTTGGAAAGTATGCAAAGTCTGTTTATTTGCCTGTGCGCCACCCTGGGTCCTACCAAGGAGAAGGGCGGGGTATAAATTTAATAAAATAAATAAATATTTGTCTGAAAATCTTTTAGCTATCATGCTAAAAAGAAGACTGTTCAACTTTTTCTCTCCTAGCTGCTCAGCATAGCCAGCCCAGGGAAAACATAAACTATGGAGAATACAAAGGGAAAAAATAGTATTTCACTATATTCTACAGATGGGTATCAGCCTCATGGGATCAGAACCTTGTGGCCGGCAGGTACTACATGGAAACCCTCAAATACACAGACAGACATTTTGACAGAGGCATCCAAATATTTGTGGGAGTAATGTTTTTTCCTCATTTTTCTCCTGATTAATAATCTGCTTTAATATATCAAAGCTGATATATTTGCTTTAACACATCAAAGATGACACATTTATCAGGTTTAAAATTCTGATTTTTTTTGAACGAAATATATCAAAAATAGTATTCAGGAAGGTAATTATTTCAAGTACATGATGTAACTCATTAGTTACAAAAACTCTCTTGAAAATTGAGTGTTTCCATTTCTAAACTGAAATGACTGAGTTATGCTGCAGTGCAAAATGGATTCATACAAAATTTATTTCTATTTCAGAAGTGCTGTTATATAAAACAATATGGCCTTAAGGCAATATTATAGATTGCTAAATTATCGAATGATAGTGCATAGTTCATATTTGCTAGTTTCTTTGTATAGCATATTAATACTGTAATATAACAGCACACACAATTCTAGGTGCATTTTCAAAGCATACTCTGTTATTACATTTTAATCTAAAATTCTGCTAAAGTTGTCTGTAAGATGAACAATTTTCAGATCTTTCTGTATCTGAATGGAATGTCAAAGGGAGTGGAGGAATACTTACAGTACCTTGGAGATTGGCAGTATTTATGAAGTACCACTACAATATTTGTAAACCATGAGTCCAGAGTCATGTGGAAATTTCTAGTGTTCTGTCTATTAGCTTTGATTAGCTTTGGGCTGATCAGATTGAAATAAGTCTTTAAAAAAGTCAATCTGCATATCTTCTGAATTACTAAGTGTGATTCCAAATTAGTTGTTCCAGGGCAGAGAAAAGCATGTGTGGTCCATTGTTTTCACCAACAATTGTACCCCATAAACCAAAGTCAGTTCAGGTGACTCTTTGTATCAGGATGTTCTCAAAGTGAAAACATCAAATCTAATAGACAGAACACTAGCAATTTCCACATTCCTTTGACTCTCTCACCACAACACCAAAAATGCTGGAATGTCTAGAAAAAATGCAGAGAAGAGCAACAAATATGATCAGGGGTCTGGAGGTTAAACCGTGCAAGGAACAGGCGTAGGAAGTAAGTAGGTCTAGTCAAAGAGAAGACTAAGGGTGACATGATAATAGTCTTCCAGTACTTGCAAGACTGTCACAAAGAAGAAGGGGTGAACCTATTCTCCAAAGTACTTGAGAGCAGAACTAACAGATGGAAATTTATCAAGGAGAAATCCAACCTAGAATTAAGAAAGAAAATTCTGATAGTGAGAACTATTAATCATTGGAATGGCTTGCTTGCAGTAGTTGTGAGTGCTCTGCCACTGGAAATTTTCAAGAAGAGATTGGACAACCCTTTATCTGGAATGCTATAGGCTCTCCTGCTTGAACGGGGAGTTGGACTGGAAGGCTTACCAGGGTTCTTCCAATTCTGTTATACTATGATTCCATTTTGACTTACAGAAAGTCCTGGGGATTGTATAATGTTGTTATTGTCCGTTGACAATAACAGTACAAGAGATTGAAACATCTTCAATGTATCCAATTTGTTTCCTTTACAACTCAATTGAAGATATGTATGGGAGTATTGCATACCATAATATCAATATTAGCCAACACTCCAGAAGATAGGCTTAAGATACAGAAGGATCTAGACAAACTTGAACATTGGGCACTGTCTAATAAAATGAAATTCAATTGTGAAAAAAGTAAGGTCCTACATATAGGCAAGAAAAACCAAATGCACAAGTACAGTATAGGTGGTACCTTGCTCAATAGTAGCAACTGTGAGAGGGATCTCGGAATCCTAGTGGACAACCATTTAAATATGAGCCAGCAGTGTGCAGCAGCTGCCAAAAAAGCCAACACAGTTCTAGGCTGCATCAACAGAGGGATAGAATCTAGATCGCGTGAAGTGTTAATGCCACTGTATAGTGCCTTGGTAAGGCCACACTTGGAATACTGCATACAGTTTTGGTCGCCACGATGTAGAAAAGACGTGGAGACTCTGGAAAGAGTGCAAAGAAGAGCAACCAAGATGATTAGAGGACTGGAGACTAAGACATATGAAGAACGGCTGCAGGAACTGGGTATGTCTAGTTTGATGAAGAGAAGGACCAGGGGAGACATGATAGCAGTGTTCCGATATCTCAGAGGGTGCCACAAAGAAGAGGGAGTCAAACTTTTCTCCAAGACACCTGGGGGCAGGACAAGGAGCAATGGGTGGAAACTAACCAAGGAGAGAAGCAACTTAGAACTAAGGAGAAATTTCCTAACAGTAAGAACAATTAACCTCTGGAACAGCTTGCCTCCAGCAGTTGTGAATGCCCCAACCCTGGAAGTCTTTAAAAAGATGTTAGACAGCCATTTGTCTGAAATGGTATAAGATTCCTGCCCATGCAGGGGGTTGGACTAGAAGACCTACAAGGTCCCTTCCAACTCTGCTATTGTATTGTATATTCTTGTTAAGGTTCAGCGGTTCCCTGATCCAAAGGCTGTTTTTATTATCTGTTTTCATCGTTATTTCTATCCTTCACAGGAATCAATCTCTTGATATGCTGGGTGAAGCTGAAAGGAAAAGTGAGGGTTTCACAAAGAATATATAGCCTGCTTAGATTGCATTGCATTATGCAGCTTAATGCTAGCCATTGTGGGGCTTGTTCTGCTTCGGTATTGGCACACACAGTAGACATACTGCATTGTAGACCTCAGGGACCATGAGACTGCTGGAGGCTTGCTAAAGATTTTTCCCCCTTCAAAAACAGAACATATACAAACCCTGGAGTAATCCCCACAGATCTGAAGAGTATGGAATAAGCAACAGATGCTGGTGTAAAACCTAATTAATCCAAGAACAATCTAATATGCCAGAAAACACAAGATTCCGGATTGCCATAATCATGTGTTTTGGGTTTTAAAGTATGAAACACATGGTGTGTTTAGTGTTATTTTTAACTTGATGAAAATGCTGACCCTTTTTGACTTGTAGAACATAGACAAATGCCTTGCTTTATAAAACAGCTTCACTGCATTAACTTATTCCATCAAGTTTTATTTGAAAAGCAGATATATGTTGCAAGCATAGAAGCTGGATTGCTTTGTTCAACAAATGTAAAATAGCTGCACTAAAAGAAAGCATGATAAACAAAACCCTGAAATATTTTTTGTAGAATATTTTACACTGATTACTCTTAACGTGCAATTTCTTTCAGTTCTTTTACTATTGTCTACATTCTATCACTATAACTGCATTTTTAAAATTGTGAAGTAGATATTAATACGACTTTTTCATATCTCATTCCATTCCACCTATTTCTAGTTTTTCCCCCAATTTGTATATAACCTGCAAGCAAGTGAATTTGCTTTATGTAGTTGAAAATAGTTTACTCACAACTTGAAATAATTCTTTAGATCAGGGCTTTGTGAATTTGGATGAGAAAAAAATTACTTTTTCACTAATTTCTTATTGAAATTTAATTATTCATTCAATAATATACAGTATGTAAGCAACAAAGTAATTTGTGGCTTCTTGGCTCAAAAAATGTTAACTTTAATCATTCTCATTATCTAAAATTATTATGCGCTAAAAAGAGCATTATTTTGTTATTGATTGAATAGATTAATAAAGAAGCACATATACTACTATTATGTCATGTTTGATAGCTGCATTTGAGTATAATTGATCTTGTTTGCAATATAATATATATCTTTGCATTTCATTTTATGGATGTAAATATACTTTGTAAGAAGGAATCCATAGGCATAATCAGATCTTCATAGGGTCCATAAGGAAAAATGGTTAAGATTCCCTGTTATAGACCGTGCACATATATTTTGTACAACCTTGTACAGAAAATTGGATTCAGTTTCGTAGTATTCTAATTAATATATGGAACAACAGAATATGTGCAATATTCCTGGCTTCAGATCAGTAGCCATGCATTCATGCATATTTGTTCAGGATAGGGGATAACAGAGATGATCTTTTGGAGAGTGGTGCATAATTTGATATCTTCACGTTTCCAGAATTTCTCAGAGGACAAATCTAATATGGAATTGCATGTCATCAAAGGAATTGCATGCTACTAACAGAGGAAAAACAATCAACCAGAAAGTATAAATGACCAGGCTCATATTATTCTACTTTGGATACATTATGCAAATAACTATTAGCTCTCTGAAGAAAATTCTAATGCTAGGAAAGGGGGAAGCAAAGAGAAGAAGAGGAAGAGCAGAAACCTATATGGACTCAGTTACAGTAGCAGAAAGTAGCTACTGTACAGTACAGTAGAAAACCTGAAACATAACTGTCAAACCCACGGCTCACAGGCTGGGTGCGTCCTGTACTGACCATGGCCATGCCCAGTTTAGCAAAGGAGAAAAAAATGTCCTGATACATAACGTGATGCTGCTGTGATGCCCTAAAAGATCAGGTTAGGAAGAGAGCATTGTAGAGACAATCTATGCATGTGTTGCTAGAACTTGATAATGTTGGATCATACATAATCAATCAATGGGCAAACTAAGGCTTGGTATCTCTAAGCATTTGCATGCTTTATTGGAAGTATTTACACTCTTTGCTGATTAGCAACTCTTTGATAGCACCCAATCTCACATTTCCAGGCATTGATTATTTCTAACCATTTGACATAATGGTTAAACAACAGGGGCAACAGTGAAACATTGATAAACCCATCAGTGTAACTGCTAAGGGGACAACTACTCCTCTAGCATCCTCTTTGGAGAGCTGTTCCCAAAGATTCCATAGCAAAACTTCATTCAGGATGCTAGCAAGACATCCCAACAGGGATACTCGATTATTAATTTAAAGAACTATTAATTGATTTATAGGAATCCACTCTCCTGTCTAAACTCTGGTTTAGTCATCCAACAAAAGATCCAATTTAGTAATCAAGGCTGGGTCTAAACTCAGACTGGAAATAATGCAAAATAGGAGTATTGAATTGAAAAGAACTCAGATAAATAAGGGCTGCTGTTTGTATTTTTATCTTAGGAGATGGAAGCATCTCTCTGATTTGCTTAAGCTGATAGCTCTTAGTTAAAGTGTTATGGCCAATTATTGCTTGCATGGGAGACTGTAAGAAAATACCAAAACTATATGCTAATCTGGGAAGCCAAAAAAACCAAAAGAAGCAAAACCAAACAAACCCCAAAACCATCTTGGAAGAAATCAATGGCAAACGGATTCCTTCACTAATGCCAAGACAGCTTCATGTCCAGGTCCATAAACTACCAGGAATCAATATTGACTCACAGAGTTGGGGTTTGGTTACTGAATATTTAACAAGGATGGTTGGCAAGTTTGAAAAAGCAGAAGTGCAGATGGTTTCGGTCTAAACCAGATTAGCTACATTGTCGATTCTTTTAGTTTCTTGAGTTTGTTATCTCTTTTCTTTTCCACTGCTTTTTTTTAAAGCACCAGTTCACATTGACCTTAGACTAGTGGATCTGCTGGCAGGATGCAGAGAGCTTTAAATTCCCCAAATAAAGATATTTAGATAGTGTTCTTATCAGGAAAGACTACATTGGGAACTGTAGTTCATTACTCAAGTAGGCTTCACTGAATTGGGTTCCAGATGCAGATTCCTATCTAACAAATTATTTCCTTCTGTGCTACCATCAAATTATTCGAATTGTATTTCCTTCAATGGAATTGTGAGCTGAGCTATATTTTGAAGCTGGCCACTTTTTCCACAGATGGCATTAAAAGACGAATGAAAAAGACCTTGTTTCTTGAGGCAAGGCTCAGAACTGAGAACTAATTTGATCATCTAACTGGCTTGAGCTCTTTAATGAAACTACAGAATAATTACAGAATAGGGTAAAGCCATCAAATAAACTAATTAGTGAATCTATGAGCCAAGCAGCTCAAATTGATTGAGCTGACGAAGCAAATTCCTGTTTGCAAAGCAAACCAGTAAGTCACAATTACTCATTCTGTTTTTCCTCAACTGTGCAAAGCATATGTTGAATTGAAGTTGATGAAATTCATTATTCCTATTAGCAAAATGAGAAAGAAAGCCAATATCACTGAAGAGAACCAGCTTACCTGGACAATTGTCCTTAAAATCATTCCCGTAAAAGCTTCCTGGCTTCTGGGACTTAAATGGCCAAAGTATTAATACCAATTCAATTCAATTAAAGTAGATCAATATATAATATAGAGAGAATGACCCCAAATCTCACTTCCTAAGTAAGAACTATATGGATGTTTTTAAGCATATTTTTGAATTGAACTCTCCCTCCCCATGAATGCCCAAGGTGATTTACAACTAAAACACCAACAACTTGAAACAAATAAAGCATATTACAATAAATGAAGAACCCTTCTAAACTCCAAGAATTTACATTACATTTTTTGCCTAGCCATCTGAAGCCAATAATTCCATGGTCTGCTGCAGAGAAGGATTTTCTTATATACTCCCAAACATGTCTAGGAATCAAATACAACAGGGGTATACTTACTTATTCAGCTGTTTGAAAGCATGTATGCTATGTTTACAAAAGACAAATACATAGATCAGTGATGGCTAACTTTTTTTGGCTCGCGTGCCAAAAGCAGGGGAGCGCAGGGGCGGTCATGCGTAGGTGTGCCACACCCATAATGCGATGTGCATGACCCCCTGCTTTTGGCCCTTTTTCACCCTCCCCAGGCTCCAGAGGCTTCCTAGGAGTCTGGGGAGGGTGAAAACAGACTCCCCTCCATCTCCAGAGTCTTCAGGAGCTTCCCTGAAGCCTCCAGAGGGTGAAAAACGGCCTCAAAAGAAGGTCTAAATCAACTGGCCAGCGCACACAAGCGTGCTGAAGCTGATAGGGCAATGCCTTGTGTGCCCTAAGAAATGGCTCCGCGTGCCACCTGTGGCACCCGTGCCATAGGTTCGCCATCACTGACATAGATTCTTGAAGGAATAGAATCGATTAAAAGCATCCTGTGGAAGAAGGTTAGCTTTCCTCCTTCCCAGAATTCATGCATGCCCAGATGCCACCAGGGCAGGGGCCTGTAGACCATAATTTACATATCAGTTGAGAGGAAGCCCATTTTTTGTTGGCAAACACCCCACCCTTCTCAAACCATTGAAGTGAATGTTGGGATAGCAGTAAGTTGATACAAATGAGCTTGCCATATTCTAAGTTCATTTTATTTTAGCAACATTTGGACAACAAATAACTCATTTTTTGAAGGGGGAAATACCCATAGGTTATTTATATTTCTCAGCATAGCATATATTGGAAGTACTTAAGAAAATGTAGTCCTCTTCACAATTTAGCATATCCACACGCACATACATCTGCTATTGTTTGACATAGTATAGGCAGCGTTCTTTCATGCTTCACTGCAATCCTACAGATTGGTAGTTCAGTCTATCTGTGTTCCTTGGGGCTTAATGTCAGACTGCTGTCAGGTAAGATTATAGTGAAACATTTAACAAAATTTTTGAGCAAACCCCATAGTGGATGCCCACATTCCTAGAGTACGTATGGAGGACTGAGCCATTTCTTTAACAAATGTTTAAGATGTCTACACTCAGTGAAATTAATTCATATTTCCTTTTTTCCCAAAAAGATCACAACATCATAGAGTGGAAAGGGATTTTGGAGGTCTTCTAGTCCAACCCTTTTGCCCAAGGCAGGAGTCCTCATAATATCCCAAACAAAAGGCTGTCTAACCTTTGCTTAAAAATCTCTAGGCATGGAGCCCCATAACTCCAAGAGGCAGGTTGTTCCACTGCTTAATTTCTCAAAATTAAGGCCCCTGCGGCCTCCCACCCGGCGCCGAACCACCCTGGCTCCCTGGTTCTCTGAGGAGCTGAGGGTGATGAAGCGTCGGAAGAGATACCTAGAGAGTGGTTGGAGGGCCACCCGTTCCGAATCTGACCGGACACCGTTAAGGTCGCATTTAAAGACCTACCTAGTGGCGATAAAAGCAGCGAAACGTAATTATTTCTCCGCTCTTATCGTGTCTGCAGATAACTGCCCTGCCGCCCTGTTTAGGGTGACCCGTTCCCTTCTTCACCAGAGGCCGCGGGGTGCCCCCTTACAGGCTCATGCAGAGGAATTTGGGTGTTATCTGCACAATAAAATCGATCAGATCCGCGATGAGTTGGCTTCCAACTGGACTAGTTCAGACGGGCTGACGGTGGCAGGTCCTGAGTCTGTCATCTGGGAAGAGTTCGATCCTGTGACTCCTGAGGACATGGACAGGTTGCTGGGATGGCTGAACGCCACCACAGGTTTACCCGTGTCCCTCCCGCTCCTGGCTGGTACTGGCCTCCCGGGAGGTTACACAAGGCTGGCTTCAGGGAATTGTTAATGCTTCTTTGAGTGAGGGGTTTCTGCCGGCCGCCTTGAAAGAGGCGGTGGTGAGACCCCTCCTCAAGAAGCCCTCCCTGGACCCGGCTGTGTTGGCCAACTACTGTCCTGTCTCCAACCTTCTATTTCTTGCGAAGGTTGTTGAGAGTGTGGTGGCGCGACAGCTCCCTCAGCACCTGGAGGAAACTGTCTATTTGGACTCGCGCCAGTCCGGCTTTTGGCCCGGGCACAGCACAGAAACAGCATTGGTTGCGTTGGTGGATGATCTCTGGAGGGCCCGGGATAGGGGTCATTCCTCTATCCTCATCCTATTAGATCTCTCAGCGGCTTTTGATACCATCGACCATGGTATCATGTTGCGCCGGCTGGAGGGGTTGGGGTTGGGGGGCACCGTTTTACGGTGGTTCTCCTCCTGCTTCTCCGACCGGTCGCAATTTGTGCTGGCAGGAGGGCAGAGGTGCCTCACTTATGGGGTACCACAGGGGTACATCCTCTTGCCTCTCCTCTTCAAGATCTATATGAAGCCGTTGGGTGAGATCCTCCATAGTTTTGGGGTAGAGTTCCATCAGTACGCTGATGACACTCAGCTGTACATCTCTACCCCGGACCACCCCAACGATGCCGTGGAAGTGATGTCCCGGTGTCTGGAGGCCATGCGAGTCTGGATGGGGAGAAACAGGCTCCGACTCAATCCATCCAAGACCGAGTGGCTGTGGCTTCCGGCATCACAATATAGCCAGGTGGTACCATCTCTGGCTATTGAGGGTGAATCACTGGCTCCCACAGAGAGGGCCTGCAACTTGGACGTCCTACTGGACTCTCGGCTGTCGTTGGAAGATCATTTGACAGCCGTGGCCAGGGGGGCTTTTTATCAGGTTCACCTGATACACCAGCTGGATTGTGACGCTTTACGCATGGTCACTCAAGCTCTCGTCATCTCCTGCCTGGACTACTGCAATGCTCTCTACATGGGGCTTCCCTTGAGGTGTACCCGGAGGCTCCAGTTAGTTCAGAACGCGGCCACGCGGGGGATTCTGGGAGCTTCTAGATGCTCCCATGTGACACCTCTCCTGCGCGAGCTGCACTGGCTGCCTGTGGCCTTCCGGGTGCGCTTCAAGGTGCTAGTAACCACCTTTAGAGCGCTCCGTGGCATGGGACCTGGCTATTTGCAAGACCGCCTCCTGCTACCTAATACCTCCCACCGACCAGTTCGCTCCCACAGAAAGGGCCTCCTCAGGGTGCCATCGGCTAGGCAATGTCGGCTGGTGACCCCCAGGGGGAGAGCCTTCTCTGTGGCTGCTCCTGCCCTCTGGAATGACCTACCCCCTGACCTTTGCACGATCACGGACCTGCGCCTTTTCCGCCGGGCTTTGAAGACCCATTTATTTCGTGCGGCCGGCCTGGTGTAGTTTTTAACTTGCTTTTAGATAGGGTTTTTATCAAAATTTGAAAATTAGGTGTACTGTTTAATACATTTTTAATAGCATTTTACTTGTTTTTATCATTAATTTTATACTAACTGACTTTTACTGTTTGCCTGTACACCACCCTTAGTCCCGCTGGGGAGAAGGTGTGGTATAAAAATTCAATAAAATTCAAATTCACACAGTCAAGAAATTCCTCTTTGTTCAATTTTGGATCTCTCTTTCTCTCTGTAAAATGCCCACCCATTGGTCTTTGCCTTTTTCTTGGTGCTCTACAGAAGAACGATACTTTTTTCTGTGTAGCATCCTTCAAATACTATTCTATGTTGACTATGTGTTTCTGTAGTCTAAACCTTTCAGTAGAGAGGAAGCAAAAATAGTAAAGAAAAGTACATTGTTACTGAAAGTTAAAGAGTTAGAGCATGAAACAATAGCTTCATGCTCTAACTCTTTAACTTACAACATTAAAGTACTTTTAATATTTATTATAGGTATGTTGAGGGTTAGTGGGGTTCTTTATATTGGGTTTTTATTGTTTGTAAGCTGCCCAGAATCCCTGAGAACTTTTTTATAATCACTAAAGTAGAGTGTACTTCCTGATTAGAAATAGAATCATTTCTTTTGTCTCTGTCCAAAGCTGTAGCATTATAATTCATAAATAGCACTGAAGTTTGGTCACCATAGTATTGGCTTTCACAATTTGTGAAGATCAGAGCTTTGATTTATTTATTGGCTATACATTTTAGCTTTTGTTTTTTGTTCCCCTTCATGTATTCACATTTGAGATTTATTGTAATCAAAATGTTGGCTTGCAAAATCTTTTTTTCAATAGAAGACAGCAGCTTTTAATGGCTTTTCTCCACTGAAGTCAAAATAAACAAAGGGTGCAATTCAGTACAAATGAATGACTAGGAATGGCCAATTCCCTTTCGACCAAGCCAAACTGAGACAGTCAAGGAACATAGCAAAGAATGAGAATTTTCTTTGCTGCCAGTAAATGATGGACTAGATTTTTGCAGCCCATTTCTGATTGATCACATTTAACTCTTCATTTTGAAACCAGAAACAGAATCCCACAGAACCTGTCTGTAACAAACTTGCAATTAGCAATAATAGAGAGAAACTTCTGTAGCAAAGTAGCCAATGTATGAATGTCTAAACTTCCAATAATGGAAGCTATTACGCATGGAGTTGCTGTTAGTTTCCTGTCCCTACTGCCTATACATTCAATTTTAGCTTCAAGGCTTTGTTGATCAGTGGATTGCTTCTCCTACACCATCAGTAATGGTGTTCTTTGGCTAAGAATTCAAAATTTTCAAAGGCTGCCTGATGTCAAAGGACCATCTGTTGATTGGCGTCTGTCATGTATCCTAATTTTTATGTAACATCTCATTATATGAGATTGTTTTGTAATCATGCTTAATTTTGGTTTACTCATGATGGAGAAATGTAGTTGCAGGCTTTTATTTATGCTTCAAAGTTCTAGGTCTCTGACACTGTTTAGAGTTCAATTCTTTTGCTCGTTTGATTTAGCATTTGTGCAACAGAATCTGGCATGGTATTGCCAAGAACTTGCCCTCCATTAGATCTGTTGATCCTCTGTTGATCTTTAATAGAAAGAGGCAGAGATGAGAACTATGATAAAAAGCAGGAATCAGGATAAACGTAGGGTTATAAAGAAACAAACCTGGGTATTTGATCTGAAACCAATTAGGGTTAATATTTGGGCTGATATGGGATTGAAGCAGTGGTAAATTTTCTATGAGTTGATAACAAAAACATTTTGTTAACAGATGGTTTTAGATCTTCAATCTTGTCTTTCTCTTACTATACATAATTTTTATTACTTCTATAATATAATTTTATTTTATAATATGTTTACTATTTACTTTATTCATTAAACATGAAACTCAGCCAACTGAACATTTAAAAATGCATTACAAATACCATTGACTGGTGCTAATGATTGATATGGTTTGCTGCCAGCATCCTACGTATCAACCAAGTACCTTCTTAAAATATAAGATGTTCCAAATAGTGCAGTTTTTTGCAGTTCCGCTGGTGTTATTGTAGGAAGCTGCAAGTTGTTGATGTATCTTGTAAAATTCTTGGACAAGGTGCCAAGTGCCCCGATGACAATGGGTATCACTGTTACATGCTTCATCCATAGCCATGTAGTTTTGATGGCCAGGTCGCAATATTTCATTATTTTTTCTAGTTCTTTTTCTTTGACTCTGGCATCTCCAGGAACAGCAATATCAATGAACTGTACACTTTGGCCCTCTACAACCGTGATATCTGATATGTTGTGCTCCAAATGATGATCCATTTGTATTCAAAAGTCCCATAAGATCTTCACCTTCTCATTTTTGATAACCTTTTCCATTTTATATTCGCATGACTTTCTGGATACAGGTAAATCATATTTTTTACATAATGACCAGTGGATTAATTTAGCAACTCGGTCATGTCTAGATTTATAATCAGTTTGTGCGATTTTGCTGCATTCACATATTAAATGTGAAACAGTTCCGAGTTTGTTATTGCAAAATCGGCAGTTTGGGTTGTCAGTGGGTTTTTGAATCTTCGCTTTCATGGCATTAGTTTGTAGTGCTTGTTCTTGAGCAGCCAGTATTAAACCATTAAATGTTTATTATTGTTGTTGTTGTTATTGTTTTCCTGTTAACGATTTCATTATTAATATAGTTTACAGATGACAGGCTAGTAATTTGTAAAATAGTTTTAGTAGTTCAATAGTTTAAAATTATTTTGCCCTGTTTCACAAGGGGTGGGAAACCAACATTGGTGTATTATATTAATCAGCATTCAACTAGGGAGGATGTTATGTTTATTTGTGTTAGTCTTTTTTTCTTTTTTTAAATGACACTTTAAAATGTCTTCCTTGTTATGTTTTTTTAAATTATTTTATTCTTTTTAAAATATCTTGCCATTTTGTATTTTAACCTTCTTTGAATAAGTTAAAAAATTTCCCAGAAAAGAACATGAATATAGAATAAGCACACACACAAACACACTCTTTTCCATTATTGAATGAAAGGGCAATATAAAGGTTTTACCCATACTCATTCCTCAGCATAAGCAAAAGTTTTAAATCTATGTCCTTATAACATTCTGATTGCAGTTTGTGAAAGTTTTGCAAAAAAAAATGATTCTTTTAATAGAGTTAAATACCATGCTTTGAAGGAGAGGGTGTGAGAGAGGAAATATTGTATTCAGTGGCTGCCAGGTCTATCTGTTATGCTGCCTATCTTTTGAAATAGTCCCCCCCCCCCATGAGATTTCTATGGCTGAAACCCTGCTGATGTTCCAGAAAGCATTAAAAATGCAATTATTCTCTCAGGTTTGGGGGAAGGATGGTGGCGAGCTCTTATAAGATTTAGTGTGTTTGCTACAATTTTTTTTAATGCACAACTCTTTGTTCTCTTATGTTATTTTTCAGGTTTTTATAATGGTGTAAAGGACCTAGAGTCACTAGGAGTCAGATATTTCTTAAATTTATGTAAATAATATATAAAGCATAATCAGGTTAGAATGACCGCTGTGATTTGAACATTCTAATCAGCCCCTTGTGAAGAATTAGACCTTCTCTTTTGAGAAAAACTTGTTTTGCATTTGCTAAATATTGTTTTTCAATTTCCATTTGGATTATTTAGTTCAGCTGTTCATTCTATCCCAACTTTACACATAGAAAAATTAAAGGCATTTTATCCTAGGATGCAGTTCCAGTTTTCTAAATCCTACATTTGATTTTCAAAGGAAAATTAATTGGATTTCCATCAAGTTGACTTTAAGCAAATCAATACTTTTTGGAATTCTGAATCTCTCTTCAGGCATTTCCAATCGTTTCTGTACATAGTATCTTTGCCTGAAATTTATATTTTGTTATCAACTGTCAGTAAATTTTGCATAAAATGATATAGATAAAACTAAGAATTTCCCAGCTATATGTCTTCAGATTTTACCTCAATTTGGAAATTACTTCCAAATGAATCCCAGAAATTCTTAATTAAAAAAAAGAAAGACAAATACAATAAGCATCCTATAGTTTACGAAATTAATTAAATGAACATGAAATCCATAGAACAGTAAAATAACACCAGATAATTTTTCTGTTCATCTAAATCTGAATTCTGTATTAAGCAATTCATTTCCTGGATTAATACTGTTCAACTCTCTCTATGTCAGTAATTATTACTTTGTCACTGGGGAAAGCTGGATTCATTTAACGATCACAGCAGAAAAGCAGTAAAGTCATGTGATGACTCAATTATTGCATTGCTTAGCGACAGAGCTTCCAGTTTAAATTGTGGTCATAACAGCCATGGTGTTGCAGTGGTTTGAATGCAGTATTGCAGGCTAATTCTGCTGACTGCTGACTGCCAGCAGTTCAGCAGTTCAATTCTAATTGGCTAAAGGTTGACTCAGCCTTCCATCCTTCCAAGGTTAGTAAAATGAGTACCCTGATTATTGGGGGCAATTTGCTAACTTTGTAAACTGCTTAGAATGGGCTTTAAAGCACCTCTCTAAGCTGTATATAAGTCTAAGGGCTATTAGTATTGCTATAAGTCAAGGATTACCTGAATAGCTTTTTTTATGTAGTTATGTTATTGTTAGAATCCAACTGATACCTATTATGTTCTTGGGTCAGAGGTAGTCATTATTGTATTGCATTCTTCTTAAAGCCTTAGATATGTGTGTCCATTGCCATGAAAGGCAATTTCTCAGTTATTATTTTAGCAACTTTATTTGCACAGTGTTATGTGCAATACTTTAGAAGTATGATGTGCAACAACAAGTGATATCCAACTATTATTTGATCTCAACTTGAAACCTACTACAAGAGGTACATTTGTTTTCCTTCCCCATTGTTCACTCTCTCCTGGAAAGCAAGCTCTTCACTTTCTTCTGTGACATTAACAAATTCCTGTAAAAAAAACTGCTAAATAATTTACAGTCCTCCAAATTCATTGGGGAGTGAAACTTTTAAAACAATCTTCTTAGAATCTTCATCCTCACTGCTACCACATGTAGTTACTTTTCCCCGTTAACTGTCATTGATTTCCCCTGATTTATGGGAATGTTGCATCCGTGTTCTTCTCCAATTGACAAATTGCTGCCATTCCGAAAATTCATTTTCAACATTTTTCTTTGGTGGCACAATCTTCTTTCCCTTCTTCCTCAATATTTAATCAAACCCTTCGCAATCTTGCTCACAGACCCTTTACTAAACCTTCCCCCAAATTTCTCCTCATTTTGAATCTTATAGTCCAAGTCAAAATCTCTTTCATCTACACAGATAGACCATCCCGGAATAGGCAACTGTTTGATTGTTGTGCACATTTTTTTTTTTTCCATATAGCTTTCCCCATTCTTGGACAATGCTGTCAGTTCACTTTTCTTCAGTCCACTCTAATATGGGCCTTTGCTGATTGAGAATAATAATAATAATAATAATAATAATTTTAATTTCTATCCCGCTCTCTCTCCCCAAGGGGACTCGAGGCGGGGCACAGGCAATTAAAAATACAAATAGACCACAAACAAATACAAAATACAAAGTTAAAAATAAATTAAATAAATCCTGCGCTAAAACCCATAACTAAACTAAAAATTACCCCTAAAAAACCCTGACCTAAAAAGAGACTACCCAAGGCCGGCCAGACGAAAAAAGTGCGTCTTTAATTTTAAGCGGAAGGAGCGGAGGTCCGTGGTTGTCCTGATATCGGGGGGAAGGTCATTCCAGAGGGCTGGGCCCGCCACAGAGAAGGCCCTTCCCCTGGGCGTCGCCCGCTGACAAAGTCTAGTGGACGGCACCCGGAGAAGTCCCTCTCTGTGGGAGCGAATCGGCCGTGAGGATGTATGGGGCAGGATCCGATCCCGCAGGTAGCTAGGTCCCGAGCCATGGAGCGCTTTGAAGATGGTAACTAACACCTTGAAGCGCACCCGGAAGACGACAGGTAGCCAGTGCAGCTCGCGCAACAGCGGTGTTACATGGGCAAACCTAGAGGTGCCCATAATTGCTCGCGCGGCTGCATTCTGGACCAACTGAAGCCTCCGGGTACACCTCAAGGGGAGCCCCATGTAGAGAGAGTTGCAATAATCCAGTCGGGATGTCACTTTACTTTACAATGATAAAATACTTTACAATGATAGATAGCTCCATCATAACTCCTACTAGCTTAAGGCTTGATAATATGCTTTAACATTTGACTCCAAAACATATGTAGTGTAGGATAATTCTATTTTGTTATTGCTCCAGAGGATACATAAATCGTACATGTAGTCCATTTCTAACAGACTACTTTAAAAGTAGTGATGATTTGTTTTACTGCAGTTAAAGCAGCCTATTAAATTTGAAAGGGATGGAACAATGCAATTTTTCCACATGCATCTAAGCCTACTCTGAAACCATAAGAACAGGAAGCTAATGCTGTTCTGTGGATTTTTGCACAAGAGGTATCAGAACTGTTTTTCGTAAGACGTCTCACAACAGAGATATTGTGTAGTACAATAGCTTGGTATGGCAGAAGTTGGGCTCCAGTGCAAGAATAGTCAAAAATATGCCCTTTTCCAGCTGCTTCTAGGCAACTAAAGTGAACATAATCAAACTTTCAGAAGTGGCCTGGATTGGAAGAAATGAATATGGACATTCTACATTCGAATTTGGGGTAGCGCGATAAAATTGATTGAAAGCAGATTCAGAACAATCAAAGGAAAGCGTTTCATTATTTTCTACATAATATGATCAGGAAAGGGATTTTGTATTTAATAAAAATGAATGAATTAAAGTATTTATAGAATTTCTTTGAATGAGAATATGGTATTACTATCTTATCAATTGATAAATCAATTCATGGAAGATAAATCTGCAATAATCATTTTGCTTCTGGGCTTTGTGGAAATATTTTTGTTTATTTTTAAAAAGCGATTTAACTATCTATTATAGGGCACTTACTTGCAACGTGCTATTTATTCAGCTAACTATTTCAGATTCAGAAACTTCTTTCCCATGGAGTCTAGCTATTATTTCAAAATCATCTGGAGCTACACAAGAACAGAGCGCATAAATCCTAATCACAGGTACAAATCTTCCTTCAGTATTTCCTGAGCACTAAATCAACTCTCTATCTTCTCCTTTATTATTTTTCAGAACAGACTCAGACACGGAAAGCAAGACAGAAAGAGATAGGAATACTCTGACACAATCTACTGTAAACATATTTGTCCATTTAAAGATTAAACTTTTGCCTGAAAAAAATTGTCCTTAAAGTTTATCTGAACCTACCTTTTTCAAAACTTTAAAATGGCTCAGAGGTGGCATTAAAGCACGGGAGTCAAGAGTATTAGGTTAACTTACATACTCTGAGCTCCATCTTTTTATCTAATTAGACAACCAAAATTTTCAATTAATAGGCATCTTTGATTTGGGCGCGTCTTTTATATTTGGGGAAGAAATCAGCAATCAATAGAGTCCTTAAGTCCACTGATAAAAGAAAAACCTCTAGAACAATCCTACTTGGCCTGCAACTTCCATTTCCAGTCTTTTGACGTACTCTAGAAGTCTGAACAAACCTCTAAGATGAAACAGCAACAATCAGGTAAGAGGGAACTATGTCTAGAAAAACAGAATACATCATAGCAATAACACTTAGACTTATATACCGCTTTGCAGTGATTTATAGTCCTCTTTAAGCGGTTTTACAGATTCACCATAGGACAAGAAAATCCTGCTGATGATGTTACCTAGTCTGGTAGTGAAATGTTCAGAAATTAAATTGAAACATATTTGGAGAGCAAACCCTTGCAAAATCTGAAATCTGAGCTACTTACTTTCTATTATTTTAAAGCTTTACAGCCCTCCCTAAGTTGTTTACCGAGCCAGCATGTTGCCTCCAATAATCTGGGTCCTCATTTTACCAATCTCAAAAGGATGGAAGGCTGAGTCAACCTTGAGCTGGTCGAGATCGAACTGCTGAACTGCAGGCAGCTGGCAGTCAGCAGAAGTAGCCAGAAGGGCTGCATTCTAATCACTGCACCACCACAGCTCGTTATGGTAAAGTAGCACCTACAATTTCTTCTTCTACAAACTTTCCTTCAGAGGTGGGTTCCTACTGGTTCGGACCGGTTTGGCCGAATAGAATAACTCAGCCAGACATGCACCCAAACCGGTTCTATGCTCGGCACTGCCATCTTGATTTTCTCTTCTGCATAAGCGCAAAACAATCTTCATTGGAAAAATGTATTTCCCCCCCCTTTTCTAATGTTCTAATGCTCATGCACAGACCTTTCAAGGTGCAAATGCGCACACATGCAGATCAAAATTTTTGAGTGCCGAACCGGTACTAATGCAAGCAGGAACCCATGGATAGGTTTAGGGAATTTAGCGACAGTGAGATAAGTAGAGAGAATTGATACTCTTCCTTCTAACAGTCCTGAAAATGAATCTATTGATAGTCAACTTGCATTCCTGTTTTTTACTGATTTATATATTAAAAAATCCTTTGTATCCAGGTTTCCTGCCTACCCCTACTACAAAGGTAGTCAATCTTTTTATACTTACCACCCACTTTTGTATCTCTGTTAGTAGTAAAATTTTCTAACCGCCCTCTGGTTCCACAGTAATGGTGATTATAAAGTAGGGGAGTCAATTAAATTAAAAAAAGGAAACTGCTTCAGTATTGGACAAAACCCCTACTGCCCACCATGAAAGCTGGAATGCCCACTAGTGGGCGGTATGGACCAGTTGACTACCATTGAACTAGAAGCTCACTATGTCTTATTTTCTTTAAAACAGCAATATTACTAAGCAAGAAATGCAAAGTAACATATGCCCCTATCCATGCTGATGGTTTCTCAGTCTACTAGTCCACTGAGGCTGACATAATTTGCTTGGGGCAAATTTTGATTATTCTATCCCAACTGCTTTTTAATGCCTATTTTTCTCTCCTTTAAAAATGGCAATTTTCTTATCTTGAATTCTGAGTTATAGTGCACAAAAGTTTTATATCCCAGAACTATGCCTGTTTTCAACCAAAATGTTGTGAAAATAATCATTTCTCTTTTCAAGTCAAATCTTTATTGAGGTCTTTGACCGACTTAAAAAGGAAAGCTCCTTCCGCTTAAAATTAAAGACACACTTTTTTCGCCTGGCCGGCCTTGGGTAGTCTCTTTTTAGGTTAGGGGTTTTAGGGGTAATTTTTAGTTTAGTTTATGGGTTTTAGCGCAGGATCAATTTAATTCATTCTTAATTTTGTATTTTGTATTTTGTCGGTGGTCTTATTTGTATTTTTAATTGCCTGTGCCCCGCCTCGAGTCCCCTTGGGGAGAGAGTGCGGGATATAAAATTAAATTATTATTATTATTATTAATAACCCTCCCCCCCCAGTATTACTAAAATCTCAGTTTAAAACTACGAGATTAAAATTAATCGCATGGGACCATACATACTGTAGAATAAAATATATGGAATATAGAGCCATACAAAGAGCCAGTTTGGCCTGGAGCTTAAGGCATCACGCTAGAAACCAGGAGACAGTGAATTCTAGTCCCACCTTAGAATGCTGCTTGTGACTTTGGGCCAGTCAATCTTCCTCAGTCCAACCTCCCTCACAGCTTTGTTTTTGTGGGGGAAATAGAGGAAGGAGTATTAGGTATGTTTTGGTGCCTTTGAATTGACCATTTTTTTAAAAAAAAAGAGGGATAAAAATAAAATAATAATAGGTAAAGGTAAAGGTTCCCCTAGCACATATGTGCTAGTCGTTCCTGAGGGGCGGGCGGTGCTCATCTCTGTTTCAAAGCTAAAGAGCCAACACTGTCCGAAGATATTTCCGTCGTCATGTAGCCGGCATGACTAAATGCCAAAGGTGCACGGAATGCTATTACCTTCCCACCAAAGGTGGTTCCTATTTTTCAACTTGCATTTTTTAATGTGCTTTTGAACTGCTAGGTTGGTAGAAGCTGGGACAAGTAACAGGAGCTCACTCCGTTACACTGCACTAGAGATTCGAACCACCAAACTGCTGAGCTTTCTGATCGTCCAGCCTCTTAGCCACTAAGCTACTGCATTCCAAAATAATAATAGTATAGTATTAATCCAGTTACAGTATTTATCTTGATATAGAACTTCTCAACCATATGAACCAGAGATGAACCACGAACAACTATCTACAGAACTATCCCCAAGAAGAGTCTCTGAGATAAAATCAGTTAAGGAACAGGAAGTCCGGTATAATCCTGCAGCGCAACACTGGCTTCATTGCAAACTGAATTGGATTTTCCAAACTTTCAGAAGGAACAACCTCAAAAAAGTCTCAGCGATCCTCAGAGGACCAGAATCTTGTGAAGCTTGCACATCAAGCAATAGAAACACAGGTTCTGTTTCTCTTTTTATCAACAGGCTTTTTACTTCCAAAAGAAGAGGCATTTTCTTAAATGCTTGATGCATTAGAGGAGAGAACCTAATTGTTTTGTTTTTTGTTAGTTGTTTAATTATTATTTTTTGTATCTGTTTTGGACTAACTCTCACACTTATATTTTGCATGAGAGTTTCACAATTTACAGCTATCTGGAATTAGACTAGTATTTAAACAATGGGACAAAAAAAAAAGGAAATAAATTTAATGAAGGAGAAGGTTGTACATTATAGTGATATTAGAGCTGTAGTGGTGCAGTGGTTAGAGTGCAGTACTGCAGGCTATGTCTGCTAAACACTGGCTGCCAGCAGTTCGGCAGTTCGAATCTCATCAGGCTCGAGGTTGACTCAGCCTTCCATCCTTCCGAGGTGGGTAAAATGAGGACCCAGATTGTCGGGGGTCTGGAAACCGCTAGTTTTACTGTAAATTAGAGGGCTATAAAGCACCGTGAAGCGGTATATAAGTCTAAGTGCTATTGCTATAGTGCTATTTCATAAATTCATACTTCTCTTTGCCTTTGGCTCTCTACTGAAAGCTTTTCCAAACCTCATTGTGGCTAAGGAAGCAAACCTTGGACATCTGAGTGGGGCTTTGAATCTCATTAAGATGCAATAGATGAATCTCATTTAGAGGAATAGAAATCACACTTTCAGTATTTGTCTCAGGACTATGAATGAAAAATTAACCACTTAGCAGGATACACATATTAAATTTGAAATTGCCTTGCATGGGCTGAATGGGCACAAAGCTTGGCAGAATACTTGGTTATACACTGTAATTGGTCATGGTTAATATAAGCATTTTGATGAATTTAGAAAGTGGCCCTCTAATGAAATTAGAGTCATTATTATAGCAGAGGTCACACTATATAATCATCTGAGAAAGCAGCCCAACTTTATCCAGACCAAATTGCAGCCAGAGAAAAAAAAATACAGCATGCTCTGAAGAGTGGGTTACACCATGGGTGTCAAACTTGATCACATCATGTGACATATTGTGATGTATCATGATGTTTTTTGCCATTGCAGAACTGGGGTGGGTGTGGCCTGCGTGTGATTTATCCAGCCTGTAAGCTGCCAGTTTGACATCACTGATGTAATGTTCTCTCCATTAGTTTTCTGCTTGTCACTAAGGTGATCGCCATCTCCTCAGTCAAATGAAGACAGCAAACAATTGCAGAGAATCCTGAACCATGTTTGAAGACTTGAAGTAAGGACCACTTAGAGAAGAACATTTGATTTCATCTTGATGCAGTGGTTGGAAAGACAGCTTGTTTAAGGTTTTAATTCCCCAGACCTTTTTTTATGCTGTAATTTCATTTTTCCAGCAATACAGAGACTATTCTGAATGGTCTTTGTGTCCAGATGAATTATCAATAAAGGAAGAACTGAGAAAACAATGCAAACATGAAGATATTGCATTTAAGGAACAAACAGGTTGCAGAGAATTATATTTAAAGTAAAGGTAAAGATTCCCCTCACACATATGTGCTAGTCATTCCCGACTCTAGGGAGCAGTGCTTATCTCCATTTCAAAGCCGAAGAGCCAGTGCTGTCTGAAGACATCTCTGTGGTCATGTGGGTGGCATTACTAAATGCTGACAATGCATGGAACACTTGTTACCTTTCCACCAAAGGTGGTTCCTATTTTTCTAGTTGCATTTTTTACATGCTTTTGAACTGCTAGGTTGGCAGAAGCTGGGACAAGTAATGGGAGCTCACTCCATTACATGGCACTAGGGATTTGAACTGCCAACCTTTCTGATTAACAAGCTGAGCATCTTAGCTACTGAGCCACTGTGTCCCATAGTAAATTATATTTACTACAGCACAAATCCGCCTGGCCATGATGTCCATTGAAATTCAGGAATAATGTAGGATTTCTTCTTATTGTACAGTACTAAAAAGAATCAGAAGTCAATGATTTCTTTACTTTTCCCTCTTCACGCTACATTTCTTTCTTTTCCCTTTTCCCTCCCCCAGTTTCCCACTATTTTTATTTTCTTTTGTATATTATATCACAAGAAACTTAACAGCACTTTAAAAATAGCACTTAGACTTATATCCTGCTTCACAGTGCTTCACAGCCCTTTTATTGAAGCCTGGCATTCTACCAAAGGAGCAATTAAGAAGCATATTGATCTAGATCCAACATATGAATACGTAAGAAACCAGACCATTCAAATGACTAATCAACAAGAGAACCAATCAGCTGCTCAGAATTTCAATATGAACAACCAACTATATGACCAACTGACCACAGTGACACACAAGACATTTATAAGCTAAGGAGAATAGGACAAGAAAATCCTGCTGTTGATGTTACCTAGTCTGGTAATGAAATGTTCCGAAACTAAATCGAAACAAGTTTGGAGAGGAAACCCTTGCAAAATCTGAAATCTGAGCTACTTACTTTCTATTATTTTAAAGCTTTACAGCCCTCCCTAAGTTGTTTACAGAGCCAGCATATTGCCTCCAACAATCTGGGTCCTCATTTTACCAATCTCAAAAGGATAGACGGCTGAGTCAACCTTGAGCTGGTGAGAATCGAACTGCCAAACTTCATGGAGCTGGAAGTCAGCAGAAGTATCCTGCAGTACTACATTCTAACCAGAGCGCCACCACAGCTTATAATACAATTTTTTTTAAAAAACAGTAAGAATCTAGGATCACTCAGGGTTAGAAGACCAGTCCCTTGGTGTGCAATTATATATGAAATGAGTAACAAGTCAAAATCATGTTTTTCAACTGATGGATGTGTGTGTGAATAAATCCTTAAGAAATCCTGAACAAAATATTAAGCCCATTGAGCCCATATTTCTATAATGTTTCTTGTGAATATCAAAAATATAAAGCAATATATATGCAGCAGCATATTCATCTTCAGCAGGACCAGCTAACTCAAGTGCAGGAAAACTTAGTTTGATGCTTCTGTTTCTCTACAAATCATTGAGGTGACAGAGCACGGGTAGTAAAATGAATACAGTTTGACTGATATTTTACATTATGCCAAAGTAGGAGTGGCATTTCTTATTTTTATCGGATCAATATTTAGTGGTTGAACAATGAACTGATATTGCCTAAAAATACAATACACCATATGCAGCTTTTACATACCTGCAAATATAACTGGTGTTTGGTAGAATAATTTTCTCTAGATAAGGATGACAATATCCTTTATGTTGTTATTCCATGCTCTCAGTGGATTGAAAGAAATTACTTTGTGATGTTGCATGCATATAATGACTCCTTTCCAGCATATGATCTGACTTGGTTGATCACTGTGATTTAGAACCCACTATTTTGTTTGATGGAAATGGATTTAGGAGAGGCAAGACTGAATGACAATGTTTCTTCTATCCTGTTTTGCTAATGAGAATGATGTATCTGGGACCATAGACTGTATGAACTCAATGACTGTGAATGACAAAATTATGTGGATTCAAAATTAGAAAGAAAGCTTGTAACAGATTACCTTGAGTAAACTTGAATGTATAATTTGTAGCTATTTAACTACAAGTAAATAAATCCTCTTATGCCATTGGTACTGAACCAATTTGTGATAATGGCTTTTTCAACTGGGAAACTGCAAACAGATTGTATACCGTATTTTTTGGAGTATAAGATGCACCAGAGTATAAGATGCACCAAGGTTTTGAAGAAGCAAATTACAAAAAAAAAGTAGGTAGGTAGATAGAGGGAGAGAAAGAAAGAGAAATACAGTAGGTAGGTAGGTAGGTAGGTAGATAGAATAGGTAGGCAGGTAAGTAGATAAAGGGATTGAAAGAGAAAAATAGAGAGAGAGATAGAGAGAGAAATACAGTAGGTAGGTAGGTAGGGAGAGTGTGTGTGTGTGTAGGTAGGTAGGTAAAGCGGGGGGAAAGAGAGAAATACAGTAGGTATGTAGGGAGAGAGAGTGTGTAGATAGGTAGGTAGAGGGATAGAGAGAAATAGAAAGAGAGAGAAATACAGTAGGTAGGTAGGGAGGGAGTGTATGTATGTAGGTAGATAGATAAAGGAATATATATATAGAGAGAATATATATATATAGAGAGAAATACAGTAGATAGGTAAGGAAAGAGAGGGTAGGTAGGTAGATAAAGGAATAGAGAGAGAGAGAAATAGAGAGAGATAAGAGAAATACAGTAGGGAGGTAGGGAGTGTGTGTGTGTGTGTGTGTGTGTGTAGGTATGCAGGACACACAGAGAGAGAAATACAGTAGGTAGGTAGGGAGAGAGAGAGTGTGTGTAGGTAGGTAGGTAGAAGGATAGAGAGAGAGATAGAGAGAGAAATACAGTAGGTAGGGAGAGAGAGAGAGAGAGAGAGAGAGAGAGAGAGAGAGAGTAAGTAGGTAGGTTGATGTTTCCAAGTGTATTTATCCATGTCCTGGAGAAGGAAATCGCTGGCAAACCTTAAGACTTTGTTTCTCCTGACACAGAAACAGTTAAAGAGCTTCCAAAAGAGCTTTCCGAAAGTGTTTTTGCACTTGCAAACCTCCCCAAAACTGCTCATTTCTCTGCGAAAACGGGGCTGTTTTTCTTCAAATAAAAAGCATGACTAGCCTTGGGGGGGCTTGCAAAGTGCTCCTGGCGGGTGTGGGGGGTGGAAAATGAGCAAAACCCCGGCCCATTTATCACAAAAACGGGCCATTTTTGTGTCAAATAAATTGCACGCATAGCCCTATGGAGGCTTATAGATTGCTGCTGGGGGATGGGAGGGGGGGAAACCGGCCCGATTTAGGCTAATTTCTGCCCACCCCAGCCCCCAGGAGCTCTCTGGAAGCCTCCATAAGGCTAGGCACGGCCATTTTGGTGAAGGGGGCGGCGTTCCAGGAGGCAAAAAAGACTGTATTTGATGTATAAGATGCACCCAGATTTTCAGCCTCTTTTTAGAGGAAAAAAGGTGCGTCTTATTCTCTGAAAAATACGGTAATTCTTTAACAGTGGTTTTACTTAGCTTCACATTATACTAATTGTATGATACTTCCCCAATTATGTAATGAGTTAATAATAATTACCTGTAATAATAAAAATATTAGTAATAAAATTAATGGAATAATAATCCATTAATAACAACACCAACTGCTTTTCAATGAAGACAGGAAGGGGAGTAACAGAGCACCCCCTGAAAAACTTAATTTGCATGACAATATTAGGGAATCAAATAAGGAAACTAAGAAAAAGTATCTGAGACCAATGTAATGAAAAAGATAATATACTGTACATTTATAGAGGGAGTTACAGAATAATAATTGAAGAAAACACTGTACAGATATTCCAGCTGTGGGGAGCATTTTCCCTTTGGTAAATCTATTTTGTAAATATGCAGTATATTTCAAAGATTTAACAGAAAAAACATGTTCAGATTTAACAGAGAAGAAAGACAGTGTTATCTCAAGGAACCTGTTCATAAACATCTGTCAAATGTGAGACATGAACTCTTAAGTAAATATGAGATTAGGAGAAATGTAAATGGAAAACTCATGCGGAAACCACTTTAGTTACCCTAACTGGATATTTCAATTCCTTTTTATTCACACTTTAAATTGACTGTGTAAACAAGTCAGAATGAAACAAGGAAAAATGACAGATGAAAAGGCATTGTATCATTTTGTAAACCAGCTTCCAGTAAAAGCCTTTATTCATTTCTTTTCAAACGTATTTTTTTTCCATTTGAGATTTTAAAGGAGTCTGTGCACAAACACCCAAGTCAAGATCTTTTTGGTTTGTGGATGACTTCCTCAAACCTTGGGTTGAGGTAGAAGTCAGAGGTGAGTTCCTATTGGTTCAGCTGAACCAATAGTGGCATGCCAGCCAGGGTTGCAGAACCAGCAGCGACCCAGGCTGGCCACACCCCTGAACCAGTTCCCCAGTCGCTGTTGTTGCCCCTGCCATTTTTTGGGGAGTTCTGTGCATGAACAGAACAATTTCCATAGAACTGTGCATGCATGCACAGCATACATCCAGCGCCCCTGCGTGCGTGAAGCGCGCCCGTGAATTAATTGGCAGTAATGCCAGCCAGAACCCACCCCTGATAGAAGTAGCTTTTGGGGGGAGTATCGTGGGAAAGACTGTTTCCATTTTTCTTAATCTATTTTAGTAAATTCACTCCACACACTAATCTCTAATAAAAAAAATACACTCTGCATTATTGCATGAGATAAACAGGGAGGGAAATAACTCTTTGAATTCACCTGAAAACCAATTGGGAATTGAATTGCTTTTCCAAAAAATAAATAAATAAAAATTAAAAGAAAATGTAAATCTGCTCCTCTCCACCCGTTCAATCTTGCCACTCAGTTTTATTTCTACAGGGAAAGATTATCACACAAAGTTCCCTCTTTCCTTGAGATAATTCAGATTACCAAGATCGTTTTATTTTCTTTGATAAAGCATGACTGTAACAAGTAAAGCATATTTAATCTAGATTCCCAAGACATTGCTTTACATAAAATGCGGGAAGCTTTATTTACAAAGCAATGCAACACTTTTACACTTGCTCATTTTCATCTTAGCTGTGCTCTGCAGTTCTAACTGCTTTCCTAATTGAATTTTACTGGCGTTCTACTTATCATTGTGATTCATATTGTAACAGGGCCTGAGAATCTCCAGTATCAGAACAGCATCCATCAGTTTACAGAACTGGCACTCCCACCATATCCTAAGGCTAATTTTCTCAAAAGTATGTTTAATAGTAGGTTTAGGGGGAAAAACAAAATGCACTGCCTTGTGCATTTTGCATCTGAAAAGGGTTACACAACCAATTCATTGGTCTTTCACCAGTTCCAAATAACACCAAAAGAGTTGTTTCTTTTTTCAGATATATCTACTCACTGGATTTCTCTGAATGTGTATGTATGTGCTTTTTTTTTTAAGAGGCAGATGAGTAAATTGGAGGCTTGAAGTGGACAATGGAATTTCTTAGCTATTTTCCACTTCATCGTGTTCAGCAGATGTAACTGTCGTAGTAAAAAATTTCAGGAGTTGCTTCAGGAGTGAAATCGATCTCTGTGTCATATGTAATGAGTGCATTGGGAGAAGTTGGAAATGGACTTTAATCCATGTCAGCGCACAACTCTGGAATACAGAAGCAATAGGATAATATTTTGTAGTAACACTGGAGTCAAATCTAAACATGTGATCTATGCATCCAAAGTTTTATGCCTATCGCTTGGGTCACATCAAGGAACATTACATCCAATAGATCTCCCTCCCTCCCTCTTCTCTTTCTCTCTTTCATTTATCTAATTTATCTATTCTCTCTCTATCATCTATCTCTATCCATCTATCCATCATCTATCCACCTATATGTCTCTGTCTATCTGTCTATCATACTGTTTCCTTTTCTGCCTTTCGGCTCATCACCAGAGACCATCTAGACAGAAAGCCATGAGTTCCGTTGTGTAATTTTTTTTATATGTATGTTACGTTTTTGAGCTGATCAATAAATAAGTCAGGGAGACTAGTATAGATCTATTTCGAGCTTTTTAGCTCTCATCAGCTAGCCATACCCTTACTGGGATTCGAACTGGGGCTGTATTACACGCTAGGCAAATGCCCTACTACTTTGAGCCACCAGGTTCTCTTCCTGCTCAGCTGAGACAGGAGGATAAGTATATTCTTTGTTCCACAACACTCTGTTAGGCCCCAATTAAGGGAGGAAGCATACTGATTTCCTTTTCTGCCTTTCGGCTCATCACCAGAGACCATCTAGACAGAAAGCCATGAGTTCCGTTGTGTAATTTTTTTTATATGTATGTTACGTTTTTGAGCTGATCAATAAATAAGTCAGGGAGACTAGTATAGATCTATTTCGAGCTTTTTAGCTCTCATCAGCTAGCCATACCCTTACTGGGATTCGAACCGGGGCTGTATTACATGCTAGGCAAATGCCCTACTACTTTGAGCCACCAGGTTCTCTTCCTGCTCAGCTGAGACAGGAGGATAAGTATATTCTTTGTTCCACAACACTCTGTTAGGCCCCAATTAAGGGAGGAAGCATACTGATTTCCTTTTCTGCCTTTCGGCTCATCACCAGAGACCATCTAGACAGAAAGCCATGAGTTCCGTTGTGTAATTTTTTTTTATATGTATGTTACGTTTTTGAACTGATCAATAAATACTTACCAGGGTGTTGTGACACAAACATACATACATCCATACATATCCTCATCATCTATCATCTATCCATATGTCATAACCACATATCTCCTAAAGCTTCTGAATGATTCAAACCCTGATTGCAATAATAAGAAAAACCATATCAGGCCAAATCCTAGCTAATTCCAGAACTGTTTCTTACAGTCATCTTTCTGGGATGATTACAAACAAAAGATGGAGTCATATCCCTCTCCTGTCTTTATTGCCTTGTGAGTGTTATTTGGAGGCATGCCTCAGCTAATTTGGAGGAACACAAAATCTTCAAAACAGACATCAGCAGATTTCTCCTCCATGAATGTATTCAATCCAGTTTTCAAATCATGAACAACCTGCTAGGGAAGTGAAAAATTTATGACTTGAGATCCTTCTATTAAAATAATTGAAAGTTTACAAATTAATTTATAAACTCCTTGTGAATTTATTATATAAAAAATGATAAAGTCTTCCTAATTTTAATAAGTTTTTAAACCATTTTTTGGGGGACACTACATGTTGACAATGGAATAAACCAATAAACAAATATGTCGCAAGATTGCTCTCTCCATACTTTATCCCTTCTCCCGCCACCATCCCCATTGGTTTTGATTTTTAGTTTAAATCTGAATGTTTCTACTTATGCACATTTTAAAAATGCTTTTTTATCCACCATAAAACTTTCAAAATGCATTCTCTTCTATAACCATCATCACATGGTAGCAACTAACTCTTGAATAAGCAAGTCTGGATGAAACCGGGCAGCATAAAATCCATCAGTTCTTCAAGAAAATCAGCCGTATCCACCTTCTTTCAAAACCCTCTATAAACTTCTGAGGAAACCATATGAAAATGATATGCCCAGAACTAAGGAAGTCAAATTATTTTCTGTGCTTTGATAGCTATATATATATTTTGCACTGTAGGATTCTTGTGAAATTTAGAAAGAAAAGCTAGAAGAATTGATAACTGCTGCTTAGATAATCTGGAAAGATGCAATGGTAGAAATGGCTCTTTGAACTCAGAATGTGTTTCTTCTTCTTTTTTAAAAAAGAAAGAACTGGAGTTCTATTTATATGTTTACCATGAGGTACCTTTATAAAATGTACTTTTCACACAAAATACAATATGCAAAAGAAGAGCGGAAATAAATAACTTCTTGGTATGCTTTCAGACTTGCTAAACCTTAGAGCAGAGGCAGAAGTTTTCCATGCATTATTTTTTTCATCCTGTAATTCATCCAAGGGACTCAGGACAAAGGCACAGTTCTTTCCCCTTTTATCCTGATAAAAGTCCTGTGAAGTAGCTACCAACTAAAAGAGACTGATGCATCTCTCCATTTTTATTTTCATGGTTAGTTTAAAATCTTCATGGGCTGTTTGTTTCTGAACTACTAAATGCTAAGGACAAGTACCTGGATCTTTTCAAATGATAAGAGTTTTATCTAGATGAACACATCTATTGCCATGTACAAATATGTTTATAATTGACTTGCTCCTCTCTTATAACCATGTCATTATTTTTTTAGAAAAAAAAGTACTGTATATTACCTTCGCTACATTGCAAGCAGTCTACTTTCTAAGTGAAAAAGTTAGAGGTCCAAGTCAAACTCTCCTCTTTCTGCTTCTTTTTTATAACCACTCTGCCTGCTTTTGACAACATGACATTCTACTTTGACTTATCACATTTTAGATGATAAGAGCAGATACAGGAAAGCTTGAATTGTCACATTAATTGCTGTAAATTGGTGTCTGGGTGAATTAAGCCACTGCAAGGCTAATACTGAATCTGACTAATCAGAGTTACCGCAGATAGATGGTTTTCAGATCTGTGAAGCTAACTAGGCTGGGACTGCATTTTCCTTGACACAATACATTTGCAATGCTTGTAAGTTTAACATGGGAAGCTCTGTGACCTCAGCAACAGAATACATCTGTGGTCTAGAGGTGGAGCTCTCACCTTCCAATCAGGAGGTTATAAATTCAATCCTAGGTAGAGGCAGATGTAGGGTCTCCTGCTTGGGCAGGGGATTGGAGTAGATGACCTGCAAGGTCCCTTCCAACTCTGTTAATCTGTTAATATTTTACTACTAGCTGGCTCACCAGCCACCAGTCCTGAAGAGGACTCGGCAGATTCTGGTAAACCATGCTCTTATAACCTTCCATTTTATTTTATTTAAAAAAAATGTTTTATGTGTGGGGAAGCTTTTGAAGATGTCACAGATACTTCAATTAGTAGAGAATACATCTGAAAAATGGTTGAATATCTGACAGACTGATTCTGGGGCACCACATCAATTGTAAGAGAATATACTGGGTTGGCAGTGTATTCATTTCTGATATCAGCTTCTGATTCAGTTTCTCTAATAACATAAATGGCAAAGAATCCGACTCCTTCATGGAGCATCTTTCTTTAGCAGTTAGTTCAGTAAGATCTATCCCTTCCCCTTGATATCAATTTATTTTTCAACTAGAAAGCAAAACACTTTTTTTCAGCATGGTGGGATTCCCTATCTTGGTGGGATATGTGTGAAGCATCGTTATTAGAATTATCCAGAGTTTGGCTGCCAAAAATGCAGGTGACCACATGAGGGCAGCAGAGTTAGTGTTATTTGCACCACCTGGCGGTCCTTCAGATTTTTGCTGCTCAAAACGGATAGCTCTAGTCAACATTAAGATGATAAATTTTCCTAATTATATTTTTGGTGCCATTCTACAACATTTGGCTGAGCATTTTAATCTGCATTTGCATCTTGGGGGTGCCTTGTGATTTCTAGTTGCCACTCTTATTACCATCATTAATCCTACCGCAGTCTGCTGTACATCTTGCATTATTTATATTTTGCAACACTTTGCCCTAAAATCCAAATGGGATGAAAGACAAGTATGTGAATGTATTAAATAATAAATACATGCAATTATAGTGCCTCAATTGGGCTGATAGTTTAACACTGTGAAATGTCTGAAAGAAGCACCGAATCATAGAGTTTTAAAGGAACTTGGAGGGTAGTTAAAAGTTGCCCACTACTACAGAGGTGTGCTTCCTGCACATCTCAGCTAACTGATTTACAAAAAGTTCATCTATATTCAAGGTCCTTTTGGAAACCTGGATATATTTCAGAAACATTTTGGAAAATTATTGCCATAAAGCCTAAAAAATAAACCACAAATGAAATTACTATGGCTGGATTTTTTTTAAGCTAAAAATTGCTTGGGTTTTGTTTTTTTTTGATCTGAACTTGGTAGCGGTTCTTTCTCTTGTCCTTCAAGACCATCCCTCCACCTTCTACAAAACCCAGTAGGGTCCATCAGGTATTTGGAGTAGACCAAGTGAATAGGTCCCACCTTCCTGTAGCAGTGTGCAGCTTTATTTGCTCCAAAGTACTAATAAAACATTCCACTTTTAATAGTCTGAATGAATGACAGCGTTGGAAGGAATCTTGGAAGTCTTCTAGTCCAACCCACTGCTCTGACAGGAAGCCCCATTCCATTTTAGACAAATCATTGTCCAATCTCTTCTTAAAAGCTTCCAGTGTTAGAGCATTTACAACTTCTGGAGGCAAGTTGTTTTATTGTGCAATTGTCCCATCTCTTTTATGATTTCCTTGCAGTGTTACAGGATTTTCTTTGTTTAGAATGGAAAACATGAGACTGAAAAAGCTGAAGATCAGAATAGAATAGAATAGAACCTTGGAGGTCTTCTACTCCAATCCCCTGCTCAGGCAGGAAGCCCTACACCACTTCAGACAAACGATTATCCAATTTCTTCTTTAAAACTTCCAGTGTTGGAGCATTTACAACTTCTGGAGGCAAGTTGTTCCACGGATTAATTGTTCTGTCAGGAAATTTCTCCTTAGTTCTTCGTTGCTTCTCTGCTTGATTAGTTTCCAGCCATTGCTTATTCTCATATATATTTTGCTTCCATCTTACACCATTGCCACAGCATTCAGCAATCAACCATCAGTTTCACATAAGCCTATTCACTTTCACATAGTTTTTCTCTAAAACAATATAAATTGTTTTATACTAAATTTCCAATTACCTACCGAAGGCCAAACATCTGTTTCGCACACAAACGCACTTACACCTGACATAAGTGACACTGCATTTCCTATATTTGGCTTATTGTTTCTTTGCAGGATTCTGCCAAACACCTTCCCAGGTACATACATTTAACAAAGCAGTTCTCCCATAGTTTTTGCATGCACCCTTGTTACCTTTTTCTTTGTGTAGGAACAATAACAGCATTCTTCTAATCATCAGGCACAGATGTGCTTTCACGAACACTCACTTAAACAAATCACACAGCTATTCTGTAATAAATATTATTATTATTATAAATACTTATGCAGTTAAAGAGCTAAGTCTTGAGGACAATGGCTGGTGATGGCTTAATTCATATCTAAAATTAGTCTCCTGGGATGCTAGAAGTAAAGCCACTGTTGTAATTATGTCTTAGCTTTCTAAATGCACCCAGTTGCGAAGTTTTATGATAATAGGCTAATAGGACTTGCCAAAACTCTATTTTGCCAAAAAGTCATTAACAACAATAGAGAGTTACTAGCAGACACTTCTTTGTCTCTGAATGAGAAAAGGGGAACGATATATTGCCTCCTCCCAACTAACACGACTGAGACAAAGGTGTGGGTTTATTTTTTTTTACTAATGGAAAAAACGTTTATGTCAATGCTGTGGAAGTTCTTGCCATTTAAATAGGTGGACAAATTGCAGGCAGATGTTCTTTCGGTTCTTTGGTTCAGGTATGCTTGAGCAACGCTCCTTGTTTGCCTTCCTCCCCTTCAGTGCTTGTGAGTGAGGTGTGACCGTGGTAAATAATATTTAAAATAGACTGCTCTGTCCATCTTCCCAGAACACAAGACTCTACCAGTCTCTGTACAAAGTAGAGCCATTGAAATTATGGCTG
Organism: Rhabdophis nuchalis; assembly: GCA_039707465.1. Taxonomy (NCBI): domain Eukaryota; kingdom Metazoa; phylum Chordata; class Lepidosauria; order Squamata; family Natricidae; genus Rhabdophis; species Rhabdophis nuchalis. The sequence goes on from CM077646.1 coordinate 105,184,273, forward strand.
GCATTGGGATGGACTCCCAAGAGCCCACTCTAAAGCTTATCCTTGCACACTAAGCCTGCAAACCTGCCCTGTCCTGCATCTCAAGGGAAGATTTGTTTGCATGTACAGGTTCTCCTTTGAAATACTCTGAGCTTCTAAACAAGCATCGCATAACAAATCATCTCCCAACTGAGCTGTTCCAGCATTTTTGGATGAAGTTGCAGTGCCTGCTCGAACCCGCCTGCTGAATGCAAATGCTTTTTATTGAGCCAAGGTGGTCCAGAGAATTGTCAGGACAAATCAACGTCAGATATGTTCAAAGATGGCATTCTTACTGGGGTCCATACCAACGTGGCACAAGTGTGAAAAGGAAAAGGGAGAGGGAAGAAATTGTCTTCTGGGTGAGCAAAAGAGGAGAGGCAGGTTGCAAGACTGAAAAAATGATCACAATATTATGTGGGGCGTGGGCGTGGGGGGGGGGGAGAAATTGATTTGCCATTCTGTTCCATTTGGAAAGAAGAATGAGGGTAGCTAACATTTTGTCTTAAAAATCCGTGTTTAAAGAATGCTCCTTAATTCCTCTAGAGGAAAAAAGAGATTGATCTGGAAGAGAGAAAACAATCCTTCTAGATCTGGTAATTTCTTCTCATCTCTACTAAGGAAAAAGAGTTTTCTTCTTCTCCAGACTTGAGCACTAGATGAAGTTCACTCATTCAAAGCCATAGTCATTGATTAGTGGGAATCACCTTCATTAAAACCATTTGTTTCATTTGTTCCTTAATTTCTTCTGCCCAAGTAATTTCAGTCTGATATAATTTTTCTTTCTTTTTATATTGCTATGTTTTTAGTGCTGAATAAGCTGTTGGAGACCCTGTACCTAGAAATGAATTGTGTAACTACTGAGGTGGAAAACCTCATGTATGGTACATTGGAAATAAATCAATCTGTGCTACTGTATTGGCCCCAACCACACAGCTGGGTCATGGTTCACCATTTTCTTCTCTTACAAGACTTGTTCAGTCATACAGGAAATACATAATGTACATCCAAGTCTAACCAGCTACTATTTTACATGATACTGTAGGACAGGAATCATCAACCTACAGCCTGTGGGAAGGATGTGGTCCACCATCCAAAATCATTTAGCTCTTGGTCACAAAATGCCCTACCATTTTGGTGAAGGCTTCTCCAGTTGCCTTGGGGGTAGTGGAACAAAAGCGCTCCAGAAATGAGGATGGCAACAGCATGTCTCTGGCTTTTACTCAGGAGAAGGTTGTTAACCCCTACTGTAGAGAAGAGCTATGTTAGTCTATGCAGAATGATTTTATGTCTCGGGACTTCCCATTGGCTAATACCACTTTCTCATTAGTGTGGGGCATGATGAAACCAGCCTAGAAACCAGAAGACCAGGAGTTCTAGTCCTTCCTTAGGCACAAATCCAATTGGGTGATTTGGGTCTCTCTCCTCTCTCCCCCTTCCTCCCCCCCCAAAGGATGTGCCCACTTCCTGCTTGAAAGTATGCTAAGTCAGCTAAGCTCAATTGCTAATCAGTTCCCTGAGTTGACTGAAGCAAAATACTTCTTAGTATTCTTTCATACTAGTAATTAATTATTAGTAATTAAACCTATTTTCCTCAACAACTATTTCTTAAAGTAGGTTGTGCTGAGGGTCAGTGCCTGGCCAAGTGAAGCCTTGTACTGTAGCTGAGAATGGACTTGAATCTGGATTTCTCTAACCCAATTCAGAACATTCACCTCTACCCCATATTTGACTCAAGGTTGACTCAGCCTTCCATCCTTCTGAGGTGGGTAAAATGAGGACCTAGATTGTTGGGGGAGGAGTAAGATGCTGACTCTGTAAACCACTTAGAGAGGGATGTAAAGCACTGTGAAGTGGCATATATAAGCCTAAATGCTATTGCTAGTACTATTTTAATTGCATTATCTTCTATGTCTCAGAATATTGTGCTGGGAATTGGAGGAGGATCATTACAAAATGTGGTGAAAAAGACTGAAGAAAAGCTGGCTTTTTCAGGAGAATAACAAGATAAGTGTTATTTTTCATGAAATGTCTGAATGCCAAATTATGCAGCCAAGCCAGTTTCTGTATTTGTTGCAATTGTGAAATAATGAAATATGCACAGTTCTTTTCTTACAAACAAACTGTATATTTTATTTAACTTATTTCTTCTCTGTTGTGTTACAATATAATATAATGAAGATAGTGCTGCTATTGCTGATAATATTACTACTACACACATCAGAGAATAAATTATACTTATTCAGTGGTAGATATTTGGGACAGGAGAGTCATTATTGCAACTTTGCTCACTCATAGAGTTATACAATCAGTCCATCCACTTATCCCTAAGTACATATGTAAGAATGATCATTAATGTTCACTCATGTAGAATAATCACACTACATTAGTTGCAGTCCCATAAATACAGCTGGTTCTCTACACTCATCACATGAATTATGGCCCTATAAACAAATAGTCATTGATTTCTGTAATGCCCCCTACACAAAAGACATTGCAATATAAAAGGAAAGTCCCAGCATTTTTCCTTCTCATGTCTGATTACAGAAGATAAAGTTATATATATGAGTGCTGGTATATTGAGAGTGATTTTATTTAAGAAGCACCCATACATGTATATAAAATAAGATTGATTTTTGTTATGTTGCTGGGTTTAATATATGGAATCTTTGCATAGTTTGGAACATGGTGTTGAAAAATAAGTCCAAATAAATAAAATTCACAGTCACATGAGCACCATCTGAATTATTAGCTCATGCTTCACAATAATTCTTCTCAAGAAAAATGGCATCACTTTGTAACCACGCTGTGTTACATTTGTTTACACTCTAAATATCCTGAATGCTTTGGAAACCAAATACATATAGGAGTCAATTTGCAATAACAATGGAAAAGCTTTGCAGAATCTGGAGGCTATAAAACTAAATTTCTCCTGAGATTTTATGGTGTTGTTTTCAAGATCCCAACCTACCTACTTGTATCCTACTGTTCCCCTAGATGAGTACAGGGGCACCAATGGTGTTCTTGTTTGTGTGTGATTAGAAAAATCAAAGTGGCAGAAGTGACTGTGTGATTGTTGCCCATTTGTATGTGCATTGCAAATTTGAAAGAGTTGTAATTTGCAGTATGATGTCACATGCTACTTTTGTCACCTTGATAAAAGCTCTTCAAAATACCCATGGCTGCATTAGAGTAAAGAGAACTGCTGGTCTTCTCATATAAAACAACACACACACTTACACACACCATAGCCCCCTTCCTTTTTAATCATGTACCATCAAGTCATACAAAGAATTTCTCCAGGAGCATTTGACCCCAACCTGGTCCAACAATCCTTCAACATTGTTCCCATCACTGCTGTAATTGCTAGTGACTGTCCTATAATTGTCCTTGCTTCCACCTTTCTCAGCAATATATACAATATATAAATCTTTGCAAAATATTATGTGAATATAACAATTTGAGTCTGGTCATTTGTGCCTTGAATCAGAAGTTGGGGTTGATTTGTTCAATGATTTCCCCTTCCCCTCTGGCTATCTATGGCAGGGGTCTCCAACCTTTGCAACTTTAAGTCTGAAGGACTTCAGCAAAGCTGGCTGGAGAAGTCTGGGAACTGAAGTCCTTCAGACTTAAAGTTGCAAAGGTTGGAGACCCCTGATCTATGGTATTCTGAAGAGCCTTCTCCAACAGTAGAGTCCAAAAACATCCCATGCTTTCCATTCCATCTACAGTACCTTACTTAAGAGGATATACTTTATGTAGTAACTATAAAACAAATAAACTAAATCTAGAAGTCTATACTTATGCCCTTCATTGGAAAATGCCATCATGAAGTGACAGAGATAACGCAGGATAATTTTGTATCATTGCAGCTATAGCACTTATTTTTTGTCTATTGTTGTCTGTTAGCTGTTATGCCAAGGTCTGTAAAAACATGATATAGTGTAGGGAAGGAGAATGCACAACACTGCCAGCGTGAGGTAGTGAACCAATTGACTAATTCATCTCATTAAAAATATAAGAAGGGAGAACTAATACAGTGTGAAGTATTTTGCTGATTCAGAACATGGTCTGTGAACAAGTTCCTACCATAAGCAAATATTAATGATGATGGGATGATGGGATGACCTATGTGACTATAGACGTTTCCACTCCTGATTGCCTGAGGTCTTTTCACAGACACACAGACACAGGCTACAAATATACTCCTAAGTAGGCAAGCTATTTTCAGACTTCTTTTGAAAGAAGTAGCCCAAGTCACCTTACTGAATTTGAGAAATATCTGAAGATTGAATAGTCATGTCAAAGTACAGGTAATGTTTGACTCAGAATAGAACCAGCATTCTAGACCATAACAAGCTATGTTGTGCATGGCACAGAAAATTGATGTGCCTTCAGAAAGGAATTTGGGAAAGTACAGTACTTCCAGAAATATGTATCTACACTTGCAGAATACAATCTTCATTTGCCAGGTGAAGTTCAACTCCCTCCAGAGCAAAAGGTATCAGTGTTACTTACAGAAGATGACACCTTTCTTCTTAATAATGAATAATGGTGGTGGCACCAGCATCAATAACTGTTTATACCTGCTTTTCTGCAAACTGCTTTTTAAGATTAATGTATGTAGCAGACCTTGTTCTTCAGAGCTCAAAGGTAACTGAGCTCTGGTGAAATTATAGTCACTTTAAACACTATTTTCCATTCACAAAAAGTAGTTGCTATAGAACTGAGTAATCATACAAGCAAAGCAGGCGGAGAACTTTAAAGATGTTATTTCGAAAAAGTGATTTAGAAGCTAGTTGTGCAACAGCTTCAGACAGTTTTTTTTTTAAAGCAAATAGTTTTTTTTGTTTTTTTCTCTTTCAGATTATCTGGATCCTTATCAGTTGGGATTCAGGCCTGAGCATGGAAAGGAAACAGCAGTGATCATGTTTTTTGATAATCTCTGGCATGGATGGAACAGTGGATGTTCATCCATCCTTCCTTTACTTGTTCTCTCAACTGCTTTTGATAACATCAACCATGGTATCCTTCTGCACCAACCTAGAAGATTGGATGTGGCTGGCTGGTTCTCATCCTTTCTCTGGGTTTGATTCCACTTGGTGGTGATTAGGAAAGAGAGGTCCCACCCCAGCCTTTACTACGCAGAATGCCAAAGGAACTCTTTTTTTCCTATTCAACATTTACATGAGATTGCTAGGTAAACTAATCCATCACGATGGGGTGAGGTATCATCAGTATGCTGATGATACCCAGAGTGTAAATCTCTGCTCCTGGGAAGGGGTGATGTTGGAGGCTGTGAGGGTCTGGATGAAGAAATATACATTTCGCTTGAACCCTGGTAAACCCTGATTGGCTTTGAAATTTGAGGCCTTCTGGTTCTGTGACTATACCACCTTTCATGATGGAGGGTTGCACTGCTTCAAACATACCCTATGCACAATCTGGGGGTTCTTCTGAACTCAGGACTCCTGCTCAGTAAGCAGGTGGAAATTGTGGCTAGGAAGACCTTTGCATAACTTTGCATTGTGTGCCATTTGCACCTATACCAAGAGTGAGGAGCCCTACTCATGTCTTGCTGTACATGGGGCTGTCCTTGAAGGCTGTTTAGTTTTTGACTGATAGTCAAACTATTCTGAGAACCAGTGGTGGTTTCAAAATTTTTTGCTACCGGTTCAGTGGGCATGGCTAAGTGGGGGGCATGTGACTGAGTGGGCATGGTCAACTTGACATCACTCATGCTCACTCAGTCACATGACCCCCCCTAGCCACGCCCACCAAACTGGTAGTGAAATTTTCTCTTTTGCCAGTTGGGAGGCTGGCAAAGAAGCCTTCCAGCTGCCACCTCTTTGAGAGCTGGCTGGGAGGCTTCTTTGCCAGCCAGCTACTGGCTGCTGGCCAGCAAAAAGTCCTTTGGCCAGCGAAAAAGCTGCTGCTGTTGCCATCATGTTCTTTGCGAATGCCCACCCCTTGGACTTGTAAGACCAGACAACCTTTGAATATTTAGGACTGCAGCCACTAAGTTTTCTATCTTTATGAAGGGATTTAGTAGAGGGCAGAGTTGCAGGAGATTGATCTTCTTTGGGTACATGTGATATTAGATTCCTGGTCTATAGGGTAGGAAATAGCAATAGCAGTAGCACTTAGACTTATATACCACTTCACAGTGCTTATATACCACTTTTTTATTACATTTATATCCCGCCCTTCTCCACAGAGGACCCAGGTCGGCGCACAGGAAATTAAAAAAGATATACAAAATAGAAAATGAATAAATAATTTAAAATATATATTAAATAATCCCAATCTTATGCTAAAACCAATTATTTGAAACCCAATTTAAAACTTTTCTAAAAGTCCCCATGGGAGGTTAGGCCGGCTTGATGAAAAAAGTATGTCTTTAGAAATTGGCGGAAGAGGCGGAGGTCGGTGATGGTCCGGAGTTCAGGGGGTAGGTCGTTCCAAAGGGCAGGGCCTGCCACAGATAAGGCTCTTCCCCTGGGTGTCGCCAGTCGGCATTGTCCGGCCGATGGCATCCTGAGAAGGCCCTCTCTGTGGGAGCGTATCGGTCTAAGGGATGTATGGGGCAGGAGACGGTCTCGCATATAACTAGGCCCCGAGCCATGGAGCGCTTTAAAGATGGTCGTCAAGACCTTGAAGCGCACCCGAAAGACCACAGGAAGCCAATGCAGCTCGCACAGGATTGGTGTTATATGGGAGCTTCTGGTGGCTCCCGTAATTACCCGCGCGGCTGCGTTTTGGACTAGCTGTAGCTTTCGAGTGCACCTCAAGGGAAGCCCCATGTAGAGAGCATTACAGTAGTCGAGACGGGACATCACGAGAGCTTGAGTGACTGTGCGAAGGGCAGCCCGGTCCAGTAAAGGGCGCAATTGGCGCATCAGGCGTACCTGATGAAACGCCCCCCTGGCCACGGCCGCCACATGGTCCTCCAAGGACAGCCGGGAATCCAGGATGACACCCAAATTGCGCGCCCTCTCCACGGGGGCCAGTGTTTTGGACTATATGACCTCCAAGGTCCTTTCCAACTCTGCTATTGTATTGTATTGTATTGTATTGTATTGTATTGTATTGTATTGTATTGTATTGTATTCTTATATTCTTACATCCTATCAGAATGAGAATCCAAGACCACATATTTCCATGAATGATCTTTGAGAAGGAAGGCAAAAGGAAATGACCTCAGACTAGCAATCCCTGAGACAAAGAGCAGACAGAGGGTAGAAAAGAGTGAAGATGACATGGTGGCTATGCACCAAGCTGGAAATTGACAGACTGTGAGTTCTAGTCCTGCCTCAGTCACAAAGTCAGCTGGGTGGCCTTGGATCAGTCATTTTCTCTGAATCCTGAAAAGAAGGCAAGGGCTAGCCAAGGAATTAACTAGGCAGTTGCTAGAAGTTAACACTGACTCAAAGAAATACACTCCTTCTCACTCCCAAGTAAATCCTTAATTCTTTGTTTATATCCTGGTCAGCAGGACATGAGTTGCTAAAGAGTTCATATCACAACTGTGATCACTGGAATGAGAATGGCCAAACTTTTAAAACAAGATTGTCAACACGTTGCTAGAGAGAAATTCCCTGGGGATGAGCTTTAGCATGAGTCTGAAAATTTGGAAGACTAAACCTCTGGTCCTGGTGACTGACCCATATTGGATCCTGCAAAATTGTTGATTCTTTTGAGAGGGCAAAGATAAAATGTGGAAATGGGAGTTGGGGATCTCTGGAATGTAAACTGCTAATATGCGTGGCTGTAATCTTTTCCCCAACTCCCCCTGTCCCCAATTGCTTAAAATTACATTGCTAAAACTTGAGCATTGGTTGTCAAATTTGAGCGGTGCAATATAAGGGTGCTTGTGGGGTTGATGGGGGTCACAAATGGTCTACTGAGATGTACTAAAAGCTGCTGATTTTAAGAGTTATGATGAATATTTTTTTTTAAAAACCCCAAATCCTATTTCTTTTTCCCATGCTAAGACTTAACAACCTTAACAATGAAAATAGACTTTTGAAAACTCATGCCATGATTTATGTTTGATAATATTGAGGAATATTATTTATTCTTTACACATCTAGGCAAGGGCACAAGAAGAACTTCATCCATTACTGAAATAAGAGAAAGGTGGAAAATGTTCCTCCTGTCCCAAAGAGATTAATGTTTAGCTTCTTCGATGCCACAGAGAGAAGACAAAGGTGCATGGATTTGACCCTTGATTTCACTACATTTTAAAATTTTATTTAATGCACCTCCAAAACATGTGAACAAGGATTTATGAAACAAACAGAAAGGAAGGGAGAATCTGAAGAATAAAGAATAATTAAATCATGTAAACATTATTACAGCTTAGGGTTTTTTTTAGCAAAAAATTGATTAGGACAATCGTATTGTCCATTGTTTCCATTACACCAATGACAAATGAATTCAATAGGTGAGAAATGACACAATTCATCAAGCCAATGGCTGGGTCCCAGGCACAGTTAATCCAAAAATTTTCAGAGATATATTGCAAATTTGAAGGACATGCATTTAAGCAATGTATGAATATCTCTAAATTTAGCCAGAGGGATGGAAGGTACCAAGTCCAGCTCCAGGGTGACTCAAAGGCTTTAGGACCCTTTTTATCCCCTAAGGTCTTTGTTTTTTTGATTTACAAAAATGACAGCTGTCCATTAAGGTTGGAGGCTTTTCTAAATGCTCAGCATCCAGCCTCTTTTGACTGTCTTCTGTTAAGATTTCTTCTTTCATCCTTAACAATTTGGTTTTCTCTTATCCATCTCCTGAAAGGACCTTTTTGAAAAGATTCCTGGCTTTTGCCCTCTTGGCATCCACTCCTCTATTTTTAGGTTATGGCAACTTTACCCTGGTCTCAACCCCAGGACTGATTTATTTGTCATACCAAACTATGTTACGGCAACATTTTTGAATTTAAATAAAAATAATTGGAATTCATTGAGATCCTAATATTTTCAAATGACTTATACTGTGGTCAGAGCTTCAATGAAAAACATAATTTGTAGTCCTACATACCACTAGAGGAAACAGTTGATTCCTCAATTTGGTGTCCTCCCTCTTCAGCATACCACAAGCTAGTGGGGAAAATGTTTTGCCAATTGTGAAGCTGCAGCAGTTTGACGTGGCTGCAGAATTGTGACCATCATCTGCACATCCTTCACACATTCCTATTGTCCCACCTGAATATGACCCCCATTGCACACATAAAAAAATAATCAGGTTGAAATCACAAAGTGCTGAGTCACAAACAACCCTTTATTTAGCACTTCTTTCCCTTTACTTTCATTTCTTTGTTTAGGCACCAATATTGACTTTGAGTTTTCTCCATGCCCTGTTTGGGAGGCAATGCAGTTGCAACGGGTGGTTCCCCCCCCCTCCACTGTGTTGTTATTTCGTGCCTGTGTTAAACCAGTAAGGGCCACAGAATCCAAGCAGGTGCTGCCAATTGAACAGAAGTGCTACTATGTAATTCTGGTAGACCATCTGTGCATCCAACGCTTTGGAGATGCAGATTGGAAGCTAACAAGGCTGTTCAGAGACTAGAAGAGAAAAAGCATGTTGTATTAGTCTGAATGGCCAATAAACTTTGCTCTCATCTCGCCCAGCATTAGTCAGCTAGTTTGCCTCCAAAATAATATGTGGGTGAAGCATAATCGTTTTTATTTATTGAGTAAATTTATATGCTGCCCATCTCACTCTGAAAAGTGATCCATATTGCAACTATGTTTGGGTACTTAAATGGAAAAAATACTCCTTTATTCATAGGATTCATGGGCTGGGAATAAGATAAGAGGATCTTAGAGACATGGCAAAAAAAACAACATTGTCAGAACACTTTGTACCATTGTTAGGTTGTCAACAAAAATCCCATGTTCATTGATGCTGTATCTCTGCTGAGCCAAGCCAACATGAAAGACTAGGATATAGTGGTCTTCATCTGGAAATCAAAGGTAGCATACAGTAGTTTAAGTATTTTTATTCATTAAATTTATATGTGCCTCATATCACAGTTCAATGCAACTCTGGGTGGCATATACATTTTTTGGTACTATTTTAACAGAGATTAAATGTATTTTATCAAAATTAGTAAAATAAATAAGTCCTAACATATTGATATTTTTCAATACAGAAAGAATTGAGTATCAATCAATCAGAATGGAGTTGGAAGGGACCTTAGAGGTCTTCTGGTCCAACCCACTGCTCAAGCAGGAGACCCTATACCCGTGATGGTGAACCTATGGCATGGGTGCCACAGATGGCACATGGAGCCACATTTGGTGGCATGCTACTATCAGCATGCCCACTGACCAGCTGGTTTTTCACCCTTCTGGAGCACAGGGGGAGGCCATTTTTGCCCTCCTCAGACTTCAGGAAAGCCTCCAGAGGCTGGGAAGAGGGAAAAACGGCCCCAATGGTCCAATCAGAAGTTTGGAAATGATCAGTTTCTGGCTTCCGCAAGGCCTTCCCTAGGTGTTTTTGCCCTGCTAAAACCGGCCCTACAAGCAAACCAAAAGTCCGTTCCTGCTCCCCCTCCTGGGAGGCCCTCCAGAGGCTTCAGGAGCTCTGGAAGGCCTCCCAGGAGGGGGGCTGTTTTCGCCCTCCCCAGGCTCCTTTAAAGCCTCTGGAGCCTGGGGAGGGTGAAAAAAGGATGCCAAAAATGGGGGGGAGGAACGCTGGTCATGCATGCATGCACACCGGGGTCGTGCACAAAGCATTATGGGTGTGGCATGCCCACGCACAACCTCCCTGCACTCCCCCCGCTTTTGGCACATGAGTCAAAAAAGGCTCACCATCGCTACCCTATCCCGTTTCAGATAGGTCGCTGTCCCAGTGTCCAGTTCTTAAAAACGTCCAGTGATGTAGTGCTCACAATGTCTGAAGGCAAGCTGTTCCTCTGGTTAATTGTCCTCACAGTTAGAAAGTTTCTTCTTCATTCCAGATTGTTTTTCTCATTGATTAGTTTCCATCCGTTGTTTCTTGTCTTGCTTTCTGGTGCTTTGGAAAATAAGTTGACCCCTTCTTCTTTGTGGTAGCCCCTCAAATATTGGAATACTGCTATCATGCCCCTGCCCCCCCCCCCGCCCCGAGTCCTTCTTTTCTCTACACTGGTCATAACCAATTCCTCCAACTATTCTTCATATGCTTTTATCTCCAGCCCCTTAATCATCTTACTTGATCTTCTTTTTCCAAAGTCTCAACATCTTTTTTGTAATTTGGTGACCAAATACCAGGTGTAATCTTACTAAGAATTTATCAAATGGTACTGATAAACAGGGGTAGGATTCAGCTGGTTCAGACTGGTTCAGGTGAACTGGTAGCTCTGACAATCAGCTGAGAATCGGTTCACTTGGATGATCAGGTGGACCCACCTGCCTGCCCTTGCCACTTTACATATCTTTATCCTCTCAGCTCTGATTAGCATGGCAGACCGGATTGCTGTGCCTCAGTTGTGTACTCCCAAGAAGTAATGTGGAAGGTACGTTTTGGTAAAGCTGTGCACACACATTGCATACATCAGGTGCACAAATCAAGTGCGCATGAAACACACAATCATGGAACCAGTTGTTAAATCACCAGGATCCCACCACTGCTGGTAAGATAATAGTAAGGCGATAAATATATTCTATAGTAGCAGGATTAGCTAAGATAAGATAAGAACTGAGACAGGAACAGTAAGTGTTAAGTTTTAAACCAAATACTGTAGCTTTATGACCTTATTTTGGTCCATACATTGTGAATCATTTGCATTGAATGCAAAATGTTATTCAGAACAAATCTTTTTTTTAAAGGGGGGTGGGGGGAGAAGAGAGCTGAAAACTAGAATCAGCCTAGCTACATACGAGACCGTCTCCTGCCCCATACATCCCTTCGACTGATCCGCTCCCACAGAGAGGGCCTTCTCCGGGTACCGTCGGCCGGGCAATGCCGGTTGGCGACGCCCAGGGGAAGGGCCTTCTCTGTGGCGGGCCCAGCCCTCTGGAACGACCTACCCCCCGATCTACACACCACCTCGGACCTCCGCCTCTTCCACCAACGTCTCAAAATGTGTTTATTCCAACAAGTCAGCCTAGCATAACCCCCTGCTTCTGTCTTTTATTTGTATAATTTTAATTCTTAGGGTTTTATAAGGATTTTTAGCACAGGATATAATTTAATAGTTTTTTAATAATGTATTTTTTGTAATTTTGTATGGTTTTTAATATTGCCTGTGCGCCGGCCTGGGTCCTTGCAAGGAGAAGGGCAGGGTATAAATTTGAAAAATAAATAAATAAATAAATAAATAAATAAATAAATAAATAAATAAATAAATATTTTTTTTAAAGGGGGGTGGGGGGAGAAGAGAGCTGAAAACTAGAATCAGAAAATGTAACTGAAAGAGAACAAGTGATGTAGTATTTAAGGGCTGAACTGGCATTGGTAAGAAGTACCAATGCCGATCCCCATGATATTTTTTAGATCCATGCAAAAGATGCATTCTACATTCAAGCTTCAAAAGATGAAGGACAGAAATCAAAACCCAGGAACTTGCTGCCTGAGAATTGAATGGAGGTCAATACAAGGAGGCGTTATATAAAGTTGAGGAGCCCTTATCAGTCTCTTCAAAAGCCAGTTTATGAACTCTGCGCCTCTCCCCAACATCAGTGCATATATTTATAATGCATGCAATCACATCTGTCAGCCTAAGGTTGGTCTTCCATCTTATGAGAGGGAAGCCATAAAAAGGAAGAATTCAAGCTGACAATAGCTGTACATCTGTCAAAGAAATGGTGATGGAAAGAAATGGGGGGAAGAAAATTACAATTTTCCCTTCATTAGAGTAGGCTGGCAGCTGCATTAAAGCGAATGCCAGATGCCTCTTGGTATGAAACAAGGAGGTAAAAGGCAATATACCTACAAGACTTCACCACATGAGCTTCACAAACTGGTAGTTGGTGCAGCCATAGGCTTCATTTACATTTTTATTGGTATTCAACCAATTTAGCTTTCTGTCAATCATTGAATGACTTATGGCCTTTGCTACATTCTCCTATTTCTTGTTATCCTAGATCTAAAATGACGTCCCTGGTGTGGTAGTCCTGAACCAAAATTATATTGTATAATCAGGAGCTGCTGCTGCTGTTGCTACAATATATTTTGGAAAACACATTCTTGGAATACATACTTATACGTTTGCCAGTCTTGGAAGTTGACTTGATTATTCCTCCTTCAAGCCTAATTGTTTTTTTCCCCATGTGTGCTATATTATGTGATGTGAAACCAAATAGGAATCCTTGCAAATTCCACTTAATTTTATAGAAATAAATAATGAAGGGGTTTCCAGGTTTGATAAGAGGACTTGAGGCAATAACAGCATTTCAACAAGATAATTTCAAAAGGCTTGACCAGTTCTTATTTCTCCAAATGAAGTTGTGTTTGGTACTTGATAAAAATATTCCTGTAAAGTTTAAAAAGTCTAAATGGAAAAAAGTGATTCCACCTACCTTTTCCACAGCATTTTCCCTAAGTGATTCCTAAACTTGAGGCAAGTTATATTACATCTCTGAGATGACTTCACCTCTTCCTTTCACTTAAGGAATGATAAGCTCATCAAATAATTGCAGAGATGAAACTTCCAGTTTCTAGCCTAGCTTGACCTATTTGGCTTTATTAAATCTTTTTGTTACGAGATTTCTGTTTCCAATTTTAAACTTCCTAATAAGTATTTTCAGTGGAATGTAGGTGGTTCACAGGAAGTTTCTGTGGCTAACGTTTCTAATGAGAGTAGAGAAATATCAACACTGCCTAAGTTTAGTTTTAAGTTAATTTTAGACAACAACAGTTATGGGATGGAGAGAATTTAATAATTTAAGAAGAGACTGGACAGCCACTTGTCCGAAATGGTATAGGGCTGTGATGGCGAACCTATGGCACGCATGCTACAGGTGACACGCGGAGCCATTTCTGAGGGCATTTCTGCCATTTCTGTCAGCTGGTTTTTGATTGCTTTTCATCCTCCGGAGGTTTAGGGAAGACTCCTGAAGCCTCCAGAGGGAGAAAAACAGCCGAAAGGGCAACCCAGAAGTTCATTCCCAAACTTCCAGTTTGTGTGTTGGACCATTTTCTGCCCTCCCCAGGCTCTTAGAAAGCCTCTGGAGCTACTGGGCCCACTGGAAGTCAGAAAACGGGCTGTTTCCAGCCTCTGGAGGGTCTCTGCAGGGGTGGAGGTCATTTTTGCCCTCCTCAGACTCCAAGAAAGCTGTGCAGGGGGCAGCAGGAGGGGGTTGCGTGCACATGCGCAGAGGGCACGGCACAGAGGGACATACAATTATGCATGTTCTTTTGGCACTCAAGGCAAAAAAGGTTCGCCACCACTGGTATAGGGTCTCCTGCTTTAGCAAGGGGTTGGATTAGAAGACCTCTAAGCACCCTTCTAACTCTATTATTCTGCATTCTGTACAATTACCAAGACACGTATATATCTTTCAGCCACTGAATGTGAGAGCTGAGGGCATCTGGTCAATCACCATCACAAATGAACTTGCATTCATAGCCATGTGCCTTTCCACTAGCATTCCATCTTATCACAACCTTGCCTAGCTGAGCAATATTGCTTTATCCCCTAGAAATCAGATGTGTGAAACAGTCACTAACTTTCACCAAAACGACACTATTCCTCAACTCTTTGTCTATAGTATTGTAATACTATTACATCTTTCTAGTACAGGGGTCTGCAAAGTTGGCTCTTTTAAGACTGGTGGACTTCAACTCCCAGAATTCCCCAACCAGCTTAGCTTAGCTGGCTGGGGAATTCTGGGAGTTGAAGTCCACCAGTCTTAAAAGAGCCAACTTTGCAGACCCCTGTACTTGTAATTACAAAACAAAAAGAATGATTCTCTGAAACATTCTAAACACTCTAAAAAAAGTAGAAATTAGAAGGTGGTTTTTCTTGTTTTAGAATTAGTGCCAAGCCATGTTTAAACTATGGTTTGCTGAAGAAATCACAGTGGCTTTCTTAATCTGGAAAGAGTGCAGAGAAGAGCAACAAACATGATTAGGGGACTGGAGGCTAAAACATATGAAGAACTGTTGCTGGAATTGGGCATGTCTACTTTAATGAAAAGGACTAGGAGTGACATGATAGCAGTGTTCTGATATCTCAGGGGTTGCCACAAAGAAGTGGGAGTCAAGCTATTCTCCAAAGCACCTGAGGGTAGAACAAGAAGCAATGGATGAAAACTAATCAAGGAGAGAAGCAACCAAGAACTAAGGAGAAGTTTTCTGACACAACAATTAATCAGTGGAACAACTTGGCTCCAGAATGCTCCAACATTGGATGTTTTTAAGAAGATGTTGGATAGCCATTTGTCTGAAGTTGTGTAGGGTTTTCTGCCTAAGCAGTGGGGTGGATTAGAAGACCTTCAAGGTCCCTTCCAATTCTATTATTCTATTCTATTTTATTCTAATATATAAAACTAAATCAATAATAATTGATTATGGCTTGAGTGACACAAGCTCTCCAGCTAAACCCAACCCAATATAACATGTGTTAGTAAATTGAGTGAATTTTCATACTGAGATTGGAAGCTGACAGTTCATTATTTGTCATCTTTGCTGCACTTCACAGAAGAGGGCAGCTAGCTATGAATGTAAACCATTTCCCGGTTTACCATCAGCACTGACTGCAGTTTATTGTTTACATTCTCAACATCTGTTTTATGTTTGCCCTGATGTCAACTCCTTTGTTCCTTTATTTTCATATTTTAAAAATTAGTACAGTATTTATAGCTTAGTTAAATAAATAACCTTCCCTTTCATTATTCCAGAGCACAAAGGCATCCAACAGAGCACCCTTTCAAGAAATTTGCGGAAACATTTTCAAACATTTTCTGCTTTATTATCTAGTGATATTTTAAATTCCAGGTTGCTGCTTGAATCTTCCCAGAAGCAATAATTTGCTCTGACCTATTGGTGCTCCTCATTTTCTTTCAAGCATTGATTTTCTTATGTTCCTAAGAGAGCTTGAAATTAACAAAGCTGAACTCACGATTAAAATACAAACAACCTTAGTTACTGCCTTTAGAATTGGCAGCAACTATAGCAAAGCTTTGATGACCCTCCTTCTCCCATGAAATCCTTGCAGAAAGGCTGTCATTATGTACTTGGGTCCCGATGTCTGCTGCAAGCTGGTAACTTGGGTTTTTTGTTTTGTGTGTGTGCAGCACTTGCACTTTAATGGTTTATCCCATTTGTATCTTCATTTGTTGCTCCCCAACAATACTGAAGTCTATATATATGCCTTGTTAAACCTTTGGTACTGCATAAAGGTAAAGGTTGCCACTGCACATAAGTGCTAGTCATTTCCAACTCTAGGGAGCAATGCTCATCTCCATTTCAAAGCCGAAGAGCCAGCGCTGTCTGAAGACGTCTCCGTGGTCATGTGGCCGGCATGACTAAATGCCAAAGGCACACGGAACACTGTTATCTTCCCACCAAAGCTGGTTTCTATTTTTCTACTTGCAATTTTTTACATGCTTTAGAACTGCTACGTTGGCAGAAGGTGGGGCAAGTAACGGGAGCTTTCTCCATTACACGGCACTACGGATTCAAACCGCTGAACTACCAACCTTTCTGATCGACAAGCTCAGTGTCTTAGCCACTGAGCCACGGCGTTCCTTTGGAACTGCATACGTATTCATAATTAAGTGAGATTGGGCTAAATAATTGTTCCAGGATTCCTTATAGGACAGGGCGGTAAAACTCCTGGCCCATGAGCCAGATGTGTCACACGCTGGCCACGTCCAGACCTGGTTTAGTGAAGGGAAAAAACCCCTCACTCGTTCTAGAGTTTCAACATCTTTTTTACATTGTGGCAACCAAAAGTGGATGCAGTATTCCAAGTGTGGCCTTAGCAAGGCATTATAAAGTGGCATTAACACTTCACGTAACCTTGATTCTATCCCTCTGTTTATGCAGCCTAGAACTGTGTTGACTTTTTTGGCAGCTGCAGGATCCCTTCCCTGCAGGATCAGATCCACAGATCTGAGTTGGACAAAGCCTGAAAGACCACCGAAACCTAGGAAGCAAAGGTATTTTAGGGAGCAAGTTTCAAAGTCCAGGGTAGATTTCAATAACAAATCTTCTTAGGATAAGGAACACAGCCCTATTTAAAAGAAGCAGTTTCATCAACAACAGTTAAATAACTGGCACTGGAGCAGGGGTAGATAATTTTGGTGTTTCTTCAAGTCCTATACATTTATTTATTTATTTATTTGGATTTATTGACCGCCCCCTCTCTCTGAAGAGACTCGTGCCAGTGTACAAGAATTGAAGAGCATATACATATATAACAATTATAAATAATAAAACTAAATTAAATGTTTTACCCTGTGTTAAAATATCTCGTTTAAATTTATAACGTAAAAACCCGATTAGGTAATATTTACTACAACTAGGCTGGTACGGTAGATTAGGTTAGGCCAGGCCGGCCTGCTGGAAAAGATGGGTCTTTAATTGTTGACGGAAGGAGCGGAGGTCCGTAGTAGATCTAAGCTCGGGGGGTAGGTCATTCCAGAGGGTTGGGCCCGCCACAGAGAAGGACCTTCCCCTGGGAGCCGCCTGTTGGCATTGCCAGGAAGACGGCACCTGGAGAAGTCCCTCTCTGTGTGAGCGAATCGGTCGAAGGGATGTGTGGGGTAGGATACGATCACGCAGATAGCTAGGACCTGTGCCATGGAGCGCTTTAAAGATGGTAATCAACACCTTGAAGCACACCCGAAAGGCCACAGGTAGCCAGTGCAGCTCGCGCAGGAGCAGTGTTACGTGGGAGTACCTGGAGGTACCCATAATTACCCGCGCGGCCGTATTCTGGACTAGCTGTAGTCGTCGGGTGCACCTCAAGGGGAGCCCCATGTAGAGAGCGTTATAGTAGTCTAGTCGGGAAGTCACGAGTGCATAACATTTCTTCACCTTTTTGTCTTCACTTATCCCCTAATGGATACTCTAGTACAGGAGACAGTGATCACTGATATTGGTTCTTTGTTACCCACCTGCCTGAATTTAGGCAGAAAAGTTACTTTGCTGGTTCTGGTATAAATTACTGCTCTTCTGTCTTTCTGCGTTATCAATTAGCTTGGAAATTTACACCCTAGCCAGGATATGTGGAACTCCACAGACAGCCCAGATGTTATTGTTGATTGGTATTTGCCATCTTTGCATTTTCTTTACTGTTGTTTCTGTTTTTTATTTTGCATCAACATCCATCAACGAGGAAACATTTTAATATTTTTGCAATTTATTCTGCTTGATGGCAGTAGAAGCCATCTGTTGGTAGCAGCCGTCTGCTGACTGATTCTAGAGAGACCATATTCAGGGCAAAACTGTTTTGAGTTTTCAGCATTGAGAGTTTTGGGTCAAGCTTTTTGATTGGAAGCTACTAATTAAAGCTAAACACACAAGGCTGCCCTCACAATTCTCGTTTAGCTCACAGGGAAGATCACATTTTGTAGTGATTGGACCTGCACCCTGCTTTAGTGTGACATTAACCACTGGCAATAGTTATGCAAGGGCCTTCCTCGTATTTGGCATAAATGTATGCCATGAGAAACAGGGCAGGAAAACTGAACTGTTCATGGCACTTTAGCATCTTTCCTCAAAGCAGAGGTGGGCTGCTGCCAGTTTGGACTGGTTAACCTGAACTGGTTGTTCCGATTCTGCGCAGTTTGGAGAACCGGCAAATCGGACCATTGGCTGACCCCACCACCACCCATTTTTGGGCCATATTTGGCTATTGGGGGGTCATTTTGAGGCTGTTTTTCTGGTCAAAGTTGGCGCAAAATTGGCCAGAAAACGGCTTGAAAAACGCCCCCCAAAGGCCACTTTTGAGACTGAAAACAGTCTCAAGCTGTTTTTTTGGGCTGTTTTGGGGCAAAATATGGCCCCAAAAACGGCTCGAAAACATTCTCAAAACAGGCCATTCTTCGGGCCATTTTCAGAAAGATTTTTGGGCCAAAATCAGTCTGAAAAATGGCCTAAAATGGCCACAAAAACCTCCAAAATGCACCAAAAGTAGCTTACACAACTTCTCTTCCTCTTGCACCCATCTTTCCCCTTGACGTAGTCTCTCTCTCTCACACCCATACCCACACCCACCCACCCACATGCACACACACACACACACACACACACACCTACCTACACACACACACACACAAATAGATTGGATCCTTCTTTCCTCCCTCCCCCCACCGGAGACCGCTGAATTCCATCCCAAACCCTGCCTGTCCCATACAGTTACCACCCACGCAAATGATGTAGAGTTAGCCATGCCCACTCAGTCACGTGACTCACCCAGCCATGCCCACCTAGCCAGTCATTAGGGCAGAGAACTGGTTGTTAAAAAATTGGAGCCCACCACTGCTTCAAAGGAACACAAGAGTTTAGTGCTTCCAAGGAGTCAAAGGACACCACACAGAATCCTTCCTTGCCGTGGTTCACCCAAGTTCATAATGCTCAGGCAAAAGCACTCCACCACATGGGGAGAAACCTGGAGAGGATAATGGGGTCACGAAGGTTAACTTGATGGAAATTTCTTTGTCTCTATCATTGTGACACAAAATATTCATTTGCTGGCATTTTGCTAATTAGCTTTGAGCAAAAGGATGACTTTGAATCAAGCTGCTTGCAAGAGTTAACACTGTTTTTCTTTTCTTTTCAAGAGCGTTCATTGCTCAAATAATAATGTTTCTCTCCCCCCCTGACATGGTGCAGTACATGAAATACCACCCCAGACAATCATAGTCATGTCTATTAGTTTCCAAGGCAACCATCTTGGATACATTTGTCTGAACCAATTTTGGAAGGCTGACTAAAACCAAATAAGAAAATTAAAGTTTCTTCGGCTTTGCAAAATCGGGGAAGCAAAAACCGCCATTGCACATTGTCTTCGATAGCCCCACCGATTCTGATGGAAAAAGCAAGGGGAAGAGAAGATATACTTTCATGCAAAGAATCCAAATGCAGGAGTGAAAGTGAAATAAATTATGTATGATAGCCAGGAATGAGGAATGATGACTGAGCCAAGAGCAGATGAGCTGGTAAAATTGCTTATGGATTGAAAGACTGAAGGTGGTGGAAGTGCCTGAACTTTTCCCCAGGAAATCTGTTGAGAAACACAGAAAGCTAACATATCTTGAAAAAGGCTATAAGGGTAGTGTTTGTTTAATTGTCCTTCTGTCTATGTTAGATATCTTGGTGAATTTGTCTTACATCTATGAATACATTGATACATTCATAAACCATCCACCCCAGGGGTCAGTTCCGGCAGGCACTATTGCTGATTCACTCATGTGCGCGCATACGCAGTGCAATTAAAATTGTTCCGCATATGTGCAAAACTGAAAAATAAGATGGTGCCGCCGCTGGTGCTGCCCATGGAACAAGTTTGGGGGCGTGGCAAGCCTGGGTCGCTGCTGGTTCTAGCGACCCAGACCACCAAACCACTACCAGTTCAGCTGAACTGGTCTGAACTGGTAGGAACCCACCACTGATCCACCCCCATTCTAACTTGAACTAGCTGGTCTCTTCTCTTCTCTTCTCTTCCCTTCTCTTCTCTTCTCTTCCTCTCCCCCTCTCTTCTTTCTCCTTCTTTTTTCCTCTCCCTCTCTATTCCCTCTCTTCTTTTGTCCTCTCCCTCTCCTCTCCCTCTCCTCTCCTGTTTCTCTTATTTTCCTTCTTGATTGGGATAATAAAGTATTGAAGCTAAAAACCTGGATAAAAATATCCTGGGAAAGAATCCAACTTGTGGAAGATGAGGCTATTAGGAGAATTATGACAGTAGTAAGTTTGAATTACAGTACCAAATGGAGAATAAAACAAAACGCTGTTACTTGGCCACATTTGCCATGTCTTACTCAGAACATTAACCTATGAATTTATTCCATGCCTGTGCCTTTTTGCTGTTGCTTGTGCCTTTTGTATCTCAGTTACAACAAGCTGAATCTATTCTTTGTTCAAATACGCACACTCTTGCCTGGATTCCTGACCTAGCAACAATAAGGCCATGTGTAACTGTGCACCATATTGCTCAGCCAGAGGGGAAAATCCAGTGACATTACAAAGCATTAGCTTTAATTAGGTGGTGAGGCGAAAGATCGTTGGTGCAGTGTGTGAACTACTGAGTGGCATGTTCAGCTTGTCCCAGTGAAGGTCACGGTGGCCCAAGTATTCCATTGATTTTAAGGCTGTACCTGATCAAGGCTAAAAGTTTTTTACACTCTGTGAAGTGAATGCTGATCTTTTCTTGAAAGGAAAGGCTGCTCAGCATCTCTTCATTCAGAAAGTGTTTCTTTTTCTTTGAGAACAGCAACTTTCATGTGAGTTGCTGCGCTTGCGCGAAGATGGCGGGCTAGCTCTGGAGCTCTGTGTGGGCTGCGGAGGCCGTTGGCATTTTTAAGTGCTCCCTGCCCTCGTTTGTGATCGTGGAGGGCATGGGATGATGAGGGATCCACCCGGCCATCCTAGGGTGAGGTTTGCAATATCGGGGGGAGAGCGGACGGAGCGCCGGCGACTGGAACGCCCGGACGGTGAGAGCGCCGGAGCAGGAACTGCCGCAACGGAGGCCAGTGCAGAGGCCGCCGCCCGGACGTTTTAACAGGGCAGAGAGAGGCCGGCTGCACCGAAGAGCTCCGGAAAGCCGAAAATTGGTGGCGAGCCGTGGGGTGAAACAGTGGTGAGAGCACCGGTGGCCAGCGGGAACGGTGAGAGAGGCGTGGAGGAAAGATGGCGGAGGAGGCGAAGATGCTGGATTGGTGGAACGAAAGGGAGAGTGGAGAGAGAGTGCGGAGGGGAGAGGTTGCCGCTGGAAGCCGAGCCGACGGCGGTGGGAGCGCCGGGAGGCGAGAGGCGAAGGCGGCGACAGAGGAGCTGGCTGGAGAAAGGTGGAAGGTGGTGGCTGTGAGAGAGCCATGTGGTGGTCGAGAGTGGAGAAGGTCGGAGGCGGCTGCTGGAGGCCAGGCTGACGGCGGTGGGAGCGCCGAGAGGCTACTGGCGAAGGCGGTGACGCGGGGGATGGCGGCGGTGGGAGCGCCGAGGTGGACGTGGACGGCCGCTGACCAGTTGAAATATCATCTCCCCCATGGTCACTCTCCTAAGTTTGGGAGAATTACGCCACCAAGGCCTTGATAGGCCCGTAAGAACTGACTGTCTTAAAGAACGTGTGACAGTAACCAATTATGGACGCCCCAATGATCATCATTGCGAACTAACTGTAATTTAACCTAATTTACCAACTAATTTATCCTGGTTTACCCATCTTGCACTTTACTTCATTTTACCAACTAAATGAATTGACCTGAGTGAACTGTTTTAATTAATTGCTAACGACTTTTAACATCTGTATTTATTCCAAAACCCACCCGAATTCCATCTACATAATTTATTTGAATTTTAACCATCTATTTATAAATAATGTATACCAGAGCAAACCTACTATCGCTGCGAGAGTCCCCGCTCTCGCAGGTTTGGCCCCCTGATCTATCTAGGGCCCATCTTGATGATGGTATTGTGAATCCGAAGAGATGGGCGAAGCGCGGCCTTAGGGGATTTTTAGTTTTTAAGTTATTTAAATTATCTTTTTTAGGGGGTTCGAGGGAGGGGGGCGGATATAGACAGATGGAGACGGAAGCAACGATCAATAGTAAGGGCCAGGATAGCAGTCGACGGAGGGAAGCGGAAGGTGCCGAAAGGAGGGGGGATACCCGAGTCGTTCCACAGGAGGGCATACCAATTCAGAGGGTCGTGGGGAGGGGCAGGACCGAGGGGAGACAATCTTCATCCTCCCGGTTGGTGGCACGTAGCCGTTGGTTGCAAACGGTCGGGTGCCACAACCCCCGCAGGCTAGGTGGCCAGGGAATACAGAGCCAGGGTCTGCGGCTGATGTTTTGCAACGCCAGGTCCATTGTCAACAAAGCCCCCCTCATTAGTGACCTTGTGTCAGAGGGGGAGCCGGACCTGGTAGGAATTGCGGAAACCTGGTTGGGCCACGAGGGAGGACTTCCCCTCGTTGAAATGTGCCCACCAGGCTACCGCGCATTTCATCAGCCATGGGCCCTAGGCAGGGGAGGTGGGGTAGCGGTCATTTTCAAGGAAGGCCTTGAGCCGAGAGAGACCATTGTGCCTCAGACTACCAGCTGTGAGTCCCTCTGCGTGAAGTGGGGCCTAGGGAGGCAGTTGGGCTTGCTGGTTGTATACCTGGCTCCCCGCTATGTAGCAGCAGCCCTGCCCGAGCTCCTGGAGGTGATCGCTACGGTGGCAGTTGAGACCCCCAGACTTTTAGTCATGGGGGACTTTAATCTGCCATCGTTGGGCGAATCATCCGAGGCAGCTCGGGAGTTCATGGCTTCCATGACGGCCATGGACCTGACCCAAGTAATTCAGGGCCCCACCCACGAGGGTGGACATACGCCGGATCTCATCTTTGTCTCAGGCCAATGGAAGAGTGATCTGGGTATAGGGGACATAGTCATCACACCCTTGTCATGGTCAGACCACTCACTTCTCCGGCTCGACTTTCCGACCGCTGCTCCCCTCCGCGGGGAGGCGGAACCAGAGTCACCAATCTGGTACCGCCCCAGGTGCTTGATGGACCCGGATGGGTTCCAGACAGCGCTTGGGCCATTTCCTGTATCCCTGACCCGCGCCCCGATGGAGGACCTCACGGCCGCATGGAACATTGCGGCCGTGGGAGCCTTGGATCGAGTCGCGCCCTTGCGGCCTCTCTTGCGGCGGCGAACCACCCTGGCTCCTTGGTTTACTGAGGAGCTGCGGGTGATGAAACGCCGCAAGATATGCCTAGAGGGAAGATGGAGGTCTAGCCGTTCTGAATCTGACCGGACACAGGTAAGAGCCCATTTACGGACTTACATTGTGGCGCTGAGAGTGGCCAAACGTCACCATTGTGCCACTCTCATAGCATCCGCAGAAAACCGCCCTGCCGCCCTGTTTAGGGTGACCCGCTCCCTCCTCCAACAGAGGGAGCGGGAAGCCCCGCTACAGGGTAGAGCAGAGGAATTTGTGACTTTTCTGCAGGAGAAAACCGCTCAGATACAGAGTGAGCTAGCCCCCATTCATGGCCCAGTGGGATGCCACGAGAGAGATCTTGTTTGGGAGGAGTTTGACCCCGTTACTTCCGAGGATATGGACAGGCTACGTGGGCGACTGCGAGCCACCACATGTTTATTGGACCCGTGCCTCTCCTGGCTTGTACTGGCATCCTGGGAGGTGACACGAGGCTGGCTCCAAGAGGTTGTCAACGCATCCTTAAGTGAGGGTTCCTTGCCTGCTTCCCTAAAAGAGGCCATGGTGAGGCCCCTCCTTAAGAAGCCCTCTTTGGACACAGCTCTTTTAAACAACTATCGTCCAGTCTCCAACCTTCCCTTTTTGGCGAAGGTTGTCGAGAGTGTGGTGGCACAACAGTTTCCCCGTCACCTGGAGGAAATTGAGTATCTAGATCCGCGCCAGTCCGGCTTTCGGCCCGGGCATAGCACCGAGACGGCATTGGTCGCGTTGGTAGATGATCTCTGGAGGGCCAGAGATGGGGGATGTTCCTCCATCCTGGTCCTATTAGACCTCTCGGCGGCTTGCGATACCATCGACCATGGTATCCTATTGCATCGGCTGGGGGGGTTGGGGGTGGGAGGCACCGTTTTACGGTGGTTCTCCTCCTACCTCTCTGGCCGATCGCAATTTGTGCGGGCAGGAGAGCAGAGGTCGACCCCGAGACCCCTCACATGCGGGGTGCCTCAGGGGTCGGTCCTCTCGCCTCTCCTGTTTAATGCATATATGAAGCCGCTGGGTGAGATCATCCGTGATTTTGGGGTAGAGTACCACCTGTACGCTGATGACACCCAGCTGTACATATCTACCCCAAACCACCCCAACGATGCCGTAGCGGTGATGTGCCAGTGCCTGGAAGCCGTGCGGATCTGGATGGGAAGTAGCGGACTCAAGCTCAACCCGACCAAGACCGAGTGGCTGTGGTTTCCGGCTGCCCGATTCAACCAGCTCTCTCCAACGCTGGCCATAGGGGGCGAACATCTTGCCCCTGTGGATGGGGCGCGCAATTTGGGTGTCCTCCTGGATACCCGGCTGTCTATGGAAGAGCAAGTGACAGCCGTGGCCAGGAGGGCGTTTTACCAGGTTCGCCTGGTTCGCCAATTGCGCCCCCTATTGGATCGGGACGCCCTTCGCACAGTCACTCATGCCCTCGTGACATCCCGACTGGACTATTGTAACTCTCTCTACATGGGGCTTCCCTTGAGGTGCACCCGGAGGCTTCAGTTAGTTCAGAATGTAGCCGCGCGAGCAATTATGGGGACCACTAGGTTCACCCACGTTACACCGCTCTTGCGCGAGCTGCACTGGCTGCCTGTCGTCTTCCGGGTGCGCTTCAAGGTGCTAATTATCATCTTCAAGGCGCTCCATGGCTCGGGACCTAGCTATCTGCGGGATCGGATCCTGCCTCATACATCCTCACGGGCGATTCGCTCCCACAGAGAGGGACTTCTCCGGGTGCCGTCCACTAGACTTTGTCAGCGGGCGACGCCCAGGGGAAGGGCTCTCTCTGTGGCGGGCCCGGCCCTCTGGAACGACCTTCCCCCCGATATCAGAACGACCACTGACCTCCGCTCCTTACGTACGAAATTGAAGACCCATTTCTTTCGACTGGCCGGCCTTGGATAGTCTCTCTGTCTATAGATTTCAAATGTATTTTAATGGGTTTTTAATTATTTTTAGCACGGGATAATAGTGTTTAATTGTGTTTTAAAGTATGTATTTTTGTATTTATTGTTTATATTGTTTTTAGTTCCTCCTGTGCACCGCCCCGGGTCCCTGTGGGGAGAGGGAGCGGTTAATAAATTCGAATTTATTATTATTATATTATAACTTTAAAAACAAAAAGGAAAGACAAAACAGAACTTAGGGATTGGATGTTCTATAACTTAGCTTGTTAGGTTTTTGTGGATCTGCAAGAGAGAGGATTTTATCAATAACTAGCTGATAACCCGGCATTGTCCAGGTATTTATTTATAGGGGGAAAATGTCCGGACCAAACATAATTTCTAATGTTGGATTTTTCCCCTCACCAAAGGAAGCCCCCTTGTGAAGCCATTACCATGGCAACTTCACTGCATTGTACAGTAGAAGCCATTTTATGGCAACACAGCAGAAGCAATTTGAAGGCACAACAGGCTGTATCGTAACAGAACATAAATCCCAATGAGATTTAGGGGTGTCTTACCCCCACAATATTTTTCTCCAGACAGTAAGTCATCTGTGTGTATGTGTATGTATGTATGTATGCATGCATGCATGCATCCATGCATGCATGCATGCATGTATGTATGTATGTATGTATGTATTTATGTATATGTATGTATATGTGTGTATATATACATATATACTTGTTTTCGTAGATTTTCACGGGTGTAGGTATGCTGGCATAGCTGGCTTCGGGGATTTTTCCGTGTATAAGGCATAGAAAAGTTGTTGCAACGTTTCGACAAGATCTCACTCTGTCAGACACAAGCCTGTCTGATGATGACAAGTGAGATCTTGTTGAAATGTTGCAACAACTTTTCTATGCCTTATACACAGGAAAATCCCCGAAGCCAGCTATGCCAGCATACATATATACATATATACATATGCTGGTATTGCCATCCTCGGGTGTTTTCCCGTGTATATAGCATGGAATTGTTATTGCAACGTTTCAGCAAGATTTCACTTGCCATCCTCAGGCTTCGGTATGCAATTGCGAAGGCGTTGCCCTTCCTTAAATCTTGGTGGAGTGGTGGTGGAGTGCTGACTATTGTTGTGAGTGGGTTGATTGGCTGTGCAGCTGCACCATGACTGGTAGATTGATGCTGATTGGTCTCATTTGTATGTTTCTCCTTATTTTGAATTTCAACGGCTTGGGTGGAGGGTGGGGCTCGTCTGTTGGTCAGTGCTGGTTTCCAGATGTCTGGTAGGCGGGAGGTGTCATTACGTTTGTTCATATTGTTAGGTTGCTTCTCTATTTCAATGGCTTCTCTGATTATTCTCCTGTTCAGCTGTTCAGCCTTGGAGATCATTTTAGTTCCTTGAAAGTCAATGTCATGTCCTGTAGTTTTGAAATGCTGATAAAGAGATGAGGTATTAAGTTGATTTTTTAATGCATTTTTATATTCTGCGATACATGCACTTATACTTCTGTTGGTTTGTCCTATGTAAGTGGCAGGGCAGATTTTACATGGAATTTTGTAGACCCCTTGGCTTTCTAGCTGGATCTTCTCTTTGGGATTCCTTAGGATATTGGTTATTTTTTGGTCGGTGTTGAAGGCTGTCTTTATATTGTGCTTGTGGAGAATTTTGCTGATTATGTCTGTGGTACCTTTAATGTATGGGATGAGGGCAATTCCATTTTCCTGTTCTTTGTCTTGGTTCTTGGGGGGTGTCTCTTTTTGGATTAGTTTGGTGATTGTTTTTCTTCGGAATCCATTGGATATTAATGTATTTGTGAGGAAGTGTAATTCGACACTCCCGCCTACCAGACATCTGGAAACCAGCACTGACCAACAGACGAGCCCCACCCTCCACCCAAGCCGTTGAAATTCAAAATAAGGAGAAACATACACATGAGACCAATCAGCATCAATCTACCAGTCATGGTGCAGCTGCACAGCCAATCAACCCACTTACAACAATAGTCAGCACTCCACCCCCCCACACCAAGATTTAAGGAAGGGCGACACCTTTGCAATCGCATACTGAAGCCTGAGGATGACAAGTGAGATCTTGCCGAAACGTTGCAATAACAATTTCATGCTATATACATGGGAAAACACCCGAGGATGGCAATACCAGCATACTTTTTTTTTTATTTATTTAAATTTATATCCCGCCCTTCTCCACAGAGGACCCAGGGCGGCGTACAGGAAATTTAAAAGCATATCAATACAAAGATAAATATATAATTTAAAATAAATATTAAACAGTCCTATCCTGTACTAAAACCAAATTGTCCGGCCGACGGCACCCTGAGAAGGCCCTCTCTGTGGGAACGTATCGGTCTAAGGGATGTATGGGGCAGGAGACGGTCTCGCATATAACTAAGCCCCAAGCCATGGAGCGCATTAAAGATGGTCGTCAAAACCTTGAAGCGCACCCGAAAGGCCACAGGAAGCCAATGCAGCTCGCGCAGG
Source organism: Rhabdophis nuchalis (assembly GCA_039707465.1). Taxonomy (NCBI): domain Eukaryota; kingdom Metazoa; phylum Chordata; class Lepidosauria; order Squamata; family Natricidae; genus Rhabdophis; species Rhabdophis nuchalis. The sequence continues at coordinate 105,212,538 of CM077646.1, forward strand.
ATCGGTGTTATGTGGGAGCATCTAGTGGCTCCCATAATCACCCGCGCGGCTGCGTTTTGGACTAGTTGTAGCTTTCGGGTGCACCTCAAGGGAAGCCCCATGTAGAGAGTATTACAGTAGTCGAGTCGGGACGTCACGAGCGCTTGAGTGACTGTGCGAAGGGCAGCCCGGTCCAGTAAGGGGCGCAATTGGCGCATCAGGTGTACCTGATGAAACGCCCCCCTGGCCACGGTCGCCACATGGTCCTCCAAGGACAGCCGGGAATCCAGGAGGACACCCAAATTGCGCGCGCTCTCCAAGGGGGCCAGTGTTTCGCCCCCAATGGCCAGAGTTGGAGTAATCTGGCTGAACCGGGGTGCCGGAAACCACAGCCACTCAGTCTTGGCAGGGTTGAGCTTGAATTTGTTACCACCCATCCAGATACTTACACCCGTGAAAATCTACGAAAGCATATACACATATATACATATATACATATATACAAATATACATATATACATATATACATATATACACTTTGTTTCACAACATCCTGTTAGGCCCCAATTAAGGGAGGAGACATACTTTTTCCTTTTCTACCTTTCAGCTCATCACCAGAGACCATCTAGACAGAAAGCCACGAGTTCCGTTGTGTAATTTTTTTTTATATGTGTGTTACGTTTTTGAGCAGCTCAAATTTATTGATCAGCTCAAAAACGTAACACACACATACATATATACTGTACATATATACATACATACACATACATACATACATATTAAGAACCCTACTTGGAAGAGGTTCTGCTTCCTTAGGCTCTTTCCCTGCTTTACTTTGTTTTGCCCCTATTTTCATGAACACAATGATTTTCACACTTGCAACCATTGCAGCAACCTCACGGTCACATGATCAAAAATTCAGATGCTTGGCAACTGATTCTATTTATGATGGTTGCAGAGTCCTTGGGTCACCTGATTCCCTTTTGCGACCTCCTGAAAAGCAAAGTCAATGGGGAAACAAGATTCACTTAACAATTGTGTTACTTTACCTAATAACATGCAGTGATTCATTGAACAACTATAGCAAGAAAAGTCATAATATGGAATAAAATTCACCTAACTAATGTTTCACTTTGCAACAGAAATGTAGGGCTCCATTTTGGTTGTAAGTTGAGGACAATGTATTATACTACATTGTATTGAATGTAGAAAGGTTGGATTAATAGATGTTTAGTTAGGAATATGAAGACTTATTCCCTTTCTAGCCTCAGAGAGCTATTCTGAGCGGGTTGGCACCAAAACAGAAATAAATGAAACAATCGTATAAATGACAACATTTTAAAACGTTACAATACCCTACTTGTGGCACTCATACAATTATATTTATTCTTTTCTACAACATAAGGCTGCACAATATTTGCAATGTTCATTCAGAAAAATGCTGTTATGCTTTTATTTGATCCAACCAATTTCAGGACTTTTCTCACAGTGTGTTCGGCCTATTCCTAAAGCCCTGCAAATAGACATATATGTTATTTTGGAGAATGTAAAGTAGCTGAGGCAAAACTAGATGTTACTGTTAATTGATTGAATACAATTAGTGTTTTTTGGTGTGTGTTTTTTAAAAGAACCACACAAATAACAAGGCAGCCTAAGTAGCACTAAGAATATCTTGGAGAAAAGGAGATAGCAAAAGCAACAGCACTCAGACTTATATACCACTTCATAGTGCTTTACAGCCCTCTCTAAGCGGTTTACAGAGTCAGCATATTGCCCCCAACAATCTGGGTCCTCGTTTTACCAACCTCAGAAGGATGGAAGGCTGAGTCAACCTTGAGCCTGGTGAGATTCAAACTGCCAAATTGCAGGCAGCCAGTGATCAGCAGAGGTAGCCTGCAGTACTGCACTCTAACCAGTGGTGGGATTCAATTTTTTTTACTAGCGGTTCTGTTGGCATGGCTTGGTGGACATGGCATGGCTTGATAGGTGTGGCAGGGGAAGAAAACTGTAAAATCTCCATCATCCCACTCCAGGGGAAGGTTACTGCAAATTCCCCATTCCCTCTCGATCAGCTGGAACTCAGGAGGCAGAGAATAGATGGGGATGTGGCCAGTCAGAGGTGGTATTTACTCGTTCTCTGAACTGTTCAAACTTTCCACTACTGGTTCTCCAGAACTGGTCAGAACATGCGGAATACCATCTATGACACTAACCACTGCTCCACCGCAGTTCTACTTTGTCTTGGAGTGCCTTGAAGGAGATACTCATCCTTTACTCCTTCATGTCTGCAAAAAGAACTGGTCTATTAGTAATATGTATCAGAAGTGCTTCCCAGCTGGTATTGCACTTTTAAAATACAGTTTGTGTACAGTCATCCAAAAGTCTGTTGCATTATTTAGCTCCCAATGTAGGCTTTCCTCTGGATGAGAACAGATTTCCTTGTCTGTGATATCACAAGGAAAGGGTTAAAGTCTTCTTCTCCATCTCCTTTAACCCCAGTATTGCCTAGGCTTCTCCACAGCAGCTACTAACAGGATAGAAATGTGTGTGTTGTTGCTCACTGGCATTAAGAAAATGGGCTGTAAGTTTTAAACTCCAAACTTAGCTCAGCTGTAACCTCAACTGCATGCTTTATGCAAGGCACCATCTGGTCTGGCTCCAGGTTTGAGAAGGCCCTCAATAAATTGCTTTCAGAGGCCTCATCAGTAATGTCGGCAGAGGTCCCTAAGTATGAATTTAAATCAGGGCACCAGGTAATGTATTTTGAGCAAGAATTATGAAACATTGATGGACCAATCAAGAATAGATGGGATTTGCTGGAAAATTGGAGATTCAATATTAAGGGGTGAAATAGTGATCCCGTTCCTACACTTTCAACCTCCAGTCATCTGCAATGAAGTAATAATAAGCTTCAACAACTGCATTGGGTGCTTGGTGAATTTTTTGAAAGTAATATGAGCTATCACAGGTGTGTTTTATTCCTTGCCATTCCCTTTATAGAACACTTTACCCCACATTATTTTACTAAGCAACACTTTCAGGTGCTCTCTACAATTTTTGTTTCTTACCCTATTCAGGGTACTTTTATTTTAAATTGTTTAAAATTACCTTCAATCAGGGTGTAGAGTAAGGTTGTATGAACCTAATAAATATAATTCCTTGGGAGCAAAAGCCTGATCCATAGAATAAGACCTAAGTTAAGAATACTGAATGAGAAAAAAAATGGGTTGTTTTTTTTAAAACTTTGAATGGCCCTTTGAATTTTCAAAGTAACGGAGCAATGACTACCTGGACAGATGAGAGAACTTAGAGGCTTTTTCCGGCCATTACGTTTTATGACTCTTGTAAACTTTTGTGTTGTTTGGAGAAATTTTATTTTAATTAAAGCAAGAGTCCAGCAGAGAGTGACATATAAACAGATACAGTTACAAAAGAGGAAAAATAAGGCTTAAGACTTTGTCTACTGGAAAATAGCAGCTTTGCCCACATCCCATATTCTGGCAAGCATGAGCAATAGCTTTGTTCCAGCATAATTATATACTTTCCCCACATGCTTTTCTTTCAATTAAGTTCAAGTGCATGGCCATTTAACTAGGTTTAACGTGCTCATTGATAGTGAGCTATTTTAGAAATCCAGAATTAGTGCAAAAACTACTGTAATGCTACATGGTTCATGTGTCTGTATTACAATGCCTATAGCTTTTTTTGTGTGTGCTGTTGTCTCTTTTGAAAATCTGTAACAATGGAATATTTCTTTTCATAGCTTTATAAAGGAATTGGGGGGAAAGGAGTTGGCAGAACTGAATGCACAATGACCTTTTAGCGATAGGCAGAGATGTGTTAATATTGAAAGACAATTATCTGAAGTGCCTGTGGCTACCAGCTTCCTGTTGATAACCTGCAATGCTAATTACCTCTAAGAATCCAGAGCTGATGTTTGTGACTTGAATTAATTGGCACTCACAAAAAAAGTGTTTATTGTGGTCACTAGCAGAAAAGAATGTAAGAAAGAGAACACAAGGCTCAGATAGCACAGACATTTTAGAATTCTGATCATCTCCAATCTTGATTAATCTGCAAAGATAAAATTCATTTAGTGGATTGAAGTGACTGCTTTAAACATTATTTAGAAGAAAGGCTTATGCAAGCCTAGGATCTCTTTGCTCTTCATCAAAGCAAAGCATCAAAGAGAGGCCAGAAAAAAAATGCTATGCTTGAGTCAGATCCAAAGGACTTCTTCATTTTGCTACATGCTACATCATTTCAGTTTAGTCATGATTCTTAATGCTTGAGGGTTGGGATTTATTTATTTTTTCATTGGGAAGAAAGGCTTAAAATGATGTGATTATCTATTCCAAGATAGAAAGATGCGCTTTCCAAATTAAAGAGGATGGTATTATATGTCAGATTAAACAAAAGGAAGGCTGTGGAAACAGTGTTGTTTTGTGGAATTTTTGACTTGTAAATAGGGACCAGTGGAATTGGGTGTCAGCAAATAGTTTATTTGACATGTCATTGAGGGGTGTTTTTTTTCTGACTTGTTTTTCTGGCTTTTACTGCAAGCAGCTGGGAATATTGCAGTGCTGCAGAATTTTTTAAAAATGCAAATAAATGTGTAGATCAATCAATCAAAGATGTAAGCCTATGCAAATTCAATGGAGCTATGTAGTAAGTAGAGTCTTGGAACTTAAAAAAAAAATCTTCCCATGGTATTTCACCTCCTTATCGTCCTAATAGAGGAAAGAAGGTGGAAGAATGGCCTGCTAATCAAAATGAATTTTCATTTCAGTCAGAATACCTAGTATTTTCAGTATTTCATTTAATTTCAATCTTTCTGACTGCATTTTAAAGAGGCATAATTGAAACTAAAACTAGCTTAAGAAACAATGACAGAAAAGCCTAAAACAGAAACCCCAAACCCCCCAAAAATCAATACAACTGCAAATAAAATGGCAAATTAAAAACTATCCAGCAGAGCCACCATGGCTAAGCCCAGTCATTGTAAAATTAGCAAACACAATCCAATAACACTAAATTAAACACCAATAGTCCAGGAAAACATGAATGTAATTTGCCTGGCACCTAGAATAAATAAGATTACGTGCCAATTATTTTGGTGGGAGGGAGGGAGAAGAATCCCGCAATTGGGATCATGAAATAAAAGCCAGAACTTTTTTTTTAGTAGACAAACCAGAACTTGCAAGGAAAGTGCAATACTACTGTAGGAAGTTAAAACCCACCCCTCTCCTAGAAAAATGAAATAGCCTAGGAAATATTGAAAAGGCAGAATATTATATTTCCGTGGATGTGAAAAGGGAGATGTTTTAAAGACAAAGCAGCTCCCTGCAGCTTCCTGCCTACCCGCCTTTTGTCAGTGGGACATTAAGATGCCCAAGCCAGTCTATTTGCATAACAAAGACCCTTCCCCATCAGCTCCAGGTTGATGGAATCAAGGCATGCTAGTATTAGCCCTTTACCCAACTCACCATATGGCATCTGAGAACTCAGCCAAACCTGGACTCAGCCTAGAGAGTTGCCCCTGCATGGCCCCATGGGAGTCTGACAAACAATCAGAATACATTTCTTACTCAGGAACAGGAAACAGAGAGTCGGGGCCGAACAGAGTATTAAAAACCCAGCAAGTCCCTCCTCTCACTCTCTTCTTCTTCACCCAACATCTGGAAGCGTGTGATCAGCTTTTTCCCCAGGACCTCAAGCCATGTGGTCCTGTCCACCATTAAACCATTTTTCTAAGTAGCCTCCATGTTTCCAATGTCTTTTTCCCACTTGGAACTGAACCCAGAAGGACATTTCTTCCTATGTTACTTTAAATACAGTTTCATCTAGTAATGATCAAAGTTTGTACAGAGTAAGGAATATGATCTTGATAGAAAGATGCAGGAACCATTACCTAAAAAAGGGGCTGAAATATTATTTTAAATCTAAAGTATCAAGATAAGATTCAGAAGCAATTCAGGATGCTGCTGCCTTGACTAACTGGAGTAAAAAAAAAAGGGTGGGGTGGGGAGAGAAAGCCCAGCACAAACAGATTTGCTAAATTCTGTTAAGGTAATGAATTTCAATAAAAGTAGTTTTAGTCTTCCTGTGGAATGAATGTTCTGTCTCCTCTATTCAGTGGTTCTGATGAGTATTTTCTCTATGCATTATTAGAAGAATAAAAAGGGAAGAAAAGAAGGAGGCATCTTGAGAAAGAATCTGAAATATTTATACGGAATCAAGATCATATATTGGGATGCACAAACAAAGTGTTAAGAAATAGTTCGGAGACAGAATGAAATAAAAGCTGCATGATACGTAAAATGAATTTACATTTAAAGATGCAATTACAGTGAATAATGAGAAAAGCTGTAAAAAAGAATCAATAACATTCAAACCAAACTAGAACTTGATAAAACATAGGTACAAATATTCTATAGATGGTACACAACCCTATCATTTGCCCAAGATGGTCAAATTGTACAATAACAAATGTTAGGAAAATCAGGATAAACAAGTAATATTCTACCACATGTGTCAGTTGTGTAAACACACACACACACACACACACACACACACACATCCCTGTACATATATGATACATATGTACATATACATATACACATATATACACATAGTATATTGGAAGGAAATACAAGTAAAATGTCCTCCCACCCTCCTCCTTCCTTCCCTCCCTCCCTCCCTCCCTCCCTCCTTCCCTTCTCCATTGTCAAATTCTGGAAGCCTGCTTCCATCTAGTCAAGACTGAATTTCAACTTACTTGCCTTTTTTCCACACAAAATGCTCCACTAATTAAAATGATTGTACATCCATTTAATCTTTCCTTAAATGGATTTTTTCTGGGGGAAAAAACATTGTGGGAAGAGACAGAAGGGTTACTAATGGAGAACAGGGTCATCTCATAATATTCTCTGAACAAAGCGAGGCTAATTGTACAATCAAAGCCTTGTCAGGAAACAACATTTTTCTGACATCAGAATGTGTTCAGAAAAGCCACTGTCTTATATGGTTCAGAAAGAAAAAAAGTGTATATTGATGATATCTTATTCCAAAATTCTAGAAGAATGTTTCTCAACATTGGCAATTTTAAGATGTGTGGGCTCCCAGAATTGTCCAACCAGTTAGAGGACTTTTCAAATAATAAGGAAGCTTGCAAAGCATGAAGAACAAAAAAAAATCTCCAATACTCTCATTTCATGAACCCTATGGTACACAACAAAATCACCTGATCTTCCCTCTGGATCAGGTAGAAAGGAAGCAAAATCAAGAGATCAGGTGTTTCTTCCTCAAACTCCTGATAGCATATCTGAAAGGAGCATCACCAATTTGGGAGAATCAACTACTGTTTTTGATAGATATGTGAGAAAATCAACAGATAATATCCATTTCCCTCTTAGTGAAATCTGTCAAACAGGTAGGCCACAATCCTGCAGAAAGATGGACTGATAAAGAGCTAAAGTTGTCAGAAGGCAACAGGGAAGCACAGGTATGGTTGAAATAAAAGACCAACCTCAGTCAGCTACCCTGGATCTTGGGAAAACATTATGGAGGAAATTGATCTGACAGTTGAAGGGGAAGGCAGTTCAATTTGCCTGACTCTTGTTCCTGTGAAGAAGTGTGTGAATCCAAGCTTTGCTTTATTTGTGAGTAGAGCTGATGAGGTAAAAAGTCAAAAAACATTTTAACTTTGGTGATAAATTCCAGTGAGAAAAGTGTATTTCTCAGTGGAATTTCACTGCATATATTTTTCAGTGTATTTCACAGAGAAAAGGTATATTGAATTGTCACTTTCCAAAGCAGGCCATACCCTTTTAAGCACTATGTTAAGCAAACCTACATTATATCGGAAGGTGCATCTATAAGTATAATCTTTATTGTCATTGTACTTAAATACTACAATATTGGTTGCATAGATAGATTTTGATTTGTATAAAAATGATTTTTTAAACCTTTTAAACACATACACACACGGTGCCATGTGTGAAATAACAACAACACACAGAGTAAAGACAACTTTAGTTGCAAATACAGTTTGAAAGACTATTTAGAATGAATCATTTTCCTATATTCCACATGTGGATTCTGCTCCAATTTGAAAGCAGACCAGGAATCCTGTGTTCCTATTACATCAAACTATTTTATTCCCAACTGAACTGCAGTACAGTTGAAAAGCAGTATGATTATTATCAGGTTTCTCATAGCCTTAGCTCTCCAGGATCCTGAGCTTTGAGACTTGTAAGGAAAAGTATAGTTTGATGAATCTATGGTTCCTTCATGGCAAATGGACTTCAGGGTCTAGGGCAGGGGTCTGCAAAGTTGGCTCTTTGAAGACTGGTGGACTTCAACTCTCAGAATTCCCCAGCCAGCTAGGCTGGCTGGGGAATTCTGGGAGTTGAGGTCCACCAGTCTTCAAAGAGCCAACTTTGCAGACCCCTGGTCTAGGGTACTGATGAAACATAACAATGATGTGATGATGCCAAAATGACGACAAGCATTCAATACAGGTCCTGCCATGATGAACTGGAGTCCCAGCATCTGATGCAACAACATCATGGCAGCTTGCACATAATAATATCATAATGTACAATTTACTAATTAACTCCTGCCCCCTTGAATGCCTGTGAGAAGGGATGGGGGGGGGGGATTTTTGTTCTTTGGGAATCAAAAGCAGCTCAAGATAAAGCAGCAATTCTCTTTCTTTGTTTTCAGCATTCAAAATTGGTAGAAGTAAAGAAAATCACAGAACTAATCATGTAGGTTTTGGAAGTGTTTGTGAACACACTGGAAGCAGTTATGTTGCATCTCTGAGTAACCAGCTCTTTCTTGATGTTACATATAACATAGAAAAGGGGCTGCTCACTCATCCTTGTATGTTAGGGTCTACATTTGAATTGTTTTATTTCTCAGGGTTCAAGAAATGAAACTTAAAAGTGTTCAATTGCATTGTACTATCCAAAAATATCTCAAGGTTGGACTGTCAATTTTCTACCAGAGCATCTACAGTATTTTCCCCTTCACCTATTATTAATACTGCACATTTCACACAACTGGGATTAGTGGGAAGAATTTATAAGTGGAAAGATGCTCCTTTCCTTTTGCTCTTGCTACACTCGGTATGTTGCCTATAGAAAGTACTTAGAACAGTTAAACACTAACGTTTAACATGGTATTTGGGAAGGAGTATAATGACAAAAGAAAAAAAAAGACCGATAAATCAATTGAAACGCTCAACACATATTTCAATTAGGATGAGTAATTGAGCACAAGATACCTGAGTACTGGTCTACTTTCATTTTATTTAGAAAACACCATTGCCTCAAAATACAAATAGGACAGGAGGCAAATCTTAATCCAGCAGATGACATTACTATTAAGTCTTAATGGCTGTTATAGAAAAACTGCTAGTCTTGGAAACTTTGCTGAGAACTGAGGGTGAGAAGCAGGAAGCTGTTAACTTTGTTCAAGCAATATGGTTTAATTTTTGTGAGCAAAGAGCTACTCATCTCTCTAAATTGGCTGGTGGAGAACATGAGTTTGCTGTCCAGCCCTAGAAAGAAGAGAATTAGAATATCAGTAAAAACAAGAGACACATAATTAATCATTAAATAGTTGCAGAATGCAGACAGGGCAACTCCCTTTGTATATACATGTTATATATTTAATGAAAAGAAGAACTAGGAGTGAAATGATAGCAATGATCTAATATCTAAAGGGCTGTCACAAAGAAGAGGGAGTCAATTTATTCTCCAAAGCACCTGAATGCAGTCAGTACAAGAAGCAATGGATGGAAACTAATAAAGGGAAAAACCAACCTAGAACTCAGGAGAAATTTCCTGATACTTAGAACAATTAATAAGTGGAATGGCTTGTCTCTAGAAGTTGTGGGTGTTCCATCACTGGAGTCACAAAGGTGGTTTTTCAAGAGGCATCTGGACTTTCTTGTTTTTCTTTGAAGAAGTTTCGCTTCTCATCCTAGAAGCTTCTTCAACTCTGACTGGATGATAGGGACTAGAAGGATTTATACACCTTGCAGACAGCTGGTTATTTGCATTTCAAAGTTCAAAGTTCAGAAGTTCCAAGAAGGCTCCACACCCATTTGCATTACTGAGGTGACCCTGATGACACAAATAAATCTCCAAGTGGCCTCAATTACTCTATACAAGAATGCAAATGACCAGCTGTCTGCAAGGAGCATAAATCTTTCAATTCCCCACCATCCAGTCAGAGCTGAAGAAGTTTCTTGGATGAAAAGTGAAATGTCTTCAAAGAAAAACAAGAAAGTCCAGTTGCCTCTTGAAAAAGCACCTTTGGGACAACCATGACCTGGATGACTGACAATCTCAATAGACATCCATCATTGGAGATTGTTAAGAAGAGATTGGACAACCATTTGTTTGAAATGGTATAGGGTTTCCTGCTTGAGCAGGAAACTAGAAGACCTCCAAGATATCTTCCAATGCTATGATTCTGTAGCATGATATGTCTTTCTTGATAGACCCAGTTTAGTGTAGTGGTTAAGGCATCAAGCCAGAAACCTGGAGATTGTGAGTTTCAGTTCCACCTTAGGCATGAAGCCAGTTGGGTCACCTTGAGTTGGTCACTCTTAGCTCTAGGAAGAAGGCAATGACAAACCACTTCCTAAATCTTGCCAAGAATACTAAGCGGACTTGTCCAGGCAATTGCTAGGAGGCAACACTGAGTTGAAGACACAACAACAAAAGCCTCTCTCATCTGCAGTAGCTCCCTTTTGCTGCGTCTACCGTCATTGTTACACATTTCATACTTTCTGTATTTTTATTATAATTTCTTCAGAACCCCAGATTAGATGATTTCACAACTGAATTATGGTTTGGCTCTGGCTTATCTATCTCTCTTCACCAGCTTGATTAGTGGCCTGAAACCAGTACTCTGAACTTTATTATACTTTGCCTTTGACTGAAACTTCTCCAGAGACTTGTCAAATTAAAATTAACTTTAGCAACTAGCTGTTTTCTACTCATCTGAAGAAATTGCACAGAGATTGTAGGAATATGAGGGAATTCATTCTGTTAACAGGCGTTATTCTTCCATTGTTAGAAGGACAATGGTGGGTACTTCCCTCTTTTAAGTGATATGTTTAAATATAGCAACAATAATTTTGGAAATTAATTTGAGAGATATTACAATATTGGTAACCACAAAATACACCACCACAAATCAGTATATAAATAAATCCTATTCTCACACCTGCAATATTTCGTAGACATCAAAAGTTTATCTCTTTCTTCAAAGAAGGACCGTATCTCAGTTTGCAGATTGAGTATCTGAATGGAGAAGCTGAATCTAGGAATTAAGAATTTTATTTGGTTTGGACAAAACAACAGTTCTGATAAATGATGGCTTGTAGCCTGCTGCCTGCCTCAATTGAAGACAGAGAAAGAGGGGGAAAATGCAGTTTAACAAATGTAATTATCTTGGGTGGCTAGCGGAGAACGGAAAACAGCATCAAAAGCAGGATTACATAGCAGGATTGGCCAGATCACTGCTGTTTTGGACAGTTGAACTGGTTCCTGTGGTTCCTGTTTTGTCAAATAGTTTAAAGGGAATTTTAATTTTAATGAGCAAATTAAAACAATTTGGGTCATTAGCAAGATTAATAAACAAAAGACAAAGATGTTAATAAAAACGGAAGTAATGAATAAAACAGGTTTCAAGACTGAGAAGGTATATAGGTAGAAATATTTGGGTATATAACTATGACAATTTTGAATGGTTTGTTATTTCAAAACAATTATGTTAAGACATGGAATGAAATTAAAAAAGATATTCCAAGACAGGAGAAAGTACAATTATCACTGTTGGTGATAAATTCTGTGATTAACATTTTGCCCAGAATGTTATTTTTGATCCAGCCAATAGTTGTTTTGACAACTGATGGAAGAAGGACATATCTAAATTTATATAGCAAGGGGGAAAAAAACCTCCTCACGTTAAATAGAAGGATATGACAAGATATGAAGGAAGTGGGGGTTTGGGTCTATCACAGGGGTCTGCAAAGTCGGCTCTTTTAAGACTGGTGGACTTCAACTCCCAGAGTTCCCCAGCCAGCATAGCTGGCTGGGGAACTCTGGGAGTTGAAGTCCACCAGTCTTAAAAGAGTCGACTTTGCAGACCCCTGGTCTATCAGATTTGAAACTACACTGCTTGTTGTTTTGTTGGGACAAAATAGTGGGTGTTGTTAAGAAATAGAAGGTTACTGGATTTAGCAGGTCATGATTTGAGATTTCAATGGCATGGATATCTGTGGGATGATAATGTTAAGGTGAATGTAGACTTTAAAATCATTGTGTTACTAAAAAATACCAAGAATTAAATATTGCAAGATACCAAAGAAAGAGATGGACTAGGATAAGTTGATTTAAAATATTACTTTGTTCACTGTTTTCTGGTATGGATGAAAGATTGGGTGAGTCTGAGGAATAAGAAGTTACTGGAACTGGAAGTCTTATTATCTGAGATTTGGGTGGTATGGCTATTTATGAAATGACAAAGTTAAGGTCAATACAGGTTTTCAAAATCATTTTGTTAGGCATGTCGTAATGATGATCTGGAATAGATATAAAGCAAGATTAACTCCAAAATGATTATCTAGACCCGCGCCAGTCCAGCTTCCGACCCAGTCACAGCACCGAGACGGCATTGGTCGCGTTGGTGGATGATCTCTGGAGGGCGCGGCATAGAGGACATTCCTCTATCCTAGTCCTGTTAGACCTCTCAGCGGCTTTTGATACCATCGACCATGGTATCCTATTGCACCAACTGGGGGGGGGTTGGGGCTGGGAGGCACCGTTCTGCGGTGGTTCTCATCCTACCTCTCTGGTCGGTCGCAATATGTGTTGGCAGGGGGGCAGAGGTCGGCCTCGAGGCCCCTCGTATGTGGGGTACCTCAGGGGTCGGTCCTCTCGCCCCTACTGTTCAACACATATATGAAGCCGCTGGGTGAGATCATCCGTGGTTTTGGGGTGGGATACCATCTGTACGCTGATGATACTCAGTTGTACATCTCCACCCCAGACCACCCCAACGATGCCGTTGAGGTGATGTTCCGGTGTTTGGAAGCCGTACGGATCTGGATGGGTAGTAACAAACTCAAGCTCAACCCGTCCAAGACTGAGTGGCTGTGGTTTCTGCCACCCCGGTTCAGCCAGATTACTCCAACTCTGGCCATTGGGGGCGAAACACCGGCCCCCGTGGAGAGGGCGCACAATTTGGGTCCTCCTGGATTCCCGGCTGTCCAAGGAGGACCATGTGGCGGCCGTGGCCAGGGGGGCGTTTCATCAGATACGCCTGATGCGCCAATTGCGCCCCTTACTGGACCGGGCTGCCCTTCGCACAGTCACTCAGGCCCTCGTGACATCCCGACTGGACTACTGCAATGCTCTCTACATGGGGCTTCCCTTGAGGTGCACTCGAAAGCTACAGTTAGTGCAGAACGCAGTCGCACGGGTGATTATGGGAGCCCCTAGATGCTCCCACATAACACCGATCCTGCGCGAGCTGCACTGGCTTCCTGTGGTCTTTCGGGTGCGCTTCAAGGTCTTGACGACCATCTTCAAAGCGCTCCATGGCTCGGGACCTAGTTATATGTGAGATCATCTTCTGCCCCATACATCCCTTAGACCGATACGCTCCCACAGAGAGGACCTTCTCAGGGTGCCGTCGGCCGGACAATGCCCGCTGGCGACACCCAGGGGAAGGGCCTTCTCTGTGGCGGGCCCTACCCTGTGGAACGACCTACCCCCTGAACTCCGCACCATCACCGACCTCCGCCTCTTCCGCCAGTGTTTAAAAACACACTTATTTCATCAAGCCGGCCTAACATAGCCTCTGCTGCGACTAATTTTAGATAGTTTTAATTGGGGGATTTTAATTGGTTTTAGCACAGGTTTCGTTATTTAATAGATTTTAAATTATATGTTTTGTATTATTTTGTATATTGTTTTTAAATTCCTGTGCGCCGCCCTGGGTCCTTTTTGGAGAAGGGCGGGATATAAATTGAATAAAATAAAAATAAATAAATAAATAAAATTCCTTTGTAATTGTCAGCCCTAGAAGTTTTCTTGAGAAGAGAAATTATAGCTGCACAAGCATGATTACGCTATGTTGAGTTACTGACTTTCACTGAAGGAGAACCTAAATTAAAAACCAGAAAATAACTGGAAAAGGAATGTTACATTCATCAATGGTCTACTTATGCTCAACTGACAGATAGATTCAAATTGAATTAGAAGAATTATAAGATATAACTGATTTTGACCTAGATTTATGTACTAATGAAGAGCATGTTATTGCTAAGATATATACATTCTTATTGAAAATGAACACAGAAGATAAATATGTTAAAGATTATATGACTAAAGAGACAAAAACTTTGGTTACAATACAATATTTGAGCAAAGGGTCAACATTTGGAGTCAGGGTTTGAATGTAATACCAGATAAATTGTCAATGAGTGTGTCAAATGTATGTTAGAAATGTAGCCAATATGAAGGCACTTTTTATTATCTTGGGTGAACAATAAAGAAAGCCAAGAATCGTTGCAACCAGATTTATATTTTAATTCTTAAAATAAATGTACAATTCATATTAGAAGTTTTTTCTTCTTCTAGATGTGATGAACAAACAGATTGAGATAAAAATGGGACTATGTTTTGATATATGATAACAGCAGTGAGATTTTATATGAAAATGCAGGATTGATGAAAGGATGGGTGATAAAATTAATGGCACAAATGGTAAAATTAACTGTTTTGATTAAAGAAAATATTTTCTCTAGTTTGTTTCTACCTAGAAACCAGTTTTGTGCTCTGCTTGAAATGGAAAGAAATGAAATTTCAAGCTTGGGATTTGGTGACTTGAATTGGTTATGTGTTGTGGCCCAGCCGGCTCCGGATGAGCTGCTGATGGATTCCTCTAGTGAGGAATCCTATGAGTCGGCTCTAGAGGAGGAAACCCAGTTTGTCCCGGATGTCAGGCTAAGGGTTGAGAGGAGGCAATTAGCAGAACAACGCCATTGGAGATAATCAGTATCAGCTGCCTAATTGCCTGGCCCTTCCCAAGAGGCTTTAAAAGAAATCCTCTGTGAAGAGTAGGTTTGCAGGAAACAACAGAGAATCTACAGAGTCGGAATGTTCGTGTCGCAGTGTATTTTTTCAGTCTAGTCAAAGTCAGTTCAGGCAAGCTGCCAAGAAGTAGTCAGTTTAGTGATTAGTCATGTTAAGGAGGGAGTCAGAATAGTTATGATTATAGAAGTACCTTGTGTTATAGTTAATCTTAAAGTGAAAGGTTCAGGGGTGGGTTCCAGGTTCTTTTACTATCGGTTCACTCAGGAAGGCACTTTGGGTGTGCGTGCGCTTGATATGTGCTATGCGCGCATACGCAGTACTGAAAAACAAGATGTTGGTGCCATAGGTGCTGCTAATAGAACCGGTGGCTGAGTTACTATCTACTTGGCTGAACCCATCTGAACTGGTAGGAACCCATCTCTGGAAAGGTTACCGTATTTTTTGGAATATAAGACGCACCTTTTTTCCTCTAAAAAGAGGCTGGAAATCTGGGTGCTTCTTATACATCGAATACAGCATTTTTTGCCTCCTGAAACCCCCCCCCCCTTCACCAAAATGGTTGAGCCTAGCCTTATGAGGCTTCCAGAGAGCTTCTGGGGGCTGGGGAGGGCAGAAATTAGCCTAAATTGGGCCGTTTGTTACCTCCCCAGCCCCCAGTAGCACTCTATAAGCCTCCAAAGGGCTATGCATGCAATTTATTTGACACAAAAATGGCCCGTTTTTGTGATAAATGGGGTGGTTTTTTGCTCATTTCCCACCCCCCAGGAGCACTCTGCAAGTCCTCTTAAGGCTAGTCATGCTTTTTATTTGAAGAAAAACGGCCCCGTTTTTGCGGACAAACTAGCAGTTTTGGGGACGTTTGCAGTGCAAAAACACTTCTGGAAAGCTCTTTTGGAAGGCTCTTTAACTGTTTCTGTGCCAGGAGAAACAAAGTCTTAATGTTTGTCAGCGATTTCCTTCTCCAGGATATGGATAAATACACCTGGAAACATCAACCAAACCTACCTTCTCTCTCTCTCTCTCTCTCTCTCTCTCTCTCTCTCTCTCTCTCTCTCTCTCTCTCTCTCTCTCTCTCTCTCTCTCTCTCTCTCCCCCCTACCTACCTACCTACTGCATTTGTCTCTATTTCTCTCTCTCTATCCTTCTACCTACCTACCTACACACACACTCTCTCCTTACCTGCTGTATTTCTTTCTCTCTCTCTCCTTCTACCTACCTACCCACACACTCTCTCCCCCTCCCTACCTACTGTATTTCTCTCTCTCTCTATTCTCTCTCTCTCTCTTCCTTTACCTACCTACCTACCTACCTACCTACCAGGGGTGGGTTTCAAAATTTTTGGAACAGGTTCTGTGGGTGTGGCCTGCTTTGTGGGAGTGGCTTGCTGGCCATGTGACCGGGTGGGAGTGGCTTGCCAGCCATGTGACCGGGTGGGAGTGGCCAACTTGGAAAATGTGAAACTCACTTAACAATGGTCTTGGTTAACAACTAAACTTTTGGGCTCAATTGTGGTCATACGTTCTTTCTTTCTTTCTCTTTCTTTCCTTCTCTCTCTCTTTCCCTCTTTCTCTCTCTCTTTCTTTCTCTCTCTCTTTCCCTCTTTCTCTTTCTCTCTTTCTTTCTCTTTCTTTCTTTCTTTCTCTCTTTCTTTCTTTTTCTCTCTTTCTTTCCCTCTTTTTCTTTCTCTTTCTTTCTCGCTTTCTCTTTTTCTTTCTCTCTTTTTTTCTCTCTTTCCTTTCTGTCTCTCTTTCTCTGTCTTTCTCTCTCTTTCTTCTCTCTCACTTTTTTTCTTTCTTTCTCTTTCTCTCTCTCTCTCTCTGTCTCTCTCCCCTTCATCCGCCCATCTATCACTCTGTGTTTGTGTGTGTGTGTGTCTGTCTCGCATTCACGCACTTAATCACTTTCTGTGTCTCTCTCTTTCTCTCCCTCCCTCCCTCTCTGTCTCTGTGTGTGTGTCTGTCACTCTCTGATTCCCCCCTCCCTCCCTGTCTCTCTCTGTGTCTGTGCCTCTCTCTGTCTGTCTGTCGTCGTGCCCGCCCGCCCCCCGCGGAGCCTCTTCATCCCGGGGCCGCTGTGCTCACTCACCTTAGCCTGCCCTCCCCGCCGCCCGGCCGCCTGCAGCTGAGAAGCATGTGTGTGTGTGTGGGAACAGGGAAAGTTTTGCCGCGAGTGGCGGGGGGTGGGGTGGGGGTTTGCGCAGCTTAGCGCGCTCTTGTTCCGCTGCCCCTAGCCGGCAGGCTTTAAAGGCCGAGCGCTGTCCACTCCAGCCGGCCTCCTCTCGCGACGCCCCCGATCTCGCCAGGCCCTGGCTCCTCCATGCAGCTCGTTCCCGCCGCTCGCTACCGTCACAGCCCCCGACCTCGCCGGTAAGCCATGCGCTTGTCCCATGGAGGCCCTGGCTTGCCTGGCGAGGTCGGGGGCATCGCGAGCGGAGGCCGGCTGGAGTGGACATGGTTCAAGGCGCTGCGCCGGGCGCCGAACGCTTCAGCGTCAGCGTTCGACGCCCGGCACAGCGCCCCGGAGCGTGTCCACTCCAGCCGGCCTCCTCTCGCAACGCCCCCGACCTCGCCAGGCCCTGGCTCCTCCATGCGGCTCGTTCCCGCCGCTCGCTGCCGTCACAGCCCCCGACCTCGCCGGTAAGCCATGCGCTCGTCCCATGGAGGCCCTGGCTTGCCTGGCGAGGTCGGGGGCGTCACGAGAGGAGGCCGGCTGGAGTGGACATGGTTCGAGGTGCTGCGCCGGGCGCCGAACGCTGCAGCGTCAGCGTTCGGCGCCCGGCACAGCGCCCCAGAGCATGTCCACTCCAGCCGGCCTCCTCTGGCTCCTCCATGCGGCTCGTTCCCGCCGCTCACTGCCGTCACAGCCCCCGTCCTCGCCGCTCCATGTCGCTCACCCCCGCCGCCGCCGCTCCAACCCGATGGCTTCGCACACCGCGCGCGAAGCCCCCCCCCGGCAGCTTCAAAACTAAAGGGCCCAGGCTGGGCCTTGAAACTTTCCCTGTTGGCGCGGCTGGGGGTGGGGGGGTGGGGGCCTTCGCGCAACTAGAGCGCCTTCCACCCCCCCAGCCGCGCCAACAATGGAAGACCTTCAAGGCCTGGCCCCCGCTCTTTACTTTTGCACGCGGCTAGTGGCGGCGGGAGAGGCGCCCGCCACCGCTAGTCGGGTGCGAAGCCTGCTTTTGGCTTCCACAAGGAAGGAGGCTTCGAAGCTAGCCTCCTGCCCCCCCCCTAAGCAAAGTTGCTTACCTGGGGAAGGGGAGCAGCTTGCTGGAAGTCAGATGCTCAAAGAAAGGAGGGCACGCGATTAGGAACAGACTCTTTTGAATGGAGTAAGTCTCTGTGGAGAAAAACTCTTTTCAAAAGAGAAGTGTTGCCGTTGGCGCAACACTTTTAAATAGGTCCAGCCTGATCACTGATTGGCTGCTACATTTTTAAATGTAATCAAGCCAATCAGTGAGCGTCGGACTGGACTGGAGCTAGGGCTGGGTGTTACTTCCGGGTCCACGGTCCAACGGGATCGGCCAGGATCTGTAAATTTTACCATCAGGCTCACGCGATCCTGGCCGATCCCCCAGGAACCCACCCCTGCTACCTACCTACCTACACACACACTCTCTCTCCCTACCTACCTACTGTATTTCTCTCTCTTTCTATTTCTCTCTATCCCTCTACCTACCTATCTACACACACTCTCTCTCCCTACATACCTACTGTATTTCTCTCTCTCTCTTTCTATTTCTCTCTCTATCCTTCTACCTATCTACCTACACACACACACACACTCTACCTACCTACTGTATTTATCTCTCTCTATTTCTGTCTCTTTCTATCTCTTTACCTACCTACCTACTCTCTCTACATACCTACTGTATTTCTCTTTCTTTCTCTCCCTCTCTATCCCTCTATCTATCTACCTACTTTTTTTTGTAGTTTGCCTCTTCAAAACCTTGGTGCGTCTTATACTCCGGTGCGTCTTATACTCCGAAAAATACGATATTCTATTTTATACATGTATCTGTACCAAGAAAATTGGAAGCTATTCTTTTCTATATTTGTCTTCCCTTTTCTTTTTGCAATCCAAATTTTGTTTTTTCTTCAAATCCCTCTTTTTTTCCCCTTTAAACTTTTTTTTTCTGTTTCTTTGTATTTTATCTTCTTTTGAAATTTAATTAAATCTTGGTAGAAAAATCATTATCTTAGATTAGAGTAAGAAATAAATATAAACTTGGGTTTTGCCGCAAAATACCTTTATGATTTTGAGCACAAGAAGCATTTATAAATGAGAAATATTAAGTAAACATAAATTGTTAAGCTACCAAGATTTATTAGAATTTTCTCATGGACATTGTAAAATAAAATCAAGAGAAGATTTAATAACAGAAGAATATTCTTGTCAATGGTTTTCTTATATGTAATTAACAGAAAGATTTAAAGTGGATAAAATATTTTATGGTTTTCAACAAAGTTAAGACTGAATTTTTTGAAATAAAATTATGTACTAATGATGAACATGTTTATTTAATTAATTTCTTTAGCTGTCCATTTAAATCAGTGACTCTGGCAGTAATGGTATTCTATTCTCTTCACTACCGGTATGGTAGCGGGAGTGCGCGGGCATGTGCAGAAGATCCATGATGATGTCAGGGTGGGCGGGCAGAACCTTGAGCTTCTGCCACTACCTGTTCTCCCAAACTGGTGTGAATGGCAGCATATCACCTCTGGACTCTGGGCAACTTTCAAATCAAAAACTATGTAATTAAAACAATAAAAACTTTTTAAAACAATACAAACAATAGAAAACTGAATAATTTTTAATGCAAAATAAATATGCATAACAGCTGAGATGCTTGTCGAGTTAACAAAAAAGCCAGGAAATGGGGACCTTAGCACAATCAGCAGCCCAGTCTTGGGACAACAGCCAGGTTTTTATGGCATTACAAAAGACTAACAGGGTTGGGACCATTCTAATCTCTGGGGGGAAGATATTTCACAGAGAAGGGACTGCAGTAAAGGCCCATCTTCAGGTCCCTGCCAGCAGGCACTCTAATGAATGGGATCTGCAGCATGCCCAATTTGCACAACTTGGACAAGTAAGATACTCTTGGGCAAAGGTGGTCCCAAGCCAGTTTTAGCTGTATTTTTAAGATTTGTAAATTGTGTTAAAATATGAAGCAGAAGAAGAACAAGATAAAGAATATAGGATAAAATGGACTAAAAGTTTTGGCAATAATATATAAATGGACCAATGGGAATACATGTGGTTGAAAGGATTGAAATTTTCATTATGTTCTATCCTTTAAGAGAATTTTTAATAAAATTATGTATCCTTGGTATTTCTCACCAAAGAAATTGTCTAGAAATGTATGAAGGTATTTTTTAAATATTTTCTGAAAATGTGAACAACATGAAGGGACACCTTATCATGTTTGATGGACATGTAAAAAGCCCAAAACATTTTGGATACAAATACATGGATTAATTCAGAAGATCTTACAGGTTGAAGTGCAACTGAAACCAAAGATTTTACTTTTGTGACTTCCGGATAACAAAAAAAAAAAAGTCACATAACTGTTTTTATTTTTAGATATGACAACTGCAGCAAGATTATTATATGCTCAAAAGTGGAAAGGTTTGATGCCTATATCAGAAGAATGGTTGGTGAAGATAATGGAATTTGTGCAGATGGTTAAATTAGCCTCTTTGATTAGAGAAACAGCAATATCTACATTTATGGCTGAGCAGAAATCTCTTATATGGTGAATAAGGAGAAGGAGAAAAAAGAAAGAAAGAAAATTTGTTTGATAAATTAAACAGAATGGAAAAAAACCTAACAGCCTTAGTACAGAATCCCAGTAAAAAACCAATAATTTTTTTCTTAGCTTTGTCCAATTGCCAAATAACAACTATGCAATTCAGTTCTACTCTTGAATCGTTTTTCAAATTAATATTCCAAGACAGGAATGGGAACAACATAGACCAACTTCCCAAATGATATAAGGTACTATTGTCTTGCCAATGCCTCCATTTTCCTCTATATTGCTTTCCTCATCTAATATAAATTCAGTTTTGGGTTGTCAAGTTCTGTGATCTGTTATCATCACTATTCCAGTGCAATAGTCATTATGTTGAGGAAATATCATGACACAGGGGTGTCAAACTCAATTTCATTAAGGGCCACATCAGGGTTCTGTTTGACCTTGGGGAATGGGAGTGGGAGGGCAGGAGGAGTGTGGCCAGTTCAACCTCACTTATGTCAAGGTGCCTGTGGTGGCCCGAACCCTCTGCCAGCGAAAAAGGGCTCCCAAGCTCTGTTTTTGCCTGTGATGACTTCCTGCAACCCTCCCAAGCTCCATTTTCACTGGCATAGGCATTGGGGGCCGGTCTTTCACTGTTCCAGGGCAGTCCCATGGCCTGCAGGCCAGATCCGGCCCCCAGGTCTTGAGTTTAACACCCCTGTCATAGGAGAAATGGCTGGTTTCTAGTTTAAGCTACTGTAACATAATGTGACAGTCTGAGTGTGGAACATCTCACTCATATTGTGCTAAGGCAGCGGTGTCAAACTCACAGTGTCACGGCATCATCACGTTACGTATTGGGACTTTCTCCCCCTTCACTAAACCGGGGCGTGGGCCAGGGCTGTCTTAACACATGGACCTGATGGGCACATGCCCGTAGGCCCCACGAACCTAAGGGCCCCAAAGTAATCTGTGTATGTTACCCCTCCAATGCACCTTGTACCATATAAATACAGCATCTTATTTTTACTGCGTTTTAAAATTAATACAAACATGCATTAATAGAAATTAACAATGATTATTTTCCATACATGATGAGACAAGTCCACATGTTTTTAATGTTTCAACAATGATTTTGTTGGAAATGCCAATAAAATAAATATATGTTTCATTTTATCGATCATTTACATTTTTATTCCTGTGAGTAGTTGTCATAGGGACCCCAGTACATTGCTTTGCCTGGAACCCATAATGGTGTTAAGATGGCCCTAGTGTGGCGTGACGCATCTGGCCCATGGTCTGCGAGTTTGACAGCTCTGTGCTAAGGTTGTTAGCTGGCTACAGTGAGATCTGTGCCTGCTTAAAGGAACAAAGTCTATTTTAGTACTCAGAGTGGGGGTACTTTGATTATAAGAATATTTTAATTCTCATGACTGTGAATCAGACTGTATTTTTACACTGAGCAGCTATGCAGCTTCACGAAAGCAAATATGCAGAATGTCATTTTTATTGTGACTTTAGCATGGAAATAGGAAACTTTAAATTTTTGTTTGAGATTGAAGTTTCCTAGTTTCTTGGTTTCCCAGGCCTAAAAAATCTATATTTCCTGCCAAATTTTGTTGAAATAAATGAATCTATAGAACAAAGGGAGTTGTAGTTCAGTTTCTGGGTAAAAAAAATATCTTACAAATGCAGTGTTTAATTGTGTTAACTCACACACATACACTTATGAAGTCAGTATGAATGTGTTCAACAGAAAACTCTTTTGGAAGAGAATATCTTTCAAAATTAATCCTAGATTAATTTCTAGATTGATAAATTGACCATGACCTTAAGGAAAGAACAGGCAAACATGTAAAGATAAATAACTCCATTTTTTCTTTTTAAATAAAACATCAGAAACGGTGTCCAAACTCATGGATTTTCCTAGACAGCTCATGAAATTATTGTCTTATAAAAGTAGCAACCCAATGTCCCTGAACTATTTGTTATCAGAATATCTTGGATGTCCCTGGGGGAGTGAATAAATGAGGTTGTGCCATAATTAAAATCTTACTAGATCAGTTATGCTTTCAGGCTACATGTGTGGCATATGCCAAAGTTAAATTGTAATTGAGAAGGATTTACAGTCCTTAGATTATATAGTCCCTAACTGCAAATAAATCCATCTGGACTCATTTTTATAGTTTATCCCACACAACTGATGAGTATTAACCCTGCAGTTCGTAATTTGACTGTATTTTTATCATCTGCAAGTTAAGATTAGACAAGTTTAAATAGAGTAGCCACACTAATGCGTGTAAATATTTACTGTTGATGTTGTTACCCAGCCAAGAGTTTACACAGTCCTCCTCATCAGGCTACATACATTTGTTTCTCTCCCAGGAACATCAACGCACAGCTAAATATGTGTCCTGAATACTGAGCATCGAAATCAAGTTTGCCATTCATCTTGATTATTCTGCTGTCAATGAAATCAGTTTCATATCTTTTCAAAGGTTAGATGGAGAAAATCTATATTTTTTTTTAGCATGATTGATTGAATGATTGATTGATTGGCTGACTGATTGATTTAATACAGTCCAAGATCAGGGATATAACTGCTGGAAATAATTAATCCTGTCTCTTTAGTATTGTTATTTTTTTTACACTTCACTGCAAAAAATAACTGAGAAGCAAACTTACATTGAAACAATTGGATAAATCATGAAGAAACTAGTTTTGTATAGAGAGAACATTTCAAGTTACCAGGAAATGGTAAAGCTCAAAGGTGTTAAAGAAAGTATTTGAATTAATACAATACAATAGCAGAGTTGGAAGGGATCTTGGAGGTCTTCTAGTCCAACCCTCTGCCTAGGCAGAAAACCCTGTACCATTCCAGACAAATGGCTATCCAACATCTACTTAAAGACTTACAGTGTTGGAGCATTCACAACTTCTGGAGGCAAGCTGTTCCACTGATTAATTGTTCTAACTGTCAGGAAATTTCTCCTCAGTTCTAAGTTGCTTCTCTCCTTGATTAGTTTCCACCCATTGCTTCTTGTTCTACCCTCTGGTGCCTTGGAAAATAGTTTGACTCCCTCTTTTTTGTGGCAACCCCTGAGATATTGGAACACTGCTATCACGTCTCCCCTAATCCTTCTTTTCATTAAACTAGACATACCCAGTTCCTGCAACCGCTCTTCATATGTTTTAGCCTCCAGTCCCCTAATCATCTTTGTTGCTCTTCTCTGCACTCTTTCTAGAGTCTCCACGTCTTTTCTACATCGTGGCGACCAAAACTGAATGTGGTATTCCAAGTGTGGCCATACCAAGGCATTATAAGGCAGATTGTTGCAATCCATTGTCCCTGGGGGGAAAAAAACGATACTGCAGGATGGCCAAGATACTTAGATCTGATACAGATTGTGTGATCTGCATTTCACAATACACAGCTATGCTATGCTGCTTCTCTACAAAGAAAATTTTGGTAAAAGGTCCTTGTGAAACTTACACTGGAGCACAACAAGGCATTGGTCTATATCCCACATGGAAAGCTAATGTGGAATCTCATCCAATGTGTATGCACAGGAGTGAGCTACATTAGTGAGGTTGAACTTTAGAAGTTTTAAGCATCTAAAGTGTCTCTTTGATCTGTTTGTAAGCACAGGAAACAGAGGAAACAATCTTGGAAGGAAGGGTAGGATAGGAAGGATAGGATAGGATAGGATAGGATAGAGCAGAGCAGAGCAGAGCAGAGCAGAGCAGAATACTTTATTTGGCTGTGTGATTAGACACACAAGGAATTTGTCTCCACTACAGAAGCTCTCAATGTACATGCAAAGCAACAGAGTAATCAAAATCATTATCATAATCCCAATAAGAGCGGGTAGAAAGGAAGATAAGAAGGATAATAATAATAATGCTACAGTCATTCAACATGGCTAAATGTAAATAGATATTAGACAGTACTGTGAGAATTAGATGTTAAGCAGAATGATGGCATGAGAGATGAAACTGTCCCTGTGTCTAGTTGTTTTGGCATTCAGTGCCCTATAGTGGCTTTCCAAGAGAACGGATGATGGGGTATGTAGATATTTTCTTAGCCCTCCTTCTGACCTGTGCAATACTTCTTCTATGGAAGGCAAGATGGTTGCAATTGTTTTTTTCCCCTGAGGTCCTAACTATCCATTGGAATCTGTACTATGGTTTCTGTACTATGCCATACAGTTATAGAAGTACAAATGACAAATAATCTCTGCATAAAACTGTATCAACAACTCCTGGAGGAGTCTGAACTTCCTGAGTTGGTACAGGAAGAACATTCTTTGTTGTGCTTTTTAAATGATGGTTCTAATGTTGGGTATCCATTCCAAATCCTGGGAATTATAGACCCCCACCCCCAAACCTGAAGGATTCTATTGCTGATATTGTAGAAATGCTGTATATAGATAGTAAGAGATGGTAGACTAGAAAGGTTCCTCTTAAAATTCATTTTCATCTGTACATTTTTCACATGTTCAGCTCCACAATGTTATCAACATCTTGAATGAGACCAATGGCTGTTGTATCATTTGTTTTGTTTATTTCTTAATAATAAACTTGAACAGAATCAGCTTGACAAATCTGACTGATTTCAATTGTTTTCTTTCTTCATGGCTGGTCTACCCTGTGCTGGTTTCCAGAGTATTTCTTGATTGCTTGTTCTTTAACTCTTGATGGTTGATCTTAAGAGCCTTGTTTCTTATCATACTTGTTATAGCTAGTTGACATCATTACAGAACAGTGTCTACATTATTCCAGGTGGCTGATTTTGTTAAATTTTTGTGTAAAAACACTTCTGATTCCTGCCTGAAAAGCTGTCTAATGATTGTAGTTCAGTGATGGAAATGCATGTAGAACCACTCAGATGCAGGTCCTGCTCCTTCAGGAAGGTCAGGGCAAACCATTGAAGTCAGGGGTGTTCAATCCTGGCCACTTTGTGGACTTCAATTCCCAGAATTCCTCAGCCAGCATTGATGTTGACGTGTACAGGTCTAAAAGTTGTCAAGGTTGAACACCCCTGATTTAAGTCTTAAACAGTTGAGTAGACAGTCGATATACTCTAGGTTCTTAAACTGCTGTCAGTTTATTAGAAAACTACATACTGCATGGTAATGTATAATAAATATTAAAAGAGCTGTCATGAAGGAGTACCTAATTCTTGGCTTTAACAGGGTGCCGACTTTCCATTTTATTTTTTTTATATTAATGTTGGCTTTTTGGTTCATTTTCAGTGGAGGTTTGTAGGGCCATTTTTCATTTTTCCCAATGCTTTGAGCATATAAATTCTTTGAATATGAGCTGTCACATGTGAACTCACAAAATAATAAATACTGGAGTGAAAAAGATTTAAGAAAACAAATGAGCTTTCAGTGGTAATAGACCTATTATGTTTTATTATTTGAAATACATTGCCAACAGAGGCTATTAGTGCCTTAGGACCCATCTTTTAGGCAGAGATGTTGAATTTTGATATTTACCATGACATCCACAAAATAAATTAATTGTTTTCCTTCATGTACCCATAAAAATGAATTATTATGACAAAGTGAAATATTGGATCTTCAGAATCATTTAAGCGATGATTCCAAAAAGGTAGTAGATTATAGTATACATGGTGGACTATGAAGCAAATGTATATGAATATACATGTGTCGAAACCCCCAGTTGAGTTCAGAAGGAGGAGAACTCTTTTTGCAATTAGTCTTTGGTATTTGATTTACAAATAACACTTCTATGTTATTCTAATTGGTCATTTGTCCAAGTTCTACTGCAAAGGTTTTGGTCAGCAGTAGAGTGCAACTCTGCATGCTTAAATAAGAGTGCCCATTGTCTCCCTTTCAGAGTGAATTGTTATTGTTATTTGACATCAACAGATGGTTCCAAGTGACTAGCATCTGCAGAGCTTAGTAACAGAATGACAACATTGGTAATGACTGGTTTTGGCAACAGATGGCTTATAGTCAGATTTCTGTGTAAACTGACAATGGTACATTTGAAATGAAGGCTCCAGTGAACCTGCACATTATTTCTATGATTACAGCATTGCTCGGATGTTGAAAAATTAGGTTATGCTTTAATGCCTTGTGTAATGTCTGAGATGAAAGGTTAAGAATGATTGATTTCATAATTATCAGTTTAACACATCTGTAGCATTTTCATATACACATTCCCTACCTCAATTGTTGTGATGACTGTTTGAGCATTTATTAGGTGGATAGGAAAGCAGTGTGCTTGCCTTTTAAAATACAGTGGTACCTCGGATCACGAACTTAATTCGTGAAATGACTCTGGTCGCGATCCGATTTGGTTGTGATGCGAGGCACAATTTCCCATAGGGTTCAATGTAAATCCGATTAATCCGTTCCGACCTTGTTTTTTGGTTGTGATGCGAGGCACAGTTTCCCATAGGGTTCAATGTAAATCCGGTTAATCCGTTCTGAGCTTGTTTTTAAAATGTCCGCGGCTCCGGTTCGTGAAGCGAAACGGAGGTCGTGAATCCGGGCATTTTTACGAACTTTTCCGTTCGTGATGCGAGGGCGGAGTTCGTGATGCGAGGCGGAGTTCGTGAAGTGAGGCGGAGTTCGTGCAGCGGAGCATTTTTTACGAACTTTTCCGTTCGTGCAGCGAAACGGTGTTCGTGAACCGGGGCACATTTTTTGGGAAATTTTTGGTCGTGAAGCGAATTGGACGTGATGAGAGGCGTTCGTGATCCGAGGTACCACTGTACATGCATTTTTGTTTCAGCTTTAAAAGCCTTGGTTAATAGAAAGATATCTCTTGTCAAAAGCTAAAATGTCGAAATGGACCATGTTAGGATGAACGGCACATTGGAGACAATTTTGGAGCAGATATTCCAAATATAATACAAGTAGGCCTTGCTTAATGACTGGTTGCCTAGTGACTGCTTGAAGTTATGGCAGAACCCAGAACATCTAAGACCTGACCTGCCGCACCTGTGAAGCTACCTTCACAGCCATTTGAAGTGCCCCATGGTCATGTGACTGCATTTTGTTCCTGAAACTGACTTTTACTTCCAGTTTACAGCAAAAAATGCCCATTGCGAACAATGGCTTCGCTCAATGACTATGATATTCACTTAATGACCACAGCATTTGTTTTATGATTGTCACATTCACGTGTGTTTTAGTCTTTTCCCTGTGCACCGCTCCGAGTCCCCGAGGGGAGAGGACGCGGTATATAAAAATAAAATATTATTATTATTATTATTATTCACCACAAATAAAATTGTAAAGTTGGGTAGGTCATGCAATGACCTGCTTAAACACAAGCATGGCTTATAAATGTAATTCTAGGCTCAATTATGGTTATAATCTGAAGACAACCCATAGACTGAAAAATTGGCTTGTAGAATAGAATAGAATAGAATAGAATAGAACAGAACAGAACAGAACAGAACAGAACAGAACAGAATAGAAAAACAGAGTTGGAAGGGACTTTGGAGGTCTTCTAGTTCAATCGCCTGCTTAAGCAGGAAGCCCTACACCACTTCAGACAAATGGTTATCCAACATCTTCTTTAAAACTTCCAGTGTTGGGACATTCTCAACTTCTGGAGGCAAGTTGTTCCCCTATTAATTGTTCTAACTGTCAGGAAATTCCTCCTCAGTTCTAAATTGCTTCTCTGTTTGATTAGTTTCCACCCATTGCTTCTTGTTCTACCCTCAGGTGCTTTGAAGAATAGTTTGACCCCTTCTTCTTTGTGGTAGCCCCTGAGATATTGGAACACTGCTGTCATGTCTTCCTTAATCCTTCTTTTCATTAAACAAGACATATCTAGTTCCGGCAACCGTTCTTCATATGTTTTAGCCTCCAGTCCCCTAATCATCTTTGTTGCTCTTCTCTGCACTCTTTCCAGAGTCTCCACATCTTTTTTATATTGTGGCAACCAAAACTGAATGCAGTATTCCAAGTGTGGCCTTACCAAGGCATTATATAGTATTAACCCTTCACGTGATCTTGATTCTATCCCTCTGTTTATGCAGCCTAGAACTGTGTTGGCTTTTTTGGCAGCTGCTGCACACTACTGGCTCGTATTTAAATAGTTGTCCACTAGGACTCCAAGATCCCTTTCACAGTTGCTACTATTGAGCAAAGTACCACATACCCTGTACCTGTGCATTTTGTTTCTGTTGCCTAAGTGAAGAACTTTACTTTTGTTACTATAGCCCACTAACTTGGAGCCCAAATTACATAGTCAGATATCAGAACATCAATGAACAGTTTCTCCAGTGAACTCATAGTCTCAGTTTCCAAATGTTTGCAACTGCATTGTATACACCGCACATGCCTGGATTATTGCTACCTAGAAGAGTAAGGATTACACATGTATATTAGTTTGAATAGGTCACCCATGACTGGCATTGATTGATTGCCCTTGCCTTATTGTTCTTCATGACTGAAAACTGTTACAAGCCATTTTCAGCTTGTTTCTAAACTCTTTTCATCGAGGTGTAATGATTTATGTATAGTTTCCAAGGGATTAATCCGTCTGATACTAGCTTGAAACTGAAACTGTAAAATACAGAAGTGAATTTCCACTGAGCATTGTTCTCTCTTTTGTCAAACTGCACAAAATAATTGCCCACTTCAAGAAAGGGAAACATTAAAATCTCAAATTCCCTTCAACCAACCACTCATATAAATATTGTTGGAAATGACAGGTTCTGTGCCCTTTGACTTCAAGGTTGTATTTCTTGGAGAAGGCAATAACTATTGCTTTGTTGCAAGATGTATTGCTTGAAAATCATTCTACTCAGTTTTCATTTTTGTTAAACTGCTACCATTTACAGTACAGGAGACTCTAGTACAGCAGGAAAGGTGCATAGTAAACATGTATCAAAATGCTAAGCCTAGTTAATTTCCATAAAATATTCAATTCACAGTTTATTTTGGATCACTTTGCAACACAAATCATCTTTTCATGGATGCAGAGAGTTTTTATAATGATAGCGGAGGCTATTACAGCATCAGGTTTTCACAGTGCTCAAATTGTACAGTAAAAATTTCCTGTGTCTAACACTCACTGTAAAGACAACTGGTTTATTCTTGTTTGT
The DNA here is from genome assembly GCA_039707465.1 of Rhabdophis nuchalis. Lineage (NCBI taxonomy): Eukaryota > Metazoa > Chordata > Lepidosauria > Squamata > Natricidae > Rhabdophis > Rhabdophis nuchalis. The sequence goes on from CM077646.1 coordinate 105,242,470, forward strand.
AAGAAAAAAGTGAAATAAAGATCTTCTTTTTCTTCAACTGGATTTTTAAAATTAGGAATCTGGTGTTTATTGGATAGAAATAAATTTAAATGCAAAGAACGAGACATGTCAAAACTGGAAGTTCGGGACTGAAAAGAACAAAGGAATTTAATGAAAGTAATCCAGAGATTGTAGGATCTTGGATATGTATGGAATACATGCAAGTATTCTTCCACATCACAGCCACAAAAATGTTATGATGATAAAATATAATACTCATTAGAAGTAGGAATTAATGTAATGGTACTAGATGGGGCCATAACCACAAGGTGGATATGGGGGCCTAGTCCTAAATCTTTCCAGTTGCCTTTAAATTTTTACAGAAAAAAATACTATTTCAATAATTGTATGGAAGGCTTATAAACACCAAGTAACTCCATATCCCTTTCTCCCATGTGCTCTCCTTGTGTTATGTTAGCTATAAATATGTCAGTAAATTCAGATTATTGTTAAGGTATCTGCAGCAGATTTTTTATCTTCCTCATGAATTTTATTTCAACATTTTGGTATCATTCAGGATGAATTAATTTTAACATACATGTAATTGCATTAAAGCTGGTAAGTAACAAGGAAGGGCATATTAAAATAGGCATGAAAGTGCTTACCTGGTTTATTAGAGCCTGCTAATAATGTCATAATGCAGGAATAAAATGCTAATGCCAAGGAATAGCAGCTGTGCACCTTATATTCTTTCTGGCAGCAGCAATCTGTTTTAATGCCTGTATAGCAAGAATAATTTCAGCAAGTATATTACAGAAATAGTAGACCCTTTCTGTAATATTAGATTAGATAGCCAAAGATAACTATCATTTTGGTTCTGATTGAATGAATATGTGACAGAGTCCCAATCAAGTCATGGAACTGTAGCCACTCTTCATTGGAAAATTATTATGGGTAATTTTCAATTCAGTTTGTGTCTCACATAATCCATAGGTTCGCCATCACAGATCTATTGTTTGTATCTATCTATCTATCTGTCTGTCTGTCTGCCTGCCTGCCTGCCTGCCTGCCTGCCTGCCTGCCTTCCTTCCTTCCTTCCTTCCTTCCTTCCTTCCTTCCTTCCTTCCTTCCTTCCTTCCTTCCTTCCTTCCCTCCTCCTCCATCTATTTATTCCTATCACAGAATTTTCCAGTCATGGGAAATAAGATTGTAGGTAGAAGATCCTTGATCATTCCATCTTTAACTCTATTATGCACATAATGGCAGTAAAATATATTTGGATATCAGATGATGCCTACGCTACCTATGTTATGCAGGAAACCATTTCACGAACAAGGATGATGTATCATCCAATACCTCTGATAGCAATGTAGAGATGGACAAAGGCTTTCTAGCAAGCAGTTCTGATTTAGGTCTTTACTCTTAACAACAGCTTAACATATGACTTCAATTGCGAATAATAAATTAGTGATTTTCAGCTGGTGGTGCCCAACAACCGTCAAGGACTATGTTAGGACTATTACACTAAAGAGCAACATGAGATTATCCTTGTAACTGCAGCAAAGGTCCATAGAGTGTCATAAAACCAAACCCAGCCTGTGACTGATGTGAGGATGAGGAAATATGCTGTATTTTTCTGATGATGCAGAAGCAAACTGCTGGATTGATAATGCCCACATGGAACAATGTTCCTAATATAATTGCGCTCCCAAATTCATGACTATTTGGGGAAATTGCCTTTCTGTCCAACGCATGGAAACTTTCCAAGATGAATTGGACCAATGGATTTTAGTTTTCTAAGCACACTTTCCTGCAAATAAAATGATTGAACTCAGTGGTAGTGACATTTGAATAAGTATGCATGTGACTATGCTGCTAGCTGGGCATGGGAACCCATAAGGAACTTGATAAATGTCATAGCTTGTCAGTTTGTTGGGAACTGCCAAAAACCCAGGACAAGCACTGTATGGATCCCAGTGCATTGTTAACAATGCCTGCTGTGATGCGACTAAACTGAAGTATTGATTTTATTTAGCTATTTAACTCTCATACATCATTTTCAAAAGCAAAATGACTTGATTAAACTATTAAGCTATCTTATCCATTCTTTAATTCCTCATAGTCCTAATAATAATGAATGTTTTTCTTGGACTTTTAAATCTTACATAGACTCTTGACGCTATCTTGTTTTGCCTCATTGACTTGGGTTCCCCTCCCTCCCTTGAACATTTCAGGTTCGTGATAGAGCAGCTGCTACTGTTTCCTTTTATGTTTTCCTAATCAGGGCAGACAATGGGATTCCATATGTGAAGTCAAACAAGATGATCTTCTTTGTGTACAGGAGTCATACCGCATTGCACCAGAAATAATAATCCAAAACTTAGAGTGGGTAGCACACTGTTACCTGAGAATCAATGGATTGTCTACTTAAATTTCAGCCAAAGTTCCATACATTTTGTCCACAGAAAATGAATGCTGTTGAATTGGAATGCAAAAAAAAAAAGAGAGTAATCTTTATGTAATATACATCAGGTAGGATGAAATTACAGCAGCCGGTAACCAAGCAAAATTTGTATCATAATTTTGGAGTAAAAAGCATTTTTATTTCATTTGGCTAAAGCAGGGGTCTCAAACTCAATTCACCTGAGGGCCGCTGGAGGCAGAGTCTGGGTGAGGGATTCCACAGAGGTCCACTCTCCCTGCGGGCTGCACTAATATTATACTTTCATATCATGGTGGGGGCCACAAGATACTAGTTATATGCGAGACCGTCTCGTGCCCCATACATCCCTTAGACCGATACGCTCCCACAGAGAGGGCCTTCTCAGGGTGCCGTCGGCCGGACAATGCCGACTGGCGACACCCAGGGGAAGAGCCTTCTCTGTGGCGGGCCCTGCCCTTTGGAACGGCCTACCCCCTGAACTCCGGACCATCACCGACCTCCGCCTCTTCCGCCAATGTCTAAAGACATACTTTTTTCATCAAGCCGGCCTAGCCTAACCTCCCATGGGGACTGTAGAAAAGTTTTAAATTGGGTTTTAATTAATAATTGGTTTTAGCACAGGTTTGGGATTTAATATATATTTTAAATTATTTATGTTCTATTTTTGTATGTTTTTTAAATTTCCTGTGCGCCGCCCTGGGTCCTTTGCGGAGAAGGGCGGGATATAAATGTAATAAAATAAAAAAAAAAATAAATACCGTCCTGCGGGCTGCAATTGGCTCGCGGGCCGCAAGAATGAGACCTCTGGGCTAAAGCCACCAGCCACTCAGTGTTGAATCATGCCAGCCACATGACCATGCAGACGTCTTCGGACAGCGCTGGCGCTTTGGCTTTGAAATGGAAATGAGCACCACCTCCTAGAGTCAGGAATGACTAGCACATATGTGCAAAGGGAACCTTTATCTTTACTTTAAGAACTGAAAGAATATCCAACAGCCTTCTCTGTTGCTGCACTCGCTCTCTGGAGCATTTTGCTCCCCTCTCAATGTGAGGTTGGGCCCAGTCCTTCTATCCTTTCCTAAGGGCATAAAGACCTGACTCTGCCAGTTGGTTCAGGACCCCAGTGGGGTAATGGCACAGTGGAGGTGGTTGATTGAGTAATACCTTCCCCCACTCTGTCCCCACTTGCCCTTAGATTTTAATCTTTGGTTTTAATTTGTTCATGTTTTAATGTACCTGTATAGACACATATTTATGAAAGCAAGCTGTCCACAGTGGTAAGATGGGCTGCCAATAAATTTAATAAATGAATAAATAAATAAATTTGTCATACAGAGACTATAGAGAATAACATATTGAGAGTAACCATGTGTTCTACACAAATATTTTCACTACCAATGATTCCTTCTCCAACATTTCTCTATTAACTGAATATCCTTACAACCTTTCCTGGCATTTCCTGGGATTGAGAACCATTCCTTTGACAAAGACGACACATTTTCAGATATTCTTTTTTTATATTGAAAAAGTTTTATTGAGTTTACATTTTTTGTGGGGTAGGGTAAGGGTTACATAGAAATTTTGAGAGTGGTCACGTCAAAGTCGTCGGCTCCTCCGGAACCTCAAATTACATTATTAAAAAGAAAGAAAAGAAACATTTCACATAACACTACAAGCTGGGAGCAAGTACATATTCCTAAATTTTTCAGTTATATACTGTCAGTCAATTGCAAAAATCCAGATTACAAATATCATACAATATTACTCAAAAGAAAAACAAGGGCAAAGTTATTTTTTAGATCTAAGTCTCTTGGCAATTGTATCTTCCCCCTTCTCCCCCGGGCCCCCAGCGGGCGGGGCCATGGCTCCCCCTGCCCCCCCTGGATCTTCTCCCAGGACAGAGGAATGTTTTTTAAGAAAGGCTTCCGCCTCAGCAACTGTTTTAATCTTTACTCTACCTCCTTCCCAGAACACCAGCATCCCTTCGGGTATCACCCACTTGAACCAGATCCCATGATCAAACAATGTTTTAGACAAGAAGGAAAATTTCCTTCTGGCTTCTCTAATTTTTCTTGGAATCTGCTTCAAGATGGTAATCTCCTTTTGTTGGTAAATCATAGGACTCCCTCTTTGCGCCTTCAAGATTTCCTCTCTGGTTGACCTTCTAACAAATTTTACATGTATCTCTCTGGGTACTTCATTCATCCTAGCATATGCAGAATTTATTCTGTAGACTAGGTCAATGTCCCCTCTGATCTCATCTTTAGGTTTATGTAAATAGTCTGCAATAATTGTACTCATAAGATCAGGGAGACATTCACCATCCATCTCAGAAACATTCTGGAATCTCAAAAAATATGTCATCCTTTCCAAATCAATCCTAGTCACATGCGCATTTATTTCCACAACCTCATTAGAAACATTTTTAATCTCTCCCTTAGCCCCCTCCAGCCCCCCTTTCAATTCTTCATTCTTCTGTGTATTCTCAAGCATTTGTTTTCGAGTGTCCAATAATTCCTTTTTAAAGTTGACATTTTCTGCCCTCTGAGCCTTAATTTCTGATACCAAATTTTGTATAACAGTTTCAAGGGCAGTCATTCTTTGTTCAAGGCTTGCGAGCGTTGCTTCTTGTGCCATGTTTAGCTATTAAAATCCGTGCCAGTAAAATGGCGTTTTTAGGGTGGGGCTGGTAAGGCAGATCAGGAGTCCAGAGTTCTCAAAGTTGTACAGCTGCAAAATTCAGAAACCAACAGAGAAACGCTTTTCCAACTCCATAGGTATAATAACGAAGGCAATCCAGAAAGGAAAACACAAATCCAAAAAAAGAAAATTCTTCATCAATAATTAGAGGAAGTCCAAGTCGCAAAGAGACACTGGTAATTTTCCATAGGTCATAGTCAGTCGGGGACAAAGAGAAGCCATCCTCCGCCCAAACTCAGAGCCCGAGGGAGAAAGCGGTTAAAAAGCAAAAAAGAAACTGTTTCAGCCAGACCTCGAGACATAATTGCAAACAAGCCACAAAGTACTTTCCCTTGTTAGAGACCATCCAGATTAAAAGTTTCCGATTCCTCTCAACGAGGCATTTTCGAGTGCCGCTTTTAGTCCAAGGGGGGGTTTTTTAGAAACAAACGCCCCCCTCCAGTCCCTTTCAGCCCGGCTGACAGTACACAAAAAAAAGTTTTAAACGCTCACTCTCCGCTCGCAGCTGAGGTCCCGAAAAGCCTCCCGACTCTTCCGATCTTCTCTCTTCATAGAATTAAATGGTGCCGCCAACCTTTGGCGAAGGGAAGACCCCCCGCAGCATGTCCTCTTCCGCCTAAGCCGAGGAGCAGGGTCGCTCTCCCCACTGCCGCATTTCCTGGCATTTCCTGGGATTGAGAACCATTCCTTTGACAAAGACGACACATTTTCAGATATTCTGATAAATCCTGAGAAAATGGTATTGAGCTCCTTTGGAGAATATAAGTTAGCAACATGAAAACTAAGAACCTCAGTTGCAATCAGAGTTGTTCTATTCAGTACTTTTATCATTATACAGTGAAAATAAACAGTTCCAATTTCAACCTCACAGGTATAATATAGTATATTGTTAGGATAATTATCCTGATGTTGGGTTGGCAATATATATAAGCCAGGATTCCTAAAGAGTATATGTAACTTTAAGGACTATGTGGAATCTGATTGGCTGAGCTTCTCAGCTCAATCATAAAAAGGCAGCTGGGAACACAGTTCATCCCTTTTTGCTTTCCTTTGCTTCCTGATAACCACTGAGGAGGAGCTGAAGATGGAAGACGTATCATTGTTTGTTTTGACTGTAAGATAACTGTGTTTTGGTGAAGGACTGTTTATTGTTGGAAGAGTTAGTATCACTGTTTGGAATAAGTATTTTAGTTACTACAAAAGTAAAGACTATTTATTTTTTCTACTTCAGTGTTTGATAGTTATTGTGTGCTAAAAGCAACGTATTTCTTTGCTGTCCAGTATATTGCACTATTCCGCTATTTATTTTCCAACGGGGGTATTTTTTACCCCTAACATATATGATATTTCCTGTTATATTTGTTTAATGTTGCATCCATTGGTCTGTCCTCATCAAGCAATTAAAGAATTTTCAGTGAAAGTGGCTAGAGTTAAACACAATCTACTATGTGCCAATGATATATTGTTTTATGATACTCAAAAATACTCTAAACTAAACTCTGAGAGAGCATGTTTGATGCAGTGGTTAAGGCATAAGGCTAGAAACTGGGAGACTGTGAGTTCTAGTCCTTTTCTTGGGCTCAAAGTCAGCTGGAAGACCTTGTGCAGTCACTTTCTCTCAACCCTAGGAAGGAGGCAACGGCAAATCACATATAAAAAAAACTTTGCCAGGAAAACTTCAGGGACTCATCCAGGGAGGCTCCAGGAGACACCACTGATTCAAAGGTATGCACGCACACACACACACACACACACACACACACAGTACTTACATATACAAAACTTACACATACAGTACAAAATATGATAAACTATTAAGCTACTCAATTTATTTAAAGACCAAATTATGGACAAGTTATCATGGAGAAAATCTATGTAGCTGCTAAAGGTTGGGTATGATGTGATGGCAGATAATCCAAATAAGCACAAACATGCCTTATTTTATTTATTTTTATTTCTTCAAGCATGAATTAGATCAGTGTTTTTCAACCTTTTTTGTGCAAAGGCACACTTTTTTCATGAAAAAAATCACGAGGCACACCACCACCATTAGAAAATGTTAAAAAAATTTAACTCTGTGCCTATATTGACTATATATAAAGTAATTCTCTTGAATAGGAATCAAATAAACACAAAGAAATTATTTTATAATTACTTTATTATGAAATAATAAAGTATTTTATAATTGTTCATATTTGTGAGCCGAAGCCGCATGTTACGGATGAAATTGGAATTTTTCCCACGGCACACCAGATAATATCTCACGGCACACTAGTGTGCCACGGCACAGTGGTTGAAAAACGCTGAATTAGATAACAGATATACTGGTAAGTATAGACATGATTATGAATACATGAAATGAATACAAATACAAGGGAATATTAGGACAGGGATGGTAGGCACGATGGTAAGCTTATGCACACCCTTTAAAGATCTCTTAGGAATGGGGTGAGATTGACAGTAGACAGTCTGAGATTAAATTTTTGGGGGTTTGGGGAAGAAACTACAGTGTCAGGTAGTGCATTCCAGGCATTGACAAGTCTGTTACTGAAATCTTATTTTCTGCAACTCTACCTTGGTGATGAAGATCTCCAAGGCCCTTTCCAACTCTGTTATTCTGTTATGTCATATTTCTTGCTGTAATAGAGGAAATAAGGAGGAAGTTGAATTAGATGGATACATCTGTTTAGATAATTCCTTTAAGGAAGGGTTTAGACAAATGCTTGGATTGCTGGAAAGCACTCAATTCAATGACAAGGGATCTCTCTCTGATTCTCTCTGTCTCTCTCTCTCTCTGTCCCTCCCTCCAGTGTTATGTGGGTTCAAGAACAAAGCGTTCAGGCCGGTAAGATTAACTGCTTTTATTTCTAACGAACAGCAACAAGTCAAAATACAACTAAGTATGAAAAAGCGCGCGCCTTCTGTCTGACAGCTCCTTTTATATCGAGCTGTCAGACAGCGGGCCAATCGGCGCGTCTCCCGCTCTCGGCTGCAGCCAGTCGCGTCTTAGCCAATCAGACGCGACTGGCTGTTGCCGGGGAATTCAAGCGGCTGTCAGAATGCAACACTGTCCCCCCCCTCTCTCCGTCTCCACTGAGATTTGTCTTTGTTTTGTGAAGCTATGCTAAGAACATATTCTTCTGAGAAGTGATACCATTGCCTATTTTTACAAGTACATGCATAGTACTTTGTGCATTAAAGAACACATGGAAAATTTGCTAGATCTTATTTGAATGGATAAATAGGGAAAGAGAGTGCAGTCAAAAGGAAAAAAAAGACTCATTGTGGCCCAACTCATCAATTTTAACTACTTTTAAAACTGTCTAATTTACATAGCTTTACAACCACAGTACTTTATTTTAACAATGATAATTAGTGAGGAATTACAGGCAACAGAATTGCTTGGCGCCTTTGAAATCATGGGATAATATAAAAACTTTCATAGCATTTCATATATTCCTCCCTAAGAGAATATTATATGAAGAAGAATCAAATGCTCATAAAACTTCAGCAAAAGCTACTTTGTGGTTAAGACTAGAATGGATGTTGAGTGGATCATACTTTGAAAACTACAAGCATTGGTCTGACGCTCTCCAATTTTGGCTCTAATAAGTTGAGCAAAGGAAGCATTTCCTTATTCTGGAAGTTACTGTTTCTCTGGACCCTAGAGCATTATGTAAATCAAGTGCTGTCGGGAATAGAAATGACTTCAAGACTCCAAAAATTTAATAGAATTCTAAGAATCAAGAAAATCAGCATTCATCATTATTAAGCAAACTCCTTTTCCACAGCTATAGACACTGAATTGGATTTGCTTTGTTATAATATCTTTTAGTCACATTTACATGAGATATTACTACAAAGTGTAAAAATATCTTCAAGCTCTTGATGCAAATGAAGTTTTTATCAGGGAAATCACACCCCACCGGCAAATTTTTCACCGTTAGAATTGTAATAAGACGTTACTGTTCACACTTTCTTAATTAATTTCACCTTTTCAGACCTTCAAGTGAACTTATCAGCTAAATAGGTTTTGTTAAACAGATAAAATAGTCCATATATTATTTGATTCTAGGTGTTTCCATTTATTATCGAGCCTGCCTCATCTCGGCTGTTTAAGTTGTAAAGAATTGGCTGTGTAACTTCAAGAACTATACATTTATTTCTGTTACGTTCGAATACTGTTGGAGATAGTAACTTTATTGAGTCAAATGGATATGAACGAAACTTTTTATCAAGTAAGGTGGTAAGTACAAAGCCATCGGTCAGTTTTCATTACCCAAGGATGTTGTTTAAGTTTGGGGTTTTTTTGGTTTGAGGTTAAAGATTTTGGAAAATCTTGCCATAAGAGAGGGGTAATTTGCCCAGGCTTTTCTTTTTTGAACAGATTTTGTATTAATCCAAAGCTTAAATCAGAGTGGTTTTACCTACAGTACATAAAAAGAGAAGAAACATGGACATACACTCTTTTAATCATGGTGGCTAAAATGTATTGAGGTTAAATACCCATAGACATAAACTCATAGATTCTTAAGCTCTCATTTAAGTGCCTGACAATCTTTTCTCCTGCATTATTTTCCACCAAGGGCTGAAATAATATTATCTTGCTCAACTTTATCTTTATTACTTAGTACTCAACTTACAACCACTCATCTATTGACCATTTGAAATTACAACAGCTGGAAAAAAGTGACTTATGTCCATTTTCACAGTTACAACCTTACATTATTCCCACACCTGACACTGACATACCTGACACTGTGGTTTCTTCCCCAAATTAGCCTTAGACTGTCTACTGTCGACCTCATCCCATTCCTAAGAGGTCTTTAAGGGGTGTGCATAAGTGCACTCTACCATTCCTGTCCTAATATTCCCTTGTATTCGTATTCATTTCATGTATACATAATCATGTTTATACTTATATCTGTTATTTAATTCACGCTTGACGAAATAAATAAATAAATAAAATAAATAAACAATCAAAATTCAGACACTTGGTAACTAGCATGTATTTCTGACGGTTGCAGTGTCCTGGTGCCAAATGACCACTTTTTGCAAGTGCTCTGACAAGCAAAGTCAGTGGGGAAGCCAGATTCACTTAACAACCATGCTACTAACTTAACAACTGTCGTGGTTAGCAATGGAAATTTTAGGATCAGTTGCAATTGTAAGTTGAGGAGTTCCTGTAGCTGAAAAACAAGGCTTAGGAATTTCTGCATCTTCCACTTGATATTGCAGGGATATCTTTTTTTGCAGTTAGCAAAGGTTTCATTAGCAACACATCACTTTTCAACACACTGATCAAGGCTAACATGGATAGTGTTGTCCCAGGAACACAGGGTTCTTAAATTGGGATGTCCACATCCAATCAGAACCCATGAGATGTGCAGATCATTTCCAAATTTATTCTGTACAGAAGAAAAGTATCCTTGGAAATACTTTCACAAAGCAAATGCATGTGCTTGTCTCTCAATTTATACATTGGTAGTCAGAGAATTTATACACTGCAATCAGAGAAAAGCTGAAGTCTCTCATTGGTTCACAGAAATTATTATTATTTATTAAACGTATTTGCTGCTCATATCGCCACAAGGCAGCTGATATAGTCTTGTTGATTTGCAGCATTGGTCCTGTTTATTCAAGATGGTACAGGAAATCCTTATCCGGTAATTTCCACTTTTTCTAGGTGGGGAAAAGAAAGTCCTTATTTGGTAATGGAAATGGTAGGTCAAATGCAATTGGTGGGTCAAAAGATGGTAGGCCAAAAGATGGACAAGACATGATATTATAAGGTTAAGAAAGAGAAGCAGAATGTTCTATTAGAAAGAAAATTAGAATCTTTAAAGTAGGCAATATGGCCTTGCCTTCTGTTGAAGCAGGATCATTTTAAAACAGTTATCTTCAAGAAAACAAGGCAAGGCCAGCAATGCTAGTTATAATTCAGTTAACAGATCATTGTTGGTGTAAATTGGGTACTTGTCAAGTCCATTGAGTTTATGATCCACAAGTGATCTCACTTGTCTTTCCCAAAAAGAGTGGAAGATAATACCAAGTATTAAGATAAATATGAATGCAATACTAATACCAGATACTAATACAAAGCACATTAGAAAATGACTGGCTACCAATATGTAGTACAAATATGAAATATCTAAACTCTGGCTCATCGATAGCAACTATTGTCCGCAGGTAGGATAAATATAAACTCAAATCAACCACAGATCTCATTATTTTTCAGGCTGTGGATGGAAACTAATCAAGGAGAGAAACAACCTAGAACTAAGGAGAAATTTCCTGACAGTTAGAATAATTAATCAGTGAAACAACTTGCCTCCAGAAGTTATGGAGGTTCCAACACTGGAACAGTTTTTAAGAAGAGATTAGATTACCGTTTTTAAAAAATATTATAGGATTTCCTGTCTGAGCATGGGGTTGGACTAGAAGATGGCCAAGGTCCCTTCCAATTCTGTGATTCTATTAAGGAGGGAGACTTAAATATGCCAGATTTACAACCTGCTGGTATTTGCCATAACTATGCTGGTGATGTCACTTCTGATCAACTTGTCAACATGTTGCAAATATTTCAGCAGGTGTCTCCCTTCTGATTTATCACGAGACACCAACAGCTGGAACAATCCAATTTTCCCAAATCATCTGTCGGCCTGGATGACTGCTGGGATGCAATTCTCGCCTATTAATACAGTTTTTCCTTGTGGTGGTTTTTTTTAATAGACTGAAGTTGACATAAGCCATAAGTATTCATTTCCAATCAAGCTTCTAGATTTTGTGAAACCTCAGTCAGGAAACTAGGCACTGGCTCTGCCTTTCAGTACCTTAGATTACTATCCTAAAATGCTATTCAGACTGTGTTGTTGATTACAAAGGAGGCAGGAGTTGCCTTTGCAGATACTGTAGTAGAGAAGAGAAACAGGTGTGCAGCAATATCAAGCTCTAGTTATCTCTCTAATATGACAGTTGTAAACAAAATGTCCTAATTTCAGGTCTAAGGAATAGCTCATGATGCCCTCCATGATTTTTTTAGGATTTCTCAGAATGAATGTGAGGACTAAATCTGTTTTGTAAGCGCAGACATTTTTTTTAAAAAAAATCCAATGTTTTTTTTTTGGGGGGGATACTATCGTTTTCTTTCCTTCTCTAAACAACAGATTAGAAAAGACCACTGCATTCTGTTCAGAAACATAAATGGTTTGCTTGCAGCAGACTTTTGAAAGGCTATATGAAATTAAAGAAACGGCCTTCTAAATCCTTATAAGTTGTCTATCGTTACCCTACAAACACATACATACATCCTTCCTAGAGTTACTATCAGATTTCGCTGATCAAGAACTCTCTTCAGTTGTCATGCTACTATGTTCTCCCACTACTAGTACCCTAGGGTGATTATCAGAGGATTCTACCAGTTTGGACCAGTTCGGGCGAACTGGTAGCTCCGATGATTAGCAATGAGTGACCCGGTTCGCTCCAATAATCAAGTGGGCTTATCCACCTGTGCCTGCACTTTACTGACTCAGTAAAGTGACTCAGCACTCAGCTGAGTTGTGGGGCAGAGCAGACTGCCACCCTTCTACTCAGCAGTAATGTACGTTTTCTCAAAACTGCGTACACAGCTAAATGTTAAACCGGTAGAATCCCACCATTGGTGATTACCCCAAGTAAGGGTTCCTGTTGAAAACATCCATTATGCCAAAACATACATAGGTCAATAAAGAAAAGTAAAAACAAATTCCTTCTGAGTCTCCTTGGTATGTTTATCTAGATATATGGCTTTTCTCTTTGAGTTTCCTGGTTGTTCAGAATGCAAGTGATATAAAAAAATGTTTTCAGTTTGCCTAGGGCAGCTATGCTGGCTGGGGAACTCTGGGAGTTGAAGTCCACCAGTCTTAAAAGAGCCGACTTTGCAGACCCCTGGCCTAGGGCTTCTTGATATGAAGTAATTGTAAACTTTCCTACATGGGCTTTCTACATTAAGTCTCTAGAACAGTGTCACTAGATCAAATATATTGAAGCCAGTGTAGTTGCTTCATTCATATCATGTCCTGTAATTAGTATGATTTGAGGCTCATCAGTTTCTTCTGTAGTTATGAAAAGACATAAACACACATTGGTACCTCAACAATTCTGTCATTTGCTATCCAACATCAGCAGCATAATTCTAAATATTCAAAAAAAGTCATCAGGGCTGAATATTTGAATTAAGCAAGCCATTATTTCCTTTATCATGGTTTTATAGAATTAAATACAGTTGGGTGAGTTCTCACAACATATTTATCTATAAACCACATTATAGTTTTTAATAATATGCGAATCCAGTCAAAACAGGATTGGGCTGATCACTAACCTACACTGTGGTTTGTTTTGACTACATGTAATGTATGAACTAAAGAATAGAATAGAATAGAATAGAATAACAGAATTGGAAGGGACCTTGGAGGTCTTCTAGTCTAAACCCCTGCTTAGGCAGGAAACCTTACACCACTTCAGACAAATGGTTATCCAACATCTTCTTTAAAACTTCCAGTGTTGGAGCATTCACAACTTCTGGAGGCAAGTTGTTCCACTCATTAATTGTTCTAACTGTCAGGAAATTTCTCCTCAGTTCTAAGTTGCTTCTCTCCTAGATTAGTTTCCACCCATTGCTTCTTGTTCATCCATTGCTTCTTGTTCATCCATTGTTAAACCAAACCACTAAAGTAGGGGTATCAAACTCATGGACTGCGGGCCAGATGCATCACACACTGGCTACTCCGACTCCCATTTTAGCGAAGGGGGGAAAAGTCACAATACAACATGTGAGAACAATGTGACGCAGCGAGTTTGACACCCCTGCACTAAAGCATATTCAAAAACCCATGCTTCATAAACTTTAGCTTAAGTATTAAGTGAATGTCATCATTGAGTTGTATAGGAATTTCTTGATTTTTATCTGATGACTGTCCAGCTTAATTCCATCCGGGTTTTGTTTGTTAGTTATAGTGAAATATTTTTATTGAAGTCTCATTTGAAAGTTGACCAAATGTTAAGTAAGGTAAACAAGTTAGCCCAGAAGAGAGATAACATAAAAAGTGTCATTTTCTGAAAGAGTCAGAAAAAATGTATGGTTATTTTTCTTAGTTCTTGACTATTATTTAGCTAATATTAGTGCCCCTGTATATAAAACACAGATCATGAATGTTGCATATTATTTCCTAAACTAATAAAAATGAAGGTTAAAAAGGTATGATCATCTGAAAAATGACACAAACTGATTCAAATGAACATGCTTTAATCACTAGAACTTTCAGTCTGTCACTATTGTTTTAAGCAACAGATTATCAGTGGGAAATTGATTTAAACCTCCATTGTCCTTGATTAAATCAGTGATTTTAATCTTCTTGATTTAAATCAAATGGAGAACTTGATTTAAATTTAAATCAATAAGAAACCTGATTTAAATCTCCTGGATGTGAATCAAATCTCCTTGACTTAAGTTATATAAATGAGGATGATCAGTGAAGTAGAAACCAAATCATACAAAAAGCAATTCAAGGTGCCGAGAAGGACAGGACAGGAAAGAAGGAAAGGGATATGATAATATCTTTTAAATCCCTGAAACAACATCAGAAAGAAGAATGTCAAGACCTGTTCTTCAAGACCTACTTCAGAGGCATAAGGAAGATAGACTGGTATCTTTTCACACACATTACCATTGCAGCCAGAATAGTATACGCACAGTTTTGTAAAGGGAAAGAATTACCATCAGACCAACTAATTATCAACAAAATCTTCTGGTGTGCTGAATGCGACAGACTAACACATATACTTAAAGACAGTCAGGAAACAATATTTTATCAAAGTTGGGAAAAATGGTATGAATGGATAAAGGTAAAAAGATTACGGGATGAGCGATAGGGAAAAATATACAATGTAGATATGTAAATAGTAAATAAAATAAATATATAGAGCAGTAACAATTATAAAGAATTAATAAATGTAAGATATAGATAAACAGAAATAACTAGAATAACTGGAAATGTAGTAAGATGATATATGTTACCTGGTAACTGTATACATATAGGGGGTGAGTCACTCCCAGTTATATCTATGTACTTTTGTCTTGTCAATGTCCTATTTCCGTTTTTTTTCTTTCTGTTACTAGTTTACAATAAAATTAAAAAAAAAAGACCTACTTCAGAGGGTAGTTCATACAGTAATGGATTTAATATACAGGATTTATATATGGATTTAATATACATTATTATGATTGCATATTGGATGGGAGACAGGGAACTAGCATGTTGGGAGTGGGGAATGGCATAATTCAAAAGAGGGAGATGGTAGATTCCCTTGCACTGGAGGTGTTCTAGCTGACTGCTACCTATCAGGGATGCTTTTCTGCATTTAACAAGAATTTTGCCTTCTATTCATGCGGTCTGTAAAGCTGTGAAATCTCCACTGTGTGGACATATCCAGGATAGAAATAATATGCAACACTGGGAAGCAGACTTTATTAATTATAATGCTGTGAGTGATAGAACTGAATAGAATAAATAAGAGGCTTACCTATTAAGGTGTATTAAATTTTCTCCAGTCTAATGTAGAGTTTGTATGAGATGGATTTGGTATATAATGTAATGGACCTGGCATCATGGAACTTGGGTTTAAGTGCAAATTCAGCTGTGAGAGTTGATTAGCTATTTTGCAAGTAATTAAAGTAAGCGCCAAGCGTCTTGTTCAGATCTACTTTGATGAATGACATAATATGAAAAAGATGGTTAAATTAAAAATGTAAAAGCCAAAATCTCATGATTTAGATGAGTGTGTATGCTTGGCAGGCATGATTATTCTTCCAATCCATTCATCACCATTACAAAATCTTAGCCAAGAGAAAAATAATTACCAGTCAGGACCAAACTCAACCGCTATTCAGTTTTTTGTAATCCACATTTTACCACCATTTACAAAATTTGCAGCCTTTCTAGAACCAATCTTCAAAGACAGGCTTTTGTGTGTCATAACTAGACTATGAAACCATAGAGGAAATGCGTATTCCCAGGTACTGAGTTCTTCTTTAACTAAAGAAACTGTCCTTATAAGCTGGAATCTTCTATTTAGTCCTTACAAATTTACTTACTAAATAACATATTGGCTTGATAGGATTTAGTAACCTACTAATTCCAGGAGTTGCTACCTTAAGAAAACATTTTACAAAAATGCAGCTTAACAAAATATGTCACCCATAACATAGCCTGTCTGGAAGCACATGAGATATCTCAGGAATCTGCAATTCAAGAAGTGGCCGTCATATTGTCTTGCAATTGGGATAGTATACTCTCAGTTCAAATGTGCCACTTTAGTACTTTAAGTAGTACTGCGCTCAGGCAGCATAGAGCTTTCCTGTAAAGGAGGAACCAACTTTGTGTTTTGCATTGTTGGCTGAAGATGTAAGATGTATGAAGCCCCCTAAAGAGACCTCTTTATGTCTTGGGTGATCTAAATGCACTGTATGGTGAACTGTGGCTTGGGCAAGTCATGGGCAAATGTGGGCCTGATACCATGAACAATAATGAAATGCAGCTGTTCAGTTGTCTGATGTTAAACCTCTGGCCAATTGCCATAGCTTATTGAGGCACAAACCCATTCATCTATTCAGCTGGTACTCAGAAGCATTAAGTGCTGCTTCTATGGTAATTATTTCCTGAAAGGCAAGCACTTGAAGGGTGGTGTTAATGATGACAGGGTGCTGAGTAGTACAGAAGTAGAGATTAGCCATCATCTGGTTTGGTACAAGATCAAATTAAAATTGAAAGCTGTGCCATGTTGCCATCCATCACTTTGACCTCATCTGAACTTATTGTAATCTCAAAAATTCCAAACAGCATTTTAACTAGAACCGTGCAATGGAGTTGAGGTTGTGACAAAATGAAGGTGATGGCATCTTGGGAAGAAGCAGTGGTCTGAAGTCAGAGACAGCATCAACAAGGAACCAGAAGCCATCTGTCCTCACTAAGAGAAATGACAACTCTAAAAACGAGTGACAGATGAGCCACTGACTTGATCCAAGAAAGAAGCATGGCTAGGCTTTACAATGAGTTGTCAAAAGAAAATTGCAAAAAATCCTGAAAAGTGAAAAGGAGACCTTTGGGGACGACATAGTTGCAAAGACACTCTTCAACCTTGAAAGGCTTTCAGTTGAGCACAGCTCACCCAACGCTAACATCTATCAAGTGACGGGGAAAGTTGCTAAAGCCACAGCTGAATTGCTACAATGATGGAAGTAACATGTTGTCTTCCTTTTAATCAAAAGTAGAAAGCACCAACAACACTATATTGGGAGCTAGATTATCTAGGTCCCACTCGCTAACATGCAAAGCCGAACCAAGCAAAATAGAGACTTAACATCCTGAACATGGCAAAGCTGTAGGACCTGACCAAGACATTGTGGAGGCACTGTTGTAGTTAATTACATCATATTCACAGCCTATTTTCAATGATATGAAAAGGAGAATGGGTCCCATTTGATAGAAAACTTGATGATATTGTCCCCAATTTAAAAGAGTGATATAAAAGCTATGGTGATTTCATCCCCCTCTACATAGTTGTAAAGGTTCCTGTGCATATGTGCATAATCATTACTGTGATGATAGATTAATGGGTAATGGGAAAAGCCTGACTGGGCATGCAGGATGAGTTGAACTGCATAGGTGCAGCATAACCCTTGTTTTCCTAGAGGAATCAGAGCTGAAGGAACAGGAGCCATTAGATGCCGTAAGTATGGACTATAATTGATGATTGCATGTTTTGCCCTTTTGGTTGCGATATGACCCATGAGGTTTCAGATAAGACACAACCACTTTGCAAACATCCTGACCTCTATTTCTAATCCT
Source organism: Rhabdophis nuchalis (assembly GCA_039707465.1). Lineage (NCBI taxonomy): Eukaryota > Metazoa > Chordata > Lepidosauria > Squamata > Natricidae > Rhabdophis > Rhabdophis nuchalis. The sequence continues at coordinate 105,260,476 of CM077646.1, forward strand.
TATCCTTCATTGGTGCATCGGATCCAGAGATCACAGAGATCTTTGTGTTTTCTCTCAAAGAAAGCTCCATCAGGCCATAGGCATGGATTGCTATTCTAATAGGATTCTCCCAGGATGGTGTATGCCTACCTGCCTTGATAATAACAATTTGACACAGAATTTGGTTTGCATGCCATGGGATCCTTGGTGCTCTCTGAGCTTAGTTGTTTCCTTGCAGCCATTTAATTACTTAACTAGGCAATGTCATCAGTTCACAAAAACACTCTTATTTGCAAGAAAACAGCAAAGTTCAAAGAGCACCAAGCACCTCAGTCCAATCCTGAACTCTGAGCTACAAATATTCTATCCTATTGATAAGTCTGCATGCTTGCATTAAATTGTTTGGATGGATTGCTTTTCTTTTAATATCTTTCTATATTGGAATTTTGGGGGGATCAATTCTTAGCTTGATTTTAGATAGAGCTGTGCCTCCCTTGTTTGATGCTTGTCCAACATGTAATTCCTTTTAATTATTTTATACAGTGTGGTTCCCCTTTCAGTTTCAGTCCAACTGGGAAAAGTAATTCCTTTATTCCAAGAGTTGTTTGCAAAAAAACTCCAACCTGTTATCCAGAATATTGAACAGATGTGTTTTGGCTCCAGAAGGCCTTGGCAGAATTGATAATTTGAGGAGCAGATTTTCAGAAAGCATTAGCAAAAACCTCCCACTGAGCAATGGAAAGGGCTGTCTTGAGGTAGCCCCCTCCGTCATGGAAGGATTTTCAGGAAAGGAAACTCTCTTCTGAACAATTCCTCTGTGTTCAAAGTCCCTTTTATCTTTATTTTTGTTAAGCAATTAGCTTAACACTTACCAGATAGGGTTTATTGAAGTAAATTGACAGACTTCCCTGGAGACCTGTCTCTTGAGATTTGAAACAGACATTACTTATCTTTAAATCATTCTTCGAGGCATTTCTCTCTTTTTACTAAAACATGTATCTGTGACTTGTTAGAACTGGTGAAAAGATGTTATCTTAATCTCTCGGCTTAGGTGCTTCTACTGCTTTCCTGTGTTGTGTTAAATAGACAGACACAATGCACACACCAGCACACGCATATAGATATAAACATATATATGAGACAATGTTTTACAACTCCTGTTGAGGCCCCTTTAAGGGAGGAGACAAACTGTCATCCTTCTCTGCCTATTGGCTCATCCCAGAGACCATCTTTGGCAGAGGGCCATGAAATTACTGTTGAATTTTTTAGATATGTGTTAGGATTTTTAAGGGCTGATTAATAAATAAGAGACCAGGATGGATCCATTTCTGGCTTATTAGCCTTCTTCAGCTGGCCATACTCCTTCTACTGGGGTTTGAACCGGCACTCTCAAGCTTGGCTGGAGGTTTGCCTGATATGCTGGAGAGTGCCGGTTCAAACCCCAGTAGAAGGAGTATGGCCAGCTGAAGAAGGCTAATAAGCCCGAAATGGATCCATCCTGGTCTCTTATTTATTAATCAGCCCTTAAAAATCCTAACAAACATATATATATACATACACACATGTACACAGTTAGTAAAATTAAAGTGTAAAGTTATAGGTTCCATAGTTTCTCTACAGTAGCATGAAAGATCATGTTAGGATGATCTTGTCATGCTATGACAAAATGTAAAGAAAATCTCCTTCAGTATTTAGGATTGTTAAATAAAAAGTCACCTCTCTAAAATGGATCAGTATTCAAGTGCCAATCAGTACAGACTCTTCAGCAGTGCAAACCTGAGAAGGGAGGCGGCTAAGCAATTTAAAGCCTACATTCTGTAGGATTGCAGCTTCTGAACTCTTCCCACCATGTTTGCAGATTTGACACTGAATGGACTTTGTGACCTCTTTCCTACTATGAGTTGTAAATCAAAGGGATTTACATCATATTCTGTCAAAGGGATTTCCACAGTGATGGGATTCAAATAATTTAACAACCGGTTCTCTGCTCTAAGGACTAGCTGGGTGGGCGTGGCCAGGGTGTGTGAGAGGCAGCACTTGGCCTCCTACCTGAGAGCAAAAACCGGCTGCGAGGGGAGCATGCCACACACCCCTGTGTCCCGTTTTGGCCCTAGTAGGCCTCCCCCTGCAGCCTCCTGGGAACAAAAAAGGGCCCAATGGGGGATGACACTGCACCCCTGCACCCCATTTTGGGCCTAGTCATCCTCCCTGCATTTACCTGGGAGCCAAAATGGGGCATGTGGGGACTCCTGGAAGGGGCAGGGCAGGAAAGGGCAGGGCTAGCCAGCAATTTAACAGCCGGTTCACCTGAACTGGCCCGTACCAGCTGAATCCCACCACTGGATTTACAGAATATATATGTGAACTTCCACCAGCAACTGATAAACCTAAACCCCTGAAAAAGACAGGGTTTTTAAAGATTAATAATCAGCATAATCAAAAGCAATAAAAAGTAAGAAAGGAGAAAATATCATTTCATTATAGTTGAAAGTATAAAATACAATAACAAGGATAGGACTCATTTCCAAGCTGTGTGAAATGCATTAATATAGCATTTATAACTTACTCCATGTGCTGAGAGTCCTTGATTCAAGCCCATAAGAGAACCTGCCCATTGCAATTGTAAGTCACGATGGTTGTAAAGTGGTCACCTGATATAACAGTGATGGGTGATTTTTTGTGATGGCTGTTAAGTAAACACTGCAGTTGTTAAGCCAACCCATTGTACTGGGCATAGAAGCCTGTTTTAGGCAAGAATATTGTAAATCATGGTCACGTGACTGTAGGTCTCTGCCAAAAAGCCATAAATGCAGACTCGTTGGCAAGTACCCAAAATGTGATCATGTGACTATGGGGGAGGGAGTTTTCAAGATTGGAACTTTAGAACCGAGTCATAATTACCTTTGGGGGGGGGGGGTCCATCATAACCATAAGTGGTTGCTTAGTAAGTACTTATGTTATCAGTCGAAGACTATCATCAGTCATCAGTCAACCAGTCATCAGTCAAAGAGTATCTGTAAGGAGATGCTCGCTCCTTGGGCACTAATTTTTTGAGTACTTCTACACAGAACATGTATCTCTTTTTGCACAATCATTCCTGAAGATGAAAATATATGAAATGTATGCATGCAAAGCACATGTATTGGCTCTAACTTATGAGTTTTCCTTGTCTCTCAAGCTTCCCCCCCTCCCACAGCTATTGAATTTTTCCCTTATTCAAACCATTCTGATTAAGAAGCTTTTCTTGTATCTGCATAAGAATTCTGTCAAGGTTATTAGGCTAAAAAACTTTAGCAGATTCAGGCATTTATCTCTTATCTGAAAAGGCTGAAAACTCGGTAAGAAGACAGAGCTATCTATGGTAGTCCCATTGTGTTGTTCTTTTCTCTTAGCTGTCCCATGAAGTGTTCTTCCTAATATTTAGGTAGGAGGTCTAAAGAGAAGCTGTAATTACGTTCACAAGCGAATACCACTTTTGGTGTGCTTAACCTCTCTCTGTTAGTGTCCTAGACTTCAATACAAATGTTGCTCCCTGCACAGTGCAGACATATCTCTCCTTTAGATTTTCTGAATAAATGCCCCTTTTTCTACCCCAATTCAAAACTTCAGCAATTTGGGCAAATCAGTTAACAGTCCTATTTCTGTGCAAAATTTGAAATAGGTTGCTGAAGTAGATTGCAAAGTCTTATTTCCATAATATCCTATCTCGGCTAGTCTAGTCTATATACCATTCAATGTTAATCAGCAGAAGACTTTTCATGAAAGTGGTTTTTTACTTCATTCTGGCAGGGATGGAAGTATTTTTCACTCTCTCTAAAAAGTCTTAGTGAGTGAGAATGAAGGAAAATCAAGTGGAACACGATTGGAAAGGACTAATATTTAAGAAAAAGGCAGGCATAGAATTCAAACAGAAAGAGATATTATGAGGAGGGATGAATGATGTGTTTCTCATAATGGGGTCTATTCGGAAATCGCAAAGTAGAAAAAGTTCCCGGTGTATAACAAATATTTCTCTTATAAATAAGCCTAAATTATCACATTGGGGGGAAGCCATTTAAATGTGGAATGTGAAAAGGGTATCATTTGGGGGATAGAACTCAATTACCACCAACACATTCATACCCAGGAGAAACCAATTAAGTGCTCTGAGTCTGGAATTAACTCCCATCGAATGGTGAATTTGGTTTAGAGAACAAAATCTGCACACAGCACAGAAATCGTCTAAGTCTATTTTGATGAAAAGAAGGTCTAGGGGTGACATGATAGCAGTGTTCCGCTATCCCATGGGTTGCCATAAAGAAGAGGGAGTCAGCTGATTCTCCAAAGCACCCAAGGGCAGGGCAAGAAGTGATGGATGGAAACTAATCAAGGAGAGAAGCAACCTAGAACGTAAGAAGAAATTTCCTGACAGCTAGAACAATTAATCAGTTGAACAACTTGCCTCCAGCGGTTGTGAATGCTCCAATACTGGAAGTTTTTAAGAAGAGGTTAGATTTGTGTAGGACTTCTTGAGCAGGGGGTTGGACTAGAAGACCTCCAAGGTCCCTTCCAACTTTGTTATTCTATTCTATTCTATTCTATTCTATTCTATTCTATTCCATTCCATTCCATTCCATTCCATTCTTTGTATTTGTGCCTACGTAACCTATTATATTTTACTGAATTGTCACATGAATATCTGTAACTATAAAAACATGAATTCTTCAACAGCGCAGAGGGTTTTTTTGACCTTGTGCTTCATTGCATTTTTATATACTGTATTCCTGTACACACATATATACACTTCTCTTGGTGAGTTAACGATAATAAAATACAAGTGGATTTCTATAGGGTGTAGTTGAAGCACCAAACAGACAGCTACCTAAATCTCGCCGCCCTGGGTCCTTGCTAGGAGAAGGGCGGGGTATAAATTTGGGGGGAAAAAAATTAAGAGATTGAAACTGTGGTTGTTCCAATGACCTAGATTGCCTTCTGCACTTTTGCCAGTCTCCTTGAACCTTTGTTTGGAGTCCAACATGAAAACCTTCTGACTCTCCAGGTGCCTATATCCTTACCTGAAAAAAGAAGTTTTGGAAATTTAAGTCCACGATTGTTTCCTGTTACCATGAAAAAGACACCTTTCTTTCCAGCTTCTGATTGGCATGGCCTAAAGACAGAACCTTTTCTCTCCTGTAAGGTAAGAAATGTGGTCTCTACTGGACAACCTGTTTAGTTTGTTAACTAATTTATTCAATTGGCTGAGAGTGAAGGTCACACCTGTAGTGAGGAAAGCACTAAGACGAGAAGACCTGTATAAGAGCACACCAAAGAATTCACTACATGAACATTAAAATGTTCAGAGCAGAGATGGAATTTCAATCGCCATGCAAACCATGATAAATTTACACATAGGGAAAACCATTTCCAGTGTCCCACATTTTGGAAAAAAATCACATGCTGGAAGGACTTGATTTCCCACCAAATAACTATCACAGTGGAGAACCTATTAAATGCTTGGTGTGTGGAAAACACTTCTGTCACTTTTCAAACCTAATTAGGCACCAGAGAATTCACACCAGGGAGAAACTAATTAAGGGCTCAAAGTGTGGACTTGCAGAGAAAGCCTTATTGGCACAAGTGATCTCACAAAGGAGATGGAAGAGGAGAGCCATATTAGCCTAAATCAGCAAAAATCAAAAGGCATAACATCCATGAGCTACAGCTCCCTGCACCAGATCTATACGTTTTCATGAGTTTTAGCCCACTTCAAATGCAGCTTACAAAAGCTTTTATTTGTTTATTCATTTACTGGGAAAGATGGTACTAGACGTCTTCAGATTTATTTTGCATTGAGGAGAGAAGCTGTAAATGAACCCTTGATGTGGGCGGGGTGGGTGGGTAGGTGTCAAAGACTTCATAAAAGGAAAAAGCCACCCCTGGCAGCTCAAGTCATAGGTCACAAATCAATCTGAGAATTCAACAGTGCAATGTCTCTCTGGCAGCTGGTTAATGGCTAGACTCTTATCACTAGGTTAAGAGTACATGTGTCAACCCTGGAGTGACCTGACTGAGGCCATTTTGAGGCTTTGGAGCTGCCACTAAGGGGTAGGGGGGGAGTAGAGATAGCTGGGGTTTGTAGCCAAAACAAAATACTTTCTCTTGGGAATCAAGGACATTTCAGCAGGGGCTTAGAAGGAGGGCACTGAGGTCGCCTAATAACTGGACTGTATCCTGATTAAACCATGTGACTAATTGCTTTGAGAAAGTGAAAAACTTTTACTTTTAATTAGATGCAAACTGTGGGAAAGTTTAGAGTTGGTTTTCACCAGCCTGTGCCAATATGACATATCCAATAAAACTATTCTTTGAGGACTCTACCTGCCTCTGAGTATTGTTTGCTGTGGGTAGGTTACTCGGAACACTGACAACATGACTGGTAACTCACTCTTCCACATTGCACAATGGGCTGTCAGTGTCCTTCTTAAATTCCTATTATTTATACTGGATCTTAGTCCTGGTGACTTCAGGAATATGTCCATCTAATTTCCTTGGCACAAGGATGGAAATGGGCGCACACTGTTTCATTCCAGAATATTTAAAAAAATATATTATCTGTCAGTCAGATGAATTTCAGTAAGAATCAACTTGTCAGTCAAACAAGCAGATTTAGGCGATTGCAAGCTCATAATTTTTTTGTGAATTTACCAGCTTGCTGAAACAAATTTAAAATTTGTTAATTTCTTCTAAAATTTAATTGGCAAGTTGGTTGGGGGGAAGAAAAAATGGTAGAGCTGAAGCAGACTCATTGAACAAAAGCTGTTATTTAGATTCACAAGTCCAAAACTGAAAATTGTAAGAGTTATAAAAGACCACAACCAGTGAACAATTTTCTGAGTTTTCCAAAACTCTATAAAGCTGTGTGTTATACAAAGGGAAAAGTGAATTAATATCTTATTTATTCTGATTTTGAATTCTGAATCTGGCTGATTATGACTAATGTCATCCCTGATCAGAGAATCAGAATGGAAGAAATGAAGTGAAAAGCTTTCTAGTCACATCAAGAGATGCTAAAGCAAAGATTGGTTCTTTTTTATTTTTTTACAATTATAAAAAGAACTTGCCAATTATATTCATTGGTATATAATTATATAAAAGTTTTCCTAACTGAAAATAGTACTGAAACACATTCTCTCCCTCCCTCCCTCCTCCCTCCCCTCCCCCTCTCCTTCCCTCCTTCCCTCTCCATGTGTGTGTTTTTAAAAAATAAATATGGCAAGATAATCCTAACTTTACAAAGAAGCATTTTGGTTGCATCCTCCTGCAATCTAACTTTTAAAAATTTATTAGTTTCTAGTGCCTGATGGTGCTGTTATCCCTTTTGTAAATCATCAGCATTGTTGTTAAAAGTTTGTACCAGTAGAAAAGAAGAGAGGAAGTTCTAAGGAAGGGGGGTGGAGAGGAAGAAATGCTAGAATGAAATAATTTGGGATTACCATCTACTATCCTTGAAATGATAGGGTAGAACGAGTCTTATCTATTGTTCTTCATGACTGTTTTGCCTGAAAAGAGGAGGTTTTCTACCTAGATGAATACCTGGGAATTTATCTCTGATCCATTTTCTTTAACTAAACCTGCTCAGAGAAAGGAACCCTACAAAGACTCATCTTTTAGGTGGGGAAGAACCTCAAAGGAATCTTTGATTCCTTCTCTTATGTAGGGGTAAAGCCCTTAAATAGGTCTTGACTGATTGAAGAGAGGAAACCATGCTGGCCAGGTGCAACCATGGGGATGCTTTCCTCCCTTCCCTGCCCTAGTTAAAACACACTACACTGATTTATTTTGCGAGCCAATCAACAAAGTCTGTTCATGAAGAGAAGACAAGTTGTATGGCTCATTCCTAATGACAGTTTGTTAAGTTTATTAAAGTTTGTTTCTTGGTTGGAAAGTGGGAAAAGCAAAGGAGGCTTTTCAATGGCTAAAGGATGGACAGAGCTTTTCTCAGAGGAAAGCTAGGAACTCATTGGGGAACTCACATGGCAGAGAAACTGTGCACCTGCCTGGAAGACCCTCGTCAGGTTCTGGCTCCAATTGTTCAGCAATGCATTCATGCAGCCAAGCAACCATCCGCATCTGTGAAATGTGGCACGAATTGCAGTCCTTGATCACAACTGACTTGACATCTAACAGTTCCCCCAGAAGAAAAGTAATATGCATGCTGGCTGCATGGAAAGCGTTTCAGGCAGAGTACAAATCTCCCTCTACATCAGAGAAATAGTGTACCATAGGGAAAATGTGGAAGAGCTTTCAGGAAGTTTCACTCACTTAGGACAGGAGCAATATACTTGCAAAGTGCTCAAAATATCATCCTTAATCCACAGGGGGATATATTATTAGCAGAAGCTTTTTTTTATATCGATAGGTTCATACAATGGTATAACGGTGATTTACTTGTGGTATTCTGAGGTTGAGAAGATCTTTTATATGACTTATTCCTCTCCTCTACTATGTTATCTACATGTGTTTGTCTATCTATCATATATCTAGTATCTCTCTCCTCTCTCTCTCTCTCTCTCTCTCTCTCTCTCTCTCTCTCTCTCTCTCTCTCTCTCTCTCTCTCTCTCTCTCTCTCTCTCTCTCTCTCTCTCTCTCCTACACCCCTCTCTTTCAGCTACCCCTCCCTCCCTCTCATCTATATTTATATTTATTTATATTTATTCAATTTATACCCCGCCCTTCTCCAAGCGGACTCAGGGCGGCGCACAGGAAAATTAAAAATACATACAAAACATCATATAAAAATTTAAAAAACTAATTCAATGGATCCTGTGCTAAAACCAGATTAAAATCCCCAAATTTAAAAACTATCTAAAAGTCAGATTAGGGGGCTACGCTAGGCCGGCTAGATGGAACAAATATGTCTTTAGACACTTGCGAAAGAGGCGGAGGTCAGAGATGGTGCGAAGTTCAAGGGGTAAGTCGTTCCAGAGGGCTGGGCCTGCCACAGAGAAGGCTCTTCCCCTGGGTGTCGCCAGTCGGCATTGTCCGGCCGACGGCACCCTGAGGAGGCCCTCTCTATGGGAGCGTATTGGTCTGAGGGATGTACACCTCTCTCTCTCTCTTCTATCACCTATCATCTATCTATGAACTATCATCTATCTTCTCTGGACAGTAATTGAGGGCCTTCTTCTTTAATTCTAAAGATATTCCCATTTCCCAAGAATCCATGCACCAGTATATTGGTGATAATGTTCTTTGTCAGCATTTGAAATAGATTTTTTTAAAAGGGCATTGTCAAATTTATTTTGGAATTAATCTGACTATAAGATAATTTTCTATGACATTTTCTTTCTTTTTTTCATCTTTATATTATCATGTCTATTAATATTGAGGTCACACTATACTAATACTGTTCTGCCTACTTTACTTATTAATTGGTTTAATAATAAGAATAAAATGAGAATATTTTCCAAGGATTCTAGTTGTTTCCATTTTCTGAGTCACAACCTAGAAGGTTTCAGGGGTTTTATGATATTGCTAACAGTCTATCAAATCGTGATATGTTGAGGTTAGAGTAACATTGTGTTGTACATCAAAATTATACTGTAACTTTATGACTCAAATAATCCTTATAGTAATTACAAATGAAGCAAAGAACTACGTAAATCTAAATAAGTATAATAGTTTAAATGTAAATGTACACACAGTATTGTCTACATTTGACCCTTTCAAAAGTATTGATGTTTTGGAACTTTGGAATTGGAGAAGACTCCTGAGAATACTACCGCTAGCAAAGAAAACAAACAAATGGATCATCAAACAAATCCACCCAGAGTTCTCACTCAAGGCACAAATGACAAGGCTCAAATTGTTCTACTTCAGGAACAATCTGCAAAGACCGAACACTCTGGAAAAGGCTGTAATGCAGGGAAGGATGGAAGAAATGAGAAGTATTTGAATCCATCCAGCAGTAAGGTGGATGGATTCAGAGTATCAATGCGGATGCCACTGTGAACAGATCTCCTGGAGAAAATATATCCATGTGATCATGTGAACATTTATTGATATTTATTAATCTGACACATTAGTAACTGACAGATGCTCTAGTTGCAGTTATCAAAAGACAGGATTTTTCACTCCAGGCGAGAATAATATTTTAATCCAGAAACTGTGGCTAGTCAAAATGGCCATTGACTCTTGATGTCCTCAAACAACGATTTGGTCTTTATTCTGACCTAATTTATTCATTTAAAATTACAACTATGTAAATAGATGGGAAGCTGCTATATTGCAAAGCAAACTGCTGGCATTTGGATCAATTTTGTTTATGAGAGTGCCTCCAAGCATTTCTCCCTCCACTCCTGCGCTCTTTGCTAGAGTGTCATCTGTGTCTATTAACATCACCCTCTCCATAAAATGGAGTTATTATCCCTAAAAGAGATAATAAATGGTGGTTTTGTGTCTGCTCACACCTACTGTGTCAGCCATTTTGTAAAATCCCAAAATGTCCAAAGATGGCAAAGGAAACTCTTACAAGGCTCTAAACAAGCAACTATTGAAACCACAAACAAAGCCTGTGTTTAACAATTAAAAATGGCCACACCTTGTGTGATTGGCAGTTCTTGTGAAATTTCAGCATTGTTTCATATGAGGGAAGAGGGAAGATTTCCAAACCTTGCAAAATTTTGTAATTCCCAAGGTCTGATTTAGCTCCAGTCTCTGTGCTGTGTCCGGGTCGGAAGCCGGACTGGCGCGGGTCTAGATAGACAGTTTCCTCCAGGTGTCGGGGGAACTGTTGTGCCACCACACTCTCAACAACCTTCGCAAGAAAGCGGAGGTTGGAGACCGGACGATAATTAACCAACAATGCTGGGTCCAGGAAAGGCTTCTTGAGGAGGGGTCTCACCACCGCCTCTTTCAAGGCGGCCGGTAAAACCCGCTCACTCAAAGAAGCATTCACTATTTCCTGGAGCCAGCCTCGTGTAACCTCGTGTAAAAGGGGCTCTTCCTCCATTCTCCAGTGCAGCGAAAGAGCAACCTGTGGCTCTGAAACTACATATGGCTCTTTAATCCCTCTGCTGCAGCTCCTTGTTGCCAGTTGGCTCCACAATTGATAGTGTTTTTGGTTGGGACAGGTAGAGATAAAAGGGCACCATGCTAGGAGGAAACTCTATAATTGGGGGAACTGGACTTCCAGTCAGCTCCAGAATTGAATGGGGGCTTCTGGTTTGGACCTTTGTGGCTCTTTGAGTGTTTAAGGTTGCAGACCCTGGCTCCAGTGTAAACAGTAGCCACCATATGTGTGGCAATCTAATATTTTCTCCCCTTTCTTTTCTGCATGACCCCCACAGGCGTGCACTGCCTCTTTTCCTTCCTTGAAATTGCACTTGTAATTGTGGTGGCCTTCCTTACCCAAGATTTCTTCCAATATTTATTTGTTGCATTAAGCGAAACAAAAGAAAAGGGAAAACAGAAATATCTTTCAAATGGCCACTTCAATCTCCAACCTCAAGGTGGAAAGGAAACCACTTTGTTGTATTTTTACAAGGAAGGCCTCAGAACTGAGCCGTTGCAGTTAATTTGAAACTAGAAATCATTGGGAACTTGAAATATAAGTCAATCTCCTTTTTCTTGAATTTATATGGTTTTTGTCTATATTTCCAGTTTACTTACACCTTGTTAAATTTATTAAAGTTAAGCTTGTTAAGTTTTAACAAGAAAGGAAAGGGGAGAGAAGGAAGAAAGAGGAAAGGAGGGGAAGGAGAGATGGAATAGAAAGAGAAGGAGAGAGGGTAGGAGGGGGGAAGAGGAAGAGAGGAGTAGGGGAGAGGTAAGGGAAGTAGGAAAAGGAAAGGAGAAGAGGAAGAAAGAAAGTAGAGAAGGGAGGGAGGGTGAAAATAAAATTAAAAATAGGGTGGTGACAATACAAAGTAGGTATGGTTGAGATGGTAAGAAAAGCAACCCGGGATGTATACTTTAACTTCCAATATGGAAGAACAAACATGTAAAAATGATAAAGATAAATAAGAACAATAACTATGTGACTGTATACTTATAACTACTGTATATATAAGAGAATAAAAATAAAAGTTTTTATAAATAAAAAAGTTCTATTAAACAACTGGTTTACAGCAGTATTTTTGAAACTTGGCAAGTTTAAGTTGTGTGGATTTCAACTTCCAGAATTTCTCAGCTACCAATTCTGGGATCTGAAATCCATGCATCTTAAAGTGGCCAACACTTTTATAGAGGAGACAGACAGAACTGACTAGATACCCCCACTTATTTAGGAGAATGAATGAGAAAATGCCACATCTTTATTTATTTATTTATTATTTAAATTTATAGACTGCCCCCTGTCCCCCATGGGGACTTGGGGCTGTGCACAGGAAATTAAAATCTAATAAACACAACAATATACAACATACACATATTAAAACCAAATTAAATTACTCCTGTGCTAAAACAATATTTAAAATCCCTAAAACCTTAACAATTCCCTTAAAATTCAAATTAAAACAATTTTTTTTTATGGCTAGGTATAAAAGTTAGGCCAGACCGGCCTGCTGGAATAAGTGAGTTTTTAACTTCTGGCGGAAGGAGCGGAGGTCCGTCGTTGTTCTAATTTCGGGGGGTAGGTCATTCCAGAGGGTTGGGCCCACCACAGAGAAGGCCCTTCCCCTGGGCATCGCCTGCTGGCATTGCCTAGTGGACGGCACCTGGAGAAGTCCCTCTCTGTGTGAGCGAATCGGCCGAAGGGATGTATGGGGCAGGATGCGATCCCACAGATAGCTAGGTCCCGTGCCATGGAGTGCTTTAAAGATAGTAACCAGAACCTTGAAGCGCACCCGAAAAGCCACAAGTAGCCAGTGCAGCTCACGCAGGAGCGGTGTTACGTGGGCAAACCTGGAGGTTCCCAGAACTGCCCGCACGGCTGCGTTCTGGACTAGCTGCAGTCTTCGGGTGCACCTCAAGGGGAGCCCCATGTAGAGAGCATTGCAGTAGTCTAGCTGGGATGTCATGAGTGCGTGAGTGACTGTGCGGAGGGCGTCCCGGCAGTCTCTATCCAGCATTTCAATCCTTCAACTTTAACAGCATCCACTTAGTTTGAAAGGCCGCACTTGGTTCTGCTAATAATATATATGGAAAAGAAAAGATATTCCTCTATTTCCCTTGTATTTTTCCACTCTTTCCAGATAGACAAAAGCAAATAACAATGGATTTATTTCTCACTTTAGAAACATCTCCTCCCACAATTTCTCTCTAAATAGTTAAGCAGCTTTGTACTGGTAGAGACTCTTCAGAAATAAAAAAAGCTTACATACAGAGAGGATATGAAGCATTCTTCAGCAATATCTGGAGGAGAAACTTCGAGATGAAGAGAGAGACTTGAAACAAGCTTTAGTGACACACATTGTGCTTCATAACCCTTTGAAGTCTTTCTTTCTCTCTCTCTCTCTCAGTATCTCAATGGTTACTTTTTCATTCTCAATTGGAAAGCCATCAAAGTTGTATAGGAGGACCTGAGCTGTATGTAAAACTGAACAAATAGTTTCTTTGATGTTATACAACAGTTATTTTGAAGATTTCCCCCCCTAGTGTTGCTTTTCATAAAGGCAATAATTCCCAAAGCCAGACTGCAAATGCATTATATCATCTGAGATGTGTGGCAATAGCTGTCCAAGATTCAGTACATTTCATCCTGACCTTTGCAGGCTACCAGGTCTTGCAGCGGCTCTTTACTCCATGATATGAGGAAGGGACAGTTTCTGACATAAATCTTGCTATTATTGCAAGCAAAGTCAGGGAATCAAGAGCTTTGGCATAAGGAAGCGTCCATGTGGACTCTATGCTAGTTCAAGGATAATTTCTCTGTCCTTTTGTTTATAAGTAACATCTCTCTCTTAAATATCTTTTGTTATGTATAATAATTAATCTGTAGATCATATTATGTCTTAGTTTTACTCAAGTTAACAAAATTCTAATTTTAGAAGAACTTCTTGTCCTATAAAGCTTCAGTGAGCTGTTAGTTTGGTAAACTTGAATAAAGCTGGGTAGCCTTTGTCCAAGAGCAATAAAATACAAAAAGCATATCATGTTTTAAGATTTATACTTAGGAAACAAAGCTTTTTGGTCAAAGAAAACAGTAGTTTTCTGACAACCATACATCAGTGGTCTTGTTGTGGAATTGTTGTTACTTCTGGACAACACTCAATTGGGAGATACAATGCAAAGTCATTATAAAAAGTCCTCGCAGAACTAAGCCTACCATTTAATTAAAAATATACAATAAGGAAGAACACTGGAAGGTACTAAGCAGACCAAAAAGCTAGAAGGATCAATAGAAAAGAATATTTGTAGCTTAAGGTTGAATCCTTGGTGCTCTCTGAGCTTGGTTGTTTTCTTGTAGACATTTCATTTCCAAATTAGGTTACATGATCAGTGTTAGTAGGAAAAGGGGTTTGCTCTCATTTTATATACTAGTGTCTTGTCCTGTCAATATTTGTGGGAGTCAAGTGAGAGAGCACCATGGACCCCAAACTAAAAACACACAGTTCTTTCCCCCCCCACCCCAAGGTATCCATAGAAATCCCCATTCTGAGTCCCAGCTACAAGTTCAATATAAATGTCTCTAATTAATCAGGATCATTCATATGTGGGATCGACTAAATGTTAACTACAACTTTTTCCTATTCTACAATTCAGGAGCAGAGCTGTGGTGGTGCAGCGGTTAGAATGCAGTGTTGCAGGCTAACTTTATCCATTGTCTGGAGTTTGATCCTGGCCAACTCAAGGTTGACTCAGCTTTTCACCTTTCTGAGGTCAGTAAAATGAGGACCCAGATTGTTGGTGGCAATGTGCTGAAATTTTTTTAAACCTCTTAGAGAGGGCTGTAAAGCATTATGAAGCAGTATGTAAGTTTAAGTGCTCTATTGTTATTCAGTGAGCCAATTCAATGCAAAATCAATATGATGCACATTGGCAACATACCCCATATATTTGTTTTGCTTTCAGCTGCATACTAAGACTGATAATAAGCCATTTTAAATCTCTCTTAAAACCTAGCATTAGACGCAAATTATCCTCACCAAGAATATGTCCTGGTGATATAATTGATAAACAGACAATGTGGAGATATAATTGAAACAAATGGAAAAGAACTTAGTGGGGGGAAAAAAGAAAAATGGGAGAATAATGAGCTTTTTTAAATAAAACCCACAAACAATAAATTCAAATTACGAAGTGACAAGCTGTAAATAATCAGTGTGACTGTGTTAAGTAATGACATGGCTCTGCTTTAGGGAAATTCCATTTTAGAAAATGGGGAAAATGGGGAGAATACGCGCAAGAAGGCTTTCCTTAACTGTGAGGAACTGTGTGTCAAATGCCTGATTTAACCTTTGGTGGTTTGTATGATATAAAAAAAGAAAAGTTAATTATTGTGCCTTTTGAAATCCAACCAATCCTTTATGTTACTTGCTGTATAAAAAGTGCCCAAGAATGAAATTACTGAGCTTTTGACTAGTCTCAAATACAATTTGTTGAAGAGAACTTTTTGAGATTAATCAATCAGGCGCTACTGAAGACAAAATGAGATGTTACTTGGTATAACATCATAACCGCATAACATTTGCCCAGTAAGGTTGTTTTTTTTCTTCATGAAAAACATATGTGGTTGTCTGCAAAGTTGGTCCTACACATAGCTTGCATTGATTCCACAGAGCTCCTACCCTTTATATAATTTTAGAAACTATAGAGCAGGGATGTCCAAACTTGGGAACTTTAAGACTTGTGGACTTCAACTCCCAGAATTCCCCAGCCAGCTATGCTGGCTGGGGAATTCTGGGAGTTGAAGTCCACAAGTCTTAAAGTTCTCAAGTTTGGACATCCCTGCTATAATAATAATAATAATAATAATAATTTTAATTTTATATCCCGCTCTCTCTCCCCAAAGGGACTCGAGGCGGGGCACAGGCAATTAAAAATACAGATAAAACCACAGACAGAATACAAAATTAAAAATGAATTAAATTAGTCCTGCGCTAAAAACCCATAAACTAAACTAAAACTACCCCTAAAACCCCTAACCTTAGAAGAGACTACCCAAGGCCGGCCAGGCGAAAAAGATGTGTCTTTAATTTTAAACGGAAGGAGCGGAGGTCCGTAGTTGTCCTAATATCGGGGGGAAGGTCGTTCCAGAGGGCTGGGCCCGCCACAGAGAAGGCCCTTCCCCTGGGCGTCGCCCGCTGACAAAGTCTAGTGGACGGCACCTGGAGAAGTCCCTCTCTGTAGGAGCGAATCGGCCGTGAGGATGTATGGGGCAGGATCCGATCCCGCAGATAGCTAGGTCCCGAGCCATGGAGCGCTTTGAAGATGATGACTAACACCTTGAAGCGCACCCGAAAGACGACAGGTAGCCAGTGCAGCTCGCGCAAGAGCGGTGTTACGTGGGTAAACCTAGAGGTTCCCATTATTGCTCGCGCGGCTGCGTTCTGGACCAACTGAAGCCTCCGGGTGCACCTCAAGGGGAGCCCCATGTAGAGAGAGTTACAATAGTCCAGTCGGGATGTCACGAGAGCATGAGTGACTGTGCAAAGGGCGTCCCGATCCAATAGGGGGCGCAACTGGCGTACCAGGCGAACCTGGTAAAACGCCCTCCTGGCCACGGCTGTCACTTGATCTTCCATGGACAGCCGGATATCCAGGAGGACACCCAAGTTGCGCACCCCATTCACAGGGGCAAGATGTTCGCCCCCTATGGCCAGAGATGGCATCTGGCCATACTGGTTGAATCGGGCAGCCGGAAACCACAGCCACTCGGTCTTGGAGGTTGAAACATCTGTATGTGAGGACCAGGTGTACATTTTGTTTGGATTGATTGAAACTATGTACATTACCTTTTAGTCACAGGTTGGCTAAAATATGCAAACATAATAAAACTTCAAAAGATCAAAACTAGTAACCCAACAACAGCAACTAATAACCCTGGCAACAGCAACAGCAAATCAGGTCTATTCCCATGACCTTTTGTTAAAGGCACGAACAATACCATTGTTTTAGATTTGTAGCATGAGATTGCCCATTTGTATGCTTATCTGTGCCACCCATGACTTACTTCTGCCTACAAAAATGGCAGATGTGGCTGGAATTAAGGGATGGTTAATGAATGGAGGAGATGAGGCAGCTCATGTTGAAGGAAGTGGTGGTTTCTCTTTTGAAGAAGCCCTTATCTTGATCTAGCCCAGGGCTATCAAACTCATGGCCCACGATGTATCATGTGCACCCACCTGGTTTAGTGAAGGGGGAAAAAGTCTCGATATGTCACATGATGCTGCCATGACAACGTGAGTTTGACACCCTGATCTAGCCATTTTAGATCACTATTGGACAAAATTCAGCCTTTTGTTTTAGTGAAGGTTTCTTTCTTTTGGAGAAAGAAATCAAATTCCAACTGCAGAGAATCATGTAGCAAGTGGCTTCAGTAGACTTGTCACAAGTAGACCTGGAGATGAGAGAGAAATGCCATTGGGTCACTTGATTAAATGAATTTTGCTGGCCTCTGGAGAGAGGGAGGTGTGCGCCTGAATCTTGATCTTATACTAAAAAGCTGTGAAAACTTTCTGGATTGCCAACAAGAGAACACTGTATTATAATTGTTTCACTCCTTCCTAAGTAGGCATTTTCAGTTATTGTGGACAGGGAAAGTGAATGTAACCATGGCTATTCCAATATAAGAATCCAGAGAGCTTGATCCTCTTTCACATGTATTTTAACTTCTATATAAAGCCTCTGGGGAAAATCATCAGTTGGTTTGGGGTGGGATATTACTAAGTATCATAACAACAGCTGGCTATACAGTGCCACTACAGGATGGATGAATGTCAGTAGGTGATAAAGATCTAGATGGGTCAAAACAAGCTTGGATGAAATTCTTGCAAGATGACACTGCTATTTATTGGTGACTGATCTGTCTTGAGCCCAGTTCTAATGTTGCTGCTGAATAGAGTCTCATTCCCTGAAGCAAGCTTATAATTTGGGAGTTTCTGGAATTCTCAGCTCCTCTTAATTGCTGGCCATTGATGCCATTTCTCATCTCCTACTGTTTGGTTAATTACAAGGGGTTCTTTTGGTTCGAAATGCCTGGCAACACTAATGCCCACTAATATTGTGTATAGACTACTGCAATGTAAGTCTATACACAAGACTGTCCTGGAAGATGATTTGGAAGCTTCAATTAGTTGAAAATGGAGTGATCCTTCTGCTAATTGGAAATGGAAGATTCAGCAGAGTTGCACCCATTGAGTTATTACTTTGGCTACTGGTTTGCTTCTTGGTTCGGTTCAAGGGACTTGGTGTCCAGATACCTACAAAACTATCCAGAGTCAGCCCACCCTGTAAAATCATTGAGGGTAGAATCCTGAAACTTCCTACTCCTCACCTATGAAGACACCAAAGTCATCTCCTTGGCTCCTAATTGTATTGCCTTGTATTGTTGATTCAACATATTTTATGGTGGAATAATATTTTCTAGTTAATTTTGTCCCCTGGCTGTTCTTGAGTCTCAGCTGCTTAATTATATTGTCTAGGTTTATTTTTAGTAAGTACTTGTAGCTTTAAAAATAAATAAATGTGCCATGTCTGTACAGTACAAGTAATACGAGAAAAATGTTATCTCATATTTCCCAGTAAGAACGTTGAAGTAGTTTTGTCACATAGGTGAAATGAAAACAAATCAAATTGTATACGCCATACACATAGGAAGAATGAAAGAGTCAAGAGGAAAGGGAAATCTAAGAATGTTATGGTTGTGTAGAATTGATGAGCTCTTGAAAAAGAGATGGGTGAGATAACAAAAGGCAACACAGAGAGATGATGAGATGTGAGGACACAAGGTTGTTTTGCAAGGATAGAGAAGTATTGAGAAATGTTAATGGTGTCGTTGATTGGATGTCAACTAATCTCACATTAATGTGAAATTAATGGTAACCTTTAATGCTGAACTGGAAAATATATAATAACATGATCCCTTATGGAGGCAGAAGTATTTCTCTGATTCCTACAAATGGCTCTCTTTGCATTTTAATAATTAGTTTTAGTTAAAACTTATTATTATGGCCCTTCCCTTTTTATATTGATCTTTTCTCTTCTTCAGAATGATCTCCTGACCTGCTGAAGAAAGGGTGGAGGTAAAGGGATGCCTGCTCTTAGTTTGCTTGAAAGAAAAGCCCCTTTGCCACATACTAGCAACCAGGCATTCTGCATCTGGCAGAAACAGGGAGAGAGAGAGAGAAAGAAGAGTAGACGTTTATGCATGGCCACTAATTTTCTTTTTATGCTGCTGAATTCCTTCCTTTCTTTAGGAATGTGGCAATAAAAACAATAGGGACTCTTCTAGCTGAAGCACTGGAGACCTGGCTCCCCCCAATCTCCCCAAGCACTGGGATAATATGAGTGGACTGCACATTGAAAGCTTGACTTGGCACCACTTTTGTTTTTATGTCTTTGGTTTTAATAGTTTTAACATGGCTTTTATGTTATTTCATTCATTGAGTTTGATTGAAAGCTGTACAGAGATGTTTGTAAGTTGGGCAGCTGTATAAACGTCATAAATAAATAAATAAAACGAAATGCCCCTTAGAAAACTGACCATTCATTAAAATATAGGCTGCCTTCTTGTTTACAAAGTATTCCCCAATTTGGTGAGCTTCAGATGTTTTGAATTACAATAATAATAATAATAATAATAATTTTAATACTTATAAACCGCTCCCTCTCCCCTTGGGACAAATGACATCCGTTGCAGTCTGCATGTTCTATAAGAATTGGGACTTTTCCCATATCCAACTATTTTTTCTAGATTTACACAAATTAAGAGAGACATGGCTCAGGGTATTGTAATGACTGTTGGTTGAAAAGAAGGGTTCACAGAACAAATTCATAAACGCCATAAATGTTCAGTCAGCCAATTTGACAGCTTGCTGATTTGGTCATATGCACTGGTACAAAAGGAATTAGCCACTCTGGGTCTGCAAACCTCATCAAAAAAAGACAAATTAGATAGGCAGTTTCATTAAACATTTACCATTTTATCCTCAAAGAGTCTAGACTGTAACATAACAGTCTTGGTGAAGTCAGTATTACTCATAAACTTTATTTTCTAAGTATCTTGTTACTCCTTTGCCAGCAGTAGGACCAGTTATATACATGGCTTTCCACGACAAGAGAAATATAAATCCTGGGTCATTTCCCATTTCTGGAGTTTAGGATTCTTCATGCTGATTTTAATCTGCTTCTCTGCTACAGTCCATCTTCTTTTATTATAATATTATACTATTTGCAAAAAAAAGTGCAGATTTGTTGCTAGGTTTTTTTTTTTTTTTACCAATATAAAATCAAACAGTAAAGGCATCGCGGACAAATCAAAATTTATTAAGACAGACAAAAATGCAACTACTTAGGACTACAATTCAGCATTTACAATTAACTGAAGAAATCAGCAAAATATTCACATTCCTTTTAAGTTTTCATAGGGAAAAAGCATTCAAAATTGACTATACTACTCTAACCATGGTATTTGTACATTCCGTCTATAGTAGGGACATGAAACTGAAACACTTAATATTCGGACCTCTCCTTACAACGCTACACATTAAGCAGTAACAGATGTCAGCAGCATTGAGAAAAGTATAAGAAGACCAAGTACCATGCATGTAGAAAGGGCTCTTAGATGCTTATGATGCAGACGTTCTGTGCGGTTAAAGCAAACTGGATGACAGAAAGAAAGGAAAGCTGGGAAAGCAAAGAACTTAAGAAAGAAAAAAAGGGTGAGATTTCAAATGCTTTGATGGCAGTGAGAATCCAGGATTCATTATGTATCATCAAGCTAAGGGTAAGCCTATTACTTGTAAAAGGGAAAAGGGAAAGAAAAACACCACACACTTAACTTTGCCATGTGCTAACAAGGTGGAGTTATTTCTTATCGTTGGATTGTGCCCCACATCATTTGCCACTTAAGAAATATGAAATCATTAGCATTCAAATCTCTGGAACAAAAGTGAAACCAAAGAAACCACTTAAATGTATTATTCCACAGATGAGTCCTGTGTGGGAAATATAAACTATAATCAGAATAAATATAAAACGGATAGTTTGGCAAAGAGGAGCAGTTTGCTCCTGCACAGGCTTACCTAAGAAGCTCATGAGGTTCTATGTGACAAATTTCATCATGCATAGGCTCATCTCTTACATGTCTTCATACTGAATTTTGTCTCATGCTGGCCATACCAGCTTCCCTTCAGCATTTTCTCTTGCCCTCAAGAGTTATCCTGCGCAGAATTTGCAATTTGCCTTTCCCTCTGCAATTCCCAGTTTATTACTCCTGTTCCCCAAGGAATCCCTCATCCTATTGTAACAGGGAAAGAAAGCAACTGGCAAAATACCCTTGTCTATCATTCCAAAGGCAGTATTCATTTAGTGACAATTTGGTGTTAAGCAATTCAGTCACTAAGCAAAATGGTGACTGCTTTTATTATCTTTCTTCCACTTTGCTTTACAGACTTCGGGTAAAATGTGACGCTTGGCCATACATGAAATGTATGAAGGTTTCCTAGTGTCTCGGCATTTCTCTCTTTCATCATGTATTTCATTTTTCTCTCCTTGTGTTCGTAGCTGGTAAGGGATTTTTATCTCCATGTATATTTTTGTATATATTTATATATAAACATCTATTAATTGTCTAAGGCTCTGTGTGCTCTGTTTTGCTCCTGGGTTTGTCTCATAATAATAGTCACACTGCCAAAACTCGGTTATTTTTTCATCATAATTCAAGCAGTCACTAAACAAGGCAGTTGCTAAGTGAGAATACCAATATTGGCATCTGAAATTTTTCATCCTGGATACAACCTATTGCAGAATTTCAGAGGAGGCTGTGAACCAATGATCCAAAGCTCTATTTTGTGGGAACAGCATATGAAATACAACATGAAACCATAATTATTCTTTTAGTAAAGATAATGTAACAAAATTAGGCAGCAGCTCTAAAAGCTTCCATATTTCAAAATGGTTCCATTTACACAGACTTAATAGGTTTGAGTATTTCTGGACTGCCCTGTTTCTTTATATATATATATGGGAGTTTCTAATATTGGGAAGGTCAATGATTCGAAGAAAAATGGAGTACTTTAAAGGGAAACAGAAATTAAATGAAGCTGGGGGAAAGTTAAAAGCTTTTTGTTTCCCAATGGGAGAAATAGAATACTTAATTCACTCTAGGGTATAATATTGATGGCTCTACCTTATACCGGATTAAAGAACTCAGTTATTTATTATTTTAATGAACTAAAATCCTTTTTTGAAGCATAGTTTCAAACAAGAGGGCAAAAGGCTACAGTAAGAGTTCTTATATCTTATAAGCTGCTTTAATGCAGCTTATGTTAACTGTTTAAAAAGTAGGTGTTAATTATAAACAAATAAAGTACTAATAATTCTAATAACCAGTGTTGGTGGTATATTTTATACCTCATAAAATCATAGCATTAGATTATGAGATTTGCTTTCTATAAAGATTTTTCACTCTGTTAATTTTGCCAGAAAAATCACCAGACTTAAAGATATTTTTTTTTGCTATTGCAAGGCTTTTTTTTTTTAAAAAAAAAACGAAGATGGTCTACATATTGCTTCTGTACACAATGAAATAGCAGACATAATCTTTATTAACATGTGTCTACATTATTATACTGAATTCCATTCTGGGTGCTTATGAACCCATTCATGAAACCAGTTCAGTAGATGGCAATTAACTTAGGTCAAAAATCATACTCTTGGCTTTAGAGTACCAAAATGGTAATAATAATCCAACTATAACCTTAATAATACAGATGCTGTTCTAAATATATATTTGTAAAAAACCAGTTGTTTTCTCACATGATTAAGAGTTTATATAAATATAAACATCATGCAACAATATATAGCATTAATTGTCTATGGCCACAGTTTACATTTCATTGTAAATTTTAATTGCCACTATTTAGGCAAGGTTTCTATACATGCATCTGTTCTTCACTATATATTAGATTATATTACATCATGTTTTGTAAAATTATTCTGATAATAATCCCTGGAAAATTGCAATTAAAACTGCACTATTTGGAAGGAAAATCTTGTCACAATGCAAATCAAGAATTTAATATGATTAGTGAAAAAAAAACCTTTGGAATATCGTTGTGTTTTAAGTGTTGGTTGGACATAGGGAATGCCTCAATTCTCTACACTTCTATCTAAGAAGCAAGCTCCCCAAAAACATCAATGTGATGTCACAGCTTCTTTTATTTAGTTATGGTCCAGCAGGTGATGCCACTGAACTAGAGAACAGAAGAAGGCTTCAGATGAAAGTAAGCAACATTCTAATCTCTGAGATCTAGTAGTTAAAACTGTTCATCCTCTTGTTCTTAGATGCTATAGTCTTTAGAGTAACGGATACCACTTATATACCTGCAATAGTTGCTCCTTCCCAAGCTCACATACTGTAGGCATGCTTTGCCCTATCTCCTGGTGCAACCAGGTTCAGGACCATTCAAGTTATTACACTTTAGAATAGAAGATTGTGGCTCTTCAAATATGTCTAAAGTTGGTTGATTTTCAGTACTGTCCCCCTATGCACATACACATTAGAGAAAATGGTTATCTGCTGAGGTTAGAATTTCCTAGCTAGAAGAAAGAAAATATATGAATCATTTGGGCAGACACAAATAGGGGTCCTAATGCAGAAATCCTGATAGGCAGCAACATGGAAGAGATACACCTTTTGCAGATGAGGAACTTCCTGGTAAAATGATGGTGCTTGGGCATCAACTTGTAACTGGGTGGGATGGGATATATGAGGTAGTAGTGGAAACTCCAATAGCTAATTACAGGAAAAACTGATAGTGTCAACAATAGGTTTAGCATGGATGAGAAACAATGGGAATATTAAAAGGAAGCGTATAAGATCTTCTAAAAAGATGACTCAATGGAATGGAAGCTGCATGTTTAGAGACAAGTCCACAATATGGCTTGGTCTTCGACACAGATTGCTGTTGATTATAATCTCTTTGAACCATCTGCTGGTTCATATCTCTGTATCAAAATTGAATATAATGTAGTACAAAATAACTCAATTTGTGTTTCTGGTTATACACATAGCCAAACACCATTGTTATCTTTTCTTCGGTAGCAGTTCAATCCATGAAAAGCTATAAAGTATTTTTTTTTAAAAGAAAAGCTAGGACAGGAGGCCTATTATTGGTTTGGTAAGACAAAATAGTAGTTACATCATTATTATTTTTTTCTCCTCAGCAGTTTAATGAGAAATGAATTGCTGCATTCTCTGGCTTGATAGGAAACGCAGAGATGCTGCCATGGCTTTGTGTTTGGACTTGTTCTAGTTTTGCACAGTTTTGCAGAGGAATAATAGGTTATAAGGCTTGCTTAGATTATCCTGTGTAGTTTTGCCCTTTTGTCCCTTTCCCCAAAGTTTATGTTTACTGTTTTCTAATGAAGCAAAGTATTTCTCATGGCAGTGACTGGGAAATTATGCTGCTACTTTTCAGTTCCTCCAAAGGCACAGCTCTATTCTGTTTCTTTGGCTCTACTTTCATGGGGCTGCCAAGTCTTGGTCTTTCTTTTACTTGCTGCTGATAAATTGACATAATTATAGCTGTAAGTGTTCCTGCAAGTTTTCCACCTGAAATTACATAAATCCATGGTGGTTTATAACACATCCTTGAAATCTTGCCCCCTTTCCAAGCTTAAAATGTTTTCTCTAACCAGGGGTGTCCAACCTTGACAACTTTTAAGATTTGTGAACTTCAACTCCCAGAATTCCTCAGCCAGCCATTCCACGAGACTTGAAGTCCACTAGTCTTAAAGTTGCCAAGGGTGGACACCCCCTGCTTTAGACAAACAGGAAATCAGATGAGAGGAAATCACAAACAGGACAATGATTATAGTTTGCAGATACAGACAAAATGAAGATGGACCAGGGCAAATCCTTAAGAGTTTATTTTATATGTGTTCTTAAACTAAGGAGGTTATCACTTACACATCATTTCTACTCAGCATATATGAAATGACTTTCTCCTTTATAATGTTCACATCTTTTGCCATTGGTTTAGTGTAGGATATTATATTTCAGGGAAAACATTTCAAACACCTCTTCAACAAATTGTACACCACCATGTATTGGCAACTTTGAATGCACAGAGGTACCACATACAAACGGAACTGTATTACCATAAGACTTTGGGATCAACAGATGGATTACAGATTTTGAAGAAACAAGAAGATAAACAAATTCTGTTTTTGTACAAGTCTATAATCAGATGAAATGTACTGTTAACATTACATTTAAACCCAACAAATCTCCCAATTTGGATTTTCCCCTCCAGGTTTCTGATTAGGGCTGTTTTATTTATGAAAGTAATCATGTCTACTACATCCATTTTAAATCAGTGGGGATTTTATTGTCGGTTTTAAGTAGAATTTCCTGTAAGTTGCAGAGGTGGGTGCTAGTCAAGGAGGAGAAACCACTGATTCAAAATTCAGCAACAAGGGGACACCAAACAAACATGCACGTACACATATGCAAACCCCTTCAAAAAGCTTCTCCCATGTTACTGTTTGTGTTGAAAATGAAGCTAAATGTAATTTACTTTCCAGTGTACGACAAACAGCATTTCATTGCAACTAAAGGGAAGATGATTTCTAAGAGCTTTATTAAGCAGAAACCTCACCTTTAATCAGTAGAATAGAAAAGTGGGCATTATATTACAGCTTCCAATTGGCTTTTGGCTTTTCTTTGATAGCTCTGCAGTCAAATCTAAAGACTGTGGCCAGTGCAATTCGTATTGTACAATGCACTTAACATCACTTGTCTTTGGGAGCAAACCTCATTAATTTTACAGAACTTTAAGCACGAGTCCGGGAAAAACATCCCATGGTTTGGTTTTCGGAAGTACCTTACAAGTGTGATATGTTACAGCACCTAGGGTGAGAAGGTGATATAAACATGTAACAGCTTTACAATGCTCCAAGGTTTGACCCAGTACCCTTTGCTGGATGTAGCCAGCAGTATAATTTTTACCATCAACTGCTACTTGTTTCTGTTGCAGCACTTCTAAACAATATTAGTTTCATGGCTTTTTTTTTTTTTTTTTGAAAGAGGGTTAGCTCTGGGTAAGAAAATCAGGTAACAGTTGATATTCCTTTGCTAGGGAAATCTGTACAAACCTCCAATGGACATTATTGGCTATAAGTAGAGGCCAAATGGCAATTAGGGCAGAGCCCAATGGCTTCATTATATGTCATATTAAATGTAACAGAACACATCATAGTTTGGGTTGCTATAGATAAAGCGTTGCTTTAAAAAAAAAAGCTACTATATGAATTTCTTTATTGGGGCTCCACAGTAGATGATAGATAGAAATTTGATTTCTTACGAGGCAAATATCAAATAACCTTAGGAATCAAATATCAAAACCCAAACTGTGCATTAAAATGCTAGAAATATTTGGGGGGGGGGGGAATTTGGAAAAGGTTCTGTCTGGGAAGCACCTTTTCTGCCAGCCAATTAATTTGGATTGCTCTCTCTAGGAGGAGTTAAACAAGGTGAAAACTGCAGTATTGAGCTCTTGCATTTGTTATTATTTTGAAGGATTCATTTTCAGGCCTTTTTTGTATAACTTTTGTTTAAAAGCAACTCAGACTACATCATGCCAGAAACAAAAGGCCTAAATAAGCCAAGTTGTAGTAGAATAAGCAGTGATCTATGGGAAGATGCCATTTTGTAGTTATTTAGAAAAAGCATTAGAAATTTATATCAAAGAATAACATCTTTAATATACACTTTTCTTTCTTTTTAAATGTTCATTCAAATACAAATATTTTTGTATTTGTCTTTAGTGTTAAGACTGAAGATCAAGATAAACTAAAGTAGAGATGGCCCTTAGTTTTTGCAGAATGTAAAAGACTTATTGATTTCCTTGCATTTAATAAGATAAAAATGGACACTTGTTATAATGCCTGCCGTAGCACATCTATTTTCCCACAATGAATGGCAACTGAGCGCAATAAGATGCTGCTATGAAGATAGAATAATTCAGGACCGTTTATGGATAATTCCATTCCACACTTTTCTGGTTCATAGAGTGTAAGTTTATCTTGTGATGTTAACTAGGAATGATATTAACCATGGAAACAACTGCCTAAGGATATTTTTCTTCTAAAATGAAGCAAATAAATACTAACAATTTTAAATAAAGGAAAGACAGCTTATTACTTTTGATGGTTAGTGCCTCTGACAGTTTCAGTGCTTCCCTATGAGGAATCATTAGAGTAAATGAAAAAAAAAAAAGCATTTTCAGCAATCCAATGGTATGCTATTCCGGAAGCAGAGAGAAGCTTGCATAGCATTAGTGAAAACTCGATTAAAACAAATTTGAGACTTGCAAGTCTGCAAAAAGTCTAACAAGAAGCAAAGAAATGCCTTTGCGAAGCATGACTTCCTGCTCTGTGTTGAAAAGGAGGTTCCTCTTGTTAGAAGTTGAAAGGTGAGTATCGTGTGTAAGCATGCAAATCAACAATTTATTTTTAAAGTCAACATCACTTTCATTAACTTAAACTGAACTGAAATTGATTAATGGGCTGAAAGGTCAACTGAGATCTTGTCCTCTACACTCATAGTCAGCTGGGAGAACTTTAACTGAGTACTATTGGCATTCGGCTCTCCTTTCGCTAAACAACATCAGGCAAAGTGAGGAGGAGAGATAAAATGAAATAATTTGGCCAAGCTAGAATGCTAAAGCAATTTGATCTTTTCTAACAGTTTCTGCATAGCAAGACAAAAAGATCACCTGCCTTAGCTGCTGAAAATAAAGCAGAGTAGGGTAGCTGACACCAAAGGGCACAATGAAAAAGGACCCGCCATAGGAAAACCTTGGAAGCTATAGCGTGAAAGAAGTTTACTATGGACTATCTCCCTGTCCCCCGCTTCCATGGTCTCTGTTTCATTCAAAATGATATGCTGCGTGAATAGATTAATTATGGAAAAAAGTGAAAAACAAATGAGAAGAATGTGTGCGGTTATGCTGAAGAGAAGGAGAATTTGAGAGTGAAAGTGGTCTTCCAAATTAATACAGAGCATATAAAATTAAATCAAGTGGCGAGAGAGTTGTCCTTACTGGCGGTATGATGGCCGCAGGAACCCAAATGCACAGGAGTGTATAAAGTTATCCCCTGTGTACAAGGTGCACCACATGCAAAAGGTCTTCCCAGTTCACTTTAGTGACAGATTCAGCCATGCATGCTGATCTCCAGTGTGCCTGTGGAGGTGAGGCTACCAGTAAAGTGAAAGGAAAGCCCAATTGGGAAGGAGATCATACTGGGAGGCCCATACAGTTATTGACTGAACTTTGTGTGTGATGCCTGATGTTTCCATTATCTCTGCGGAGATACAAAATGATTTGTGACATTGTGCAAAACATGAGTCCTCAGAGTTA
Source organism: Rhabdophis nuchalis (assembly GCA_039707465.1). Taxonomy (NCBI): domain Eukaryota; kingdom Metazoa; phylum Chordata; class Lepidosauria; order Squamata; family Natricidae; genus Rhabdophis; species Rhabdophis nuchalis. Next base: position 105,288,963 of record CM077646.1, read on the forward strand.
TGGGAACTACCATATATACCCAATTTCATCATCCTTATCATCATCTTCATCTTCATCGTCCTCATTAGTTGCTCTTACATGTATCTTCTGTTTGTCCTTTTTTGCTGCTTCGTGTGCTTCTTCCAGGTCATCCAACAATAACACTGATCCACCACTACCAAAATCCCCTGAGGTTTCTTGCTCTTCTTCTGAAAAAGGAAAGAATTCACAGCTATAATTTAAGCCCAGTTTTCTGCCTTGGCACATCAACTGTTTCATCCATTAAGTTACACACATTCTTCTTGGCAGTTTTATTTTTAGACATGCCCCCCCCCCCCCATCCACAATGGACCATATCACAATGGGAACTCAAACAGTTCCCATTGTGATATAGTCCACAGAGAGCATACAGTCTTGGCAGAACCCCCCAAACCATGCTTTTTCAGGAGGAATCAACAGCTATGACAGAACCTTACATTTCTAAATAGTTGGTTCAAATCCATTCCAGGCCAATAGTGACTGAAAGAAACCACCATCTGGTGAGTATTCGAAGGCATCTGAAATAAGTTGGTGGTCTCAGTAAATTAAAAGCCCCAAAACACCTCCCCACAAGCATCATTAAACACTACTGTTGATCGCGGTTTGACATCTCAAGAAATAAGGTAATATATATGGAACGAGAGATATTCCAATTGCGATGCTATCTTACCAAGTCAAATAAGAAGATCAAACTAAGAGATGTAGTGTGGTTTTCCATTAAAATAATTATGTGGTTTGTTTATCGCTTTGGTAGTTGGCTGCATGGTGTATACAGATTTGGCTTTCAAACATGCATTTTGCCTTGGAAGCTGAACGGATGTTCCCTGCAAAGATCAATAATAGCAGACAAACCTGTCTGACAGTCAGCCTGTCTACTATTCCTGGCTGGTTGCACTTTTCTTAATTGAAAGTGTGCCTTAAAAATAAAAATCCAGAAGACTCTGCAACACAGAATGTTCCCATTGCAAACGTACAGGGTGCAAAGAATGTATTTGCAGCTAGAAAAAATGGAAAAGGATCCTTCAAGTCTAAACTTTACTTATATGTAGTCATCTTACAATTAAATAAGCTCCACCTCTGTGACTGCTCATGCTTTGATTTTAAAGAAGAAATTCCAGACTCAGATTTTCCATGTCTAGGAATCAATGCCTCTGAATAAAAACTGCCTTATAAAAGTTTCAGGATTGCATTTCTCAAAAGCCAAAATGTGTCCTTTTAATTTTCCTCACTTGCGTATGGAGGTGTAGAAACTGCACTTGGCCTGCCCTCTATCCATCCTCCATGTGGCACTCCTAGAAGAGTTTGTAGTGGCAATGTAGAACACCATTGTTATTTTGAGAGTTTAGTAACGTATTATGATTTTTCTTTCATCTCAAGAAAAGTCTAGAAGTTTAGAGTTCATTGTGCACTCAATCTTGCTTGCTCATGTGCCAGCCAGCCAAGGTCAGATTCTGCAGTCTCATGACCATAGAAGAGCTATGAAGACATGATGCCAGATTTTGATAAAAAACCATTTGGTTATTGAGCCATGGTGGCGCAGTGGTTAGAATGCAGTACTGCAGGCAACGTCTGCTGACTGCTGGCTGCCAGCAGTTTTGGCAGATCAAATCTCACTAGGCTGAAGGTTGACTCAGCCTTCCATCCTTCCGAGGTGGGTAAAATGAGGATCCAGATTGTTGGGGGAAATATGCTGACTCTATAAACTGCTTAGAGAAGGCTGTGAAAGCACTGTGAAGCAGTATATAAGTCTAAGTGCTACTGCTATTGTTGCTTGCTTCTACACAGAACATAGCACTGGGTAATGTGGAATCTGGTTTCCCCTAGGATCTCTCTGCTATACATATTAAGGAGCTCCAGCAGTTTATGAGAGATTTGGATATTATGTTGCTTGATAGTTATACTTTTTACATTACGTTCTTAAATCTGTCTGCTTGAGTTTAATAATATAGTTAGAATCCTTTCATTCTCTGGTGTGATTATTGCCTCTGTATCGAAAAGAACCAATTGCCTGGGCGCCTGATCACTGTCTTGGCATTTGGCAAACAGAATTCCTTTTTGGTGTTGTTTGCATCTCATTTGGCAGAGAATGATTGAGGCAGAAGAGTGAAGAGGACATAGGCAGCAATGGTAGGCAGTGGATTCTGGATTTCGCTCAAGGTCCAGTGAGCTTTAGTGGAACTTGCTGGTTTGGGATGTCACATTTGCAACATGCAGCTAAGGATATGCGTGGTTGCAGTGTTAGCAACAACCATTTTTATTAAACTTCAGTGGCAATGATGCTTGTGCAATGCTTCAGTTACAATTCAAGTTCAGTTGCGCTTCAAGGTGCTGATAACCATCTTTAAAACACTCCATGGCATGGGGCCTAGTTATTTGTGGGACCAAATACTAGGTCCCGTTACCAAATAACTAGGTCCTACCACATACATCCCTTCGGCTGATTGGCTCCCACAGAGAGGGCCTTCTCCGGGTGCCGTCTGCCGGGCAGTGCCGGTTGACGACCCCAGGGAAGGGCCTTCTCTGTGGCGGGTCCAGCCCTCTGGAACGACCTACCCCCCGAACTCTGGACCACCATGGACCTCCGCCTCTTCCGCCAACGTCTTAAGACTCATTTCTTTCACCTAGCCGGCCTAGCTTAGACCCTGAGACCATTCTCATAGACTGAGTTTTAATTGATTTTAATTTTTGGGAATTTTTAGTTGTATTTTTTAGCACAGGGTATCTCAAATTTAATCAGATTTTAATATTTGTAATTGCACTTATCTATATGTCTATATTTTAACTTCCTGTGCACCGCCCTGAGTCCCTTCTGGGAGATAGATAGGTACGGTATAAAAATCGAATCAAATCAAATCAAATCAATTCCCAAAATGTGCTTTTCTGTAGCCCAGAAAAAGATGTGGTTCCTTCAAAGCATCTTTTCTGAATGATTTCTGAAGCACTGCTTAATCCTAAAGCAACTCTGATAAATTCCTTATTTGCATGTGGGTTCCTTCCCCCCCACCCCAGGTACGGAATGCATCATATTATTTTAAACCTCATACAAAACATCCTACCCCCAATAATCTCTCCTTCAAAATATTTTACGTAAGTATAAACTCTTTGTCTTTTAAGATGGAAGGAAAAGCAGACTGGATACTTTTACCAATCATATATAGTCTTTCGTGCTTAGAAAGAAATGGGTTTTTGTATGAGCACATCTGTTTAATAAATACAAAATGTGAAAATGGTTGTCCTAATACAGTATATTTCTTCTTTGTCATGTTGTGCTTTCCTAGCCAGCATTACAGAGTTAATTCTTATTTTCTTGCAGAAAGTCTGATGTTACTCACCACAGCTTACTGTCCCTTGCTTCCTAGAGCCAGCAATCTCATTTCCATACTTATCCACACACCAGCACTGGCCAGTACTTCCATGACACTGAGTTGCTTTGTAATAGCCTTCTTCATTGCAGCGGGGGATGAAAGCACCTGGAGGCAAGCAAAATGGAGACCAGGTCAGTCATAAGCCTGAGCCTGGCACTGATTTTCTAGATTTTTCTTTTGGATTCTACATAGCTAGATCAAAATTACCATGCCTCCTATTTAGGTAAATTAGATACTTTGTTCTAAGGCACATATTCAGTTTGAATGGAGGCCAACGTTTACCTGCAATTATTTTATTTTATAAAGGAATAAAGTTTGCCATCTTAAGTACTCAGCCCAACTATTGGCAACTCCCAATATCTGTATAAGAACAGTGCATTGGATATTGCAGATGTGCATCTCACATTCATTTTGCTGGATATACCTAAGCAAATATCATGCCATGTATTGCTAGCTAATTAGAATATAGAATAACAGAGTTGGAAGGGACCTTGGAAGTATTCTAGACCAAACCCCTGCTTAGGCAGGAAACCCTACGCCACTTCTGACAAATGGTCATCCAACATTGTCTTAAAAACTTTCACATTCACAACTTCTGGAGGCAAAGGAATCACTAAAATGAACTTACACACGCATGTGTGAATGCACATGTACACACACACACACACACACACACGCCATGTATTCTATTTTATTATTAAACACAGCACAAATCAATGCAGTCTTTTTCAACCATAGATGTATTCAGAGCATCCTACCTTGGAAAGAATCAGAAAATTATTAAGTCTTTAGCACTACTTCTGGAATTATTCACAATAATGTTTAGGATGTACAAGTTTTGTCTTAGTGGAAGGATCTAGACTAGACCCATCACAGTAAATCATCTCAGAATGGCATGACATAGGAACGATCCTTCATCCTTACAAAGTCCCACTTCATTCTCCAGCCTTTCCACTGAAGGTTGGCTTTCCATTAATAGTTTATTTGCATTTGTGGTGCCTGCGAAAATCCTGGCTCTAGTATCTCTCCAGATGACTATTGGATCTTCATATAGTACTCCATATAGAAAAAAATTTACTGGAAGATTATTCTTGCCTTAGACTTTTTGACTTAATCTGGTTTAAACTTGAGTTTCTTGACGTCTCACTTCTCTACATCTGAAACATGTGGATGCTGGGTCTGTCAGGAACTTTGTTCATAGTGGTATTGTTCTGTTCTGAGAATGAGGGGTTACAGAATGGAGGAGAGGTGGAGATAAAGCCTTTATCTTAAATGTGTTAGCCTAACACATTTATTTGCTAACAAATGGTTGCTGACAAGGCAGCTAACAGAGTGCCTTTCAGCTGTTGAAAACAGCTGAGTTCAAGCCAGTCCACTCTTTTTATACCGGGCTGTTGAACAGCTCAACCAATCAGAACACGGAGTGGAGCCCTCTAGTTGTTGGACCGGAGTGGAGACTATGACACAGCACTCCTTCCCACTCAGTGAGGCACATGCGTAGTCTGCGGTTGCTGCCTAAATCGTTGGTGTGCTTCCGGCGGTCAAGGCCGGAGGCTGCTCCTGCTCTTCTCTTGGGGTCTCGGCTGGTTCCTGGACATTGTTGGCTGGCATTGCACTCCATGGGAATGGCAAGATGTCCCCTGGTAAGTCTGCGCCTTCCTCGACGTCCAGTGTGATCGCGTGTCTCATAGACCGCATCCTCCGGTGGTAGTGTTGCTAGGCCCTGGCTCCATGTGGTGATCTCCCAGCCCTATAGGTGATAGATGTGGTGCCTCCAAGACCTTCCATTCTCTAGCACAACCTTATTTATTATTTTATTATTTATTTTTATTTTGGAATTTATACCCCGCCCTTCTCCTTGTTAGGACTCAGGGCGGCGCACAGGCATTATTAAAACCATAGCAAAACAATATATACTATTAAAAACATATTAAATTAAGTTAAAACCCGTGCTAAAAATCCTTTAAAACCCTAAAAAATTAAAATTTATCAGTAGAGTCAGAAAACGGGGGGCTACGCTAGGCCAGCTTGTTGGAATAGGTACGTCTTAAGACGTTGGCGAAAGAGGCGGAGGTCCGAGGTAGTGCAAAGGTCGGGGGGTAGGTCGTTCCAGAGGGCCGGGCCCGCCACAGAGAAGGAATAGGGGCCTGCAATATTCTTATAGGAACCTTATAGGAATAGGGGCCTGCAATATCTATGATCTGCCCAGGTAGCCACAAAGGGAGGCCTGCATAGTTCCAGGCATATACCGGGGGCCCCATGTCAAATGCTCTTATTTTCTGTCTATCATTCGGTGCCTTTCTTGGGGCATACCCTGGATGTAACCTATTAAGGGTGGTTCATAGTCACCCATCAAAACTTCAGCTGGGCTTTGGTTGTCAAGACAAGGTGTCACGTGTTGTATTAATAAATATTGTGCAATTTTGGCCTGCCAGTCTTCCCATTCCATTCAGCCCAGGGATTCCTTAGCTGTGTGCACCATGCGCTCCGCTAGGGCGTTACTGGCCATGTGGAAAAGGACTGTAAAGATGTGTTGAGTTCCCAAACTAGCCAAGAATGACTCTAAGTGGCTGGAGCTGAACAGGGGCCCATTATCTGATACGACCACATCGGGGAGGCCATGGGTTGCAAATATCCTCTGTAGCTCCCTTTTTATCACCTCAGGTGTTGTTGACTGCAGTAAAATGACTTCTAACCACTTGGTGTATGCGTCTACCAGTATTAACAAGTTTTGTTCCTTGAAGGGGCCTGCCAAGTCCATATGCAGCCTTGACCATGGCTCCTGGGGTGTTTCCCATTCTCTGACTGGGACCTTGAGAGGCAATGGGCATGATTCCTGGCAATGTTGGCATCCTGCAACCTATCTTCTAATGCCTCAATCCAAGGTGGGGCACCACACGTAACTGTGGCCCATTGTTTTCATGTGTACGATGCCGGAGGTGACCCTTGTGCAAAGTTGTCAATATAGTGGTTTGCAGTGGTTTGGGGGATGATGACCCAATTACCCCACAACAGGCATCTCTGTTGCATTGATAGCTTGTGCTGCCTAAGTTTGTAGAGTCAGAATTCTGGATCCACTGGCCCCTGTGGCCATCCCCTTTTCACACAGTCAAAGACTTGCATGATAAGATGGTTGTTTGAGGTATTCCTAGCAATATCCCTGGCAGTCACTGGCACTGAGAGTTTTTGTATGAGTAGGACTGAGCTAGCTAGTGCTGGATCTGTGACAGTAGCCGGCAATGGGCATCAGCTAAGGGCGTCAGCATGGGCGTGTGTTTCCCTAGTTGGTAAATTAAAGAGTAGCTATAGGTGGCCATAAAAACAGTCCACTGTGTCATCTGGGGAGAGAGAATCTGGGGAGTTTGTCAGTCACTGGCTAGCAATCCTAGGAGGGGCTTATGGTCAGTGATTACATCAAAATGGTGACCATACAAATATTGGTGGAATCATCAATTTCCAGCCACCAGAGCCAAAGCCTCTTTGTGCCAGGCCTGCAACCGGTTCCTTTAGGATCTTTGGCCTGCCACACTAATATTCTATTCTACTATGCTGTTTCATTAGTGGAGAATTGGGAGGGGGGATAGTAAGGAGTAGAATTTTGATATTGTCAAAATAAAATTCCATTCAAAATAAAATACCAAGGTCATCTTTTGTCTCTACACCTCTGCACCTGACTGGAACTGGATGGGTGGAACTGCCAGCATGTCAGTGGAAGATTGGACCATGTGATGGACTTGTGGGTGTGGGAGCAAGATCATGAACTTTCAACTGGGTGGCGAACCCCCAGGAAGCTCAGATTTGGGTTTCTCCCAGATGTGCCAACATAACTCTCTAATAAATTGTAACCTAGAGCAATACTTTGCCTTGGACTCTGATTTAATTTTGGATGTTATTTGGAACACTGACACCTTGTCTAATTGATTATACTTTCTTTCAACCGGGGATAGGGTCTGAGAGAAGAACACTATAGGAGCTTCCTGGCTATTGGGTAACCTATGGCTGAGGACTGCCCCCACCCCTAAGACCAATGTTATATGATGAAAAATGTAGTATAATGTAGTGTTTTTAGTGCTTGACATAGTATAAGACCTAGACTGACTTTAACCAGAATTCCCCTTAAGTCTTGTGAATATCTTGGGATGGTTGATTTGGTACATTATTATTTCCTCTGGTGGTCTTGAAGCAACATCTTAGTGTCTTTCAAGTTTCTTAGTATCATTAGAAATGCTTCATCTTAAATATGGTTGAGTAGTTAGCCATGAACTGTTTCAGTTTCATCAGTGTTTTGATTTCCCAAATTGTATCGGCTCTATCTGTTTACATCAGATATATGTCATGTCCATTCTGTGAGTGAAGGCTTTAAAGGAATCTTTAAAAGACATCTTTCACCACAGAGCCTTGAAATTTCTTCGAGGAGTTTCAGCCATCAATTCATGTGGGGATTTCACCACTTTTAGAAATATTGCTTAGTTGTCCATTTCATCTCAAGCCATTTCAAAGACCTTAACAAAGGGTTCAATTAACTTAACGTATAAATAACCTGATTTTCTCCATACTGGCCAGTCAAACATCCAGTTTAGAAGATAGAATCCTCTCTTTTCATGTATTCTGGATTTTCCACAGGAACTTCTGGAAGTGTGGATTGGTTGCAGTAGTAATAATCCATTCTTTAGCCGTTCATTTTTAGTTGAGAAACATCTTATTCCAACACTTTTCACTTGCTCCATTTCCAATGTTTAATGTTTCTCCTCCCTCTGGAATGCCATTTTTCATAATTACACTTCCTTAATTTAACTCAAGTGGGTCAATAGGTCCCATCACAGTGCTTAGTTCATTGTGTCTGGATGTGCAGTTGAGTCATCTGCCCTTTCTTCAGGCATGAGATTCTTGGAATCTGGAACATCATGATGTCTTTGACTAGCTGGGCAAATATGTCATCTCACTTTTCCATAGTATATGAGAGATTTTTGTTCCTTAACACTAATCTAGCTATCCTGTCAAAACCTGGAAACTCAAAATAAAAATAACTTTTGTGTTATTTTTTTTGTCACTTTATAGCTCTGCTGAAGAAAACTGTGAAAAAGAAGAAAATACTTTTCCTCTATATACCTGGCCCAGTTAGACTCCTTCCTGTGTATCAGTCAGAAAACAATCAGGCCTCCACCCCAGGGATAGGGCCCTGCCAGTTTAAATACCATTCGGTCATTGTGTGCATCGCGCACATGCACTTCACACATGTCCACGCCTGACATGCGCTTCACATGCATGCACAGTTTTAACAAAACTTCCACATTATTTCTGGAGAGGAAAGCAGCTGAGACGCGACAATCCACTCTGCCGCATGAATCAGCTGAGAGGATATACGTAAGTAAAGTCAGGGTGGGCAGGTGGGCCCATGTGATCATTGGAGCGAACCAGTTCGCTCCCCAGATGATCATGTATTACCAGTTCGCATGAACTGGTTTGAACCGGCTGAATCCTACCCCTGCCCCACCCAAAATCTTGAAAAGCATAAGGAGAGGAAAGAATTATTTGAAGCATTAGGTTAGTTCTTAATGTTCTTTTTTAAAAACCTGTTGTAGTGGCAGGGTGGAAGAACTGTTCTGAGACATCCTTTGGATCTACACACTCTAGCTCCATTTTCTGCTTTGATGCAGCATTTGGTGGTTCTTGTTGTCTCCATCTAATTATCAGGAAACACGTCACATATACTCTCTCCCTAGTCCTGGGGCATGAGTGAGACTAGGCTGTCCTACCGCCTGCCTAATAGTATGGAGAAACCTAACTAATGAAATTCAGCCCTCCTTTCCTTACTGCTTTGTGGAGGATAGACCAAACTCACAAAACACAGAGAGAATAAAAATGTTAGTAAAAGGGAGGGGGAGTATATAAAGTCCCTTTTAACTTTAAAGCATCCAGTGGATAAAACATTAAGTGGCTAAGGAGATGAAAATACTGCTATTTTAATGACAGACAGCATCTGAAAAGAACCTCTGAGAGAAAAAAAATCCAAACTAATTTAAGACTGCGCAAATTACATGATACTACAATACAGAAGCAACTCTGACAGAAAATGGTGTTCATTTGTATAAAGCACAGAAGGATGAAACAATAAATTAGACCCAAACACCCACAGTCAAATTAACAGTAATTTGTCAATATTTCTATTTTAGCAATTGTTAAAATCTATTTTTTTTTCTGAAACAGGTTTTCCCTTAAACTCTCCTCCCCAACTGTGAGCACTGTGAGATGCCCTGAATCCACCCCCCCTCCAAGAAATTATGTCATTGTATCTAAAAGATAAAAGGAGAATCTGATTTTGCATGTGTTCGAGGTCATATCAGTGAAGGTACTTATTCTGTGTTTTGAGATGGTTGAAGGTTAAATTGAAACTCAGGTGTATCTAACTAGGAGAAACGTTTGCTACATAAGCCTTCCTGTGAAAGAAGAGAATTTTCTAGGGCATGGTTTCATTTTATAACAGGGTTGCCCAAAGTGGTCAGTATTGACCCTCGAGGGTTGACAGGATTATCCAAGGGGATGGTAAGTGGCTAAGGGTCAAAAGAGGATTAGTAAATGTATGGTGGTCAGCAGCAGGCTGATAAATGATGGAAGATCAATTGGGGTCAATTAATCTTCATCGGTGTTGAGATCCACACTAGTCCCTAGTCTGGCAGTGAGACAGTGTTCCTCAGGTTTGGATGTTCAACCCTCAGCATGGCTTGATGATTGAGTTGTCTCTATTATTGTTGTTATTGCTCATAGTTAACGTAGCATTTATTAAATTACTTTTACATATAAGTTACTTTTATATTGAGGATTGATGAACAATCCAAAACTCAATGAAGGGGGTCAATGAGCTGAATAATTTGGGGATGCTTTGTTTATAGTAAACTCCCTAATACGAGCTCATTTTGGGTACAACTGAATAGACAATGCTGGAAACTGGCCAGAGTTGTTTCCTAAGAGATGGGTGGCAGATAAATCCAATAAATAAATAAATCCAATCAATCAATCAATCAATCAATCAATCACTCAACGAATCGGTCTTGCCTTAAGAACATGGCTTATTTCTGTTGTCAGCTTTAGCAGATACAGCGATAATGGACTTCAAGGCATCCCAGTTACTTGTCCCTGGAGATCAGTTAGATTCATTCCTCGTGGGTGCCTCCGTAGTAATTTCCATTCTTGGCTTCACTTTCAAGCACAGAGAAACAGCGTTTATTATTTCCAGTGATACTGGGTAGTGGCAGTAGAGGAACCCTCACTCTTTTGTCAGATAGATGCTCCTTGATTTACTGGTAGTAATAATGAAAAAAGAGCTTCTTTCACCAATTCTATACATGGAGCGTGTCTGCAAAGTGTGAGTATATGTCAAAAGGGCTATTTTCACTCCATTTCCCATGGAAGGAAAAAAAATGAAGAAAATGCATTACTTGAAATGCCATGCCATTACTTGCCTAAGAGACAGAGAAATGAGAAATCGCTCTAATATTTCATACATTATAAATAAATGCATTTTCTTTCTCGGCTATTGCAGATATTAAAGTGACTGTCCAATTTTTAAAAGTTACAAACATAGTTTATAAATAGCTGTATATTAATCTTTCTATATCTGATCTGAGTCCAGTTTTGATAATAGTCCCAAGCCAACTTTTGGAGGCTCTTTAAAAAAAAAAAGCTAAATAGGGTTGGATGTAACTAGTTTGTGGAGGGAAGATCATCAGGAAAAGCCAAAGTTTTGTAGGCTAGAATGACAAATTGAAAAATCATCCCAGAAGCAGCCAATGGAAAACCATCTCTGCCATGAAAATAACACAGATGTCTCAAATTAATCACCAGGAGTCATAATTAACTTAAAGAGTTTTTACCTTTTTCTCTTGCCTAATTTTAAGCCGTTGTGGTGAAAATTATATATATGCTTGTGTCACAACACAACTGTTAAGCCCCAATTAAGGGAGGAAGCATACTGCTTTCCTTTTCTGCCTTTCGGCTCATCACCAGAGACCATCTAGACAGAAAGCCATGAGTTCTGTTGTGTAATTTTTTTATATGTGTGTTATGTTTTTGAGCTGATAAATAAATAAACCAGGAAGACTAGTATAGATCTATTTTGAGCTTTTTAGCTCTCATCAGCTAGTCATATCCTTACTGGGATTCGAACCAGGGAAGTATTACATGTGAGGCAGTTGCAATTGCCTCTAGACCAACTGGTTCTATCCTGATCAAATTGCATGCAAAGTTATTCTGGCCATTAATTCTGCCTCAGTGGGTTCAACTGCTTTTCATGACAAATGTTATTGCTAGGTAATCTCACTTTGCAAAATTGCAGTTTTTAGAATGGATGGAGTGGATTTTCTTTTCATGGTCCTGCTTTGGTTCTCACAGAAAACTGTGAGGACTAGTGACATGGACCCCCCTTTTTTCTTTACATATACCAGAAGTACCTGTGCAGAAAGGATTATTTAGACACGTTGAATGCAACTTGGCATGCTTTGCAGTGCAAATTCCTCCACAAATGAGCTTAGGCCGTGTGGATTGCATGTTGTTAATCATTCTAGTCTGCTCCTTATCTGTATTCTTGTTTGTAACCATTTAGATAAAGAGGACAATGCCAGCTCTTTAATCTAATAGCTGCCAAGGGAAGAGGAACAATAGCTGCCTAAGAGCAATGTTCTCATTAACAAAGGGTCACATATCTGGATTTCCAAGGTCCTGATAAGGCATGCCATTAGACCATCCCCAGGTACTGCTAGAGACCTTGTCTTCAATAAAAAAATATTTGTGGCAAGGATTCTACTGTCTAAAATTATGATCAGGTGCTTGATAAGGTGTGCTATCAGATGCTTTTGGTTATATGGCCTGACTGAGAAGATGCCAAAAGCTCTCACACAATTTAAAGCTCAGTATAGATCCAAAGTCCTGAAAGTTGTTATGGAATTCCCAGTTCCAGGGGAATCCATCTGTCGCCATTCTTAAGATTTGGATCCTGCTAAAGGAATATGGATTGAAATTTCTCTATTTTTTTTAATATTCATTCCATAAATATCCTCTTTGGCATTTCCCCCCTGGTTCCAGTGTATTGCCTTTGAATCCTAAAGAATGTATTGGATTCCAGTTAGCCAACAGACATCAATAACTGTGCTTCACAGATACAAATGGGGAAGGGCAGTTGTAGGAATATACAGAAAGAAAAGTGTACAAAAGGGAATTGCAACCTGGTGGTGCAGTGATTAAGTGCAGTATTGCAGGCAAACTCTGCCCACAGCCTGGGGTTCAGTCCTGACAGGACTCAAAGTTGACTCAACCTCTTCATCCTTCTGAGGTCAGTAAATGCGGACCCAGATTGTTGAGGACAATATGCTGACATTTATAAACTTCTCAGAGAGTGCTGTAAAGCACTATGGAGCGGGATATAAGTCTAAGAGTGCTTTTGCTAATTTAAAGCTGCCTGGAAATGATATTTTAAAGCATTTCCACTCATCTCAATGAGTCTTGTTGATTCATAGTTTATCCAATCTCCAACGGTTTTAACAGAGTTTTATTGAAGGACCACTTATCTTCAGAGGTTTCTGGCTAGCAATACTAGTGAGCCAACCGAGTCCCTCCAATTAAACATTGTCACCTGTTGGGATGACTCTATTGTGCTGCCTGCCTTTTGGAATGAGGTGTCCCTGAGATAGCAATAGCACTTAGACTTATATACCACTTTACAGCCCCCTTTAAGCAGTTTAACAGAGTCAGCATAGTGCCCCCAACAATTTGGATCCTCATTTTAGCCACTTTGGAAGGATGGAAGTTAACTTGAGCCTGATAAAACTTGAATTGCCAAATTGCAGGCAGTTGGCAATCAGCAGAAGTAGCCTGCATTCTAACCACTGCACCACCGTGGCTCATAATCAGATGATTTCCACTCTGATGATACTCTGGAAGATCTCCAAGAGCTGACAGTTCTATCAGGGCTTGCATTAGGTGGCTGCATTTTGTATGTATTTATCTAAGTTATTTGGTTGTTCATCTTTTACTGATTATTGCCTCTAAAAAAATATTATTTTGTCATATTGTGAGTTGTACAAAGTCAATGTGGAGCTGGATGGTGCAAAAATCAAATTAAATAAATAAGCAAGAACAGAATAAAAGGTTGGACTAGAACATTTCCAACTCTGTTATTCTGCTTCAACTATTTCAGTTATAGTGAGTGAGTTAATCAGAAATTAACTAAAGGGGCTGTGTATGGTTCCAAAATGATTAAGAAATTATTTCAATCACACATACAGCATCCCTCTTTTATTCATTAAATAAGTCCTTTTTTCTCAAATTCTTAAAACAGTTCTTTTTTTAAAAATAAACTAGGTAGCTTTAAAGATATATACCAGAGAGATAATATGGTTGTGCAAGATCCAAAGAATTTCTTCTCAATTATTTACAAAGTGGCCACAGTCCTATTAACCATAAACATAAATTTATTTAAACATAAATTCCACTGGTTTAAATAGGGCTTGGTCCCAAGATAGCATGCAAAATAATCAGTGAGATTAATCAATAAGCTGAAACAATGCAACAAAGGAAGGAAGGATTTCATGCCGCTTTCATCTGAATCAATTAGTTTCAAACGATTTTCCTAATATATTACTTTATTTTAATCATGGATGATTAAATACAGAAGATAATGCAATTACAGATTTTAAATCTTCATTATTAGTATTAGTATCCTGCAATTTAACAGATGGATTCTTCAGCTTCCAAAGATGTTCCATCTATTAGTGTCTTGATATTTCTATCATTATAATATTGTTAAAAAGTACAATTTAGACTTTAAGGAAGAAAAAGAATGAATAAGTGCCATTTATGCATGTTGATTCAGGAAGGTCAACTGAATTTAGTAGGCTTTATTTTAAGATTAGTATGATTATGAATGTAGCTTTAGACTTTTTTTTATGCTTTAGATTTCTAAAACAAGAAGAAGAAAATATATCTAATTATATCAAATGTAAATTTAATGTAATGGACCAGATTTGAGATTTTGGCAAGAAGGCAATTTCCTTTTGCTATAAAAAAGATGTCAAGTCAGGAATTACATATATTACTCTTCAGTTCTGTTTGTGATTTTATAAAGTGGAAAAAACCAAGGACCATTGCTATTTCAGTAGGAATTAATTACATCATATACTATGTTAGATCTGGGTTCCATCAATTAAAGAATGCCATCCTGTGGAACCTAGGAACTGTGTCTTTTCTGACACAGACCTGCCCTCTAGAACACCTTGCCGATGGACAGTAATGCAGCAGGTTCCCAGGAAGGAGGAAGCATATTCCAAAAAAGGGATGAGACAAAAGGCAGCACAGTGCAGAGTTGGATTATGGGAAGAGGAAGAGATTTAGGATAGCTGCCCTAAAGCATATTCAGGATATATCAGTTGGGTTAGCACCTTATAGTTTTAGTCTGGCAAGATCCTGTCTGTATATGGTGTGAGGAAATAAAGAACTGGACTTTTTCTAGATTACTTTTGGGCTAATGTTCTTGGGCTATATCTAATGTTGAGATCAGATTGGCTCCAACCCTCCTTGCTTTCTGAAAAGTTTGGAAAATCTGGTTTGTTGCCCAGGCATTTGAATTAGTTAAGACCAAGTGGGTTGATATAATATTGTATGTTATATTTTTTATTCTGTCTGATATTTTTCTTTTGAATTAAATAATAAATAATAATAAAGTTGAATTTATTAACCGCTCCCTCTCCCCACAGGGACTCGGGGCGGTGCACAGGGAGAATAAAAACAATAAATATACAAAATACATACAATTTAAAACTGATTAAACAAATTCCTGTGCTAAAATTTTATTTTATTTATTTTATTAAATTTATACCCCGCCCTTCTCCTTGTTAGGACCCAGGGCGGCGCACAGGCATTATTTAAGAACACAAAATACAATAAATATCTATTAAAATGTATTAAATTAATAAACCCGTGCTAAAACCCAATATTAAAACCCTTGCCAATTATAAATTATTTTCTTAAAAAGTCAGAAATGGGGGCTATCCCATTAACTAAAAATCCCCACTAAATATAAATAAACAATTAAAAAAAAACCCATAGAGAGAGAGACTACCCTAGGCCGGCCAGGCGGAAAAGATGTGTCTTTAGTTTCAGGCGGAAGGAGTGGAGGTCCGTGGTCGTTCTGATATCGGGGGGAAGGTCGTTCCAGAGGACCGGGCCCGCCACAGAGAGAGCCCTTCCCCTGGGCGTCGCCCGCTGACAAAGTCTAGTGGACGGCACCCGGAGAAGTCCCTCTCTGTGGGAGCGAATCGGCCGTGAGGATGTGTGAGGCAGGATCCGATCCCGCAGGTAGCTAGGTCCCGAGCCATGGAGCGCTTTAAAGATGATAACCAACACCTTGAAGCGCACCCGGAAGACGACAGGCAGCCAGTGCACCTCCCGCAAGAGCGGTGTTACATGGGTAAACCTAGTGGTTCCCATAATTGCTCGCGCGGCTGCATTCTGAACTAACTGAAGCCTCCGGGTGCACCTCAAGGGGAGCCCCATGTAGAGGAAGTTACAGTAGTCCAGTCGGGATGTCACGAGGGCATGAGTGACTGTGCGGAGGGCGTCCCGATCCAATAGGGGGCGCAATTGGCGAACCTGGTAAAACACCCTCCTGGCCACGGCTGTCACTTGCATTTCCATAGACAGCCGGGTATCCAGGAGGACTCCCAAATTGCGCGCCCCATCCACAGGGGCAAGATGTTCGCCCCCTATGGCCAGCGTTGGAGAAAGCTGGTTGAATCGGGCAGCCGGAAACCACAGCCACTCGGTCTTGGTCGGGTTGAGCCTGAGTCCGTTACTTCCCATCCAGATCCGCACGGCTTCCAGGCACTGGCACATCACTGCTACGGCATCGTTGGGGTGGTTTGGGGTAGATATATACAGCTGAGTGTCATCAGCGTAGAGATGGTACTCTACCCCAAAACCACGGATGATCTCACCCAGCGGCTTCATGTATGCATTAAACAAGAGAGGCGAGAGGACCGACCCCTGAGGCACCCCACATGTGAGGGGTCTCGGGGTCGACCTCTGCTCTCCTGCCAACACAAATTGCGATCGGCCAGAGAGGTAGGAGGAGAACCACCGTAAAACGGTGCCTCCCACCCCCAACCCCCCCAGCTGATGCAATAGGATACCATGGTCGATGGTATCGAAAGCCGCCGAGAGGTCTAATAGGACCAGGATGGAGGAACAACCCCCATCCCTGGCCCTCCAGAGATCATCCACCAACGCGACCAATGCCGTCTCGGTGCTATGCCCGGGCCGAAAGCCGGACTGGCGCGGGTCTAGATAATCAACTTCCTCCAGGTGACGGGGAAACTGTTGTGCCACCACACTCTCAACAACCTTCGCCAGAAAGGGAAGGTTGGAGACGGGACGATAGCTGGTTAAAAGAGCTGGGTCCAAAGAGGGCTTCTTAAGGAGGGGCCTCACCATAGCCTCTTTTAGGGAAGCAGGCAAGGAACCCTCACTTAAAGAAGCGTTGACAACCTCTTGGAGCCAGCCTCGTGTCACCTCCCAGGATGCCAGTACAAGCCAGGAGGGACACGGGTCCAATAAACATGTGGTGGCTCGCAGTCGTCCACGTAACCTGTCCATATCCTCGGAAGCAACGGAGTCAAATTCCTCCCAAACAAGATCAGCCTCGTGGCATCCCACTGGGCCACGAATGGGGGCTAGCTCGTTCCGTATCTGAGCGGTTTTGTCCTGCAGAAAAGTCACAAATTCCTCTGCTCTACCCTGTAGCGGGGCTTCCCGCACCCTCTGTTGCAGGAGGGAACGGGTCACCCTAAACAGGGCGGCAGGGCGGTTTTCTGCGGATGCTATGAGAGTGGCGCAATGATGACGTTTGGCCACTCTCAGCGCCACAATGTAAGTCCGTAAATGGGCTCTTACCTGTGTCCGGTCAGATTCGGAGCGAGTAGCCCTCCATCTTCCCTCTAGGCATCTCTTGCGGCGTTTCATCGCCCTCAGCTCCTTGGTAAACCAAGGAGCCGGGGCAGCTCGGCGCCGCAAGAGAGGCCGCAAGGGCGCGACCCGATCCAAGGCTCCCGTGGTCGCAGTATTCCATGCGGCAACGAGGTCCTCCATCGGGGCGCGGGTCAGGGGTACAGGAAGTGGCCCAAGCGCCGTCTGGAACCCAACAGGGTCCATCAGGCGCCTGGGGCGAAACCAGATAGGAAGTTCTGGTTCTGCCTCCCCGCGACGGGGAGTAGCGGTCGGAAGGTCGAGTCGGAGAAGTGAGTGGTCTGACCATGACAAGGGTGTGATGATTATATCCCCTATACCCAGATCACTCTTCCATTGGCCCGAGACAAAGATGAGATCCGGCGTATGTCCACCCTCGTGGGTGGGGCCTTGAATTAGTTGGGTCAGGTCCATGGCCGTCATGGAGGCCATGAACTCCCGAGCTGCCTCGGATGATTCGCCCAACGATGGCAGATTAAAGTCCCCCATGACTACAAGTCTGGGGGTCTCAACTGCCACCGTAGCGATCACCTCCAGGAGCTCGGGCAGGGCTGCTGCTACATAGCGGGGAGCCAGGTATACAACCAGCAAGCCCAACTGCCTCCCTAGGCCCCACTTCACGCAGAGGGACTCACAACCGGTAGTCTGAGGCACAATGGTCTCTCTCGGCTCAAGGCCTTCCTTGATAATGACCGCTACCCCACCGCCCCTGCCTAGGGCCCGCGGCTGATGAAAAGCGCAGTAACCTGGTGGGCACATTTCGACGAGGGGAAGTCCTCCCTCGTGGCCCAACCAGGTCTCTGCAATTCCTACCAGGTCCGGCTCCCCCTCTGACACAAGGTCATGAACGAGGGGGGCTTTGTTGACCACGGACCTGGCGTTGCAAAACATCAGCCACAGGCCCTGGCTCTGTATCCCCTGACCACCTAGCCTGCGGGGGTTGTGGCACCCGACCGTTTGTAACCAACGGCCACGTGCCACCAACCGGGAGGATGGAACTTGTCTCCCCTCGGCCCTGCCCCTCCCCATGACCGTCTGGATTGATATGCCCTCCGGCGGACTGACTCGTAATTCCCCCCTCATATCGGATCCTTCCGTCTCCTCCCGTCGGCTACTGGTCCGGCCCCTTCTTTCATGTTGTTCTGTCGTCTCTATCTGTCTATGCCCACCCCCCTCCCTGGGACCCCCTAAAATAACCAATGATTTGCCAATTAAAAATCCCCTAAGGCCGCGCTTCGCCCGTCTCTCCGGATTAATATATCCATCATCAAGACGGGCCCTCGATAGTGTAGAGGGCCAGACCTGCGAGAGCGGGGACTCTCGCAGCAGTAAAAGGTTAGCTCTGGAGTACATTATACTATGCATAAATAATAAAGTTGTTAATAAATAATTAATAAATAGTTAATGTAGGTGAAATTCATCAGTGGGGCTGGGATTTAAAATACAAAGATTTTAAAAGAAATTAGAAAGTCGTTAGCCAAGATTTAAAATCCTCAATTGATATTAAAATGAGATAAAGTGCAAACAATAAGGATATAAAGATGGTACAGCTCGCAATGTCAGTTGAAAATAGTCAATCAATGAGTTGTTCCGGCCCAAGATCTTAGGACAATTACCGTCTTTCGGGAGCATGGCTCAGTTCTCAATCTCAGGAGGAAGTTAAGTTGGTCAGCATGGCCAGCATGGCCGTTCGCGTCCCTTTCGGCTCTCTCACCGCCGCCTTCTCTATCTCTCCTGTGCCACCGCCTTCACCACTGG
The DNA here is from genome assembly GCA_039707465.1 of Rhabdophis nuchalis. Classification (NCBI taxonomy): domain Eukaryota; kingdom Metazoa; phylum Chordata; class Lepidosauria; order Squamata; family Natricidae; genus Rhabdophis; species Rhabdophis nuchalis. The sequence goes on from CM077646.1 coordinate 105,308,114, forward strand.
CCTCTCAACGCTCCCACCATCGTCGGCCAGGCTTCCAGCGGCCGCTTCAGGGTTCCTCCACCAGCCTCTCGGCACTCACATGCCGCCATCATCCTTCAGCCTCCATACTCGCCATCGCCATCGCCACTGGCCTCCGGCGTTCTCCCCTCTCCGGCGCTCTCACCGCCACCATCTCCCACAGCCGCATTGCCACTCCATCTCCCGCGGCTGCGCCCCGTTCACCATCTTTCAAACACCTCTCAGCACCGCCATCCTCATTGCCACCATTAACGCCGTTGCCGCTGGCCACACGGCGCTCTCACCACCGTCTCTGCCCCCCGGACGAGCCACAGCTGACATCAGCGTCGAGAGCTTCTGGCCGCGACCGGCGCCTCCGCCCTGTTTCCGGCGTCGGGGACGCCGGCCACCGCTCCGCTCCGGCTCCGGCCCCCACTCCAAACGGCTCGCTCCGACGCTCTCACCGTCTGAGCGTCCCCGGAGCCGTGCCCACGCCCGACACCTCCGAAATCGCCGCGAACCTCATCCTGTAGTGCCAGGATGGATTCCTTACAGATGCCCAGCCCTCCAAGCCATAAAAGAGGGCTGGGAGCACTAAGAAGGCTAACGAACCTCCACAGCCCGCACAGAGCTCCGGAGCTAACCCGCCATCTTGCGCACGCACAGCTCCAACCCAAATGTGTAGCATTTGTTTTATACTGTTCTATTTTAACTTGTTTGCTGCTTGGATGAGAAAGCTGATCATATAAAAATAAATAAATACATTTACGGTGTTCTAATAATAATAATAATAATAATTTATTAAATAATTAATGAATTGAGTGAGTGAGAGGCAAATTGCTAAACTTACCCATCAAGTTCTTCCCTTTGCCCATCTTTTGAATTCTGTTCATCTCATTCTGGCACGGGAGGCCTAAAACATAATTCATGAGAATGAGTTTCCAGATGGTGAGGGACAGACCCTCTAATGATTAGCTTCACAATTGACAGGCAGTGTAGTCTATTGCTCACCTGGGAATGAATGAACTACATATGCTTGTACAGTACAGCAGAACAAATGCACGACATTAGCTTTACTAATTAAAAAAGACACAACCTACTATGCTTAAAAATAGTGTTTGGGGGCCATTTTATTGTTAAATACTTTCCCCCCTTTTCTCTTCATCAGCCTGATATAAACAGGATGCTAATTCACCACTGGCTTGTCCATTAATTTCCACATTTTAAGCAATTGCCTAAGCTATAAACTAATAGCAGCTGAAGCAGTTCTGAAGATTTAATTGCAACTGATGACCAAGGATCTATATTTCTCAGGGTATTTACAGAGCGTCCTGCTGCTTAATCAATGGAACAAAGTCCTCGTGTGATAGAACATGGTGTGCTTTGTAGTAGTTGAGTAGCAGACCATGCATGATTTACACGTTTGGTGCTGCAATGGAGAAGGGCTGCCCTTTTTGGTGTGGGTATGGTCAGATACATTGTTCCTGAGCCTTCCTTCCCTACCTGTAAGCTGAGTGTCTACAAAGACTGAACTTTTATTAGATTGTTTGCAAAAATCTGTATGGGATATTGCAGATGGGAATAGTTCTCCATTTCTCTCAGAAGCAGCCCCAAAGCATCTGTTATTCCTGCTTAGACTATTACTGAAACAGATGGGATGGAGAAGGTGTCATGTTGATATAGAGCTGCTTCTGAGGACGTGGAAACAGATTCCCTGCCTTTGCAGAATACTCTAAACATTTCTAATTCCATGTACATTCTGAGTGAATGTCTTGTGCTTATATAATAACAGCTTTGTTTATACTTATACAAAAATGCAGGGTAGCAAGAAAAATATGGAGAAAGTAAAGAATAGTAAATTGGAAAAATGTGGATGAAAACTGAACATTTTGTTCAAAATGAAATATTAGGATTCAAAACATAAAACATATTAACAGTGAGTATAATGGCATGAAAAAGAGTAATACATCATGAAATGGAAAAAAAGAAAGATACAAAAGAATATATTAAATTTGATAAATTTATCCTTGAATATATTAAAGACTGTCTGGCTGGTGTCTTTCTGAAGCCGCCCATTCAGTCTTCCTTTGTTGTCTTTAAATGAAGAAGGTAAATGAAACAACCAAAGGAAAAGAGCAAAACGCTTCCATATCTGAAATTATGTTTTTGGATAGGAAAAACAGGCTCCAAAACAGACATCATGGCACTCACCGGAAAATAATCTTAAATTACTATATTACACAAAACCTTCCTTTCATCTGGGAAAAAGCTGTTCCTTGATCTCAAACAGGCTCTGCATATCAATAAATGTTTTTGTTCTCCCTCTCAAAGGGATACAGGTGGCAATAAGCACCCATATGGGTATGAGAAAAGTCAGGTGTCTTCTATTAATCCATTTTACTTTGGGGGAGCAGACAAGGTTATAAGTCAAGTTAATGAAAGTATACTGGTTATGGGACTAATTGCTATGCCAAAAGGTGGGGAAAAGGACTAAAGGAATGTTTATGCTGCATTCCACTTATGGTTTCTTCGAATTGGGCCGAGCTACAAATATTAACTTGATGCAAAAGTCTGAAATGAATCTCCATTGAAAACTATTTGAAAATATTAACTGGGAACCTACAGGCAACGGCTGGTGCTTCTGTGCAGAAAATGGTTGGTTTTGTGGCTAACACATTCTTTCAGCAACTCAAATTTCATTTCATTTTCATTTTATTACATTTATATCCCGCCCTTCTCCACAGAGGACCCAGGGCGGCGCACAGGAAATTTAAAAAACATACACAATAGAAGATAGACAAATAATTTAAAATATATATTAAATAATCCCCAATCCTGTGCTAAAAACCAATTATTAAAAACCCAATTTAAAACTTTTCTAAAAGTCCCCATGGGAGGTTAGGCTAGGCCGGCTTGATGGAAAAAATATGTCTTTAAACATTTGCGGAAGAGGCGGAGGTCGGTGATGGTCCGGAGTTCAGGGGGTAGGTCGTTCCAAAGGGCAGGGCCCGCCACAGAGAAGGCTCTTCCCCTGGGTGTCGCCAGTCGGCATTGTCCGGCCGACGGCACCCTGAGAAGGCCCTCTCTGTGGGAGCGGATCGGTCTAAGGGATGTAGCTATAAATGACAGCTATATACCTGAATATATCCAAATGAACAACACAGTAATGGAATAGATTGCATTTTATGTAGCAGCATATGGGAAAATTCTCTGCTGACTTGTAAAACACTGTAAGGTGCTGAATGTGGATCAGACTATCAGCTGCTAATCATAGAAATATGCATTAGACTGAACAAGACTACAAAGAATCAAATCCCAATAAGACGTAACATATTCCTGAGGAATATAAGTTTGAGGTCAGGGGCAAATACCCTGAACCTTTGTGGGAAGAAATCAAAAGATAAAGCTGGAAAGCATATAAAAATGTGGAGTACAAACAGAAGAAAGAAAAAACCTGGAAGAACAAGGGATCTGTTTACAAGAATTAAAGAAATCACAGAAATAATTCAATACATATTAATGTCATAAGGAACACACATGAAAATGATGGAAATTGATATACCACTAAAATTCTCCTGTTTGTAACCTTTAATTGGGTGAAATGATGTATCATGCAGGATTTTTTTCCTAAATCAATGTACCTCAAATGGGCTAACTAAAGGAGTATATCTCAAATCTGGGACCCATTACTCCCACAGCATTGAAATTTGGCGAAGTTGTGGTTGCTTCAGTCCTGCCATGCATCCATGCTGCTGTGTCACATGACTGCCATTTCCAATGCTCTCTGTTACTTTCTCACAAGGAAAGTACCTTCCCCCCGAAATCAGAACAACTACGGACCTCCACTCCTTCCATCAAAAACTAAAAACTCACTTCTTCTGTCTGTCCGGCTTGGCTTAATCGACCCATTTACCTCAAGCTGAATACTCAAATTGTTTTATTAGGGATTTTTAGGGGTATTAGTTTTTAGATAGTTGGGGATTTTAGCGCAGGGTTTAGGTTTAATTCATTTTAAATCTGTATTATAATGTTTGTTGGTTTTTATATATGAGTATTTTTAATTCCCTGTGCACCGCCTCAAGTCCCTTCGGGGAGAGAGAGCGGTTTACAAATTAAATTATTATTATTATTATTATTAAGTCAATGGAGAAGTTGGAAGTTGCTCCTGTTTCCACTGCTATTTTGCCCACCTGTGGTCATCCTGTTTCTCATTTAGGTAAGGAAATATATCTGCAATAATGACCCAAGGAATCATGGGTTGTCTAATAGTGTTTAAAAAGTTAGAAGGAATAAATGAAAAAAATATACAAGAGAATCAACTTAGATAAGATTGTATTCAAGACAAAATAAATTTATGATAATTGAGGAGAAAGTCAGATTATTATAAAATAACTATCAATTAGAAAACCCCCAGTTGTGTATAAAATTGCCATAGAGTGCTTAAATGAAACTGGTATGAAAACAGTAAAGATTATGATAGCTCTCTGCTGGCTAATATATTAAAAACATGGTCAAAAGACTGGAAAAGGCCAATCCCAATCCATAAAACAGGAGATTTAAAAGAATTACAGAATAACTTTAATACCACATGCCAGCAAGATATAGCTGAAAATCCTTCTGAAAAGATTAGCACTTTATATAGAGATAAGTGGCAATTGAATAAGTAGACTTCAGAATCAACAATCTGATTCTTCTGATAACAAGTCTCTATAATAATCAGGATGCCACAATGAGAATAGAATTTAATTTCAACAAATGGTATCAAAATCAATAGAAGAAAATAAATGATCTGATATACTGTAATTCTGAGGTAGAAACTGAAGAAGAACTAAGACTGATCATTCTAAAAGTAAAGCCCTGGTGGGACTGTGGTTAGAATGCAGTATTGCAGGCTAACTCTGCCCATTGCCAGGAGTTTGATCCTGACCGTCTCAAGGTTGACACAAGTTTACATTCTTCCAAAATTGGTAAAATGAGAACCCAGATTGTTGGGGGCAATATGCTGACATTGTAAACTGCTCAGAGAGTACTTTAAAGCATTAAGGAGCAGCATATAAGTCCAAGTGCTGTTGCTATTGCTAAAGCAAGGGAGTGAGAATCCAGGGCTTTCTTTGAATATCAAGAAAATAAAGATCATGTCTACTGGAAAGTTAGAAGAATTTAAGATTAACAATTAGATTATAGACGTTCTGGACTTCAAAGTTCTAGGTGCAAGAACTGATAAAATGAGGAGTATGCAAAAGAGAATCAGAGAATACTAATGATGAGCAAAAAGGTTTGGACTATAACTCGCATGAAAAATCAGGACATTTCAATTAAATCAAAAGCTAGAATGGTCCACTCGCTGGTCTTCTCCTGTATGAAGTAAAGATGTGAGGGATGGCTTATCACGTGAGAGGAAAAAGATTAATTTCTCTGACCTATGGCGGGGGAAGAACTGCTTTGCATTCCTTTGAAGGCCAAGAGAACCAATGTCTTAATACTTGAGTAAATCAAGCCCGAGTGTTCACTGGAAGTCAAATCACAAGACAAAAGCTATAAAACTTTGGGCACAACATGAGGGCAGATACATCTATGGAAACAAGATAATATTCAACAAGAGAACGGAAGATCAAGAAAAGGCTGACAAAACATGAGGTAGAAAGCAGAAAAGTATTTACTAGGATTGTCTAATGTGGCGACAGACAGAACAGCTTGAAGAGTTTTAACCCATAAAGTCACCCAGAGTTGGTTTATTAAGATGTAACAATAAATATTATAAAACTAAATAAAAACAAAATTAAAGAAATGAGAGGGCTCTGAATATTGTAGTGCACATTGCCTTTGATAGATGATGATAGATAGATAGATAGATAGATATGATGATAGATGATTGATTTAGATAGATATTGAGATAGATAGATGATAGATAGATAGATATGATGATAGATGATTGATTTAGATAGATATTGAGATAGATAGATGATAGATAGATAGATGATAGATAGATAGATGATAGATAGATAGATAGATAGATAGATAGATAGATAGATAGATAGATAGATAGATAGATAGATAGAATGAATTTCAATACAATAGCAGAGTTGGAAGGGACCTTGTAGGTCTTCTAGTCCAACCCCCTGCATGGGTAGGAGCCCTATACCATTTCAGACAAATGGCTATCTAACATCTTTTTGAAGACTTCCAGGGTTGGGGCATTCACGACTTCTGGAGGCAAGCTGTTCCAGAGGTTAATTGTTCTAACTGTCAGGAAATTTCTCCTTAGTTCTAAGTTGCTTCTCTCCTTGATTAGTTGGAAGGATATAACATTGCTTCTTCTACCGTTCAGCAACTCAGTTCCTATTCACTAGATTTAAATATTAGATATTTGGATTTTGGCATCCTTAGGCACTTAACATGTGAACACTACTCTCTAGATGAATAAATAGATGAGATATCATCATTCATGTGTATGAATATGAACATCAATACCATTTGTAAAGAATTAACTCCAGAATTTGCTTGTTCCTCCCATTAAATACCATGGCAGTTGTAAGTGGAAGTATGGTTATAAATACCAAATAAAGCATCACTTCTTTTCCTCTTAATTTTATTAGAAGTAAAGTATAGCATACTGATTTATAATCCATTTTCTCTGAGGTTGAATTTGGTCAATTACCTCCAGGCTTCTGAAAGCAGTAACACCACTCATTGTTGGAAAGTTTTCCATCTTTGAAGGAGTCGCAGGAGTTGAAGAGAGGCTTAATGCATGGTTCATACTTATCCAGGTAAATAGCATTGATCTCAGAGTGATCAAGGAGAAGGTCATAGTTCATATCCAGTTTGTTGAACATCCAGCCCAATGAATCCTTACAGATAGGTAATATGCTAGTATCGAATCCTGTGGAGGAAGGAACAAACAATTCTAGCTGAGAAGAAAACATCTAAAGAAGTATTTAAAAACCTCACTCTAATTCATTATATTCTCATGTTTTGCAAATAATGATTGTAAAATTGGATTTCACATTGTCTTTTCCTTCCTGAGTTGCTAGAAAATGGAACAGGATGTTAGTTCAGAACTAAATGAAAATCAAATGCATGGGTTGAAGCTATGGTAGATACAATCTACAGAGTCGGCATCCTAGGATTATGGTTGTTTTATAAAGATGCATGTAGCTCACAGTTAAAGACTTTTTCAATCAGCCTTCAGTTTAATTGTTCAGCTAAAAATGGAACACTCTTCAATAAATACAGTGATTTTATTATACTTAAGGAATATTGATTTTCAAAGAACCATATATTTCTAAAGTGATTCAAATAAATCATTAAATTATAGTGCAGAATGCTGCTGGAATTGGCATTTATAATTGAAACAGGAGTCATACACATTCTCCTCCCTCACAATTTTAACAGAAGTAGGACTAATACCTTCAAAGTATCTAAAAGTTGACAGCAACAGCTACTATTAAGGATACCTTAGTTTCCTACATTACATTCATTAATATCCATTAATTTCACATTCCTTAAAAACATTTGATCTCTGAAAACATTTGCTTTAGAAGCAAAAAGCACATTCTACCTGCTAGTGAACACTTTTCTCTTTTTAAAAAGAAAAGATAAGTGGCATGCATATATTTTGAGGCAGAATCGTTTTAAAACCTCAGGTGTACATGGATGAGAATTAACTGTGATAAATTGAGCCTGAATTTCTAGGAAAAGTAGGCAATTACATTTTTTTCTTTTTCAAACTTCTTAAGATCTCAGGCTACAACCTCCAAATATGACAAGTTCCCTGTCTTCCTTTCAAGATGTAATGGACTAAAATTTCACTTTCTCTTTGCTTTTTCTTCTTTCAGAGTTACTGATAAGAATGACACTATTTTCTGCAATAGTTACGTATCTAGGTGAGTAGGACTTTTGAACTCATGGTACCCAGGTAGTAGGTCACTTCTCAGAAAGTCCAATCACCAGATTCAACAATTTCAACCAAACTTAGTACACAGATGACTTGCTCTTTGGAAACAAATACTGTCGGGGTAAGACACCCTAATAGCCCTCAGGGCGTATGTTCTCTTATGATGCAGCCTGTTGTGCCTTAAAACGGCTTCTACTGTACTGCCGTAAAATGGCTTCTACTTTACAGTGCAGTAGAGTTGCCATGGTAACAGCTTCACAGTAGAGTTGCCATGGTAACAGCTTCCACAAGGAGTACCCCTCTGGTAAGGGGGAAAATCCAATATTAGAAACTACGTTTGGTCTGGACATTTTCCCCTATAAATAAATACCCGGGCAATGCCGGATTATCAGCACTAGTGATATATAAAAGAAAGAGTTGCATTCCCATTTGTAAAGATTATGTACAGTATCAGAATTTTCCATACAATGTTTCAGTTGTAAAGATCATTCTTATCACATGGACTGAAGTAACCTGAAAACCAGAAAGGCACTACAATGTGCTCGCTATTCTAGATGTTAATTTTTAGAAACAAAAAGGCATCTTACTAGAAGAATTAGTGGCAAACCCAGATGAGGATCATCACTGACACTGAAGAAGAATCATCAAAAGAGGCTTTGGTAAGATACTTTGGCAGACACTAATGCTATTTTATAACAGGCTGCACTTAACAGATAAGCTAGAGATGTGATGGATGAGATCTGAGCAACAGTTCCAGGATCCTCCTTTTTTGGCAGCAAGTCATGTGGTTGAGTAAAAATATATCAAATAATGCAAATTCTTGTTCACGGTTAGCTAAACGAACTTCAGCAACTTCGGGGGAAAAAAAGGTCTGACTCACAATTGAACATCGAACATTTTTTGAACCAGTTATAAGTGAGTCAAGAAATTGTTCATAAACATATTTATTAATTTTAAACTGTTATGCATTAAATATATCCAAAGCTCTATTTGTTTATTGATAAATATGCTTTATAATATCATGAAATACAAGCAGCAGAAGTAGTGGGAAAAAGGATGCTGAGCTGGCTAGTTTTTTGGGTAACTCTAACAGAGTTTTGTTGTGCTTACTCTGAAAGGAATTATTTACAACTTGGTTCAGCCTGTGATGATCTTCTCAATAAGGGTGGAGATAGCATCCATGTATGGGTTATGACCTATCCGCACTCTGATTGGACTGAGTCAGATTAATAATTAATTAAGGGTGCTATATAACCCCCTCAGGAGTAGACTCCACCCAGTTTCCGACTCAGTCCAGCTCTGGGACTGGTCCGGTATCATCATCCTCTGAGGAGAATTTCTGAAGAATGGATATCTAGGCCAGCCACCCCTATATATATGCCCACCCGCGAGGTGGTGACTTGACCAGCTAGGGACTTGTCCCATGACGCTAGGTCCGCTCCCCCGACGAGTTCAAGATCTGATGAACCTCACAGAGAAATTCAGGGGTGGCTCATCAAGAGGCCTTGGAGGGGGCAGCCAGAATCGCAGCTCTGCTGTGAGGCCTTTGTTTGTGCCCCCGGGGAGCTAAGCGCGCTGCCTTGGGTGCTTGATGGTCTTGGTGAGTGGCCGCACCTATCTCTGGCTGTCGGGCCCTTGGGGCCTTTGGGGGGAGGCCTCTCCCGTCACCGAGGGCCTCCCGCGCGCTAATCGCCCGGACAAGATGGCGACTGACAGAACCGCGCACCTAAATCGGAGCCTTACAGGGCTGCCGAGGCTTTCGCCCCTTTGGGGGCCTAAGTGGTGACTGCGCTTGGGGCTACGGCCTCAGAGGCGCCCAACGCCCCCCCCCGGGGGCTGCACGACAGGTGAGTGCTATGCTATTGTGCCTTAAACCCTTGATGGGTTGCCTAAGGGACTGCCGGGTTTCGAGGCCCACATAAGGCAGCTGCGGCCTTTGGCTGCTCGCGCACGCGCGATGAGGCTGGGGACGCCAAGGACAGCTGGTGGAGCTGTCTGGCGCTTTCGGGGCCGCTCTTCTCGCCGGGGCTTACCTCGCGCGCAGATGTTCTGTTTCGGAACACACACCCCCACGCCCTCCTGGGCTAGCAGTGATGCGGCGGGCCTGGCAGGGCCGCGCGGAGGCGCGCGAGCGGCCTGAAGCTTCCGGCGCCCTCCCACTCAGGTAAGGATGTGGCCGGCCCGCCAGGTCTGCAGGCGCCGCGCAGAAGCACACCACGGCCGGGGGCATCTCGCTCCCTCCAGAGCCGGTAATGAAGCGGCCGGCCTGTCGGGCCACAGGGGACGCGCGGGGACGTGCAAGCGGCCTGGAACCTCCCGACCCCTCCGGGGTGAGCGAGGACGCGGCGGGCTGTCAGAGCCGCAGGAGTCGCACGGCGGCGCGCGAGCGACCTGAAGCTTCCGGCGCCCTCCCACTCAGGTGAGGACGTGGCTGGCCCGCCGGGTCTGCAGGCGGCGCGCGGAAGCGCACCACGGCCTGGAGCGTCTCGCTCCCTCCTGAGCCGATAACGAAGCGGCCGGCCCGTCGGGCTGCAGAGCACGAGGGGACGCGCAAGCGGCCTAGGACCTCCCGAGCCGTCCCCGAGCAAGTTTAAGGCGGCGGGCCTGTCGGGGCCGCCGGAGCCGCGCCAGTCACCAGGGAGGCGCAGCGCGCGTGCACGCACGCCGCACGATCATGGCCGGCGGGGTAAGGGTTTCGCCAACATGGCTGCCCCTGATGGGGCTCGTCGGTGGCGCTGGGTGCCCAGCAGCCCCTTTCTCCGGCTCCAAGTCGATGTCATGCCTACGGCGATCCCTGGCCCCGCCCTGTCGCCCTTTTCTGGTCGGGGACTTGCAGTCTGACCCCCACCCACGTGGGGTGCCGGGAGAGGGGTGTGCGCCCCCCTTTTTTTTGTCGGCCAGGTTAGGAGCTCAAAAGGTTCAAGGGGAGTGACGTGGCATGCCTTGGGGGGTGAGGCCGCCCCAGCGAGCCCAGGGTGTCGCCCCTCCTTGAACTGGGGCCGGGCCCTTTGTATAGCGCCAATTTGGGCCTTTGGCTGTACTGGCCTCACTTACTGACGGAGGCCCCACTTGGCGGCGCATCGGCCGCAACCGCCGGGGACCCTCGGGAAAGTGTCCGGGCTGTTTGGACACATGGCCTACTGGTCCTTACATCTCCATCGGCGGGGTCCTGCCCCAGGGGCCGTCGGGGGCAAGGTCAGGGTTGTTCCGGCCGCCAGTGGCTGCAATCCCCTGTTCATTTAATTTATTTATTTAGTTAGTGAATTTATATCCCGCCCCTCTCCAAATGGACTCAGGGCGGCGGTTTGACCCGTCTTCCAAGCCAGAGGCCCGGCTACTGGGTGACCAGGTTAACCTCTGGTTCGGTCCGTGATGCTTGGGCTCGGGGCCAGGGCACCGGGGTTCTCCACGGCCCGAGACTCTGGCCGGTGTCTAACCTACGGCCCTTCATACTGGCTTGTTCCCCCGGGGATCTCTTCATGGCACGGAGGGCTTTGCCCTTAAGCTCCGCACATTTGCTCTGGTACGGCCCTGGTTGACCATGGCCATGGTCGCCTCCACTGCGGTACGATTGGCTGGGATGCTGACCATACCTGGCCCAGGCGGGCACTCCCCTGGTTCGGTAGGCACGAGGGGGCTTAGCAGCCTTATGTTTGGGCTGCCCCGTTCTCATGACCGGCACCCCCGGCAGGTAGTCGGCTAGCTTCACAGGCAGGGCCTCCTGGGGCTTCTTCGGCAGCCGCTTGTGGTCAGTTCCTCCACGGCCCCTCCAACTTCCCCCCTGTCTTTCTGCGACTATGTCTGGGGGTGTTCCAGCCTCGACTCTTGCACCTCCAGTTCTCTCGGGCCTGGGGCTCACGCCCAGTTCACAGCAGGCCCTGTATCAGGTTCCACCTGTCAGCCCTCCTGGGCTATATCTCCGGATTTATCTTTCGGCCGTCGGCTATGTCTCCGGCATTGGTGGGCAGAGTAATGACTCGGCCGGGAGTGCGCCCCACGCGGTATACGGCAACGCGTCAGTAGGGGGACCCTCGGCCTTTGGTGTACCGACAAGCACGTGTGATTCCGACTGCTGCCCTTCCGACCCCAGAACGGGGTCGGGCTCCCGGCGCCCGCGCCCGATCATCAATTCAGGGCTCGAGTTCTGGTGTCTCACCTCATATGGGCTTTCTACTGTTGGGGGCGCCCTTGGATACGGGGATTGGTCGGCACGGCTACACCGTTATCCCTTTGTTCCCTGACCCGGAGACTGGATCCCCAGGGCCGTTCGTTGGGAGTGGTTTCACTCCACTGGGGGGTTCCGGCCACCGCGGCCTAGGGCTTCTCCTCGTTCATGGGGTGGGTCTTGTCCGAGCTACCGTGGCTCAGGCCCTGGCTCCGTTGTCCATGGCTCCGGGCCCAGGGACTTGACGAGGATCTCCCGGATGGGAACCGTGATTCGGTCGCTCCCCAACAGGGGGTCTGTTCTACTTTCACGTCTTCCGTAGGCCGGAATTTCTGTTTTTCTTTGTTCTTATTAGACGGTCTTTGGGGGCGGATTACCTGTCCTCTATTTTCTTTATGGGCTCCGGGTTTGCAGATCCAGGCTCTCCCGGCTCTCGCGGGGGCTAGTTCCCATCACGGACGGAGCATTGTCTCTACGCGACAGGGCCAGTTTGATCTGACGTCATAGTCCAGGTGTTGGTCGGCGTGCCTCTGGACACGGGACTTACGTTCCTTTCTGGTCAGTAGGCGCTGCGTCGTTAAGATACGACTAAACTACGATTCTTTCCACTCGCGACGTGGCTCGCTCTCAGGGGCTGCCATCGCCATCTGGCCGCACCCGGCGGCCTTCGCGTTGAGTTGGATCCCCAACTTGACTAGGCGGTCGCAGGAAGTGGCTTTGGAGGTTTGACCCGCTCAGACGTTTCCTTCGCAGCTCGGGCTCCAGTGGGTCTCAATGGTCTATATCGTTGGTCTATGCAAGCACATGTCTGGTTTTGGAGCCGGCTTTCGGGAGTTGACCCTCGGTCACCTCAGCTGGCTTCGTTGGTGCGCTAATGGCTCATGGCGGTTCAACTCGTGTGGTATTGGTTCGTCAGTGCCGGGACTTGGGGCCCCTTGCTGGAGGCCCCAGCTCATGCTCTGGGGGTAGGACCCAGGTCCTAGCCTTTGTCCCTCTAGGCTGACCGCTGCTCAGTAGCTGACTTCGCGCGGGCGGTTGCGCTCGGCTAGACTGGGGTGGATCCGACCGCAAGAGGATTTTGTTCCTCGTGGAGTCTAGGACTTCCTCTTCCTCTCTCTCTCTCTCTTGACCTCCCGGTCATTTTGCCTCACCTGCGGGCACTCGGCTATTTGTGGGTCCGGGATCATCTCCCTCCCTTCCTCCATTGTCTCCCACCGCTCTGTCCCTCCCTTTGGGCGTCTTGCGGCTGGGGCGGTACAGGGGTCGCGTTGGTACTTCGCCTTGGGCCCCGCCTTCGGGCGCTCCGAGCACTCCTTCGGGAGTGGTTGGGGAGCTTGCAGGCATGGCAATTTCTGTGGTCTTTCGGCGTTTGCCCCGATTGCGCTAAGGGATGGTCGTTTCCGCGGTCCCGACCTACAAGCGCCCATTGGTTTTTCGCTGGCAACGTTCAACGTGGCCTATTGGTCAGCCCTCGTTATTCGACGGGGATGATCTTTCCGGGGCTGCCGTCGTGTTCCCGTGGCCGGGTTTCTTTCAGGACGACTTTGCGTAGCAGTATCCCCTCCGTAGGCCCTTCGCTGATAGGCGGGGGCCTAGGGGGGAGGGATCAGTTTGTGCCTTACAAACGGATGGACTCTCATTCACAGGACCCTATGGTCTGCCCCTTCCGGCCTCGAACATCGCCCTTGTTTTCCGGACTGGCATAAGGTTCCCTGATGGGGGCCAATCCTTGCCTTCTGTGGCCTTTGCCAGGTCGTACCTGTTCGGTCTGGCGCCAATCCTCTGGCCGGTCCCCACTGGCCAGTGGTGTCCTTCAGGGCGATGCATTGACCCGCCTCTCTAGGGGCCTCGGTCTTGGTAAGCGGGACAACCACAGGGGTTGTCTGGCACGGTTGGGTTTGTCCCCTGGTTTCTCGCGGGGCCTTGCGGGCCCCTCGGAGAGCCCTGACTTTTGTGGGTCTGGCGTCATTTCTTGAGGGCCTTATTGGATGTACAGCTTCTTTCCTCGGGTCTGTCATGGCCTTGGCCTCTCTTCAACCACTTTCCCTTGCTCGGGGGTTCCCCGTGGCGCCGTGAGTTCTTGGTTCTGGTGAGGGTGTCAGGAGACCCTACGCAGTCTGGCGGAGAGACGCTGCCAACGGCGGGTCTGCACTCGCGCACACGGCCACCGTTTCGATATGTCTTGAGATGGTTTCCCAGTCAGGGCTTGGCTTGGAGGTGATGTGATCCTCACCTCCGTCATCCCCGTTGAGGTGCACGGCGTTCCAGTTGGTTTTTGGCTACTGCTGGATTGTGTGAAAGCGTCCGGCTTTCGGTCTACTTTGCACCTGGGTCTGCTGGTCTGTACTCGATCCCTCCCTGTGAGGCGCTGGGGCTTTGGTATGTCCCATACATGGATGCTATCTCCACCCTTATTGAGAAAGGGCGTTGGTACTTACCTGATACGCCTCTTCTAATAAGGGGGGAGATAGCATCCGGCCCATCCCTTCTCTCGTCCTGACCAGCTTGGTGTTTTTTGGTTTTGGTTTGTTTTGTTTTGGTTTGGTTTTTTTGTGAGATGATACCGGTGAGTCTGATTATCCTTTCCTTCGTCGAAAACTGGGTGGAGTCTACTCCTGAGGGGGTTATATAGCACCCTTAATTAATTATTAATCTGACTCAGTCCAATCAGAGTGCGGATAGGTCATAACCCATACATGGATGCTATCTCCCCCCTTATTAGAAGAGGCGTATCAGGTAAGTACCAACGCCCTTTTCATACATATGATACACATTATATAATTTATTTCATTTATGTGATGATCACATTGCAGATGCTGTTTGTCTCTTTTCTCTCCTGCTGAGGATGCCCAGAGGCATGGTTCAGCCATTATTTATTAATACAGTTTAGTCCATAAAACAGAGAAATCCTTTCTTATGATGATCTCATAAGAGCATTTTATTTCAATAAAGAGGCTTATATGATTTCCTTTTTTCTTTCTTTTTATGACCCTTTAATTTCTTTGTTTCGGGGTGGAGTTGGGGCGACTGAATGGAGCTGAGCATTTACTGGCCGGATGCTTTCCTAATGCCTACATGAGTTCGCAACAGATATTTTCTCATTGAACCCTGATAGAGAAACATCAACCTTCAACTCAACCTTCTGTGTGAGCGGCAAGTATTTTCACCCATCTCTCTCTCTCTATGCATATTATAGAATTATCCTAGAACTTGTCTGCAGAACTGATGTCAGCTGGAACATAGTATTTCTAAACGGGCATAATTTCAAGTATTCTAAAATGAAATGGTCCAAAATGTGCAGACTAATTTCTATAACTAACATTTTAAACTTCAATAATAATACTCTATTAATTTATGTTTTTAATTTATCTAAAATGAATGTGTTCATATGTGTCTCTCTAGCTTTCTCTGCCAAGGGAGATATTTTGCATATTAAAAACAAGGTTATTACATATTTCAGGTCCAATATTAACCTTCCATCTCTCTCTCTCTCTCTAAAAATTCCACAGTGATGTCATTTCCATTTCCTGCTCATTTCCCCCCCATAAATACACACTAAGAGAATTAATTCACTAATAAAATCTCTGTAGTTGCTATTAAATTAATCAAATGGTTTATTTGATAATAAAACCGATAGCTACTATAAAAACAATTTTCAATTCTGTACATAGTTTATTGGTTTTCTAGTATGCAAGAGATTTAATATAATAGTTGTATGGTTCGGCTAAGCTATGAGAGAAGTCAGAATTCTAGGAAAACTGAGTGACGATAAGACATAACTGCATCTCTTAAATGCAGGCAAAGCCAATTTTATAGTCTAATCCAGTGTTTCTTAACTTCAGCAACTTTAAGATGTATGGATTCTTAGAATTCCTGGAATTTTGGCTGACTGGTCTAATCCACTGGGATATGTATCAGCAAATCAAACCATTAAAAAACCTAGTACTATTTATATCTTCTTTATGTTGAAGTGGGCAGTTGCCTTTAAAACTAATAAGAACAGCTGTGATTGCTATCATGGGACTGAAAGGGAAGGGATTTCCTTATTACAGTGTGGGATAAGAAGAAAGATGGTGAAGAAACGAGCAGAAATTAGCTATTTGTGTAAGAGAGACAGTACATTCCATGTGAATAAAGCACCACCCTTATCTACGATGTTTCAATATACATTTTAATGTGGAAATATTGAGGTAAAAAGGGGCATCATACAGCTTACAACTTATGGCAATTGAGCCCAACATTTCCACTGCTAAGTGAGACAGTTGCTAAGTGAAGTTTGCCCCGGTTCACGATATTTCTTACCACCGTTACGTGAATTATTGCATTAGTTAAATTATTAACATGGCTGTTAAGTGAATCTCGCTCCCCAGAAGATCACAAAAAGTGATAATTGAGACCATCATAAATATGAGTTAGTTGTCAAGTGTCTGAATTCTGATCACATGACCATGGCAGGGATGGGTTGTTGCCAGCATTACTACCGGTTTGATGCATGTTCAATTTTGCTCCACATGTGTGCACATTTGCACATAAATAGGTCTGCACATGCGCAAAATGTTAAACAATGAAAACGTACATAAATTTGTGCAATGAAAATTGTTCTACGCATGCGCAGAACCAAAAATCAAGATGGCACCATGGTAGAACTGTTTCGGGGCATGACAGGCCTGGGTCGCTGCTGGTTCCATGATCCAGGCTGCCAAACCACTACCAGTTTGGCTGAACCAGTCCAAACCAGTAGGAACCCACCACTGGACCATGGGGATGCTGTAACAGTCATGTGAGAAATGATCGTAAGTCACTTTTTTCTGTTGTAACTTTGAACAGTCACTAAACAAACTCTTGAAAATTGAGGACTACCTGTAATTCTGTTATGAGGCACTGCAAAGATCAGATATGGAACACAGATGTTAACTGTATTTTTGGAAATACTAGTTTTAATAATGTTCATTATCATTTTCACACCTTCTAGAAAATTTACTTTATTTTGATTTATAGACATTTTGAAAAGAATTAAGAAAAAAATAGCAGGATAAATGCACGTTGCTGTTGAAAATGTTAATGCTAGGAAATGTTTCCAGGACTATAATCTACTGAGATACTTAAAATTGCAAGTGCATTAAAAGTGAATTTTAATGTCAACATTAGGCAAGGTACAATTTCCTGTACTTTTCACAAACAAAAATGGTAAATAGATTTTCTTGATTCTTTCTAAACAACCTGAATTTTAAGTAAGCAATGCATTCTGCCTAAGATACATAGTTATCTGAATGTAAGCAATAGGAGGAATGTGATGCACCCAAAGAATAACTCACTTAATGTAAGTTCTATATAGTGTAGGAAAGTATTCTAAAAATTATTTACTTGCCTATGATAATGAGAAATACTGCCATAAAACTTAACAGGCCTTGAAAAACTACCTCAATTGCTAGACATTGCATCCTATTTTCATGAACTAGGACTAATATATAGAGTGTTTTTTGCACTGAAAACATTGCAAGTTAATTTTAGACAAATAAAGCTCAATGAGACAAATCTGCTTCATTTCAAAGATTTTATAATGCAAATAATGACTTAACTGTTTGTACTTCTTAATCCTACAGACTAATAACACATCTTTTACTTTTGTTTTTTTTGCATAACATACAGTATGTAGTTTAACACAGGAGTCTCCAACCTTGGTGACTTCAAGACTTGTGGACTTCAACTTCCAGAATTCCTCAGCCAGTAATTCTGGAATTAAAGTCCACAAGTCTTAAAGTTGCCAAGGTTGGAGACTCCTGGTTTAACAAAACAGTGGAACACTGCAGCCAAAGATACAATGAAAAAGATCACAGGTTAGAGTTGTAGAATTTGTGGAAAGTTGAAGCCTGGAATTTTTTTATATATAGTAATTTTTTTAAAAAAAAATATTCTAAAATTTACAATTACTTACTTACTTGCTATATACATTATAACTTGACAGCAGGGGTGGGATCGTACCAGTTTAACAACTGGCTTACTGAGTGTGCACTCTATCTCTTTATCTTCTCCTCCATCCCCACTGGAGAAATAATCTCTTCTGATGAGATAGGCAAGCAGAGTGACGTATTCTGATTGGGATAGAGGTGTACATTGGCCTCAAAGTTAAAGGGCTTTTTGGGAGGGTCTATTTATCAAATCCATGTTACATGTGTTGTCTAATTAGAATATACCTGGGACTAGGCCCACCTGTCTCTCTTAGGGAGAGTATATGAATAGGGCAGGTATATTAAGCAATAGAGGAGGTAGTTGGGTATTGTTGGTGTTTTATATATGCTCTGTGGACTGGAGGTAATGTATAAATCCAGAAACAGTTAGACAGAAATCTGCAACTGAGGACCTTTCAGTAGCAAGGAGAGATCTATTTCTTGAGCAGCCAGACTGATAAAAAAGACCGCTGGGACCTATTGGTGCAAAAGGTTTAGGAAAGAATTATTTTCCCCTCTTTTCCTCCTCCTCTACAGGTTAAAACAAGCCCAAGTAATACCGAAGCTGCCTAAGAAAGTGAGCGTATCAAAGTTGCAATTTTGAAATGCATACTGTAGCTTTCCCTGTGTTGATTAGGGAAAGAATAACGAATCAATTAAACTGTAAAAATTGCATAGAAATGTATGCATAGGTTATTAAATTACATATACTGAATACATAAGAGATAAGCAAAAATTATTCCTCAAAAAGGAACTATAAACCTTACTGTAACTCAGTGAATTATTGATTTGCATCTGTAAAAGTCCTCCCCCTCCCAGCCTCAAAAGGAATTCTTGTGATTCAGCTCATCATAAATGAGTTGACCATTATCTGGAATGAGGTCCATCCCAAGATTCTCACTCATTAAAGGCTATTCAAGGACAATAAAATAATTCTGGAGGAAATCATTTTAGAAGAGACAAATTTGGTACAGAATAGGATCTTCTATAGCATTCACAAGGAACAGATGTTAATGCTTATATTTCTAGTCCTGTGACTCATGGAGACAAAAGTGGGCGGAGAAACACCTGATTTCTAAATCTGTAGAGAACAATTAGCACATTGAACTGCAGGCAATGAAGCTCAGAGTGTTCATTACAACCTTCACCACAGGATAAAATCACTAGATGAGAACAATAGGGAGGAAAGAAACTAAAAATAAAATGGTAATACAATGATGGATAAAATAGCTTTTGACTGTGGAATTTTTAGACTCTGGACATATGGCTCACAAAAAGGAACAAAGCTAAAGAAAGCAAATATTAGTAAATATACTACAGTAACAGCAAAACAGAGACAAAAGGAATCTGAACTAATTTCACAACTAAATCTAGGAACAGTAGTTTAAGACATGACTTTGATTCTGCCAAGTTGTCAGATTGTGCTACTTTTCTCTGGGTATCCGAAAATTGACTCCTATTCTTTTGGTTGCAAAGAAAGAAAGCAGCTTTGTCTGTAACAGAAGAAGGCTAGTACTTAAATCTTTGTCAATATTCCCATTTCAAGTTAGAATATTTTTACTTTTTTTGACTGTTTTTAATATTTACCTTCATAACAACATTTTAATATCTCATGTGATGCACCAAAAGAAGGTTTAACCCATCATTTCCCATTATGTTTAAGTTATTTTAAAACTTTAATCCTCAATGTAGTATTCATGGTACTTTTATGTCTCATTTTGTTAAAAAAGAAAAAAAGTTTGTTTTACCAGCTTTGTTATTATTGTGATTATCATTACTCTGTTGCTTTATATGTACACTGAGAGCCTCTACACTGGAGACAAATCCTATCCAAATAACACTTGGCCAAATATTCAATTCAATTCAATTCGATTCAGTTCTGTTCAACTCAACTCAACTCAACTCAACTCAACTCCTTTATTTAAGAAAGGAAACAAAACATTGATCTCCAAGTACATCTTTATTCCCAGTAATTACTTTATTCCCAGTAGTGTTTCCAGGTATCACATGAGCCCCACAGACATTTTTATAAAATAGAACTGATGGATGACTGCAGCATTTGGCTTGAACATGTGACACATCTAGGCGGAAAAATACAAACGTGACATGGATGGTGATAAGAGAAAGCACTCTAGGAAATTAGAAGATTCCGGAGCACATCCTCACCAATTTTTGATTTTTTTAAAAAACAGCATCTTTGTAACTTCTCATGCTCAGCAAGGTGCTCCAGCTATTTAATGATAATATCCATGGCATACTCCCAACACTCTAAATGTTTGAACCTTGCTTAAAGAACATAAAACCATATAAACAACACTTTACTGGGGGTGGGGGATTATATGCTTACTACAGCTTCATAAACATATCCTGATAACTCATAACAGGGAGGATTGTAAAAGAAAGTACAAGTCAATGCTAAACATAAGAAGAAAGTGCCTTATGCCTAGTTCATGTAGCCATCACTGAGATGGTAAATGTACTCCTAATATGTATCACAAGTGACTGAAAATCAGTTCTTCCTGTGTATATATGAAGAATCTGTATACATCCAGCAAAATAAGATGAAATTCTAAATAAAATTTTCATCCTTAGTCTGTATGTTCAGAGGGGATATAAAAGTCCTTTGATCTACATCTGAATCAAGTTGCCCTGACCTACAATTCATGCATTAATGCATGGAATGGAATGCAGGTTGTACAGATTTTGCACTGTGGCAAACATACCAAAACCTGTGAAAAAATTAGTATTTTAGACAAGCACACCTCTGCCATGTACACTGAATAATGTGATTCTGCTCCTTATCTCAACTAAAAAAGTACAAACATTGTGTGGAAGGGTCTGCTGAGTAAAAGGCTTGATATAGCTGCATGAATGTTTGAATTTCAAGAATAATTACAAATGCAATTCTTTTCATCTGAACGATTACAGGGGTCCAAAAGCATAGCAAAGTCTTATGGTAGGTTCTAGATTAGGTCACTGATTCAATGGAGAAGCCAACTTTTCTTCATTGACCATCATTCCACAAAAAGAAACATTAAAAAAAATTATCCTGCCTTTTTTTTTTCATCTGTACAGAGAAGATCTCAGAGGTAATTTGCTCACAGAGATGGGCTTCCGTGCTTCATAATAAATTTATGTTTTAAAAGAAATTTTGCTAAGGTTATGTTTCTGATTCAGAATGTGTCAGAAACATATAGGTTTTTGTGATTTTTTAAAAACCTTCAGACTGAAAAAATGGCCAAGTTTGATAAAGTCTATCATGAGTAGCTGGGAAGTTGCTGACAGGGTCAGCAAAATCTGCTTCCCACTGCTGAAAGAAGGGAATATCAGACTGGCAGATTTATTTCTCTTCTTGCTGATGTCTACTATACCGCTGGTGTGAGAAACTGCAGGGCTGCCAAAGGCTTTTTATGTTGCCCTTTGCTTTGGTTCATAATCAGGGTTTTGTGGGTCTTTTGGCAGGTGATTATAATTAAAGCCTTACCTGCCCTTTGTTCAGTGCTCTTTGTTTATGTGTAATTATGCCTTATATTTTTCCAATGACATTTCCTGTTTTACTGATTGCTATAGTTCATCCAGAGTTGCTTCCTGTAAATTGGGCAGCCATATAAATATGATTAATAAATAAAATATTGAGACACTCTGTGGTATGAAACTTGGCCTTGTTATGTAGTGTACAGATTTGTGTTTATAAGGATGCCCTTATAAGCTGTCCAATCAAAGTTCTACAGTTCCCAAAAAACAATATTCCATGTCATTGATGAAAATTCTCAGTCATCCAGGAAGGATTGTCTGGAAATTGAATGATGGCAATTGGACTTATTTTCTTGTTGGTTTGAGACATTTCACTGCTCATCCAAGCAGCTTCTTCAGTCTGAATAAGTTTTAGTTTTAGAAGGCGGTACATTCCAACAACTCTCTGTCTACTTAGATCTCCTCTTAACCATCTTGTTCAGATTGAAGAAGCTGCTTGGATGAGCAGTGAAATGTCTCAAACCAACAAGAAAATCTCTCCAGTTGTCATGACTCAATTTTCAGACAATAATCCATGTCCTTCACTCAACCCGCTCAGTGAGCTAGAATTTAACCGCATTTATTTTGGAGCCCATATCAGACTTTGCTGTCTAGTATGGTTTGATAGCTAAT
The DNA here is from genome assembly GCA_039707465.1 of Rhabdophis nuchalis. Taxonomy (NCBI): domain Eukaryota; kingdom Metazoa; phylum Chordata; class Lepidosauria; order Squamata; family Natricidae; genus Rhabdophis; species Rhabdophis nuchalis. The sequence goes on from CM077646.1 coordinate 105,330,264, forward strand.
TAGTAACCTTGACTATCCCTAAGTGTTGTATCTTTTCATTCTTGGTGAATGTATTTATTATCCTTATGTACACTGAGAGCATATGCACCAAAGACAAATTCCTTATGTGTCCAATCACACTTGGCCAATAAAGAATGCTATTCAATTCAATTCAATTCAATTCAATTCAATTCAATTCAATTCAATTCTATTCTATTCTCAGATTTTGGCTGAAACAGATCCTTTGGGCTGTTTCTAGCAATAGCTATGGCTCATAGAAACAGGATGATATATTCTTCTACAATTGGTTCAGTCTTGTCTTTTTCTTCTAGCTAAAGTTTGCATTTGTTTTTGATTGGGCTAGACTTCAGTATTATTCTTCATATCCATTCCTTGCATTAGTTATAGTCTATCACATGTTTTAAGGGTCACAACTCTTGCTTTTCTTGAACTATCTTGGCGTCTCATTTGCTCTGAGATATTTGCTCTGATTCCCACTGATAATATGCATGTTAAGTCCAAATCCTATGTGAATTTTCTGCTTCCATTTTCTGCTCTCTTGGGGTAAATCGTATCTCTTGAATAACTATCTGGTTTAATGATTAGTGTTTCTGGGATAACACAGAAGATTTAGAATAGTGTTTCTGAAAGTAGTGTTTCTCTAGGACTTCTCTAGTAGCTCCTAGGATTCTTAGTAATGGCCATGCTGGTTGGGGAATTCTGGGAGTTGAAATTCACATATCTTAAAATTACTGAAAGTTCTGAAACACTTATTAACAATATTTAGTGCTGGTAATCATTGACTTATGTTCACAATTGAGCCCAAAATTTATGTTGCTAAGCAAGTTAAGTGAGTTTTGTTCCATTCATGACCTTTCTTGAAGTTGTTAAGTGAATCTGGCTTCCCTATTGTCTTTGCTGGTCACAAGGTCACAAAAGGTGATCACATGACCCAGGACATTGCAACCATCATAAATATGAGCCAGTTTCCAAGCATCCCAATTTTCACCATGGAGATGCTGCAACATGAAAAGTGTGAAAAATGGCCATAAGTCATTTTTTCAGTTCTGTTGTAGCTTCATTAGATGAATGGTTGTAAGTTGATGACTACCTGTAATGTACTGTCAAAGCAGTTGAGCCAATCCACACCAATTCGTTACCTTATAATTCTGTTCTTATACCAGGTTCTGAACTTTTTTTTGGTGGCTAAATATCAATTTCTATGCACCTTTGGCATTTAGTCATCCCGGCCACATGACTACGGAGACGTCTTCGGATAGCACTGGCTCTTTGGCTTTGAAACGGAGATGCACTTCCCCCTACAGTTGGGAATGACTAGCACATATGTGCGAGGGCAATCTTTACCTTACCTTTATCTTTAAATATCAATTTAATATATTTATTAGAAGCTGTAGAAATGGTTTTTCAATACTCAATAGTTTTGGACTTTGAGTAACTTGAGATATTTTGTTTCATTTAAATTCAGAATCCAGCGTTCAGATGAGAGGATGGCCTGTACACATTCTGACTTTATAAAAATGAAGCACATTGTTTTCTTCTTATTTACTCTGGAGTAAACAATTATAATGCTGTCATTCTCTATTTCATTTCCTTGTCCTTTTCCTTTCTAAATCTATATATTTCACAAAGCCTACATATTTCTGTCCACCAACATTTTTGGTGGACAAAAATTAATATTTTTTTATTTCTATGGAATGTTTTTCTATTTGTCATTTGGTTAACTCTAAACATAGTATGTGTAGGTGAATATATTAACTAAGACGTTGGCTATATAATACCGTCAGGATGCCTTTGAATACAAATGGCCGCATTCTGAATACAAGAGTTGAAGTAATGCAGCAATTAAAGTGATGGAATATGGCTTGGGAAACCCCAACTGAAATCTATTCTCAACCATGGAAACTCAATGGTAATTTGAGTTTCCCTTTCACTTTCTGTTACTCCAGTCAACCTCAAAAGCTTGTATCTATTTTTTAAAAACATAAACGATACTGCACTTCAATGGTTAGATTCTCTAGACATTAGTATTTGAACATAGAACTTTTAAACATTTATATATTACTAATTTAGATGGAATGTTAATATATATTGCTAGTCCATGTATGATATGCCATATGATAAATAAATAAATTGCAATAATGAAAAGAAAGAGAAAATCTCTATTCAAGAAAGATAATAAATATAAATATAACAAAACCAATAAACAATAGCGTGGATAAACAATTCCTCATGTCCATGTTGTAGTCTTTTTATATGTATTTCATTAGCTACAATGGAATCCATCAATTCCCTTCTAATGCTTTTATGAAAAAGAGTCCAGTAACAGCCTGTAAATTCTTGTCAGAAGCATCAACACCTAAGATTTTGAGCCTAATATCCTCCAGTATTTAACTTTCAGGGCTTGATACTGTAAGCAAGTCCCCATAACTATGTGAATGTGAAAGTAGATCTCAGATTAATTCATGCTTATAAGGTCGAAAGTAATAAGCAGCAAGACAAGTTACTAAACGTTATACTATGAATTGATTGTTCTTCTGTTTTATTTGTTATAGTTTAATTTCTGTAATTTTCCAAGTTTAATTCAATTTAATTCATCTAAGCCTAGAGGGTAAGAACCTGGAATCCCCAGAGGCTGAAAGAGAATACGATACCATTATACAAGAAACTATTTTATTTTCAAAATGTATTTAAAATGGCAGTCCTGGCTACATGAACCCTGCTTCCCTACATAATGAAAAGAAGCCATAATGAAAGGAATGGAAAGATGTGTTAAGGCATTTTTGGGTCGCTTAAAAACATAGCTGTCATTGCTATTCTTGTTGAACTTGTGAATATGTCTCAAATTTTATTCTCAGATTTGTCATCTTACTGCCTTGTGCTGAATCTGAGCTTGTGGGCTTGATGACACGATTCGCATCTTCATGAAGACTGCCGAACCAGTCTTTTAGGCGGGATGCAAGATTTCGCAGGTCCTTGTCTGTGCAAGCTGCAAAAAGAATGACAGCAATTAGATGACAGATAACATCATAAACATAGCCTTATCAAAGATTATTTTTGTTTTCTACCTGAAGAATAAACTTTGATTCCAAGACCACTGAATTTCAAACAGAAATTGAGCAGCAGGTCAAAGGGTAAAAGTGCATCAAGAACACACAAAGCAGCAACACAAGATTTATTATTATGCTTGAATTTTGGCTAAATGGGAGACATAATTTATGATGTACAATCTGGACACAAATCCATCTTCTGTTGCTTCTCAGTGATGTGTGGGATTTTTCTATTTTGTTTTTTTGATAATAGGTATCACCTTTTAGATCTTCCAGGAAAGGACATCAATCAAACAGCAGTAGGGAAAAAAATAGCACTGCTATTAGAACAAGATCCTGGATATAATTTATAACCTTGTTTGGTTTAGTTTAAAGTTATTGCTACACCAGTAGGAAATCTTTTAATGTAAGGTTTCATGTTTTCCAGTTCGATGGCATTTTTAAATCCCTTCTCTATTGTTAAAGTTTATTTAAACATGTAGCAGGCACTAAAGCATTTCAAATATAAGACATTATAAATAAAGAGGTAGAAAAGTAAACAAAAGTATATACACACTGTTGTATGTAAGTGCCTGTATGCATTTGTAATCTTTAATACTGAAACATTAAATAATTCTGTCCAGAATAAAGATTGTATAGATGGAAGTAATTCATTAGAACGTGTGTTGTTGATGTAATTAAAAAAGAGAACAAGCATGAACAAAGCAACCTTAAATTAAATCATTTTTCATGTGATGTTAATTTTTCACCCAGGTCTGAGAAGCTAAACTTTAGTTTTCCAGCCAGCATTGTTCTAGAAAAAATAACAATTTACAACAGGAATTAAATTAATTTCTTATATTGCACCATTTTATATGTCATGGTAAAAATAAACAATAAGCTTACACTATTACATCAATTATTAAATATTGTTCTTCCAGTTTCCTTAAGATCTATCAGTTAACATTAAGAACTGCATGTTTACTGCCAGCAGCTGTAGAACATGTACGGATCTGACCATAATCCCTGCAATGCAATCAACACATTAATATAAAACAATTCTAAGGAGGCATTCCACCATTTATAATTATTTTTATTGTCAGTTCTTCATGATTTCCAAAGTAAAAGGAATTTAAAAGGATTTTAACAGCATAAAGAATTCCCTGTTGATTCCTTACATCCAAATCCAATACATCCAAGTTGTCTTGTTATACTATTAAAATGATTGTTGTAATTGATGCAGCATCCTGCTAGGTGACAATACCAACTAAGAAGTTGGGTAGTTGTTGAGTGGGAAACCTACCTGGACATTGTAAATTGTAGCCAAGACAGGAAATTAAGGGGGGTGGGGGGTGGAATCCAAAAAGGCAAACAATTTCTATATTGTTTCCAAGAAAATTATATGGAATTTACCTCAACAGTTGAGTATTTTATTCTAGATTTACATAATACTCAATAAGACTCTTTTGATTCTAGGATTTAAACAGTCTTAATTTTAGCTGTAATAAAACAAAAACTGAAAACTCGTTTTAATTTAAAAAAAACAAATTTGCATAATTTGAATTTCTGGTTGATTGTTCTTTCAAATATATGTGACAGAAATAACAGACACAGAAATAGTAAACACAGAATTTCCAAACAGGGGTCAAGTGTCTGTCTAATCCTGTAGTCCTTAATGTTCCTATTTCTTGAACACATATTTATTCATGCCTTAAAACTTGGATGATCAAGGAGTGAGAGAAAAAAGGATCAATGATCAGAATTTTATTCCGCTTTCAAGTTCAAATTTCAAAAGGTAAGTTTTGAATAGCAGATTTGTGATGTCAATATGAATAACTAAATACCACGGAGAAACGGCATCACCTAAGAAATGAAAATATACTCAGTTAACTTGTACTACTAAATGTCTTTCAAATTTTGAATAAGATGAAGTCATGCATTTTAACTGAAACACATGAAAGCAATTTTGTGCATCTGAATCTCTTCCATACTTTTGCTTATTATTTTGGCGTATCATTTGCTTGGTCCTAGTTTCTTTAATTAACTAGGAAAGTATGCATGTATACTCAAGGAGCTAATTCTTAGTTACATACATGAAGTAATAGGACAAATGTAAGTGTCTGAAACAGAAATTAAGATTGTAGATTCAATAATTATATTCATTGCAGGTATTCTGCCAAACAATAATAGAGGAAATACTATCATGTTAAATTCTTGGATTTTTCAGAATAGGATCACAATTACATTGCTTCATTTAGCGACAGTCCTTTATAATAATTATCCCTCTGCATTCTCTTAATGATTTTACTATTTTTTCATGACAACCAGATAAATGTATCTACTATTTGTTTCTGTTATGCATGTTTATTGGGGAACATATAATTTTTTGTTACAAATTTTTGTTAAGCGATTAGTGGCCAGCAGAATCCATTATTTATGAGAAAGGACAGAAAAGATGTTCCAGCTTTTCATTATCTTTACTGATAGAATTCACATATTCAAGCCACTTTATTATTCTTCACATGAGTTCATTCAAAAAATTAAGTAACATTATTCAAATACAAAAGAAGATTTTCCTCCATGCTTCACACAGTAATCCACGAATTAATGGACATGCTTCACATAATAACTTACAATGTAATATCTCCGTTCACTGCATATTCTAATACAGTCCCTGAACTATCTCTATACAGCCCAAGGAATGTCATTGTGTTGTACAAAGCTAGGAAATTGGATTTTTATTTAGTGCAAGACACTTTTAAAAATAGTTTAAAAACTGGGCAAGAAAGAGAGATAGCATAGCAAAGGACAGAAGTGGTAGTCAGAAGGATTATATATCAAAATCAAAATCAAATTCAGTTGAATGAGCCAATATAATTAAAAGATTGTATCAGAACATCCGGAAAAATGGACTTTTATGTAGGAAGACAAAGAATCATCTTAGCAGCCAAAGAACAATCATTGCAGCCATATAATGTGTGTGTGTGTGTGTGCGCGCACACACACACACACACACATATATATGTTGTACACACACACATATATATATGTGTGTGTGTATGTATGTATGTATGTATGTATATAGATGAGTGTGTGTGTGTATATATATATGTGTGTATGTATGTATATAGATGTGTGTGTGTGTGTGTGTATGTACTGTGTCACAACACCCTGGTAAGCCCCAAATAAGGGAGAAAGCAAAGCTGCTTTCCTTTTCTGTCTTTCGGCTCATCACAAGAGACCATGCAGACAGAAAGCTATTTGTTTCGTTGCCTTGTGTTTATATTTATGTTGCGTTTGTGCTGATAAATAAATAAACAAGGGAGACTAGTATAGATCTATTTCAAGCTACTGTATTTAGCTCTCATCAGCTAGCCATACCCTTACTGGGATTTGAACCTGGGTAGTTTTACATGTAAGGCAGTTGTAATTGCCACTAGGCCACAGGCTCTCATCCTGATCAGCTGAGCCAGGGGAACAAGTATATATATTGTGTCACAATACCCTGGTAAGCCCCAAATAAGCGAGGAAGCAAAGCTGCTTTCCTATTCTCGCTTTCGGCTCATCACATAAAACGACCTAGGTTCAAATCCCATTAAGAGTATGGCTAGCTGATGAGAGCTAAATAACTTGAAATAGATCTATACTAGTCTCCCTTATTTATTTATTTATCAGCACAAAAACGTATCACAAAAATAACAAAGGCAACGAAAAAGTAGCTTTCTGCCTGGATGGTCACCTGTGGTGAGCCGAAAGACAGAAAAGGAAACAGTTCTGCTCCCTCCGTTAATTGGGGCTTACCAGGGTGTTGTGACACAAATATTTATATTTATATTTATTAAATTTTTCTCCCGCCCTATCTCCCAAAAGAGGGACTCAGGGCAGCGCACAGGGACTTAAAAACCCACAATACAAATACAAATACAAATACAAATACAAATACAAATACAAATACAAATACAAATACAAATAATAATAATAATAATAATAATAATAATAATAATAATAATAATAATAATAATAATAATTTTATTTCTAACCCGCTCTCTCTCCCCGAGGGAACTCGAGGCGGGGCACAGGGGAATTAAAAACAAGTACAAAGTTAAAAGCAATAAATATAATAAATAATTAAGTAAAAGGTAAATTAAAAGGTACTCCCTGCGCTAAAAACCCCCAATTACTTAATAAAATCCCTAACCATAAAAGAGACTACCCTAGGCCGGCCAAGCGAAAAAGATGTGTTTTTAGTTTTAGACGGAAGGAGCAGAGGTCCGTAGTTGTCCTGATATCGGGGGGAAGGTCGTTCCAGAGGGCTGGGCCCGCCACAGAGAAGGCCCTTCCCCTGGGCGTCGCCCGCTGACATAGTCTAGTGGACGGCACCCGGAGAAGTCCCTCTCTGTGGGAGCGAATTGGCCGTGAGGATGTATGGGGCAGGATCCGATCCTGCAGATAGCTAGGTCCCGAGCCATGGAGCACTTTAAAGATGACAACTAACACCTTGAAGCGCACCCGAAAGACGACAGGCAGCCAGTGCAGCTCACGCAAGAGCGGTGTTACATGGGTAAACCTTGAGGTTCCCATTATTGCTCGCGCGGCTGCGTTCTGGACCAACTGAAGTCTCCGGGTGCACCTCAAGGGGAGCCCCATGTAGAGCGAGTTACAATAGTCTAGTCGGGATGTCACGAGAGCATGAGTGACTGTGCGAAGGGCGTCCCGATCCAATAGGGGGCGCAACTGGCATACCAGGCGAACCTGGTAAAACGCCCTCCTGGCCACGGCTGTCACTTGATCTTCCATGGACAGCCGGGTATCCAGGAGGACACCCAAGTTGCGCGCCCCATCCACAGGGGCAAGATGTTCGCCCCCTATGGCCAGCGATGGAGTCAGCTGGTTGAATCGGGCAGCCGGAAACCACAGCCACTCAGTCTTGGTCGGATTGAGCCTGAGTCCGTTACTTCCCATCCAGATCCGCACGGCTTCCAGGCACTGGCACATCACTGCTACAACATCGTTGGGGTGGTTTGGGGTAGATATATACAGCTGAGTATCATCAGCGTAGAGATGATACTCTACCCCAAAGCCACGGATGATCTCGCCCAGCGGCTTCATATATGTGTTGAACAGGAGAGGCAAGAGGACCGACCCCTGAGGCACCCCACATGTGAGGGGTCTCGAGGTCGACCTCTGCTCTCCTGTCAACACAAATTGCGATCGGCCAGAGAGGTAGGAGGAGAACCACCGTAAAATGGTGCCTCCCACCCCCAACCCCCCCAGCCGATGCAATAGGATACCATGGTCGATGGTATCGAAAGCCGCCGAGAGGACTAATAGGACCAGGATGGAGGAACAACCCCCATCTCTGGCCCTCCAGAGATCATCGACCAACGCGACCAATACCGTCTCAGTGCTATGCCCAGGCCGAAAGCCAGACTGGCGTGGGTCTAGATAATCAACTTCCTCCAGGTGAAGGGGAAACTGTTGTGCCACCACACTCTCAACAACCTTCGCCAAAAAGGGAAGGTTGGAGACGGGATGATAGTTGGTTAATAAAGCTGGGTCCAAAGAGGGCTTCTTCAGGAGGGGCCTCACCATGGCCTCTTTAAGGGAGGCAGGTAAGGATCCCTCACTTAAAGAAGCGTTGACAACCTCTTGGAGCCAGCCTCGTGTCACCTCCCAGGATGCCAGTACAAGCCAGGAGGGACACGGGTCCAATAAACATGTGGTGGCTCGCAGTCGCCCACGTAACCTGTCCATATCCTCGGAAGTAACGGAGTCAAACTCCTCCCAAACAAGATCTGTCTCGTGCAATCCCACTGGACCATCAATGGGGGCTAACTCGTTCTGTATCTGAGCGATTTTCTCCTGCAGATAATAATAATAATAATAATAATAAGTTGAATTTATTGACCGCACCCTCTCCCCACAGGGACTCGGGGCGGTGCACAGGGAAATTAAAAGCGAAAAATATACAAAATACATACAAATTAAAACAGATTAAACTCAATCAATCCTGTGCTAAAATCCCATTAACTAAAAATACCCAATAAATATAGTATACATTTAAAAAAAACCCATAGACAGAGAGACTACCCTAGGCCGGCCAGGCGGAAAAGATGAGTCTTCAATTTCAGGCGGAAGGAGCGGAGGTCCGTGGTCGTTCTAATATCGGGGGGAAGGTCGTTCCAGAGGGCTGGGCCCGCCACAGAGAGAGCCCTTCCCCTGGGCGTCGCCCGCTGACAAAGTCTAGTGGACGGCACCCGGAGCAGTCCCTCTCTGTGGGAGCGAATCGGCCGTGAGGATGTATGAGGCAGGATCCGATCCCGCAGGTAGCTAGGTCCCGAGCCATGGAGCGCTTTAAAGATGATGATTAATACCTTGAAGCGCACCCGGAAGACGACAGGTAGCCAGTGCAGCTCGCGCAAGAGCGGTGTAACGTGGGTGAACCTGGTGGTTCCCATAATTGCTCGCGCGGCTGCATTCTGGACTAGCTGAAGCCTCCGGGTGCACCTCAAGGGGAGCCCCATGTAGAGAGAGTTGCAATAGTCCAGTCGGGATGTCACGAGAGCATGAGTGACTGTGCGAAGGGCGTCCCGATCCAATAGGGGGCGCAACTGGCATACCAGGCGAACCTGGTAAAACGCCCTCCTGGCCACGGCTGTCACTTGATCTTCCATGGACAGCCGGGTATCCAGGAGGACACCCAAGTTGCGCGCCCCATCCACAGGGGCAAGATGTTCGCCCCCTATGGCCAGCGATGGAGTCAGCTGGTTGAATCGGGCAGCCGGAAACCACAGCCACTCAGTCTTGGTCGGATTGAGCCTGAGTCCGTTACTTCCCATCCAGATCCGCACGGCTTCCAGGCACTGGCACATCACCGCTACAACATCGTTGGGGTGGTTTGGGGTAGATATATACAGCTGAGTATCATCAGCGTAGAGATGATACTCTACCCCAAAGCCACGGATGATCTCGCCCAGCGGCTTCATATATGTGTTGAACAGGAGAGGCAAGAGGACCGACCCCTGAGGCACCCCACATGTGAGGGGTCTCGAGGTCGACCTCTGCTCTCCTGTCAACACAAATTGCGATCGGCCAGAGAGGTAGGAGGAGAACCACCGTAAAATGGTGCCTCCCACCCCCAACCCCCCCAGCCGATGCAATAGGATACCATGGTCGATGGTATCGAAAGCCGCCGAGAGGACTAATAGGACCAGGATGGAGGAACAACCCCCATCTCTGGCCCTCCAGAGATCATCGACCAACGCGACCAATACCGTCTCAGTGCTATGCCCAGGCCGAAAGCCAGACTGGCGTGGGTCTAGATAATCAACTTCCTCCAGGTGAAGGGGAAACTGTTGTGCCACCACACTCTCAACAACCTTCGCCAAAAAGGGAAGGTTGGAGACGGGACGATAGTTGGTTAATAAAGCTGGGTCCAAAGAGGGCTTCTTCAGGAGGGGCCTCACCATGGCCTCTTTAAGGGAGGCAGGTAAGGATCCCTCACTTAAAGAAGCGTTGACAACCTCTTGGAGCCAGCCTCGTGTCACCTCCCAGGATGCCAGTACAAGCCAGGAGGGACACGGGTCCAATAAACATGTGGTGGCTCGCAGTCGCCCACGTAACCTGTCCATATCCTCGGAAGTAACGGAGTCAAACTCCTCCCAAACAAGATCTGTCTCGTGCAATCCCACTGGACCATCAATGGGGGCTAACTCGTTCTGTATCTGAGCGATTTTCTCCTGCAGATAATAATAATAATAATAATAATAAGTTGAATTTATTGACCGCACCCTCTCCCCACAGGGACTCGGGGCGGTGCACAGGGAAATTAAAAGCGAAAAATATACAAAATACATACAAATTAAAACAGATTAAACTCAATCAATCCTGTGCTAAAATCCCATTAACTAAAAATACCCAATAAATATAGTATACATTTAAAAAAAACCCATAGACAGAGAGACTACCCTAGGCCGGCCAGGCGGAAAAGATGAGTCTTCAATTTCAGGCGGAAGGAGCGGAGGTCCGTGGTCGTTCTAATATCGGGGGGAAGGTCGTTCCAGAGGGCTGGGCCCGCCACAGAGAGAGCCCTTCCCCTGGGCGTCGCCCGCTGACAAAGTCTAGTGGACGGCACCTGGAGCAGTCCCTCTCTGTGGGAGCGAATCGGCCGTGAGGATGTATGAGGCAGGATCCGATCCCGCAGGTAGCTAGGTCCCGAGCCATGGAGCGCTTTAAAGATGATGATTAATACCTTGAAGCGCACCCGGAAGACGACAGGTAGCCAGTGCAGCTCGCGCAAGAGCGGTGTAACGTGGGTGAACCTGGTGGTTCCCATAATTGCTCGCGCGGCTGCATTCTGGACTAGCTGAAGCCTCCGGGTGCACCTCAAGGGGAGCCCCATGTAGAGAGAGTTGCAATAGTCCAGTCGGGATGTCACGAGAGCATGAGTGACTGTGCGAAGGGCGTCCCGATCCAATAGGGGGCGCAACTGGCATACCAGGCGAACCTGGTAAAACGCCCTCCTGGCCACGGCTGTCACTTGATCTTCCATGGGCAGCCGGGTATCCAGGAGGACACCCAAGTTGCGCGCCCCATCCACAGGGGCAAGATGTTCGCCCCCTATGGCCAGCGATGGAGTCAGCTGGTTGAATCGGGCAGCCGGAAACCACAGCCACTCAGTCTTGGTCGGATTGAGCCTGAGTCCGTTACTTCCCATCCAGATCCGCACGGCTTCCAGGCACTGGCACATCACCGCTACAACATCGTTGGGGTGGTTTGGGGTAGATATATACAGCTGAGTATCATCAGCGTAGAGATGATACTCTACCCCAAAGCCACGGATGATCTCGCCCAGCGGCTTCATATATGTGTTGAACAGGAGAGGCAAGAGGACCGACCCCTGAGGCACCCCACATGTGAGGGGTCTCGAGGTCGACCTCTGCTCTCCTGTCAACACAAATTGCGATCGGCCAGAGAGGTAGGAGGAGAACCACCGTAAAATGGTGCCTCCCACCCCCAACCCCCCCAGCCGATGCAATAGGATACCATGGTCGATGGTATCGAAAGCCGCCGAGAGGACTAATAGGACCAGGATGGAGGAACAACCCCCATCTCTGGCCCTCCAGAGATCATCGACCAACGCGACCAATACCGTCTCAGTGCTATGCCCAGGCCGAAAGCCAGACTGGCGTGGGTCTAGATAATCAACTTCCTCCAGGTGAAGGGGAAACTGTTGTGCCACCACACTCTCAACAACCTTCGCCAAAAAGGGAAGGTTGGAGACGGGACGATAGTTGGTTAATAAAGCTGGGTCCAAAGAGGGCTTCTTCAGGAGGGGCCTCACCATGGCCTCTTTAAGGGAGGCAGGTAAGGATCCCTCACTTAAAGAAGCGTTGACAACCTCTTGGAGCCAGCCTCGTGTCACCTCCCAGGATGCCAGTACAAGCCAGGAGGGACACGGGTCCAATAAACATGTGGTGGCTCGCAGTCGCCCACGTAACCTGTCCATATCCTCGGAAGTAACGGAGTCAAACTCCTCCCAAACAAGATCTGTCTCGTGCAATCCCACTGGACCATCAATGGGGGCTAACTCGTTCTGTATCTGAGCGATTTTCTCCTGCAGATAATAATAATAATAATAATAATAAGTTGAATTTATTGACCGCACCCTCTCCCCACAGGGACTCGGGGCGGTGCACAGGGAAATTAAAAGCGAAAAATATACAAAATACATACAAATTAAAACAGATTAAACTCAATCAATCCTGTGCTAAAATCCCATTAACTAAAAATACCCAATAAATATAGTATACATTTAAAAAAAACCCATAGACAGAGAGACTACCCTAGGCCGGCCAGGCGGAAAAGATGAGTCTTCAATTTCAGGCGGAAGGAGCGGAGGTCCGTGGTCGTTCTAATATCGGGGGGAAGGTCGTTCCAGAGGGCTGGGCCCGCCACAGAGAGAGCCCTTCCCCTGGGCGTCGCCCGCTGACAAAGTCTAGTGGACGGCACCCGGAGCAGTCCCTCTCTGTGGGAGCGAATCGGCCGTGAGGATGTATGAGGCAGGATCCGATCCCGCAGGTAGCTAGGTCCCGAGCCATGGAGCGCTTTAAAGATGATGATTAATACCTTGAAGCGCACCCGGAAGACGACAGGTAGCCAGTGCAGCTCGCGCAAGAGCGGTGTAACGTGGGTGAACCTGGTGGTTCCCATAATTGCTCGCGCGGCTGCATTCTGGACTAGCTGAAGCCTCCAGGTGCACCTCAAGGGGAGCCCCATGTAGAGAGAGTTACAATAGTCCAGTCGAGATGTCACGAGGGCATGAGTGACTGTGCGAAGGGCGTCCCGATCCAATAGGGGGCGCAATTGTCACAAATTCCTCTGCTCTACCCTGTAATGGGGCTTCCTGCACCCTCTGTTGAAGGAGGGAGCGGGTCACCCTAAACAGGGCGGCAAGGCGGTTATCTGCGGAATGCTATGAGAGTGGCACAATGATGACGTTTGGCCACTCTCAGCGCCACAATGTAAGTCCGTAAATGGGCTCTTACCTGTGTCCGGTCAGATTCAGATCGAGTAGACCTCCATCTTCTCTCTAGGCATCTCTTGTGGCGTTTCATCACCCTCAGCTCCTCGGTAAACCAAGGAGCCAGGGTGGCTCGCCGCCGCAAGAGAGGCCGCAAGGGCGCGATCTGATCCAAGGCCCCCGTGGTCGCAGTGTTCCATGCGGCCACGAGGTCCTCCATCGGGGCGCGGGTCAGGGGTACAGGAAGTGGCCCAAGCGCCGCCTGGAACCCATCAGGGTCCATCAGGCGCCTGGGGCGGAACCAAATTGATGACTCAGGTTCCGCCTCCCCGCGGAGGGGAGTAGCGGTTGGAAAGTCGAGCCGGAGAAGTGAGTGGTCTGACCATGACAAGGGCGTGATGACTATATCCCCTATACCCAGATCACTCTTCCATTGGCCAGAGACAAAGATGAGATCCGGTGTATGTCCACCCTCGTGGGTGGGGCCTTGAATTAATTGGGTCAGGTCCATGGCCGTCATGGAAGCCATGAACTCCCGAGCTACCACGGATGATTCGCCCACCGATGGCAGGTTAAAGTCCCCCATGACTAAAAGTCTGGGGGTACAGACTTTTAGTCCAAATTCTAGTACAAATAGTAGAATAGTACAAATTCTACAAAATTTAAAACTATTATTAAACAATTTACCCATGCTAAAAAGAGACATTTAATTTAAAACCCAAATCTAATAAAACATGGTTAGCAGTTATGCCAGGCCAGTCATATGAAAAAAAATAGGTTTTTAAAGTCCGGCGGAAGAGGCGAAGATCGGTGATAGTCCGGAGGTCTGGAGGGAGGTCATTCCAAAGGGCGGGACCTGCCACAGAGAAGGCTCTTCCCCTGGGCATCGCTAGCCGGCATTGTCCAGCGGACGACACCCTAAGGAGGCCCTCCCTGTGGGAGCGGACAGGTCGAGTGGAGGTATGCGGTAGAAGGCGGTCCTGCAAGTAACCAGGCCCACTGCCCTGGAGCGCTTTAAAGATGGTCACTAAGACCTTGAAACGCACCCGGAAGGCTACCGGCAGCCAGTGCAGCTCACGCAGGAGAGGTGTTACATGGGAGTATTTTGAAACTTCCAAAATCCCCGCATTCTGCACCAACTGGAGCCTCCGAGTGCATCTCAAGGGCAGCCCCATGTAGAGAGCATTACAGTAATCCAGGCGCGAAATGACACACACACATATACATATACACACACATAGAGTGCGTGTGTGTGTGTGCATGTGTGTGTGCTGGTCTTACTGTATTCAGGTCTTTTCCTGTGTAAGATTGAGATTGTCTTGGCAACGTTTCGGCAAGGTCTCACTCACCATCTTCAGGATGGTGTTTTTGGCTTCAGAGCTGCCGTCTTTCTATAAATCTTGGTGGGGGGTAGTGGAGTCCTGGCTTTGTTGCTGTGAGTGAGTTGATTGGCTGTGTAGTTGTATCATGATTGGTAGATTGGTGCTGATTGGTGCTGTCTGTCTGTTCGTTGTTCTTTTGTATTGTGATGGCCTGGATGGTGGGTGGGGCTTGTTTGTTGGCTAGTGCCCCACCCACCACCCAGGCCGTTATATATAAAAATCAGACACACACACAAACATGCACACACGCACACACACACTTACTTATATATAACTTAGATAAGTTTGGATAACTTAGAACTGTGTTGCTTGCGGTCAGATCTAGGTATTGCATACAAAATTACACATAGTAATGCTTCACTTATAAATCACCTTTGCTGTATTAATCTCGATAATATGTGACTTACAGTTTAAACTTGATTGTAAAAAAATATGATTTCTGTAATAGAGTTGTCAAAGTTTGGAATGCTCTATCTGATCCAGTTGTCTCGACTACAAATTTTCAGTTTCAGTCACAAATTGACTTCCGTGGACCTTACTTCATACTTAAGTGGGCAATAGAGGGGGCATGCGTAAGTGGACTAACATAACTATTGTCCCTGTCATTGTATTTTTTTACTTTTATTCTTGTACCTATTTTGTCAATTAGAATTTGACAAATTCTAATAAATAAATAAATAAACAGAGAGAGAGAGAGAAAGAGAGAGAGAGAGAGAAAGAAAGAAAGACGTGCACCTGATGGAATCCCAATCAGCTAGTGTCTACAATGATTTTGTTCTGCATTCAGTTTGCAAAATATCCTTACAAGATTTGTAATGAGCTACAAGATTTGTAATTTACTCTCTACTCAATGCATGGTCTGGACTGCAACCACAGGATAAGTGATCATCAGCATTAACTGGTGATGTTTGGGCCTCTGATTTAAACACCTCTAACGAATGCATCTGTACTGGCACTAAGTTCTGTTGTTTCAGGAACATTTCTTTCTAATTCTTAACCAAAAAAGCAATTTTCAGCAAATGATTCTGGTATTTTCAATGAGTATAGTTTCATTTGTTTCATCGGTCATGTTGCGCCCTTCAGATTATTTAAAATAATATATCTGTCTCTCTCTTAATTTTAAAGCACATTAATTCAAAAACGATTGCAATGATTTAGAATGCAAATTGTGGTTCTATTTGTGGGCATAAGTCATGGACATACTTGTGTTTGCTTTTCAGCAACAACCCTGCACTATTATTTCATGTTTAGACAGTTGATATTAAGACACTGGTACCATATATACAGAAGCCAGAACTTTTTTCATACTAAACTTGGTCCTTTGACTTGTTACCTAAATGTAACAAAGTAACATTAATATAAATTTAATTTATATTAATTTGTAGGCATCTCATCATCGACTTTAGTACAGTACTCCCAACTTTCCAAGATAATCTCTGAACTACCACTTCTGAATGTTAAACCTCGTACACTATGTATACTCCATACGCTGTTACAATGTGTGTCACTGGAAGGCCAAGTACATACCTTGGATAATTTATTCTTTTATCCAAGTCATTTGTACAAATGTTTAACTATCTTAGACCTTAGGACAGACTGCTCTTTCTTTACAGCTATCCCATCTGCTTAAGAGGGGGAGTTGTGTCTCTAAATATTAAATGATAGGTATGCTACCTTTGGGAAGTAAACACATGCCTTTGATTAAATGGCCAGAGTGGGTTTCCAGAAATAATAATTTAGAAACATTGGAATAAAGCTTCTTTGAAAGTATTTGTCAGGAAAAGATAAAGATTATTTGTTATTCATTTCCTTTATTATTAAAACTTGCACAACCTTATGTTTTATTTATTATATTCTACTCTTTTAGAAATAAAGGACTTTAATTAAAGCATTATCTACGGACACCAAGTCTTCCTTCCAAAGAACTGATAATGAAAAACTATTTTTCCATCTTCCATTAGTTTATTCAACAGATTAACTAAGTATAGGAAGCTCTCTTGGAGCACATGTGGCTGTTGCACACTTATGGATATAATTCCTCTGTTCAAGGATCTATGATGAAAGATTGGTGATAAGGACATCTTCCATGAACTTCAGCTGGTTTATCTGCTATAGTTGCTGTTTTGGACAAGATGTTGTTTCATACCATCACTTCTTATTTGATTATGTCATGCAAGGGGCTATTGCTAAAGATGATACCAAATCTTTCATAATACTGGTGCTATACAAATCATGACAATCTTAAGAGCATTTCCTTAGTAACTTGTTTGCTTCCAATCCTAATTCAAGAATCTTTGGCGCCATGTCCCTTTTGTCAAATATATATTATTTAGCAATCAAGGAGAGAAACCTGGTTCTTGGATGACCTTCTTTAACACAAGCTTTCTGGTTTCAGACAAAAGTTGCAAGCAATTTTTAAACAAAAATATGTATTGTGTAAATGTATAGTTATCAATAGGACAAAACCTCTGTCTTTTTTTTTGGGGGGGGGGGGGTTAAGCCTAGATCTAATTACATGTATCTAAACAAAGTATCCCTTGGCATCTTATCTGAACTGGGAAAACTGCAGTTGCCTCAAAATTTGGTTTATCCACAAACAGGAGCAGATCCAGTTTGCAACCTATGTGGGTACATGGCTTGCCCAGTTTGAAAAGTTCAGTTTGCCAAGAATGGGGAAGTACAGAAACCTCAATATGCAAAAAAGTCCTGTGAAGAAGATAATGTTCAAACATGATACTGGATAGCCAATAAATAACTGGTTTTTTTTCTAATGTTAACAGCTAAATAATCTATTGTCCTTCTGAATCCAAAGAGGCATACAATACTTTGGATTCTATTCTAAATCTAGGTGTACACACACACACACACACACATGTGCACATGCACACACAGAATAACAGAGTTGAAAGGAACCTTAGGGATCTTCTAGTCCAACCTCCTGCTCAAGCCCAAGATCGTATACCATTCTGGACATATGGCTATCCAGTTTCATCTTAACAGCCTTCAATGATGGAGCACCCACAACCCCTGAAGGCAAGTTGTTCCGCACTGTCAGGAAATTTATCCTTAGTCCTAGGCTTCTTCTCTGTTTGATAAGTTTCCATCCATTGTTTCTTGTCCTGCCTTCTGGTGCTTTGGAATATAGGTTGCCCCCCCCTTCTTTGTGGCAGCCCCTCAAATATTCTCACCCCAGTCCTTGTTTTCATTAGACATACCCACTTCCTGCAACCATTCTTCATATATTTTAGCCTCTACCGCCCTAATCATCTTTGTTGCTCTTCTCTGCACTCTTTCCAGAGTCTCAATATCTTTTTTTTTTTAAATCATGGTGATCAAAACTGGATGCAGTATTCCAAGTCTGGTCTTACCAAGGCATTATAAAGGAGTACAGTACTAACACTTTATGTGACCTTGATTCTATCCCTTTGCTAATGCAGTTTAGGATTGTATTGGCTTTTTTGGCAGTTGCAGCACATCATTGGTTAGCTACTAGGACAAAGAGGCTGCTATTGAACCAGATGATGCTATCCCACCTATTCTACAACTGTACATTTGGTTTCCCTTCCCAAGCGTAAAAATGTTAGTTTCCTCACCATTTAATTTCATTTGATTAGATAGGGCCCAGTATTCAAGCCTGTCAAGATCTTTCTGGATCTTGAGCCTATATCCTGCCAGCTTGGTGTTGTCTGCAAATTTGATGAGTTCCCTTTCCATTCCCTCATCTAAATTGTTTATGAAACTATTGAAGAGTACTGGGCCTCAGACAGAAATGTGGGGTACTCCAGTTGGCAAATGCACAATTCTAGAGGAAAAAGATGTAATTGTTTTCAGCTGAAAGTTGAAAGTGCTGAAAGTTTATACTCTTTTGTGCTGCAAAGCACTTTTTAAAAAACCCGAATCTAATATGGTGCCTTATCAAAATACCTATATTATCTTTTAGTGCTTAAAGGAAATTGAAATTATAATTTCTGGCTCTGCTTTCATTGAGCATTTACAACTACAAAGCAATTAATGGAACATCAGGCAAAAGGCAAGACATTATTCTGCTGCTTTGATTTAATGCTAAAATTTGAGTCTGATGACAATTGAAGCTTCAGGAGATAGGACTAAGCTAAAGCTGCACAGATGCCAATAAATTGTCCATCTCTTTTTGAGTAATATTTATGTAATTGTATAAATATTTATTGGTAGATCTGCCTCTCAGCAAAAAAACTACCATTATTCATTTAGTGAAATTAAAAGCATGACTTGTATCCTTAGGCACGGTATGTTTTTGGTTCTTGAAAATAGCTTAGAAGGCCAAATGAGCGGCATCAACTCTGTTAAAACTGCCTGCCAGGTTCTGTATGCTTATCTCCTTACCTGCATACTTGGTTCTCTTTTGGAAAGCTCAAAGTCCTTTGGCACACATATTAAATATTATAATGAAAAGTTGAAAGTTTGGAGAATTCAGATTGTTTTTCTCCATGCTGAACTGTTCGTTAGTCTAAAGGAGAAAGTATGATAATCCAAGCTATCTCAGCATGCATTTTAATTATAATAATGAGCAATATTCGGGCAATCTGATTCTGAAATTCAGATGACTTTAAACAATATGTTCCACACCTAAAAGAAAAGGACTGCAAATCAATGCTGTAATGTGTACCTAATTCAGAGACAATGTATTTTTTACTATGTTATAGATTAATGGGGTTGAAGCAGAGGTGGGTTGCTCCCGGTTTGGACTGGTTTGGGAGAACTGGTAATTGGGCGTGGGTCGCTGAACCAGAAGTGTTGACTAGTTGGCCATGCCCCATAACTGGCTCACTTGGATATTCGCCCTGCATTGCCTTGGCCACTTGCATCCATACAACTGCCTCCTCCTGCCTACTGCAGCTGGCAATGGGGTGTGAAGGAGTGGCTGCTCAGTGGAGCTAGGAGCATCCCTAGGTTGGTGGGGTCACATGGTAGCGACACACAAGCTGCTGACTGACTCAGCACATGCCCGGACATGGCCAGAGTGGTGGGGCTGTCTTGGAGGATCTCCCAGCCAGGAAGAGGCACCAGGTGAAGGACCAACTGCAGCCAACAACAGAGTAGGAAGAGGCAGCTGCCCAGCAGAGCTGAGAGCATCCCCAAGTCAATGGGGTCACATAGCAGTGGCGTGTGGGCTGCTGACTGACCCAGTGCCCACCCGGACACAGCCAGAGTAGCGGGATTGACCCGGAGGGTCTCCTGGCTAGGAAGGAGTGCCAGGAGAAAGCAAGGCCACCGAAGGGCCAACTGCAGCTGGCAAGGGGGCATGAAGGAACAGCCTCCCAGCGGCGCTTGGAACATTCCCAGGTTGCTGGGGTGGTGTGATGGTTGTGCAGGGCTGGAAGCAGCGGGGAGACAGGGGTTGAGGCCACCCTGGGTGACTGCAATGGGACATGGCAGCTCCCCGAGGTGGGAGGTGGTTGGAGACCCCCCACCTGCCCTAGTTTGGGCCTCACTGAAGGGACCCCTGCTTGAATAAATGGATGCCAGGTATCTTCCTGCTGAAAAGCCTGGGCTTCTGCGACATCCCAGTCTAGGCTTCTGCAGCATCCCAGGGATGAAGCGTTGCTTCATAACTTCAGAAGGGAGCCAGGAGAGGTGATGCTCGTGAAACGTCTGCCCATTGGGTGAGATCCACACCTTAAAGCCCCGGGCTGAGCCGTTGTGGGAGCGGTGGGTCAGGTTTCCCAGTGGGGAAGTCTCCACGCAGTTCTGGGATGATTAAGCAAAGCTTCCAAGGCCCTTCCCAGGAAAGCGGCAAGCGGACGGGCAGAAGTGAGTGGTAAGGGTAGTGAGCCCCAGGCCAGAATCCCTGCCTCCTTCCTCCAAGAACCTTGACAGTTGGGAAAGCAAGGCTTCTTTGCCAGCCTCCCAGCTGGCAAAACAGAAATGTTTGCCGGTTCTATGGGCGTGGCTAGGTGGGGCTTACATATAACTGAGTGGGTGTGTGCATGAGTGATGTCAAGTTGGCCACACCCACTCAGTCACATGCCCCTCCTTCACCTAGCCACGCCCACAGAACCAGTAGTAAAAAAATATTGAACCCACCCCAGGGTTGAAGGAAATGATCTTTCAAACAGTGGCCCTTCTTTTCATAAAGGCTGGAAGTATTTCTTTTGAGAGACCCTCCCAAGACTTGGAGTAGGTTGATGACAGAGTTCCTATTGAAAGGGATTTTTTTTTGTATATACGCCTGTCTTCTGGCTATAGATGAATATTTCCTCTTTATGGCATTGTTTTTGATTTTTAAATAGCTCGGAATTGTTAGAAATCAGTAGCCCTCAGTAAATAAGTAAATAGATAAATAAATAAATGTACACACATTTACATACACATATACATATGAAAGGGATATAGGTTTTCTCCTCCTAAATGCATGAGCATATGCAGTTCTTAGGAAACTATGTTTTCTAGATATGGGCAATTCATATTTGCGAGAGTTTCCTCTCGCAGTGTCACTGACCAACCTTTTAGTGGCAAAGGCTTTGTCTAGGTAACTGCTTTCAATCCTCCCCTCATATCTGATCCTATAAACAAAGTCAAAGAGAATAAAACTCTATAATAGTAGCTGTGAGATGAATGGTGGTTTATTAAGAGCAGAATATCTTAAATTAAACTAATATTTTATTCACAGGACTCTTTCCCACATTTAAAAATTGAGGAAATGTTGCTTATGCTAGTGAACCACCAAAACACTTTTGTTTCTATGGGCTATGTTTATCAATATTTACCATAGTAAAAATTAAAATGGATGCATTTGTAAAAATGCATGTCAAAATAATGTCAAAATAATAATTTTGTATGAGCCTGTTAAGAGTTTAACATAAATAAAACATTTTTCATGGAAAAAACATTGTACTTTTGAATCAATAAAAATAAGGATAATGAGAAGACTGACATTATTTTAAATTTTTGCAAATATCATCAATATGTGGCAACTAATTTTGATTTTGTAGACTACTGAAAGGGTCTTGAGGGACCCCAGAAGTCTTCAGACCACACTTTGAGAGTTGGTGTTAGACCAAATACACAGATCTGAAGCTTATATAAAAACTGAACATTTCAAAAGCAAAGCCTAGATGAAACAACACGAAGACCGAGGGCTCAACTTTCAGAGCTGCAGTTAGAAAGAACAGCAGTTTAGTCTTTTTACATAATTCATGTCAGAAACTTCCAGTTAATTAATGCTGTGAGAACTTTGTAAAGATACAGCAATTTAATTTGCTCAAATATCCCAAAATCTGAATGCTAATCCCAGGCTTATATCAACTACTGTAACATATTGGGCAAGCAGATTTATTTCTGTATAGTATGCTACCTGCACAGGTAGCAGATGTTCTTTTCTCCTGAGATAGTCTTACTTTCTACAGCTGCAGCCCTACATTAGGGTTGCTTATGTTAGTGCGCAATGCATTTGTGGGAATTTTCTGCCTACAATTTTAAAAAAGGTGGAAAATGCGCTGCTGTGGGGAAATGTAGGATTGTTGCAAAAAGCTGTTCTGCCTGTTATTTTGGCAGGACTCCTGTGCCTTTAGTAATTTAGAAAGTGATCTTAGGGTTCTTCTACTTTTCCCCCACAGAGTGAGAAATATTTTACATGTCTGTGACCAAACATGTAAGATATGAGGGTACCAGACATCTTAGAGCAGACTGTCTATTCCAGTGATAGTGAACCTTTTTTGGCTTGCAAGCCAAAAGTGGGGTGGGGGAGAGCACAAGGGAGTTGTGCGTGGGTGTGCCACACCCATAGTGCTATACGCACAACCCCAGCATGTATGTGTGCATGAGCACCGCTCACCCCAGTTTTTGGTGTGCTTTTTTCTCCCTCCCCAGGCACAAGAGGCTTTATAGAATCCTGGGGAGGGCAAAAACAGCCTCCCCCATCCCCTTGGAAGTTCTCCGAAGGCTTCAGGAGCTTCCCTGAAGCCTCAGGAGCACAAAAAACTGGCCCTATGGGCAAACCGGGAATGGACTTCGTAGGGTCAGTTTTAACCCACCGGAGCCTTCAGGGAAGCCTCCGGAAGGGTACTGAACGCTCTGTAGGGCTAAAACCGGTCCTATGAGCAAATCAGAAGTACTTTCCCGAACATCTGGTTTGCCTGTACGGCCAGTTTTTCACGCTCTGGAGGCTTCAAGGCAGCCTCTGGAGGGCGAAAAATGGTCCCAAAAGAAGGCTGAAGACAGCTGGCCAGTGCCTCACGTGCCCTGATGAATGACTCCGCGTGCCACTTGTGGTCTATTCCATTCACCTCTAAACAAAATAGAGGTAGAATATTCCTATGTGTTTGTTCTATGTTAAAATATAAACGCAAAGTAATTAGTAAAAAAGCAAGATAATAGTAAGAAACCCTGCTATGTCTGACATAAAAAAAATGTTGTTAGTTGCGAAGTTGTTTCTGATCCATTGCAACCCCATGGACAACGTTACTCCAGGCCTTCCTGTGTCCTACTATTGCCTCGAGTCCAATGGAAATGAACTAAAAAATAACCTCCAGTAAAAAAGTAGATTACTCCTCAACTCCCTTTCCCTCTCTTCTCCCCTTAATTTCTGCTGTTACCCCATTTATTTTGCTTGCAGGAAGCTTTCACAGAGAAATTAGGTGCAGAAGTTGACAGGAAATTGCAAGTTCAAAGCCTCCCTTGCCATGGCAAAATGGTGGTCATGGTGCAGAAACTGATTTATTTTACAAGAAATAGACACATTATAATTGTGAAAACATTTTTGTGAAAGTATAAACCCAATGTTCAAAAAACAAAAACATGACTGAGTAAAGCTTACAGTTTTTATATCATTATTATTATACTTTATTCATTAAACATGAAACTCAACCAACGGAACATTAAAAAATGCATTACAAATACCATTGACTGGTACTAATGGTTGATACAGTTTGCTGCCAGCGTCCTATGTATCAACCAAGTACCTTCTTAAAATATAAGATGTTCCAAGTAGTGCAGTTTTTTTGCAGTTCTGCTGGCGTTATTGCAGGAAGCTGCAATTTGTTGATGTATCTTGTAAAATTCTTGGACATGGTGCCATGTGCCCTAATGACAATGGGTATCACTATTACATGCTTCATCCATAGCTGTGTAGGTCCAATGGCCAGGTTGCGATATTTCATTATTTTTCTAGTTTTTTTTCTTCGACTCTGGCATCTCCAGGAACAGCGATATCAATAAACTGTACACTTTGGTCCTCTACAACCGTGATATTTGGCGTGTTGTGCGCCAAATGATGATCCGTTTGTATTTGAAAGTCCCACAAGGTCTTCACCTTCTCATTTTCAATAACTTTTTCCACTTTATGTTCCCATGACTTTCTGGATACAGGTAAATCAACATCATCATCATCTTTTATTCATTAAACATGAAACTCAGTCAACTGAACATTTAAAAATGTATCACAAATACATTTCTGATAGTTGATACGGATTGTTGCCAGAATCCTAGATATCAACCAAGTATCTTCTTAAAATGTATGTTGTTCTGAGTAGCTCAGTCTTTTGCAGTTACACTAGTGTTATTGGAGGAAGCTGCAATTTCTTGATATACTTTGTAAAATTTTTGGATATGGTGCTAAGTGCCCCAATGACAATGGGTATCATTGTCACATATTTCATTCATAATTGTGTAGTTTTGATGGCCAGGTCGCAATATTTTGTGATTTTTTCCCCAAAGTTTTTTCTTCAACTCTGCTGTTTCCTGGTATCAATAAATTGTATACTTTGGTATACAACTGTGATATATGGCATGTTGTGTTCCAAATGATGGTGTGTCTGTATTCAAAAAGTCCCACAAGATCTTCACTTTATTTTCAACAACTTTTTCCACTTTATGTTCCCATGATGTTTTGGATGCAGGTAAGTCGTATTTTTTACGTAATGACCAGTGGATTAATTTAGCAACTCAGTCATGTCTAGCCTTGTAATCAGTTTGTGCAATTTTGCTGCACTCACATATTAAATGTGAAACAGTTTCAACTTCGTTGTTGCAAAGTTGGCAGTTTGGGTTGTCAGTGGATTTTTGTATCTTCGCTTTCATGGCATTAGTTTGTAGTGCTTGTTCTTGAGCAGCAAGTATTAAACTTTCCGTTTCTTTCTTGATGGTTCCCATCTTAAGTCATGCTCATGTCAAGTTATTATCACATTTTCCTTCAATGTTTTTCAAGTGCTGTCCATGCAAAGTTTTGATTTTCCATCTATTTAATCTATCTAGCTGTTTTCCTTATATTCTATCTTGGTTTTTGTTGTTTTAATAATGTTCTCTATTTTCACAGCCTGCAGCAAGTTTTTTGTACTTTGGGTCATATCATCATTCAAACTTTGTTTTTCTTCTTCTACAGTTGATGGATTTGCAATTGCCTCCTGCCCCCTATTCTTCTAGGCAGGTGATGCATATTCAATAGTTTACGTGTTTTCCGGTCCAGGTTTTCCAGTTCAGTCACAGTCCAGTTGATGATTCCAGTAGCGTATCACTGCAACTGCCCGTGTATTAATGGCTTTAATTATATTTTGAGCATTCAGTTTTTATTTTAATATTTTGTGGACCCTCCTGATGTATTCATTCCTTTTGGGTTGACTTTTTGGCTTTTCCATTCAAGATGTTATCTGTTTTTAATATGCCTAGGTATTTGTAACCATAATCCTTTGCTAATGCTTTCATGATACTTCCATTTCCCAGTTCTATTCTTTCTATTTTCCCCATTTTTCCTTGCTGCGTGGATAATATAGCACCTTTTTCAAGTCCAAAGTTCATTCTGATGTTGCTGCTGAACAATTGAACTGTGTTGAGTATTGATTTAAGTTCAGTGGAGCTTTTTGCATATAATTTTAAGTCGTCCATGAACAGTAGATGGTTTATCATGTCATGCTGGCTTGAGATTTAGTATCCCAGTTTTGTGTTTCATAGGATTATTGTCAATGGAATTAGTGCAATGTTGAACAGTAGTAGCGAAAGCATGCCCCTTTGGAAGATTCATCTTCTGATGTTGACTTCACCAATGTTCTTCCCCATTTGCGGTTAGAACTGTTTTCCATTTTTGCATGTTTGCTTTCAAAAATCTTCTTCTTCTTCTTCTTCTTCTTCTTCTTCTTCTTCTTCTTCTTCTTCTTCTTCTTCTTCTTCTTCTTCTTCTTCTTCTTCTTCTTCTTCTTCCTCTTCCTCTTCTTCCTCCTCCCCCTCCCCCTCCTTATTATTATCCATTATTTTATTAATGAATCATTATACTAAGCAGTGACTAATGCAAATAGAATAAAGTAGACAAATCATCTTTTTTCTGCATAACTGGGTGGAGGGGTTTCAGAATTTGGTTCCCACTGATGAGATGTTTTTTAAAAGTATGGCATATGTCTTCTTTAAAAGTTACATGTATTCATCCTCAATTCTTTCACCTCTGAAATAGAAAAATTGTTGACAATAGCAGAAGTTCTTAATCCCCTCTTTTTTAAGTTACTATTTCAAACTTACCAAAGTGATACAAATCCATAACTACTAGGGACCTCTTGGGATAGTCATCAGTTATTTTTTTATAAGCGTACCCCTATGCATACCTATTCAGAAGTAAGACTCACTAAAGTTAAGGAGACTGACTTTCAAGTAAATTTGCATAGGACTGCAGCTTCAGTGCAGGAGTGCAGAAAATCATTTTGTGCTGTTTTTCATTGAATGCAGTTAATGAAGTATTCTGGTGCTGTTTAAGAAGGATGAAATTGAAGAACATAACATAGGCAGCTCCACTCAAATGCATTTGACATCTGAAATTAATTAAATCCCTGCTGGTTATTGTTTTTTCTTTAATTTTTTTTAAAAAATTGATATGTTTTCATAATTTCTTCCCTTTATTACACACCCTGGGGAAACAGAAGTAAGACCCCTTGTGAAAATCCTTTCATTTACTTAGTATGAAAGCACACAAATAACACATTATTAACTGCTTGCACAGATTCAAATGATTTATTTTAAGCTGAGCTGTTTACTGGATGTAATCCTGTGCAAGGCATTATGAAGCTTTACTCATGAGCTAGCTAGTTTGGCTTTTAGGACATCTCTCAACTGTAAGGTGCATGCAATCTGTTTCTTTTCTAAGAAGTCTTTCTGCAGTGCAGACAATATTTAAAAGGGAGAAACTGCAAGACAATGACTGCATCAGACACTGAAAAAACTACCTTTCAGTGGTAGTTTTCAGGGTGAAAAGATTGATATGCTTAATTTGGCTGAAAAAATCACTTTTTTCAGGACCTATTGTAGGAAATGATGAGAAAAATTTGATTAACTGGAAGATGACAGTAGAGACCTTGATGCTGTCTGACTTAGTTGTTGACTTACAGACATTTCATTACTCAACTAGATAACATCATCATTGCCTGTCCACTGGTATCCACTGATGATATTACTAGTCTAGTAATGATACATCTGTAACCCAACAACCAACTTAGACAGCATCAAGGACTCTATGGCCCAATCCTGATGTACATATATTTTCTTCTGTTAAAAGATGACTAACAATAAAAAAATAATTAAAACAGTTCTTTCCCCCTCAGGTCTATTATAATCAGTACCCTCAGGCAGTCTATAAAGTGAGACTTCTAGTGAATATTTTCCCCTTGGCCCTCCTTATAAGGCAATTAGGTTTCCCAATTGCTGTTGGAAATGTTTCTAATTAATCTTTTTGAACCATTTCAACTATAGTACTCTGGACTGAAGACTATAGTACTCACTCTAGTATTCTGGACTGAAGACTATTCAAACTTTTTGACTCCAGGAAAATGCCATAATTGCCATATGAGCATCAGTTAGGAAAAGCTCTATGTAACCATTGTGGAAGTCTGGCAGAACAGGTAGAATCTGTGGTGAAATGACCTACTCATGAGAAACAACTTCTGCATTTAGTATCCCAGTTTTGTATTTCATAGGATTATTGTCAATGGAATTAGTGCAATGTTGAACAGTAGTAGTGAAAGCAAGCCCCTTTGGAAGATTCCTCTTCTGATGTTGACTTCACCAATGTTCTTCCCCATTTGCGGTTAGAACTGTTTTCCATTTTTGCATGTTTGCTTTCAAAAACCATCATCTTCTCCTCCTCCTCCTCCTCCTGATTAAGGTTTGTCTTTCATCCTGTCCATCATTGACATCAATGTGAATTTTACAGATGGAGAACAGTCAGCTCTTAGCCAAACAGAGAATTTCAGTTCAAATGCCTGAGGAAACCTACTTTATGTTTTCACATAGTTAGACTATTCCAAATTGCCACTGTATGAAAATCAGCATACTGTAGATATTGCCATCTTATACTGTCATACCCTGAATAATGAGATTCTTATTGCACTTTGGCTATACCAGGGGTCTGCAAAGTCGGCTCTTTTAAGACTGGTGGACTTCAACTCCCAGAATTCCCCAGCC
Organism: Rhabdophis nuchalis; assembly: GCA_039707465.1. Lineage (NCBI taxonomy): Eukaryota > Metazoa > Chordata > Lepidosauria > Squamata > Natricidae > Rhabdophis > Rhabdophis nuchalis. The sequence continues at coordinate 105,358,607 of CM077646.1, forward strand.
AGCCTGGCTGGCTGGGGAATTCTGGGAGTTGAAGTCCACCGTCTTAAAAGAGCCGACTTTGCAGACCCCTGGGCTATACCATATGTATTAAAATTAAAATTCTTCTTGGTGCATCTAACCCTTGAATGATACAAAATGGAGGATTATATCATGTCTTTAAGAGAAAGCCAAATAATCTATCTGATAAATGGAATAAGTTCAAGTTAACTAACATTTTTTTTTGCAACAATGCTACCGCTAATTTTATTTCATTTTAGGTCTCAACCAGGTGACATATTTTGGTTTATATAATCTACACGTCTTGTAGATAATGTATTGTATATTTTTGTTGTTGTTTGTCATCTTAAATGCAATAAACAATAAACAAACTGAGTTTTTCCTGGAAAACAAATGAATTGAGCATCCCTTTTAACACGGACAGTTTATTCATCTTGTTCCCTTTGATAACTTGTATCCTAACCTGTTAGATTAAACAAGAATTCAACTGTATTCCCTAGTATTCAGAAGAAATGGCCCAAAAAAGAACTGCTAAATATGCCACTTTAAGGGGGATCTAAAGATATCAGAAATGTACACACTTTTATACCTATGACTTTTCTAAACACACTCATATTTTCAGAATTATACTGGAAGGTATCAGAGAGTTTATCCACGATAATGTGTTTAGATTTCTGTTAGATCTTGTTAAACAGTATGGGATCCAATATTGAAGTTTGAAACCCATAGACATGAAACTTTAAATTGAGAGGCATATTTCACAAGCCAAAGACTAGGAACCAGCATTGCCTCACAATAGTCTTGGCCTTCAATACTGTTTATTTTACAAAATGACCTACTGGAATCACAAAACACTAGATGGTATGAATCATTGTTTCCAAAAGACTAGGCAGGAATATAAGAATATAAGAATTGCAATAATTCAGTTTAACTAATCATATAAACCTGAGATAATTACTAATGAGTTTAAGAAATAAGAATAAACATCTCTGAAAGGCAAGATTATAAAATACCTTTACTTTCAATGAGTGGGAAGACCTGCATACATTTTTAAAGAATCTAACGAACAACTGTCCAGCTAAGGGTAATTCCAATCATTTATATGTCCACCTATAGCTCACATTCAAAATTATTGCATGGAACCTGATCCTAAACATCTTACAGTGAAAGCTTTTCAAATTGCCTAAATTTGGTAAAATAAAAATTGAGCTTGATTTCTGATTACTATGTAAACAAACCGAAGTAGGGTTTGCCACTGAATCCTTCTAGGAGAGAGGGAGAGAAAAAGAGAGAAGGAATAGATGCTAGGAGATACATAGACAGACAGATATTTCAATTTCTGAATTTAGATTGCAACCCTGGAAGATGTTGCTAGCTTTCCATGCAAGTTCAAACAGTCTTTTTTTAAAAAAAGATCAGCTAAACTGATGTAGAAGCTGTTACCTGCTGAAGTATTTTTATTGTAATTCAGAGAAATATGCAAATATGTCTAACTTTGGAAACTATTTTATATTTGAATTTCCCGCCTAAGAAAGAAGATCTGACATAGGTAAGAGGTTAAAGCGGGAAAACAGAAAAGGATAATAGTAGATGGATAGAACTAATAGCAGAACATTTAAACCGATTTAACAGTGGTAAAATAGTTTACAGATTGATGACATATAAACAAAATTCTTTGAAATGTGAAAAGACTAAGATAGTTTAAAGGGAAACATATGGTTTTACTGTTCATGTATGGTCAGGATTTTGGGAATTTAAAATAAAAAACCCAATAATGTCATTTAAATTTTTCACCATAAATTTTGCCTCATTGCATGATCTTCTACAGCCCTATCCACTAAAGGCTTGGAAATAAGATCTGAGATGATTGGAAAACTGAGGTGATTCATTTGGACTGTATGGTATTTCCCCAACTTTTCAAAAAGACTCTTTGCAAAACTGACATAAATCTAATTCATTCTGGTTGCAGCAAGATGAAAATGTCACCTGCAAGTCAGCATTACATGCCTATGAATATCATTTTTCTCCTCCATTAATATATGTTTTTGTATGCCCAGCTGATTTTGGTTTTAAATAATGTGTGTCCTCTGGGCCTTATCTCTATGTTTCTCACTGAACGTTATCATGTCTTCTACCATGAGGGCTTCATTAAAGTAGAACGCTGTCATGCAGGGAATTAGTCTGAACTGTGAAAAACAGAGTGGCTTCAAAAGGAAAATTAGGTATCCTGGAGCACCAAGGATTACTTGTATTCAGAGATGTCCCAGAGGATCATTCCTGCAATTTTCGGAAAACTTAAAAGAAAGGTAATGACTGTGCAAATATGGAAAAACCCAGTTCCCCAGTGCGTGGCAATGGGAAAAAAACTTCATGGAAAGAACAAAGCGCCTTTCTATCCTGCTGTGTTGACTAAATTGAAACGAACGAAACACGCTGGCTAGGTATTTTAAAGAATAATTTTTAAGTAAGCAAAGTTCTGATTTAATAATCAAGGCAGAACAGGTAAACCATGCTAAGAAGTTTGCATTCAAATCAAGATGCATTCAAGCAAGATAGAGGGACTGCTGGTTCAGGCTCTCAGCTTTGAATGCATAGAATTAATTCATACAGCCCTCTTGCATATTATTGACAAAATCAAATACAACTATTTTTGGGATGAGACCTTGTGTATTTCATGGCTGAATATTTCTTGCACTCTTGGAGATGAAGGAAATGCTGTCACATGAACATTCTTTCTATATGTATTTTCAGAGACATGTTTAGATAGATATACAAAGTATCATGTAAGCAATTTAGTTACCAGTGAAAGTCCCAAACCATCTCTAGAACTCTGAACTAGTTCTATAAACATAGATTTCTTGCTTATTGGTTGATTGATTTGAATTTGTTATAGTCATCCAAATCTAAGAGAGTCTTAAAAATCTGCAAAAATAACTGAATATAAAATCACAAAACCTGGACAAAAATGATCTAAAAAGCAACAGAATTTGAATGAAATGGTGGCCCTAAAATACATTAACCCCAGGCTTTTAATTCATATGTATACATCATACTGTAAAAATGCAAAGAAAGTACATTCCATTTTCAATGAAATACAACTCTCCTTGTAAAAAAAAAAAAGCATGTCATTATATAATAGTTTTTTAAAAATCCAGGAAAGCACAAAAACAAAAATCACTTCTGCTTCTATTAAATAAATTTTATAACATTAAAAGAAGTATAAATATATATAATGTAAATAATTAATATTCAGCTGAGACACAAAATAATACACTTGTATTATAATGTAAAAATAAAAACATAATTGAGGATGACTCAGTAAGCCAGTGTGTACATCTAGCATTTAAGATTAACAGTTAATTTGAAGGCATTTTTATGATGTGTACACTATTTTTATATATCAGATAAAAAAAACTTTTGTACTTCTTATTCAAAAAAAACACAGAGGAACAAAATAGATGCCCATATTACTAAAATAAGGAAAACATCTGTCCAACCAGGTACCAGATTCCTCATTTTTACTCTTTGCAACAGTTTTCTGGAATCAAGGGAATGTCTCCACGCTGTTCTTTCATTCCATGTCACCAGTTAGTACTTCCTCATCTGGAAGAAAGTGAACTTTGCTGCCAATACCCACCCAGAACTATGATCCTTTCTTTGCTGTACTTTCTTTTTGTGACAAGAAAAAGTCTTGATTGCAAAATCTTGAGCATTATTTTAGCAGCATGTGAAATGAGCACAACTATTCAGCAGTTCGGACATTCTTTAGCACAGGGGTCTCCAACCTTTGCAACTTTAAGTCTGAAGGACTTCAGCTCCCAGAATTCTCCAGCCAGCAAAGCTGGCTGGAGAAGTCTGGGAGCTGAAGTCCTTCAGACTTAAAGTTGCAGAGGTTGGGGACCCCTGCTTTAGCACTGCCCCTTTTTAATACTGGAACATAAATGGATCTTTTCCCATTCACTGGCCACCCCCAGAGGCGTAGCGTGGGGGGTGCAGGGGGGGCCGGCCGCACCGGGCGCAACATCTGAGGGGGCGCGCTCGCACTCGCAGCTCTCTGCCCCTGCCTGGCTCACTCACTCTCTCTGCAATGCTGGCTGTGCGAATCCGATCCGAGCCGCCGGGTCACCGCCCCTTTCTCTCTCTTCCATCAGGTGAAGTCAACGGGGACTCTGCCTGGAGACCGATGACGCTACAGTATGGAGAATTCCTATTGGTCCTCTGGGGCTTCCTCAGATCCTGGGAAAATATGATTCGCTGGTTGTAGCCTGCATTTCTCGGCCCATCCCGTGTTTCTCAGACGTTGCGTCGTCTGAAGCCCCGTTCTGGGCTCCGCAGCGCCTTTCTGTGTCTCCCCTGATGCGCCCAGCCCCAGAGGAGGAATCTGAAAGTGGGGGGGAGCGTTCATCTCGGATTTCGGAGGTGGGAGGGAGGGCTGGGCCAGAATGAGGGTCAGCACCAATTGAAATTCTCCCTGATTGAGCGTCATCGGTTTCCGGGCAGAGTCCTTAGGGGCTTCAGCTGAAGGAGGAGAGCCAGTTCTGCGGAGGGAGAGGGGGAAGTGGGAGGGGGATCTTGGCCTGAAGAGCCAACTGGGGCTCCTTCTCTGCTGGGAACGCTCTCCTGCACTGGGGGAAGTCAAGGGAGACTCTGCCCGGAGACCAATGACGTTCAAGAAGGGAGGTTTCCCATTTGTTCTCTTACCTTCTGGAACCTCCCAATCCCAAAGTTGGAGGAAGCCCCACAAGGAGGGCGAGGGGGCTGAGGTTTGTCCCAGGACAAAACAACCCCCCCCCCCAAAAAAGGTAAAGGGGGAAGAGGGAAGGGCTGGCGAGGGCCAGGCCTTGTTTTCTGGTTCCTGTTCCCAAATCGGGCTGGGACCCTGCTCCCCCCATCCTCTGGGCCAGTGGTGGGTTCTGCCGAACTTTACTGCCGGTTCGTGTGTGTGCTGGATGTGCAGTTGAATTAAAACTGTTCTGCGCATGCGCAGGACTGAAAAGCAAAATGGCGACAATGACGAGGTAACCGGTTTGCCTGAGGGAGGGAGAAAAAAGTGAGAGAAAGAGGGAGAAAAGGAGGGAGATAAAGTGGGAGGGAGGGAGAGAGGGAGAAAGAGAGAGAAAGAGAGGGAGAAGGAGAGATGAAGGGGGAGAGAGAATGTTGGGGAGGGGAAGATGGGGAGGAGAGAGGGAGAAAGAGAGAGAGCTCTGCAACAGTTAAATTAGGTGATCCAGATAATTCTCAATTTACGAGAATTCATTTAGTGACTGAAGTTGCAAAGACAATGAAAACAGTGATTTTTTGCCACTTTCCATACTTTGCATTCTCCCCATCATGGTTACGTCAAGGAAATTTAGGCGCTTAGAAACCAATATGTAATTATAACAGTTGCACGGTGTCCCCCCCCCCCGGGGGTTGTCACATGACCCCTTTTGATGACCTTCTGACAAGCAAAGTCGATGGGAAAGCCATTTCACAACCAGGTTACAAACTTCACCAACTGCAGTGGTTTCACTTAGTGACAGAAATTTGGGGTTCAGAATTGAAGGCCATTGTGATGACCCTGGGTGTGGCACAAAGGCAACACAGCCGGAGAACCGTTATGAGTCCCTATATTGTCACCAGCTGTGCCCCCAATGTCCCTTTCAACTCTCCGGCCTGGAGAAAAACTCTCCCACAAACCTGCAGCAGCCTCTGGCTGACAATTCTCCAGTCCAAATGTTGTAAGCAGAAAACTTCCAACTATGAATCCAACAAGGGAAGAGAAGGTAAATAATCAGGCAGGGCAAGCAAGATGAGCAGCTCCAAAAGCCAAAGTAGCATGGCAGTAAATCAAACCAGTTGGGAGGATGTCAGGAACTCAGATAACAGCAGATGAACTCCGTGTTTGTTCCCGACAACCACCCCTCCCATTCGCCTCTCCTTTAAACTCCATCCCCAGGTGTGCCTTGTGAAGGGAATCAGGGACGTTTCTTCCGTCGTAAGCCACCCAACCCCTGTTGCTCTCTTCTACGTTCTTCCCTGTGTGACCTTGGATGAAGAGGGGGTGGGCCTTGGTCTTCCTCTGAGCCCCCTCTCCCTTGTCCTCCCTCCCCCCTGGTCTGCCCAGTCTGACGTTGCCCTTCCCAAGTTTCCTCCACAGCCAACGGAGCCATCCTCTCGCTCCCTGTCAGCCGTTGGAAGATCCTGGGAAGGTCCTGCCCCAGATGCTGCGATTTTCCCTTTCCAATGAAAGAGCTGGAAGTTTGATTACCCGCACGGAAGGCCCCACCTGGCCACAAAAGCAAGACAGAGAGCAAAATCAACACAGCTTCTCCTTTTGAGCCCGCCTGATGGTGTCAACATTGCTGTACACACAGCCATAACAAGCTGGAAGGGGTCTTGGAGGTCCTCTAGTCCAACCCCCTGCTTGAGCAAGCGACCACAGGGGGCACGCGGAACCATTTGCTAGAGCATTTTACTTTAATTACATCAGTATTTTCATAACAAACAATACATGTGCTTAGGGGGTAAGGGTTTCTTTAACTAATCTAGTGGAAGAGACTCGAGTGCTAAAATCCACGGGTTAGGGGGCGCAAATTACTTGACTTGCCCCGGGTGCTGACAACCCACGCTACGCCACTGGCCACCCCTATCTTTTTCATTCCTGTTTACAAACCATTGGCAGCAATTAATGTCAACATCTTGCAAGCCTTTAAATTGCTCTACTGAGATTTCATCCATCTTGCAACTTTGCATGCATCATGAGCTCTAGGATCTTTTCAATACTGTACAGTTCTTCTGTACATTCATACAATCTATTCTTTAACCACTTTCTCTCTAGTTCAGGGGTGTTACATTCGTGGCCTGTGCGCTGGCCACCCCCAACCCCGTGACCATTTGTGCTTCAGTTTGAGATGCAGGCAACACAGACTCATGCCCAACAGCCTATGTTCAACAGTGAAGGGACACAGGGCAGAGAAAATCATCCTGCAGAAAGCACAGCTCCACAACATAGTCCTTTCAGCAGTTCCAAGGAGAATCCACACCCATTTGCACTACTCAGCTGATTCTGAGGACACAGACAAACCTCCAAGTGGTCTCGTTGACTCTCTAAAAAAAATGCAAATGACCAGCTGTCTGCAAGGAATATAAATTCTTCCATTCCCCACGATCCTGTCAGAGCTGAAGAAGCTTTTTCGATGAGGAGTGAAATGTTTTCAAAGAGACAACAAGAAAGTCCAATTAGAGTTTAGAGTTTATTGGTTTTTTATACTGCCCTACTCCCGAAGGACTCAGGGCGATATACAGCCAAAATAAAAACAAATATATAAAAGTTAAAAGGAAAGCTTTTAAAAGACATAATTAAAATATTGGCTGAAACGTAGAAAAAAACCCAATAATAATAATAATAATAATAATAATAATAATAATAATAATAATAATAATAATAATAAATTTTATTTATATCCTGCTCTCTCTCCCCGAAGGGACTCGAGGCGGGGCACAGGGAAATTAAAAATAAATTACAACAAACAAAGTACAAGGTTAAAATCGAATTAAACTTACCCTGCGCTAAAAACTTCTATAAAAAATAAAACTATCCCTAAAAAGCCCCTTAATAATTTAAAATTAAAATTAAAATTACCCTAGGCCAGCCAAACGGAAGAAGTGAGTTTTTAATAGCTGTCGGAAGGAGCGAAGGTCCGTGGTTGTTCTGATTTCGGGGGGAAGGTCGTTCCAGAGGGTCGGGCCCGCTGGCACAGCCTAGTGGACGGCACCCGGAGAAGTCCCTCTCTGTGGGAGCGAATTGGCCGCAGGGATGTATGAGGCAGAATGCGATCCCGCAGATAGCTAGCCTAACCCTGATTAAAATAATAAAAATTTAAATTTAAAAATTTAAATTTAAAAATTTAAAAATCATGCTTTATGCCAGCCCGGCTTGTTGAAAGAGAAAGGTTTTGAGACCACGGCGGAAGGTGCGTAGGTCAGGGATAGTTCTTAATTCTGGGGGCAATTCGTTTGCCTCCGGAAAAAGCACCTTTGGGAGAACCATGACTTAGATGACTGAGAATCTTCATATACAAAAATCCCATATAGTGAGACACTGTAAAGGAGGAGAAGCCTGATTTTTGCAGGTTGAAGTTTTGACTTTTTCTAAATGTATCTGCGTGGAATATGTGTCATTGATCTCTAGATTCCTGCTGAAACATCTGTGAAAGCCAATAGTAGATATCAAAACTCTTCAATGTGAAAGATCCTGCTTTTTCTCATAAGGAAAACAATAGCATTATCTGTTTCTGTTTTCCTTCAATAATATTGTTATGCCATTTATATTAAGAAAAAATGAACACTTATCATAGTGTTCCGCTCCCAGAAGTGAAATATGAAATGTCACTCCGGCTATTTAATTAGGGTCCAGAAATTAGAAAAAAGATATCTATTTTCTGCTCATCGGATTGTATGTCACAGGAGGATTTTATAAGGTTAAAATAATCAATATACATTTTTGGCTACACCAATGTTATTGATGAAAACAGTGCATGTAATTGCCTGACTTCTTTGAAGATTCACAGGCCAACATATGTATTGATCTATCTGAAGTAAAAATCTCTGCTGAAATTTGCTCAAATAATAAAGTTACTGCCTCAGGATCAACATGCAACTCTACTGCAGCAAATAGAAACTGAAAATTAAGAGAATTATGCAGAGGAATAAAAATCAATATTGAATCTGACAGTTAAGCAACTGGATTAGCATCCAGCATAGAAACTTTCACCACATCTCTAATCCCTCATGCCTCTTCTATGCAGTAAAATAATTGTTTCCCCTGCTCCACTTCTCTAATGGACCTCTACCAATAAAGAAGTAGAATAAATGAAGTAAACCGCCTCAGATCCAAAATAGATTATGTGAAAATGGGAGAAAGCCAATCCAATTTAAATTTTTACCAATTCTGGAGAAAACTAAGGTTACCACAAAGAAATGCAAATAGGGAGCAATAATTTGTAAGATGGCAACAGCCTACATTTATATATTTAGATTTTATGTGGTTCATTCAAAACAGGCTCCTCTCTGTCTTCACAAATAATTATTCTAATTTATTCTATTCTAAATGTTCTAAATAATTATTTCATCAGAATGACTATGGATGAATGCATTCAAAATGTTGGCAATCAAAAAAAAAATCTTGTAAAGGGTCCAGCCAGGCATTCTTTGCAACCAAGGATCTGAACTCTAGATGAAACTTCTATATTAGCCATACATTATCAGCATTACAGCAGAGACAATTTAATTGCTAAAAGCTTTCTGATATATACTATATGTACTTAACAAGTTTCTTTTATAACATGAAGGGACTTTTTATAAATTCATTGTATGTCTTAATTGATGTTATGCCTGAACAGTTCCAGTTGTCAAATTGATTCAAGACCTGATTAGGTTTCAGTTTTACATAATTTTCTCTATGTAAACTCTGATTTTATAACACCCTCAGCAGGAAGGGATATAACACAGGACTAATGGAAAATGGGGTCCTATTGCTGCTCTAATAAAAAGCAAAATAGGCACAGATATGCAGATTTCAGGGATAGAAGAACTCTCTATATTAAGATGTGAGACAATAGGTTTCAAAACATAAATTTCAGACAACCTTTGAATGTCAGTCTTGAATGTCAGTCTCAGCGACTGCAAGAGGCTAGACTTAAAAATGATATTTATGGTACAACAGTGCAAGAGATCAGGAAATAAATAAGCTTACTCCAGAATCCATATTCCATGCAGGCAAATCCAAGATCCAAGAATAAGAACTGAGAAAAATATTGTTTTATGTTGACAAAGGTCAATCAGAAAATCAGATCCAGGATAAGAAAATTACCTGCCAATAGAAGTCTCATTTCTGATCACTTTCTTAAAGGTCTAAGTCAGGGATGCTGGTTTTCCTAATCATGGTTTCTTCTTTTGTGGAGTATAATTGGATGTCTTTGTTCTACTCATGATCATTTTTCAGGTGCAAGACCCGTTCATCTATTCTGTTCAGCTCCAAATCAGGTGATTTAGATTAGCTTCTGTGTCAGGTGACTCAATCTAGTGCTATGCATTTCCAACAAGTGGCTGATTACCTGATTGCTTTGGAACTGCAGAGTCACTTTAACAGTTCCTGCTTTTTCTGAATGTCATATATTAATATCTAAAAGCTCATCACCTCCTGAGTTACGAGGTCAAAACCTATTAAGTCCTGTTCTTCCATTCAGTGTCTGACTCATCAGACACGCTCATAACAACCACACAAAGAATCCAAGCTATATCTAGCTTTGTAGATATATTGAAGTGAGTTGTAGCTTTGTAGCAATGCACACAAACCATCACTTCTTCTAATAAAAGTAACAGTAATAGGAAAGAACCTAAAATGAAGGAAAAGTCAGCAAGATTTCCTTGCAGTGACTGTCTTGTCACAGTGTTCTCATAGCTAAGGGGCTGCCATAAAGAAGATGGGGTCAACCTATTTTCCAAAGCATGTGAAGGCAGGATAAGAAGCAATGGATGGAAACTAATCATAGAGAGAATCACCCTAGAAGAAATTCCCTAACATTTATAGCAATTAATCAGTGGAATGACTTGCCTACAGAAGTTGTGGATGCTCAAACATTGGAGGTTTTAAGAAAAGATAGGATAAACATTTGTCTGAAATGCTTTAGGGCTTCCTGTCTGAGCAAGAGGTTGGACTAGAAGACTTCCACGGTCCCTTCCAATGGTGTTATTCTAAGATAGCATGATAAATGATGTGAATGGCATCAGGAAATCAGTTTACTATTTCTGTGGTCAAGTCAGCTAGCTAGCACGTAGTCTAGGAACTTTTGAAGAAGAAATGGCGAACTGAAGATGGCTCTGCTGAGAGCAGAGCTGACAACCACAAAAGAAGGAAGAGTGAGTGAACTGTCTCTTTGTAATTCCTCTCCAGAGAAGGAGAGGACTTGGGATCGCCCACAAGTGCTTTAAACAGTTGCTTGTCACAAGAGACCATAAGGTAGCCATCTCTGTGGATTTAGAGCTCTGGGATTTGAGAGAATATCATCTTAGTTCAAACTGTAGTTGATGCCTTTCAGAATGATGAAGGGTGATTAATAAATTAGTCTTGGAAATTATAACTGGACTAAGGTCCAGATGGATTTGAAATGAGATTTTTAAATTAATTATAACAAGGCTTTTAATGGTAAAAGGTGTTATTTTGAATTATTTTAAAAAATGGATCTTTGAATGTTGGACACTAAAGGAAACCTGAATGAACTAAAGATTACAAGTAAATAATTAAATTTATCTTACATTTGATTTACAAATTCAGAATGGAGCAAAATACACTGGATGATAGTTATGAACAAAGGATCCAAACATTAATTTTAAGACTTATCTGTCATTATATAGACAGATAAGAAGTTATGAACAGGAACAAATTTTATAAGAATAGGTCTACTTTGAAAGTAGATTTAAAATTGACAGCTATGAGGGTAATGTGAAAAAAGATGCTATATTGCATATACAAATGAAACCAGTAAAAGGGATATACAAAGAACAAACCAAAATGTTATCTGAATAAGTCTTCTATATTGGATTTATACAAAAGTCTTGTTAAAGTTTTGTGAGAAGAGATTCTTAAAAAATGCAAAGAAAACAAGTTCCAAGATATTATTTGAAGGGATCAAAGATCAAGATTGTTAAAAGTTTAATGAAGGAATAGAAAGTTGGTTTATTTCTTCAAGGTTACAATATATACATTGTCATCTCTAGTAACTTTTAATGGATTTACTGATCTGGATTGGACAATGAAATTTTAAGGATTTGTTTATAGATAGGACATGGGAAGATGAGATCATTTGTTACATTTTAAAAGAATGCAATAAGTTACTAAAATTATTTTTTGGAGGGAAGTCATGTTTTTAAGATATACTTTTTGTTTGCTATGCTCTTATTTTTCTGTCTTTTGATTTTTCTTTCTATTTTTTCCTTTTCTGTACTTTTTGTTTTTTCTCTTTACTCTTTACATTTGTGTTCTTTTATATTTCCTGACCCAGAAAGGAAGGGGAAAATAATATAAGGAAAGAAGTGATTAAGGAATGAAGCTGGGTGAGATAAGAACTAGCAGTTATCACAACAGAAAAAAACTGTTATGTCAACATAGATAAAGTGCCTTCCAAAAGGATAGCCAAGCTTTGATGGCTCATTAAAGTGGGAGAAAAAAGGGCTGTAGTTTAAATCCAGGAGCGCAACATCGATGGATGTTGATTCCTATATACTACAGTGGACCAATGCTTTGTGTTTATACAGCTTGGTTTTGCCTGCCACAGATACTAATTTTGCTGAGCCATGCCTGTGAGTCTTCTGTCACATAAGCTGGGAAAAGAAGTCTCTGGAGAGCTGAGATTTACTGCAGGGCAGCTTGAAGCCTGCAAGCGATGAAATCAGCTAAACTGAGCAAATTTCCTGGCGTGGAAAGAAACAGGCATCTTTATCATTATTATTAGATTTTTGTCTTGCCTTTTTATACATTTTGATCAAGGGAAGGCAGCAAAGGCATCTAATATTTCCCTCACAATGACAACCCTGTGAGGTAGGTTGGACTGAGAGAAAGTGATTGACCCAAACCTGTCACTCAGCCACCTTTCATGCCTAAGGGAAGCCTAGAAATAACCATGTCCTGATTTCTAGGTTAGCGCCTTGACTACTACACCAGCTGGCAATCATAATAATCATGCCAGCTGCTAACATTTCACATATGAAATCAAGGATCCATTCAACATCTTGGAACTCACTGCTAGTTACACTTTATGGAAGACTTCAGACATTCAAAGGCTCATACGGACTTCAGTACATCTTTCCCTCAGACAAAATGGGCAAATTTGTGAAGAGAAGATGCAGGTCCAGCAGGTGTGCAATTCTTCACCCACCCTGAAGCCCTTATTACTCATTCCAGTGAAAACTTAAAGAGGCTTCTGTCATTTGATGTATGAAATAATTATTTAATTTGCATTCATGTAACTTCTGCAATAATTAAAAAAACACAACCTCAAAAGCTGTTATAAGCAACATATATTTCAGTAGCATAGATAACATTTAATATCTTTTTGCTGTTTGAAAAAGGAACTTTTTCGCTTTAAAAGAAAAACTAGAAGGACAAGTAGTTCTAAAATAAACAATTTACATGCTTATATAGCCATAGTGGTGCAGTGCTTAGAATGCAGTATTGCAGGCTGACTACTCACTGCCAGGAGTTCGATCCTAACCGGTTCAGAATTGACTCAGCCCTCCAAGGTCAATAAAATGAGAACCCAGATTATTGGGGGCCATATGCTGACTATGTAAACCTCTTAGAGAGGGTTGTGAAGCACTGTGAAGCGGTATACAAGTGTAAGTGCTATTGCTATATAGCTTGTACTGATCTGTCAATTCATTTAAATCTATTCTACATTATGAAATTCTAGCAGCCTTTAATGTTTCTTTGATTAAAATAGTATTACTTCAGCCAAAGCAAAAGGGCTTTTCCCCCAGAAATTGCACATCATTTGCATTACATATTAGTCGAATAGCATTTTCTAGTACAATAGTCTATAATTTCTTGACTTGCTAAATGGGACACTAAATTATCAATTTTATTTTACTTTAATGTCTAGGTAAAACAGTACATTTATTACACTTAATGATAAAGATTGCTTTGATCATCAGTCACTGTGACTGACATGCCTGTTGAATTACTGTACACAGTTGAATTAGGCCCAGTAGGATAACAAAACCTCATGCTGTGGTTTTAAGAGGAAATGTGTGAATGATCCTGATTTCTCTTCTCTCTCTTTTTCTGCTTCTGTTGTGTTCATAATGAAAAGTAAAGGATTGTTTTTTTTTCCATTTTACAGGTTAGAACTAATTAGTCTTACTCCATTAGGAATTCAAGCAAACACTAACTGGAACTCGATGAGTATTGCTGAGAAAACAAGACCGAGGATCAAGCTTGGGACTATTTATTAGAGATTAACATAGATCTTGCTGTGTCATTAGTCATTTAGCTTTGTACTCCAGTCATCCAGAATTATGATTAAATTAGTATTTTGATGTAATTAATTTCCAAATTGGATCATGTGTTGTTTGCTGCTGTATCTGCAAATATGAGTTGTTTCTACTCATTTGTACATTATCTCTGTTACATAAAGGATTCCTATTTATCACGATTGGTTGTATGAGTTTTTCCATTCTGGTGAAACACTAGGATAAAAGCTTTTTAGATGTCTGTTTATGTATATTCTCTGTATGTATGTATATTATAATCAAATTTGCTTTTTGCTTCAGCATATCAGTAAAATCACTATAAAAATAACCTTCATGCAATTGTATATAAAAACATCAACGTGCTATTTGTAACGTTTTGTCAGTCATAATGTAACTATGTGTAGGTGTGTGTGTGCATGTGAGTCTGATTACAGATTGTGTTTTTTTTCCAGCTTGCTACTTATATGCATGTGTTCATCCATAAAGTGAGGAGAGGGAAGATACAAAATGAGACTGTAAAGAATATGAATTTCCTAAATGGAATTCTTTGCAAATCTTTGCCTGCAGTTGCCATGGAAGGCTTCCCTCTTATTTTCCATGTAATAAAGCAATATGTTATGTCTCTTTATGGGCTATATGTGTCTTTCCCTCATGCTGTGTATGTATTTGTGGATATGTTTGCAATGAGAGGGCCGAATATCTCTATTCAAGGTCATGTGACAAGATGGGAGGTAGGTTTAAGAATGAACAGTTAAGACATTCCAAGCTGCTGATCAAGTGCCTTTCTCAATTCTTCTACAACCCCATCCCACATTCAACCCAGTTTTGTTTCTGATCTTTCTTTGTTTGACTTCCTTCACCACCAAATACCAGATTTGGCCTTGTTCTAACATGGTTTGGGAAAGTTGTCCTCTTGATGGCCAGAGTCCTGAGTCTCTTATGTTTTCACCAACATTCTGCTGGGTTGGAAAGAATAAACTCATTTAGTGATCAGTTGGAAATATTATAAGGTAATCTGAGGAAAAGTTGGATTATTTTGGAAACATCTCTAGTATTTTTGTATGTCTGCAGCTAAACTGTTGCAGTCTTTGTATGCTGTCTATTAAATATGGCATATAGAACCGTGAAACTTCATAGTATATTTTAAGAATAGTTTCATCATTGTGCTTATGAGTGGATTCATCCAGGATCTTCACGTTTCCTTTTAAAAATGTTATTTCTCATGATTGAATGCCTGTTCCAAATAGGTGGGCAGACAAATGACGTTCTAGTTGTAAAGCCTTAATGGAAATCATTACTGTCACACTGTCAATTGCTACCCAAATCTGACTTACTACATAATTAGTAAGAAGTCCAAGCCCATTCAGTAGAATCTCTGTATCTACTGTAATTGACTTTCAAACAGAATCTGAAAATTGAATCACAAAATTGGATTGAACTAACCTGATTCAGTGCTTTGCACTGAACCTGTAACTCAGATTTGAGTTGATCCCTCATTTGCTGTAATTAATGGAATATGAATGACTTTCTTAATGAACAATCATATTATAAAACATGGATCTATTTGTGGGGAAAATAAAGTATTTTCTAGGGAGTTTTCCTGAAAGCATGTTCATATCCAGTCCCCCCCCCCACATTGCTTATTATTTGACATAAGCATTCTATTAAAAAATGGCAGATCATAATGACATTTTGACTTTTTTATCACAACCAGTAGAATCCCAGATGAAAGCACTTTAGAAATACCTATCAATTTATAGGATAAAGGAACAATACAGAGATCAAATATTTTAATACATTTTATTTGTCTATCATTCCACAGATAATTTCAAGTTTTCTTCAGAAGCAAATGGATCATCTATGTGAATTTTTTTTGCTAACGTATACACTGCAATTCCCCCCCCCCTAATCTTACCAATCCCATCACTTTGACTCCTATGCTTCACTGAGTGTAATGGGCATTAGAGGAGCAAAAAGCCACAGATGTACAATCTTATAAAGTGTAAAGGCCCTGAGAACAGATATACCTGATGGCCAATGTGGAAATCCCTCATTGGTTATATATTGAACTCAAATTTTGATTGTGCTGATGCTGCAACATACATCACTTCCTTAAGTATCAGCATCTCCTACTTTAATTAGAAATGGGGGGAAAAATCTCATTGAGAGTAAGTCAATCACTGTCAGGCAAAAATGGATCTGCATTTCCAAACAGAGAAACCACATATTTCAAATTAACGCCATTATCCTGAATTAATTCAAGACAGCTACTTGCTCTTCTGCAATAATACTTTATCATGGCCTGTCAATACAATTTTTGTCAGTCTTCCCTTTCAACTAAATATAAAGGGATCTGTTCCTTCATAGAGAGCAAACTGTCATAAATGATTACTTTATGTGTGTGTTACATTCTTCAGGGGGAAAAAAGTTAAAGAAGTAATAGCCAGGTCAGAAGATCATAAATGGATGGTGTCAGCCCATCACCACACAGAACATGTATAGGTAAATTACTCTGAATAACACAAAGGGCAATTTTAGACCTAGACAGCAGTCTAAGCTGCTTGTCTGCCATCCTCCTCTTGGACACTGCAATAGATTGGCAGTGGGACCAGGCTGCTACTTACACTGGACTGCACCAACTGCAAGATTTGGTTGATTGTTCCCCTGTTTTTTGTTCTTCCATAAAGGGAATGCAAAAATTACTGCTTGGTTTCTGAATGTATCAGTCCATCATGCTTTCCCCTTACTTTTAGGAGTTATTACTTCCTTGATAGCCTCCACCTCTCTTTTGCTTTCCAAGTTGTTTGCACACATGAATACCTTCACATCCCTTCCCACCTGTCACTTTCCATGTTTCTGCTTATGATTCTATTGTATTATACAGTAATCAAAACAAATGAGAACAATCATTCTTTGACTCCTATCTTCCTCTCTGGATTCCCCTTTTTTTTCTCCTTTTTTCCCCTTTTATGTACACTGAGAGCATATGCACCAAAGACAAATTCCTTGTGTGTTCAATCACACTTGGCCAATAAAGAATTCTATTCTATTCTATTCTATTCTATTCTATTCTATTCTATTCTATTCTACTCTACTCTACTCTACTCTACTCTATCAAAAGAGAGAGTTCAGTTTGAAAGGAACAAAATGGTTGCAACTTAAAGATATTAAAATAGTAGTAATAATAATAATAATAATAATAATAATAATAATAATAATAGGAAGAGAAGCTTTGTGGGACTGTGGGTACATGGATAGGGGGAAGCAGGAGGAGCACGCTTCACCCAGTCTGGAGATAAACTTAAGTGTTCCCACTGGGAGATATGAAGATTGGACTTAATGGGCCATCCTTGGATCAATCACAAGGCCATTAACAAACAAAACAAAAGAAATACCCATTGCCAACCAGGAGAGAAAACATCAGCAAATGATTGCCTAGGGCAGCAATCAGGTGCAGGAGATCAGGGGGCACATCAAACATTGCTGTCAAGTGGAGCTAGGGCTCATCAATTAGCCTTTCTTTGCTAAATCTGTAGAAAGCATATGCTCCTTCAAGTGAGATGTACACAGACTACTAGTAGTAGTCAACAGTTTTGAATGCAAAAGGTTCAAAAGATCTGGCTTTGGTGCACATAAGAAGCCAGGCATCTATCTCACCCTCTGGGTCTTCTCATTGTCTCTCACTAGGTAATCTTTCTCTTGGGGCAACTTTCTATTTCCCCATTGAAATACTGCCCCTTCTGACACATTTGCCTTGTGTTTTGCAAATCTCTGTTTAGTATAAGCAATTGCCACCTCTGACATTACCTGTTGTTTACCTCTGCTTACTTTTTCTCTACCTTAAGGGACAATAATAATCTCAGAAGGAAGAACAACTAAACCATACTTAAGATATAGGGTGGCTTCCCATTCTAGAGCCCGCATTAACAGGCAGCCCTCAGCCAATCCATTGTAATAGTTAGGGGTTGTATTGTGACTGGGGACTGCCATATGTAAGTTCCCACACAATCATAGAGGTTGCTAGATGAGGTGGGGCTAGGTTTTCTCTCTACTCAATCCACATCACAGAATTGTGAAAAGAAAGCATATAATACAATCCAGCAATAACAATGTGACTGGCAGAAGCCAATTTTTGCTTTCCTTTTGCTACTGATGGCAGGAAACTAAAGCAGGTAATAATGTGGTAACTTAATTAGTAGAATCAATTGTTAGAGAATTTTAAGAGGAAAAATAAGAAAAGAGATATGGGGTATATTATGAGTGTTATCTCTGTGCCGAAGAGATGCACATAAATTATGAAAAGTACATGTGTGCAGCAACAATTGTGCTGGGAATGATGGTATTGTTTTCACACACACACACACACACACACACACACACACACACACACACACACCAACCAGTATCTGGTGTTTTGATTCTGAACATAGAAACTTAAATAATATTGTATCATAGTTGTCAGGCTGAGTTGCCTGGATCTGTAACAGGAACCTTGGGTGCACAATTCAGTAAAAGTGGATTGAATGGAAGTTTAGGGTACCCACATCTGAGAGACATTTCACACACATGTGACTATGGAGATTCTTAGTCATCCAGATCATGGTTGTTCCAAAGGTGTTTTTTCAAGAGGCAACTGGACTTTCTGGTTTTGAAGAGCTGAAAAAGCTTCTTTGGATGAGAAGTGAAACATCTTCAAAGAAAAACCAGAATGTTCAGTTGCCTCTTAAAAAAGCACCTTTGGGACTATTGGGTTGTGAGTTTGGGGGATGAATAGTTTAGCAACAGTTATATTTACATGCCCTAACAAAATATAGTAAAAAGTTTAAGAGTAAATATACACCAAAATGAATTTACTTTGTTGGCATGAGATTCAATCCAGTTTATTATTCTTCCCTTCAACCCTTTGCTTGCATTCGTTTATAAATGCATCCCGAATTTCTCAAGATCACACTCTGTGAACCAAGACTTTATTTAAATCACCATCTAAATTCCTCCTTTGTTTATCTTGCTTTCAAACATCAATTAACACATCATTGTATGGGGAGTTTTGCTCATCTGTTCAAGCAATTTCAATTTCAGCATAAAGTGGAGTTATCACAGCCCCAAAAATTACATTTTGAAATCATTTGCATCAAAAGGTTTATGTGGTGGCAAGGCATCACTCCCAAAACTTCTCAAGAAAAGTGAATTTCTGAAATATGAACACAAGAGAGACAGCAATGGGAAGCAAGCCGAAACTGCTGGACTTTTAAGGAATATTGTCCATAAAAGCCAAGGGGAGGAGAAACCCAATTACTCTGGAATGACAGTGTTGGATAATTGAATCTCGGTGCCTTTTGCTATCAGGGAAGCAGTAAAAGGGAACAGCCTCTTCACCTAGAATTAGATTTGTCTGTCTAAGTGGAAATGAGGGCCTGAGTCCCTATTTCATACTATTCCAGCACTAAGATTTGAAGAGAAGCCTTGTCAGCAAGCAACCCCACCTTTTAATTCAGGCTAACAGGCCAGATTATTCTGAGAAAATAGCATCTTTTCCAGTCTGTAAAACTTTCTAATCTTCTTTCTATATTACTTTTCACCTTCCTTTGAAGGTATTTGGCACTGAATACTAAGACAAGCTGAAATCTGACAGAGAGAAGTAATTTTGGAAGCATTACCTATTACTACTTTTATCACTGCCAGTGTATTTATGAACAGATATCATATCTAAACGATTGTTTGGTTATTCTGCACTTAAACGACAAAAAAACCTGATACCCTGGGCAGGTCTTTGTTTGACATGAAGCTGCTTGGAGAGGTCCTCCTGTAATGTGCATTGTTAGTATCACCAGTATGCTTATGCAATTCAATTATACATCATTATCCCTGGCCACCTGAGACAAGCTATTAACATCTTGACCCAGTGTTTGGAGGCTGTTAGGGTCTGAAAGAGATTTAAATGGGTGGAATTTGTTTCTTCTCAGTTGGATTATTGCATCACATTTCTCTTTTAACTACTCAGAAGCTCCAGCTGATCCAGAATACAGCAGTTTGAATAGCTTCATGCACACTTCATCTGACTGGTGTGAAACTTCTGCTACAAGAGCTGCAACTAGCTACCAATCTGCTTCTGATACAATTCAAGGTCCTGGTTGTCACCTTTAACACCTTACATACTTCAAGACCTCAGTATTTTGCCTATTTCTAGTTGTATCTGCCTCTTCAACAAAATGTAGAAGGGAGGCTCACTTCACATCCTTATTCTGAAGGAGTTTTGCCATCAAGGGTCGCAGGAATGGGACTTCGATATCATTGCCCCTTTTTTCTGGAATTCCAATAAAGGAGAATATTTGTAGCTGAGGGCTGAAATGAGGGATCCTTGGTGCTCTCTGAACTTGCTTTGTTTTCTTATGGATGTTTCATTACTGATAATTTACCTCAGGGGTCCTCAAACTTTTTAAACAGGGGGCCAATTCATGGTCCCTCAGACTGTTGTGGGGCTGAACCAGCTGGGTAGGCATGGTTAGGTGGTCATGTGACTGGATGGGTGTGGCCAATTTAGCAGTCCAAACAATACACACAAATTAAACATTAATTTGTTTTGCTCCTGGGGGTAGAAAGCAGGTTAGTGAAGGCATGTGGCTGCCTTGGGGTGTGTATGAGGGACTTCTCTGTGTGTGTGTGTGTGTGTCTTTCTCTCTCCCTCTCTCCTGGGGGCATGAGGCCAAAAATGGGGCCATTTTTTGCCTCTGCACAAATGGCCTCCTTTTTGGCCTTCCTGGCCTCCAGTACTTCTCTGCAGCCCAAAAATGGGCCCATTTTTGGTCTCCAGAGGCCTCTGTGAATCCTGTTTTTGGCTTCCCTGGCCTGCAGAAGGTAGGTGGAGGCCGGCAGGTGAGCAGGGTGATGGGCAGGGCAGCCCTGCGGGCCAGATTAATGGCTTCCATGGGTCGTATCCAGTTTATGGGCCTTAATTTGAAGCCCCCTGATTTACTTAGTTAAATGAAACACCTGCAAGAAAACAAGAAAGCTCAGAGAGCACCAAGGATCCCACATTATTTCTCATCAGAATATACTGACATTGACACTGCTGGGGGTTAGGAAAACGATTAAGACATGGTTCTTCCAGAAGCCCTTGGGAGCAAATAAGATTGAAATCTTTCTGGAAAGTTTATGGCTTCGTGGAAATTTGCTTTGTTGCATGCTTGGCATGCTATGATGGGAAAAGTGTTATGTTCTACTATATTTAGCGTTTCGATTTTTAACCCAGTTTGTAAATTGGGAAATGTAAACTACTTAGAGCCATTAATAACTCAAATGGTCTATAAGCCTAAGCAAGCAAGCAAACAGATAAATAGAATCCCAGCAGGATGGAATTGCTGCTTGTACACTAAGATTCTCTTATGGCTTTGCTGTTTCTCAATGGTGTAACACTTCTATAGAGAGAACGGATTTGCAACTTGATGGTACACCTGGAGTCACAGCTAGCAGCTATAGCCCTACTGGAGTATAAAACTACTTCATGCCATTATTGTTATGCAGTTGGACTACTACTATGCATTACAAAGCAGTGTACAAAGTACTGCTACTGAAGACGCCTTGGAAACTTCAGCGAGCTCAGAGAATACCTATGGCTTCATTATTGCTTGGTGCATATCACCTCAAACATACCACATTGTGCTTCAGTTCCTGAATTGGCTTCTTATTAGCGAATGGTTCTAGTTTTTAACCTATAAACCCCTACGGCTTGGTGCTGGAATTGATTTACCTAATCTGTATGTCCCAGGGAGCTGCTTATGAGCCTCTCACTATGACAATGTGAAGAAGGCTGGGCATGTCTCATGGAACCATATCAGATTGTCAACATTTTGTTGTTCTTCTGAAAAATGTTACAAATTGAATTGTTTCAGAAGGTGATGAAGATGACACTGATGTATACTAGGTGGTTCATAGTATTTTATATTGGTTTAATCATTTATTATCTATTTTATGTGGATTTTACTTATGCTGTCTTAATGTACTTTTTTATTTATATGTTTCTTGGGAAATGTTGAAAATCTGGTTGATTGCAATATAATAGGTACAAATTAAAGAAAGTGCTTTTATCTGACCATAGGATGAGTTGTTATAAAATCATTGTTACATCAGAATTCACTTTCATAGCACAAGGCATTCTGGGTTGTTGTCTTTTCATTTGCTCAATAGTGACTGAGCCAAAATCACTTCTACTATGTTTCATCTTTACTTTTGTCCTGTAACTGATGCCATAAAATAACTCCTTAGCCTGCTTAAGCTATGGATTAATGATATCCTGGAAAATGATGCAATGTAATGAAATACAGGGCCCTGTATTCAAAAAGTCTTTCTATATATAACAAATCAGAAATAATACAAAAATGAAATGTGAGACACGCAGAGAGATTTGCAGAGACCCAGAAGCACATATCTCCGCAACCTTTATGGAATCTCTCAATTCCTCCCTCTATCAGGTTATCTTTAACTGTTCCTAAAGATTAGTTTCCTGGTTCCTTTAAGTAGCAAAAAAGCTGCAACAAGATTCAGTATTGAACCCCAGATGGTGTACATCAACAAACACAACTGGCACATTCATAAGGAGGGGGAATTTAGCAGCAAAAGCAAACAATAGAAGCCCAAAAGACAAATATGATTGATTACGGCTGCAGTTAAAGCATACTTACTTAGAAAAGCATCCCAGCGTATGCTATGTGACTCAAGTCCAAAGAAAAAAAGTCTGGTAGTGGCTCTAAAGTTGAACCCTGCCTTTGCCAATAAAGGCTGCATCAAGCAAAGCAGATCAGGCCTTTATTTTGGAATAATTTGTTGATTTTTCATCGGCTTGCCTTGGCTCCTGTTTCTTTTAATGCTAAATGCATTGCTCAGACCATCATGTCTTCCAATTTGAACGTTATCCACTAAATACTACTGCCCATCTAGGGTTTTAGGCAATAATCCTATCTGGGCCATTTGTGAAATGCCATAGGTTAAGTAAGCCCCAAATCTGTTACAAACAGATGACTTTGTAGTTCTGTGAAACTCTAGAGCAGCCCATTGGCATAATCAGTGCTTCTGCCAGTTTATTCTATCCCTTGACAGGAGATGATACAGATGAAAGACAGCAAATTCTGGGCAAGACTTATAGAATGAGGGCAGGATAACACAAATTAGCCAGACAGACACAATAATCAGATGTTGTTATCTCTGACCTTGGAGAGACTACAGGAGTGAAGAGGCATATGCAGTCAAAATGCGCTCTGCTCCTATCGTGTTATTTCTGGGCAAGAAAATTCCAGCATAAAAATCTTTTTCTGCTCGACACGCCTCCTAAATGTGGCTTAATTTTCCACTGCTTTAAATTAATATATCTGTGTCTTTTGGCATTTTCTTCTTATACTGCCTAAAGTTGCAGTATTTTAGTTTCTCAATTTTACATCAAGTTGCCTTAGTCTCGTTTCACCATTTCTCCATCTTACTTTTAAAATCCATCTCTCTTCTGTAAATTGCCTGAAATCTTCTCTCTTTGTATTTGCTTTGCTTTCTTTCCCAAAATAGTTAAAAATCTATATATTACTTACTTACTATATATACTTACTTCAGGTAAGACTTTATGATTGAAAACATCTGAACAACCTGCCAAAGGTTTTCTGTGGCTCTTTACCATCACCTAGCATTATCTGGTTTATGAGCCCAATATAGTAGCCCTACAGTATCTTTTACTTTGGAGAAACCTCCTTGGGTTTGTGTTATAGACCCTTCTTTTAACGCTAAGTAATATAAAAGTTCATTCAAAATAACGTTACTGAATTTAGTGATGTTTTCTCCATGAAAAAACATCTCTTCAATCAAGACCACTGTAGTTTTGTTGACTATGAAAAGGGTATTATAAAATGGCCTGCTCCTGAGGCACAAGCATTTAAGCCAGTTCTCTCACAGCCACTTCAGCATTTTACCTGGCAAATGATGTGTGTAGGACAACTTGTCAGTCCTGTTATCTTAAGTGATTTGCTTTCATTTTGTTTCCTATGTGAGTTATTTTTAGCTGAACAGTTAGAGGTAGCCAGAATAGATTTACATTTGGATATGGAAAAGATAGAACAAAGATAGGAAAGCTATCACATAAATTCTAGTTACAATGCAAATAAAGGCAATAAAATCACTTAACAATAGCACGATACATAATGAACAAACAGGCAATAATTATCTTTCATAATATGCTCTTGGCCTTCTTTAGCAGTTGCACTTCTTTGTTGCTGTTTGTCACAAAATGTTCTGTCAGGAGCTGCTCAACCGTCATATAAACACTTTAAGAGTTTATACTTCTACCACGAATGCAGCAGCAGTACAGAAAATTGTATTTTTCCTCAAATTAGAAGTATGGGTTCTGTTAATTATTCAAAGAAGCACTGAGGGAAAATCCCTTCCCTGATATGGTGACTTGCAGGTGTCAAAACATCTTACAGACCTTTATTTTTTACAGAATTCACCCTCTCAGAATGAAAAAAAGGAAGGCGAGTGTCATTAATGGCTGATTTATTAGGCAGATTAATTCTGCAAGTTTAAAATTCCATCACATGTTTTTGTAAAAAATGTAAAACCTTTGACTTTTGAAGTTCACTTCCTTGGATTCTCTAAACTGGAGTAAAGTTAGAGAAGTTAACCTTAAAATTAACTACAAAATTTCTTAAACCAGAGCTCTACTGTACTGTACTGAATCTTTTATACAGAAGAACTAACAAGCGGAAGCTGTATCTAACAATAGATTATTCCTTGTGGTATTTTATTATACTTTAAAGGCTGCCTTTGCCCCCGTCACCCCATTCTACTATGGCTGGAAGTATTTATCAAATATTTAAATGGATTAACATATAATGCACATGAAAAATATACTCATACCTTGTAGGGTGCTTTGGAAGATGCCAAATGTATGTGTGGATAATGCAACAAAGATTAAGAAAAAGGGAACCTTTTTTCAGAATAAGAAAAAAAAAAACCCGTTTATGTTAGCGGCCCTCCCAACCTGTTTTGCAACAGGGACCAGTTCCACGGAGAGAGGTTTTTCCATGGACCAGAGGGTGCGTGGTTTCATGTGCTGCCTGCCTGCCGTGGATGGGGCTTCTCTTGTTTGCGTGGCCCCAGTTTCTGGCATGCCACAGAGTGGTGCTGGTCCATGGATTGGGGATTGGGGACCCTTGCTCTATATTAAATAATATGACAGTCAGACTCCACATATCTGCAATCACAAAAACACAAACCCATGCACCCACCCACACTTAAACTACACTTTTCCCAACCAATTGGAAGCTAGGATGAAGATTTTGAAACTGCAAGTTTGTCTAATTCGCAGTTAAGATTTTCTCTGCTGCATTTTGTTCTGCAAAGAAGCATAAAAAACGACCCCCTTCTCTTAATTTTGATGTATGCGTTGCATTCAACTACCACAAGGATCTGTTCACCTGCGCAAAGCAGATTAAAATCATATCCTTGTACTTCTTCTGATTAATTAAAAAACATAGAATATCACCAAATCCCAGAAGTACTGGCAACCTCTTTGACTCAAGATCAATTCACAGAAGAATTTCCCTTTTATTCAGTTCATATTGCCAGATATAAGGAACTGTGATCTCTTCTAGGAAAAAGATATGGACATTTCAATAAATGTGTGTTTTTTAAATGTGTCATTTCTTGGATGAGTAAATTTAATTGAAAACAAGTCTTGCCTTGAATTTCATGGTATGGTCAGTCTTCTACTTGCTCCTGTTTATTATAAAATACCTGACTATCCTCCTTCTGCCTTAGTCACAAACATTTTATCATCATTAAAAAATCTAATCACAGCAGTTCCACATGGCATGCTATAAATCAGTTGTCCTGTTTATTTGTCAAACTTGTCTCCAGCATCAAACATGCTGGCATTTCATGAGAAAGTTACCCTTTATCTTACGCATCAGCCTATGAAAATCAAAATAAGAAATAAGCCACTACATTCTCGTGGAGTGAAATATTAGCATCACATCTTTCATAAGCATGACCAATTAGTGAATGGATTATAATGATAACTTGAAGGAACAAAAGCAATGCCTGAATCTCAGTGGTGCAAGAAATGGATTAAAATAATAAACTGAAATTGCATGAATAAGAATTGTTTAATCTTGAGAGTGGGAAATCTGAATGTAATTCAACTGAAAATAGAAAACAAGAACAAATGTTAGAATATTTTGGATTACTCATGCTAAATACCTTTACTTTATATGTTTTTGTCTTCAGGTTCTTTTGTTTTCTTGAGGAACAATGATTTAGTAAATAATCAATTCTTTTCCTGTTGCTTTGTAAATTTCACCAAAGTATTTTACTGAAAGTTTTTTGTTTTGTTTTAGCGAGCCACTGAATAGCGATTGAAAGAATAGTATATTAATATGCTTTCATATTTTCTGTGTCCATGGAAATGAACACTGACTGGCATTGTCACAAAACATATCCTTCTTGTGTAATGTTGCTGTGATCATGATAATCATCACAAACAGAAGCCATTTTCTCTGGTACCACATTTGCAACACTTCTGCACAGAGATTGAGGAAATGTCACAGTTAAATTTTGCTTTGGTCCCAGAATTATTTAGTAGGCAGAACAGAACAGAATAACAGAGTTGGAACAGAGCAAGCCAACATTATATAGCTTCTGTTTTTCCCATCTATAATAACTCTAAATTATTTTACAGGGTTGATATAAGTATTATGAGTAATTCATGTACATCAGCTGAATCCAAAATTACCATGAGATTATTTATTATTACAATTAACAACAACTGTCATCCTATTGTAATAGATTTATTCCCTTCAACCTCTCTATTGTTGATATATTCCAGGAGTTCTGCCTTGGATGAAATGCAGCATCCATAGGGAAGGACTAATCTACAGCAATTTTTCTGCACTCTAGTTGTTGCTGATATGGCTGTGTAAAAATACCGCTGGAGTCTGAATCAAGGGCTTTTATTTGGCCTTTGGCAGATTTGCAATAGGCCAGCACGCTAGTCAGTTTGTGTTAACAAACTCCGTAGAAATCCATGTAGCTTGGGGCCAATTTACACCTGAACTGTCTATACTTAATGCAGGTTTTAGACAGAACTACTTGTGATTGGGGGAGGGGGATAGGTATCTGCTGATAATATGAAGGGAAATCTTCCATGTAGGTTCTATTGAGCTTTTGGAGGAAAGGAAGAATGTAAATGTAACAATAATTATGTGAGAAAAGGTAAGTCAATTAATAGCTCTTGAGGTGGTGCTCTTCAATAATAATAAAAAAATCTGTCTGAACTCTTGCTCTGTCTACAGGGATCTCCATCCAAACTGAGCTTAGTAAGTGGGCAAATTCAAAATCCTGGCTCTCCCCAGCAGTAGTAACTGTAAAACAAATTGTCTGTAGGTCACCTGGTTTCTCATGATGGTGAAAAATGGATTTCTACTAAAGTTGCAATATACAGGTTGGAACATTTCTTCCTTATGAGCTGTTTCAACCACTAGGGCAAGCAATAAGAGATAGATGGCTAAAAGGAAGGGTTTTCATATAGTATCTTTGTCTTCTAGTCTCCTCTGGCCTATTGTTTAATTATTCTATATCTGTCTGACTGTCTATTAGGTACAAAAAAAAACAACCATAACAGCTAAAAAAAATTAAATAGACAGCCTAGTCTACAGTGATCTGATAAACATCAGCATCAACAAAACAAAACATGGATCTTAAAGAAGTCATAAATATCAAACCCAAGTCTGGAACCAAAGGGCAGGTTTTCTATGGTTTACAGAACCCTATGCGTTCTGGAAGTGTGTGTGTGTGTGTGTGTGTGTGTGTGTGTGTGTGTGTCCCCTAATGACTGCTGTTCAGAGTGTGGCAGTTGCAATAGAGAGATATGCTTCCTAGGTCCCACAATTTTTATTTATTTATTTTATTTATTTATTTTTATTTTTATACCGTGCCTATCTCCCCGAAGGGACTCAGGGCGGTGCACAGGAGGTTAAAAAGCAAAAATACAAACAAATAAGTAAAAAGCAAACATATAATAAATAAGACTACGAACAATAAAATCTGATTAAATTAAAGTGTCCTGTGCTAAAAAAATTCCCTAAAAATTACCCGCAAATTAAAATCAATTTAGAACAATTTAAGACTCAGTCTGTGGAGGTACTCTCGGGGGCTAGGCTAGATAGCAAAGTTTAGTAAATGGGACCTGGAGTGCACCCACTCTGCTGGAACTTACTAGATAAGCAGAAATTTTTGGAGACAATAGATAGAGATACTATGTGGACAGATATCTAGACCCTATGCCATACAAGGTTTTATAGGTAATAGACAATACCTTTTCAGCTCCGAAGGCAACTAATGCACTGGTTCCCATTTCCCTAGTTTGCCTTCCATACTTGATGTCATCTTAAGATTAACTTGAGTTTGCTATGAGTGGTGCACTACTCTGCCTTAAGAAACATTTCAGAGAAATCTCACATGACCTTTCCTCTCCTTTCCCCTCCCCTCCCTACCTTTGGTTAAGACACAAAGCTTTATTATTATTTATTAAACATCAGACACTCCATTTTTATTCTTTTATTCAGCTACGTAAAGAGATAACGAAAAAGCTAAATCTGGTCTAATTCTTAAGCCTTACAAAAAATAGCCAATTTAAAGAAATTTAAAAGGGGTGTCTTTTGAATACTATAGCCTGGCCTGAGAAGCAATGAAACATATTTCATCATGTATTCCTTGGTTCTAGGTTGATTGACCATCTCAAGTATGAGATCCACAAAACATAAATGGCATGTGATTGGAAAGGAAAGAATATGTATATCCAACCCCAAAATAATAGCCACAAGTTTAGCAATCTAATCAAAATATGTGAGACTTTGCTCTCTGCTTTGTTACTCGGATCAGCTGTAAAGCATGAATGATGTCTTAGTAGCTCTCTTTCGTGGCATGAGCCCCTTGTTTTAGTTTCTTTAAACTACAACTCCCAAAACCTGAAATGAAGTTATCTTCTTTTTCCTATCTAGTGATTGTTTCCCAACAACTCCAAAGTTTGTCCCTGAGGACTCTGAACCTGTGCCAAACGCTGTGTGCTCCTGGAAGAAATCCTTTTCCTTCCTTTCTCTTTGATTCAGTATATCACTTTGGCCTCCAGTTATGGAAGGCACTTGTTTTTCCATTCCTCTTTTATAGTGTTCCATCTTGTGAGACAGTGAGAAATAAGTATCAAGATATTATACAGCTGCACCATGAACTCAGGGGGAGTGAAAGGCTTAGCATTAGTTATTTGTTCCAAATTGGTGGCATAAGTCATAATATCTTTTTCTCTCTTTAACCATGTGCATGCATAAATCTTACATGTTCAGATGTATGAACATCAGTTATGAGCTTGCTGTGACAATGATAAGAACTAACTTATGTAACTGGATTTAAATAATGTTTCAAGAGGATTTTTATGCAAAAAAGGTAATATTTACACTGTTTTCCCCATACTTGTCACAAAAGTCAATTCAAGCTGTGGTATTTTCATTCCCATAATGATCTTTATCATGAGAGGTTTTTATTCTCTGCATAAATTCTGTAGAAGACAAATGCATAATATAGACTAAATGCATTATACATTTGATAACATGACCTTTTCACAGTTCCAGAATGTGACTGGTTAGTCACTCCAGATTTTTTCCCCTTTTTCTTTAAGCACTCCTGGCAATCTGAGGAAAGCAGGTGGTAGAATGCATAATACACTAGCTCTTTATGAAATTACCATTATAGCTGTACTTGTTTTATACCAACAATTCCCAGTCTGTGGTTCATGAAGACATAGCAGGTTATACATTCTCGAATGTCCAAAATCTTATATCCTATATTCAATTAAATGTTTTAATAATCATAATCATAATAATTCACACAGTCAGCTAGGGGCCTCCAGGAGGCTTTTCTGAAGGTTCTGGAGGGCTAAAACTAGCGCTACGAGCAACCCAGAAGTGACTTCCGGTTTGCTCGTAAGCTTGGTTTTTCATGCTCCGGAGCCTTCAGGAAAGCTCCCGAAGCCTCTGGAGGGTGAAAAATGGCCTTGAAAGAAGGCTGAAGTCAGCTGGCCAGCACACACATGCGTGCTGGCCAGCTGACAGGGCAAGCCTAGCATGCCGTGACAAATGGCTCCACATGCTATAGGTTCACCATCACAGACCTAGGGATTACTAGGGAGTCCTTTCCCAAGGATCTGAGTAAGGCAGATGTTACAGTTTAACAATATTAAATGTTATCATCACAGGAGGTAAGCTGTTCCAAATAAAGCTTCTCTAACAGCATCAAATATCAACATCTGCCTATCCCAGCTCCTTGGATAGGACTTGAAAGTCAAAAATACCAAATCCAGTCTGAACATTTTGCTGACTGTGCGACAAACTATAATAATTAGAACCAATAATAATAGGTGCCATGAGTACAATCCTAAACTATTTGGGACACCACTTGAATACCATTGGCATTGACAAAAATCACTGTCAATCAATTGCAAATAGTAGTTTTACTTGAAAGACCTTACATTTAATTGTTAAATGATACGTTTAATACTATCAAACAACATCTCTCTATCCTTGGGAAGGACTTGATGGATAAAAATGCCAAATCCAGTCTAAACATCTGGCTGACTG
This sequence comes from Rhabdophis nuchalis, assembly GCA_039707465.1. Lineage (NCBI taxonomy): Eukaryota > Metazoa > Chordata > Lepidosauria > Squamata > Natricidae > Rhabdophis > Rhabdophis nuchalis. Next base: position 105,389,275 of record CM077646.1, read on the forward strand.
TGCAATGAACCATAATAATAGTTGTAGAATAATAATAGCAATGAGAAAACAAATAATAGTAGCTGTTATTATTATGTATAAAAATGTGAAATCACAGCTGCCAGCTCTTTAGTTGGTATTGACCTTCATGGGCATCAAGTTCTTCCCAAGAATCTAGGACGTCACAATGTATCATCGTACTATATGTATGCATCCAAGCAGTTTGATCTTTTGCAACTGATAGAAGGAAAATATCTTAATGTACATATTTTCTAAGTGTCATCCAAATTTTTTTGGGGGGAAGGGTATGGCACTCAATGTACTAATAACCACTGCAACTTGCTTATTCCAGCTGGTTTACATCAGATTCATTAAATTTTGTTTTTCAATTATTATTTAATTCCATGGTTCTGCAGTAATCCAGTGAAGCTTTTGATAATAGAGAAGTGGATTGCATTGAGGATCACAATTCTTCAAGTCAGTCTATTGTGTATTGTAAGATGAAGCTCAAAAACCTTTTGAAACTAGGGGCAATTAAAGACATCTAAAATTAGGGGTGGGGAAGGGTTGTTGGAAGCAGTTATTGACGAGGTGCACATTCTCTAGGTACAAATCATTGGTAGTGACAGCAGTGGTTTCTTTCCCCCCTTTTTACTTCATTTCTCCGAAACAGATGACAGTGATGAAACTCCTCTGAAGATCATCAAACTTCCTCATCAACAATTTGCCAAAAATTACTGCACCTTGTTTATAGGAGATGGAAATCTAGATAAAGATATATCACTTTACACTGTAATTCTGGATATTACTACTAAAATAAAGCACATTCATTATGTTACTGTATACTGATTTAATAGCTAGTGGTTGCTTAAGATTCCCTTATTTTCTCAGGAACATATTTTGGGAACTAGAGGCAATTTGACTGCTGTTGCTTCCATCTTTGTAAACAAGCAAATGCAGGAAAGCAACAACTATAATGCTTTTTTTCTTTTTTGCTAGAAGCAGACCCCCTGACATGAGGAGACTGGCAGGAATCGAATTTATTTTTCTTGGTCCGCCTGCACAGTACAGTCAAAAGAACATTCTCCTCTCTCCTGTAACTAACTTCCCATGCAGATTCTTAGAGACAAAGATTTTATACGAGAGGAAGGAAAGACACTCAAATGGAAGTTCGTTTCATGTCACTGGATGCCTTGCATACCTGAAGTTAGACTAGACTCACAGCTCTTAAAATATCAAGCTTCACATGCTCGGTTTTATATAAAAGAAAGAGCAGGCTGCCTTTTCTCTCATGTTCACTTTCCCTCCTCCGCCTGATCATTTGAGCTTTTGAGCAGATAAGTCTGTCATCCAGCATTTTGGGAAGCTGTCATTCATATATGAGATAATATGAGGACTACAGCGTTCTACATTCATATGGGCCTTTGCAGTTTGTCATTAAAATATGTGCCCTTTTTAAAATTTGCAGCCATTTAAAATGGATCAAAATCTACCTTAATGAGAAGAAAATTAACAAGATGGACTGGCAGCTTTTGGGGCTGAGGAGTTAAGGATATTGTATATCATTCTAATTTGCAAGAGCAGCTGTACTAAATTGTGGGTGCACATTAAAGTCATTGCAAGACTCAAGGTTTTGAAAGAATTCTCAGATTATCCTTAGTCTCTTTCAAGAATAATTAAGATGCTTCTCCTAAATTCCAGGTAAATGTAAGGGTCAGCAGGGTTGGGATCAATAGTTTGATGGATGCCAGAAACACAAGAAAGAAATAATCTCAATCACTAGAAGTCATCTGATGAACAAAATAGATGAGAAAATAACTTTCTCCCACTTGTCTTAATCTTTGCTAATTGTGTATACAAAGGTTAACTCACTAAGTAAGTAGAGTAATATACAGTATATCCAATGAACGTGATTAAGTATCATTAATCCATTAATCATTGGCTCTTAGAATAAATGAAGAGATGTAGGCCACTCGTTTGTCTGGTGTAGGAATTTACTAAACCATTCTGACAGATGTCCATCAGGCCCAAAAATGAGTCTCTCTCTCTCTAAATATATATATAAATCTCTCTCTCTCTCTCTCTCTCTCTCTCTCTCTCTCTCTCTCTCTCTCTCTCTCTCTCTCTCTCTCTCTCTCTCTCTCTCTCTCTCTCTGTATGTATGTATGTATGTATGTATGTGTGTTCCAGCATAACTCTGGAACACCTTGAGCAATTTCAACCAAACTTGGTCCACAGATGACTTACACTCTGGAAAAAATGTTGTGGGGGTAAGACACCCCTAACGCCTCTTGGGTCTGTGTGTGTTCTGTTAAGATACAGCCTGTTGTGCCGTACTGCCATACTGGCTTCTATTGTACAGTGCAGTGGACTTGCCATGATAACGCTTCACAGTACTGCACAAGGGGGGTGGGTTCCCTCTGGTAAGGGGGAAAATCCAACATTAGAAATTACATTTGTTATGGACATTTCCCCCCTATAAATAAATACCCAGTGAAATCCGGGTTATCAGCTAGGTAAAGGTAAATCTTTCTGTTATTAGTAGATTGTAAAAATATTCCCTTTTGAAAGCTAAATATGCAGAAGATTTTAACTGGGTCTTGATTTCCAGACCCCTTATCATCCTCAATTTTATTTCATTACTGTATTTCTATTCTAACATGTGCTCTAGCAAGCACTTTATACAGAGCAATACTATCTTAAATCTTGGGGAAGAATTTTAATCCCACACAATTTTTTCTTTTTCTTTTTTAAAGATTAACGCTACAGAAATTTTTTATAGTGTAGTGAAGATATACCAAAGATTCAAATGTATTCTTCTTACATCTTTTCAAAATTTCAGTTGACAGTTTAAATTCCATGTTGAAATTCTAGAGAAGATAATAAGCCCAAAGACACATATTTTCTGTGCTTATATATGACATCTTTTCAGAATGGATGTGAGTGTATGATAGCACTCCATCTGTATGTCTACTCTATCTCATCCTAAAATGGGAGCCTGAGGATAAAAGCATGGGTCAGAACACTGTGAAAAAAAAGGAGTAGCAAAGACGAGTGACAAGGCTACTCTTTCTTTGTTTATTCAACTATATGCCCAATATATATTAGGAGAAGCTGTATTGAAAGAAGATGAACATGGTTTTAAAATTGGAGTATAACCTGCAGTATGCTGATATACCCTGCTGAAAATGCAAAAGATCTGCAAGCTCTACTGATAAAACTTATGGAGCAAAATGAAAAAAATGGACTAAAGTTAAATATAAAGAAAACCAAACTAACTAACAGATAGGAGAACCAACAGATAGAATTCACAATGAAGAATGGATACATTCTGCCATTTTCAACTATCAATATCAAAGGAACAAACAAGAGATGTCATAGACTAGTAGTTGGTAAAGCAGCCATGTAGGCCTTGGAAAAGATATTCAAATGTCATAATCTGTCAAAACCAACAAAAATCAGAATTACACAAGTCATGGTATTTCCTCTGATACCCTACGGAAGTGAAAGTTGAATTTGAATAAGCAGGCTAAGAAGAGTATTAAAGTTTGCTGTTGGAGAACAACATGGACAAGAATGGATTGTCACAAAAAAGCATTTTTTCCTACTTTAGTCACATTATGCACAGAACTAGCTCTATAGAGAAGCCCTTAATGCTTGGAAATATGGAAGGAATGAGTAGAAGATGACGGCTAGCAGAAAAGTGGAAGGAATCAGTTACAGAGGTAATAGGTGTACCATTGAAAGATCTAAAAATACAGGTTAGGGACAAATTGTTATCTATGTGATCACTAACGGTAGATAGCAACTTGATGGCACACAATCAATCAATTTGGCTTTGCTCTCTACCCTACTAACTTCAAAAGGTTCCATGAATTGCTGCAAATAAGCTCAAAATTGGGAAGCACTCTCTGAGCTTGCAGAAGTTTCACTGACTAGGTAACGTAATCAGTGCCAGTGAGTGTGGGTTATGTTCCTTGCTTATACACAGTAACTTGTTCTGTTAATGTTGAGAGGGAATGTGTGATCTCCTCTTCTATTGCAAGTGCAGATTGTTAAAGTATAGAATGATAACAACCCCACTACGTGGCTGCATTCATCTACTGTTACTTCAATCTCTACAGTGGTCATAAAAGAGGCATCCATACAACAGCTAATTGAATCTCTATGACAACCAGCCATCTGCAATCACACCTGGTTTAGTTTACATTTCACATCCTAAACAGATTATTTAAATTATTAGTATCTACATCAAAACTATTCAAGACAGTATAATTCAGTGGGCTGCCAGGTGAAGCAGCAGGCATTATTATGGTTATAGACACTTGAATCTGGCTAGTAGCATTGCAATCTCGTTTCTGAACATATGACGTTTAAAAGTTTCACAACCCTAAATAAGATAGGAAAATCCCCAGTCCTGTTTCCTGTGAGTTTCCTCCATCCATCCTCTCATCTACCTTTCTCACATGATAACCCATTACAGCCTCAGTATCATTACAATAAGGGTAGTGGTTTTGGTATCTCTGTATGTCCATTATCTGTCTGTCTGCCTATATGAAGACAAAGGACTAGTAATATATATCAGGGCAGAAGCCCAGGCTCTCAGTGCTTTGCAATACTTGAATCATTAAATTCATAGGCAGGATGTTATGTAGGATCAGGTCACTAATTGACAAGAAAAGCTCACCCTCAGCCAAAGTCGAGATGGATTGAAACATCATTATATATATACGTTTGTGTTGAGGGTTCTAACTTCCTAATACTCTTACACTACAAACTAATTCATTAAGGCTAAGAGTTTCAAAGCAAAACGTGACCCAGTTTCTGAGAAATATGTAGCTCCTTTAAGCATCTTGGAAAGCTCAAACACAGGTCTTCCGGCAATGTTCAAAATTGCAGCCCTGGGTCTGCTTGATTTCTCCTGAGTATTTCTTTGTATCTTGACCTACTGCTAAGGGCATTTTTTATACTTCAGGCCCATGGTAAAGCCTCATTTAATCCTGTTAGAAGTTGGCACTCTAGGCTGGTAAGATAGAACCCTCTGCTTGCTTCCTCGGGGAAATAAGCATTTAAGAAAAATAAGTCTGGATTTGTAGAATGACTTAAACAAACACAAAAGGCCTGGTTACTAGTGAGTCATCCAATTTTTTTTTTTGCTGTCCACAAAGATTACTACAATAAAAATGGGTAATAAAAGAGAAGAAAAGATCTATATGGTCATTTTTTTCTCTTTACCGTCCCCATATTCTCCAGAAAGTCAACCCCCCCCCCCCAACAGCAATAACTTGACAAACCCAAAGATCGAATTGGCAGCTGAAGGGACACTTCAGCTTTCATTGCTACAGTCACATTGCATTCCCGCAGTGGAAAGTCAGCCACAGAAATAGTGAGACAGAAAGCCAATGCCAATTTTGCAATGGAGCTGGATACCAAATGCAAATCGGGAGTAAAGATATAAAGTTCAATAGACATGCCACAACTGCAGAGACGGTACTAAATTGACAGGGTTTTACGTTTTTTTAAAAAAATGCTTTAACAATCTTTTAGGTCCTATAAAATATCCACCACAGGACCCTGCCCCTCAAAAAGTAACACCACCAACATTAAAAAATGCTATAAGAATCAACCGTATTCTGTTATTTTAGATAATTAGAATGCAGCTGAATACTAATTTGCAGCCTGACAAATTAGTATCCAGTTATAAAAAAGTTATAAAAAAGAAAAATATAATTTCAGGTTGCATCTATAGAAGTGTTGTCTGCAAATTAAGGGAAGGGATAATTCAATTATTTCTCTACTGATCAAGCTCACTTCATATATGGCCCATGAGCACCAGAGGTGGTATTCAGCCAGTTCTGGCTGACTGGTGAATTGGTAGCAGAAATGTTCAGTAGTTTGGAGAACCGGCAAATACCACCTCTGACTTGACCCGCCCTCAATCTATTTGCTGCTTCCTGAGTCCCAGCTGATCAGCTGGGTCTTTTTTTGTTGCCCTGCAAAGGAGAACAGAGCTGGAAAGCAGGTTAATGGGGTGGAGAGGGGAGGGGGATTTTGCCGTATCCTTCCCCTGGAGTGGGGTGGAATGGATATTTTGCAATATCCTTTCCCCAAGAGTGGGGATGGAATGGAGATTTTGCAGTATCCTTCCCCTGGAGTGTCGTGGGAATGGAGATTTTGCAATATCCTTTCCCCAAGAGTGGGAAGGGAATGAGGATTTTGCAGTATCCTTCCCCTGGAATGGGGTTGGAATGGGAATTTTGCAGTATCCTTCCCTGTCATGCCCACCAAGCCACACCACGCCCACAGAACCGGTAGTAATTTTTTTTTAATCCCACCACTGATGAGCACCTAGCCGTAATATTCTCAAGGATGAACATGGCTCTATAAGAAGGGGTCACACAAATCAGAAAGGGTTCAGAGGAGGATAGCAAGGTTGATCAGAGCATTGGAAAATAAATCCTAGGAGGAAAGTCTGTAGGAACTGAATATGTTTAGCTTTGCTTAAGCTTTAGAAAAAAGTCTAAGAAGAAAGCAGAGTTCTTGAAGGAATCCCAAAGGTGCTTTTTCAGGAGGCAACTGGAATTTCCTGTTTTTTCTTTGATGATAGTTTTTTCCCCCCTCATGGAAGAAACTTCTTTTTTTCTGGAAATCTGTTCATACTCCCACAGCATTTGAAGAGTGTTCATTCCAAAGTACATAGCTAAAAGTCTATGGAGATTCTCAGTCATCCAGGGTCATGGTTGTCCCAAAGGTGCTTTTTCATGAAGACTTTTTTTTCTCACCCAAGAAGCTTCTTCAGCTGTGACTGGATGGTGGGGAATGGAAGGAGTTATATTCCTTGCAGATAGCTAATCATTTGCATTCTTTTAGAGACTTGTTGGGGCCATTTGAAGAATGCCATCCCTTATTGCAAAGTAATATTTTTAAGTTACAGGAAAGCAAATTTCAACTGAATGTTTGGAAAGAATTTCCAGAAATGCGAGCAGTTTGACAATAGACGTAGATGCAGAGTGAAAAGAAAGTCCTCTAATAGGGTGAAAGAAAGTTTTCAAGCAGAGCTGAGCCACTTATTTATTAGGAATGCTTCAATTGCATCTATCTCAGGTAGGAGAAGATTATCTCAGGCTATGAGAGACTCTTCACATAATTTTCCAGGTGATGAGACTATGTTCTCTTCCATTCTCTTTATTATCAACCTAGCTTCCAAAATTAATGTTTCATTTTGGTTCTATCGTTTTCATTTTTCTCCCCTGAAGAGTAAAGACCTAATGGCAGGAAAAGCTCTTTTATAACTCTGCACTAAATTATTGAAGTATAGCATGCATAAATGTGACTGATTCACTCTTCAATTTATGACCAGAAGTTCATAATGATGTTATGTGAGCATCCAGCAATCTCTCTGATTCTCACAGTAGATTCTTCTACTAATGTTACAGCCAAAATCTAGGCTCTGTGATGACTGGTTAGCTGAATCTGAGATCTCTTCAATGGCACAACAGAAACATTGCCCCAGGCATGAAGTTCTGACAAACAGCAATTTGTCAATGTGTCAAAGCAATAGAACTTGAAGGAGAGCTTAAAAAAACCTCTGGAAAGTCTTTTTGTGCCTTTTGTGTTGCTGTCTTGGAGATTAGCAATGGTCACTCCTCCTTTCTTCTCCCTTAACTGAAATGATAATTTTGACAAAAATATCTGAAAAAATATCTGACAAAAATATCTGACAAAAATATCTGAAAAAAATGAGGATCCTTACTATTTTATGACATTGCACTATAACTTCCATTGAAAGCTACAGTTAGTGCAGAACGCAGCCGCGCGGGTGATCACGGGAGCCTCTAGATGCTCCCATATAACACCGATCCTGCGCGAGCTGCACTGGCTTCCTGTGGTCTTTCGGGTGCGCTTCAAGGTTTTGACGACCATCTTCAAAGCGCTCCATGGCTCGGGGCCTAGTTATATGCGAGACCGCCTCCTGCCCCATACATCCCTTAGACCGATACGCTCCCACAGAGAGGGCCTTCTCAGGGTGCCGTCGGCCAGACAATGCCGACTGGCGACACCCAGGGGAAGGGTCTTCTCTGTGGCGGGCCCTGCCCTGTGGAACGACCTATCCCCAGAACTCCGTATCATCACTGACCTCCACCTCTTCCGCCAGTGTTTAAAAACACACCTCTTTCATCAAGCCGGCCTAACATAACCTCCGCTGTGACTAGTATAGATAGTTTTAATTGGGGATTTTAATTGGTTTTAGCGCAGGACTGACATTTAATAGGTTTTTAAATTTTTTGTATTTTTGTATTATTTTGTATGTATTTTAAATTCCTGTGCGCCGCCCTGGGTCCTTTTGGAGAAGGGCGGGATATAAATCAAATAAAACTCAAAAACTAAAACTCAAAACTCATAGTTTCATAGTCCAGATGTTTGGTCAGAAGACAGGCTTGCATTGAGCAAAAGTAACAGTCCTTTTAATCTTATTGATTAATGTTTACTCTGCCCATTTATGCAACAGATCAAGAAATAATTTGGCTCTTCTTTTTGGCAATCTGGTGCCAGATTGAAATTATTTGCCATAATGCAATATGATGTGTAGTGAATTAGCTCCTAGAGATTTTGTTTGGCTTAAGTATTTCTCGTGTGTTTTATTTTGTCCTTGTTATTTACTGTAACATATCATACGAAGAATGATTGCAAGAACTGAGTCCAATGAAAGGAAAGACTAAAGGACTGTTGACATGATAACAAATTTCCAATATCTAAGGGGATACCACAAAGAACAGGTCAACCTATTCTTCAACCAAAGCACCAGAAATCAGGACAAGACACAATGTAAACTAATCAAGGAGTGATCCAACCTATAAATTAAATAAATAAATAAATAAATAAATAATACTAATAATAGATAAGGAGAAATATCCTGACCATTAGTATAATCCATCAGTGGAATGGCTTGCTTTCAGAAGTTGTGGCTGCTCCATAAATGGACGTTTTAAAAAAGAGATCGGACAGCTATTTCACTGAAATGGTATAGGACTTCTTGCTTGAGCAGGGAGTTCGACTAGAAGACCTCGAGGTACCTTCCAACTGTTATTCTGTAATGTGCTGATTTTACCACATGGGCTTCACATATTTTTACTGCTTTATTAAACATGCACAAAAAGAAAAGAAGAGGAAGGAAAAAGAATATATGTCTTAAGTTCATCTACTCTTATGCCTAGGAGCACGCCTGGCAGAATTTCTTCACATAATTAAGCTCAAATCTCTGCTCAAATCAGGAATCCACATTAAAATACAACAGTAGGCTGCTCAGTTTAAAGGCAATCCTCCCTGAACAATTGGTCCCACTGTTACATTGAACTTACAGTTGATATTAAAGACTTGTTATACAATTAGATTATTAACAAATAGAATCTTTGTACCTAATAGTAGGAAACAAACAGAAACGAAGCATATGCATAAATGCATGTAGTCTATATTTATATGCACATCTTCAATTGGGAGTCTCAACAATAAATTGCTTATCTGATACATGAAAATACTCTATATCAAATGAAGAGTGAGTTTTGGGGGGGGAAATCATGGTAGTATTGCCACATAATGGCAATATATTGTCACATAATGGCAATTTCCTTTGTTTGTTTTGCAAAGCCCTGAAACCTAAATCTCCTCTTACCTCTTCTTCTTTGTAGCTAATAAATGTGCTTATATACTGTATAAGCACACAACATATTTCAAAGATAATGCTAAGAACTTACACATGAATGGAGCCATTCATTTTCACAACTTCAAAAATTACAGCTTTAAACACTAAAAACCTGAAATCTCTACCGATGGATGCAATCTGCGTTATTTTTGAGAACTTTACTAGATTTTGAATTGAAAATGATTGAAGGTTTACTATAACACGTTATTACATACATTTCACTTCCTTCGAAGTGCTGTTCTGCTGCCTATGTAACTTTTTCCTGACATTCGCCTTTCAAATTACAATTGAAATATTTAATAATGCAGTACATGGAGATTTTATTCAAAATATTATAGTGACAATAACTCCAGCATTAAGGACCAATGACAACTACTTCCTTCAGTTTCTCCTTATTTCCCTTGTGTCCTTTGAGTGGAGTATGATTTTGCCTGTAACAGCAATATCAGCAGCAACAGCAATAGAAAAATGAAAGTATGACTGCTCCTTCCTGAAAACCCTTTGCCAGTCTTCTGGCCCATGGCAGAGATCTGGTCTTCTGGTTTCACAGTTCTCAATTCCCTTCTATTAACTATCAAAACATAACAGAGGTGTTAAAAGCCAGTGCTGCAGTTCATGCCATAATAAATTTGGCCCTTATCCTGCAAATCAATGATAGATCTTCTCAAAAACTCAGTTTAAGTGGTGCAGATATTTGAGTTTAGTTTTGACATGCACTAAATCTCACTGTCTTGCAAGACCAAATCCTCAGTCCAGAAGATTGAATAATTTCAACCAGTGTGGATTCAGTAAGCATTGGCAGTAAATAATAATTTGAGCATTTAGTTACTCATTTATCATAATTTATATGTTGTCCTATTGGGTGATTCTACATGGTTTCCAACTGAGAGCATAATATTTTGGCTCCTAATATATGATTAACCATATGATCCCATCAACTACTATAATGAAGCTCATGAAGAATAATTTTCCAACTGCTATCTAATATTCAAATATTTTACTTGAATAGTTCTCTTGCAATGGTTTTTCAAGCCTACTTACATCTCTCAAAGCAGTTTCCCTTAGTTTATATAGACTATCACATTCATTATGGTTCTTTCTTTCACATTAAAGACTGGGAGCCAAAAGGGTTCTTTTCATAACTTTGTCAATCCCTTGGTTGCTTACTTTTTTTTTTTTTTATAAAAATGGCATTAACAGTATTTAAACATTTTAACATAAAAGCAATTTTCCTTTTTCATATAATTGTATTGCACAGGAAGTTAAACAACTGCATTTTCTTATATTTTATTAGAAAAAAGATGTCTATAGTTTAAATTACGTACATACTTATCCTGGACTTAATGGCCTTGTTAATTATATGCAGACCTGTATATGTGTATCAGTGTCCTGCAAACAAGGGAGCAGCTATTTCATAAAACTATCATATGTCAGTAAAAGCCCTAATTTCTGTCATTTCAAAATTAAGATTAAACAAAGCCTATAGATAAGGTTATTTCTCAGAAGAAGAAAAAAAGGGAACAGCTATTCTTACAGTTTTCTGTCAGTATGTGTCTTCATAAACATATACCCACTGGGATTAGAATTAGGGAAAATTCCTGAACAAAGATTCTGACCTAATCAGGGTTCTTTGAAGTTAATGAATGATTGTTTTGAATATCTACAATAATAATTCATTAAGGCAAAGCTCTATGGATAATTCAACATTGTACACACTGCTTTGGTGTCCGTACTGTTTTTTAACTTTTTGCACTTTTGTCTGTCTCATGCATATAATTTTTTTGTCTTCAAACTCTTCTAAAAAAGAAAATTGTCATTGCCTAGAAAATTGTCAGATACTGCATGGCAAGGCACATCTCATCATTTGCCTCTATTAAGCTTCTTAAATTTTATTTCTATTCAACCCATATTTTCAGAGCCTGAGGCTGTCGACTTGATGCACAAAATATTCCAAGCCCAAGGGAATAGATCCAATTGCTGCAGTACTGCTTCAGTTGTTAAAACATCATAATTGAAATAAGCATCTCAATGAAGATCTATGAAGTTATCTTAGGATATAAGATCCATTGATCTTCCAATTGACTACTAACAAATAAAGAAAACTAAGTTCTCCTCATTCCAGATATCATGGAATTGGGAGATGAAAACTTGCCTTCCTGGCAGACTTATTAATCAGAGTTCTGCTCATCTGGTGGTGCAGTGGTTAAAGTGCAGTATTGTAGGCAAACTCTGCCCACAGCCTGGAGTTTGATTCTGAAGGGGCTCAAGGTTGACTCCGCCTTCCATGCTTCTGAAGTTGGTAAAATGAGGACCCAGAATATTGAGAACACATAATGCTTCTATAATGTAAACCGCCTTTAGAGGTTTAGAGTTAAAGTGTTATGAGGTGGTATATAAGCCTAAATGCTACTGCTTGCTATTTTTATTCTGCAAATCAGAATGGGCTACCTTCATATACTGATTCTACCTTGAATAGTTTATATTTATACAGAGTTTTGTAGATTCCTGCTGTCATAAACTTGGCTCATGAAATAGTCAAACACATCAAGTTCTGGATTTACCTTCCAAAAGCACAGAAGACACAGTGAAATACTATGAAATACTGTGAATGATCTGAAAAGTGCAAAGACTATCTAGATTCGCGCCAGTCCGGCTTCCGACCCGGGCACAGTACCGAGACGGCATTGGTCGCATTGGTCGATGATCTCTGGAGGGCACGAGATAGAGGATTTTCCTCTATCCTAGTCCTATTAGACCTCTCAGCGGCTTTTGATACCATCGACCATGGTATCCTATTACGCCAACTGGGGGGGTTGGGGCTGAGAGGCACCGTTCTGGTCAGTCACAATATGTGTTGACGGGGGGGAAGAGGTCGACTTCTAGATCCCTCTTATGTGGGGTCCCTCAGGGGTCGGTCCTCTCGCCCCTGCTGTTCAACATATATATGAAGCCGCTGGGTGAGATCATCCGTGGTTTCGGGGTGGGATATCATCTGTACGCTGATGATATCCAGCTGTACATATCCACCCCGGACCACCCCAATGATGCCGTCGAGGTTATGTCCCGGTGCTTGGAGGCTGTACGGATCTGGATGGGTAGTAACAAACTCAGGCTCAACCCGTCCAAGACTGAGTGGCTGTGGCTTCCGGCACCCCGTTTCAGCCAGATTATTCCAACTCTGGCCATTGGGGGCGAAACACCAGCCCCTGTGGAGAAGGCACGCAATCTAGGTGTCCTCCTGGACTCCCAGCTGACTATGGAAGACCAGGTGGCGGCCGTGGCCAGGGGGGCATTCCATCAGGTACGCCTGATGCGCCAATTGCGTCCCTTACTGGATCGGGGAGCCTTACGCACAGTCACTCAAGCACTTGTCACATCTCGACTTGACTATTGCAATGCTCTCTTATTTTATTTATTTATTAAATTTATACCCCGCCCTTCTCCAAACGGACCCAGGGCCCCTCTACATGGGGCTTCCCTTGAAGTGCACCCGAAGACTACAGTTAGTCCAGAACGCGGCCGCACGGATAATTACGGGAGCGCCTAAACACTCCCATATAACACCTGTCCTACGCGAGCTCCACTGGCTTCCTGTGGTCTTTCGGGTGCGCTTCAAGGTCCTAACGACCATCTTCAAAACGCTCCATGGCTCGGGACCTAGCTATCTGCAAGACCGTCTCCTGCCCCATACATCCCTGGGACCGACACGCTCCCACAGAGAGGGCCTCCTCAGGGTGCCGTCGGTCGGGCAATGTTGACTGGCGGCGCCCAGGGGGAGGGCCTTCTCTGTGGCAGGGCCGGCCCTTTGGAACGACCTGCCCCCTGAAATCCGCACCATTCCTGACCTCCGCCTCTTCCGCAAATGTCTTAAGGCTCACTTCTTTCAACTAGCCGGCCTTGCGTAACCCCAGCACCGCCAATTATAAACGAGGGTTTTAAAAACGGTTACAACACAGGCATCTAATATCTATGTATTTGTATTTTGTATTTATTGATTTAATTCTATGTTCGCCGCCCCGAGTCCCTTGTTGTGAGATGGGAGCGGGTTATAAATATGAAAAATAAAAAATAAATAAATGTTGCAGATATCTTCTCTTCTCCAGGCATATGGGAAAAAATAGTGTTTTTAAAAAAAATCAAATTGAGTTAAATAATTTATTCAGAGAGAAAAGAGTTGAAAAAGCAGTAGGACTTTGAAAAACATCACAAAAACATGACATTAAAAATGCAATAAATTTAAATTGGTTATGATTTATCTGCGTTCATAATAATTCAGTTCTCACAGCATGTTGAGTATTATCTGCTAGAAAAATAGTCTGAGAGAGTCAAAGGCTAATGGTTTCAAACAGTCAGGACTGAAGGTGCAGCTTCCCATATTTATGGGAAGCTGCCTGGAAACTGAAACGGATTGATGGATTGTTGTTCTGTTTAGTGTTGACAGAAATTACATGAGTAGATCAGATAGCCAATCACATTTTAGGTCCACATGATTTATCCACTTTTCATTACAGCTGATCCTGACTAGCTTTGTTATTGTGAAAAAGAAAAAAAAGATCAACTTTAAAGGGCTTAAAATCCGAATGTTGCATCCATTCCTTTCATACTTTCTTAATAAAAGAGGAAATATGGAAGAAATTATGGGAAAACATGTTAAGATTACATGAAAATAAAACAATCATTGCAATAATTATTTCTGTAAACCAAATCTGATTGTTTTTGAATCTTTTCTTTACATAAACTTTGCTCTTATTATATAAGTGTAGGGGAAATATTGAGAACTATGGATTTATAAGATGACTGTAGGATGTGTATAAGATTTATCAGCTTGGGATGAATTTGGAGGAAATTGGAGAAGGCATTAAATTCCTCAGTCTTTGCTCAATGTTTATGTGTATTATTGTGTAATAAAAATTTATTTTAAGGAATATATATATTCCCCATCCTTACTTTCTCTACTTTACCCTTTCTTCCTTTCCCACCTCGTCTCTCCCATTTCTGTTGTTGCCTTTACTTATTTATTTTCTCTGATGGATTCTGGGGGTAGCGTTTCAGCAATCCAAACTTTATATATATATAAAGTTTCCATCAGAATCAGAATCCATCAGAGAAAATAAATAAGTAAAGGCAACAACAACAACTCAGCGCCGCCCTGAGTCCATTTGGAGAAGGGCGGGGTATAAATTCAATAAATAAATAAAACAGAAAGGGGAGAGACAAGGTGGGAAAGGAAGAAAGGGTAAAGTAGAGAAAGTAAGGATGAGGAATTAAGAGTAGGAGAGAGGGTAAAAAAGAAGAGAAGAGAGAAGGGGAGAGGAAAGAGAGGGGAAGAAGAGAGAAGAGAGGAGGAATGAGAGGAGGAAATAAGAAGGCAGAGAAGAGAGCTTGAGAAGATAGGAGTAAGGAGTATATATGTAAAATGAGTATAGAGATTAATGATGAATAGAAAAATGTTAAATAGCATTTATAAGAATGTATATCTATTAATGATTTTGAAATAGGAAAAATAAAAAAACTATTTGCATGAGAAGATTACATGAAAATATAGCATCTGAATTACACATAAAATTCCATAATGGAAGCAAAGAAACTACATACAGTACTGTAATAAAGCTGCATTTGAAAAACCCCAATTACTTTCCTCAGACAAACCGTCTGAACTGTTCCTAGTTTCGTCTTGAATCCTGCAAATCCCTCAGAACTTTGTATATGAATCCATTAATCAATGTTCCATAAAGTAATTCTACATATGCTTCATTGGGCAAATTCATTATTTAATAAACACGGAGCTGAAAATACTTAGTGCTTGCAAGTATATCGTTAAGTAAGTTATATCAGAAGAAGAGATAGGAGGCCTTAGGTGCCATATGGCCTTTGCATAATAATTACTGCTGTCAGGCAACAGCATACAATTTATTTCTTCCCTGCTGCTTTTTGTGTTGGGTTTTGGTGTTGTCACCCATACCTCCTTGACAGCTCAAGCACTCTCTATTCACAGAGTAAAACAATTCATGCTGCCAGTCTGAGGTGACTAATTAATGATTATTAATACTTCATCCTCACGGTCTGTAAATATATAAAGCTGTCACATAGCTGGTTTAGGTGTAATCATCTGCTGAGTAGCAAACTTCCCAGAAATGTTTTTTAAGTAACGTTGACTTCCTTGATATGAAAAAGATATGTCTGCATAAACTGTTTGGGATATGGTTTGAGGTTTATTAGGTTTTTTTTATTAGTTTTTTATGAGCCAAATTGTTTGGCACCATGACAATGATTACATGCAGTATTGATTTGATTCTGTATCCAATTTGATTCTGGCCAGCTGAAGGTTGACTCAGTCTTCCATCTTTCCCTTCATTTGATCCGCTCCCACAGAGAGGGCCTTCTTAGGGTGCCGTCGGCCGGCCAATGCCGGTTGGCGACACCCAGGGGAAGGGCCTTCTCTGTGGTGGGCCCTACCCTTTGGAACGACTTACCCCCTGAACTACGTACCATCTCAGACCTCCGCCTCTTCCGCCAGTGCCTTAAGACACACCTTTTCCATCAAGCCGGCCTAGCGTTACCTCCCGTTGTGACTGCTCCTAGATAGTTTTAATTCAGGGGATTTTAATTCGATTTTAGCACAGGGTAGGAATTTAATATGTTTTTAAATTTTGTATTTTGATATTTGTTATGTCTTAAATTTCCTGTGCGCCGCCCTGGGTCCTTTTAGGAGAAGGTGTGGGGTATAAATCTAAATTAAAAAAAAAGAAATAGATCTATCTTGGTCTCTCAAATTTAAATTTATTGATCAGCTCATAAAACTAGCACACACACACACACACACACACACACACACACACACACATATGTAAAATAGTTTGTACAAAGCCGTTAAGCTCAAAAACTACTACACCGATTTACACCAAACTTTCACACAATGTTCACAAGGACTTCCGATAATAGAATACGTACTCATTTTGTGCCTAGCACACGTGTGTCATGTGCAAGGTACACAAATGTAAAATGTACCCGCTGATCAGGTTTTCACCTCCCTGTAACTCCTCCCACCCACTGCTTTCCCAACAGTCATTCCCTCAGCAATGTATGGAGGCCTCTTAGGGCCAAAAAGGCACTGGGATAGCAAACTCCCAGGTGACCCATAGAGAGAGAGACGGAGAAATACAGTTTAATAAAAGAAGGACTAGGGGAGACAGGATAGCAGCCTTCCAATATCTCAGGGGCTGTCACAAAGAAGAAGGAGTCAAACTATTCTCCAAAGCACCTGAGGGCAGAACAAGAAGCAATGGGTGGAAGTTAATCAAGGACAGAAGCAACTTAGAACTGAGGAGAAATTTCCTGACAGTTAGAACAATTAACCAGTGGAACAGCTTGCCTCCAGAAACTGTGAATGCCCCAACACTGCAGGTCTTCAAGAAGATGTTGGATAGCCATTTGTCTGAAATGGCATAGGGCTTCCTGCTTAGGCAGGGAGTTGGACTAGATGACCTCCAAGGTCCCTTCCAACTCTGCTATTGTATTATTGTATTATAGTAGGTAGGTAGATAGGGGAATAGATAGAGAGGGAGAAATACAGTAGGTAGGTAGGTAGGTACGTAGATAGAGGGATAGAAAGGGAGAAATACGGTAGGTAGGTAGGTAGGTAGGTAGGTAGGTAGATAGATAGGGAGAAACACAGTAGGTAGGTAGGCAGGTAGATAGGGTGATAGATAGAGAGGGAGAAATACAGTAGGTAGGTAGGTAGAGGGAGAAAGGAAGAAATACAGTAGGTAGGTAGGGGGATAGATAGAGAGGGAAAATTACAGTAGGTAGGTAGGTAGATAGAGGGAGAAAGGAAGAAATACAGTAGGTAGGTAAGTAGAGGGATAGACAGAGATGGAGAAATACAGTAGGTAGGTAGGTATGTAGTTAGGTGGATAGATAGATAGGGAGAAATACAGTAAGTAGGTAGGTAGGGGAATAGATAGAGAGGGATAAATTCAGTAGGTAGGTAGGTAGATAGATAGGGGGATAGATAGAAAGGGAGAATTACAGTAGGTAGGTAGGTAGGTAGAGGGCTAGATAGAGAGGGAGAAATACGGTAGGTAGATAGGTAAGTAGGTTGGTAGGTAGATAGAGGGAGAAAGTAAGAAATACAGTAGGTAGGTAGGTAGGTAGGTACAGGGATAGATAGAGAGGGAGAAATACAGTAGGTAGGTAGGTAGGTAGAGGGTTAGATAGAGAGGGAGAAATACGTGAAGTAGGTAAGTAGGTAGGTAGGTAGATAGAGGGAGAAAATAAGAAATACAGTAGGTAGGTAGGTAGAGGGATAGATAGGGAGAAATACGGTAGGTAGGTAGGTAGGTAGGTAGGTAGGTAGGTAGGTAGATAGATAGATAGATAGATAGATAGATAGATAGATAGGGAGAAACACAGTAGGTAGGTAGGTAGGTAGATAGGGTGATAGATAGAGAGGGAGAAATACAGTAGGTAGGGAGGTAGAGGGAGAAAGGAAGAAATACAGTAGGTAGGTAGGGGGATAGATAGAGAGGGAAAATTACAGTAGGTAGGTAGGTAGATAGAGGGCGAAAGGAAGAAATACAGTAGGTAGGTAAGTAGAGGGATAGACAGAGAGGGAGAAATACAGTAGGTAGGTAGGTAGGTAGGTAGGTATGTAGTTAGGTGGATAGATAGATAGGGAGAAATACAGTAAGTAGGTAGGTAGGGGAATAGATAGAGAGGGATAAATACAGTAGGTAGGTAGGTAGGTAGGTAGGTAGATAGG